>CM042693.1:12813967-14099681 GCA_023614405.1 Avena insularis
ACCTAAGTCAAATTGACACTAGAATTTAATTTCACTCCTTTTGTCACTTCAAAGCTAAAACAATTTCTGCCCTTAATTTTAGATGCATGCAAATGCAAATACACAATTCTACATCTGCCCTTCTCAATGACATATGTGCCGTTACACTACAGGTACATACTGCTTTTACCCCCAACGTGATGGACAGTCTTCTAAGCTGTCGAACCTTTCTGCTGCGGTGGCTCTCGATGCGATCACCGCAACAATAGCAGAGAACGAGAGATTGGGAGGGAAAGGATATGGCCTCCTTTTTTTAAGTAACCATATATTTTATTAAACCAAAAGTTTACAGAGATTACGTATGGTCATAATAAAAGAAAAAACCGTTTGTCAAGCAACTTTGCACAAAACCTCTCAAGAAGTAAAAAACAATTTTACTCTTGGAGATACTTGTGCCTCGCCGAACCGTCGTCCCTTTGTTGACTTATGCGTCACCATAGCGCCGGAAAGAGAGCAAACAGTCGTCATACCAGATCTATAGAGCACCTTCGCATGGTTTTTGAGTGATAAACCGGACGTGCATAGCGACAAGACTGGAACTTTTGTTGCTGCGTCGTGGGGGATCTTCCCGTGATCACTAGATCTGACGACATCCCTTTCATCCGATGTAGTCGAAGAAGAGGCGCCACCGCAACGTCATCCTGGCGCCCAAGCGCAGGACAAAACACAACTCTGACCAGCCGAGACCACAGCGAGTGCGATCATAGACCGAGACCACAGGTCTCATGGGATCGGATCGGCGAGTGAGGATATGGCGCTGGTTAATTGTCTGAGACCGGAGTAGGAGACGTGCATAAGAACCATAGGTTGATTTCCTTATTCTCAAGTGGTAAAGTGTGGTGTGGAAGGCAAAACTAGGCCTCCCTCCGTCGAAATAGCTAACATGGTTTTTGTCTATATTCGAATATATCTAGTGGCATTTAGAATATAGGTCGTTTCATCTGAAGCAAATCTGATTGATTATTTTTTGAATGATGCAAAAAATGTTGAATGACTTGTCTGGCATACAATGGTTCATTGCCTTGCATTCTCCGATACATGATAGCCTCGATTTTGCTGGAGATCAAAAGATCGTCATAGCAAGTAAAAAGCAGCGTCATGGTTTCCAAAAAGGTCAGACTTTGCACTAAGTCTAGGGATGCTGACCCGGCCGACATGTGGACTTCTCGACATCTACCCATTTGTCATCCGTGGAGCACTTTGAGCTCCGTGACCATTTTTCCGGTACCTTCAAGCCCCGTATCAAATAATTCTGAATTTCCAACCATGATTTTTTGAAAGGAGGAGAAAGAAGAATTTAGCTAGTTGATTGCGCCATGCCAGACAGTTTTGCTTTTTCCATCTACAAGTTAGAACCATTCGGAGACAATAGTATTCCAAGCGCGCCATGGCGAGCAAGGGGAACAGTTAGGTAGCATAATCACAACTAATGCATGCTTGTCTGGCAACTAGTCAGCATGTCATCTCAGTTCACGCCGTTTTCCAAATTGCCTCGTGGTCTTGAAGGACCATACTGTTTACTAGCCTGTTAGGCGCCTGGCCAGGTGCAAACACACTAGTACCACACCAAGTAGCTGAATCGCATTATCCATTTTACAATTGTCGAAATGAGAAATATTCAGCATCTGCGTAGCAACAGTTTTAGTTTTTAAAACGGGGCAAAAGCATTGTCCCAATCTGTGTAGTAAGGAGAAGTTTTATAATAAATAAAAAATTTAAAATATCGTCAAGTTACTCTCATGACAGCAATTCGTCCAAGCATTTAGCTCCACGTATTCTTAAGTTTAATTCTATCTAAGACTACAAGGAGACGGCCTTAAGCTTTTATAGTAACTTCTAATAGTTACGTTACGTTCCAAATCTCCCACGAGGTGAGGAGGGTATGCTTGTCAGCCGTAACTTGATGGTTTGGATTAAGACCATTCGTCATTTTTCACCAATTCCTTATGGAGAGCCCCATTCCTTTAGAAAGTGATCCATTTAGAAAATACCGTTATTCCTTCGAGTAAAGGCCAAATGCGTTTGGTGAATAGAGCATGTGACAATTAGATGGTCCACCACGTCTCCATAGTTTTGCTACCATAGTGAGCAAAGGACCACGGTTGTCCCAACCCCTCTTGTGGCCAAGCGATCCGCCGTCAAATTCTGTTACGTGTGGTAAAACCAGACAAAAAATCCTTTGGAGGTCTAAGCTTTCCAAACTAACTTGTTCATGTTTGAGGTGATGGAGGCCAAGAATTGCACCTCATGAGCGTTGCTTAGCCGTGTATCCTACCATTTTTATAAGTTTCCACACAATATTGTTCTCCGGCTTTCCCATTGGAATGCCGTTAGAAGAAGAGAGACCAAAAAGTGGAACACATTGTATAAAGATGAAGTTGTTTCCCAATTTAATCTTGCCTTAAGGATTGATTAACCTTCCAAGCTTTCCTTATTGACCGCCATAAAAAATGAGTGGTACTTGATATCTTTAGCTTTTCTTCCCTCGGAAACCAAGGAAGCATACTAGCGAGGTCTTGCACCCATTCCCGGTGATAATTAGTGCTTGGCGGTAGTAGAAATATACACATGCCCTCCTCCGGGCATGGTTGCTGAGCCAACCCAAATTTTTCTGGGAGTCTTTCCACTTCGAGCAAAGCTATCTCAAACAAGGGGAGCCGTAACAGAATTATCAATGATTCTTGATCCCAAGCCCTCAACCTTTTTTGGGTCTACACACTAATTGCGGTTACTTTACACCCTTTTGCGACAATGGTCAACTTGTCCTTGACACGATTATAGGAATACCCTTTCTATTTTGTTGATCGAACTTTATGGTGCTTAAGGGCGACATGAGGTGAGATAATAGAGTTGCCCAATGAGGTGATATGAGCTTAAACAACTTTAACTCATTATTCGCTAACTTCCCATTCCAAGTTGATGGTTTATGGCTTGGTATTTATCCTCAAGGTGTTGAAAATCCACTCTCCTTAAGCAGCCAAACCCCGAAGAATTGGAAGCCCAAAAGGTACTTCAAGGAATGAATCCTAGTCCTTTGGTGAAATGCCATCTGGCATGTCTTGTAACCAATTTGATGTTTGCACACCTGATGGGAAGAACATTACTCCTTTGGAGAATGGTACACTTAGGCAATTGACCTTCCCAAAACTTTTCAAGATTATGGCTAAATTAACGCGTTATGTTCCTATTTGATTGGAGCCACAAACACCGCGCCCGCTATCTGATGGCATATAGAGGTACTTAGATTGTCCCCCACCCTCTGAGGCTTATGCAATAGCTCATGAGCAGTAGCTTGCTCCAATAGTTGGGAGGCGAATTCGATGAAAAAAGAACAAAAGTAAGGTGAAAAGTTCCTTGCCTCAATCCCCTCCGTGGATAATGAAGACTTAGCTATCAGATTGAGAGCACAGGATAACAGAAAGATGTAAGCCCAAGCGGCAATCCAATCCGCAGACGGTTTGGAAGCTTTTGATTCAATCCGTTGGGAGTACATTGTCTTAACCTTCTACATCGGCATGGAAGCAATAGTTAACGGCATAAAGTGAACTTGTGCACCACCTCTTTTTCATTGATAATGGGACGAAAAAAAAAAAAAAAAAAAAAGAGTACTACATAGGAGGTAGTGCAACAGAAAACCAGAACAAACTAGCAGCTATGGACGAAAGCCCTACAAATAGAAAACACGACCGTAAGAAACAGCAAAAAATCATGTAGGTGCCCTTCTCAATGAGATTCCGGGGGTCTATGCGCGAGGGAGCGTAGAAGGTACGACCTGCCATCTGCATGAGCCAAATCAATGATCTTCAGATAGTAGCCGCCAGGAATCGGTGCCCAACTGGGCGCAGGCTGCTGCGGTACTACCAAAGCAAAATCCCCATTTATTTGTGTTTATGGACACCCACCTGCAAGAACTGTAAACTGGCGGCCAGGGTGAAAATGACGTCCGCGCGCCGCTAATACTAAGCGATTTCTTCCATCAGCAGTTCCAGCACCTAACGCCTTGGTTTGTTCCATCGGCCATCGTCAGTCAAACCAACCGAAGCGAACGAGCGAGCGAGCGATTGATGGATTGCACTAACGGCGGCGGTCAGAAACACAATCGTCCTGGAGTCAGGTATGCATGCAAGCCAAAGGCAAAGCCAATACGAAACGAGGAGACCACACCTGGGCGAAGAACGCGGCCTTCTGGTGCCAAACTGAATAGCTGCTGCCGTCGCGGACTAACGGACGCCAGCACCAGCGGAGTATCAAGTCAGCAAAAACGTTGTCCCAAATAATCAAATGGGTACAAACGGCAAGCATGGACAGCCGTGGGCGTGTTACAGGCTCAGGAAGACCCTTTCAGTGAAGATGTGCTCGTTTATTTCTTCTTTCCAAATCATCCAGCAAACCAATAGACACAGGAGTTTCCAAAGCACGAGAATCTTTCTTATTTCAAAGCAGGCAGACTACCACTCCTACCAAAGCCAAAAACAAAAAACAAAAAAGGTCGCCCTGTCAAGAGGGCAGCCACAGGGATCTTGTCGTGAACCAGCTTCCAAACCTGCTGAGCGTAATAATCCCACAGTTAGCCAGGAGATGCGGCGAAGCCTCTCTGAAAGATCTAGTTGTCAGCAGCAGACCTCTTTTTGCATTGCTGAGAACACCATTTGTAGAAGATTACTATTTGGATTCAATGTATGACATCTTATTTATTGACCTTCAGTTCACTCTGATTGATTATTTAGAGCCTGCAATTCAAATACTCCCCCGACCATCAATGATTCTTGGCTTTGGATTTATCGAATTTGGATGAGCAGCTTATATCTTTTAAATGAATGTCACATTTTATCCAAATCTAGAATAAATTTGAGTCAACTATTATAGGTTAGGAGAATAGTCATTGTTGCACTTATTTGTTTAGTCTTTGATGCTACCTTCTTTTGAAAATGTAAGGCTTTCACGGCAGTTTAAATTAAAGCTACTAAAAAGACTTACATTTGAAGAAGAGGATATCTGTGTAATATTGTACTCCCTTCATGCGATAATAATGTATACTAGATGTGTGTTTAGTGTGTATATACTCTTAGACAAATCAGTAGTCATTTTATTTTGGATATAGCGAGTATGTTTTTTTACAAAAAGGGACTTTTCTGACCTCTGCAGATTCTTATGCCTTAAGCTGGCTTTACTAAACATGTTTCAAAGTGATAGAAAGGGAATTAATATCTCCAAGTATGTCTTTCAAATTTCCAATAAATCTCAAAGTTAGAGTTTGCATAATCCTGAATACTTAACTGCGTTTTGACTTGTCTTTTCTTTGGGTAATATATGAAGAAAGCATAATGGTATTCACCGAAAACCATGTAACACCAATTCATCGAGGTTTAGATCGTCGGGAGATATATTTCATCATTTGTTAGAACTTAACTTTTTTCTGGCGAAAAGGATCCTAGCACTAAAAAGATTACAAAAAAGGAACTCCAACAAAAAAAATACAAGTAGAAATCAATGAGATGCTCTTAATCTTCAACCTCCGAGACCAGGTGTACGGCGCAGCGCCCTACAATAGCTCCTCTTAAAAAAACTAGTGCGGCGTTGTTTGGTTGCGAGCGGAAATCGCCCTGCGAATCATCAGACCATATCAGCCCCAAAGGCGAAAAGAGCGAATAGCGTTGATTATTAATGCTCCTTGATGATCAGAAGATCCCCTGACAGAAGAAGTCTTGAAAACCCACCTGACGCATCCCACAAGCTTCTCTTGACATTCTTTGGCCGAGATGTAAATTTTGAAACACAGGAGACTTTGTTGGAAGTGTCGTATAGCGCCCGCCACCGAGTGCTTAGCCTGTTTCCAAACTTAACCCTAAAACCGAGGAAAGTGGAGCCGGAGGCCCGCCAAAAGCGAGAAAGCGGATCGACGGCGGCGGCGGCGAGAGGCGGGGAACCCTAATCACACCCGTGCGTGTTTCTCTAGGAAATGAAAAGTCGCCATCTGATTGTTTTCGTTGCATAAGCGCGTATCTCTTTAACCAACTAGGACAGTTAATAATTAATCCATTCGTTTGCACATTGAGGATGTTCCCAAGATAGTAACGCTTGCTTTTTATTTACTGGACTTGCTTGTGTTTTTTAGTCTCAGCGGATTTGTACCATGTGGTTTTGCTATATTGAACATAGTATAAGACGAAAACCCCGTTTTGAGGGAGAATGGAAACAGGCTGAACACGCCATAACGTTGCTGCCCACTGGGTAAGTTGTGAACAGTGAACTCCAGCCTCGTCACGCGGACCTCGAGCAAACTCTGTGATGCAAATGGTCAATCCTAAGCTATTTAGCCAGGTCGCCTTTTCCAGACCAAACTAATTTGTCCATCGCGACCTTCAACATGAACGTAAGGAGCATGTGGACAATTTTTTTCTTCGAGAAGAAAGCCATACTTCCCCGACCGCACGAGCTCGTGGACTGTAACGACAGTTCCTCTTGCCAGCAAAGCCTAACCAAACTCACTTCCTCGTCTGCCCAAGCTTCACTCCTGGACATGGACCAGCGGTAGGTGGAAGTGGAACCCTCCATCGGTGGAGCAGGCTGACATCTGATGATCTGGACCTGAGAGTGCAATGGCCAGAAGGCTAGAAGTTCTGTGGAGTACGAATCAAAGAGATTTGCTGCTACGTTTTTCAGGCTGACCATTTCTGTATGAACCGGGTGGGTCTATCAAACGTTTTGCGCCGATCGATGTTTCCTTTTCTGCCGACTAACCAGTCAGGGTTCACCTCTGCTATAATCAGGCTGGGTTTCCACTACTCTCTGCTATTGATGACTGAACCCGACGAAACAGGCAATGTCACTGTGATTGCGCTTTTGTAGAAGAGACGCCACACGTGCAGTTGGTGCACATCACAGATGACACGATTTCGTCACTACAAGTCCAAGTCAAAGACTGGAAGTGCCAGCCAAATCGCACGCGTCCACGTACGTACATGTTGCGGAGCGTGCATCTGCCGATCCGGTGTGCGTCCTTCAATCTGCTTCACAATGTTCGGAGAAACATATTTTTAGGAATCTTTTGAGAAGAATCTTTCGTGCGTTCTTGCGATTCACTTATTAAGCTTTTTGGCATGTGTTGTCAAGGTAACCAAATCTGAGGGTGAATTCTGCAATAGGCGTCACTCGCTCGTCGAACTGATAATGGCATCTGATAAGATATTTGTATGCCCTAGAAGCCCACTTAAAGCAAAATGGTTTCAACATCATTCTACACAGCAAGAACTTTCTCCTCTTGAGTCAAGAACTGTCTTTGTGCTTAGGTAGTCTTTTCAGACCTTGCAGAACACAATCCTCAATACGTTTATATATCTTTTATACAAGTAAACATATATCCGCCGCCTTGTGAGAGAGAAAGAGAGACCTCATCGTCACAGCGGGGATCGAGCCCACGTACTACGTGATACCTCTACTTTTCACGCTGTGAACAGCCCTAACAATATGCCCAGAGAAGCGACCATAGATAAACCAGCTCATGTCAATCACGGTTCTTACATCAATCCATAGAACACCCGACACTTCATCAGGCTAGAACTTTTTTTTTCTGACAGGATCATCTCTGAGAATTGACAAAAACAATCGATGGATCAGTCAAAAGAGCGGCTCCAAAATAACTGCGATCAAAAATGGCCCTAGCATTTGTCGGCGCCGCCGATGACCATCCAAAAGCGGGAAGGTGAATTAGCGATGTTGAGGCATTAGATGAAGGATACGAGGGTTGCCTCTCATTTCTCGGCTGAACTTTTTGGTGACCAGAAGATGGCGCGTGTTGTAATATCTAACTCCAAGCAACAAAATCTTTGGCAGGAAACACGGTACGGAAATCTTATGCGGGCCAAAGCGGATCGAGGACTGCGCCACAATCTTTCACTGGCGCTCACATCAAGCGTACCCACATACGCGCCGCATGAGCCCGGCTGCTATCTCGTCAATCTCGGACCAACGTGGGACACGCTGGACTTCTTGTTGGGCATCGAGGCTTTCGTGACATGAACAATTTCCTACTATGGCCCCGCGCTGGCTCCCTACCATCATCCCGAATGCGGCTCCTTGTTCTGCTCCCGGACCAAGCCTGCGCCCGCGAAATCTCTCCATCCCCACGGTCCCGTGAGCCTGCGTCTCCCCATATTAATCTCATGCATCACGGGTCAGCCGAGCCTGCGTCTCCCCGCCTCTCGCCGCGCCAGCGAGCCGCGCCCTACGCCCGCCCGGGCGGCCGGAAACTCATCACCGTGTGGCCGCGCGCCTTGCTTTTCGCCGCTTCAATCCCGTGCGGGGTTGCTCGATCCGTCACCGAGTTTTCTGCGTCGCAACACAAGTGGCCAGCAAAACCACCCGTTCTGCACGCCGCTATAGCCAGGAAACCCGCCTTCCCTCATCTCCTTGTGGCCGCCGCCGCATGACCGGAGGGCGCTGACCGACGACCTCATGCTTATGGCACCCATTGCCATGGCAGCGCCATTCCCTTTCCACGGTGCCTAAGCGGCGGGCCGAGTTGTCGCTTTGGCAGGCGGTTAAACCAATTCCTTTTGTAGTGATTTAAGATGTCAATCTCCGGACGTGCTTGCTGAATTCGAGGTAGCGCCGATTGACAGCGTATATGGTCGGTGAGATCCAGTGTAAAGTAGCTTGATGTGGGACTATTCATGATCGCAGATAGAAGTTTTGATTGCTTGGGAGGCGGCTACGACCAATACTATGGCGGCAATCAAAAGCAAACCATCGATTTAAGCTTAGCGGGGATGGCATGAATCCTGTAATACAGGAATTTGTGGGAGTGTGAATCGGTCCGAAAAAAGTGTTGGTGGAAATAGGAAGAAATATTCGTCTTTATTAATAGGTATAGGTATGGATTCAGAGAAACAATTTGTTCTTCTTCTGCTTTTGGGCCATATATAAGAAGATTGTAGCCCATTAACCATCAGCTCAAGTCTCACTTTTATATATCCAAAGGCCCAGCCTACTAAGCTCAAACTATGGACCATTTGCTAATTGCTAGTAAGCGTTCTCAAAAAAAAAATGCTAGTGTTCTAAAAAAACTACTACTCATTCGCTAGTCCTTTTGCGTTTCTCATCAACAACAACAGCACCCAAAAAAAAAAACAATAGTTGTTCTGCATTCAGTCGGTACCATTACTGTCAGAGTGGAGAATCTTAAAGTCATTGGCGTTGCAAGTGGAATAACTCACTTTGTTCTGGTAGCACATTATTCTGCCATGTTGCATGAGACCAGTGCTAGCTTGCGCCATTTCTAAACAATCTTTTGGCAAAAGAGACAGAGGGGGAAACCTAGCTCGACACACAAAGCATAGTGTGATGAATGATCCTTTTTCTTCCACAAAAGTTATTTATAGCGCCTCCCCGACAGTTTGTTAGAACATCACATACGCACATGTCAAGCCGTACGCATAGTTTTATGAGGTTCGATCAGTGCTTGTACAGAATTTATTAATGTACTAATTTGATTAGTAAGAGGAAAGATACTGCACGGATAGAATTATTACAGCTACTAGAGAAAAGCCTATGCGAGGCGCTTAACTTAAAAAGCTACTATCAAAGGCGCGTATCAGCATCGCCGCTCTGAAACAGCGCATTGGGTATTTAACATCGAGGCATTATCGATATGTCACGCCAGCTGTATGTGAGAGAAGTATAGGGCCCGTATGGCGTATAAACGTTTTCGCGTATTTTTTCTGATAATGCGCCTCGGATATTTATAGTATATGCATGCCTCGGTAATATTTTCGAAATTCAAGTTTCTGAGACCCACTTATAAATAATAATATCTAGGATATTCAAATACTTTACAATATAGTCCGAATCTGATTATAAAAGCACAGAATTTTTAGAGGAAACTTGCAATTTGCCAAAGCATAATAGAACCAACATGAGATACAATACATTACACATCAATCCATGACATACAAGTTCATACATCAAGTGTTTGTGCCCACAAGTTCACTGCACCTCCAGAGTACAAGATTCACAATTACATTACACCTCCAGAGTACCAAGTTCACAATCACGTGTATCATGCGAGATAGATAATTATATATACAACTGAAAATATTGTATATTATAAAATATAGGGAGCTCGGAAAAAAGGTCACACATTGGGTGCGAAGATCTTTAGCCTGATCCTCCTTCTCTGAGACACGCTCTGGTTTTTGCTTGCTCTTTATGTTACTTAGCTACTATTGTATTGTTTCCTCTTCAGGTCGCGTGTGCTCTCTACAAGCTGGCGAGACAAGCTTCAGCGGGTCATACTGGACAGCAACCTCCTCTGTCGAAACATGGGGAACAAACACAAGGAAGTTTAATTGCCGTTACAAGTAGTTACTAATTAGCTTCTGTGATGTAGTTTTCAGAGAACGGAGGAGAAATTCAGAAGGCTACTCACGGTGGCTCCAAACTGGTAACTGTCGGAGTTGGTCTCCAGTTTCGGCCTAGCAGGATCGTACGCTATTAATTGCGTTGAGTCATTAGTCAGACGAGAGGCGAGGATGTGTCGCTGAGCTTCGGTGGCGTCCCGTGAGCGAGCTACTGCCACGAGGGAAATTCAAAGTTGTGTTCATCTTGTTACGATGGCAGCTCGAAAAGAGAATCGGATGGCAGGGGTAGTTACCTGCATGACAAAAAAGCTTCTTTTTCCTCCTGCTCATTTCTCTCACTCTGCTCAAGTTGCTCTATTTTCCTCCTCTGCTCTGCAATGGAAGAGATCGGTTACCAAGTACCCGGACAAAAACTGAACAAAAATTCAAAGCGGATTAATATACAGGAAAATTAACCAACCAAACGGATTTCTCCCCCAATGTTATTTCATCCCCAAATCAGGAATCAAGGGATATTTCCCATGCAGGGCTACTAGTACATGAAATTGTTAATATATATTGGTGGCTTATTTGCGGCCCAGTGGCGGTGAATGATCTCGAGCTTCGAGCTCGAGCCGAGAAGAGACGCCCAGTGACCCAGCACTTGCGCTCTGGTTAGGAAGTAGTACTCCTTGGATCTGGTGGGCAACGTCCCATTAATGGTGGCGAGCCGAGCTGAGTGCTCACATGGCCCGTGACTCCACGCCAATGGCCTTGTCTGTAGTCCGCCATAGTAGAGCCCGCCTGGCCAGGTCATCACGATGCTGATGTCGTGCACGCCCTACGCCGAAGAGCGCGCACCAGGCCGAGAACTGGGGAGGTCTTGTGGCTGACTTACTTGCCCGATGAAAGCTTCAGTACCCGAAGTCATAAGTAGTGGAAGGTGACCTGGAGTGTGGCCGGAAAACATCTGGGGACGGCGCCGGGTTGCGGTGATCACGACCATGGCGGCAGAAACAAGGGAACTCAAAGCTAAGGCTCAGTGAAGAGCCACCGACTCAGTGGGCTGACTGGATGGTGAGCTTGTGTGGCGACCTCGGGATGGGGAGATCTGAGAGGAGGGCTGGCGGGGGTGGACCAAGGAAGAGGTGGGCTTGTCTGAGAAGAGGTCAGCGAGGGGATGTGTGTGGTGGGGCCTACGGGTGGGGCCTGTGGCGATGTTATTATGTGGGTGGGGCGTGGCGTGTAATAGTTGCCTCCATGTGCAAGCTGAGGAAAAAGTGGTGCCGGGTTATAGAACATTGCATAATATCGCTCGCCTGCTGTATCGACACCTACCACCGTGGGCATGAAATTCTTGGCGCATATGGTCGATCGTCCTGCATGATATCAAATATAGAGGAGCATATATTGTATCGTCTCAGCGTGTCATGCTTTATAACCATGAGGCCCACAGGAATGTCTGAGGCATTACGCATGTCCCTATATATCGCGCCGTCTATATATAGGGCATATGGTAGAATGCGCCCTTAACGCATAATTCTTAGATTCCCGTCGTGGGGATTATAGGAGGCGCATTCTTATCATATGCGTCTGCAAATCTATTTTTATACTTGAGGCAGCGTATGTAAAGTGCGCCGCTTTATTTTATAGAAGGCGTATATGTACAAATAATATACTCGCATAAGCGTGTATCACATGGCCTTTTCTATAGTAGTGTTAGTCAGACTTTGGAGCAAAGTCCGTAGCGTTTAGCAGTCGACCTTATATTATTCTTCTTCGATCCCAGCAGGCAGCGAGCTCGGTATAGTACCGGTGAACGATGGAATGGGGAGAGCAGTAGGTGAAACGTAGCGTGCGACACCGAACGCTTAAATAAAAAGAGGTTTAATCATCATCATCATCATGCGGTTCGTTTAGCAATTACGACCGCGCGCGCTCCTGACACTGTGCGGACAAAACACACACTCGCGAGAGAATTGACGGCCCAACGACGCCTAACCGCAGCTCGCCCGGCCCGGCAAACTCCTCGCCGCCGCTGTTCACATAATACCAATAATTACGTCACGCAAGTCAAGGTCGCCAGGTCGGTTCATACGGTGCAGTACACGTCGCCGAGCAGCATCTAGCCAGTAGGATCTCGTAGCTAGCTCCGTGTAGCGTTTCTCTCGCGTGACGCAAACAGAGTATTTGGTCACTAGCAAACCAAAAAAAAAAAGTGCGGTACATCAGTTGTTGTTGTTGAAGGAGGAACGAGTACACAATGATTAAGCTTAATTAGAGCACGAAAGAACTTACAGGGGTCATTTGCGTGTGCTCAGTCCAATATCGTTACGTAATCAACCTGTAACCCGCAAGAAACGCGCTCCCGGCCCGTCGTCGGTGCGTATGAGCCACGAGGGCACCAGACCTCCTGCAGCAGCAGCAGCAGGAAACACCATAAACAACAGCTCATACACGTATGTGTGTACCCAGTCTATCACGTTATTAACTTTGGTTTCTCCTTTTTCCTTTCTTTTTCTTTTCCTGGTATAGGCCAGTCTTTAATTAAGAAATTAAACAAATCAGGCCGGGTCAATTATCGGAAGCAGGACGACGTACGGTGTCCTTCCTTGGAATTCTCTCTGCTGTTGCTTCTCCTGCCTCGCGAGTTCGCTTCGCTGGCGAGTGACCGACAGAACAGAGAGGGAAGAAACGCGTGCATGGAATGCATGGCGACGGAGCAATTTTTATATCGTTTTCCGTGCGAGACAGGACGAGCAGGTTGGTGAGTCATTCCTCCATGTGCCTCACAAGAACTGACCTCGCAGGTGTGTAGCCGTGTAGGCCTACCTGCCTGCTGGTTACAACAATGTAGTAGTATCATCTACGTGAGCCCTCAATAATCATCAACTGTCTAGCTAATCAAGCTAGCTATACCGCGTATCAGCTCATGCCGGATTTTATGTTCGTCTTGTCATTTCTTCCTTCCAAATCCAAATGCGCCTAGGTGGTGGTGGTGGTGGGTTCCATTCCATCCGAAGCTAGCTATAGTTCGTAACCAATGGCTTGCTTCATTCTCAGATTTACAGAAAACACCAGACCTGAGTGGGAGTGGACCCCGTCCCCAACCAGCATTCATTCGTTTGCGCTTGCGAGAAAGGGCGAACACAAAGTGCAAAAGATGTTGACGGGAAATAATGTCCACATTTCCACTACCACTAGGGTAGGGTGGGCCAAGATCGATTCACGCCAACTTCAGTTAAAACAGAGTCATTTTTGTTAACCATGTAGCTAGTGAAAACTATCATAATTCCTACTCCGCTCAGGATATGCCTGTAATGCATACGAACCTTATAAGGAACTAAAGTATTCTAAAAAATATATATAAGAAATAAAGTGCTCCAGCTTTCACGAGGATCTGGAAAATTCACCTGATCCTAATACGGCGTGTTGTTTATCCTCGGCGAGCGCGCGCGCCGGTGAGTCGCTCGAACGGTGACACGCGCGGGACAATGCACCAACTGGAACCCATGATCATATCACCGAACAAAGAGGAAACGCCACAACGTCGACAACCACCGTAGGGAGAGTGAGGTCGCTCGGCTGGTGCTCCTCGATTCTGGAGCCGGTTGCATCATCCGTTTGTCCTCGCCACGGGATGCCGACGAACACGTTCAGGAAATGCGGACAAAATACATGACAGTAGCAACGGATAGAATTCAATGCAGCGCTTTTGAGTCGAAGCCTTCCTCTCTGCTTTCTCCCCTTGCCCCCGTTGGTCGACCTCCGCTTCGCCCCTGCCCCTGGCCTTCTTCCCCTCGGCAGCTCTGCTGACCGGCGTGGAAATGGTCTGGGAGTTTGGCTTGTAGATTAGGTTGTAGTTTTGCCCCGGTGGGCGTCTAGAGTCGATTCTTGGATCCCATCGGCCGGATCAGCACACCCTGGTGTTCATCTTCTTCGTTGTCCAACTCTGTGGCGGGGAGCTGTGAGGATGGAGGATGGAGCTAGGCATCTCTTTTAAGGCCGTCTTCCTTCTTCCTCGGAGGCTGTTCGTGTTGGCGCTTCTCAGGTGGCGTCGGCGATCATTGGCTGGCTTCAGCGTCGAGCCCTCATGGTGGTGGGCTGGGCGTTGGTGGCGGATCGGCGAGGCCTCTTCAATAAGCGGTGTAAGCTTCTCCTCTGGCTTTGGACAAGCTTCTTCTTCCTTCATTTGTCCATGGTGGAGTGGAGGAAGGTGGGTGGATGCTGGCGTTCTACAGTGGTGGAGGAGGTTGGCGTGTGTGTGATACTGCAAATTCCTGGAGTATCATCTCGGGAGCACAAGTTTGGCTACCGAATCCTGTTGCTGACGGACAGCACCTCCAGGGCCTGGTGTCAGCGGCGCGCCAGGTGATCTTCAACCTCCAGTGGAGGCCCTTTTCTGGTCTCGCGGCGATGCTCCTTTTCCCCTCGGCGTCATGTGGCTTCGATGGCGCTCGTGGTGTAGCTCGTGGCTTGAGGCGGATCTCATCAGCGGTGGTGGTGGACCCGATCGCGTTTTCTATTATCTTTCTAGGGTCTGGTTTGCATATTGTAAGGACCTATATTGTATTGCTGTAGCTTTGACAGTCTTTTCTATAATTTGTACCCACCGTTTATTTAATGGCAGTATCCAGGCCTTTCTGGGCCTTTTCCCTGTTCAAAAAAATGTAGCGCTTTTGCTGAGTTTTTTTTTTCAGGACTGAAGGCCGATGTTTGATCCTCGTCAATAACATTTAGTTTTGGTTTTAGACAGCATTTTTAGCCGCGTCTCCTAAACAGTGTCTGGCAACAGCGACAGAATCTGCCGAACGGTTGCACATGTTACCGCGTTCTCTCTCTCTCGAAACAGGCATATGCCCAGCTATATAAATATAGCAATCAGTTGAGACCGCTGCTGGGCCAGACAGCACAGCGCCCAAAAGAAAACAAAAAGAAAACCCCAAAGAAAAAAAGAAAAGAAAGCAAAGCCGATAACAGCGGCTTGGCAACAGGCGACCCACAACGTTCGCCCTCAATGAGTTCCACCACAAGCCTAGCACTCTGAAGCGGCAACACCTTTTGTCGGACAGGTCTAGGGTTTCCCGATTACTGTCGAGAGAGGTGGAGAAGAAATTACACCCGATGCCCTTGGGAAGAATGGTGGCGCCCCATGGCGTCACCGCGTCGATGTCAGAAGGCGAGGATTTCTCCCAACCCTCGAAAAAACACACTCCAGACGCAAGCGTAGTGCTCCGCAACTCGTCGCCCAGATTACCGCCACCACGGTCATGCAGCCGCCACATGGTCGCGAGACCAGAATGGAGCGGTAGGATAGAAAAAAGCGAGACTTGGCGAGATTCTGGGACAACAATACGGGAGGAACTACCTCCACCACGAAGGTGGTGGTGACGGATCTGCGCTTGAGGAGCAACCGAAGGCCCACAGCTGGCAAAACCCCGAGGCCCGTGAAGCCCGCGCCGCTGCTGCAGCGGGGGATCGTCGTCCGCCATGACCCAGCTAGCTCTTGGCCGTCCACGGAGGAACAAGCGCCCACGTCGAACCACGCCAAATGGCGTACCGTCACTGCCGCGCCCGCTGGGACATCAGGACCACCGGTGCGAGGAAAGCGTGGCGCTCCCGGGCCGCCTCCGATGAAGGCGTCTGCACACCACCTTCGAAGCGCGCCGCCCGCTTCACTCGAATCGCAAAGCGGCGATCATCCGCGCCGTGAGCCCACTAACATAAGCGGCGGGAAGTCGGCCGGACACAAGGAGTGGTAGCGGAAGGTCAGCGTGCAAGGAAGAGCGACATCTCCGTGTTGCCCGCGCGTTGTGCCGCAACCCTAGCGATGGTATGCGGCCCCACGAGATCCGAGCCGCTGGCGGTGATCTAGTTGACCCGACCCGGCCAGAGGATCGGCCTACGGTGGCAGCTGAGCCCGAGCCGAATCGAGCCTGGCCAGGTCGCCCGTGAAGCCAATATGCCACCGTGCGAATCTGCGTCGCCGCCACCCTCGCGGGCCACCGCCGCTGCGCCAAATCCGGCGCCGCCGCCTCGACCAGCCACCTCGGTCGAGCCGCCACCCACGCCTCATATGCAAGGGAGAGGCGTGATAGCCCACCCAGCCCGTCGCCCGAGTTCGGCCTGTGCCTTGGCCATACGTCACGAGGAAACGCGCCCTTCAGATCTCGTAGTGGCCCCCGACGGAGGACCCGCCACAGCCCGGCCGCCGACCCGCAGCCAGACAAGAAGGGCGCAGGCCCCGCCGGCACCCTCCATTGTGCTGTTGTGCCTACTGGCGGCCGAGGGAAGCGAGTGGAGAGAACTGGCGCTGGCGACCTAGGTGGCCTCCCGTCGCCTCACAGAGGCGGCCGCAGGAGAACACATTCTTTCCTTCTCCACCCTACTAACCGTAGCGTCATGTTACAGCGTTTGGGACACGTTCCATCTCGGCGCCTGAATGGTTCCTCACGTTCTGCTCTTTCCTTTGGAGATATTCATGACATGGTTCTTCATGGTGTTCATCTCCCTTGAGGTTGTTAGCATCATCCCTCTTGCTAATAAGCGATCTAGGAGCCGAGGATGGCTTGTTGTACGGACCGGTGGCTCCTTCGCCGAGTCGGTCTCCTCCTGGTCGACATCATCGCGTCGAACTCCTCCATCTTCTTGTCGTCCAAAGTGGGGCGTTGGATCCTCGTTACGCATGTAGCCACAGTGATCTTGGCCCAAGTTGTGACTAAGCGGTGAGCCATGGCAAGTCGGTGTTGAAGGCGAGGAGGCGCTTGATGGTGGAGAAAGGCGGGTGAACTTTGTTGGAAATATAAGCAATAATCTATATGATTTAATCCGAATAATAAATTGATAAACCATGATCATACGAGCGGTAGTAAAACCAATCATGCGGATCAACAAAGTAGATGAACAGATTACATCTATAGGAGATAAACCTATCACATCTACCAAGCAGCTAGAACAAAGAACTCTAGCATAATCTGAAAAAAGATTGAATATCACGTCTGATGTAGGTGAATAGCAGCCCCAGCGGTAGCGTCGCCCATGTTGAGGTTGGGAAGAAGTAAATCGTCGAGGAACTCATCGTCCGGACGTCGTGGTTGCCGATGGTAGCAAGCGCTCCCCAAAACCTGATCGCCCTCACCGTCAGGTTCACGAGGCGGGGTTTGAGGCCCTCTTGTCGATCTGCGGTGCCGCCATAGCCGAGATGGAGAAGGCAAGCGGCGCAAGGTTACGAAGGTAAGCGCGTGTGTGGATTGATGCAGTACCGATTAGGTTTAGCCGGGCGCTTATATAAGCGGAGTTAGGAAGATCGTGGGCTCATTACGTCCGTCGATAACCCGTCCATAAAAGCTGAAAGCGGCTGTAATTAGCGTCGTTAATGACTCATAATCAGTTTTCCCAACAAGCAAAATAAAACTACTTCGGCTCGAGATTCCCATAACCGCAACCATGGCCTTGTGAAGCAGTCGTATTGGCGATGGCGTGGCCTTGGCTGACGTCGAAGGAGAGTCTTGTGAGGCTACTCTTCTTGTCACACCTTAGTAAGTGGAGCAACACTCTACTATATAAGGTGGTCAACTCCCCTTCAACTAGCAATGTGGGACTAAACTTTAGCACCACTAGCACAGCCATATCTTTGCCATACACAAGTGGGCCAAAGAAATTTAAGAATTTGTCTAATGGGCCAATAGTAACATACACCAAATTCAACAATCCCCCACAAAGTCTCATTGGCACATCACATCACTTTTCTTCTAGAACATTGTTTTTATATGCGGTGTGTAGTGGAGGCTATTAAGTTGAACTTCCACGTTAAACTTCATGCTACACTAGCTAGCAACTTGAATAGTGGACTATGCCTTGAACTACAAGTTTTTACTGCGCTAGTTTCACACAAAATCTAGACCGATGCAGGGCTACCATCGGCTTCCCAGTTTGGAGCTTATCGTCATACTTGAGGCCTTTCATGAGTTTATTAGAGCACCCAACCCTCCACGGACTGACGTTTAACGGTCAGACTCATATAGGTGTGTTCCTCAAGAGATGTTACGAGACAACATCTCGCTTATAAAAAGCCACTTGGAACACATTAAGATAAATATCAACTTTGCCATGCAGATTAAGAAGTATTGCATCTTTATGGAGATATAAATATAATATGGGGATACTCTCCTCTCGGTGACCAACAGCTTGTCTCCATCTAATTCACGGGATCTCCGATCACATAGAGTGGGTTACCTTTGAGATCAACTCATAGCGTGGGTCTCAAACCCATCTCCCTCGATGCATTATCTATCACATTGTGATAAACCCTTTGTGAAGGGATCTGCGAGTTTTTAGATGTTTGGATATAATCCAGCAATAACTCGGAGTTTCTCAGTTTCTGACAGATTTCAATCTCCTCTTCACATGCCTTGATGACTTCATATTATCCTTAGTATGTTTACTTTGGCGATCACGGTTTGATTATCACGATTCATCGGGATGGAAGGTATTGGTTTTTCAACCGAGGTAAGTCCATCAAGAGCTCACGAAGCCACTAGCTTGATGGCTGTGTCTATCTTGTGTCTGTCTTGTGATTACTTCCATTGTTGACCTCGTTAAGATGATGCGCTTGCAAGAACTTCGGAAGCGGCGCCACCACCAAGTGTAAACAAATAACCACTTGTGGCCTTAATCTCATCGACATCGGATATCAATTTGAATCACTATAACCCTCAAGTACGTGGATACCCGGTATAGTGAATATCATAACTTCATGATTGCCTTTCAAATGGCGCAAAACTCTTTCAAGAGCATGCCAATGATCATCTCGAGTTTGACACAAATCGACTCGGTTTAACTTACAGCAAAGGAGATGTCGGTCTAGTAGCGCTGGCTAAATACATGGCGAGCCTATGATTTGAGAATATCTCAATTGATCTTTAACATTCCTTGATTCTTTCAGTAGCACACTCAGATCATAAAGGCGTTGGAGAAGAGCTGCGATGCGCTATACCCAAGCGACTCAATATCTTTTCCACATAGTGAGGCTGAAGCAATGTAATCCCACCATTGTCATCCTTTAGTAGCTTGATGTTTAAGATTACATCAGCCACTCCCAAGTCCTTCATCTCAAAGCGAGATAGGAACTCTTTGACCTCCTCGATAGCAGTGAGGTTGGTCCGAATATCAATATGTCATCAGCGTGAGACACATAATAACTCCTACGCCCCCACCATGGCGATAGTACACATTTATCGACCGTTTACAACAAAGCCTTCAGCGATTAAAGTTCTTTCAAACTTCTGCGTACCCTGCTTAGGAGCTTGCTTAAGACCATATAAAGACTTCACTAACACACACCTTTCCTTCTTGACCATCTACCACAAATCCGTCGATTGCTCCATATAAATTTCCTCATCTAGCTCTCCATTTAGAAAAGCTGTCTTAACGTCCATTTCATGAGCAGAAGACCATGTGAAACATCCAAGGAAAATAGTACTCGAATAGTGGTCAATCGCTCTGGTGAGTAGGTATCGAAGAAGTCTTCACCTTCCTTTAGGTATAACCCTTAGCCACAAGGCGTGCCTTGTACTTTTCAATAGTACCATCGGTATAAGCTTTTCTTGAACACCCCTTACATCCTACAGGTTTGCACCCATAAGGGCGTCGGTGATTCCCAAGTACCATTAGCTAGATGGAGTCCATCTCGCTTGAGACGACTTCCTTCCGATGATCGACATCTTGAGATGCATGAAACCTGAAATAGAAGTGGGAGTATCATCCACAAGGTACACAATGAAATCATCACCAAATGACTTTGCAGTCCTTTGTCTCTTGCTCCTTTTGGGATCTTCATTGTCATCCTCCACAGGATCATCAGTGTTCTATCGGCATAGTGGATTCAGGAATTATAGAAAATTCCTTACTAGATGAACTAGTCATCTCCTGATTTGATGAGCTAGACATGCCTTTCATAGGAAAGATGTCCTCAAAGAAAGTCGCATCATTCAACTCCATAATTGTACCAACATGCATGTGGGATACCTCAGTTTTACTATCAAAATCTATAGCAATGCTATGAAAAGCATATCCCGAAAAACACAATCAGCGGTTTTTGGTCCAAGCTTTACGCTTATTGGGTATTGGAATATTGACTTTTGTAAACAACCCCAAGTTAGTAAGTAAGAGAGTTTAAGCCTTTTCTTTTCCCATTCCTCAAATGGAGTCATGGTTTTATCCTTTACGGGAACAGATTTAGGACATGACACTTGATCATTAGCGCCTCCCCACCATTCCTTGGAAAGACCCGATGTATCTAACATGGCGTTAACCAAATCAGTTGAGTGCGGTTCTTTCTTTCGCCACCCATTTGGTGAGGTGAGTAGGGAGGCGTCCTCTCATGTATAATACCGTGTTCCATACAGAATAAATCAAATTCGTTTGAAAAGTACTCTCCACCACGATCCGACCTTAGCCTCTTGATTTTAAGATCAAGTTGGTTTTCTGCCTCAACTTTATAGATTTTGAAGTAGTTCAAAGCTTCATCTTTAGATTTCTGGAGATAAACATAGCAGTATCTAGTGGAGTCATCAATCAGCGTTATAAAGTATCTTTTTCCACCTTTTGTCAACACCATTCATCTCACAAAGATCTGAATGTATAAGTTCTAAGCGGTGCTAAGTTTCTCGATTCCATGATCGTATGAGACTTGGGGTTGCTTTGCTTGCACACAAACTTGGCACTTAGAACCTTTGTGATGGTAAATTTGAATTAAACTCATATTGGCTAGCCACGTCATGCAACCAAAGTTAATATGAGTCGTGAATGCCAAACATTGGACTCATTATCATTGCAAACATGATTAATAACTTTAGTACATAGATGCAGCGGAGACAAGCGGAACGGACCTCCGACCTCCGCACTCATAACCTTTTCAACAAATTGTACATACTTGAAATTACAACTTTATTGGACTCAAAACCAACTTAAAGCCATCTCGACATAAAAGCGATCCGTGGCGAGATTCTTATTGATGGAGGAACATGCTTCACGTTCTTGTATACGATCTTCCCGAAGTAAACTTCAGATCTACCGTACCAACACCATGAGCGAAGCACGTGAGGCGTTTCCCATCGGCCTGGAAGAAGTCCTTGAGACACGATAAGAGGAGAACATGGAAATACCGGAACATACATGTGTATTAGCAGTGTCTATCCACCAATCAGAGAATGACATATTGAAAGGATAGTAGGTAAAATACCCGCAGCATCCTTCATCTCAGTATAGCTAATAACAACATTAGCGGTCTTGCATTTGTTCCCATGTTGGCGCTTGTCAAAGCGATTAGGGACTAGGAGCCCAATGATCGGGATCACCATAGACGTGGCAAGAGCCTTTCCTCTTATCATTTTTCTTCTTGAAGTTGGTTGAGTGCGTGGCCTTGTTCTTGCCATCGAACTTTCCCTTTCCTTCAGTTTTGTTCTTATTCTTGAACTTGTGGGATTGGAAGTTTTTCCTCTGCACTAAATTGGCAGTAGAACCTCCCTCAAGTCCTTGAGCAGTTTTGTCCTTTGCTCTCGCCTTCTCTTCCACATGAAGAGACCCAATGAGATCCGTAACGGAAAACTCTTGTCTCTTATGTTTTTGGAATAGCAAAGTTCCTCCTGAAGGAGGAAGCTTGGCAATAATGCCACCGACCACAAATTTGTCCATTAGGAACACTTAAACTGCTCAAGTTCTTTGGCAAGTGATTGTATCTCATGAGCTTGCTCACGGGCGCTCATCAACCATCCTATAGTCATAGAATTGCTCCATGACATACGACTTGCGGCGTCCGAGATCCCAAACTTGGCCTCGAGCGCTTCCCACGCGTCCTTGCCATTATCAAATGACATATAAGGGTCAACAATGTTGTCCCCAAGAACACTAAACAAAGCCGCCATAAACATGGTATCGGCTTTCTTAAAGCTCGCTTCCTTCTCAGCAGAAAGATCTCCTTCAGGCTTGCCAAGAGTGGCGTTATAACAGTTTAGGTTTTCAAACCGGAAGGCTCTCTTCGCCATCTCTTATAGTGCATGCCATCAAAAGAAGCGACCTAGTAGCGGCTACACCATGGAATTCAGTTGCCTATAATCAGGTTTTGGATTGTTGGAAATATAAGCAATAATCCATATGATTTAATCCGAATAATAAATGATAAACCATGATCATACGAACGGTAGTAAAACCAATCATGCGAGATCAACAAAGTAGATGAGCAGTTACATCTATAGGAGATAAACCTATCACATCTACACCAAGCGTTAGAACAAAGAACTCTAGCATAATCTGAAAAAAGGCGGTTGAATATTAAATGCGATTAGGCTGAATAGCAGCCATAATGATCGCGGCAGCGTCGCCCATGTTGAGGTTGTCGAAGAGATTGGTGGCGTCCGGAAGAAGTGCGTCGTCGGGGAACTGCGTCGTCAGACGGCGTCGTGGTTACCGATGGTCGCGCAAGCGCTCCCTAAAACCTGATCGCCCTCACCGTCTGAGTTCACGAGGCGGGTTACGGAGGCCCTCTTGTCGATCTGCGGTGCGCGCATAAGCCGAGATGGAGAAGGCGAAAGTGGCGGCGCAAGGTTACGGAGGTAAGCGGCGTGTGTGGATTGATGCAGTACCGATTAGGTTTAGCCGGGCGCTTATATAGTGCAGGTTAGGAAGATGCGTGGACTCAGTACGTCCAAAGTCGATATGACCACGTCCATAAAAACTGGAAGCACTGTAATTAACAGCGTCAGTTAATGACTCATAATCAGTTTTCCCAACAAGCAAAATAAAACTTCGGCTGGTGAGATTCCATAACCAGCCATGCGTCGTGTGATGTGAGGCGGCGTCGGAGGAGGAGTCTTGTGAGGCTACTATTCTTGTCACACCTTAGTAAGTGGAGCAACACTCTACTATATAAGGTGGTCCAACTCCCCTTCAACTAGCAATGTGGGACTAAAATTTAGCACCACTAGCACAGCCATATGCTGCCATACACAAGTGGGCCAAAGAGAATTTCAGAATTTGTCTAATGGGCCAATAGCCCAACATACACCAAATTCCAACAGACTTGTGTGTGAAGAGAGAAGAGATGACGAGGACTATAAACCACGAACCAGGCGAAGTAGACGGTGGCATGCATTTACGCCACCGCCGAGACGAAGAGACTAGAGGCGCCCCTCTCCATGCCCGCCTAGGGCACCGAGGAGTCCTTTATTTTAAAGCTGACTAGCCAGTGGCATACAGTTAATCAAATCTGAATAGCGCCCTTTGATTACATGATAGGGCTTACCCACGTCATTTGCGGCTTGTGTCCGACGCGCCCACAACACGCCATGTAGATAGGCAATGGCATGGGGTGGCGGACACGCTATTGGGTTACACCAGACTTAAAACTAGTATGGGGATTCTCTTATAAATTATAATACATTAATATTAATTCGTTATCGTCCGCCAATCTATACAACAATACAATCTTAACAGCTAGTCTAGAGATGTAGATGTAGAGAGAAATTGTTAAGAGAGGATACTAATGGATATGCATGATACAAGAGAACATATCTAGATCGGCCCTTAACTAGGATGCGCTTGTGAGAAAGAGGGATCATGGTGAGAACCATTCGCTCCAGCTACACCAACCAAGTCGTTGGTCCATGTCTCCTCTGTAGGTTGTTCTGTCGGACGGGATCGGTGTAGGGGTATTTGTCCCTATGTACAGTTTTGGTAAGTAATTACAATACCTATGGACTAATGTTCATTGCATTCTATGAAGGAATATTCTATAGGTGATACTTATAGTCCATGTGTTGGATTCAAGTATGGATGCCATGAATATAAAGATATACCTCGAGTATTGGCATCAAGATCATCGATTTGAAAAGAAGAATATGATATGACAACGAAGAAGATATGAAGATGGAATCATTGTGTGGAACTCAATTTATCCATGTTCTAACTTATGTGTTGAGCAAAGGATGATCAAGATCTTGAGAGTTCGATCTCAATAGAAGAATTCAAGATATGACTCTAAGTCGGTGTCATGATAGCCTCATGAGTTGAGATTTGGTTGACTAATATTTAGAGCATGCAATCAAATAAATAATTATTTATGTACCTCAAGATACTGAGATAGAGCATGAGAAGATACATGGTTGACCAATACAAAGAGTGAAGAGTAAATTCAAGTTGATCAACACATAAATCATAAAGAATGTACCACATGAATCTTATGGTATGGTAAGCCTTGTCAATTATGCTTCATGAACTAACCCATTATATATGTGCCTTTGTGTTTTCTATGTGGACTAGGTATCTTTCCATAGACATGCATCAAAAGTGAAGATTTCATATAGCCCGTGAGAGGATGACATCGAGTGGTGAACGTCATCAAGGCTAAGAAGTGCAAGTTCAATATAAGCATCTCAAGGAGATCATATACTTGAAACTTGTCGTCCATTTGGTAATAATGTACATGTGAAAATATATCTTAATGAAGCTATCCCATAGTGGTGTATGGAGGAGCAAATTATGAGTCTTCTGAAGCAACTTTCATCAAGTGTTGCATTAGTCATGAATAGATCTTGAAGCGTTGTCATCAAGATCAAGCAAGATGCGCAAGGAAAAGGTTTAGCCGCACTATCAGGGGGTTTTCGGTTGGATAACTTGATTACATTGTCTTAGGGAGCTCCATTCTTTGCATACTTTGCATCTCCCTATTTTGTTTTTTATTGGTGTTTCTTTATGTGAGGTTCTTGAGCTTATTCTAGCTCTTCAACAAGCCCAAGTTCGTCAAAAAAGGAATTTGTATGCATCTTTTATTGTGTTTTTGAGTTTGGAGGTTTTAACGGTTCTTATTTAGGGAGGTTTAATACCTTTTCCTTATTTGGTATTTTACCTCTTGACTTTTCTTGGGTTTTATAGCCTATACTAGATAAAAATTGTGCTTAGATTTTTCAAAAAGCCTAAGTTTGTTAAAATCGAAGTCTAGACGCAAAAGTTATCACTGTTTTCGTAATCACTATTTTCTATCTCGAAAACCGACAGTCATTCCAGTGCCGTTGGAAATACCACCGAAACGTTTCGGTGGTCACCAAAATTTCCCGACGCCTACCAGAACCTTTTACTGACTCGTTTTTCGGCAGTGGCCACAAATTTCTAGTGAAATTCCTAGCGCCACCATAAATTGCACTAGAATTTCCTAGACTACACATTTTGGTCCCTAACGATCATATTTGTTTTCTATAAAGAGGCTTCTTCCCCAAAAGTTTTCTAAGGTTCTTGAGCATGTTTTTACCTTCATTGTTGATCCTCTTAAGCTTGCTTTCTCTCTCTTACTTCTTATGATTCTTGCATTTTTTTAGGGCTTTGAAAGAGGAGATCTAGATCTACAATTCCATCACTATATTTCCTCCTCTAAGCGAGGGTAGCCCATTGGATCTAGAACTTGGAGTCTTTTGTTGATATCCACCATTGTTTTTTCTCTATGATTCCTCCCTAGCACACAATATGATAATCCTATACACCCACAAATAGGAGTAAGGTTTTTTGGGACATTGTATACAGGACTCAAACCTATATAAATCTCTGCCTCAGTGTGCTACCATCCCAATCTCTAATCGTGACCCCTTCGAACAAAAATATACCATCGTAAAACACCCCGATGGTTGGCGCGCCAAGTAGGGGTTACACATTTTTTTATCTTGGATCGAGATGGCTGACTTCATCATCTTCATCAATGATGCTCCGATCACGTGCAGAAAAAATCACTCCAGTCACTGTCGTTGCTCCACTCGGTTACTTTGGCAGCCTTTCGTCTATGGAACATTCGGGAAACAACCCGAGTTTGGATCTCCCAGCAGCATGCTTAGGATGCGATCTGCACCTAGACACAGGGCGGGTCTCCGAATCAGGTTAGTATCTAGTGGCCACCCTCGGAGACATTTCCAAATTTGCTAGTCATGATTCGGGTGACGAAGGAAGCACTAACATCTCCCAACCTCAAAGGGAGGTCCTTCTAATCAACTACTCACATGGTTATACCCTACGGGTACACTACCTTAGCATACCTGGTCCAGACCAAGGAAGGCCCACGGCGAATATGTACCAGCCCATGAAGATTTTTGGGTGGACAAGGCCCGTGGCACCTTCAGATCCTTGGAGAGCAAGACTAAAGTAGATAGAAAATTCAAAGGGGTAAACCCTAAAACCTATAACCGACTTCGTCTGTGCACAGGGACCTGCCTATCTCTATATAAAAGGCTAGGAGGAGCACGGCGAGGAGGCTCTCTTGATCTCTACACCACCGCATACACACCTCCATGCAGTTGCGTCTGCGCACCTGTAACCTTGGTTCCACCATAATCGGAAGCGGACAAGCGGAGTAGGGTTTTCCCTCAAGGGGCACGAACACAGGTAAACCTCGTGTCCCCTTGTTGCTTTTGCTAACCGTTCCATGATCTCGGCATCCCATCTTATCAAACCCAAAGTCCGTAACAATGGGCATTGGCAGATTAAACCTCGTCGATTGGCGCTGTCTGTGGAACTGGGGCGCTGATTGTCGATCGCGACGGTCCCAACCAAAGTGATCTACAACTCATGGCGACGGAAGTCATCTCCTCTTTGGCGCCTTGACTTCACCGCCCATGACCACCACGAAGGATTTGAACCGTTGGCGGCGGACTCGAGATCCTATTGAGCTTCTGCTTCCAGTGGGGCGGACCGGCACTCTCCGCCTCCCGGGCGGGTGCCCTGCCATCGATCAGGCACGCCGTGGGCTCCACACCCGTCTCGCACATCACCATCGACATCTGAGTCCTATGGCGGCGGCGGTACCAACTCAGATCTGTCACGATCCACCATCGGATAAAGGGACCTACGGTTCCGGATCCGAAAAACATGTAGCAACAATCCGATCTCTGGCGCTACCGGTCTTGCGGTCATCAAAGTGGCGTGGATCAGAACACAATCCGCCACCCAACCCGCAGGTAGAAAGCAGTGGGAGCACGGAAGAAGCGATCCCCGCCCAGAGGCGACCTTGTCGGGTCATCCACCTCGGCGAGGAAGGATGGGCCCAAGCACGCTTGGCCGTAGCGAGCAACAAGATCCTGCCCGCAGATGCCTCACGGGACCTGCTGATGGCATACCACATGCTCCTAATCGAGGAGCACAAGAATCAGGTTAAGATGCAAGAAGTGCTTGACAAGCGCAAGCAAGAAGCCTCGAAGTCTAGTGTGCGGCGAAACCGCTCTCCGCCATGGGCATCGGCTCCAGCTTCGCCGGTAGCCATGGCAACAAACACCGTTCGCCACGAGAGAACATGGATCCCAAGGCGCGTCGCGAGGTGACTCGGGCCCTCAACGTGTCCTTCATGGAGATGGGCGCCCGGCAGCGTCATCACGAAGACACCATAGCTGCAATCATGGCGGCCACTCATTACCTCGCGTCCCATCTACCTCCGGAAGGGACGAAAAGGGCCATGCATAAGTCCGCTTCTTGGACTCGGACTCGTTGGAGCTGCGCTCACGGAGAAGCTCTGCGAGCCAAAGAAGAAGGCAGCGGTCGAGTTCAACCCAGCCCGCCCTCATCACGAAGATGAAAACACGACCTTCCTCGAAGGCATAAGAGCTCAGCGCCGCAACCCGATTCTGACGCTCAAGCGAGCTAACCCAGCCAAGATCGACAAGGCCGCAGCATGTATGTATACTCATCTGAATCGAGGAGGAGGATGGCGAAGAGAACTCTGAAGCCGATGCTTCAGCCGGATCTGTCCGGCGGACAAGGATGCCGTGAAACTTCAAGCTTCCGGACACTCCAGTTCGATGCTTCAGGACCCCAAGGCGTGGCTCAGCGACCACTTGTCATCCGTCAAGCTGCACGGCGGAAACAAGGAAACCGCCATGCAATGCCTTCAGCTGCAGCTGACGGGTGCAGCCCGGATCTGGCTCAGCAGCCTATCCTCGGGATCCATCCGAAGCTGGGAGGAGCTGGCATACAGTTTTGTCCAAAACTTCAAGGGCACCAGCAAGAGGCCTGCCTCGATCGAGGAGTTGCAGGCCTGCACCCAACGAACGGGCGAATCCATTCGCTCGTACATCTTGTCTGGTCAACACCAAGAACTCCATGGCGCACATCTACGAGGAGAGAGATATTGGCGCCTTCAAGGGCGGCGTCAAGCGCCGAGACTTCAAAGAATAACTTAGGCGCGTCAAGCCCAAGACACTAGACCACCTCATGGACACGCCATGCGGTGGGCCGGCGGCGAGACTCCGTCCACCGGCGCTTTCGGAGGAGAAGACAACTTCGCCCGGCGGCGTGGCGGCGTAGCAAGAGGAGATCGTGCGTCTACGACGATCGCGATGGACCCGACATGGTCGCGGCTGGCTACGCCTATGGTTGCAGCGACGGCAACCGCAGCAACGGCGGATACCGTGGAAGCAACTTCCATGACGGAGGACGCCGCGCAGTCATGTAGCGCCGTGGGCGTGACAGCGGACCCTCAACATACAACAAGCTCGGTCAATGCACCATCCACTTCTACATCGACAAGCGGGATGGCAAGAAGAAGGCAAGCCACATGCTCAAGGGCGCAGCGAGTTCGAAACTCAGCGAGCATGGCCAGATGAGGCAAGCCCGAACCACAGATCTGAGAGCGCACCAGGCGAGATCGCACATGGATCTCCTCCACCACCACTTGCGGGACCTTCGAACCACCCAATCGCACCCATGCAGAATAACGGTGGGCACGGGTACCCCGCGTCGAAAGGATCGCTGATGATCCAAAAGGCGTAACAAATAGGGTGCGAGAAGAAAATCACCGTCAAATCAATCAGGTTGTGACGCTCCACCGCCATCCACGAGTACCTCGGCGGATCAGTCTTGCATCACGTTATCGTTCGGATCACCCTTGCCGGGTCCTCATTTGTATCACCCCGGTCCTCCGGACCGACGGCCGTCACTTCTAGCGACTCAATAGGATCTCTAGACTAGCCCCGGACCAACACTAGTCTTTTAGCACTTTGTCCTCACTCATGCGTACCCGGTTACCCACTTCACTGGGTCACCCATCCTAGAAGTGCTCTAGGCCAAGCAGCAACCTTAGAGTTCTTTTCGAATGAGCTTACGGAAAGAAGTTGCAACTTGTTGGTATGGGTTTCCTATCAATCCTATTGAGCCATGCGCCGGTCTCATACACCCACCTTAGAAGATCGGCGTCCTCGTCGATCAACCTAAACCGAGAATGTCCCTCTTGGCTGCGTCATGCGTCGGTCTTGCACATGTGCCATGCCATGTCGATCCGGGACACCGCAGCCATCGCCACATGTCGCCAACGACCCGCACCGCCCATTTAACCGCGGATCGTCTCGATACCAATTTGTAACACCCCGGTCACTCCGGACCAGCGGTCATCGGCAGCTCAATAGGATCTCTAGACTAGCCCCACAGACCAACACTAGTCTTTTCTGCGCACTTTGTCCTCACTCATACGTACCCGGTTACCCACTTCCCGGTCGGTCACCCATCCTAGAAGTGCTCTAGGCCAAGCACGCTTAACCTTAGAGTTCTTTTCGAATGAGCTTCCGGAAAAGAAGTTGCAACTTGTTGGTATGGGTTTCCTATCAATCCTATTGAGCCATGCACCAGGGTCTCACACTCGCCCAGGTCATGCTGCCCTGGTGCTCGAGGCACAGATCGGCGGGTTCAACATGAGCAGCGTCTTCATGGGCGGCGACAGCGGCATCAATCGATCTTGACGGTACCTTGGCAGCAATGCGGATCCCGGCAGCTGGAACAATCGATACAGCGTTCCGCGATATCGTCGAGGAAGGTGTATTCCCCAGGAAAGATATGGCTCGACATCATCTTGACAAGCGGATAAATTACAATCTGAGCGACTCGAGTTGAAGTGGTGGGCCAGCCATCACAATACCATGCCATCCTCGGTAGCGTGGCATTACGCGATTCTGGCGTACCGCGCTCTGGCGTACTGCTACTCAAGATGCGGGACCGAGGCGTCATCACGGTCCACGGAGCTTCACCCGATCGGACCAACTGCGGCGGGGACTTCAGCGAATCTCCCAATCATTCGGCATGCGGGAGGAGCTCATAAGGCTCACGAGGTGGCAGACAACAGGCACCCCGGTCGCCTGACAGAGCGCACCATAGATGTCCTTTGACTCCACCGTCAACACAAAGAAGGTGCGGTACACCGACGGATGCCTCTAAGATGGCGCTGATCGACAGCGACCTCGACTCCGCATAGGAAAAGCGCTCGTCGAATTCCTCTGTGGCGGAAATCTTTGCTGGTGTCCTGCGGACATGCTAGGAGTTCGAGGAATTCGCCGACACGCACTCAATGTCTTTCCGGACACCAAGCCCGTCAAGCAGTCCATCCCGGTATCCAACCACGGCGAAGCAATCGAGTCGAAGTCATCGGACTACTCGGCGCCAAACTTCATCGAGGAGATCAAGGAGGCGGTGGCTGCCAACACCGTTATGGTCCCCAAAAGGACACGGACATCTGTGGATGTGCGTGGACTTCTGTCGTTGAACAAGCAGCCCGAAGGATCACTTCCCTCTCCCTCGGATCAATCGGATCATCGATTAAATTGCGGGATCTGAAAACTCTCCTTCCTCGGCGCCTACTCAAGCTACAACCAAATTCGAGAAGGTGAAGATCAAGAAAAGCGGCGTTCATCACGTCGTTCGGTGTTTTTCTACAACACAATGCCCTTGGCTGAAAACGCGAGCACCGCGTACCAGCGGTGCATGCGGACATACTGAAGGACCGGATCGCTGCAACATACAAGTCTATGTCGGCGACATAGTCATCAAAACAAGGGAGGCCAAAGGCGCTCGCCGGCGATCTCAGCGAGGCGTTCGATAACCTCGTCGATACAAGATCAAGTTAAACCCAGAAAAATCGCCTTGGCGTCCCATACAGTCATTTGCTAGGCTACTTTATCTCCCAGCGAGGATCGGCGAACCGAAGAAAATCCAGGCCATAATGGCCATGGAAGCGAAGAACCTCAAGGCGTCCAGCAGCTTGCGGCGAATCGCGGCATTGAGCGGGTTCATCGGCCGCATGGCCGTGAAAAAGCCTGCCATTCTATCATCTGCGCCAAAGCGGAACAAATTGAGTGGGCGCCCGACGGCGCATTCGAAGATCTAAGCGGCTGCTCTCTACGCCGCCCGTCTTGGTCACGCCAAAGGGCGCGAGCCTTCTTGCTGTACATAGCAGCGGACACGGTGGTAAGCACCGTACTGGTGGTCGGCGACCGAAGAAAGCAAGACCCATGGGGTCCAACGCCCAATCTACTACCTCGGCGAGGTATTGGCCGCCGACAAAGCAGAGTACCCTCACTACGAAACTTCGCCTCTGGCGTGTTCATGACGGCTCGTCGGCTGAGCCACTACTTCCGAGCACCGGTGATGGTCGATGAGGCACCAGCGACATCTGAACAACCCGGAGGCCACGGGGCGTGTAGCCAGTGGGGCATTGAGCTATCACCTCTAGACGCATCGTCTCGAGAAGCGCCATGCGATCAAGTCTTAGGTCCTTAGGACTTCCTCGTCCACTAGATGGGCGCAGCTGCCGGATCGCGGACATGACATAGTCATGGGCGATGTACTCGGCGGCTCAAGCGAAGCGGAGGCGAGCGGGGTCATCTTGACCTCCCGAGGCGACAAGATGAAGTACATCATCCGGATGAAATTTCGAGCTTCCAACAACGAGGCCGAATACGAAGCCCTCATCCATGGCATGAGAATGGCCAAGATTTGCGGCGCAACACGCCTGGTCAACTACGACGACTCGAACCTCGTTGTCCAGCAGACGATGAGCGAGTCGGCGCTTTACGCCGCCAACATGATCGCGTCATGCGCCTTTGGCACGCTTTTCGAGGAGAATTTGATGGTTGCGAGCTTCGGCACGTTGGGAGAGAAAGCAACGAAGAGGCCGATAGACTCGCCAACATCGGCTCCACCTGCGCACGTATGCCACCAGGTGTGTTCCTCGAACAGATCTGTGTGCCATCCATCAAAAGTAAATTCCCCAAGGGATCACCCGAAGAAGCAGAACACTCGGGGGCTGCGCTACCCGAAGGACAGGAAGGACCCGAAAAGCTCGACACAGAAATCACAGCGGTCAACCTAATGCAGGTCATGGCAGCCGAAGAAACTTAGACACGGCCATACCTCGGTGCCGATGGGCAAAGCGCACGATGGCGAAGCGGATGCGGCGCATATCTCGCCGGTCCAAGGCCTTCACCATCATAAATGGCGAGTTGTACAAGCGCAGCATTTCGGGTGTACTCCAAAGGTGTGTCACCATCGGTGGCGGCAAACCATCCTCCAAGATATCCACGAGGGCATCTGCGGCCATCATGCGGGCAGTCGCGCCCTTGTCGCCAAAGATCTACGAGCTGGATTCTCTTGTATGACCATGAGCGATACCAAGGACATCGTCCGAAGATACAGGTGCCAAAGGTTGTGGATAAACCGCGCACCGGATCGAGGCTCAGCCCATACCTTTGGTACGGCCCCGCCAATTGGGCCTCGACATGATCGGCAAACTGCCAAGGTCCTCGAATGGAGGTCATGTCTACCTCCTGGTCGTAGTCGACAAATTCACCAAGTGGATCGAGGCCATGCCAGTCACTAACCAAAAGGGCAAAACTGTCGTCAAGTTCTTTGAATCCATTGTCTACAGGTTTAGCGTGCCGCATAGCATCATTACCGACAATGGGTCGAACTTCATCTCCAAAGAATTCCAGGACTTCTGCGAAGACCTCGGAATCAACATCACATACGCCTCTATGGCGCACCATAAGCGAACGAGGCAGGTTGAAAAGGCCAGCGACCTCGTCGGTGCTAGCATCGAAAGCGCCTAATGAGCCCGCTCGGCGACTCGCGAGCTTGGACACAAAACTGCCCTCGGTCTGTGGAGCCTGCGCACAACACCAAATATCTCAACCGGCTACCGCCTTTCTTCATGGTGCCGCGACCAAGCGATGCTACCGGTGATCGCCACAAGGCCCCACGGTGCGTCGCCTACAGCGAAGCGGATCGACGACGCACTTTCGAAGGCCATCGACACACTCGGCGGCGCGTGATATAGCGATAGCTCGATCGGTGGTGTACCATGAGTCTCTGTAACTACCACAGCCGGCGGCAACGCCCAAGGTCGTGAGACCTAGTCTTGTGACTCAAGCAAGAGCGACCGAAGAAATTCGAGTCACCATGGGAAGGACCCTACATCGTCACTGAAGTCATCCCAGGTGGCACCTATCGCCTCAAGCACGTGGAGTCTGGAGTCGCATACTCCAACCCATGGAACGTCGGACAACTGTGACGCTTCTACCCCTAGTTACCTCCCTCTTTTACTTTCAATAAGGCTATTCAGCCAAGGCTACTCAGCCGAACAATGCACCTCCTCCTTACGATATGAATAAAGCTAAGTGTCTCGCCCCAAAATTTTCACCTATTGTCTGCATTTTACTCCATGTTACAACACACTCGGGGGCTCCCCCCACCTCACGACTTCGTCGACCGAGGATAACACGTGTACACCTGAGTAGCTGACCACGTCAGGCTAACGAAAATGACACCTATACAAACAAAGCACCACGTGCTAAACAACAATAAACCTTTACAATAAAGGGCAAAACACACATAGTCGAATATATGCAAATTTTACATCTATATTTTTTACAGGTCCTACCTATTCTGAAGAATAACCCGCGCACGCTCCTCAAACAGATCTACAATTTGTTGACATCTTTGCCTTATAGCATGAGTGGGCGCATATCGATCGCCACCATCCGGCGAAGAAGCGGCCCATCTGCTTCTGAGCGAGATCTACATCGGGACGATGCAACTGCACAAGGGAAAGCGCGACCTTCACCCCCACGACAAGCTAATGCCGCACCAGTTCCCTGACGTGACGCACATTTCAAAACTTCGCCAACAGACCCTAGAGGGTCGATGGCGCCTCATCCAGCGGAAACATCACGTGCAGAAGCATGCGAAGCGCTTTGCTGACGCGGCACCGCGACACCTGGTGAACACGATCCTGCACAGTCGCAAGGACCATGGCACGATCACGATCCATCCAGAAGAACCCGCCGTCCTCCATGTTCTGCTGGGTCAGGCAGTTGATCCGAACATCAACACGCTCTTTTTCCTCCTTCGGAGAAAGGTTAGAACCTGCAATACTTGCAAAAGTAAGATGCAAGGCCAGCAGACGCATCCAAAACAATGAGCAACAGCTCGAAAAACTTACACTGAAGCTGTTCGGCCAGACGAGCAACTCCGCCATAAAATACTCCTCTCTAGCAGCGCCTCACTCTGCCTTCGATTTCCAAACATCGGCGTGGCCACGCACTCCAAGCAATTCTTTCTCAAGACTACGAATGCAGTCTCGCAGAAACACAAGCTGCGACGCACCATCCAAGGATGGCCGCAGCTGTGGTGCAGACGAAGTGTCAACGAGATCACCCCCCGAAGGCCCCTAGAGTAAAAGAAGACAAGGATATGAACAAGCATACGAATGAACACAGAACTCAGAAATTCATTATGTACAACAAAAACCACTGCATGGCGCAAGGACTGTTCATAGATACAATTACAACAAAGGAAACAAAAGCTATCCTGGAAATCGAAGGGCCTAAGAAGCTGCATCCTGGGTAGCCTCGAAGTTGGACTGCCTACTCTTGGCCTCCCCCTGCTGCCTCAGCGCGTACTCAGCCAGCAAGACAATCAACTTTGGCCCATAACGCTTACAGCTAGCAGCATAGAGGGCGAAGGCTACCTCGGATTCGTCAGCAGCTGTGGGCATCCGGGAGGTGACCTTATGAAGATCCAGCTCCGCTCCAGACGCCAGGGCCATTGCCAGCCCGATGGACGCGCTAATGCCTTTCTGCTTGCGCTTGTACGCCGCAGGCGCTTCGGCTGACGGCGCATCCGCCAAAGCATCGACATCTTCAAGGGCGACGCCCTTGGGGACGAGCTCCTTATAGAAGCGCCCAAGAACCTCCTTGGCCTTGGCAAGCGAGCCGACCACAATACCGCAGCGGTCTTCTACCGCGCGGTGGCATCATCGAACGCCGTGCTCCAGGGCACGGTCAAACTTCGATGCCGCGACATCTAAAGAAAGAGAAGAGCAGCGTGAATAAAAAGCACAGCAAAAAAGACAAGGAAGCCGAAAGGAAGGCGAAGCAACTCACCGAAATAGCCTTGGCGGCCGCCATCGACTTGTCATTACCTCCTTCTCACGCGGCCGTGGCGGTGGCGAAGTTGCTCCTCATGATCCCGTCGCCTCCTGCTGAAAGCGCTCCTTGGCCGCAGCTGCGTTGGCTAGCTCTGCTCGGCTCCTTCGCTGTGACGTCCTCGGCTTTCTTCTCCGCTTCAAGGCTCTTTTGAGAACATCAAGCTCCGGAGGTGGTATTGTTGTCCTCTGCAATCAGCGAACACTTATTAGCTCGCGGAAAAGAAATACAAGAAGCGACAAAAGATCAACTCATGAACGTACCTTGAAGCTGTTTGAAACTGGCCTCCAATGCCATGTGCTGTTGCACCAGCTGGTTGGCGCCTTGCACAAAAGGCTGCAAAAGGCAATACTTGTCAAAAGAATGGCTCGGGGGGCTCCGCCCACAGAACGAGCAAAGCAAGGTGAACATACAAAAAATGCTCGTGGCTCCCCCCCCCCGAAACTCAAAGAAAAACGATCAGCAGATCATCCTACAGATGCTCGGGGGCTTCCCCAGAGACAAGAGGCAAAAACAAAAGTGAACAGCAGATCACCCGAAAACGCCCGGGGGCTCCCCCGCGGCAGGAGCAAATAAACTTACGTGATTAGATGGCGACTCCAAAGGTCTAGCCGAATTCTTCTGTGGGACAACCACCCGAGCCTCCTACGGAGAAGGGTTCGGAGCAGCGCCCTCAGAGGTGGCTCACAATGCGAGGAGGAGGAGGACAAACTTGAGTCGCCACCATCTCCGAACACCATCGTTGAAGGAGCCGTTGGAAGAATGGCCAAAGGAAACATTAGACAAGAGCAATCAAGGAAAATCAAAAGAAAGCGAAAGGCAATTGGAAAACTTACGAGTCGAAATCGCTCAAGTTGAAGACAGGCGGGGTCCTCCTGCCCTTCTTCTCTTCCTTCTTTTCTTCCTTCTTCTCTTCCCTCTTCCGCTTCGCCGGCGGGTATGGTGCTACAACCCGCATGGGAATGGCAGGAATAGGAGAAGAAGAGTCCCCATGACCATCACTGTGACGCTCAAGGCATAGCGGGTCCCTAGGCATCGGCGGAGTCGAAGCATCTGACGTTTCACTCGAGCTCCGCGTACGCTTTTGAGTGCGCTCCTCGCTCGACTTGATGGCTTCTTCGGCCGGCCACCGCGCCGACGGAAGCTCAGACATGGAGTCCATTGCCTCATTGTCCGGTGCATCCGGGAACAATTCGGGCAGCGGAGGCGACATGCCTGGCACCTTGAATTCCTGCGTAAGAAGGAAACAAATTTTCAGCACAAAAAATATATATACAAGAAAAACGCAGTCGAAAACAGCGCTACGCGCATGCTACAGATCTACACCTGCGGAAAAGGACGAGAAGCGGAGAACGGAGGAGTCAGCGACTTCCCCGGGATATCCTCTCCAGCCTTGAATTTCAGCAGCGGGCGAAGAATCCCGTCGAGATCCCCCTTGGAGAACTCCTCAGCCGAAACCCTAGTCGGATCGCGGCGACCAGAATAAAGAAACATCGGGTGCGCCCTAGCCTGGAGCGGCTGCACCCGACGTCTGAGAAAGGTACGGATGATATCCACACCGTTCACCTCCTTATCCGGAATCAGCTGAAGGTCCTCCACTCGATGATAGAGCCCCTCTATCTCCGCCACCTCGCCATACAAGATCTGGTTCTTCGAGGACCTCTTCGGCTCGATTTTCTGGGAGGGGTCGAAAGGAGCAAGGCCAAATTCCTGTCCGGCCACTGTGGAGTCACGAATGTAAAACCATCGCCTCCGCCAGTACTAGACAAATTCAGACATAGAAAAGGAGAAGAAAAGAAGGTTGGATTTGAGGGAGATGATGCAGCCCCCAAAGGGGTAAACACCATCAGAGCCAGATTGCCTCTTCACGGAATAGAGTTTCCAGAAGAGACCAAAGTGTGGCTCGATACCGAGCCAGCACTCGCAAAATGTGATAAAGCAGGCGACATGAAGAAGAGAGTTTGGCGAAAGATGATGAAGCTGGACGCCATAAAGAAAAAGCAATCCACGGAGAAAATCGTGGATTGGGAAGGAAAGGCCCCGAAGGACAAAGGCGACGAACATAACCTGAAACCCAGCGGGAGGACGGGGAATTACCTCCTCGCCGGGAAGTTTGACGGCCTCCCTATCCTGCGGGATTAGGCCCCGCTCACGGAGCTTGCGGAGGTCACCCTCCCGCGTCTCCGATCGTCACCAGCCACCATCGGTGACGCGGACGGCGGCGGAACCTTTTTTGCCGCTGGCGGCTGCAGCGTAGGACTTCTTGGGTTTCCCCATTGCAGTGCGGCGGTGAAAACGACAAGCACGCAGAAACAAGGAAGGAAAGGCTCGGAAAAATTCCAGCGCGCAGTGAGAAAAGCTCAAAGAAGATGGGAGCAGTGAAACAGGAATGGCTGCAGTGAAAACAAATTCACCTTTCCCCAATGATTATAAGGATGAGGACGATACACGATGACCGTCCATCGGGAAGACCTAGAGCCGACATCAAGTTCTGGCCGTCCACGTGTCAAGCACATCAGCGAACCGTCGCTCACACGCCGTCCACTATGCATGGAAATCGAGGCGACGCCGTAATTATCTCCACGCCGCGCGTGACCAGTCAACTCAAAGTCAGAAGGTGGGACCCATGTTCGTCCAGTCAAGTCATCTCTGGCGCCGCAGACGCTGAGATCACCGATCGTCAGCACTGACGTCATCAAAAGCTATACTAGCAACGGTTACAATTCTTTGGCTACACAGCTAAGAGTACTCACTCGAATCTACGATTCGATTAACTACTCGGGGGCTACTCCTATCAGGAGCGCTGGCCGCGCACCCGAAAAATAATCAAAATACTATACCATGAAAATATTCTTCGAGTCTTATGTCGAGTCTGCGACTCCACTACGGACTCGGGGGCTACTCCCATAGGGAGGATGGATTTAAGCACCCAAAAAATTGTGTCCTACGGACCTGAAGCCAAACAACAGCTGAATTAAAGTCTCTGCTCGAGTCTGCGACTCGAACAGACACTCGGGGGCTACTCCCATAGGGAGCGCTGGTCGCGCACCCTATGGATTCTTCGAATGCGATCCTTCGGATCAGCATACAAAAACTTTTTCGGCAACTCTGCCCCAATTAATGCTAAATAAGCAACGTTCTCTTTGGCCACCCGAAACACCTCTGCGGTGATAAACATTCGGATGTTGTGTCTGCGACATAAAGATAAGACTTACAGATATCATCGATGGCACAGCAACGCTGCATTGCGCTCTGCTAGTAAGAATCCGTGCCAACATGCACGATGAAAAATCCCGACGGACGCGTTGGGTACATCATTTAAAATTCACTGAAATTCCACTCCTGTAAGTCCTCCGCGGCCTGAATCGAATTACGCTAGTATATGTTCCAGGTTTGAGTTGAGGGACTCAAATCTGAAGAAGATCATGTTGTTTTGTACTAAGACAGTTAACTGACCCTGATCCGTCGGAAGAGTCAGGCACACGTATCAATAATCCCTACACACTCGAATTACCTGCACCCGAAGGATTGAAGAGTCCTCAGCCGAATCTACGATTCATTGAACACTCGAGACTCTTGACATGGTTATACCCTACAGGTACACTACCTTAGCATACCTGGTCCAGCCCAATGAAGGCCCACGGCGAATATGTACCAGCCCATGAAGATTTTCGGGTGGACAAGGCCTGTGGCACCTTCGGATCCCTTGAGAGCAAGACTAGAGTAGATAGAAAATTCAAAGGGTAAACCATAAAACCTGTAACCGACTCGATCTGTGCCTGGGACCTGCCTATCTCTATATAAAGGCTAAAAGGGCACGACGAGGAGGCTCTCTTACAATCTCTCGCATACCACCGCATACACACCTCCACGCCAGATTGCATCTGCGCACCCTGTAACCTTCGGTTCCACCATAATCAGAGCAGACAAGCAGGAGTAGGGTTTTTCCCTCAGGGGCTGAACACAGGTAAACCTCGTGTCCCCTTGTTGCTTGTTTGCTAACCGTTCCGCGATCTCCAGCATCCCCATCTTCTCCAAAATCCAAAGTCCGTAACAATGGGCATTGACGAGATTAAACCTCGTCAACTACGCCCCGGTTAACAGAATTGGGGCGCCTAACGACGAACAGACGACCATCCTCCCCAGATGTGTATGTGATTGCGCGTGACACGACGAATCTCGCCAATGAGGTAGGCGAAATCAACTTCTTCACTTCATCAAAGACCGAGCGAGAGAGAGATGGATGCATAGATCGCATCTGGCGCACAGGAATTTCAGCTCTCCTACGAATGTGTGAAAAAGAGGATGCAAAATTCCATGAGATACGGCGATCCTTCACAGAGAAAGTGACTCCGACTCGTTTGGTTGACCAGTTCGTCACGCTTCTCCCAAGATCAAGCATCAAGACCTTCGACATGAAGATGAAGGAAAACTTCTTCTCCAACATGGAGAGATCATTGGCGGCTCGGCGCGGGAGACAACAACGACCACTTAGGTCAGGATCTAGTAGGAAACCGGAGAAGGAGATACCTAGTTTAGGGATAAAATTAGGTGTTCGAATCATACTTGTAAACATGTACGAGACACTCTAACTTATATAGGGCAGAAAACCAACTGCTTCATATATATATATGTGAGAGGTGATGGCTAATTGAACTAAGATGCAAACAATCGACAAATCAGTACCTTTACTTGTGTCCCCTAATCCTTGTCCCTTCTCTTTCGTTTCTTTGGCGACTTTGCACATAACTCGGTTGTTGAATCGAAAACCGAGCTAAGAGCGACCAAAGGCTTAGTTCATCCCATGGTCGTCGAAACCTCACATAGAGTCCATCGTGAGAAACCGAGGCTTCGTGTCGCAAAAGCGCTGGTTAGACTGTCTTGTGTATCGCGCGTTTAGAAGGTCCCCTCTAGTGTGATTTGCGGTGCATCACCCTCGACGCGGAAGGTACACGTCAATGTGTGCTAGTCGTAACCAGCGTCGGACCCGTTTCCGACGCAACAGTAGGATTCTTACAGCTGTTTCTTTATATATAAGCTATTTAATTCAAAGAATTGAGCCCTCCACATGTTTTTCCTATTCTTACTTCGGATCAAACAGGCCCTTGGATTGGATACATTATGATTCTGCACGCTTGATCTTTTTGACCTTATTGCAAACAGCACGTCGGTCGAACCCAAGTAACTCGTGACCTCTGGAAATGAATTACGGTGTAGGATTAATCCGGCCGATGGATTTTGCTGGTAGCTAGCTGGAGCGCACCGTGTCGGTTTGTTCACGTAGGCATCAGGCATCGAATACTGTTCAAAAAAAAAACGTAGGCATCAGGCCGCGTAGGCGTCAGGCGACGCCAGGAAACGCATAGCTTACGACGAGGACGAAAGTGCTTACATTGGTCTGGTTGGTGCACCGTGTGCGCATTAGTGCGTCACTAATAAAATGGATGGATCAGGCGCCACCTAAACCTAATCATGATTGATGATGATGATATATCTGCCGATGGATCGATCGTCCGGGAGAAGGCAATCAACAGAGCCCGACACCAACAGGCGCTAGCTCTTGCCGCTTCGTCTTGTAGCTTCCGTTGCTCGCCACCTCCGCCCTTTTAAACCCACCACCACTGCCAAATTCGCCTCCTCACCAGACACCAGGTCACCACCACCGCTGCCGCTGCTGCCTAACTAGGCCAACAATTAGACAACTGCACGCACGCACGCGCTAGCCTACGACACGGCACGACGCGACGCGAGAGTGCGAGGGAGATCATCATCATCAGCTGCAGCTGCCGCTAAGGAGGAGGAGGAGGCGTCGTCGGTGGTCGTTTTCCTGGGGTCCGCGCTGGATCACGCCGGCGGGAGGCCCAAGAAGGGGTCCGGCGGGTCGCAGCTCTGGAAGAAGGCGCTCCTGCATTCCAGCCTCTGCTTCATCATGGGCTTCTTCACGGGGTTCGCGCCGTCGTCCGTGTCCGACTGGCGCGCCGCCGCGCCGTCGACGCAGGCCTCAGGTGAGGAGCAGCCACGCGTTGAGGACGCTGCAGTCGGCAGGTGCGGTGGGAGGAACCTGAGCCTGCGGCAGCAGGCGCGACCGCGGCGGACCTCGCGGATGCAGGCCCGCGTCCGCTCCTGGTGGTGGTGACGACGACCGAGTCGACGCCCACGGCGGCCGGGGAGCGGGCGGCGATGCTGACGAGGATGGCGCACACCCTGCGGCTGGTGCCGCCCCCGCTGCTGTGGGTGGTGGTGGAGGCCGCCCCAGACGAGCCGGCGACGGCGGGCTGCTCCGCGACACGGGCATCCTGTACCGCCACCTGACGTACAAGGACAACTTCACCGCCGCCGAGGTCGCGGAGGGCAAGGAGCGGCACCACCAGCGCAACGCGGCGCTGGAGCACATCGAGCGGCACCGCTTGGCCGGCGTCGTCCACTTCGCCGGCCTCACCGACGTGTTCCAGCTCCGCTTTTTCGACCAGCTCCGGCAGATCAGGTACGCACACCCACCGTTCTGTTGTATCTTCGATTTGATCTCGCATATTTGCATTCAGCGTCACAGTTCATCACCTCTCGCATCAAAACATGGTAGTAGCAAAGCGAAAATGAAGAAAACAAAAGTCTTTGGTGTTGGACTTTCTGCGTTGATGATGGGAGGAAAGCACGCGGCCACGCGATAACTCGCTAGCGCCCAAAGGCAGTCCAGGCAGGGCCTAGTTGCAAGGCACCTTTGTCAGGTTGCCGCTCCCTCGACCGAGCGCTACAGCTCACGCACCACCTGGATGGCCTCCTGCCCAGGGCTAGTTTAATCGGCGGCGAGGGTACAATTATCCAAAGCCATGTGAGGAGGTCGCCCCCCTCCCCACCGTATCTCCCCACCATACTTTTTCTCTGTGGCTCCCATTCTTTTCTCTGTCAGGCATGGCTGCGCTGTCTGTACCAGTTGGGATCTCGGGGACGAAAGGCAGTCATTCAGTCAGGCTGGAGCAGAGCAGAGCAAGCTCTTTTGCTTTGTTCTGCTGCGCCCTGTTTTAGTGTTAGTATTATTAGTTTACTACTATAGTATACAAGTACAGTACTGTGACCTAACGGTCTTGTTCCGGCATGGCTGCTGCGAGTGCCAATGGCATCCATCACCATGAGTTGGGTTGGGTGTTGTTGGTGGTGTGTTGTTGGTGCGTGTTGTTGCGTAGGAGACGCCCAAATGTGTCGGTAGAAGCATGATGGGCACACCTCAACCAACGGTGTGGGTGAGCTAGCCGTGTCCTTTCCTTTCTCTAGCTCTAGGACCAGACCTGAGCGGGGTGTCCTACCCTCCGGACCTGACAGGGATACAAGCGTGGGGATAGCTACCTCCAATGCGGAGTGGGCATGCGATCGCCGCCGGACTCCAAAAAAAACCCAAATCGGGGCTCGCCGAAGCGTCGAATCATGAGCTCGTGACTGAAAACCACGACGTCTGAACCGACGCGTGCAAACAAACTGCACTGCATCCTAGCTAGCTACTCCTTTTGGTCCAGGAAAGGCGCCGAGCCAGTACTACGTACACGGCACGGGGCTCTTGCTTGAGGTTGTTGAGCGTATACTTATCTCCTTTGTGATCAGCTAAAGTTCGCATTAGTAGTATGCTACTATTGGTGTTGGTAGCACGCTAGCCGGTTCGTCCAGTTCCAGTTCTCTGAATATGTCCGGTTTGCAGTTTCAGTGCAGTCCAAAATCCAAACTGCTGGCCGAGATTGACGCGTCTTCTATCAAACTATCAATACATGCTTAGCTTAAGTTAAGTACCTGATACCATACTATTTAGCAAGTATCTAAGCAAGTGCCGTCACGGCAACGTGACATGGACACACTCTCTGCATATATAATTACCAACTTTGTACTAAGCTTTTAGCCAGATTTATGCATGCCGTTTCCACTACTAGTTGACGTGCGAAAGAACTGATCGACCTCTCTTTGCTTTACGCTAATCCTTTTCAGTACGTTCGGTGCGTGGCCGGTGGCGAGAATGTCGCGGAACGAGCGGAAGGTGGTCGTCCAGGGCCCCGCGTGCAGCGCGTCCAAGGTCATCGGCTGGTTCTCCAGGGACGTGAGCAGCAGCATCACGTTGAGCACGGGCACGGGCACGGGAGGCGCCCCGGCCGGCGGCGCCGGCGCGGGCGCGGGCGCGGCGAGGCCATCGTCGGCGCCCGAGATCGACGTCCACGGCTTCGCCTTCAACAGCTCCGTGCTCTGGGACCCCGAGCGGTGGGGCCGCTACCCGACCTCCGAGCCCGACAAGTCCCAGGTCAGTCACCCTTCATTGCGCACCAACTCTACACGCATCGTACTATCGTAGCACTACTTCCTCGATCGCTCCTCGGCCGGCTCCGGCCATGCATGCATGCATGCCCGGAACAGCGAGCATTCATACGGCCTTTTCCGGCATGAAAGCGGCGTCGTGCCCTGTCAGGTAGCGCGCGATCGAGCGAGGTCTGGCCGGGGCGCATCCCTGTTGGTGCATGTGCTACAGGTAGGTCCTCGCCCGCCTCGTGGCCCATCTGTCCCAGCTTTTCCACGGTCAAATCCCCGTCACCCGCCGCACCGCAGCTACATCACCGGCCGGCCCCTCCCTCATTCCCGCATAAAGATCGGTGGCACTCGTGGAGTCGGTGCCCTCGTTTTCCTCCAGAAATCATACTATGTATTGTTAATTAATTTCTCCTGTCAACCAAATGGACAAAAGGGGATCGAATCTGGGAACAGCATTGCAAACGCGAAATCCCCGGGGGATTCGGGTTAATTTATTCCGGTGCGGCTTCCCCGGTGGGATGATTTGGTGGGAGGAGGGGCCCCGCCCCGTGGCTGAGTAGGATTTGTACAACCATGCGTGCTACTCTATGATGCATGATGAGCTCCAGTGCAAGGCAAGCCACGCTCGGTGTTGGTGGTTAGCGACAGCAGTCAGTCGTACCCTTAGCACGTCTTTAGAAACCGCAGAGCTTCTTTTAGGTGTGCAGCTGACTGTTTCATCTATCATGAGACTAACCACTAAAGCAAACACCCCCTGTTGCGCGCCATGATCAATCATGCATGGGAGGTCGTCTCGTTAGCACTGCTCATTTCTCCTGTATTTTGCCAATACTATGCTGATTTATGTGCTTGTTTTCCACTTTTTGCCAGAACTAACGTGTGACCATCGATCCATTGTTTTCCCAGGACTCGATCAGGTTCGTGCAGCAAGTCGTGACGGAGGATTACAGCAAGGTGAAGGGCATTCCTTCCGATTGTGCCGAGATCATGGTATGGCGCGTCGAGGGCAAGACGCGGCAAGCTCCGGGGAATAACAGAAGGTAGAGCGTTATACATAGAAGAAGACTTTCGGAAGAAACGGTGTACACTGAACATGATGCAAGGTCACGCCAGCAAGGAGGCGTTCATCTTCCGACTACTAGCAGCTGCAACGAACAAAAGTTTTGGGTTTCTTTTACAGGGGATGGATCTGATCGACCTGTATCTCCCCAGGAAATATCGGCATATTGTACATCTTTTTTTACAGTTTTTTTTCCTTCAACAAATGTGATATATATGTATAATCTCCTCTCCTTCCTCTTCTTTTTCTTCTTCTTTTGATTCGAGAGGGTTTTTTAGGTGATTACATAATACCCCTTGAACTGTCTCTGAATACTGGAATGAATAGAAGGCAAGTTAAAACCTCACTTCACACTGAATATACTTCCTGTGCTCTCTCTACTTAGTCCAAACTACTGCAGTAGTAATACCCTGTTTGACAAGGAAGGGAAAACAAATCCTCATGTTGGGACAATTGTACAAACAGGCTTGAGAAACACACAAGCCTAGACAGTACCCTGCCCTAGCTAGGTTGGCCCCTGAAACCATATCATTAATTAAGCACACGATGGTCTCGATCGAGCACCTTCCTTGCTGTTGGCACATCGCGATCGTGCGCAGATTTTCCATTAAGTTTAAGCCGGTTCTTCAGGCCATAGGAAACGCAGTGGAGTAGACAGCTAGCAGCTCCTTTTTGAAAAAAGGAAGCTTCGAATCAGACAGTCCACCTGTAATCGGCATGCGCCCCTCAAGATACGCATGTCCCTCGTTTGAACACCAACCATTATGTAACGTAGCTAGTCGACCGTGTAGGGTTAGCCTGCACCTGTTCCATGGCCGTCTTTTCAGAGCTATCGGTTTCGCTGATACTGCTGGTGATTTGTACGACGGGCCTTGTTGGTTGGTTATCATCTGCAGCGCCATGTGCAGTGTCGTGCAAGGACCAGGGAGACCCTTTTTGCCACACTAATAAGGACCAAGGAGACTGCACAACAGGAGACTAGTGCTACCTATGATCTAGTGTTTGTCCTTGCAAAAGTCAGAGTAACACAAAACGGAAAGGAGATGCACCGTCTGGAAATTATTCTCTCTGGTTTGCTAAAGAATTGTTGCTCGAATGTGGTTGATTTTATCTGCAGTATGAACCTCTGTATATGTCTCCACGACTCCACTCGCCAGCTGCTATGTGTGTGCCTTGTCTGAACTGAATTCTGAACATCTCAGTCTTGGGTGTCTAACTGAAGCTCTGTTTACCTGCAAAAAAAAGTTTAGACGACGGTGTACAGATATGTAGTTGACGAACAGCCGAGTTCTTAGTACGGGTTTCTAGTTTCACATTGCACGTGGGATGGCTTGTAGTTTTGCATTTGCGTGCTAGCTTCTTGCACATGGGGTTGTTCTGAACTTATTTTGTTTTTTGAGTTGAGGTTGTTATGAACTACTAGAAGGAGGCCAGTACGTGTTTCGACTGCCAAGAGAAGCTAGCGCACAGAAGCTCGTGTATCTAGCCCATTGCCATGTTCTCTGCTACTCACAACAAATGGGCCTAATTCAAGCCTGACTGAGTGGTGAATCTCGGCACATAAGTGTAATATATGGCTGACAGTGTTTGGGCTTTGACCACGAGTTGTTGGTTGAGCATATCATGCTGAACGGAGAAGCTAAAGCGAAGCAATGGTACTTTGACATATTGGAACCATTACCGCATGACAAGTTTACTAGGCTGCCAGTTACGCTTTAGGCTATTTGGACAGCTAGAAGTAAGGCAATTCACGAGAATATATTTCAGAGCTCTCTATCTACTAATGGCTTCATTAATTCTTATATTAAGGAGCTCGAGAGATCCCCAAACCTACGGCATGTCGAGCTAACTGTGTTGCGGTTAGAGCTCAAACCAGGTGGATACCTCCATCACCTGGTTCTGATAAACTTAACTGTGATGCTACGGTGTCTAGGGATGGCCAAACATGAGCTGTTGGAGTGATACGCAGGGATATTAATGGAGTTTAACTTGGAGCTTTGGCGGTGATTTTCAAGGGTTTATCTCATCGAGCCACTTTGGAATCACTTACATGCAGAGAAGCCTTGGCTCTAGATGAAGATCTTGCTCTTAGAAGATGTGTGATTGCCTTGGATTGCAAAGGAGTGGTGACTGTTATAATACAAGGAACAATGGCCAAATATGCAAAATTGTTATGAAAATAAATCAAGGTCAGAGCTTTCATCTTCGTAGTTGTTCCTTTGTTCATGAATTTAGAGCTTCGAATTATGAAGCACATAATCTATGCAAGCATACTTTATCTTTGGGTAGCGGTCGACATGAATTCCCCGTACTCTAACAATTTATTTAAGTGTTATCATGATCTAATAAAACTTGACAGATTATCTAAAGAAACATATTGAGTAGATGAGCAAGCCCTTTTTCATATGCTAGGGCCATGGTCTCATTTGTTTTAGATCGGGGGAAACTCTAGCCATGGCACGGAGGATCGACTACAACGTCATGGCATTGCGAACCACTACTTTTGCCCTTCCTGGATACACAACCTTGAGACGCGGTTGCACTAGTCCGCAAAACTGCAAGGTGAGACTCACCATGATATACAACATGAGCTAATAAAATGTTATGTGCAAGAGACCACTAAACTAGTCATTGAAGAACTTGATGGTGGTCATTTTGCAACATTGATGTTGGCGTGTTGTCCACGTCTCGTTGGGAGACCCCAAGAGCAAGGTGTGATGAGCACAACAACAAGTTTTCCCTTAATAAGAAACCGAGGTTATCAAACCAGTAGGAGAAAGGAAACGACTCAAAGGTGTTGCTAGCAACTTGGAGACCTGCACAACACAAACTCAAGACTTTGCCCAAACAAACAGTGAGGTTATCAATCTCAGTGGTTTGCTGTAACAAAGGATTAAGTGTATGGTGTGGAAGGTAATGGTGGTTTGCAATAAGTAAACAATAATAGTGGAAGATGTATCAATGGTAAAGATTGGACCGGGGTCCATAGTTCACTAGAGGTGTTCTCCTTAGATAAACAAACATGGCATCTTTGGGTAAACAAATTACAGCAGGGCAATTGATAGGACTGAGCAAGGCATAACAATGCAATACTAGACATTCATGATCCTATGAGATTCGATTGGGCAATACAACAAGACACATAGACCGCCATCCAACTACATCTATGACTAGAAATCCACCTTCGGGTTATCATCCGAACCCCCTCCGATGATAAGTTGCAAGCAACAGATAACTGTTTTAAGCAAAGTGTGTAAGCTAAACAATCTACTTACGCTTTAGGCCAAGTAATGGTTTTTTGACATGTTGGAATCATTACCGCATGACCAGTTGCCACTTACGCTTTAGGCCATTTAGACAGACGATAAGACAATTCACGAGGATTTTTAGAGCCCTCTATCTACTAATAGCTTCACTAATTCTTATATTAAGGAGCTACAGGAGATCGCCAAACCTACGATATGTCGAGCTAACCGTGTTGTAGTTAGAGCTCAAACCAGGTGGATACCTCCATCACCTAGTTCTGATAAACTTAATTGTGATGCTACTACGGATGGCACCCGCCGGGTATGGAGGCGGGTATGGCACCTCCATACCCTCCTCCACCACCTCTCCCTGCCACCACCACCCGCCTCCATACCCGTCGTCGGGACCAGGTCTCCACCAAACCCGCCACCCGGTGGGTACCCACGACCCGATGGGTACCCGCGACGTCCTTCCGCTTCTTCTAGACTCGACCGCATCGTCAGAGAGCGCAACAGATGGTGTGCATCCCCGCTTTTGGTAGCCTCCTTGCGCCGCTCCCTTGCTGGTTCCCGGTGCCAAACGACCTTCCTGCTAGCCGCTTCTTCCTTTCCTGCCATTCGACGTCGAGGTCGGCACGTCGAGGAGGAAACCAAGCCGAGCCCCACTCCCATGGGGCAGGATCTTCGGCAACTCCCGGTCGTTTCCTTGCTGGCGCAGCGGCGTTGGATTTGTGGGCGATGCACGACACTGGAGCAGTTCGTCCCCGGAGTCGCCGCCCTCCTTAGCATCCATTGGCTTGATATGTTGGAAACATATCTATAATTTTTTATGTTCCATGATTGTTTAGTATCTACTTTGCTTCACTTGTCCACACTTTGAGGTGCTTTTTACATGTTTTCTGGTACTAACCTATTAACAAGTTGCCACAGTGCAAGTTGCCTGTTTTCTGCTGTTTTTGGTTTCAGAAAAGTTAGTAAAAAAATATTCTCGGAATTGGACGGGAAGAAGGACAAAGTCAATTACTTTCCGTGGGGAACAAGAAGTCTAGAGAAGAGCCAGAGGGGGCGGAGGGCCAACCCTCCCAGCGACCACAGGTGGGCCCAGCAGCTAAAGACTAGTGGCCTGACCGCCTCCCGGTCTCGCCCCTTCGCCTATAAGAAGCCCCCGATGCAGAAACCTTGAGTACCCGTTCAAAAATCCACGAAACCGTTTGTAGCCGCCACCATCGTCCCTAGATCGGGGGGATCTGAAGTTCTTCCCGGCACCCTGCCGGAGGGGAGATCATCCCAGAGGCTTTCTCTCCGGTATGATTCGTGAGTAGTTCCACCTTGGACTATGGGTCCATGTAGTAGCTAGATGGTTGTATCTCCTCCTTTGTGCTTTCATATATAGATCTTGTGAGCTCCGTTCATGATCAAGATCTAATCTATTTGTAATCATGCATGTTGTGTTTTTGGGGATCCAATGGATATTGAGATTATTATGTTGGTTTGATTAATGGTTTTATCTTTATGATTCTATCATGTTTGTGTTGTTTGTGATCTTGCATGCTCTCTGTTACTAGTGGTTATCTTGGCCAAGTAGTTGCTAGTGACTCCAAGAGGGGGTATTTATGCTCGATAGTGGGTTCATGCTGAAGGGAATATGCCATGAGAGGCAATAATAAAGTGTTTATTATGTGTATTCTAAGTATATGATAGATGTTTATTTTGCATGCTATAATTGTATTGATACGGAAACGTTAATACATCTGTGTTTAATAAACAAACAGAAAGTTCCTAGTTATGCCTCTCTCATAAACTAGCTCGTTGATTAACAAGATGATCAAGGTTTCCTGATCATAGACATTGGATGTTGTTAATAATAGGATCACAACATTAGTGTAATGATGTGATGAACATTCATCCGAAGTATAGCATTACGATCAAAGTCATTGAGTTTATATTGCTATAACAACTTACGAAGTGATCCTAATCCTTAGACCATGAGATCATGTCGATCACTAACACCGAAGAGTTTCTTGATGACATCAAGCGTCCTGTATGGCTTGGGTGATTATAAAGATGACTTGAACTACTAAATTGTTATGTTGAGGCTCATGGATCGAGAGTGGAATTTGTTCATCCCGATTACGGATAGATATACTCTGGGCCCTCTTGGTGATATCACATTGGTTAGCTTGCAAGCAAGTGATTTGATCACTAGAATGTTATATCACGAGCGAGAAAAGGGTGCATGTCGATAGCGAGATCAAACTAGGTATGGAATCTGGATGATCGAATCTCAGACATGTAATATATTGTGAAACAAAGGGATTAAGATACTAGCGTAAAAGGTTTCGACGATCATAGGAAAGTCATCGTTGAATGTGTGGGAGTTAGTATGGATCTCCAGGTCCCGCTTATGATTATTGATCGGAGAAGGGTCTCGATCATGTCCGCATTATTCGTGAACCGTAGGGTGGCACACTTAAGGGACACTGACATCCAATTGGAACAAAAGTTTCATGCCAGAAAGAATAACAAGCGCAGGAATTTAGTTCACTAGATACCAAAACAGGTTTTCGGGTGAAATTGCAGAAAGTGTTTTTGCATGTGAAATGAAATACTAGCAAGGGGTTATATGTGAATGTTTGTCATTAAAGTAATTAACAAAATTCTGAATAAATAAAAGGAGTCTTATTTAATGAGAGTTTGTATTAAATTTGTGGAAATTTAATAGTAATTTTGAGTGGGATTTTGAGTGGAGGGAATTGAAGAGATTTTTGTGAGTGGAGTGTCCACCCACATGAATGAAGGAGGGGAGGGGGCAGCCCCCATGGCCTGCGGACACCCCCTTGAGTGCCCCTCCTCCTATAAAAGGCACCACCTCTCCTCTCTCTCACTCACACCTCCTCGTGAAGGATCTCTCTCCCCCTCTATAATTTATCCCCCATGGTCTCGGACTAGCGAGATACATGTTCCCGGTGGCTATTCGGCAAGAAAGGGTTGTGCTTCCTCTGCATCGCTGGAGCGAGGAGGCGGAGGTTGCTCGGTGTCTTGTACGTGTGTGCGAGCACGGATGCGCTGCTGTTTTGCGGCGCTAGGACTTCCTCTCAATCTTGAGATCGACGAGAGATTGTCTACATCAACCACGAGTTTAACTCATTAAGCTTTGTCCTTCTTCAAGGGTATGTTCTCTACGGATATACATCCGCCCGTTGTTTGTATCTATTAGATAGGTCTTGGTACATAGTTCCCATCGTAGGAAAAATTTTGTTTTCTATGCTACGAACCCTACAGTGGTATCAGAGCCGGATCTATGCGTAGATGCTTTACAGGGATAGTACGCATATGGGTATGTGGGCGATGATGATCATGATGTTGCTTCTTATTTGTATTTTGGATATTGGTGGCATAGTGGGATGAAGCGGCCCGGACAAACTTTACATGTCCTCGCACATGAGACCTGTTCCACGCTTGGCATGCAACTAGTTTGCATAAGTGGCTAGCGGGTGTCTGTATCTCCTACTATAGTCAATATATAATTTGCAACGAGTTGTCAACAATTTGGTTATCCTTGTTATGGTTCATGTTCGTAGGTAAGAACGGTTCTATCTTCGAAATCCCTAAGCCATGTAAAACTTGCAATGGATAAATTAGAGGCGTCTAGTTTAGATTGTTGCTGGGCTAGTGTTATGATATGGTGATGTTGTAAGTAGAAGTATGAGATGATACTCTTACAACATACATAACATGTAAGTTCCATAGACCTTGGCCTTACACATAGAGGTATGATAGTGATCATATCACGGTGCACATGATGGAGATCATATGCGGAAATCATATCATTCCACTTATAAACATGTGATGTTTAATAGCATCTTATAACATGTGATGTTTAATAGCATCTTATATTGCTTGTTTGGCGTTTTATTAGCATAATAAGATGATCCCTCATTTAAATATCAAGATAATAATGTGTTCTTCCTTAAGTATGCACCGATTATGTTTTCGACGCTCCAAGACATCACGTGATGATCGGGTGTTCTTGGATCCACGGCCATATTTCGGTTGTAAGACAGTTACACACGCGAATACTAAGGTTCTAACTTAGCGAGCCTAGCATGTACAGACATGGCCTCGGAACACAGACCAAAAGGTTAAGCATGAGTCATATAGTAGATATGATGCCCATTTGATGCTCACCTTTGAAGCTACACCGACTCACGTGATGATCGGACTTGGTGTAGTGGATTTGGTTCATGTAATCACCAAAAAGGCACGAGGGATGTCGTTTTTGAGTGGGAGTTCATTCTAATGTGGATTAGTTGAACTCAATCTATCATAAACTTAGTCTAAACTTTACAAATTATGTTGTAGATGGCACCACCTACTTTTAATTTCAATGTGTTCATGGACAAAGAGAAACTTGCAACAAACGGTAGAAACTTTACCGAATGGGCCATGAATTTGAGGATTCTCCTCTCTGCTGCACAAAAGCAATATGTGCTAGAAGCGCTACTAGGCCCCCACCTTTCGATGATGCCCCTGAAAAGGAGAAGAATGTCTACCAGACTCGTCAGGAGGACCACAACTTAGTTCATTGCGGCATATTGTATGGGCTAGAGCCGGAACTTCGAAAGCGTTTCGAAAACGGCAATGCATTTGATACAATGGGTGAATTGAAAATGATTTTCGACACACATGCTGCTGTAGAGAGCTACAATGCTTCAGGAAAGTTTTTTAGCTGCATGATGGAAGAGCACAGCTCCGTAAGTGAGCATGTACTAAAGATGTCGGGTTACGCCGATAAGCTTGTGTCCTTGGGAATAACGATTCCCATTGATTTAGGCATCCATCATGTTCTGCAGTCTCTGACACCTAGCTAGAAGAGCTTCGTGATGAACTATAATATGCAAGGCATGAAGAAGTCTCTCCCCGAGCTTCTGTCAATGCTTAAAACTGCAGAAGTGGAGATCAACAAGGAACATCAAGTGTTGATGATCAATAAGAACACTGGTTTCAAGAAAGACAAGAAGGGAAAACGGAAGGGAAGTAAGGGCGGCAAGTCGGTTGCCGTGCCTGAAAAGAAACCCCGAGTTGGACCTAAGTCTGATACCGAGTGCTACTATTGTAAGGGGACTGGCCACTGGAAGCACAACTGCCACAAGTATTTGGCAGAGAAGAAGGCCGGCAAGGCAAACAAAGGTATATATGATATACATGTAGGGTTTCGTAGCATGGAAAACAAAAAAATTCTACCGCATACAAACAAACAAGCCAAGATCTATCTACTAGATTGTAGCAACGAGTCGATAGAATAACTCACCCTCGAAGATTCCAAAGTGTTTAACGAGAGCGGATTCTCGTGGGTGATGTAGTAAACTCTTCCGATCTCAAGATCACGTGAAGCGATCCTTGCTGCGTTCGGCAGCTCCCTTGATCGGTCCGTTGATTTTCGGCGAAGACCTTCCTATCCCTTGTTCCAAAGGCAGAGGTTGTAGCACTCTCGCGATTCCGGCGGCCTTCTTGACGTGGTATCGGAAGTAGAGGGGAGATCTCGCAGGGCTTCGCCTTAAGCCGGAGCGAGTATGGTGGACTATGAGAGAGCCCTCGGTGTTCTAGGGCTTAGACACACCAAGGAGGGGGCTAGGCCGGCGGCTAGGGTTTCACCTAGGCAGTGCCGGTGAGTGCCCTAGGGCCGACGGCGGCTATGGAGGCGGCGGCGGCGGCTTGGGGCTAGGGTTTAGAGGTGTAGGAACTTGTATCTAGGAGGGGAGCCCTGCCCCTCCTTTTATAGGTGGAGGGGGCCGGCCAAGGGGAGGGGAGTCCCTCCCCAACTCGGCTTGGAGGTGGGCCGGCGGTGGAGGAGGGACTCCTCCCCAACTCGGTTTCCTCCTCTTTCTCCACTTCCCAAAAATAGCCGTTTGACTTTCAAACTAGGCGTTTGACTTTTCAAACAAGGATTTGATTAATCCCTCTATTTTGTTCAGCGATGACACTTAGTACATGATGCAATCATACCAACTTGATATAACACATCCATGTACCCTTCCCCTCCGGAGTGCCGGACATTCCGGAACCTTCTAGAACATTCCCGATGAAACACGGAACCATTCCCCAACTCCAGCAGGACTTTCCTTATATGAATCTTATTCTCCGGACCATTCTGGATCTCCTCGTGATATCCCGGATCCCATCCGAGACTCCGAACAACATTCGGTCTCTTTCTCATCATTCCATAACTACTCAAACAACATCGAATCCTTAAGTGTGTCTCCCTACGGTTCGTGAATTATGCGGACATGATCGAGACACTTCTCCGAACAATAACCAATAGAGGAATCTGGAAATTCATATGGCTCCCACATATTTCTACGATTACTTTGTGATCGAATGAACCACTTACATACGATACCAATTTCCCTTTGTCTCACGATAGTTTACTTATCAGAGGTTATGATAAATCGGTATCTCTGCATACCTAGTTCAACCTCGTTATCGATAAGTACTCTTTTCTCGTTCGTGATATGTGATCCCTTGTGAGCTCACATGCTTGCAAGCTAATTGGATGACATTTCACGAGAGGGCCAGTAGATCTATCCGTCATATGGATGGACAAATCCCACTCTTGATCCATGTGTTTCAACCAATACTTTCCGAACACTCAATGCCACCTTTATAGCCACACAGTTACGGTGTGGTGTTTGATGTCATCAAAGCATCCATCTGGTAAAGGTGATATGCATGATCTCATGGTCGAAGGAATTAGGTTACTATGTATTAGAAATCATATAGCAATTGAACTATTTAAAATGACTTGATCTTTATGCTATGCTTATCTATAGGAGTATGTCCACCATATCATTCTCCTAACGATATGATCTTGTTGTTAATAACATCTCAATGTTCATGATAGGGAAACCACGATCATTTATTAACCAACAAGATAGTGATGTATATAGGCTTTACTAGGGACTTCAAATTAAGTTTACAAATCACACAAGTATTAATGTTTCCTTGTTAATACTATTATAGCATGAATGTAAACATTTATCATAAACACAAAGATATAATAATAACTATATTTATTTTTGCCTCTAGGGCATATCTCCATGATCTCCCACTTGCACTAGAGTCATCTAATCTAGATTACATGGTAATATACCCGACCATGGCAGTTTGGTGTTGGTCATGTTTTGCCCTCGGGAGAGGTTTAGTCAACGGATCCGCCACATTCAGATCTGTGTGTACTTTGCAAATCTTTATATCCCCATCTTGGATATGTTCTCGAATAGCGTGAAAACGTAGCTTGATGTGCTTCAGCTTCTTGTGTGACCTTGGTTCTTGCGCATTGGCTATGGCGCCCATGTTATCACAGTAGATAGACATTGGGTCCAGCGCACTAGGAACCACACCTAGCTCTGTAATGAACTCTTTCATCCATATCGCTTCTTGTGAAGCCTCCGAAGCAGCCATGTATTCCGATTCAGTTGAAGATCTCGCCACAACGCTTTGCTTTGCACTCCTCCATTAAGCTGCACCATTCAAAATAAATATGTATCCAGATTGTGATTTAGAATCATCCGGATCAGTGTTCCAACTAGCATCGGTGTAACCATTAACAACGAGTTGTTCATCACCTCCATAAGAAAGAACCATATCCTTAGTTCTTCTCAAGTACTTCAGGATGTTTTTGACCGCTGTCCAATGATCCACTCCTGGATCACTTTGATATCTGCTAGTTAAACTAACAGCATATGCAATGTCGGGTCTAGTACATAGCATGGCATACATTAGAGATCCTATGGCTGAGGCATAGGGAGTCTTACTCATCCTTTCTCTATCTTCTGCCGATGTCGGACTTTGAGTTTTACTCAAGGTTGTATTGGGCAACATGGGAAAGAACCCTTTCTTGCTATCTTCCATTCCAAACCTCTTTAGAACTTTGTCCAAATATGTACTTTGTGACAATGATATTTGGCGTTTTGATCTATCTCTATAAATCTTTATGCCTAATATGTAAGCTGCTTCGCCAAGATCCTTCATTGAAAAACTATTATTCAAATATTCCTTAACACTATTTAGAAGGTCTACATCATTCCCAATCAACAATATGTCATCTACATATAGTATTAAGAATGCTACAGAGCTCCCACTCACTTTCTTGTAAATACAAGCTTCTCCATAAGTTTGTACAAAACCAAAACTTTGATCACCTTATCAAAACGTTGATTCCAACTTCGGGATGCTTGCTTCAATCCATAGATGGACCGTTGAAGTTTGCATACCTTGTTAGCATCTTTAGGATCAACAAAACCTTTGGGTTGCATCATATACAACTCTTCATCAATGTCTCCATTGAGGAATGCTGTTTTGACATCCATCTGCCATATCTCATAATCATAATATGCAGCGATCGCTAACATAATCCTCACAGACTTTAGCTTCGCTACTGGTGAGAAAGTCTCATCGTAGTCAACTCCTTGAATTTGTCGAAAACCCTTTGCGACAAGTCGAGCTTTATAGACAGTAACATTACCATCAGCATCTGTTTTCTTCTTGAAAATCCATTTGTTCTCGATAGCCTTCCGGCCATCCGGTAAGTCTACCAAAGTCCATACTTGGTTTTTGTACATGGATCCAATCTCGGATTTCATGGCTCCTTGCCATTTATTGGAATCTGGGCTCATCATCGCTTCCTCATATGTCTCAGGGTCATCGGTGTTGTCCACCAACATGACACTCATAACGGGATCATACCAATGCAGGTGGTACGAGTTCTCGTTGACTGCGAGGCTCTGAGCAACTTCAACCAAGTTTCATGATCATCATCATTAGCTTCCTCTCTAGCTGGTGCAGCACCACAGAACTTCTTCGGTCTGCGCTCAGCAATTTTGAGAGAAGGTTGACAACCTCGTCGAGTTCTACTTTCCTTCAGTCACTTCTTTTGAGAGAAATTCCTTCTAGAAAGGATCCATTCTTGCAACGAAGATTTTGCCTTCGGATCTATGATAGAAGGTATACCCAATAGTTTCCTTGGGTATCCTATGAAGGCGCATTTTCCGCTTTGGGTTCAAGCTTGTCCCTGTAACTTCTTTGCATAGGCTTGAACCCCAAACTTTAAGGAATGACAATCTAGGTTTCTTCCCAAACCATAATTCATACGGTGTCGTTTCAGCAGATTTAGATGGTGCCCTTTAAAGTGAATGCTGTTTCTAATGCATAACCCCAAAATGATAGCGGTAAATTTGTAAGTGACATCATAGAGCGAACCATATCTAAGAGAGTTCGATTCTGACGTTCGGACACACCATTACTGTGGTGTTCCCGGCGGTGTCAATTGTGAAAGTATTCCGCATTTCTTCAAATGCTCGCCAAACTTCGTAACTTAGATATTCACCTCCATGATCAGAACGTAGAAATTTTATCTTCTAGTTACATTGATTCACAACCTCAATTAGAAATTCCTTAAACTTCTCGAAACTATAGGACTTAACTTACATGAAATAGATCTACCCATATCTACTCAATACAACCGTGAAGGTAAGAACATAACTTGATAACCACAGCGGCGCTACACTCATTGGACCACACATCGGTATGTATGATTTCCAATAAGTCCGTAGCTCGCTCCATCATACCAGAAAATGGAGTCTTAGTCATTTTACCCATCAGACATGCTTCGCATCTTTCAAGTGATTCGAAATCAAGTGATTCAAGAAGTCCATCAGAATGGAGTTTCTTCATACGCTTCACTCCAATGTGACCAAGATGATTACCACATATAGGTCGAGTTATCGCTCGATTTCAAACGTTTAGCCTCAATGTTATTAATATGTGTATTTCCACTATCGAGATTCAACAAGAATAGACCATCTATCCAAGGTGCATGTGCGTAAAACATATTACTCATATAAATCGAACAACCATTATTCTCGGACTTAAACAAGTAGTCTACTTAATAAACAAGATCCCGATATAATGTCCATGCTTAACGCAGGCACCAAATAACAATTATTTAAGTATAAAACTAATCCCGATGGTAGATGAAGGGGTAGCGTGCCGACCGCGATCACATCAACCTTTGATCCGTTTCCCACGCGCATCGTCACCTCGTACTTCGCTAGCTTCCGTTTATTACCGCTTTTGTTTGAGTTACAAATATGAGCAACCGAACCCGTATCAAATACCGGGAACTACTACAGTACTAGTGAGATACACATCAATAACATGTATATCGGATATACCTTTCTTATTGATGTTGCCGTTCTTCAAATCCGCCAAGTACTTTGGGCAATTCCGCTTCGATGACCTTCTCCCTTGCGAAAGCACTTTCGATGTCGGGCTTAGGTCCAGCCTTGGTCTTCTTCGTCGGCGTGGTAACTTTCTTACCACCCTTCTTGAGGTGTCCTTCGCTTAGACTTGCCTTTCTTGAATTTGGTGGTCTTATTGACCAACAACACTTGGTGCTCTTTCTTGATCGCACTTCAGATTTCAACATGGCAAAGAGTTACGGCAATGTCTTGTTCATGTTTTGCATGTTGTAGTTCATCACAAAGTTCTTGTAACTTGGTGGTAGTGATTGGAGGACGCGGTAAATCCCCAAAGCATTAGGAATCATTATACCCAAGCTTTGAAGTTTGTTCGCGTGCCCAGACATCTTAAGCACATGCTCAACTTTGGGCTGCCCTCTTCCATCTTGCGGTTAAAGAACTTTTGAAGCCTCATAGCTTTCAATTGCCGCATGAGTCTCAAAGATCAATTTGAGATCCCGAAAATATCATATGGGTCTGAATTCTCAAACCTTTTCAAGCTCCAATTCTAAACCATACAAGATAGCACCTTTGAATGTAGATCTTTAGTCTTAAGTGAGGTAAACATTCTTTACTTCATCGGCGGCATCATTGCAGTGGTCACCAATGATTGCATCCAGCACATAGGTCAAATTACCAGCTATGAGGACAATCCTCAAATTGTGGAACCAATCCACGAAGTTGCTTCCATTGTTTTTCAACTTTTCTTTCTGTAGGAACGCATTAAAATTGACGGTAGGGGCTGCCATTGATCTACAACATATTTGCAATAGTTTAGACTAAGTTTATGACAAATTGAGTTCAAATTAATAATAAAATTAATCTAGGTGAACTCCCACTCAAAACAATATCCCTCACATTGTTTTAGTGATCACACAAACCAAATCCACCATATCAACACCGATCATCACGAGAGCTGATATAGTTTCAATGGCGAACAATCGACATGTTCATCATATCTACTATATGATTCATGCTTTACCTTTCGGTGATCCATGTTCCGAGACCATGTTTGTACATGCTAGGCTCGTCAAGATCAAACCTTAGTTTCCGCATGAGCAAATCTGGCTTGCTCATGTTGTATGCACTTGCAGAATCTAACACACCCGATCATCACGTGGTGCTTCGAAACAACAAGATTTAGCAACGGTGCTAACTAAGGGTGAACACTTTATGACTTGAAATTTATGTGCATGAGGGATCATCTTATAATGCTACCGTCGTCTACTAAGCAATACAAGGTGCATAAAGGATTAACATCACATGCAATTCATAATATGTGATATGTTATGGCCTTTCTTCTTTGTGCTTCCGATCTCCATCTTCAAGCACGAACATGATCTCCATCATCACCGGCATTGCATCAAGGTCAATGACGCTTCTCCATGGTTGTCGTCCACCGGCTTCAACTATTACAACTACTTTGAATAGACACGCGGGTCTTAACATAAATTAAAGACAACCATATGGCTCCTGCCGGTTGCCAACTTACAATAAGAAACATTGCATACATCAAATATAATCACAATCATGGCCATATCACATCACTGCACACCCCTGCAAAACAAAGTTAGACGCCTCTACTTTCTTTGCATGTTTTACGTGGTTTGGGGCTTTCAATAAGTGTCGTTCTAACTTACGAACAAGAACCACAACATTGATACTAGTATTGTTAATCACCCGTTGTAAATTGGATCTTAACTATGCTAGGAGAAGCAGCACCCATAAAGCCACTTATGCAATACAAGTTGCATGTCAAGCGTGGAGCAAGTCTCATGAGCGATGTCATGTAAGGTTAGCCGGCCGCTTCATCCCAACATCCGCAAGATGCAAAGTAAACAAGAAGCAATCGACAATAAAGCATCAACGCCCACAATGACCATTGTGTTCTACTCGTCTGTGAGATCTACATATAGACACGGCTCGATACCCTTTGTAGGGTTTCGTAGCATGGAAAACAAAAAAATTCTACCGCATACAAACAAACAAGCCAAGATCTATCTACTAGATTGTAGCAACGAGTCGATAGAATAACTCACCCTCGAAGATTCCAAAGTGTTTAACAAGAGTGGATTCTCGTGGGTGATGTAGTCGTACTCTTCCCGATCTCAAGATCGCGTAGACGATCCTTCCGGCTGCGTTAAGCGGCGCTCCCATGATCGGTCACCGTTCGGTACTCAAAGACCTTCCTCTCACGTGTTCCAGCAGGCAGCAGAGCTTGTAGCACTCTCCTCGCGATTCCGGCTGCACAGCGTGCAGGAAGTAGAGGGAGATCTCAGGCTTCGCCTTAAGCCGGAGCGAGTATGGTGGACTATGAGAGAGCCCTCGGTGTTCTAGGGCTTAGATTGTCACATCCCAAATTTTAGATTTGGTTCTGCATATCATTCATATCATCGCATCACACTTTTCCATGCAAAACCGTCGATTGAAAAGAATCGGCGAAACGCTATTTTCTAAACCCTATTCTATTTTTTACTCTGAGGCGGAGGCTTTAGTAGGACTTGCGTTGTCCACCCTTGTAGCCTAGTGGTTTCGTTCAACCCTTGACCCTAGATTGTTCCCCTCGATTTTACAAAACCGTAGGAGAAAGAATCGCCCGATTCGGAACTCGTACGGAAAAGTTGTCGCCGTTTTATTGAGAGTCGGAAAAACGGTCCGATTTTCGGGCCTATTTCCGAGTCCTTTTCCAATTCCGCGCGCCGAATTCGCGTAGGACCCCACGAGGGGGGCCCCACATAAGAGGCACCCGGCTGCCTCAGGAACCGCACCCCACCCCGCCGCCTCGATCGCCCGCCTCCACCTCGGGACGCGTGCCCGCACCCGCCGCCTCGGGATCCACGCGATCGACGCCGCCTCCTCCTCGTTTTCCGCGCGCCACGCTTAAGACCCGCCGCGTCGCCCGCCCTTCCCCGCGCCGCCAGTACCGCCGACCCGCCTCTGTGCGACTTGCCGCCCGGCCGCCACCGCAGCGCTGCGCCCGAGCAGCCATTGCCGCCTGCGCCTCCACCCGCGCCGCGCTGCACGCACGCCGCCTTCGCGCCGCAGCAGCGCTTGCCGCCGCTACGCCGCTGCTGCGCTGCGCTGCGCTAACGCTATGCGCCCGGCCGCTGCGCGCATCTTTCTGCCGCCGCAGCGCCTCGCGCCACACAGCGCACGCGCACACACGCATGCACGCGTGTGCACACACGCATGCACGCGTGTCGCATCACGCGTCTTGCGTCGCGCCGTTCGTCCGTGCCGTGCCGCACCACCATCGCCGCCGCACGCGCCGTCGCCGTGTTGTTGACCGCCCCGTACTACGTGCTGATCGTTTCCCCTACCGCGCAGGTAACCGTCGTCGCTGGAACCGATCGCCGCACCGTCCGGAGTTCGTTTCGCCGTTCGTTCCCGGTAAGTCTGCAGCCACCGTTAGATTTCAGATCAGCGTTTTAGATCAGCCATTGACTGGTCAGACTCAGGCGTTGACTAGTCAGACGCCCAGTCAGCGCCCAGTCAGCAGACGCGTTGACCGATCAGTTATTTGGTTATTTTCGTTAATCGTTTTAGTTGACAGATTTCGGTAAAAACTTGTAAATTGCGTAGAAATTAAACCGCTTGGCAAAAAATTGCAAATAAAATATGTGTAGATTCAGTGAGTCGTGTAGAATCTCGCTGTACCTTTGGTTCAGGATTTTGCAGCAAGGTTTAGTACAGTTTAATCAAAGAGGTTAATGGCCTTTTTGGAGTAATTAATTCATAGAAAAAGATCCGTAGCTCCAAAAATCGCGTATGACATGTCACTGGATTCAGTGGAACGAGGGGAATCTCATCGTGAATTAAAAAGATAGGCTTACAGTAAAAACTTCTGCAGAAACTGTCTAGTGGCTTTCTGCAGTGTTTTAATTACTCCGGGAGTTTTATAATTCCTTTTTGAGTAATTCCAGTTGGTACTGTTTCTAATCAGCGATTCCTATGCGGTAGAATTTTTCCAAGATTTTACAAATAGTATACTACCGGTAGTGAATTATTTGAATTTTAGCTCTAGTTTTGAGCATTACTCTTGCGTGATAGTTTTCCTAGCGCTAAAATTATTTTCCATGCATGCAATCAGTAGTATTATTGAATAGGATTATGTGGTGCAGCTGTAGCACCAATTTACTTGCCTTGCATATCTTCATGCATCATCTTTGTTGCATATGCTTGTGGAATTGTTTGTTTATGAATGCAATTGTATCGTGTAGATTGTGACGAGTGCAACGCTTGCTCGTGTGTGGATTGTTCTTCCGATCGCTACAACCAAGGCAAGTAGATGCTACTTTGTTCATGATATCGTCCTACTATTTTCAATACATTGTCGTGTATTTTGTAGATGCATGTGTAGGATGATACTATCGCTATGCTATGTCCTATTATGTGGTAGGGCTTTCCTTGTAGATGAACCACCGTTGGTAGATGTGCTTAGCCATGCTATGTTGAACGAGGGCTGGGTTACATCACTGAAGCTTGTTTCTAAAACTATTGGTTTGTGAAAACTAAAACAACTTAATCAATGAATCTCCTGGGTGTGATGGTATTGATAATTTTTGGTGGTTTCATTGCGGAAAGGCACCCAGGTATCGAGAGAAATTGATTGGCTTCTTTATTGTGTAGCTTACGTGTACAACCATGTGCCAATAATGGAATGGGCGGTTGGTTGGACTTAGTAGGTTGTGGTGACCCGAACCCGCGTATCCAGAGATGTAGAATTTTGGTAGGTTGGATCGGTGCGCGTCGGGATTGGGGAGCTACTTCCCGAACGGTCTCTTCTTGAACTTCTCCCTATCATCACCCAAAATGAGAGTGATGGTATGAGCTGGGCTGGCCAAGTCACATGGGTAAAGTGTACTAACCCCTGCAGGGTGTATAATCTAATCGATTAGCCGTGTCCCCGGTTATGGACAACTGAGTTGCTTGATATTGATTCCATGACATGTTTCTCGCTCATTCCAATTTCATAATTGTTTTAATGTTGTTGGGTTAACTTAATTGGGAACTTTTCAAAGAAAATCAAAAACTGTTTATGAAAGTAGGACAAAGGTATTTGCAAATGCAAGCCAGACACAGCTCCACTTGCCAAATATGCATGTAGATGTTAGTACTATTGTCTCCATTACTAGCTCTACTTGCCATACATTCCATGTATTGACCCTTCGGGGCTGCTACGTTTCATGTTGCAGGTTATTCCGATTCTGAGTAATCAATATAGGCCACGGTACTCCACTCGGCACTTGTTCACTTGTGGGCAATTTGAAGAATGGAGGATTTACTTTATTTATGTTGCTACCTGAATGATTTGAGCTAGCCTTGAGCTAAGCTTTTATTGTAATAATGGTACTCTGGATCTTCGTTATTTACGATACACGGATATTTTGCTATGTTATTCATCTTATTCTATTGTGGGCCAATGAACCGATCCAGGGATTGGCATGTCACATAGAAGCCACGGTCTTTTCAGAACCGCGGTGTTACAGGATGGTATCAGAGCCCGTGTGTCGACTGTAGGATCGTGACCTAGTATTGGATTAGGAAGCCATAGATTTATTAAAGCCTATATTAACTCTGTCTTTCATCTTATGCCTTTCACCCTCGTAAATTCTTACCATATGCTATTCTCACACTTTCCTCTTTTACTTGATAGATGGGAGAAGTCAGGACTGAGTATGCCACCATGGAGTCACCAAGGCCCTTTGCAAGGCAGTTAGCTCAGCTCTCGCAGTCATTGGGATTGCCACTGCCCATGTTCAAGGGAAGAAGGCTGTACACCTATGGATATGGAGAGGATGCATGGGAGATCACTACCTTCATATTCAGGGATGCCGCCTTGCCAAACCCAGCGCATTTGATCTACACCAAGACCTACTGCAACTGGGGACTTGGTATCAACTTGGCCATACATGAAGCCCTGTCTCGCCAGTGCCATAATGTCCGACACCTACTGCCAGCAGATTCACCCTACCGTGACTATGGAAGGCGTGATGAAGATGGGCACATTGTGGTTACCCGGGCGACAGGAACAATATGCCGCCCCGTCGGAGGCACATAGAGGACATGGAAAGGGAGAATGGAGCTCTAGCTGAGAAGGTGATGATGATAAAGGAGATTGCAGATTTTGCTAGCAATGGTATGGTGGTCCAAGGATTGACACCCTGCATGAAGCTGTGGGAGTTCTGGAGAATGCCCTGATAGCCAGAGATGAAACCATAGCTCATCTTCATGGTACTATGCAGGAGAACACCTAGAACATACAACAGCTGCAAGGGACCGTCCAGGAAAGGGATCAAACTATTGAAGCTATGACAGCCCAGATTGCCGCTCTCCAAGCACAACTGAATCCACCGTCTGATGATGACAATGGAGATGATGGCAACAATGGGGATGATGATGACAGTGGAGACGATGATGATGATGAGGACGAGGATGATTATGATGGAGACGATGATGGTGGAGGAGATGAAGCTGTAGCAGTTGCAGCTGAGAGTGAAGAAGAAGAGGAGGATCCAGAAGAGGTGGAGTTTGAGATTTCAAGTGATGACTCAGGAGAGGTGTACACTCCGCCGCCATGGTTGTACCGCGAGCCGAAGCGTCAACGCATGACAGCAAGGACCTACTGCAACCTCTTCAAGGAGTAGATAGAAGTCCACCAATTAGTCCACGTTAGGCAAATTCGTTAGGATTAGTCTCGATTGTTGTGAAGCTTAGTTCGTGTTAGTTTAAGAGTGTTTAGTTGCTTATTTGTGTACTCCAATATCCCAGGATTTATTTGTGCGAATTTTATGAAAGAGTTATGGCAAGTTTGGTTACTATCTGTGTTATTTTCGCTGCAGTTTTTCTGCTGATACAGCAGTACTGTACGATTTTTCATATTTTTCTGGTAACTCGGAAAAATCTGAAAAAAATTTGGCTGATGCGAAACTCTCTGTACTACATGTGAAAAAATCAGCTAAATTTTCTGACGAGTTTAAGTCAGGCGGAAAAATTCGCGAACGCTGCTGGACTGTTCTGGCAGATTGCTGTTTTTGTTGTTTAGTTGATCTACTGTTTAGTTAACCATTGCCAACTCTTGTAAAACTATTTCAGTAGGTATATACTGCTAGGATAACCCCTGGGATGTTGCTGGATCATTTGTTTGTTGATGTGTTGCTTGTTTGTGATTGTCTGCTATTGTTTGTTGTTGATTGATCATATGCATGGGTAGAATCCTATTATCGTAGTTGATTCTTTCTAAACTTACCTGTGCTGAACCGCAGATGCCTCCCCGCCGTCAACCCACTGAGTTGGAGCAACTCATGGCAGCTCAGGGACAGCTGACCCAAGTGATGACTCAGTTCATGGCAAATCAGAACAACAACAATGGAAACAATCAGCCTCAGGGAGATGCTCTCACCAGATTTCTGAGGCTAAGGCCAGCATAGTTCTCTACTGCAACGGAACCAATGGTTGCTCTCGACTGGTTGCGTTCAGTCAACAAGGATCTGGTAACTGTTGGATGCACTGATGCTGAGAATGTGAGGTTTGCCGCTCACCTACTGGAGGGACCAGCCGCTTCTTGGTGGGACACTTTTCAGATCACCCACCCGCTGGATACCGTGACTTGGGCAATCTTTGAGGAAGGTTTCAGGACCAACCACGTGTCTTGGAGTTGAGCCTGAAGAGGAAGGAGTTCCATAACTTGCGCCAAACCAATTGCCGTGGCGAGTACATTGAGGAGTTCAACAACCTGTCCCGTTATGCACCTGAGGATGTTGACACTGATGCAAAAAGGAGGGAGAGATTCCTGGATGGCCTCAGTGATGAGCTTTCAGTACAGCTACTGGTGGTTTATTGCCCCACTTTCCAGGAGCTTATGGACAAGGCCAGGATCTTGGAAGGGAAGCACAAGCAGGTGGAGAACCGCAAGAGGAAGAGCAACAATCATCACTCTGGTTCACACCACAAGTCTCGCACTTCATATGATGGATACTCCAAGCATGGAGGGAGTGACCATGGGAGCCATGACCGCCACCACCATGGAGGCGATGGGCATCGTCATGACAACCATAGGAGCAGCCACCACAGCCACAAGGGAGGACACTCTCATCAATCAGGAGGACACGGTGGACATGACCGCAACCGTGATCGCAGCTTTGTGAAGAAGGATCTGAGTGAGGTGACATGCTTCAAATGTAAACAGAAGGGACACTATGCTGACAACTGTCCGGAGAGGAAAGGACTGAAGCCAACCAGCAACGAGAAGGCCACAGTGAACCACATGAATGTGGAGGAGATTCCAGATGAGCCTGACCTTGTGATTGGTAAGTTCCCAATCAACACTCATCCAGCACTTATACTTTTCGATACTGGTGCATCGCATTCATTCATATCAAGGGCATTTGTGGATAAGTATAAGTTACCTACGGAGTCTATGAAAGGGTCTATTAGAGTGAGTTCACCTGGAGGAGATATGATAGCTAGCGCGGGATGCCGCGACTTGCCTGTGAGGATTGGAACACACAACTTCAGTGCACATTTGGTAGTGTTGTTATCACAGGGATTAGACGTTATTCTGGGTATGGATTGGATGTCTATGCATGGGGGACACATAGATTGTGTGCAGCGAGCTGTTTCACTCAAAACCCCGGATGGTAAGAGAATTAGGTTCAAGTCGGCAGTGCGACCGGGAAGGTGTAAGTTGAATTCTCTTAAGGGGGTTAGCATGGATACCATGCCAGTGATTAGGGATTACCCTGACGTGTTTCCGGAAGAGCTGCCAGGTATGCCACCTAACAGGGAAGTAGAGTTTCTTATCGACCTGATGCCAGGAACAGGACCATAGCAAAGAAACCATATAAGATGGATGTGGATGAGCTGAAGGAATTGAAGAAGCAGTTGAAAGAGCAGCTGGAAAAGGGATTCATTCAGCCTAGTTCGTCGTCATGGGGTGCACCTTACATTTGTGGAGAAGAAAGACAGCAGCAAGAGATTAGTGGTGGACTATCGCTCGCTGAATGAAGTGACCATCAAGAACAAGTACCCTCTACCGAACATAAATGATTTGTTTGATCAACTGGAAGGAGCGAAGGTGTTCAGCAAGATTGATCTGCGATTAGGCTACTTCCAATTGAAGATCCGGGAGGAGGACGTACCAAAAACCGCCTTCACTACTAGGTATGGTTTATATGAGTATACGGTTATGTCTTTTGGACTAACGAATGCCCCGGCATACTTCATGACCATGATGAACAAGGTATTTATGGAGTACTTGGACAAGTTCGTGGTGGTGTTTATTGATGACATACTAATATATTCCAAGGATGATGCTGAGCATGAGAAACATCTGCGACTGATTATGGAGAAGCTGAGGGAACACAAGTTGTATGCCAAATTCAGCAAGTGTGAATTCTGGCTTAACACCGTTGGGTTTCTTGGACACGTAGTGTCAGGAGAAGGAGTCGCTGTTGATCTAAGCAAAGTGACGGCAGTAACTGAGTGGGAAGCACCCAAGAATGCGGGAGAGATTCGAAGCTTTTTGGGACTTGCTGGATATTACAGGAGGTTCATTGAAAACTTTTCCAAGATTGCTAAGACGATGACTGAACTTCTGAAGAAGGAGAGGAAATTCGAATGGACGGATGTGTGTGAAGCTAGCTTTCAGGAACTGAAGCGTCGACTAGTGACCGCACCTGTTCTGTGCTTACCAGACCTTCAGAAGGATTTCCAAGTGTACTGCGATGCTTCTCGACAAGGACTTGGGAGGTGAGCTGATGCAAGATGGGAGAGTGGTGTCATATGCCTCGCGACAACTCAAGCACCATGAGCGGAATTACCCCACACACGACTTGGAGTTAGCGTCAGTGGTTCATGCGCTTAAGGTATGGAGGCATTACTTAATGGGAAAACACTGTGACGTGTACACCGACCACAAGAGCCTGAAGTACATATTCACACAGAAGGAACTGAACATGAGGCAAAGGAGATGGTTGGAACTTATCAAGGATTATGACATGAATCTACAATACCACCCAGGAAAGGCCAATGTAGTAGCGGATGCTCTGAGCCGGAAGGTTTATGCCAATGGATTGACAATTGGTGAATTGCCTGAGGATTTGTGCAAGCAATTCAAGGACCTTAGACTGGAAGTAGTGTCTGAAGGATACTTGGCTACAATGGAAGTCCAACCGACGCTACAGGACAGGATCATAGCGGCTCAGGTAGGAGACAAGGAAATAGAGGAGATAAAGGAAAAGATGAAGGAGAATCGGGAAAAGGATATTCGCGAGGATGAGCATGGTACCTTGTGGTACGGAGATCGTCTGTGCGTTCCCAACGATCCGGAGATAAGGGAGTTGATTCTGCAGGAGGCTCATAACTCGCCATATTCCATACATCCGGGCAACACAAAGATGTATATGGATTTGAAGAGCAGATTTTGGTGGAACAACATGAAGGGAGATATCGCCAAGCATATTGCCCTATGTGATGTATGCAGCCGAGTGAAGGCAGAACACCAGAAGCCAGCAGGACTGCTACAGCCATTGCCCGTGCCGGATTGGAAGTGGGATAGAGGTGGGAATGGACTTTATCACAGGATTGCCCAGGACCAGGTCAGGATATGAATCCATTTGGGTAGTGGTCGACCATTTGACCAAGGTAGCCCACTTTATACCGGTAAAGACAACCTACACGAGTGCAAAGTTGGCCAAGATTTACATGGACAGGATTGTGTGCCTACACGGAGTTCCCAAGAGTATAGTATCTGACAGAGGCACCCAATTTACCTCACACTTCTGGCGCCAGCTACATGAGTCACTCGGTACTAGATTGGAGTTTAGCACAGCGTTTCACCTGGTGATGGATGCCAGAAGAGAGGGTGAATCAGATTTTGGAAGACATGCTGAGAGCTTGCGCTTTGGCTCATGGATCTAGTTGGGATGAGAATTTACCATATGTTGAGTTTTCCTACAACAACAGCTATCAAACCAGCATCAAGACGTCACCGTTCGATGTGCTATATGGGAAACGGTGTCAGACACCATTGCTATGGGATGGAGTAGGAGAACGCCAGTTGTTTGGGCATGATTTGATCAAGGATGCTGAGGAGAAGGTCGCCTTGATTAGGGACAGGCTGAAGGGAGCACAATCAAGGCAGAAGAGCTACGCCGACGCCAAGCGTAAGGAAGTGGTGTATGAGATAGGTGATAGAGCATACCTCAGAGTGTCGCCACTTCGTGGAATCAAGAGATTTGGAATTAAGGGTAAGCTGGCACCTCGGTTTATTGGACCGTATCGGGTCTTAGCATGCAAAGGAGAAGTTGCTTATCAGTTGGAGTTGCCAGAGGCTCTGTCCGCTGTTCACAATGTGTTCCACGTGTCCCAGCTAAAGAAGTGCCATCCGGAGATGGTGGATACACCATTGAGAGACACCGTACCGCTAGAGGAGGTTTAGCTGGAGAATGATTTGACCTATGAGGAGAAGCCAGTCAAGATTCTAGAGACAACGGAGAGGATTACCCGTACCAAGACGATCAGGTTTTGCAAGGTACAGTGGAGCCACCACACCGAAGAGGAAGCCACTTGGGAGCGTGAGGATGACATACGAGAGGACTACCCACACCTATTTGCTAGCCGCGCCGAATCTCGAGGACGAGATTCATCTTAAGGGGGTTAGTCTTGTCACATCCCAAATTTTAGATTTGGTTCTGCATATCATTCATATCATCGCATCATACTTTTCCATGCAAAACCGTCGATTGAAAAGAATCGGCGAAACACTATTTTCTAAACCCTATTCTATTTTACTACGAGGCTCCTACGGGAGGCTTTAGTAGGACTTGCGTTGTCCACCCTTGTAGCCTAGTGGTTTCGCTCAACCCTTGACCCTAGATTGTTCCCCTCGATTTTACAAAACCGTAGGAGCAAGAATCGCCCGATTCGGAGCTCGTACGGAAAAGTTATCGCCGTTTTATTGAGAGTCGGAAAAACGGTCCGATTTTCGGGACGATTTCCGAGTCCTTTTCCAATTCCGCGGGCCGAATTCGCATAGGACCCCACGAGGGGGGCCCACATAAGAGGCATCCGGCTGCCTCGGGAACCGCACCCCACCTCGCCGCCTCGATCGCCCGCCTCCACCTCGGGACGCGTGCCCGCACTCCGCCGGATCACGCGATCGCGCGATCGCCGCCGCCTCCTCCTCGTTTTCCGCGCCGCCGCCGGCCGCCAAGACCCCGCCGCCGTCGCCCTTCCCCACCGCCGCCAGGTACCCCCGCCGACCCCGCCTCCCGCGCGACTGCCCCGCCGCCAGCCGCCTCGCCACCGCAGCGCTGCGCCCGCCGAGCCGCTGCCTCGCCGCCCTGCGCCTCCACCCGCGCCATACCGCCGCCACCGCCGTCTTCCGCGCCAGCGCCCAACGCTTCGCCGCCTCACGCTGCTGCAGCTGCGTCGCTGCTGCTATTGCGCCCGGCGCCGCTTCGCTGCATCTTGCTGCGCCGCCTCGCGCCTCGCGCCACGCAGCGCGCACACACGCACGCACGCGCGTCGCCTCGCGTGCCTTGCACCGCGCCCGTTCGTCCGTGTCGTGCCGCACGCGCCGTCGCCGTGTTGTTGACCGTCCCGTACTACGCGCTGATCGTTTCCCCTACCGCGCAGGTAACCGTCGTCGCTGGAACCGATCGCCGCACCGTCCGGAGTTCGTTTCGCCGTTCGTTCCCGGTAAGTCTGCAGCCACCGTTAGATTTCAGATCAGCGGTTCAGATCAGCCGTTGACCGGTCAGACTCAGGCGTTGACTAGTCAGACGCCCAGTCAGCGCCCAGTCAGCAGACGCGTTGACCAGTCAACAGACACAGTTGACTGGTTATTTTCGTTAATCGTTTTAGTTGACAGATTTCGGTAGAAACTTGTAAATTGCATAGAAATTAAACCGCTTGGCCAAAAATTGCAAATAAAATATGTGTAGATTCAGTGAGTCGTGTAGAATCTCGCTGTACCTTTGGTTCAGGCTTTTGCATCAAGGTTTAGTACAGTTTAATCAAAGAGGTTAATGGCCTTTTTGGAGTAATTAATTCGTAGAAAAAGATCCGTAGCTCCAAAAATCGCGTATGATATGTCCCTGGATTCAGTGGAACGAGGAGAATCTCATCGTGAATTAAAAAGATAGGCTTACAGTAAAAACTTCTGCAGAAACTGTATAGTGGCTTTCTGCAGTGTTTTAATTACTCTGGGAGTTTTATAATACCTTTTTGAGTAATTCCAGTTGGTACTGTTTCTAATCAGCGATGCCTATGCAGTAGAATTTTTCCAAGATTTTACAAATAGTATACTATCGGTAGTGAATTATTTGAGTTTTAGCTCTAGTTTTGAGCATTACTCTTGCGTAATAGTTTTGCTAGCGCTAAAACTATTATCCATGCATGCAATCAGTAGTATTATTGAATAGGATTATGTGGTGCAGCTGTAGCACCAATTCACTTGCCTTGCATACCTTCATGCATCATCTTTGTTGCGTATGCTTGTGGAATTGTTTGTTTATGAATGCAATTGTATCGTGTAGATTGTGACGAGTGCAACACATGCTCGTGTGTGGATTGTTCTTCCGATCTCTACAACCAAGGCAAGTAGATGCTACTTTGTTCATGATATCGTCCTACTATTTTCAATGCATTGTCGTATATTTTGTAGATGCATGTGTAGGATGATACTATCGCTATGCTATGTCCTATTATGTGGTAGGGCTTTCCTTGTAGATGAACCACCGTTGGTAGATGTGCTTAGCCATGCTATGTTGAATGAGGGCTGGGTTACATCACTGAAGCTTGTTTCTAAAAGTATTGGTTTGTGAAAACTAAAACAACTTAATCAATGAATCTCATGGGTGTGATGGTATTGATAATTTTTGGTGGTTTCATTGCGGAAAGGCACCCAGGTATCAAGAGAAATTGATTGGCTTCTTTATTGTGTAGCTTACGTGTACAACCATGTGCCAATAATGGAATGGGCGGTTGGTTGGACTTAGTAGGTTGTGGTGACCCGAACCCGCGTATCCAGAGATGTAGAATTTTGGTAGGTTGGATCGGTGCGCGTCGGGATTGGGGAGCTACTTCCCGAACGGTCTCTTCTTGGACTTCTCCCTATCATCACCCAAAATAAGAGTGATGGTACGAGCTGGGCTGGCCAAGTCACATGGATAAAGTGTACTAACCCCTGCAGGGTGTATAATCTAATCGATTAGTCGTGTCCCCGATTATGGACAACTGAGTTGCTTGATATTGATTCCATGACATGTTTCTCGCTCATTCCAATTTCATAATTGTTTTAATGTTGTTGGGTTAACTTAATTGGGATCTTTTCAAAGAAAATCAAAAACTGTTTATGAAAGTAGGACAAAGGTATTTGCAAATGCAAGCGGAACCAGCTCCACTTGCCAAATATGCATGTAGATGTTAGTACTATTGTCTCCATTACTAGCTCTACTTGCCATACATTCCATGTATTGACCCTTCGGGGCTGCTACGTTTCATGTTGCAGGTTATTCCGATTCTGAGTAATCGATATAGGCCACGGTACTCCACTCGGCACTTGTTCACTTGTGGGCAATTTGAAGAATGGAGGATTTACTTTATTTATGTTGCTACCTGAATGATTTGAGCTAGCCTTGAGCTAAGATTTTATTGTAATAATGGTACTCTGGATCTTCGTTATTTACGATACACGGATATTTTGCTATGTTATTCATCTTATTCTATTGTGGGCCAATGAACCGATCCAGGGATTGGCATGTCACATAGAAGCCACGGTCTTTTTAGAACCGCGGTGTTACATAGACACACCAAGGAGGGGGCTAGGCCGGCGGCTAGGGTTTCACCTAGGCGGAGGCGGCGAGTGCCCTAGGGCCGGCGGCGGCTTGGGGCTAGGGTTTAGAGGTGTAGGAACTTGTATCTAGGAGGGGAGCCCTGCCCCTCCTTTTATAGGTGGAGGGGGCCGGCCAAGGGGAGGGGAGTCCCTCCCCAACTCGGCTTGGAGGTGGGCCGGCGGTGGAGGAGGGACTCCTCCCCAACTCGGTTTCCTCCTCTTTCTCCACTTCCCAAAAATAGCCGTTTGACTTTCAAACTAGGCGTTTGACTTTTCAAACAAGGATTTGATTAATCCCTCTATTTTGTTCAGCGATGACACTTAGTACATGATGCAATCATACCAACTTGATATAACACATCCATGTACCCTTCCCCTCCGGAGTGCCGGACATTCCGGAACCTTCTAGAACATTCCCGATGAAAACACCGGAACCATTCCCCAACTCCGAAACGGGACTTTCCTTATATGAATCTTATTCTCCGGACCATTCCGGATCTCCTCGTGATATCCTGGATCCCATCCGAGACTCCGAACAACATTCGGTCTCTTTCTCATCATTCCATAACTACTCAAACAACGTCGAATCCTTAAGTGTGTCTCCCTACGGTTCGTGAATTATGCGGACATGATCGAGACACTTCTCCAAACAATAACCAATAGAGGAATCTGGAAATTCATATGGCTCCCACATATTTCTACGATTACTTTGCGATCGAATGAACCACTTACATACGATACCAATTTCCCTTTGTCTCACGATAGTTTACTTATCCGAGGTTATGATCGTCGGTATCTCTGCATACCTAGTTCAACCTCGTTACCGATAAGTACTCTTTTCTCGTTCCCGTGATATGTGATCCCTTGTGATCCAGTCACATGCTTGCAAGCTAATTGGATGACATTTCACCGAGAGGGCCCAGAGTATATCTATCCGTCATATGGATGGACAAATCCCACTCTTGATCCATGTGTTTCAACCAATACTTTCTGAACACTCAATGCCACCTTTATAGCCACCCAGTTACGGTGTGGTGTTTGATGTCATCAAAGCATCCATCCGGTAAAGGTGATATGCATGATCTCATGGTCGAAGGAATTAGGTTACTATGTATCAGAAAGCATATAGCAATTGAACTATTTAAAATGACTTGATCTTTATGATATGCTTATCTATAGGAGTATGTCCACCATATCATTCTCCTAACGATATGATCTTGTTGTTAATAACATCTCAATGTTCATGATAGGGAAACCACAATCATTTATTAACCAACAAGCTAGTGATGTATAGAGGCTTTACTAGGGACTTCAAATTAAGTTTACAAATCACACAAGTATTAATGTTTCCTTGTTAATACTATTATAGCATGAATGTAAACATTTATCATAAACACAAAGATATAATAATAACTGTATTTATTATTGCCTCTAGGGCATATCTCCAACAATACATGTTATTTATGTGTACTTGACTAGTGCTTGCAGTAGCACCTAGGTATTTGATACCGGTTCGGTTGCTAATATTTGTAACTCGAATCAGGGGATGCGGAACAAGCGACCGCTAGCAAGGGGTGAGGTCAAGATGCGTGTCGGCAATGGATCAAGCATTGATGTGATCGCCGTCGGAACGCTGCCTCTCCACTTGTCTTCAAGATTAGTAATAAACTTAAATAATTGTTATCTGGTGCCTGCACTGAGCATGAACATTGTATCTAGATCGTGTTTGATGCAAAGTGGTTATTCATTTAAATCCGAGAACAATGGTTGTTCTATTTATATGAATGAAATCTTTTATGGTCATGCACCGATGATGAATGGTTTATTTCTATTGGATCTCGATAATAGTGTTACACATATTCATAATGTTGATGCTAAAAGGATTAAACTTAATGATGATATATCCGCATATATGTGGCAGTGCCGTCTAGGTCATATTGGCATTAAACGCATGAAGAAGCTACATTCAGATGGACTTTTGGAATCACTTGATTTTTAATCATTTGATACATGTGAGCCATGCCTTATGGGCAAGATGACTAGAACGCCATTTTCCGGTTCAATGGAACAGGCGACAGATTTATTGGAAATCATACATTCTGATGTATGTGGTCCAATGAGTGTGTCGGCGCGAGGTGGATATCGTTATCTTGTTACTTTCACGGATGATTTAAGTAGATACGGTTATATCTACTTGATGAAACACAAGTCTGAAACCTTTGAAAAGTTCAAGGAATTTCAGAATGAAGTGGAAAATCATCGTAATAGAAAGATCAAATTTCTACGGTCCAACCGTGGAGGTGAGTATCTAAGTTACGAGTTTAGCACTCACATGAAAGAGTGTGGAATTGTTTCACAACTCACACCTGCCAGAACACCACATCAAAATGGTGTGTCAGAACGTCGTAATCGTACTTTATTCGATATGGTTCGATCTATGAAGACTCTAACGGACTTGCCGTTGTAATTTTGGGGTTATGCACTAGAAACTGCTGCATTCACTTTAAATCGGGCACCATCTAAATCCGTTGAAAAGACACCGTATGAATTATGGTTTGGAAACAAACCTAAGCTGTCATTTCTTAAAGTTTGGGGATGCGATGTTTATGTGAAGAAACTTCAACCAGATAAACTCGAACCCAAAGCGGAAAAATGCGTCTTCATAGGATACCCTAAGGAAACTATTGGGTATTACTTCTATCACAGATCTGAGGGCAAGGTTTTTGTTGCCAAGAATGGATCCTTTCTAGAGAAAGAGTTTCTCGCGAAAGGCGTGAGTAGTCGGAAGGTAGAACTCGAAGAGGTTATTGAACCTTCTCTTCAAAGTATGGTGAGTAGCGCAGCGCCGGAAGTTGTTCCGGAGTTGGCTTCACCAGTTGAAGAAGGAACTAATGATAATGATCATGAAACTCCAAAAGAGAGTACTACCGAACCTCGCAGGTCTAGTAGGACGCGTGCAGCTCCCGAGCTGTACGGAAATCCTATCATGAATTTCATGGTTGATGAAAATGATGACCCTGCGACATATGAAGAAGCGATGATGAGCCCGAATTCCAACAAATGGTTAGAAGCCATGAAATCCGAGATGGAATCCATGTATGAAAATCAAGTTTGGAACTTGGTGGACTTACCTCACGACCGAAAGGCCGTGGAGAATAAATGGATTTTCAAAAGAAAAACTGATGCTGATGGTAATGTGACCGTCTATAAAGCTCGACTTGTCGCAAAGGGGTTTCGACAAATTCAAGGAGTTGACTACGATGAGACATTCTCTCCCATAGCGATGCTAAAATCAGTTAGGATTATGGTAGCAATTGCTGCATATTTCGATTATGAGATATGGCAAATGGATGTCAAAACCGCATTTCTCAATGGTAATATTGAAGAAGAATTGTATATGATACAACCAAAGGGTTTTGTCGATCCTAAGGATGCTAACAAGGTGTGCAAGCTTCAGTGATCCATCTATTGATTTTAGCAAGCATCACGAAGTTGGAATCTCCGCTTTGATGAGGTGATCAAAGAGTTTGGATTTGTCCGAACTTATGGAGAAGCTTGTATCTACAAGAAAGTGAGTGGGAGCAATGTGACATTTCTGATATTATATGTGGATGACATATTATTGATCGGACATGATATAGATCTTTTAAACAGTGTTAAAAGTTATCTAAAAAGCAAATTTTCAATGAAGGACCTAGGTGAAGCGTCATAAATATTAGGCATAAAGATCTATGTGACCCACGTCATACAAATTTTTAATGAAGGACCTAGGTGTTAAAAGTTATCTAAACAACAAATTACCAAGGGAAGTGATAATAATCTCTTCGGTTATAGATGTGTTGTTGCTACTAGGAAGAAAACAACGGTCTCTTGTTCATGGAACATGTGGACTATTTACCTTACACACTTTGCTTAAAGCAGTTGTTTGTTGCCTGCAACTTAATACTGGAGGGGGGGTCGAATGATAACCTGAAGGTGGACTTCTAGTCATAGATGCAGTTGGATGCGGTCTATGTATATTGTTGTATTGCCCAATCACCTTCATAGGATCTTTCTAGATAGTAATTGCATTTTTATGCCTTGCTCAGTTCCTATCAGTTGCCTTGCTGTAATTTGTTTACCCTTCATGCCATGTTGTTTATCTAAGGAGAGCACCTCTAGTGAACTATGGACCCTGGTCCAATCTTTACCATTGATACATCTTCCACTGTTACATGTTTTACTTGCTGCAAACCATTACCTTCCACACCATACGTTTAATCCTTTGTTATAGCAAACCGGTGAGCTTGACAGCCTCACTGATTTGTTGGGGCAAATTCTTGAGTTTGTGTTGTGCAGGTCTCCGCGTTGCTCGCAACACTTGTGTGATGTTTACTTCCTCCTTCTGGTTCGATAACCTCGGTCTCAACTGAGAGAAGACTTGCTGTTTGCTGCTTCACACCTTGCTCTTGGGGTTTCCAACAAAGTGCTCCACGTCAGCACCATCAACAAGTTTTTTGGCGCCGTTTCCAGGGAGGCTAAGGACGTCTTCACTAGGGGAGTCCTTCACTTCCTTTCTCTTTACTTTGTTTTTAGTTTGCTTTGTTTATTTTGCTTGGTTTTGTTTGCCTCTTTCCAAAAAAAACCAAAAAAATAGTCTAGTTTGGTTTGCTTGCTTTATTCAAAAACACAAAAAAATTAGTTCTTGCTCTAGTTGCTGGTCTGTTGTTGCCTTGCTTGGTCATGCTTCCTATCAATGGATGGTTTCTTTGAAACTAGTTCTTATTGGCAAGGTGGGTTCATGGAAGAACAAAAGTATTATTATAAGGAACACCATTTGTCACAAAAAGGGAAACACTTATGGGAACAAATTGATAGGTTGAATTCTATTGCTAGAGACGTGTGCTCTACTTATAATGTTACTTATTGCTTTGATAAAGCTTGTTGCTGCAGGAGGTATAAACACCTACCCTTTCAATGTGAGTATAATGATAATGTTACCATATCTTCTTATGTTAAAGGAAATATGACTTTTATGACGTGGAACAAATTAAAGAATTTATTGCTTTCAAGGGTGCATTTGAACTTGCCAGTTTGCTTGAAAATACCGATGATTCACCTTATGAATCTGAGGTTTATGAGATACTTAAATTTTTCTTTGATAATTACAAGGAAGCAAATGGCTATATTCTTGAATATTTTAATAGATGCTTTCCACACATGGAAGAGTCTAATGCCTTGCAGGAGCCTATGGAAGAAGAAATTGTTGAAATTGGAAGCTCATTAGATGAAAAAGAGGAGGAGACTGATGAACAAAAGGAGGAAGAATGGATCTACCCATGCCTACCTTCTAATGAGAGTAACTCTTTACCTCTTATATTATTTGATTGTCCCCCATGCTTACCAAAGGGGGATGAATGTTATGTTCCTATGGATCCTTTTGAAATATCTACTTTGGGTAAAACCCGTGAAGGTTTGAATCCTACTATTTTTGAGCTTGATAGAAATTATTTGTTTATAGATCATGAAAAGCCTGCTTTATGTGATAGTTATATTGTTGAGTTTATTCATGAGGCTACTGAAAATTATTATGAGAGAGAGAAAAATATGGTTGTAGAAGTTTTGATGCTATTGAAACACCTCTCTTCGCACTAAAAGTTTTGAAGTTACTCTTGTCTTATCTTCCTATGGTTGTCACTTTGTTCTTTGTGAATTTATTTGTGTACAAGATTCCGATGCATAGGAAGAGGGTTAGAATTAAATGCGTTTTGAATTTTCTTCTTGATGCTCTCTTTGACTTCAATTCATATTTCTTATGTGAGCATCTTCTCCTTGCTTCTTGTGCCTAACTTAAAGGCGTTAAAGAAAAGTACTTGTTGGGAGATAACCCAAGAGTTTCTTTGAGTCTTGGAAGTTATTCTGTAATGACCTCTCGTTATCCTTTTTGTTTGCTTTTTGTGCCAAGAATGACCTCTAATAAGAGGGAAGTAAGATTTGGGGAGTTGCTGTCCCGAAACAGATTTCTGTCCTCCACCAAAAACAATTTCGAGGAGGATCTGTAACTCGTATTAAGCTCAAAATTTACGAATAAATCCCCCAGTATGTTATCTAACTTTTGTTAGTTCAAAACTTTTTGATTTGAGCAACATAAGATGTTGGAAAAAATCGGTTTCTACCTGCTGGTCTGTTTTGACAGATTTCTGCCATTATTTGCATTTGCTTCTTATGGATTCCTTTTTGAGTTCTCTTTAGGTAAATTGAGCTTTTTGAAGGAGTTACTACAGTAGCTTGTGTTTTTAGTGAAAAGCCTTGCTGTTCCAAAGCTTTGCCAGAGGTCTAATATCTTTTGAATAAGCTAATGTTGCTAATGAAGATTGTGTGAAGTTCTGTATGAAGGAAAAATTTCAGGTGTAGAGAGAGAATGATGCAATGAGATGAAGAATGGACAAAAGCTCAAGCTTGGGGATGCCACCATGGTGTCACCCAAAGAAATATCCAAGATGTACAAGCGTCAAAGATTGGGGATGCCCAAGGCATCCCCTTCTTCATCAATAAAAAGCTCAGGCCTGTCTAGACACTTCGTTTTTATTGTTTAATGCATAGTTGTGTTGTTCTTGGAGCGTCTTAGTTTTCATTTGCTTTGATTAGTTTGTTTATTTTTCTTTAGTAGTTTGTACCCCCGTTCTCGGTATGTTGTTTTGCAAATAAGTTTGCTTGGTGTTTGGAAAGGAGTAGTTAGTTCTTGCTTGAAGTGCAAGAGTAGCTTGTATTGACTGTGACTTAGACTTTAGCATGACATGCTAGGTGTTGTTTTAACATTATTCTTAGTGATTATTGTTGTAGCATGTCTTGTTCCAAACAATTGGGATTGCTTAGTGTGTCTTGAAGAAATTATGCGTTGTTTTAGCATGCAGAAGCATTGTATTGTGGTATTCTCCTTTGATGTTTTGCTTGGGTTGACTTGACACATGCTCACACCATGTTATGACTATGACAAGTCACCATTATCCTCTATGATCATTTAGTCCTTGACTTGTAGTATCACTCTTTGCTTTGATTAGTTTGCTTTGTTGCATTGCATAATTTTGACCATTATTGCTCTCTTAGTTGGTTGCTCCCAGTCTTTTGCTAGCCTCCACTTGTATGAGTAAGTTCTACTCATGCTTCCAACTCCCAAGAAACCAAGTTTTCCCAAAGTGTCCACTATAAATTCCTATGCATGGTTTGTTACACCATTCAAAAGTATATTCTTGTTTTCATCTATCTTCCAATTAAAAACTATTTTGTTATGTGAAAACTTAGTGATTAAAGCCCCCACGAACTTGATGGCACACTTTATTCTTTGCCCCTAATAAACTTGAACCATTGTGACAACTTTGTTGTATATGCTTGCACTTATAAGTTGGAATTAGCAGAACCGTGCTGTCACGGGGAACGTTTTCAACATTGCACTTGTACCTTGTTGTACTCAGTTGATATCATGTTCTTTTGTCTATGGATGTCACCGGTGTGAAATAAAGAGGGAACTTGTAAGTCCATGGATTGTGTACCTGTGTTAGAGAAACGCCTGGGTCGCTAGCCTAAGCCATGCCTAATCATGGTGGAAACTTGTAGCATCACCATAGTTACATCTATGAATCATTCTTCTTATAAAAAAAGAGACACATTGAGAAAAGAGGAAAGAGAGAAAAAAAGACACCATATTCCCATGGTACATGAGAAGAATTGCTGAGATGCTCATTGTCTGCTTGCCTTGTCATTTTGGTTATGGGAAAACTCATGTACCATGTGCAAGGGGTACCCCGTGGCGGTTTTCAATGATATGCAAATACTTACAGTGACAAGAACTTACCTAGACCCAAAGTTGAGTATGTATGAGGTGTGGCCCTCGTATTCAAGGGGCATGAGATTGCCAACTTATAATTCGTCAAGCATATACTCCAGCTTTGCCACTTTAACCTTAACCACTTCAAGATGCTTATGATAGGGGCAATGAGGGCTGAAAGCTAACTAGTACCATAATTTTTGGAAGCTCTTTTTGAAACTTGTAATCACTGCTTCCTTTACAAAAAGGCCTTTCTTCCACCATTATTGAGTCTCCACCTTCTACCTTTAGGCACCATTAAGAGAGCATAGTTATCATTCTATGTGCAGTGTTAGCTTATTAATTGATGCATATCGTGTTATTACTTGATCGTGTGCTATTTGTTTCTAGTCACCCTTGTGAACTTTGCAGGTGTCCTATGCATTATATTGCTACTCTATGAGGGACAAGCTGATTGCAACTATGCCATGTTTTCTGCATGTGAAACAAACAAACATTTTTCAATGCATGTTATTCATGATCTTTGTTTGTAGCTTGCCATGTTGCATGCATAGTTACTATGTCCTATTGTTATAACTCCATCTTTCATGCACATGTTTAGAGTTATTTGATCCCAGCTTTCAATGCTTGCAAATGGTTGGATCTTTATTGTGAGAGTGCATGTCACCTCAAAAATTATTCTGTTTATCACTTACCTACTCGAGGACGAGCAGGAGTTAATCTTGGGGATGCTGATACGTTGGAAACGTATCTATAATTTTTTATGTTCCATGCTTGTTTAGTTTCTACTTTGCTTCACTTGTCCACAATTTGAGGTGCTTTTTACATGTTTTATAGTACTAACCTACTAACAAGTTGCCACAGTGCCAGTTGCCTGTTTTCTGTTGTTTTTGGTTTCAAAAAAGTTAGTAAAGAAATATTCTCGGAATTGGATGGGACGAAAGACAAAGTCAATTACTTTTCGTGGGGAACAAGAAGTCCAGAGGAGAGCTAGAGGGGCCGGCCAGAGGAGCCACCCCCCAGGCGCGGCCACAGGTGGGCTCGCGCCTAGCTAGGGTTTGGTGGCCCTGGCCGCCTCCCGGTCTCGCCCCTTCGCCTATAAGAAGACCCCGATGCAGAAACCCTGAGTACCGGATCAGAAATCCATGAAACCGTCTGTAGCCGCCGCCACCATCGTCCCTAGATCGAGGGGATCTGAAGTTCTTCCCGGCACCCTGCTGGAGGGGAGATCATCCCAGAGGCTTTCTCTCCAGTATGATTTGTGAGTAGTTCCACCTTGGACTATGGGTCCATGTAGTACCTAGATGGTTGTATCTCCTCCTTTGTGCTTTCATGTATAGATCTCTTGAGCTCCGTTCATGATCAAGATCTAATCTATTTGTAATCATGCACGTTGTGTTTGCGGGTATCCGATGGATATTGAGATTATTATGTTGGTTTTATTAATGGTTTTATATTTATGATTCTATCATGTCTGTGTTGTTTGTGATCTTGCATGCTCTCCGTTGCTAGTGGTTATCTTGGCCAAGTAGTTGCTAGTGACTCCAAGAGGGGGTATTTATGCTCGATAGTGGGTCCATGCCTCTAGTTTGCAAGGGAACTGACAATAATCTCTCCGGTTGTAGATGTGTTGTTGCTACTAGGGAGAAAACAACGGTCTCTTGTTCATGGAACACGTGGACTGTTTACCTTACACACTTTTCTTAAAGCAGTTGTGCGCTTGCAACTTAATCTTTGGAGGGGGTTCGGATGATAACCTAAAGGTGGAATTCTAGTCATAGATGCAGTTGGATGACGGTCTATGTATATTGTTGTATTGCCCAATCAACTTCATAGGATCTTTCTGGCTAGTAATTGCATTGTTATGCCTTGCTCAGTTCCTGTCAATTGCCTCGCTGTAATTTGTTTACCCTTCATGCCATGTTGTTTATCTAAGGAGAGCACCTCTAGTGAACTATGGACCCCGGTCCAATCTTTACCATTGATACATCTTCCACTGTTACTTGTTTACTTGCTGCAAACCATTACCTTCCACACCATACGTTTAATCCTTTGTTACAGCAAACCGGTGAGCTTGACAACCTCACTGATTCGTTTGGGCAAAGTCTTGAGTTTGTGTTGTGCAGGTCTCCGTGTTGCTCGCAACACCTGTGTGACATTTCCTTCCTCCTTCTGATTCGATAACCTCAGTCTCAACTGAGGGAAGACTTGCTGCTTGCTGCTTCATACCTTGCTCTTGGGGTTTCCAACGAAGTGCTCCACGTCAGCACCATCATGGCTCGGCCTCCATGGCCCTCCTCTACCTCGAGGTCCTCGACTATGGGGGGATTGCCGTTGCAGCGCGGGTGGAATTGCGGCGCGAGAGAGGAAGGCAGCGGGGGTCTTGGGCGTGTGGGGAGTTGCAGGAGGGGTCGGGCTCGACCAGGTAGTAGTTAGGGTTAGCTAATACACTTACATGTGGGGCCTATGTAGAGTTACCGGGTCTGTGGGTTAAAGGGTATGGGTTTACCATCTCCAGACCCGCACCCTCTAGACCCGATGGGTCTGAATATTTACCACTAAGCAGACCCATGGGTTTTATTTTCAACCAAACCCTCCTCCATTTGATGCGGGTACCCACCGGGTTAGCGAGTGACGGGTACCCATTGCCATCCATAGATGCTACGGTGTCTAGGGATAGCCAAACATGAGTTGTTGGAGTGATACGCAGGGATGTTAATGGAGTTTAACTTGGAGCTTCAGCGGTGGTTTTCAAGGGTTTATTTGATCGAGCACTTTGGAATCACTTAATGCAGAAAAGGCTTGGCTTTAGATGAAGATCTTGCTCTTACAAGATGTGTGATTGCCTTGGATTGCAAAGGAGTGGTGAATGTTATAATACAAGGAACAATGGCCAAATATGCAAAATTGTTATGAAAATAAATCAATGTCAGAGCTTTCATCTTCGTAGTTGTTCCTTTGTTCGTGAGTTTAGAGCTTCGAATCATGAAGCACATAATCTATCCAAGCATACTTTATCTTTGGGTAGCGGTCGACATGAATTCCCCGTACTCTATAACAATTCCTGTAAGCGTTATCACGATCTAATAAAGCTCGACAGATTATCTAAAGAAACATATTGAGTAGAGAGCAAGCCCCTTTTCATATGCTAGGGCCATGGTATCATTTGTTTTAGGTCGGGGAAATTTCTAGCCATGGCACGAAGGATCGACTGCAACGTCATGGCATTGCGAACTGCGAACCACTACTTTTGCCCTTCCTGGATACGCAACCTTGAGACGCAGTTGCACTAGTCCGCAAAACTGCAAGGTGAGACTCACCATGATATACAACATGAGCTAATAAAATGTTAGGTGCAAGAGACCACTAAACTAGTCATTGAAGAACTTGATGGTGGTCATTTTGCAATACTTGCAAATGCGTCTAGTGATGTGTATCATAATGAACAATTGGATGATTGCTTGCGATTATGTTCATAAAGAAAAGAATAAAAATTGTAAGATTTCTTAGTCTTGCTCATGTTGAAGAGACTACCTCTTTGACACTTAAAGCTGTAATTCAACAAATGCTTACGAATTATAATTTGACGTTTGCGAATGGTTAGTGGGCAAGGATATGATAGAGCTAGTAACATGAACGGTAATGCTAATGGCTTCAAAAAACTATTTATGGATGAGTCGCCTTTTGTCTATTATGTTCATTGTTTTGCACATCAACTATAGTTCACTCTTGTTGTTGTTGCTAAGGAAAGTGGTGATTATACTCGGTTCTTTCGGTAGCTCACTACTACATAAAAGCCTATCTGTGGTGCGTGAAATATGAAGTTTGTGGCGCACAGGCCGTGCGCCACTGTCATCATGCCACATATTTTTATTAGTGGAGATGTGTCACTGATAAGTCCAGTTATCTGTGGCGCATGTTGGTTTGGTGTGCCACGGACAAGTATTTTAAAATTCAAAAAAAGCGGGATATGAAAAGTTATTTATGGCGCATGTCGGTAAGGTGCACCACTGATAAATTTTTCAAATTTAGAAAAAAGGCGGGATCTGTATCTTGTCGCCATCGCCTCACCGTGGCCACAACCTACCACCATAGGGAGGTGCAGGAGGCCATGGCTGACGAGGTTTGATCTCGTCAATTTCCATTGTTATGGACTTGAGTTTTGGAGAAGATGGGATGCTAGAAGTTGTGGAACGGTTATAGACAAGCAACACAAGGACACGAGGTTTACCTAGGTTCAGGCCCCTGGAGGGAAAATCCTACTCCTGCTTGTCTGCTCTTGATTACGGCGGAACCAAAAGTTAAAGAGGTGCGTAGATGCAATCTGGCGTGAGGTGCGTATGCAGTGAGTTGAGAGAGAGATCCTTCTCGCCGTACCCTCCTGGCTTTTATATAGATAGGCAGGTCCCGGGCTTTAGGTCGAGTCGGTTTCAAATTAGGGTTGGTACCCTTTGAAATTATATCTAATCTATACTCGTCCTCCAAGGAGTCAAAAATGTCATGGACTTGGGCCACCGAAGTCTTCATGGGTTGCATGTTCTGACGTGGGACTTCCTTGGGCTGGACCAGGTATACCAATGTTATGTACCCATGGGGTATATCCATGTCAGTAGCCCCTGAGTGTTCATTCGAATCGTAGATTTGGCTGGAGACTCTTTAATCTTTCGGGTGCTATGTAGTTGAGCCTGTTTTTCAAGGAGAAATGTTTAGTTCATAGGGATTGTTGATGCGTGTGTCTGACTCACTCGACGGATCAGGGACAGTTAACTATCATAGGACAAAACAACACGATCTTTATCAAACTCGAGTCTCCGGACTCGAAATCGGAATGACTGCTGATGTGATTCGACTCAGGCCGTTCTGGTCGGGGATGAGCATGAGGACGAGGATCTTGAGGACGGCGCCAAAATTGTCAGGGAGGAGCTCGAGGATGACTCCGGTAGGGGTCGAGGAGGAGATCGAGGATGAAGTGGTGGCCGAAGAGAGGAGAAGTAAAAGTGGAGGAGAAGGAGAAGTAAATATGAAGGAGAAGGTGAGGAGAAGGAGAGAAGGAGAAGGAGAAGAGGTGAAGGAGAAGCAGAAGGAGAGAAGAAGGGGAGGAGAAGGAGAAGAAAAGGAGAAGGAGAATGGGAGGGGAAGGGAGGGAGGCTCAGATTTTAAAAGGAGCCACGCTTATCCGTGGCATACCACAATAGGTAAGTGAGATCTATTTTTTTCTATGGGGAAAAAACTTTTTTTGCCGTAATTTTTTTATCCTTTTTGAATTTTGAAATTGTAAAAAATCGTTAAACGATCAAAGGTTGTTATGAGCGGATGCAAAATTTCGTGCTCGTCATTTTGATATATGTAACATCCCAAAAATCATAATTTCAAAGTTTGCATATCATTCATGCATGCATATAGATTTGAGATCAAATTTCAAACTCATTTCAGAAAAACAAGAAGCACATAGTGCTATGATTTTATGTGAGCAGATTCAAATCAAATGGCTATCCCCATTTGAAAGTTTGATTGATTATAAACCAAGGTTTGTTGCCTTCCATGAAGATAGGTTTGAGTGTGGAATTTAAACCAAGTTTTTCAAATTGGAAATGGGTTCAAAAACCATTTTTTTCAAATTTTACAAACCAAGTGCCAAGTCTCTGTTATTTTGATCTCCAAGCTTGACCAAGCCTTTGCAAAGCAACCACTTGCTTTTATGACTATATTAGAGACTACTGTACCCTGCAAAAACCCCAAAAAGATTTGAATTCAAAAAGAGTTTGAATTCATTTCAAAACCATTCCTGAAAATCGAAATAGAAAAAGAAAAGGAGTAAACAAAAGAAAAGGGCCGAGCGCAAGGAATCTAGCCCAGCATCGGAACAGGCCCAGTTAGCCCACCCGGGCCATTTCTTTTCCTTCTGCACGCGCGAGCACACCCACTCAGCCGCTGACAGCCAGACCCCACACCCCCTCTGCTTATTTCGCTGCCAAGCGGGCCCCGTCCACGTCAGCTTCGTCTTCCCCTGATTCCGCGCACGACCTCCGCCGCTGCCCGTTGCTGCACTGATTTCGCGAGCTTAATTGGCATTGATGCAGCGAGCGTTTCTTGTCGAGCCTCGGGCTATAAGATCCCCCCTCCTCGCGACCATTTCCCCCCAAACAATTTCGCCTCCACGCCACCAGGCTGCCCACAACTCGCACGACGCCGCCGCTGTTCCGACGACTGCGCCGGCGAATTCCGGTGAGTTCCGTGCTCCCCTCTGTCTCTCGTTCATGCTATCAAGATCAGCGAGTCCTTGCGCACCTACTGACACTTTCCTTTTGACCTCGCATGACCCGTAGCTCCAGCAACGTCGACGACCGGCCGCCACCATTCTCTGCACGAACTCCGGCGACTTCCCTCCGTAAGTAGCCACCGCCCCTTGCCCTCTGACTTGTACACCTAGAATCTACGTCGATGTGCGCATCTAACGGTACCCTTATCTTGGCTTAGCGCGACGAGGAACCTCGCCAACGTCGACGACTGACCGTGCCCGACGTCTGCCTCTACTCCGACGAGAAATCCTCGCCGTATCCGCGCGCCCCTCGACGAACCAAAGCCACCTCGAGCTTCAGCACGCCACTGCGGTCCTGGTAAGCGCCTCCTTGCTTCCCCGGGCGACCTAGAGCACTAGCACCGCCGCAGTCAGACGCATCGCCGCCTGTCGCCGCCGCTAGCGCCGCTCGTTTCTGGTTAGGAGATTTTTAGCCGTCAGATCTGGATCCTACGCGTAGAAATAGTTCACTTAACGAAGGGGTATGGACAGATCTGAGCCGTGCAGCATTAGTTAGATCCAACGGCACGGAAGGGTGATCCGGTGTGAACCGTGCAGCGCCAGTAAGATCGTGACGCGTGGCTAGGGCTGATTCAAAAATAGAAATTCAAATCAGATTTAGATCAAATTTTCAAAGGGCTATAACTTGAGTTTCCCACGTTAGAATTTTGCAAACTTTATACCGTTGGAATCAGTGAATCAAGGCCTTTCTGAATCTGCAATGTGTTTAACAAATAGTATCTGTTAAAATGACTTTGTAGGCAGAAACATGTTTAGGTCCATTTTGAGTATAGTTTTTGTTTAGCAAATTGTTTTAGGGCTAAATAAGTTTAGTTAGCAAACTTTGTGACTTGTTATGTTTCTGTATCATGCACTTGCTTGGTAGAGTTTTCAAAATCATCACTTAGTAATTTCTTGCATGCATGCATTCATATTTTTGATTGTATATAAATTGTGTGTAATTGTATGCTACAAATTTTTGTGTAGATTTTGCTAGTGACTGTGATTGTGAAGAGTGCTACTCTCCCCATTACCAAGGCAAGTGATACTTCATGATATTTCCACCCTTTATTTTGAATAAGCATTAGAATTATTTTTGCTAAGTCTTGCATGCTACTTTTGCCAAATGCTATGGTGGGAAATCCTATGTAGTGTAGAATTGTAGAATTGCTAGGGAATTTTTCTAAGTTAAGTTACTATACCATGCTTAGACTAGCTAGTAGAAAACAAGGGTTGGTAAAGAATGTACATGCTATGGTGAAATAATTCTAAGTCCTTTGGGACTCATGCTTTTCTTAATAAAACAACTAATTCAATGAACTTCCTGGGTGGAATGGGACTTGAATGGTGGTTTTTGGTTGAGTGGTTACACAAGGCCATGGATTTGGCTTGTGTATCTCACTTGTGGTATGCCACCCAGGCACAAAGGGATTTGGAGGCCAAGTGTTGAGAAAGCTTACAGTGCAACCACTTGGCAATATGGGCTCTGCCTTGATCATATAGGTTGCTAGAACTTAGTCATTTGGACAGTTGGTGGTAGTGGGATGATAGGTTGGAACGCGTCCATTTGACTAAGGAAAGGCTTCTGAAAGGTCATGTCTTGGGAAACCAAGTCTGGTGGGGAAAGTGCACAACCTCTGCAGATGGAAAAATCTAAGTACTTAGCCAAGTCCATGGCAATGGACAAATTGAGCATCAAGACATGGAAGCTACAAGAATCTCATCAGTCCAACTTCTAAGTAAAACTTGTGGGTGAACAAGGGTGAAGGACCCCAATGTCTATTGGTGGTTTCTTGGGAAGTTTTGACAAAGAAAAACTTAGTGATTTCAACTAATAGGAAAAACCTATTTTGAGCAAAGCAAGCCAAGCTACACTTAGCCAAAATGCATATAGTAATATATTCCACTTAAAATAAACTAAGGTATCACTTGCCAATACTATTCCAAAGTATTGACCCTCTGTGGCTGTAACTTGTGATGTTGCGGTTACTCGATGATGAGTAGGAGTCATGAGTCTACACTCAACATGCTTGCCTGTGGCACATGAAGATGAAGACTTATGTTTATTTACTTATTCCATAAACTCTTGTGTTAGGCCTTTGGCCCTGAGTTGTAAAAGACTATGTTTTATCTCTGGAATGAATGTAATAAACGACCTTTGTATCTGTGTACTTCATCTTAAACTGTGGATGCTAGCATTGATCCAGGGACTAGCATTGCAATCACAGGGATCCTTTTCCTTTACAAAGGAGGGATCTTACAGATGGTATCAGAGCACTGTGTTGCCTGTAGGATTATGACCCTAGGATTGGAAACCACTAAAGAAAATTTTTAACTACTTCTACACTTGTCTATTCTTCTCGTAAACTTTTCTAATCTTATCATTCTCATCTCTATTTGTATATGAACTCCATCAACGAAGCCGTGAAGAAAGGACCACTCATGACCATGACCTTGGAGTGTGAAACTGAGTTTCCCAAAATTCTCAAGGACCTCATGGTGGCAATGGAAGCACATGGTGCAACAGTGTACAAAGGCTTTCCAGTGATGGATGAAGGAGTGGAAATCTTGGTGGGTGCAACTTCACTTGTACAAAACAAGGAAGACAACCACAAGGAAAGAGGCTTCTGCATGTACACCAACACTGTGATGCACACCACATTCTTTGAGTCAGCCAGAGAAGCAGCTTGGAGGACTATCAAAGAACTAAGTGCTAGAGTGAAGTGCAGAATGCTCAACCTCCAAAAAGACTTAGAGAAAGAGAAGGAACTTACCCAAGAGTTGGAAGCCACCAACCAAACCTTAAGAGGAGATATTATAGACTTAGTGATGGAATCATGTGAACAAGATAGGTGGATTGCTTCTAGGAACATTGTGTTAGCCACGGATCCGGTGAGATAGGATTGTGAGCACTTCGTTAGTTGGACCACCACCTATCACCTTATTGTCCAAAATGATACCTTAAATAAGTTTGGACCTTGATTGGTGTAATGGAATTATGTATGCATGACTTGTGTGATTTTTGTTCCATGGATATGTATGAAATGTTTGTCTTGTTTTATCTTAAATTGTGTTGTCCTAACTTTTCTATCTTATAAATAGATGCCTATTACCATCAGCACTGTTGAGGAGTTCCAGGGTACCCGTTTTGGTCCTCGTATCGTTGAGCTTACCACTTTGCTCAATCTCCCTCTTCCCACCATTATGGTGCACCCACTCACCAAGTTCGAGAGGAAGGACCTCTGGGCTTCAAGGTGAACCAGCCGGATGCGACTTGAGCCTACTACGGAGGCCATCGTCTTCAAGCTTATGCACGATGAGGAGAGAGGCATGGAGGTCGTCATGCGCAGACCTGATAGGGCGTCACTCCCGACGCAGTTAGGGCACCCACTTCCACGTCTTGAAGACGTGATGGTGATGGAGTCCATCGACTTTGAGGGACGACTCGGGGGCGCCGAGCCGATACGTCTCTATCTCCGGACTTAGAGTCTCTTATTAGCACGTGGACACGGACAGGACCAACGTCATGCTCAGCAATGACAAGCTCCAGTGCAACTTCGAGAAGGACAAGCTTTTCGCATGACAAGACGAGATAGTCAAGGAAATGGAGGCGAGTTCGAGACCAGGACCGCAAGTTCAAGAGTCGGGAGAAAGCGCGTCCAGGATAGGAACAAGAAGATGCAGGACATGGTCAAGAACTGAAGTCCAAGGATTTCGAGCTAGAACAGCAGCAGATGGTGATTGAGAGGCTTCGCTCCCAGAAGAGGGCTCTCAAGACCAAGATCGAGTCCTTGACCACTACTATTGAGGAGAACAAGACCGCGATGGAGAACGCAGGTCTTACTTTTGTCGAGGAGGAGATTGATGCTGATGAGTAGACTTGACTACTCGGTTATCTTTTATTATCGTACTTGTTATTCATGAACTTGTTATTGGACCATCCGACATGTGGATGGCTTGCCACTTGTGTGTTTTACCTTGAGAACTTGTTATTTTGTTGTTGAACTTTTATCTTTGTGTTGCATGCGATGTGTTTGCTTATGTGATGTAATGTGCATGAATCATATATGGGTATCTCATTCTTATCTCTATTTGAACAAACCACGATGCCTCCCGTCGCAAACCCCAACCCCAACAACATCACCCCGGAAATGCAACAAATGATGAATGCGCAAACACAGCTTATGCAAATGATGACAACATTCATCCAAAATCAGAACAACAACAACAACCCCAACAACAACAACAACAACAACCCTCCGGGCTTTGATATGCTCACCAGATTTCTGCGTTTGAGGCCAGCTAAGTTCTCGGGGACGACTGATCCCATGGTGGCCAATGATTGGCTACGTTCTGTGAACAAAGACTTAGTGACCGTAATTTACGGATGCTGAAAAGGTCAGGTTCAAGCATCTGTTGGAAGGGCCAGCCACATGGTGGGACAACTTCCAGATCACCACTCCTATTGATGAGGTGACTTGGGCTATCTTTGAAGATGGCTTTCAGATCGCTCATATCTCATCGTGAATGATGAGCTGAAAAGAAGGAGTTTCACAACTGAAGCAATACGCCACCTTGTGGCTGAATATATAGAAGAGTTCAACAATCGCGTGCTATGCAGCGGATGAGGTTGACAGATGCCAAAAGAAAGGAAAAGTTTCTGGAAGGCTTGAATGATGAGCTGAATCTGCAGCTGTCTGTGGCATATGTTCCAACTTATCAGTCTCTGTGTGACAAGGCTGCTATTTTGGAGAATAAAATGAAGCAAGTCGAGAGTAGGAAGAGGAAACACTCCGACAAGCACAGCTCGGGATTGTCTCACAAACAATCTCACTATGATGACAGTGGCAGCTCAGGATCCCATAAGCATGGGAAATTCAACAAGCACCACAACCACAACCGTCATGACAACAAGCATCACCGCAGTCATGACAATGACAAGTACAAGAACCACAAGAGTGGAAATAAGAGCCACCACAGTGGAAATGGTAGTGGAAGTGGAAGTCGACTGCAAAAGGACATCGATCGGGTTGAATGCTTCAAATGCAAGAAGCTGGGGCATTATGCTAATGAGTGCCCTGAGAAGAAAGTTGAAGGACCTAACAAGCCCAATCCTTTTCAGAAAGGACAGGTTAACCACATCAATGTGGAGGAGGTCTATGAGGAGCTTGATCTTTGTTCTTTGGTAAGTTCAGACTCAATTCCATTCCAGCATTTGTACTCTTTGATCTTGGTGCATCTCATTCATTCATATCAAGAGCATTTGTTGAAAGAAATGAACTACCGGTAGAAACTATTGGGTGTCCTATAAAAGTAAGTTCTCTGGTGGAGAAATGATAGTGAATTCAGGATGCCATGACCTAGTCATAGAATTGGAAGTATAAGTTTCCTTAACGATAATATTAAACTCCCAAGGTAGTCATTCGGGAATGGATGGATGACTAAGTACAAAGGAGTGATAGATTGTGCCAGCCATCTTGTCTCACTCACAACTCCGGATAATAAAGGATCAGATTCAAGACCAGCTTTGGAGCAAAGAAGAGTATGCTAAATTCTCTTAAGGGGTTAGCATGGACAGTGTGCCAATTGTGTGAGTATCCGGATGTATTCCGGAAGAATTGCAGAATGCCACCAGATAGAGATGTGGAATTTCGATAGATTTGGTACCGTTACGGACCAATAGCAAAGAGACCATACAAAATGTCGGTTGATGAACCGAAAGAGCTCAAGAAGCAACTAGGAGAACAGTTGCGAAAGGATTTATCCAACCAAGTTCTTCATCTTGGGGAGCCCGGTATTGTTCGTGGAGAAGAAAGATAGAAGCCAAAGGTTATGCATAGATTACCGCTCACTCAACGAGGTAACTATCAAGAACAAATATCCTTTGCCAAGAATCGGTGACTTATTTGATCAGCTTGAAGGAGCATGTGTGTTCGAAGATTGATCTCTCAAGACTATTTTCAACTCAAGATAAGAGAGCAAGACATACCTAAAACAGCATTCACCACAAGGTATGGATTGTATGAGTATCCGTAATGCCTTTCGCTTAACCAATGCTCCAAGCATACTTCATGAATATGATGAACAAGGTGTTCATGGAATTTCTTGACAAGTTCGTTGTCGCTTTCATCGATGACATCTTAGTTTACTCTAAGAGCAAGGAAGAACATGAGGACACTTGCGTTTGATACTTGAGAAGTTGAGAGAACATAAACTTTATGCCAAATTCAGCAAGTGTGAGTTCTGGTTAGAGGAAGTTGGATTTCTTGGTCATGTTATGACAAAAGATGGTGTAGCAGTTGATCCTGCTAAGGTTTTAGCTGTGACAGAATGGGAATCTCCCAAGAATGTGAAGGAAGTTCAGCTTTCCTTGGCTTAGCAGGTTACTACTGGAAGATTCATTGAGAATTTCTCAAGGTTGCTAAGCCCATGACTGAATTGTTAAAGAAAGACAAAAGTTTGCTTGGTACGAAGGTTGCAAGTCGACTTTCAAGAATTGAAGAAGAGACTTGTAATGACACCAGTTCTATGTCTCCGCCAGATTTGGAAAAGGATTTCCAAGTATATTGTGATGCGTCTCATCAAGGTTTGGGTGCCGTACTTATGCAGGACGGTAAAGTTGTGGCCTATGCCTCGAGACAACTCAAAACTCATGAAGTAAATTATCCTACTCATGATTTGGAGTTAGCCTCTGTCGTCCATGCACTCAAAACATGGAGACATCACCTTTTGGGAAAATGTTGTGAAGTGTTCACCGATCACAAGAGTTTGAAGTATATCTTCACCCAGAAGGAAATCAATATGAGACAAAGAAGATGGTTAGAGCTTATCAAAGATTACGACTTAAGTTTGCAATACCACCCGGTAAAGCAAAGCGTTAGCGGATGCTCTAAGTCGTAAGGTATTTGTGAATGGCCTTACCAAGGGAGAATTGCCAGATGATTTGTGTAAGCAATTCAAAGAACTCAGATTGGAGATTGTACCTGAAGGACATCTCATGTCTTTAGTTGTTCAACCCACTTTGTTGGACAAAATTCGAGAAGCTCAAAGGACTGATAAGGAGATTGAAGAGATTAAGAAAAATATTGACCAAGGGAAAGCTAAAAGTTTCCATGTAGACGAACAAGGTACTTTATGGCACGGGAAACGTATTTGTGTTCCACAAGATCCGGAAATGCGGAAACTGATTCTACAAGAAGCCCACAACTCTCCGTATTCTATTCATCCGGGTAACACCAAAATGTATATGGACATGAAAGAAAGATTTTGGTGGAACAATCTCAAGAGGGACATCGCCGAGCATATTGCTTTGTGTGATGTGTGTAGTAGAGTAAAAGCGGAGCATCAAAAACCAGCCGGTTTACTTCAACCACTACCTATTCCTGATTGGAAATGGGACAAAATTGGTATGGATTTCATCACCGGATTACCAAGGACCAGATCAGGATATGATTCCATATGGGTAGTAGTGGATCGCTTAACTAAAGTGGCACATTTCATACCCGTGAAGACAACTTATACAAGTGCCAAGTTAGCCAAAATCTACATGAGTAGAATTGTATGCCTTCACGGTGTGCCTAAGAGTATTGTGTCCGATAGGGGAACCCAATTCACTTCCCATTTTTGGAGAAAACTACATGAGTAATTGGGAACGATGTTGGAATTCATCTTGCTTTTCATCCTCAAACCGATGGACAAACTGAAAGGACTAATCAAATTCGAAGACATGTTGAGGGCATGTGCCCTAGATTATGGAGCAAGTTGGGATGAAAGTCGCCTTACGAGAATTTTCCTATAACAATGACTATCAAGCCAGCATTGAGATGGCACCGTTTGAGTTTCTCTACGGAAGAAAATGTACCACCCCATTGTTATGGAATGGTGTGGGAGAAAGAAGTTTATTTGGGCCAGATCTTATCAAAGAAGCCGAAGAGAAGGTCAAATTGGTTAAGGACAGGTTGAAGATAGCACAGTTCCGACAGAAAAGCTACGCAAATCCTAAGCGTAGAGAAGTCACCTACGAAGTTGGTGATAGAGCCTATCTTAGAGTATCACCACTCCGTGGAGTGAAAAGATTCGGAGTCAAAGGAAAGTTGGCACCAAGATATGTTGGACCATTCAAGATTCTGAGTCGCAAAGCGGTTGCTTATGAAATTGAACTGCCAGATCTCTATCAAGCTCCATAATGTATTTCATGTGACTCAGCTTAAGAAATGTCACCCAGAAATGGAAGAATCTTCTTTGAAGGATACCATACCTTTGGAAGAAGTGCAACTAGAAAGTGATCTCACTTATGAAGAGAAGCCTATCAAGATTCTTGAGACTGTAGAAAGAGTCACGAGAACAAAGACTATCAAGTTTTGCAAAGTGCAATGGAACCATCATACCGAAGAGGAAGCAACATGGGAAAGAGAAGATGATCTTCGGAAAGACCACCCTCACCTATTTGCTAACCAATCCGAATCTCGAGGGCGAGATTCACCTTAAGGGGGTTAGATTTGTAACATCCCAAAAATCATAATTTCAAAGTTTGCATATCATTCATGCATGCATATAGATTTGAGATCAAATTTCAAACTCATTTCAGAAAAACAAGAAGCACATAGTGCTATGATTTTATGTGAGCAGATTCAAATCAAATGGCTATCCCCATTTGAAAGTTTGATTGATTATAAACCAAGGTTTGTTGCCTTCCATGAAGATAGGTTTGAGTGTGGAATTTAAACCAAGTTTTTCAAATTGGAAATGGGTTCAAAAACCATTTTTTTTCAAATTTTACAAACCAAGTGTCGTCTCTGTTATTTTGATCTCCAAGCTTGACCAAGCCTTTGCAAAGCAACCACTTGCTTTTATGCCTATATTAGAGACTACTGTACCCTGCAAAAACCCCAGAAAGATTTGAATTCAAAAAGAGTTTGAATTCATTTCAAAACCATTCCTGAAAATCGAAATAGAAAAAGAAAAGGAGTAAACAAAAGAAAAGGGCCGAGCGCAAGGAATCTAGCCCAGCATCGGAACAGGCCCAGTTAGCCCACCCGGGCCATTTCTTTTCCTTCTGCACGCGCGAGCACACCCACTCAGCCGCTGACAGCCAGACCCCACACCCCCTCTGCTTATTTCGCTGCCAAGCGGGCCCCGTCCACGTCAGCTTCGTCTTCCCCTGATTCCGCACGACCTCATTGCCGTTTCTTTGCACTGATTTCGCGAGCTTAATTGGCATTGATGCAGCGAGCGTTTCTTGTCGAGCCTCGGGCTATAAGATCCCCCTCCTCGCGACCATTTCCCCCCAAACAATTTCGCCTCCACGCCACCAGGCTGCCCACAACTCGCACGACGCCGCCGCTGTTCCGACGACTGCGCCGGCGAATTCCGGTGAGTTCCGTGCTCCCCTCTGTCTCTCGTTCATGCTATCAAGATCAGCGAGTCCTTGCGCACCTACTGACACTTTCCTTTTGACCTCGCATGACCCGTAGCTCCAGCAACGTCGACGACCGGCCGCCACCATTCTCTGCACGAACTCCGGCGACTTCCCTCCGTAAGTAGCCACCGCCCCTTGCCCTCTGACTTGTACACCTAGAATCTACGTCGATGTGCGCATCTAACGGTACCCTTATCTTGGCTTAGCGCGACGAGGAACCTCGCCAACGTCGACGACTGACCGTGCCCGACGTCTGCCTCTACTCCGACGAGAAATCCTCGCCGTATCCGCTACTCGACGAACCAAAGCCACCTCGAGCTTCAGACGCATCGCGTCCCGTAAGCGCCTCCTTGCTTCCCAGGCGACCTAGAGCACTAGCACCCAGCCGACAACCGCCGCTTATCGCCGCCGCTTAGCGCCGTTTCGGTTAGGAGATTTTTAGCCGAGATCTGGATCCTCTGGCGTGAAATAGTTCACTTAACGAAGGGTATGGACAGATCTGAGCCGTGCAGCATTAGTTAGATCCAACGGCAAGAAGGGTGATTCGTGAACCGATGCCGCCAGTAATATCGTGACGCGTGGCTAGGGCTGATTCAAAAATAGAAATTCAAATCAGATTTAGATCAAATTTTCAAAGGGCTATAACTTGAGTTTCCCACGTTAGAATTTTGCAAACTTTATACCGTTGGAATCAGTGAATCAAGGCCTTTCTGAATCTGCAATGTGTTTAACAAATAGTATCTGTTAAAATGACTTTGTAGGCAGAAACATGTTTAGGTCCATTTTGAGTATAGTTTTGTTTAGCAAATTGTTTTAGGGCTAAATAAGTTTAGTTAGCAAACTTTGTGACTTGTTATGTTTCTGTATCATGCACTTGCTTGGTAGAGTTTTCAAAATTATCACTTAGTAATTTCTTGCATGCATGCATTCATATTTTTGATTGTATATAAATTGTGTGTAATTGTATGCTACAAATTTTTGTGTAGATTTTGCTAGTGACTGTGATTGTGAAGAGTGCTACTCTCCCCATTACCAAGGCAAGTGATACTTCATGATATTTCCACCCTTTATTTTGAATAAGCATTAGAATTATTTTGCTAAGTCTTGCATGCTACTTTTGCCAAATGCTATGGTGGGAAATCCTATGTAGTGTAGAATTGTAGAATTGCTAGGGAATTTTTCTAAGTTAAGTTACTATACCATGCTTAGCCTAGCTAGTAGAAAACAAGGGTTGGTAAAGAATGTACATGCTATGGTGAAATAATTCTAAGTCCTTTGGGACTCATGCTTTTCTTAATAAAACAACTAATTCAATGAACTTCCTGGGTGGAATGGGACTTGAATGGTGGTTTTTGGTTGAGTGGTTACACAAGGCCATGGATTTGGCTTGTGTATCTCACTTATGGTATGCCACCCAGGCACAAAGGGATTTGGAGGCCAAGTGTTGAGAAAGCTTACGGTCTGACCACTTGGCAATATGGGCTGCCTTGATCATATAGGTTGCTAGAACTTAGTCATTTGGACAGTTGGTGGTAGTGGGATGATAGGTTGGAACGCGTCCATTTGACTAAGGAAAGGCTTCTGAAAGGTCATGTCTTGGGAAACCAAGTCTGGTGGGGAAAGTGCACAACCTCTGCAGATGGAAAAATCTAAGTACTTAGCCAAGTCCATGGCAATGGACAAATTGAGCATCAAGACATGGAAGCTACAAGAATCTCATCACTCCAACTTCTAAGTAAAACTTGTGGGTGAACAAGGGTGAAGGACCCCAATGTCTATTGGTGGTTTCTTGGGAAGTTTTGACAAAGAAAAACTTAGTGATTTCAACTAATAGGAAAAACCTATTTTGAGCAAAGCAAGCCAAGCTACACTTAGCCAAAATGCATATAGTAATATATTCCACTTAAAATAAACTAAGGTATCACTTGCCAATACTATTCCAAAGTATTGACCCTCTGTGGCTGTAACTTGTGATGTTGCAGGTTACTCCGATGATGAGTAGGAGTCATGAGTCTACACTCAACATGCTTGCCTGTGGCACATGAAGATGAAGACTTATGTTTATTTACTTATTCCATAAACTCTTGTGTTAGGCCTTTGGCCCTGAGTTGTAAAAGACTATGTTTTATCTCTGGAATGAATGTAATAAACGACCTTTGTATCTGTGTACTTCATCTTAAACTGTGGATGCTAGCATTGATCCGAGGGACTAGCATTGCAATCACAGGATCCTTTTCCTTTACAAAGGAGGGATCTTACAGATGGTATCGAAACCTGTGTTGCCTGTAGGATTATGACCCTAGGATTGGAAACCACTAAAGAAAATTTTTAACTACTTCTACACTTGTCTATTCTTCTCGTAAACTTTTCTAATCTTATCATTCTCATCTCTATTTGTATATGAACTCCATCAACGAAGCCGTGAAGAAAGGACCACTCATGACCATGACCTTGGAGTGTGAAACTGAGTTTCCCAAAATTCTCAAGGACCTCATGGTGGCAATGGAAGCACATGGTGCAGCTGTATACAAAGGCTTTCCAGTGATGGATGAAGGAGTGGAGTACTGGTGGGTGCAACTTCACTTGTACAAAAACAAGGAAGACAACCACAAGGAAAGAGGCTTCTGCATGTACACCAACACTGTGATGCACACCACATTCTTTGAGTCAGCCAGAGAAGCAGCTTGGCGCACGACCTCAACGTGTGCCATAGATATGCAAGACACCATCCATAACTGCCACATATGGATGTCCTTGACATATGTGTGGCATATGCCTACGCGGTGCGTCACAATAAGCCAACTATTTGTGATGCACTGCCTACACATGCGCTTGCACCACGAATATGTCAGGGGCCATCTATATATGGCAGATATGGACGCCCTACCATTACCGGGGCGCATGTTGAGGTTGTGCGCCCTAGATAGTTGGCTTACCTATGGCACATGTTACCCATATGCTCCACATGTATTTAATTATGGCACACGCTTCCGTTCATGTGTCACTGGGTATCAATCCTATGGTTAAGAATTTTCCTAGTAGTGGCTTGCAAACTTGTCAAATGCTCTCGACATGTCTTGTAAAAAATGAGAAGGCTTAGGATTGCTCAGGCCAAGGAGTTGATTGATGCATTGTAATTGGAAGAAATAGAAACAAGAAGTAGGCTCAATGAGAAAATGGATCTGGAAAGGCCATGTGTTATACGTTGGGACTCTCACTCCGAACTATGAGTCATTTCATCTCTATCTATGTGGCAATATGACGAGTCCTCATTAAGATTGGAAAAGAGTAACATGGTGTAGAGGCTGTAGCGAATCTAACCGTGTTGATATCATTTCCATTATTGGAGTTTGTTTTCATGACACACTTGATGCTAGAAATATTTAGATACAGGGATGATTTAAATAGAGCTTTGCAAAACAAATACCAAAATATTGTCCATGTTATTGAGCTAATTGATCTCACAAGTTATTACTTGGTGTGCTTGAGGGCTAATCTGGGTGGGACGATTTGTTGGGGTTCGTAGCATGAAAAACAAAAAAATCTACCGCATGCATACAAACAAGCCAAGATCTATCTACTAGATTGAAGCAACACGTCGATTAGAGTACTCACCCTTGAAGATTCCAAAGCGGTTAACGAGAGCAGATTCTCGTGGGTGATGTAGTCGTACACTTGCCGATCTCAAGATCGCGTAGACGATCCTTCTGGCGCTGCGTTCCGGAAGCGCTTCCGCAGTCGGTCACATGTTCGGTACTCGATGAAGACCTTCCTTTCCCTTGTTCCAGCAGGAAGCGGGGGTTGTAGTTCTCCCCTCGCGATTCCGGCAGCACGACGACATGGTGTCGGAAGTAGAGGGAAGATTTTGCAGGGCTTCGCCTAAGCTGGTGCGAGTTATGCTAGATCTAGGGTTTCTGGGGATCTAGGATTATAAGGCCGGAGAGGAGGAGGAGGTGTCGGCGGCGGCTAGGGCGACGGCGGCGGCGCGACGGCGTGCGACGGCTTGGGCAACAGCGGCGCACGGGTGGGGAGGGCTGGTGTTGTGTTCTTAGGGGCAGCCCTCCCCCTCTATTTATGAAAGGGAGGGCAGCTTTGGGAGAGGGGAGTTTGAATCCATACCCAAACCCAAGTTGGATAGAAGGAAGGACTCTTTCCTTCTTCCACTAGGAAACTATTGTTCCGGTTTGACTTTTCAAACCTCCCTTTTGACTTTCAATTTAGAGCTTTATTTCTCTCTCGCAAATTCCCAACCAAAGTGACCTAGGACATGATCCAATCATTCCACTTAACCATGACACATTCATGGACCATTCCCCTTCCGTTCCGGTGAACCTTCTAGACCCTTCTAGAACCTCTCCGATGAAAACATCAAAATCATTCCCGAACTCCGGAATCGGACTTTCCTTATATGAATTGTAACACTACGGTTCTGAAAAGACCGTAGGTTCTATGTGACATGCCAATCCCTGGATCGGTTCATTGGCCCACAATAGAATAAGATGAATAACATAGCAAAATATCCATGTATCATAAATAACGAAGATCCAGAATATCGTTATTACAATAAAAGCTTAGCTCAAGGCTAGCTCAAATTATTCAAGTAGCAACATAACTATAATAAATCCTCCATTCTTCAAATTGCCCACAAGTGAACAAGTGCCGAGTGGAGTACCGTGGCCTAAGTCGATTACTCAGAATCGGAATATCCTGCAACATGAAACGTAGCAGCCCCGAAGGGTCAATACATGGAATGTATGGCAAGTAGAGCTATTAAAGGAGACAGTAGTGCTAACATCTACATGCATATCTGGCAAGTGGAGCTGTGGCTAGCTTGCATTTGCAAATACCTTTGTCCTACTTTCATAAACAGTTTTTGATTTTACTTTGAAAGATCCCAATTAAGTTAATCCAACATCATTAAAGCAATTATGAAATTGGAATGAGTGAGAAACATGTCATGGAATCGATATCAAGCAACTCAGACGTCCATAACCGGGGACACGGCTAATCGATTAGATTATACACCCTGCAAGGGTTAGTACACTTTACCCATGTGACTTGGCCAGCCCAGCTCGTACCATCACTCTCATTTTGGGTGATGATACGGAGAAGTCCAAGAAGAGACCGTTCGGGAAGTATCTCCCCAATCCCGACGCGCACCGGTCCAACCTACCAAAATTCGACATCTCTGGATACGCGGATTCGAGTTACCACAACCTACTGAGTCCAACCAACCGCCCATTTCATTATTGGCACATGGTTGTACACGTAAGCTAGAAAATAAAGAAGCCAATCATCTTCTCTTGATACTTGGGTGCCTTTCCGCAATGATACCACCAAAATTTATCAATCCCATCACACCCAGGAGGTTCATTGATTAAGTTGTTTTTAGTTTTCGCAAACCAGTTCATTTAGAAACAACTTTCAATGATGTAACCTAGCCCTCGTTCATCATGGCATGGCTAAGCACATCTACCAATGGTGGTTCATCTACAAGGAAGGCCCTACCACATAATAGGACATAGCATAGCGATAGTAATATCCTATACTTGCATATACAAAATACACGACAATGCATTGAAAATAGTAGGACAACATCATGAAAAAAGTAGCATCTACTTGCCTTGATAGTTGGTGAAGTCGTTCAAGCACTCGTTGCAATCACACACGTTGCACTCCTCGCAATCTATCGAGCAAACAATTGCACACAACATAAACAATAGCACATAAAGATCAAACAAATGCAACAAATGCATGCATGACAATTTAATAAGTCACAATGATTGTTACTTTAGTTCTCTAAACAATACTGAAGTATATGATACATGCAAGAGGCCAATTAATGCAATGAAGTATTTGTTATTAATAAATACTTGCCAATATAGGGTTTTTAATAGTTCTGTTGTAATGCCTATTCTAATTGTCGAATTAAATTTGGATCTGAAGTGTAATGGATATAGTGCATTAATATAAACCAATAGGCGTTGGATTTACCCTAATCGGAGTTATAGATCTTTTTGTATGATTTAAATAGTGTCTAATGGGTTTTAAATCATTTATATAGTTTTTGTTGCCTAAAAATCAAACTAAAAATAGATCTGTAATCTCCATGGAATTGTTATTCCAGGGACATATTATTTGTAATTTTCTGAACATTATTTATTTTCTTATGAATTTATTACTCTACTTAAGCCATTAAACCATTTGTTTAATTACTGAAAAACCTTACAGTATTTGACTTAACCATTTGAATATTGATGATCTACACACAATTGTGAATCCATCGGTATATTATTTGTGATTTTGGACCAGTAGATATTTTACCATGAATTTATTAACCTAAAAGACCATTAAAACTAATTACAATATTACGGTAAACACGTACTGTAAAAGTTAGATCCAACTCGATATTAATAATATACTCAATTTTATGAATCTATTGATATATTATACGCTATTTTTGGACCTACCAATCTTTTATTATGAAGTTTACAAGTTTATACAATTTTCTGCAATTTTAATTCAATTTCAAATCACAGGGAATATTCCCTGGGAATATTCTTCGCTGACTGGGCGCAGGAGCTGACCTAGCGCTGACGCGGCAGGCTGACGAGGACGACACGTGGCGCAAGGTGGTTCGTCGGTACCCCTTCGCGGACAAGATCTAATCTGGGCCGTCGGAGGGGAATCCAGCGGCTCGGAACGAATCCTTCCGCGTGGGCCGGCCTGGGCGACGGCGAGCGGCGGCGGACGGCTCGGTGGTGATCTTGGGCGGCGCTTCGATGAGTTCTAGGCGAGGGGAGGTGGTGGACGAGGATCGAGCGAGGACGACGAGTTAATTGGTGAGAACGGCGTCGTGGATTGCTTCCCGAAGTGGCGTCGGCGTGCGGATGGAGACATGCGGTGGAGATACTGCTCCGGCGAGCAATCGCGGCCTCTCTCGTGGTCCTGCAATGGGGAAAACGGCGTGGGGCGACGGAGTCGAGTACTGGCGATAGGATAAGGGGATAAAGAGGCGGTGGGGTTCTTCGTAACCTCCTGTGTCGAGCTCGTCAGCGAGCTCCGACGGCGGCAGATCGAGAAGCTTCGAGCGGTGCTAGGGTTTGCCGTTTTTTGAAAAAAAAACGAGACGAGGAGGGTACGGGTTTTATATAGGAGGGGCGGCGTGTAGAGGGGAAATATATCGGCACCGAAATCGTCGGCATTTCGTTCGGTTGTTGAGGCCGTGATGAACACGGGTTCATCCGGAGGAAGGGGATGACGGCGTGGGGTCCACGCGGCGGTGGCGTGGTGTAGGCTGACGGGCGGGCCCCACAATGGAAAAACAAATGGGAGGAGAGGGTGCTCCACGGACCGCGGGTTGCTGCTGGGCTGCTGGGCCGCTGTTGCGTGCTGCGTGGGAAGGTGGGGTGAACGGCACGTAGGGAGGAAAGGAGAGGTGGGTTGGGGCAGGTGGGCTCGTGGGCTGGGCCGGGGTGGCTCGGCCGGTGGGGGTAGGTTAGTTTTTTTTCTTCTTTTTATTATTTTCTGTTTTAGTAATTCTATTGTATGTTTTTATTTATAACTCCAAATGAAATGATTTTTTGTCTTCAAATTTTTCTAAAATCATTTAGATCACATTAGGATCATATTTGCAATCTTTTTACTATTTTGCAAGTAGTGGATTTATAAATCCTTGCATATTCATTTGTAGGTGCATTTTGGTGATTCAAAATAGGGCTTCAATATAGTGTTTTGCAATTCAAACTTTCACGAATGTAATGCAATGCTTATGAATGACATGCAAATGCATATTTTTATTCCCAATTTTCAAAATCTTGGGATGTGACAGACTAACCCCCTTAAGATGAATCTCGTCCCGAGATTTGGAATGGCTAGCAAGGTTATGGGTGTTGTTGTCGAGGCTAACCCCCTTAAGAAAACTGAACTTGGCATCTCCAACATCCAATACTTAATTGTGGAATCTTGTGCTATCTATCAATCCTTTCCAGTGGGTCCTCTTCAACAGATCTTCTAAGTAACTTCATATGTAACTATTCTTATCCATGAATGCCTCAATATGAATGAACATGATGCACCAGTATTGAAAACATTACGAGCGTGATGCATAAATTAGCGAGAACTTACTAGTCACGCGACATGGCTTATTGAGTGCTTTCCCCATGCTCACATGGTTCACAGTTGCCTTTGGAGGTGAATCCGGCTTGGCTCCAACTTCACTCTTCTTCTCCGGGCAGTTATCAGCATAGTGTCCCTTCTGGTTGCATTTGAAGCATATCACTTGACTAATATCCTTGTTCTGATAGTGATGGTTATGGCCATTGTTGTCTCCTGACTTGTGTCCATTGCCTCCGTTGTGGTTGTGTCCATTTCCTCCATGCTTGTGATGTCCAGAATTCCCATTACCATCATGGTTGGTACGCTTATGGTGTGATCCTGAGTTGTGATCGTTGTTCTTCCTCTTGCGTCTTTCCACTTGCTTGTGTTTTCCCTCCAGAATTCTAGCCTTGTCCATCAGTTCTTGGAAAGTGGGGCAATAGACCACTAACAGCTGTACCGAGAGCTCATCACTGAGGCCATCCAGGAACCTCTCTCTCCTTTTGGCATCAGTGTCAACATCCTAAGGTGCATAATGAGACAGGTTGTTGAACTCCTCGATATACTCAGCCACGGTGCGGTTGGTTTGGCGTAGGTTGCGAAATTCCTTCCTCTTCAGGCTCAGAACTCCTGAAGATACGTGGTTGGTCCTAAAACCTTCCTCAAACATTGCCCCAAGTCACAGTGTCCAGTGGGTGGGTGATGTGGAAGGTATCCCACCAAGAAGCAGTTGGTCCCTCCAGTAGGTGAGCAGCAAATCTCACCTTCTCAGCATCAGTGCATCCAACAGTCACTAAATCTTTGTTGACCGAGCGCAACCAGTCAAGAGCAATCATAGGTTCAAGTGCAGTGGAGAATTTAGCTGGCCTCAGTTTCAGAAACCTGGTGAGAGCATCCTCCTGGGGCTGGTTGTTCCCATTGTTGTTGTTGTTGTTGTTGTTGTTCTGCGCAGCCATGAATTGAGTCATCACATGCGCTAGCTGCGCCTGGGCTGCCATCAGCTGCTCCATATCAGTGGGTTGGCGGCGGGGCGGCATCTGTTGGGATAGCATAGATAAGTTATAGATAGAAAGACTAGAGAAGTATTATTACCCATAACTATATGAAGCAAACATTTGGCACACAAGCAAACAATCATTGCAATTAACACTCAAACCAGAATAGTTTCATTTATGTTCCAGAAGTTTTGTTTTAGTGGCATATCATCCACAAAATAGTTTCCATTGACTAATATTCATTTGGGGGGTGAACCTACAATCATAAAAGCAATGGACAGAATCTGTCCTGAAACTACAACAGCGTTCACGAATTTTTATGGTCACCTTAAACTCATCAGGAATTTTATCCAATTTTTATACATATAGTACAGAAAGTTTCGCACCAAATCCTATTTTTTCATATTTTTCCCAGTTACCAAGTAAATATGAAAAATCGTACAGTACAGCTGGTTCAGCAGAAAACTGCAGCAAAACTATCACGAATTTCTAATCAAAACCTTTATTAACATATTATAAAATCTCTCAAAAATATTCTGAAACTTTAAGGTATCAAATATCACAACCTAAACATAATAAATCAACTATCAAACAAGTTCTTACAACAATCGATTGCTATATCCAAACGAGATCATATCAAACTATATGGTGGTCATCATCTAACTATTCTTTAATCTTGCACAAGTGTTCATCTACAAGTTTGAAAAAGATGAGATTAGAAAAGATAGATGTAGGATTACAAGAATCTAATAAGTATAAAATTATGAGTTCATTGCTAGGGAGAGCCTTCCTTCTATATCATAAAAGAGAAGAGTATGAAAATTGAAATGATAAGAGATACTAGAAAGAAGTGTAAGAAGAGAATAGATAGAATCAAATAGGGTTTATAATTTCATATGGCTTTCCTATTCCAAACCTAGGTCACAATCCTACAGTCGACACACGGGCTCTGATACCATCTTGTAACACTACGGTTCTAAAAAGACCGTAGCTTCTATGTGACATGCCAATCCCTGGATCGGTTCATTGGCCCACAATAGAATAAGATGAATAACATAGCAAAATATCCGTGTATCATAAATAACGAAGATCCAGAATATCATTATTACAATAAAAGCTTAGCTCAAGGCTAGCTCAAATTATTCAAGTAGAAGCATAACTATAATAAATCCTCCATTCTTCAAATTGCCCACAAGTGAACAAGTGCCGAGTGGAGTACCGTGGCCTAAATCGATTACTCGGAATCGGAATATCCTGCAACATGAAACGTAGCAGCCCCGAAGGGTCAATACATGGAATGTATGGCAAGTAGAGCTATTAAAGGAGATAGTAGTGCTAACATCTACATGCATATCTGGCAAGTGGAGCTGTGGCTAGCTTGCATTTGCAAATACCTTTGTCCTACTTTCATAAACAGTTTTTGATTTTTCTTTGAAAGATCCCAATTAAGTTAACCCAACATCATTAAAGCAATTATGAAATTGGAATGAGCGAGAAACATGTCATGGAATCGATATCAAGCAACTCAGACGTCCATAACCGGGGACACGGCTAATCGATTAGATTATACACCCTGCAGGGGTTAGTACACTTTACCCATGTGACTTGGCCAGCTCAGCTCGTACCATCACTCTCATTTTGGGTGATGATAGGGAGAAGTCCAAGAAGAGACCATTCGGGAAGTAGCTCCCCAATCCCGACGGGGGTCCAACCTACCAAAATTCTACATCTCTGGATACGCGGGTTCGAGTTACCACAACCTACTGAGTTTAACCAACCGCCCATTTCATTATTGGCACATGGTTGTACACGTAAGCTACAAAATAAAGAAGCCAATCATTTTCTCTTGATACCTGGGTGCCTTTCCGCAATGATACCACCAAAAATTATCAATCTCATCACACCCAGGAGGTTCATTGATTAAGTTGTTTTTAGTTTTCGCAAACCAGCACATTTAGAAACAACTTTCAATGATGTAACCCAGCCCTCGTTCATCATGGCATGGCTAAGGACATCTACCAACGGTGGTTCATCTACAAGGAAGGCCCTACCACATAATAGGACATAGCATAGCGATAGTAATATCCTATACTTGCATATACAAAATACACGACAATGCATTGAAAATAGTAGGACAACATCATGAACAAAGTAGCATCTACTTGACTTGATAGTTGGTGAAGTCGTTCAAGCACTCGTTGCAATCACACACGTTGCACTCCTCGCAATCTATCGAGCAAACAATTGCATACAACATAAACAATAGCACATAAAGATCAAACAAATGCAACAAATGCATGCATGACAATTTAATAAGTCACAATGATTGTTACTTTAGTTCTCTAAACAATACTGAAGTATATGATGCATGCAAGAGGCCAATTAATGCAATGAAGTATTTGTTATTAATAAATACTTGCCAATATAGGGTTTTTAATAGTTCTGTTGTAATGCCTATTCTAATTGTCGAATTAAATTTGGATCTGAAGTGTAATGGATAGAGTGCATTAATATAAACCAATAGGCGTTGGATTTACCCTAATCGGAGTTATAGATCTTTTTGTATGATTTAAATAGTGTCTAATGGGTTTTAAATCATTTATATAGTTTTTTTTGCCTAAAAATCAAACTAAAAATAGATCTGTAATCTCCATGGAATTGTTATTCCAAGGACATATTATTTGTAATTTTGTGAACATTATTTATTTTCTTATGAATTTATTACTCTAATTAAGCCACTAAACCATTTATTTAATTACTGAAAAACCTTACAGTATTTGACTTAACCATTTGAATATTGATGATCTACACACAATTGTGAATCTATCGGTATATTATTTGTGATTTTTGGACAAGTAGATATTTTACCATGAATTTATTAACCTAAAAAACCATGAAAACTAATAACAATATTACAGTAAACACGTACTGTAAAAGTTAGATCCAACTTGATATTAATAATCTAATCATAATATGAATCTATTGATATATTATACGCTATTTTTGGACCTACCAATCTTTTATTATGAATTTTACAAGTTTATACAATTTTCTGCAATTTTAATTCAATTTCAAATCACAGGGAATATTCCCTGGGAATATTCTTCGCTGACTGGGCACAGGAGCTGACCTGGCGCTGACGCGGCAGGCTGACGAGGACGACACGTGGCGCAAGGTGGTTCGTCGGTACCCCTTCGCGGACAAGATCTAATCTGGGCCGTCGGAGGGGAATCCAGCGGCTCGGAACGAATCCTTCCGCGTGGGCCGGCCTGGGCGACGGCGAGCGGCGGCGAACGGCTCGGTGGTGATCTTGGGCGGCGCTTCAACAAGTTCTAGGCGAGGGGAGGTGGTGGACGAGGACCGAGCGAGGACGACGAGTTAATTGGTGAGAACGGCGTCGTGGATTGCTTCCCAAAGTGGCGTCGGCGTGCGGATGGAGACATGCGGTGGAGATAGTGCTCCGGCGAGCAATCGCGGCCTCTCTCGTGGTCCTGCAATGGGGAAAACGGCGTGAGGAGACGGAGTCGAGTACTGGCGATAGGATAAGGGGAGAAAGAGGCGGCGGGGTTCTTCATAACCTCCTGTGTCGAGCTCGTCAGCGAGCTCCGATGGCGGCGGATCGAGAAGCTTCGGGCGGCGCTAGGGTTTGCCTTTTTTGAAAAAAAAACGAGACGAGGAGGGTGCGGGTTTTATATAGGAGGGGCGGCGTGTAGAGGGGAAATATATCGGCACCGAAATCGTCGGGATTTCGTTCGGTTGTTGAGGCCATGATGAACACGGGTTCATCCGGAGGAAGGGGATGACGGCGTGGGGTCCACGCGGCGGTGGCGTGGTGTAGGCTGACGGGCGGGCCCCACAATGAAAAAAAAGGGAGGAGAGGGTGCTCATGGACCATGGGTTGCTTCTGGTCATTGCCTGGCCTTCTGAGGGAGGTGGGGTGAGAGGCACGTAGGGAGGAGAGGAGAGGTGGGTTGGGGCAGGTGGGCTCGTGGGCTGGGCCGGGGTGGCTCGGCCGGTGGGGGTAGGTTAGTTTTTTTTCTTCTTTTTATTCTTTTCTGTTTTAGTAATTCTATTGTATGTTTTTATTTATAACTCCAAATGAAATGATTTTTTGTCTTCAAATTTTTCTAAAATCATTTAGATCACATTAGGATCATATTTGCAATCTTTCAAGTAGTGGATTTATAAATCCTTGCATATTCATTTGTAGGTGCATTTTGGTGATTCAAAATAGCGCTTCAATATAGTGTTTTGCAATTCAAACTTTCATGAATGTAATGCAATGCTTATGAATGACATGTAAATGCATTTTTTTAGTCCCAATTTTCAAAATCTTGGGATGTGACATGAATATTATTCTCCGGACCATTCTGGATCTCCTTGTGATATCCCGGATCCCATCCGAGACTCCGAACAACATTCGGTTTCCCTATTTACATTCCATATCTACTAAACAACATCGAATCCTTAAGTGTGTCTCCCTACGGTTCGTGAATTATGCGGACATGACCGAGACACTTCTCCGATCAATAACCAATAGAGGAATCTGGAAATTCATATGGTTGCCACATATTTCTACGATTACTTTGCAATCGAATGAACCACTTACATAAGATACCAATTTCCCTTTGTCTCGCGATAGTTTACTTATCCGAGGTTTTGATAGTCGGTATCTCTGCATACCTAGTTCAACCTCGTTACCGATAAGTACTCTTTTCTCGTTCTCGTGATATGTTATCCCTTATGAGCCAGTCACATGCTTGCAAGCCAATTGGATGACATTCCACCGAGAGGGCCCAGAGTATATCTATCCGTCATATGTATGGACAAATCCCACTCTTGATCCATGTGCCTCAACACATACTTTCCGAACACTCAATGCCACCTTTATAGCCACCCAGTTACGGTGTGGTGTTTGATGTCATCAAAGCATCCTTCCGATGATGGTGATTAGCATGATCTCATGGTCGAAGGAATTAGGTTACTATGAATCAGAAAGCTTATAGCAAACGAACTATAAAAATGACTTGATCTTTATGCTACGCTTATCTATAGGAGTATGCCCATCATACCATTCTCCTAATGATATGATCTATTGTTAATAACATCTCAATGTTCATGATTGGGAAACCATGATCATCTATCAACCAACAAGCTAGTATTACAAAGAGGCTTTACCAGGGACTCTAATTTAATTTACAAATCACACAAGTATTAATGTTTCCGGTTAATACTATTATAGCATGAATGTAAACATTTTATCATAAACATAAAGATATAATAATAACCACTTTTATTATTGCCTCCAGGGCATATCTCCAACAGTCTCCCACTTGCACTAGAGTCAACTAATCTAGATTACATGGTAATATACCGAACACCCATGGCGGTTTGGTGTTGGTCATGTTTTGCCCTCGGGAGAGGTTTAGTCAACGGATCCGCCACATTCAGATCTATGTGTACTTTGCAAATTTTTATGTCACCATCTTGGACATGCTCTCGAATAGCGTGAAAACATAGCTTGATGTGCTTCAGCTTCTTGTGTGACCTTGGTTCTTGCGTATTGGCTATGGCGCCCATGTTATCACAATAGATAGACATTGGGTCCAGCGCACTTGGAACCACACCGAGCTCTGTAATGAACTCCTTCATCCATATCGCCCCTTGTGAAGCCTCCGAAGTAGCTATGTATTCCGATTCAGTTGAAGATCTTGCCACAACGCTTTGCTTTGCACTCCTCCAGCTAAATGCTGCACCATTCAAAGTAAATACGTATCTAGATTGAGATTTAGAATCATCCGTATCGGTGTTCCAACTAGCATCGGTGTAACCATTAACAACGAGTTGTTCATCACCTCCATAAGAAAGAACCATATCCTTAGTTTTTCTCAAGTACTTAAGGATGTTTTTGACCGCTGTCCAATGATCCACTCCTGGATCACTTTGATATCTGCTGGTCAAACTAACAGCATATGCAATGTCGGGTCTAGTACATAGCATAGCATACATAAGAGATCCTATGGCTGAGGCATAGGGAATCTTACTCATCCTTTCTCTATCTTTTGCCGTTGCAGGACTTTGAGTTTTACTCAAGGTCGTATTGGGCAACATGGGTAAGAACCCTTTCTTGCTATCTTCCATTCCAAACCTCTTTAGAACTTTGTCCAAATATGTACTCTGTGACAATGATATTAGGCGTCTCAATCTATCTCTATAAATCTTTATGCCTAATATGTAAGCTGCTTAGCCAAGATCTTTCATTGAAAAAATATTATTCAAATAATTCTTGACACTATTAAGAAGGTCTACATCATTCCCAATCAACAATATGTCATCTACATATAGTATTAAGAATGCTATAGAGCTCCCACTCACTTTCTTGTAAATACAAGCTTCTCCATAAGTTTGTATAAAACCAAAAAAATTGATCACCTTATCAAAACGTTGATTCCAACTCTGGGATGCTTGCTTCAATCCATAAATGGACCGTTGAAGTTTGGATACCTTGTTAGCATCTTTATGATCGACAAAACCTTTTGGTTGTACCATATACAACTCTTCATCAATGTCTCCGTTGAGGAACGTTGTTTTGACATCCATCTGCCATATCTCATAATCATAATATGCAGCGATTGCTAACAAAATCCTCACAGACTTTAGCTTTGCTACTGGTGAGAAAGTCTCATCGTAGTCAACTCCTTGAATTTGTCAAAACCCTTTTGTGATAAGTCGAGCTTTATAGACAGTAACATTACCATGAGCATCTGTTTTCTTCTTGAAAATCCATTTGTTCTCGACAGCCTTCCGGCCATCCGGTAAGTCCACCAAAGTCCATACTTGTTTTTCGTACATGGATCCAATATCGGATTTCATGGCTTCTTGCCATTTGTTGGAATCTGGGCTCATCATCGCTTCCTCATATGTCGTAGGGTCATCGGTGTTGTCCACCAACATGACACTCATAACGGGATCATACCAATCAGGAGTGGTACGATTCCTCGTTGACCTGCGAGGTTCCATAGTTACTTTAACCGAAGTTTCATGATCAACATCATTAGCTTCCTCTCTTATTGGTGTAAGCGCCACAGGAACCACTTCCAGTGTTGCGCTACCCTCAAGTTCGAGAGAAGGTTCAACAACCTCGTCGAGTTCTACTTTCCTTCGAGTCACTTCTTTCGAGAGAAACTCCTTTTCTAGAAAGGATCCATTCTTGGCAACAAAGATTTTGCCCTCGGATCTATGATAGAAGGTATACCCAATAGTTTCCTTTGGGTATCCTATGAAGACGCATTTTTCCGCTTTGGGTTCAAGCTTGTCGGGCTGTAACTTCTTTACATAAGCTTCGCAACCCCAAACTTTAAGGAACGACAATTTAGGTTTCTTCCCAAACCATAGTTCATACGGTTTCGTTCCAACGGATTTAGATGGTGCCCTATTTAAAGTGAATGCGGCTGTTTCTAATGCATAACCCCAAAATAATAGCGATAAATCTGTAAGTGACATCATAGAACGAACCATATCTAAAAGAGTTCAATTACGATGTTCGGACACACCATTACGTTGTGGTGCTCCCGGCGGTGTCAATTGTGAAAGTATTCCGCATTTCTTCAAATGCTCGCCAAACTTGTAACTTAGATATTCACCTCCATGATCAGATTGTAGAAATTTAATCTTCTTGTTACGTTGATTCTCTACCTCACTTTAAAATTCCTTAAACTTCTCGAAAGTTTCAGACATATGTTTCATGAAATAGATATACCCATATCTACTCAAGTCATCCGTGAAGGTAAGAACATAACGATAACCACCGCGCGATGCCACACTCATTGGACCACACACATCGGTGCGTATGATTTCCAATAAGTCCGTAGCTCGCTCCATCATACCAGAAAATAGTGTCTTAGTCATTTTACCCATCAAACATGCTTCGCATCTTTAAAGTGATTCGAAATCAATTGATTCAAGAAGTCCATCGGAATGGAGTTTCTTCATACGCTTCACTCCAATATGACCAAGACGATAGTGCCACATATAGGTCGAGTTATCGCTCAATTTCAAACGTTTAGCTTCAATGTTGTTAATATGTGTATTACTACAATCAAGATTCAATAAGAATATACCATCTATCAAAGGTGCATGTGCATAAAACATATTACTCATATAAATCGAACAACCATTATTCTCGGACTTAAACAAGTAACCGTCTCGCAATAAACATGATCCGGATATAATGTTCATGCTCAACGCAAGCACCAGATAACAATTATTTAAGTATAAAAATAATCCCGATGGTAGATGAAGAGGTAGCATGCCGACCACGATCACATCAACCTTTGATCCATTTCCCACGCGCATCGTCACCTTGTTCTTCGCTAGTTTCCGTTTATTCTGCAGCACCTGTTTCGAGTTACATATATGAGCAACCGAACCAGCATCAATAACATGTATACCGGATATACCTTTCTTCTTGATGTTGCCGTTCTTCAAATCCGCCAAGTACTTAGGGCAATTCTGCTTCCAGTGACCTTCTCCCTTGCAGTAAAAGCACTCAGTATCAGGCTTAGGCCCAGCCTTGGTCTTCTTCGCCGGTGCGGTAACTTTCTTACTGCCCTTCTTGAAGTTTCCCTTTTTCGTAGACTTGCCTTGCTTCTTGAATTTGGTGGTCTTATGACCATCAACACTTGGTGCTTTTTCTTGATCTCCACTTCCGCAGACTTTAACATGGAGAAGAGTTCGAGCAATGAAATGTCCATGTTTTGCATATTGTAGTTCATCACAAAGTTCTTGTAACTTGGTGGTAGTGATTGGAGGACACGGTGAATCCCCAAAGCATTAGGAATCACTATACCCAATCTTTGAAGCTTGCTTGCATGCCCAGACATTTTAAGCACATACTCACTGACGGAGCTGCCCTCTTCCATCTTGCAGTTAATGAACTTTTTAGAAGCCTCATAACTCTCAACTACCGCATGAGCCTCAAATATCACTTTGAGTTCACGGACAATATCATGTGGGTCATGGTTCTCAAACCTTTTCTGAAGCTCCGATTCCAAACCATACAATATAGCACACTGAACTGTGGAGTACTGATTCTTCTGAGCGAGGAAAACATTCTTCACCTCATCGGTAGCATCAGTTGTAGGTGGGTCACCTAGCGGTGCATCCAGCACATAGGTCAAATTACCAGCATTGAGGATAATCCTCAAGTTGCGGAACCAATCCGCCAAGTTGCTTCCATTGTTTTAAAACTTTTCTTTCTCTAGGAACGCATTAAAATTGATGGTAGGGGCCGCCATTGATCTACAACATATGTGCAATAGTTTAGACTAAGTTTATGACAAATTGAGTTCTAATTAATAGTTAAATTAATCTAGGTGAACTCCCACTCAAAACAATATCCCTCACATTGTTTTAGTGATCAAACGAACCAAATCCACCACATCAAAACCGATCATAACGAGAATTGATGTAGCTTGAATGGCGAACAATCAACATGTTCATCATATCTTCTATATGACTCATGCTTTACATTTCGGTGATCCGTGTTCCGAGACCATGTCTGTACATGCTAGGCTCGTCAAGATCAAACCTTAGCTTCCGCATGAGAAAATATGGCTTGCTCCTGTTGTATACACTCGCAGAATCTAACACACCTGATCATCACGTGGTGCTTCAAAACAACGAGCTTTAGCAACGGTGCTTACTTAGGATGAACACTTTATAACTTGAAATTTTGTGAGAGGGATCATCTTATAATGCTACCGTCACGAACTAAGCAATACAAGATGCATAAAAGGATTAACATCACATGCAATTCATAATATGTGATATGATATGGCCTTTCTTCTTGTGCTTCCGATCTCCATCTTCAAGCACGAACATGATCTTCATCATCACTGGCATTGCATCAAGTTCAATGGCGCCGCTCCATGGTTGTCGTCCACCAACATCAACTATTACAACTACTTTGAATAATAGACACGCAGGTCTTAACGGAATTAAAAGACAACCATATGGCTCCTACCGGTTGCCAACTTATAATAAGGAACATTGCATACATCATATATAATCAGAATCATGGCCATATCACATCACAGCACACCCCTGCAAAACAAAGTTAGACGCCTCTAATTTTCTTTACATATTTTACGTGGTTTGGGGCTTTCAATAAGTGTCGTTCTAACTTACGAACAAGAACCACAACGTTGATGCTTGAACTATCAAGTGTCCGTTGTAAATTGAATCTATACTATGATGGGAGAGATAGACACCCGCAAAACCACTTATGCATTACAAGTTGCATGTCAAGCGTGGAGCAAGTCTTATGAACGATGTCATGTAAGGTTAGCCCGGGCCGCTTCATCCCATCATACCGCAAGATGCAAAGTACACAAAAAACAATTGATAATAAAAGCACCACCGCCCACAATGACCATTGTGTTCTACTCGTGCAACAGATCTACATATAGACATGGCTCTGATACCACTGTTAGGGTTCATAGCATGGAAAACAAAAAAATTCTACCGCATGCATACAAACAAGCCAAGGTCTATCTACTACATTGAAGCAACGAGTCGATTAGAGTACTCACCCTCGAAGATTCCAAAGCGGTTAACAAGAGCAGATTCTCGTGGGTGATGTAGTCGTACACTTGCCGATCTCAAGATCGCGTAGACGATCCTTCCGGCGCTGCGTTCCGGCAGCGTTTCCACAGTCGGTCACACGTTTGGTACACAATGAAGACCTTCCTCTCCCTTGTGCCAGCAGGCAACGAAGGTTGTAGTTCTCCCCTCGCGATTCCGGCAGCACGATGACGTGGTGTCAGAAGTAGAGGGAAGATCCCATAGGGCTTCGCCTAAGCTGGTGCGAGTTATGGTGGATCTAGGGTTTCTGGTGATCTAGGATTAGAAGGCCGGAGAGGAGGAGGAGGTGTCAGCAGCGGCTAGGGCGACGACGATGGGCCGGCGGCGGCGACGACATGCGGCGGAGGCGGCTTGGGTGGCGGCAGCGCACGGGTGCGGAGGGATGGTGTTGTGTTCTTTGGGGCATCCCTCCCCCTCTATTTATGAGAGGGAGGGCAGCTTTGGGAGAGGGGAGTCTGAATCCATACCCAAACCCAAGTTGCATAGAAGGAAGGACTCTTTCCTTCTTCCACTAGGAAACTATTGTTCGAGTTTGACTTTTCAAACCTCCCCTTTGAGTTTCAATTTAGAGCTTTATTTCTCTCTCGCAAATGCCCAACCAAAGTGACCTAGGACATGATCCAATCATTCCAATTAACCATGACACATTCATGGACCATTCCCCTTCCGGTCCGGTGAACCTTCTAGACCCTTCTAGAACCTCTCCGATGAAAACATCAAAATCATTCCCGAACTCCGGAATCAGACTTTCCTTATATGAATCTTATTCTCCGGACCATTCCGGATATCCTCGTGATATCCCGGATCCCATCCGAGACTCTGAACAACATTTGGTTTCCCTACTTACATTCCATATCTACTAAACAACATCGAATCCTTAAGTTTCTCTCCCTATGGTTCGTGAATTATGCGGACATGACCGAGACACTTCTCCGATCAATAACCAATAGAGGAATCTGGAAATTCATATGGTTCCCACATATTTCTACGATTATTTTGCGATCGAATGAACCACTTACATACGATACCAATTTCCCTTTGTCTCGCGATAATTTACTTATCCGAGGTTTGATCGTCGGTATCTCTGCATACCTAGTTCAACCTCGTTATCGATAAGTACTCTTTTCTCGTTCCCATGATATGTGATCCCTTGTGAGTCAGTCACATGCTTGCAAGCTAATTGGATGACATTCCATCGAGAGGGACCAGAGTATATCTATCCGTCATATGGATGGACAAATCCCACTCTTGATCCATGTGCCTCAACCCATACTTTCCGAACACTCAATGCCACCTTTATAGCCACCCAGTTACGGTGTGGTGTTTGATGTCATCAAAGCATCCTTCCGGTGATGGTGATTAGCATGATCTCATGGTCGAAGGAATTAGGTTACTATGTATTAGAAAGCTTATAGCAAACGAACTATTAAAATGACTTGATCTTTATGCTACGCTTATCTATAGGAGTATGTCCATCATACCATTTTCCTAATGATATGATCTTGTTGTTAATAACATCTCAGTGTTCATGATCGGGAAACTACGATCATCTATCAACCAACAAGCTAGTATTACAAAGAGGCTTTACAAGGGACTCTAATTTAATTTACAAATCACACAAGTATTAATGTTTCCGGTTAATACTATTATAGCATGAATGTAAACATTTTATCATAAACATAAAGATATAATAATAACCACTTTTATTATTGCCTCTAGGGCATATCTCCAACACGATTTCTTATAAAGGTCACATATTTCTATACAAAGCATAAGATCAAAGTTTTTGATATGAAGGGCCCTTGCCATCCCGTTGGGTGAACTAGAAGGGGTTTCTATAATGGTGCAACGAATTTCCATCGCTTTCATGTTGATATGTATGTGGGTGTCATCGATGGGAAACTTTCTGAGTTGAATGTCAGATTTGATGAGGTAAACACGGATCTATTTTCTTGCATGGAAACATTTAGTCCACTTCATTTATTTGCCGCTTATGATCAGAAGAAGTTGGTTAGGTGTAACATCCCAAAAATATAAAACAAGGATCATCAAACTCTAATCGCTAAAATTAGGGTTAACAAAATCTTTGATTAATTTAACTCATATGAATGCATGTGTGTATGCGATGATTTGATTAATGCATGAATGATCTTGTGTGATTAACCTAAATTGCAAGAAATGGTTTAAAGACAAATATAACATCATCTAGAACATTTCCAAACAGAAACAAATAAAGAGAAAATCAAAAACAAACTAAATAAAGCATATGGTCATTTTTGCCAATCTTGTTCACTAGGTCACTTTGAGTGTCTCTAGTCCAAGATTTCAAACAGAAACTTTTCCAATTCCTTTCACCCCTTGCTAGACCTAGTAAAAGTGAATCAAATCCCACCTTTCAAACTTGGGACGAGATTTTGTTTAAGGGGGGAAGGTTTGTAACATCCCAAAAATATAAAACAAGGATCATCAAACTCTAATCACTAAAAATAGGGTTAACAAAAACTTTGATTAATTTAACTCATATGAATGCATGTGCGTATGTGATGATTTGATTAATGCAAATGTGTGATTAACCTAAATAGAAAGAAATGGTTTAAAGACAAATATAACATCATCTAGAACATTTCCAAACAGAAACAAATAAAGAGAAAATCAAAAACAAACTAAATAAAGCAAATGGTCATTTTTGCCAATCTTATTCACTAGGTCACTTTGAGTGTCTCTAGTCCAAGATTTCAAACAGAAACTTTTCCAATTATTTTCACCCCTTGCTAGACCTAGTAAAAGTGAATCAAAGCCCACCTTTCAAACTTACAGAAACATTTGGCAACCTCATTCAAATCACAATTCAAAATTGAATCTTTATCATATGTGAAGATCACACATTTTCAAAACCCAAACAAACCAGTGCCCCTTGGCTAATCCAACTAACCAGATACTCCCTAGTATGTGCCTAGCAAACCCACATTCAAATTCAAATTTATTTTGGCCATTTTATCAAACACCTTGTAGATACAAATCAAACAAACATCTAACACTATTTGTAGCAGTAAAATTGGCCAACCTTGTTCCCTATCTGGTTGCAGCAAGCATTTAGTAGATCATCTAGCTTAATTATTAACCTCTAACACCACTGTGGGCTTGTCATTGCCATCAATGGTAAGCAGGCCGAGCCTTACCTTGCCACCCCATTGTCGATAGCAAGCTAGGAGCAACACCAAGCCTAGCAAGCATGTCTAGCAGGCACTCCACCGTCCACCGCCACCCCCTGTCCCAGCCCCGAGCACTGCCAGCCCCTGGACCACACGACAAGACCATGCCAAAACCTCTCTCACAGACGAGCCGACAGCATGAAAGCCACCACCGACCAGCACCCACAGACCGCACCGCCCACGCGTCGTGCATGATCACCACCGCCTAACAACCCCTGAGACATGCCGTCCAGCCAAGGCTGACCACGCCTGTCAGGCGACATTAAAATCGCCGTCGGACCCGCCCAGAGCATCGACGCGTTCTGACCGATCAGCACCATCACATGCCTCGCCACCACGCCGTTGAGCTTCGCCAGGGAGCACAGCACAGCCCCCAACGTCGCCCATGCCAGTAGCCCTCTGTGCCGTCGACCACGACGAGCTCAGCCTGCGCCCGTCGGTCCCCTGCAGCCACTATACATAGAGGCCTCCACCGCTCGTTTTCTTCACACCAGTTCACTCCCCTCTCCCTCAGAACCACCCCACCTCACTCCCGGAGCAATGCGAGCAGCACATCGCCGGAATTTGGCCGGAGCCTGCCGCTACTGGGGGAGAAGGGAGCCGTCAATTGGAGCCGCCCAGGAGAAGCTCTCGGTACCAGGAGAACCACCGTCGTCGACTTCGGCATTCGCCCCCGTCGCTGACCATTGTCTGAGCCTCGGTGATCCTCCCATGACCCCCACCTGTCGCGCTAGGGTTCTGTCTTGCCGGCGCTGCCCGACGTGGACGATGAACCAGAGCCGTTCAATTAGAACTAGATCCCACGGTCCACGTTGCCCCGTATCGCTTCGCCCCTCCCTATCTCACTGACGCGTGGGGACAGCCACTTAACCAGCCCGCGTGTGCGCTGTGCATGGTGAGCCGGCCCAGTTAACCCTCCCGTGCGACCCAACAATTCAAATTTACTTTTATTCATTTATTTTCAAACACAGTTCTGTACCTAGATTCAAAAATCAACCCAGCTCGATTCACCGAACCAAAATGCATGAAACTATTTTTTAGAAAGGTACTGAAATGCTTAATCCAAGACTGTTGGACTCAAAACATTTGGATGTATAGATCAACCATGGTAAAAATAACAAGGAGAAACTTTTCTGTATTCAAACATTTTTCAAAATTCAACCATAAGAGTTTTTGAGTTGATTCCAACTCTCAAAAATCACATTTGATCATACCTTTCAGGATATATAAAAACATATGGGTTTACTTGCATAGATAATGTTCAATTAATAAAAGAATGCCCCATAGGCATTTCTAGTCACTTTATTTAATTAAAATAAAAAGGTTAAACCTTATTAAATTGTGACACCACTTTAAATCACATTCCCATGTACTGAATTATGTGGTGATGACATGTGTCAACATGATCCCATGTTTGAGATGGAGAATATTAAGTCTTAAGTAGTTTTTCAATGAGTAGAAATTACTTTTCTCAGAATAAAGTTAATGGTACAAGTGTTTTAATCTTGTAATGTTAGTGATGATGCTAGATCACCTAGTGTGAACCTTTGTGTGATGTTTAGAAATAGTTAAGTATTGTTTGGTGATTGTGTACCCCGTATTTATTTATAGACGCTAGTACCGACCAAGGATACGAGGAGGAAGGAGGATACTATGAGGAAGAAGCCGAGGAGAACTTCAACCACTACTCTACACAAGGCAAGCCTAATACTACTAGTTGAATTTTTGCAAGCTTATACTTGCAATTATGCAAGCTAACACTTGCAAGATACCCTAATTATGAGCAAGCTATTAACTTAGCAAGCTTACACCATTTGATGACCCAATCCTAGCTTTACTTGCAAGCTTAATACTTTATTTTCTTTATCAAAGCTTTTTCTTAGATTTTACTTAAGTGACTTGTAGATTCTAGAAAGATAATTGAAGGTAGCATAAAGAGCATAAAATTTGGCCTAAGTTAGATAATCTTGATGTCACCCTAGGGCATGAGATTGAACTTAGCTAATCCCCACTTATTTACTACCCCTTATTAGTCTTTACCCCCACTGGTAGATGCTAGTGCTAAGCATAAAACTTGATCAAATTTAGATGGGAATACTTGGTGAAAATGGTTATGAAAACCTTAGAATGATGATTCATTCTACTGAAATGTTTTGACATGTGTTTGAACACCAGATGATTTTTTATGATGAAAATGTTGAGGCATGAGCCTTAGCCCTTTATAAAACTGATGATTGTCTGGATGCGATACCATTCCAATTTTACCGTACAACCACAATACCCGAAATTTGGGTAGGGCTTGACTGGAAATTTATATACCTTAGTATGGGTTCCCTTGCGGCCAAGGTCTGAGATGAGGCTACCTTGTGAAGATTGTCCACCTGTGCAGTACCCAAGATGACAGTTGGTCATGGTTGGGAGGCCAAACTCACAGGAGAGGTGCCTATACTAGGGCGTGTAATTGAAAGGTTAGGATTGATTATCCGCATACTGAGTATGGTGAATTCAGGATTGTTCCTGACGGATGTATCGAATGTTGTGGTGAAAGTGTACAATCTCTACAGAGTGTCAAACTATTCGAATAGCCGCGTCCACGGTTATGGACAGTTGGAGTGGCCATACTGTTCCCCCGTCAGATATTTCTCCAAAATGACTTATGAAATGAGTTGTGACTTTGACTTGACCACAACAGAGTTGTGACATGAAATGCAAGTTCCCACTTAGGTGTTATAAAACTTTCAACTAGCTTTCTTTGCTTTTGAACTTAGTAGAGGTAAATCTGGCTTTTTGCAAAACAACCCTAGAGCTTAGTATCCTACTACAAAAACCCCCTTAACTTATTAGTATTAGTTTGTGAGTACTTAAAGAGTACTCATGGCTTTGTCCCTGGCTATTCCCGTGGCCAGACTATGAAGAGGAGTATCAGGATGACGAGCCACAGGAAGGTTACGACAACTAGGATCATCTCCCATCGTCAGCATTGCCTGTGACCCTGAAGATGGAGCTTCGCCCATGCTATCATTACTATTACGTTATTCCGCTACTTGAATTGTATTAAGAACTGGATCATGAGATCCTTATTTGTGTAAGACCTTATGTATGGTTTGTAATGGATGATGTACTGTGATATCCAAATCTGTTATGTCTCGCAAAAATGGTAATCCTGGGATTGCGATGTATGGCATAACAGGCATCTGGGATTAAAAATCCGGGTGTTGAAAAGTTGGTATCAGAGCCATCCTGACCATAGGAGACCCTATTTAGAATGGACGTTTGAATCAAAAACTTAGTTTCAAAAACCAAAGGAAGTGAGTATTTACAAAAACTTATTCTTATTCTTATCACTTGGATTCTTTCATGAAAATTCATTTTCCTCAAAAATTCTTGCAAACTTACATAAAATTTGACACACTTGATCACTCTACTAACTTACTCATCCTATATTCTTATAGACGGACATGAAGTACAGCAAGTTTTATCAGTTGGGGAATGGAGGAGACCTCATCTTTGAGCGTGACTTGGACCAGCTATCGGAGATGCTGGAGCGTTCGCACCCCAAGTTCTTCGGAGCTCAGCTCAATGATCAGGAAGGAGAAGATTTGCAGTGTCTAGTTGTTGCAAGTCTCCGAGGAAATATTGAACCTCCCACTGCAGAGGGAATTCAGTTCACCTTAAGAGAGAACAACTGGATCGATGGACTTGTCAGGGCCATGCAAGAAGCTCTTGCCCATCTGTGTGGGCAGAGTATCAATCAGATCAAGGGTACCCGTTTTGAGTTCTACCCAAGGCATGATGTTATGGGACAGCCACTGGAGGCCCCATACCACCACGAGCTGAAGAGTCAATTGGACCACCTCAGCTTCATGATGTACGATCGTCAGAAGGAGTTGGACAATGCTCGTTCCTATGCCAACCACAAGTACACCATCGCCAAGAAGAAGGATCAGACCCTCGCCATGCTAGTGAAGGATCACAAGTCTCGTCGCCGTCAGCTCGACAATAAGGAGCGCATCATTGCCCGTCTTCGCCACCGGATCACGGATTTAGAGGATACCATCCACGAGAGAGACATGCAGTTGGAGGAGAGGGAGAATGCAGGGGAAGACCTTCTTTGAGACCCCTACTCCTATCTCAGCGATGATGATGACTTTTGGGAGGATCAGGCTATGGACTTCTTCACCGATGAGGATGACTTCACCTTCATCGATGATGACGATGATGAGGATGATGAGGACACTGACTCCGAGGAGTAGTAGCACTTGAGCACTAGCGTTAGTGAGTTGTAGTCGGTCCCACTGTATCGTAGTTTCACAGAATGGTTCTTAAAACCATCTGTTCTTCTTTGTTGTGGTGTGTGTTTGTATCGTGTGCTATGAATGAATGAATGAAAAGCAAGTTGCTAGAAAAATCTGAGTCAAACTTTAAAAACTTTTCAATAACCCCTGAACCTTAGAAATTTCCCTCTTTTCTCATGATCTATCTCAATCTTCAGATGCCTCGCAGAGGAAGCAACTCAGCCCCGGACCCGATGTTGCAACTCTTGGAAATGTTGGTTTCTGATCGTGAAGCCAAAAGATTCGAACGTCAAGCCAACTTAGCCACCCTCCAACAGATAGCTCAGATGGCCAACAATAATGAAGGCCATGGAAATCAGGACAACCATGGATCTAAGCTCAAGAATTTCTAGAACACCAATCCACCTGTTTTCACTAAGTCTGAAGAGCCCCTAGATGCAGACGATTGGCTGCAAACCATGGAGAATAATCTGGAAGTCGCAGGAGTGGAAGCTAACGGGAAAGTTCTGTTCGTAACCCACTATCTGGCCGGAGATGCAAGAGCATGGTGGAACAGCGTTCGCGCAATGACCGGAGTACAACTGATGACTTGGGAAGAGTTCAAAGTCAAGTTCAGCAGAACCCATGTGCCACCGGGTTTGATCAAGAGGATGAGAGATGAATTTAGAGAACTGAAGCAAGGAAGGATGACAGTAGTGGAATACCGTGACAAATTCTTGTCATTAGCTAGGTATGCCCCGGATGAGATCGACACTAAAGCCAAGAAGAAAGAGAGATTCCTGAATGGTCTGCACGATGAGATGCAGACAGTGTTGGTCAATATCCCCTTTGCAGATATAGAAGCTTAGTTGACTCTGCCATTCAAATGGAAGGAAGGATCAACCAAGCCAATGAGAACCGCAAGCGTCGCATGATGCATCAACCAGGAACCCATCATACACCCAAGTATCGCCCCAACCCATCTCCAGGATTTGCCCCGAGAACCAACAGACCATCGATGAACCGTCCGACCTATCCTAACCATGGAAACCCAAGGCCCGAAGGAAATCACAACAACCCCGGAAACTCCAGCAATTTTAACCGTGCACCACCTAAGTTCAACAACAACAATGCCGCCACCAACACCAACACTGCCCCAAGGACTGGAAGCAATGTTGTGCCTGTTGCAGCAAAAAGGACAAGTCGCAAGTGACTTGTTATGAATGTGGAACCAAGGCTAACTATTCCAATGAGTGCCCCAAGAAGATTGCCGCAACCCCCAATGCAAATGCCCCAGCTCAGCAGCAGCGTCGTGTTCAGCCCGGACGAAGGTTTGCCCCAGGGAACTCGCTCAACCGCAACAAGAAATCCCAAGAAGCGCCAGATGTTGTGTTGGGTATGTTTTCTGTTAACTCAGTACTTGCAAGAGTGTTGTTTGATTCTGGAGCATCACACTCATTTGTTACTGAAGAATTTGCATGCACTAGTAAGATTCAACCAACCAAATTGAAGCATGTTATGATTGTTCAAATACCTGGTTCAACCACCAAAGCTAGGCAAATTTGCAAGCCGTCCCTATCCGAATCCATGGCATAGATTTTTATGATAATCTAATAGTACTCGGAACTAAAGGTTTGGAAGTAGTACTAGGAATAGATTGGATGTCCAAACACAAAGGATTAATTGACTGTGCCAAGAAATCCATAACCATGACCAGTACAGCCGGAATATCAGTCGAGCATGTATCTGAAACCTTGCCTCGTCAATTCATGTGCAACAAGAGTATAGCCCGGCCAACCATTGACCAAGTCCGGATAGTCTGTGAATACCCCGATGTATGTCCAGATGTTTTGCCCGGTATGCCCCCAGATCGGGATATCGAGTTTATTATTGAACTAATCCCTGGAACCGGACCCATAGCCCAGATACCATATAGTATGAACCCGTCAGAACTAGCAGAAATAAAGAAGCAACTGGATGCCATGCTGGAAATTGGATTGATTCAACCAAGTGCGTCACCATGGAGATCACCTGTTTTGTTCATGGACAAGAAATATGGAGGTAACCGTTTGTGTACGGATTATCGGAAGTTGAATGATGTTACCATCAAGAACAAGTACCCATTGCCAAAGATAGAAGATTTGTTTGACCAGTTGACTGGTGCCAAAGTGTTTTCTAAGATTGATCTTAGAACTGGCTATCATCAACTCAAGATTCGCGTAGAGGATATTCCAAAGACTGCCTTTACCACCAGATATGGATTATATGAGTATACGGTCATGTCTTTTGGATTAACCAATGCCCCCGCTTATTTCATGAACCTCATGAATAAGATTTTTATGGACTTCCTGGATAAGTTTGTCGTTGTTTTCATTGATGACATTCTGAGTTATTCCAAATCAGAAGAAGAACATGAGCTACACCTAAGGACCATTCTTGGAACCCTTAGAGAGCATCAGCTATATGCCATGTTTAGCAAATGTGAATTCTGGTTACAGGAGGTAGGATTCCTCAGACATATTGTATAAGCTGAAGGAATTTCCGTTGACCCTACGAAGGTGAAGGATGTCAAAGATTGGCAAGCCCCAACCACTCAAACCCAAGTTCGTGCATTTCTCGGATTAGCGGGATACTACCGCAAGTTCATAGAAGGATTCTCGAGTATCGCCAGACCCATGAACCAATTGCTAAAGAAGGACAAGAAGTTTGAATGGACAGACAAATGTGAAGCGAGTTTTCAAGAACTCAAGAGAAGATTCATTTCAGCCCCAATCTTGATCATGCCGGATATCACGAAGCCCTTTGATGTGTATTGTGACACATCCAAGATCGGTCTCGGATGTGTGCTAATGCAAGAAGGCAAAGTTATATCTTATCTATCCCGACAACTGAAACATCATGAACAAAATTATCCAACCCATGACCTTGAACTAGCAGCCGTAGTTCTAGACCTGAAGACATGGAGGCATTACCTGATGGGAAACCGTTGTGAGATTTATTCAGATCACAAGAGCTTGAAGTATATATTCACTTAGAAGGAGCTGAATATGAGACATAGAAGATGGATTGAGCTAATCAAGGACTATGATCTGGACATTCACTATCACCCCGGTAAAGCCAATGTGGTAGCAGATGCCCTTAGCAGATTGTCGTGCCGCTTGAACTCCATGATTTTGAAGGAGCAACCAATTTTGCACAAAGAGATGGAAGATTTCCGAATGGAATTAGTGAGTGAAGGATTTTTGGCTAGCATCGAACTTCAACCCACTTTGATTAGTCAGATCAAGGAGGCGCAGAAAGGAAATGCTAGTATCGATGGAATCAAACATCGTATCGGTACAGTCAAAGTACCCGGATTCACGGAAGATGAAGGAGTTCTGTGGTTCAAAGGACGTCTTTGTGTACCAGCAGATTCAGAATTGAAAGAAATGATTTTGAAAGAGGCCCATGATACTCTTTATTCTATCCACCACGGAGGAACGAAGATGTATCAGGATTTGAAGGAGCAATTTTGGTGGCATAAGATGAAGAGAGAAAACGGAAGATATATCGCCAAGTGTGATATATGTCAGAGAGTCAAGGCGGGACATCAAAGACCCACAAGACTATTGCAACCGTTACAAATTCCGGAATGGAAATGGGATTCAGTTGGAATGGACTTTATCACCGGATTGCCTACTTCTAGTAGGGGAAATGACTCTATCTGGGTCATAGTCGACAAATTGTCCAATGTCGCCCATTTATTACCAGTCAAGACCACATACCAGAGTTCGAAGCTAGCAGAGTTATACATCGCTAGAATCGTCAGTTTTCACGGAGTCCCCAAGAAAATCATATCTGATCGAGGAACCTAGTTTACCTCGAGATTCTGGAAGAAAGTCCAAGAAGGTTTAGGAACCCGACTAGATTTCAGCACAGCGTATCACCCTCAGACCGATGGACAAACGGATCAAGTAAATCAAATACTCGAAGATATGTTGAGAGCATGTGTGCTAGAGTATGGATCTAAATGGGAAGACTGTCTGCCTTTCGCAGAATTTTCATACAACAACAATTATCAAGCTAGTCTGCAAATGGCCCCATTTGAGTTCATGTATGGAAGGAAGTGTCGCACTCCTTTGAATTGGTCGGAAGTAGGAGAGAGTCAGATTTTTGGACCCGACATCCTACGAGACGCAGAAGAGAAAGTTCACAAGATTCGTGAGCACCTCAAGACCGCCCAATCAAGACAGAAGAGTTACGCCGACAAGAGACGTTGAGACCTCGCTTTCAATATCGGAGATTTCGTGTACCTTAAAGTGTCGCCCTTGAAAGGAATGCAACGTTTCTAGCTCAAAGGAAAGTTAACCCCCAGATATATCGGACCCTTCAAGATTCTGAATCATCGAGGAGAGGTATCATATCAATTGGAACTGCCCGAGGAGATGTCAGCAGTGCACAATGAGTTCCATATATTGTTACTTCGCAAATGTCTTGAAGTTCCGGAGAAGACTAAAGTTTTCAAGAACATTTATCACCGGACCATAGAGATCAACGAGGACCTGACGTACCCCGAAGTACCCATCCGTATTTTGGAAGAAGCTTTCAGAACCACCAGGACCCGACGCATCAAGTTTCTCAAGATTCAGTGGAGCAACCACACTGAAGAAGAAGCTACCTGGAAGCACGAAGATCACATCACGACGGAGTTTCCCGATCGCTTTAAATCCTAGGTAATCTTTTTTCTTCCTTTTTCAAATCTTGGGACGAGATTTTGTTTAAGGGGGGAAGGTTTGTAACATCCCAAAAATATAAAACAAGGATCATCAAACTCTAATCACTAAAAATAGGGTTAACAAAAACTTTGATTAATTTAACTCATATGAATGCATGTGCGTATGTGATGATTTGATTAATGCAAATGTGTGATTAACCTAAATAGCAAGAAATGGTTTAAAGACAAATATAACATCATCTAGAACATTTCCAAACAGAAACAAATAAAGAGAAAATCAAAAACAAACTAAATAAAGCAAATGGTCATTTTTTCCAATCTTATTCACTAGGTCACTTTGAGTGTCTCTAGTCCAAGATTTCAAACATAAACTTTTCCAATTATTTTCACCCTTGCTAGACCTAGTAAAAGTGAATCAAAGCCCACCTTTCAAACTTACAGAAACATTTGGCAACCTCATTCAAATCACAATTCAAAATTGAATCTTTATCATATGTGAAGATCACACATTTTCAAAACCCAAACAAACCAGTGCCCCTTGGCTAATCCAACTAACCAGATACTCCCTAGTATGTGCCTAGCAAACCCACCAAGTTTGAATCCAAAATTCAAATTTAAATTTCTTTCGGCCATTTTATCAAACACCTTGTAGATACAAATCAAACAAACATCTAAAACTATTTGTAGCAGTAAAATTGGCCAACCTTGTTCCCTCTCTGGTTGCAACAAGCATTTAGTAGATCATCTAGCTTAGTTATTAACCTCTAGCACCACTGTGAGCTTGCCATTGTCATCAATGGTAAGCAGGCTGAGCCTCACCTTGCCACCCCATTGTCGACAGCAAGCTAGGAGCAACACCAAGCCTAGCAAGCATGTCTAGCAGGCACTCCACCGTCCATCGCCACCCCCTGTCCCAGCCCCGAGCACTGCCAGCCCCTGGACCACACGACAAGACCATGCCAAAACCTCTCTGCGTATGAGTCGAGAGCACGCCAGTGCGCCACCCTCGACCAGCACCCACAGACCACGCGCCGCCCTTGCCGCGTGCGTCCGTGATCACCACCGCCCCAGTAACCCCGCAGACATGCCCGTTGTGCGACATTAAAATTTCCGTCGGACCCGCCCAGAGTGTCGACGCGTTCCGACCGATCAGCACCACCCCACGCCTCGCCACCACGTCGTTGATCTTCGCCAGGGAGCACAGCACCGCACCCTATCGTCGTTGATGCCAGTAGCCCTTTGTGTCGTCGACCACGACGAGCTCAGCCCGCGCCCGTCGGTCCCCTTCAGCCACTATAAATAGAGGCCTCCACCGCTCGTTTTCTTCACACCAGTTCACTCCCCTCTCCCTCAGAACCACCCCACCTCACTCCCAGAGCAAGGCTAGCAGCACATCGCCGGAATTTGGCCGAAGCCCGCCGCTACTGGAGGAGAAGGGAGCCATCAATTGGAGCCGCCCCAGGAGAAGCTGACGGTACCAGGAGAACCGCTATCGTCGACTTCGTCATTCACCCCCGTCGCCGACCATCGCCTAAGCCCCGGTGATCCTCCCACGACCCCCACCTATCGCGCTAGGGTTCTGTCTCGCCGGCGCTACCCGACAAGGACGATGAACCAGAGTCATTCGATTAGAAATAGATCCCATGATCCACATTGCCCCGTACCGCTTTGCCCCTCCCTGTCTCACTGACGCGTGGGGACAGCCACTTAACTAGCCTGCACGTGCGCTGTGCGTAGTGGGCTGGCCCAGTTAACCCTCCCGCGCGACCCAACAATTCAAATTTACTTTTATTCATTTATTTTCAAACACAGTTCTATACCTAGATTCAAAAATCAATCCAGCTCGATTCACTGAACCAAAATGCATGAAACTAATTTTGTTAGAAAGGTACTGAAATGCTTAATCCAAGCCCGTTGGATTCAAACCATTTGGATGTATAGATCAACCATGGTAAAATTAACAAGGAAGAAGATTTTCTGCATTCAAACATTTTTCAAAATTCAACCATAAGAGTTTTTGAATTGATTCCAACTCTCAAAAATCACATTTGATCATACCTTTCAGAATATATAAAAACATATGGGTTTACTTGCAGAGATAATGTTCAAGTAATAAAAGAATGCCCCATAGGCATTTATAGTCACTTTATTTAATTAGAATAAAAAGGTTAAACCTTATTAAATTGTGACACCACTTTAAATCACATTCCCATGTACTGAAATATGTGGTGATGACATGTGTCAACATGATCCCTTGTTTGAGATGGAGAATATTAAATCTTAAGTAGTTTTTCAATGAGTAGAAATTACTTTTCTCAAAATAAAATAAATGGGACAAGTGTTTTAATCTTGTAATGTTAATGATGATGCTATATCACCTAGTGTGAACCTTTGTGTGATGTTTAGAAATAGTTAAGTATTGTTTGGTGATTGTGTACCCCGTATTTATTTATAGACGCTAGTACCGACCAAGGATACGAGGAGGAAGGAGGATACTATGAGGAAGAAGCCGAGGAGAACTTCAACCACTGCTCTACACAAGGCAAGCCTAATACTACTAGTTGAATTTTTGCAAGCTTATACTTGCAATTATGCAAGCTAACACTTGCAAGATACCCTAATTATGAGCAAGCTATTAACTTAGCAAGCTTACACCACTTGATGACCCAATCCTAGCTTTACTTGCAAGCTTAATACTTTATTTTCTTTATCAAAGCTTTTTCTTAGAGTTTACTTAAGTGACTTGTAGATTCTAGAAAGATAATTGAAGGTAGCATAAAGAGCATAAAATTTGGCCCAAGTTAGATAATCTTGATGTCACCCTAGGGCATGAGATCGAACTTAGCTAATCCCCACTTATTTACTACCCCTCATTAGTCTTTACCCCCACTGGTAGATGCTAGTGCTAAGCATAAAACTTGATCAACTTTATATGGGAATACTTGGTGAAAATGGTTATGAAAACCTTAGAATGATGAGTCATTCTACTAAAATGTTTTGACATGTGTTCTTGAACACCAGATGATTTTTGATGATGAAAATGTTGAGGCGTGAGCCTTAGCCCTTTATAAAACTGATGGTTGTCTGGATGCGATACCATTCCAATTTTACCGTAAAACCACAATACCCGATAATTGGGTAGGGCTTGACTGGAAATTTATATACCTTAGTATGGGTTCCCTTGCGGCCAAGGTATGAGTTGAGGCTACCTTGTGAAGATTGTCCACTTGTGCAGTATCCAAGATGACAGTTGGTCATGGTTGGGAGGCCAAACTCACAGGAGAGGTGCCTATACTAGGGCGTGTAATTGAAACGTTAGGATTGATTATCCGCATACTGAGTATGGTGAATTCAGGATTGTTCCTGACGGATGTATCGAATATTGTTGTGAAAGTGTATAATCTCTGCAGAGTGTCAAACTATTCGAATAGCCACGTCCGTGGTTATGGACAGTTGGAGTGGCCATACTGTTCCCCCATCAGATGTTTTTCCAAAATGAGTTGTGACTTTGACTTGACCACAACAGAGTTGTGACATGAAATGCAAGTTCCCACTTAGGTGTTATAAAACTTTCAACTAGCTTTCTTTGCTTTTGAACTTAGTAGAGGTAAATCTAGATTTTTGCAAAATAACCCTAGAGCTTAGTATCCTACTACAAAAAAACCCTTAACTTATTAGTATTAGTTTGCAAGTACTTAAAGAGTACTCATGGCTTTGTCCCTAGCTATTCCCGTGGACAGACTATGAAGAGGAGTATCAGTATGACGGATCACAGGAAGGTTACGACAACTAGGATCATCTCCCATCGTCAGCATTGCATGTGACCCTGAAGATGGAGCTTCACCCACACTATCATTACTATTACGTTATTCCGCTGCTTGAATTGTATTAAGAACTGGATCATGAGATCCTTATTTGTGTAAGACCTTATGTATGGTTTGTAATGGATGATGTACTGTGATATCCAAATCTGCTATGTCTCGCAAAAATGGTAATCCTGGGATTGCGATGTATGGCATAACAGGCATCTGGGATTAAAAATCCGGGTGTTGACATTAGGCTTGCTACAAAGTTTTATACTAATGATTTCACAAGTGATGAACTGGCAAGACTTCCATGGCATTTAAACACGTATATTAGTCATGAGCGCAGAGATGCAAGGTTAAAAAACTTGACGAATCTATTTCGTCTTTCAGTTATTATTGTGGAGGCAAACAAGCATGAACAATTTTTTATTGTTTACAATCTTCTTAAGTTGGTATTGATTTTGCTAGTAGCTAGTGCAACTATTGAAAGGGTATTCTCCTCGATATACTATGTGAAGAAGAAACCAAGGAACAAAATGGGCTATGGATACTTTAACAATTGTTTGGTCACATTCTTTGAGAGAGAATTCTTCGGTCAATTGAAGGATGAGGATGTGATCAATCTCTTTCAACAAGGCGATCACAAAGTTATATTGTAATTTGTAAGATGTGGATATGATCAATTCTTCGATCAAGAGTCAATGCCTCAATGCTTAACTGTTATTGCACTATTTTTGTATTAGTAGTTATTATAGAATAATGATCTAATCTCTTATGAACTGTTAGTTGATTGAAAAATTGTTATTGTCATACTATTTCTATGCAACTGCTATCAATTGTTATAGTTTATGTACCGCATCGAGCATTTTTATTTTACAATTTTTTGAAATGGAGATTCTTTTTACAACGAATACCTACCACTTAGAAGTTGGCACCACCATTGTCCAGTGCCCTCTTTGACTAGGAGCACTAGGCGATTAGTACCATTGGGTTTACCTCACTATAATGGCCACCTCTCTATAATATCCAAGGGTGTCAAAGCTCAAATAAAAGCGATGGTACTAGGATGGAGTAAAATGTCTATACAGAGTACCAACACAAATAACATAATAGATAAAATAGTTATTTTAAAGCAATTTATATTTACTAGGCACTAGACATAGATTCATTGATACCATGTTTATTATATTTCATATTGTGTGAGTATCTATGACCTAATTGTCGTATGTTATTTCTTCTCATCTTGGAGGCTTCATGATTATTCACTTTTATTTCTTCCTTACAATCAATATGTACACACTAAGCTATAAAAAATAAAGTGGGTTTGAGTCTCCCAACATTAAGAGTGGATCTAGCTTTGATCTTGTTTTTATTATATACCTTGAGACATTATTGGTAAGACGATAATCATTGTTTGGTTGTTGGTAAATGACACGCATGTCACCATGCATCATCTGAACAACATAAGTGTAAGTAACCCATCTCTCCTCTGAAACAATAATGAAAATAATTTGCAACTTTTACGTGATCGACACTTCAACAAAAATAAGAACTTAACTTGAATATAGTGTTCTCCAAATAGCAAGTTGCAACTTCAGTGACATACACAACAATATGCACGAACACCCATGTCCTTTGTGCATAAGGAAGCCAAAATGCAATCCGGCTCCAAGAGAAAATGCTTCTACATGCAGAAAGGTAATTTTATGGATGTCAGAAAGAAACTAGACATGTATATGCCAGTGTTAGTTGGTTGTTTTTGTAAATTTATGGACAAAACTAAAATATTGCAACCCATCCTAAAAAGACAAACTGAGTTCTGTCATGGTGGTGGCACGGCAGATGCCATGGGTAGGCTAAAGTATGAGGCCAATGGATGCTAGAGGGATCCGGGGAGGGAAGATGCAGTGATTTCTAAACTCAAATGACTAACATGAAGATCTTTATTTCTCCTTACAAGAACTACAAGCGATCCTTGAGCTATTAGCAAGAGGAAGAAGACTACTACACGAGCCTTACGGCGTAGAATGAATCGATCCCTCCCCAGGAGCCCGCTTCTCCCCTTATAAAGTGGTGCCTTGGTCCTCCTAGGGCTGACGTGGCAAGCATATTCGAGGAATATGCTTGTCCCAATATGGTAACTCGGCGGCTCTCTTTCCATGTCCCCCTTCTAACGACGGCAATGTTCCAGACAGCCCCACCTGCGCGCCTCGGGCTCCATGACTGTCACCTCCGTGACCTTCCTCTGACCTTCTGCAGCTCTGCTCCTTGTCCTTTATGCTTGGCTCTGTTCAGATTCTCCCTAGCTAGCGACTAGGGTTTGACTATAGGCACCTCCTTCTCCTGCAAGCTTCGTGTTACTCGGCCTTGTCTCGCATAACTCGGCTCGGCCTTCACCTGTATTCAAGTTAGTCAGACTTACTCGACCGACTTAACTCATATGTCGGCCGGATAAGGTGTTTATCCTTCTGTAGCCGTCATGGCCTTGCTTAGCTCGGCCGACTCTTACATGACTCGGCCGATATAAACAGTAACTCGGCTCATGACAAGGGAGACTTCTTTCATCTTTCCCCTGTCTTGACCCTATCCGGGGTCACCTCCCCAACATTAGTCCCCAAAGCTGGTGTGGTCCTGCCTATAACCTCGGTCGGGCCACATCAGTTTCCCAACATTCATTTCTCCTTACTTCCGAGTTACTGTTTCCCGTTCGAGGTATCCGCACAGCTTCTTGTGCATGCCTCGTCCTACGTGTTCCACTCATCATTGCTCTTCTAGTTTTTTGTTCCTCTACAGTGTCCACTGACAAGCTACAGTGATTATTGTGCCCGTCGCGTCGGCGCAATGATGCCTCGAGTACCGCATTGGTCAGTAGGCCTGATCCTCTCCTGTGCCGTGTGGCATGGGGTGTGGCTCCACCAGCTGTTCACGGTTTCGCGATACACGCGGTTATGTGGGTATCGTGGCGTGGCCGCGATCTCGCCACGGTTATTGTGGCGCAGCCACAATCTTACCACGGTTACTGTGGCGCAACCACGATCTCACCACGGTTACCGTGGCGTGGTTATAAAGAGGGGAGAGAGGTTTGGGCAGTTCACTTTTCCCCTTCCGCTCTCCCTCATCTTCTTCCTCGCGCCGCCGCTCTTCTGCGCGTTCCGGTGCTCTCGCCGCCGTCGATCTTCTTGACGGCGACGCTACCGTTCTTCCGCTCTGACGACCTCATCGCCGAGCGCTTGCTCCAGCGCCGCCGCCGGTGAGTTTTTCTACAGTCTCGTCGCTAGGCTCCTTCCCTAGGCGCATCTGCTGTTTTCTAGATTTCCTGCGGCGGCTCGTTTCCGTTCCGCCGCCGTGCTCGCTTAGAACCACGACGGGGCCCTGCGCCTCTAAGCCTCTCTCCGCCGCTATTTCTTCTTCCGTTGATTCCTCCGGCGACCCTATGTCTAGTTCAGTTAGTGGTGCGCTCGTCGAAGACGACGACGTAGCTTCCGGCCCAGAGCGGGGCTCTTGGCAAGGCTCCTCCGTCACTCGTCGTGAGATTGAGTGGCTAATTAGGACTCGCCGGATTCCTGCCGAGGTAAGCTGTCGCTTACCCGGCAGCAAATCGTCTCCTGTACTCAACGAGGGCGAGTACGTTGTTTTCATTTCCCACTTTGCTCGTGGGTTCGGCCTTCCCCTTGGCGATTTTGCTAGGGAATTCCTCGATTACTTCTGCCTTCAGCCACATCATCTTCCGGCTAATTCCATCGCCTCCCTATCGGCTTATATCTCGGCCTCGGAGGGATACTTCGGCCTTTGGCCTTCTGTGCCCGTTTGGTCCAAAATTTTCCAGATCTGATCTAACGTTGTTCCAGACAAATCCCTTCTCCCCTCTGAGAAATCGCTTACCCTGCGTCCATCACACCTCGGAGAAAATCCGAGTTCCCTCGTGTCGCTGGCCTCGAGTCTTGAAAGAAGTGGCATAGATCGTGTTTCTATGTCAAAAACATTGGAAAGGAAGACAAGATTCGGCTCCCTGCCTTTTCTATCGGCCCCCCTTCCAAGACGAACTGGAATTACAACCCCAGGAAGAGCCATGCTTTGGCCGAGGCATTCGAGATTCGGCTGAAGGAATTGATCCGCGCCGGGCTCCGCGGTGAGGATTTGATGACCACATTTGTCAGCATCCGGATTTGCCCTTTCCAGCTTCGCTCGCACAAGCTCTACTACATGAGCGGTCCTCTCGATCCCAACCGAGTTTCGACGGTTGAGCTCGACAACTATCTCATTTACAAGCGTGTCCAAGCTATCTTCAAGACTGATATGCCGGAGGACTGGACATCGGGGCTAAAGCCATTCACTTGCGGGAATCCCCCTCCCAAGGTAAATTTACGCATGTGCATTTGCTTCCTAATTGCGTTTGTGACTTATTTTGCTAACTCCACTTTGTTTCTTTTCTTGCAGAGGTTTGCGGAGCAAAAGATCAAGGATGCCGAGGTTCTGGCTCTTCCGTGGACCACAGATTGGAACACCCCGGACAGCGGGGAACCTGACTCGGAGGAGTTCGTTCCTAAGTCGGACGTCGCTCCGGCTCGCGTCCGTGGCAAGACCTCGGCCCACGGGGAGGAAGGTGACTCGGACGACGTACAAATTCTTGAGGTAGTCGCTGCAATGCCTATCTCTTATGCATTTCCGGCTTTTACTTTCCTAGCTAATCAGGCCGGTCAGGTGCACGGTGTTGAGCCTCTCGCCTCTCAACCTCCTGCTACCTCGAGGAAGCGCACTGCTTCGGCAGGTCCCTCCGAAGCTGCTCCGAAGAAGCGAACCAAGAAATCAGCCCAGCATCTTCCGAAGCGTAAAACCATGCCCGGAGTTACTGGGTGAGTTCATTTTCATTAGTATTTCTTGCTTCTCTCTTTCTGTCTTTTGATTCGACTTTTTGTGCTTTTACAGCGCTCCTCTCTGCCAAGCCAAGCGGTCCGAGTATGACGAGTCATACAACTCGGCTGCCTTCTCCTCCGCCCCCTGAAGATACCCGAGCTCCTAGTCCCGCTCGTGTTGACTCTCCTCCTGCGCTGACTCAGACATCACCTCGGCCAGATGTACCCACAGCCTCCATTGCTGACGCCGACATAACTCCGTCAGTAGATCCTCCTACCGAACCTGTTGCCTTTGTTACGAACCCCAAAGTTTCCCCCGAAATTCCTTTGACTCCCCCAATTCCAACTGCGTCTCCAACTCCAACCGAGAATATCACCATCTCGGCCCCCTCGGAAACCATAGTTCCTCCTACCTCCAAAGATTCCACTCCTAGTGCCGAGGTTGCGGCCCCTGCCGACGCCTCTTCTAAGGCTAAGAAGGTTGTTGTTACCAAACCTTGATCATCTCAGAAGGGGCTGGCTAGCTCTTCTCAACCCAACATCGCTGATGCGTTCCGTAAGGGGGTTTCCTCTGCTAAGCCTGTTGTCACCCCGGCCGCTGATACTCAGCTTACTCTCCACAAGAGTCTCGCGGCGGCGATGGTTACACAACGGGTCCGAGGTAAAGTGCTGACCCGTACTGAGAGTGGGAACAGCCTCGGCTCCTTGGCGGAATATGCCAACAATTGGAATGTCACCGATTAGCTTGAGGGCAATCCGAGTAACCAGCCGTTTTAGCTTTCCGACATTAGCAGTCGTTTGCATATGGCTGCTAAGATTGTTCTTGAAAGTGATAAGATGAACGAGGTAAGCGCTTCTGTTGATATTTTGTCTGTTATTCAAATGATAGTATATATACACTAGTCCCCGAAGCTTGCAACTGAATAACTTGTTTTTCGTTTGGAAGCTTTGTTAGGCTTCAAATGCATCATTTTGCTAAGTTTATTTCTTGTATACCTTGGATTAATCGTTGTTCATCCATATTTCGAATTAAGCGTAGCTTAATCCGGATCTATTTCGGCTTCGGTTATCCAGCCACCTAGATCCGAGTTAAGTTTTACTTGATTCGGATCTGTCTTAGCTTTGAATATCCAGCCACCTAGATCCGAGTTAAGTTTCACTCGATTTGGATATGTCTTAACTTCGAATATCCAGCCACCTAGATCCGAGTTAAGTTTTACTTGACTCGGATCTGTCTTAGCTTTGAATATCCAGCCACCTAGATCTGGATTAAGTTTTACTTGATTCGGATCTGTCTTAGCTTTGAATATCCAGCCACCTAGATCCGAGTTAAGTTTCACTTGATTTGGATCTGCTTAACTTCGAATATCCAGCCTCCTAGATCCGAGTTAAGTTTTTCTTGATTTGGATCTGTCTTAGCTTTGAATATCTAACTGTGTAATTCATTTTGGCACTTAGGTTGCCCATGACCGGCGGATAGCCGAATTCCAAAGGTTGCTTTTTGCGCACAAGAAATTGGAAGAGAAGTATGAGAAAGTTCTCCCCGTGGTGAAGAAAACTGGTAATTTAACAAATCTTTGTATTGCCCCATACATTCTTAATATTTTCAACTTGAGGTGCTAACCCATTTTTTGCTGAGAAACAGGCAATATCAATAATCTTAATATCCATCTTAACAAGAAGGTCAAAGCTCTGGAAGGTTAGTTATTCTTTTCCTCTGTTGATTTTCGTTCGAGACTTATCCTGGGTTTCTTATAACCTTCTAGCTTTGGTATAGCCGAGTTACAAACACTTGCAGCGTCGCATCAAGAATGCATACCCATGCCTGATATGATGCTGCATTTTTTAGAGCAAGCCGCCACTCATTCAAGAATGGCGAAAGAGAAAGATGACGAGATAACCCGGTTACGTGCCGAGGTTGAGTCTCTCAAGCTTTCTCAGAAATCCGAGTTAGAGAAAGTTGACCAGGAGTTCTCTGAAGAAAAGAATCGACTAAGTCTGCAATTGCAGAAAGATAAAGAACTCCTCGATGCTGCCGAGCTGAAGAACCGCATAATGGGCGAGGAAATCACTCGCTTTGAAAAGAATAAGGTCAACTGGATCCAAGATCTCCAGAAAATGTTGAGTTATATTCATCGTAAGTTTCCGACCGTGGCTGAGTTATCTTTTTCTCTTTCTTATTTTTAACTGATATTTTTTACTTTCGTGTAGATCATTTTCCGGAAGCTAGACCAGTGATCTCTAAGGCGGCGATTTCTGCTTGCTAGCGCCGAGGTGTACCCGCAGACTCGAGTCCAGAGTACTCAATGGAAGACTTCCTGATTGCCGTTGGCGCTGCAGTTGGACCGATGAAAATAATGGGCCGAGATCTGCTACAAGCGGCCATTCGGGCATACCATGTTCTTTGGCCGAACACGTCAGGGACACCTGATATTGACAAAGTCAAAATACTCGTGGAGAGATTAATGGCATCCCAGAACCAGCTAAAACTCTGGAGGGAATCTGATGGTAGGGCTGGTGCTGACATGGCACTTACAGCTATTCTATCTTGGTACGAGGACATTTCACTCGACACTTTGATAAAATTGCACACTGGCTCTCGCCGGGTCGAGTATCCAGAATTCATCGCTCGTCGCCAAGCTCGTGCCTTCCAACTTGTTGAGTATGCTGATGTGCATAATTGGATTAAAGGGCCGAGTTTTCTTTCCAACCCAGCGAATGACATCGAGATTGAAGACGCCTCTGATGATGATTCGGCCGACTAGGATGGGGCAGAGGGTGACTCGGACAACTCCCGTGATTCCAATGCAAGCTCGGATGAGGACGATGACGCGTGATCATCTTCCAAAGGGACTGGGCACTCTCAAGCTCAAGCTAATATTTCTCAGCAGCCCAGGATTTCCCCCGAGGGTCCTATCACTTCTGTTGAAGGCGAAGTAACCTTGGTCGAGGCGCCGTCTACCTCGGAGCGCCCAGTTCCTGAGAATGCCCCTGCACAAGAGACCGAGGTCGCTCCGCCTTCATCCGAGGTAGCCGTTCCTGATGCTCCTGATCATGCTGCCGCCCCTTAAGGGTGCTCTGGCCCTTTTCGCTGTTTATGTTCGAAAAACCTCTTAAGTTATTTTCAGTCCCCGAGTCATTGCTCCAGTTGCTGAAGTTTAATACGTGTTTTTAGATCAAGAAACAATCATGGGGCAGTACCCGAGTCAGTGCTCAAGGTATCGAGGTTTTAATGCATGATCCGAGATAGGGGATAATACGGTGCAGTCCCCCGAGTCCCTGCTCGAGGTCTTGAAACTTAACACATAATTCAAGAATAAGAAATAACACGGTACAGTCCCCGAGTCACTGCTCGAGGTGCCAAGGTTTAACACATCACTTAACATAAGAAATAACATAGGGCAGTCCCCGAGTCACTGCTCGAGGTACCGAGGTTTACTACATAGTCTAACAAATAAAAACAACATTGTGCAATCCTCGAGTCGTCGCTCGAGGTGCAGAGGTTCAATACACACTTGATACTTCTCCTTGAAGCGTCACATTACGACGTACCATATATGGCTCCTAAGTGTAGAATGGGCGAAGTAAAGCTATGTTCCACGGTCTTTTCGATTCATCGCCGGCTTTGTTTGCCTTGTTCTTTTCTGGTGACTGAGCATCGATTAGGTAATATGCATCGTTGTGCAATGCTTTACTCACGATGAAAGGTCCTTCCCATGGGGGTGATAGTTTGTGCATGCCGGCTGTGCGCTGCACTAGCCGAAGAACCAAATCTCCTTCTTTAAAAACTCTTGGATTGACTTTCTTGCTGTGATATCGCTGAAGATCTTGTTGATAAATAGCTGATCTTGATAATGCCAATTCCCTGACCTCTTCTAGCAAATCGACATCGTCTTGCCGAGCTACCTCATTTACCTCAGCGTTTGTATACTGGGTTACTCTTGGCGAATCATGTATTATGTCGGCTGGAAGCACGGCTTCTGCCCCATATACCAGAAAAAATGGGATATACCCTGTTGACCTGTTTGGGGTAGTTCTGAGGCTCCATAGTACTGCTGGTAGTTCCTCGATCCAGCATCCTGCCAACCTCTGCAGAGGTTCGACAAGCCGGGGTTTTATTCCGGACAATACTAGTCCATTTTATCTTTCTACTTGCCCATTTGATGCTGGATGAGCCACCGAGGCGACATCTAGTCTTATGTGTTTTTCTTGGCAGAATCTAGCAAAAGCCCCTTCAGCAAAGTTTGTGCCATTGTCTGTAATAACACTATGTGGATAACCATATCTTAAGATAATATCTTTGAAGAATTTTACTGCTGTTGGTCCATCACATTTTTATTGGTTTTACTTCGATCAACTTTGTGAATTTATCCAACATGACTAAAATATGAGTCATTCCGCCTCGGGCTGGCTTAAATGGTCCCACCATATCCAAGCACCATACAGAAAATGGCCAATTAATTGGTATCGTCTTTAACTCGGACGATGGCATATGTATCTTGCTGGTGTATCTCTGGCAACCATTACATTTTTCTATCAATTCTTTCGCCTCTTTCAACGCCTTCGACCAATAAAATCCATGCCTAAATGCTTTGGCCACTAAAGCTCTGGACGAGGTGTGATGCCCACATTCTCCCTGATGTATATCTAGGAGTATTTCCTGGCCTTCTACCGAGTCAACACATCTTTGCAGCACGCTTGTGACGCTTCTTTTATACAGCTCATTATTTATGATTGTATAAGCTTTTGCTCTTCTTACTATCTGTCTAGCCAGTATCTCATTACTCGGCAAGATTGCGTCCTTAAGGAAGGAAAATATGGGTTGCGCCCATGTCGGCATGATATTCTCTGGGATAATTTCACTATCTATTTCCATATTTTACGCCGACATAACAGCTTCGGATTTCTCTATATTCATTCGTGCGATGGCCGGGTTCACTTTCCGAAATTCCGGGTTGCATTCTTTGTCAACTTCCATTGGCATACTATCTTCTCTTGATTCTGCCGAGATATGAATGGACTCGGACTCTGGTGATGGTGTTATCGATGGTTTTCTCAGGTGCTCTAGGGCAATACCCGGGGGAATTGATTGCCTAGTTGATCCGAGTTTTGACAGCGTGTCTGCTGCGTCATTTTCTGCCCGAGGTATATGATGAAATTCACATCCATCGAAGTATCCACTGATTTTTTGCTCATGGAATCTATATAGGGCCATATTCGCATCTAGCGCGTCCCAATTGCCTGATACTTGTTGTACTACTAGATCTGAATCCCCGTAGCATAGGATCCGACGTATGCCAATCTCTTTTGCCACCTTTAACCCATGGACAAGAGCTTCGTACTCGGCTACATTGTTTGACGCGGCGAAATGTATTTGCAGCACATATTTCAGCTGATCTCTTTTTGGATCTGGTAATGGCGGCTCATATTGTACCTCGGCCCAATCCACAAAGAAGTCGGCCACCGCCTGATATTTGATTGCATCTCGCCTATCGAATTGCGGAGCATAAGGCGATAACTCGATTGCCCATTTTGCTATTCGGCCACTGGCATCTTTATTGCTCAATATGTCGGCTATGGGTGCTTCACAAATCACTTTTATCGAATGTTCCTCGAAGTAGTGTTTAAGTTTTTTCGCCGACATGTATACTCCATAAGCCATCTTTTGGTAGTGCGGGTAGTTATGTTTTGAGGCCGATAGTACCTCGCGTAGGTAATATACCGGCCTTTGTATTGACTTATCATCTTCATTCCGCTCCACAACAACCACTTCACTTACCACTCTGTTAGTGGCAGCTACATAAAGTAACATAGGCTCTTTTGATAGTGGAGAGGCCAGGATTGGTGCCGTGACCAACAATTTTTTTTAATTCATGAAATGCGTTATCTGCTTGTGGTGTCCAAATGAACTTATCAGACTTTTTCATTAGTTGATATAAAGGTAATGCCTTTTCCTCCAGCCGACATACAAATCGACTAAGCGAGGCCACGCATCCCGTGAATTTTTGTACATCATTTAGACACCTCGGATTTCCATTTTTTCTAATGCTCGTATTTTAGTTGGATTTGCCTCTATACCCTGGCTAGATACGAGAAAACCGAGTAATTTCCCAGCCGGCACACCAAAGTGTAGGGTTCGCAACATAGAAAACAAAAAAATTCCTACGATGGGAACTACGTACCATGATCTATCTACTAGATACAAACAACGGGCGGATGTATATCCGTAGAGAACATACCCTTGAAGACCGACAAAGCTTAACGAGTTCAACTCGTGGTTGATGTAGACGATCTCTTGTCGATCTCAAGATCGAGAGGAAGTCCTAGCGCAAATCAGCGCATCCGTGCTCGCACACACGCTCGAGGAACTGAGCAACCTCCGCCTCCTCGCCCAGCGATGCAATGAAGCACAACTCTTTCTTGCCGAATAGCCACCGGGAACATGTATCTCGCTAGTCCGAGACCATGGGGGATAAATTCTAGAGGGGGAGAGAGATCCTTCACGAGGAGGTGTGAGAGACAAGTGAGGAGGGGGCTCCTTTTATAGGAGGAGGGGGGCACCCAAGGGGGTGGCCGCCGGCCATGGGGGTTGCCCCCTCCCCTCCTTCATTCATGTGGGTGGACACTCCACTCACAAAATGCCCTTTAAATTTCCTCCACTCAAAAGTCCACTCAAATTCCCATTAAATTTCCACCAAATTTAATGCAAACTCTCATTAAATAAAACTCTTTTATTTTATTCAGAATTTTGTCAATTACTTTAATGACAAACATTCACAAATAACCCCTTGCTAGAATTCCATTTCACATGCATAACCACTTTATGCAATTTCACCTGAAAACCTGTTTCGGTATCTAGTGAAATAAATTCCTGCGCTTGTTTATTCTTTCGGCATGAAACTTTTGCTCCAATTGGATGTCGGTGTCTCTTAAGTGTGTCACCCTACGGTTCGTGAATAATGCAGACATGATAGAGACCCCTCTCGGATCAATAATCAGAAGCGGGATCTGGAGACCCATACTAACTCCCACACATTCAACGATGACTTTCTTGTGATCGTCGGAACCTTTTACGCTAGTATCTTAATCCCTTTGTTTCACGATATATTACATGTCCGAGATTCGATCATCGGTATCTCCATACCTAGTTTGATCTCGTTACTGACATGCACTCTTTTCTCGTTCCCGTGATATAACATTCTAGTGATCAAATCACTTGCTTGCAAGCTAATCAATGTGATATCACCGAGAGGGCCCAGAGTATATCTATCCGTCATCGGGATGAACAAATTCCACTCTCGATCCATGAGCCTCAACATAACACTTTATTAGTTCTGAATCCATCTTTATAATCACCCTGTTACGGTGTGACGTTTGATGTTATCAAGAAACTCTTCCGCTGTTAGTGATTGACATGATCTCATGGTCTAAGGATTAGGATCACTTCGTAAGTTGTTATAGCAATATAAACTCAATGACTTTGATCGTAATGCTATACTTCGGATGAATGTTCATCACATCATTACACTAATGTTGTGATCCTATTATTAACAACATCCAATGTCCATGATCAGGAAACCTTGATCATCTTGTTAATCAACGAGCTAGTTTATGAGAGAGGCATAACTAGGAACTTTCTGTTTGTTTATTAAACACACATGTATTAACGTTTCCGTATCAATACAATTATAGCATGCAAAATAAACATCTATCATATACTTGGAATACACATAATAAACACTTTATTATTGCCTCTCAGGGCATATTCCCTTCAGTCTCCCACTTGCACTAGAGACAATAATCTAGTTACATAGTGATAAATCTAACACCCATTGAGTTCTGGTGTTGATCATGTTTTGCTCTAGGGAGATTTTTAGTCAACAGATCTGCTACATTGAGATCCGTATGTACTTTACAAATCTTTATATCTCCATCCTTGACATGCTCGCGGATGGAGTGAAACCGGCGCTTAATATGCTTGGAATGTTTGTGAGACCTTGGCTCTTTGGCATTGGCAATGGCACCATTGTTGTCACAATAGATCACCATTGGGTCCAACGCGTTTGCCACCACTCCTAGTTCGGATATGAACTCCTTCATCCAAACTGCTTCGAGCCGCTCAAGCAAAGAACATATTCGGCCTCCGTTGTTGATCCCGCTACCACAGGTTGTTTGGAGCTCCTCCAACTAACCGCTCCGCCATTCATGATAAAAACGTATCCGGATTGAGACTTAGAGTCATCCGGATCGGTGTCAAAGCTAGCGTCAACATAACACTTAGCGACGAGCTCTTCTTCACCTCCGTATACAAGAAACATATCCTTAGTTCTTCGTAAGTACTTAAGGATATTCTTGACCGCTATCCAAAGGTTCCGAACCTGGATCCGATTGGTACCTACTAGTCAAACTAATAGCATGTGCCACATCCGGTCTTGTACATAGCATGGCGTACATTATAGAGCCTATGGCTGAAGCATAGGGGATTTTGTCCATTATCTCTCTTTCTTCCGCCAAAGCCGGACTTTGAGTCTTACTCAATGTCTTGCCTTGCAACATAGGTAAGAACCCCTTCTTACTTCCGTCCATTTTAAACTTCTTTAAAATCTTATCAAGGTATGTACTTTGCGATAGCCCTATTAGGCGCCTAGATCTATCTCTATAGATCTTTATGCCTGATATGTATGACGCTTCACCTAGGTCCTTCATTGAAAATTTGTTGTTTAGATAACTTTTAACACTATTTAAAAGATCTATATCATTTCTGATCAATAATATGTCATCCACATATAATATCAGAAATGCCACATTGCTCCCACTCACTTTCTTGTAAATACAAGCTTCTCCATAAGTTTGGACAAATCCAAACTCTTTGATCACCTCATCAAAGCGGAGATTCCAACTTCGTGATGCTTGCTTCAATCCATAGATGGATCGCTGAATCTTGCACACCTTGTTAGCATCCTTAGGATCGACAAAACCCTTTGGTTTTATCATATACAACTCTTCCTCAATATTACCATTGAGAAACGCAGTTTTTACATCCATCTGCCATATCTCATAATAGAAATATGCAGCAATTGCTAACATAATCCTAACTGACTTTAGCATCGCTACGGGAGAGAATGTCTCATCGTAGTCAACTCCTTGAATTTGTCGAAACCCCTTTGCGACAAGTCGAGCTTTATAGACGGTCACATTACCACCAGCATCAGTTTTCCTTTTGAAAATCCATTCGTTCTCCACGGCCTTTCGGTCGTGAGGTAATTCCACCAAGTTCCAAACTTGATTTTCATACATGGATTCCATCTCGAATTTCATGGATTCTAACCATTTGTTGGAATCCGGGCTCATCATCGCTTCTTCATACGTCGCAGGGTCATCATTTTCATCAACCATGAAATTCATGACAGGATTTCCATATAGCTCGAGTCGCACGCGTCTGTTTGACTGCGAGGTTTGGTAGTACTCTTTCGGAGTTTCATGATCATTATCATTAGTTCCCTCTTCAACAGGTGGAGCCAACTCCGGAACAACTTCCGGCGCTGCGCTACTCGCCATACTTTGAAGAGAAGGTTCAATAACCTCTTCGAGTTCTACCTTCCGACTACTCACACCTTTCGCGAGAAATTCTTTCTCTAGAAAGGATCCATTCTTGGCAACAAAAACCTTGCCCTCGGATCTGTGATAGAAGGAATACCCAATAGTTTCCTTAGGGTATCCTATGAAGACGCATTTTTCCGCTTTGGGTTCGAGTTTATCCGGTTGAAGTTTCTTCACATAAACATCGCATCCCCAAACTTTAAGAATGATACTTAGGTTTGTTTCAAACCACAATTCATACGGTGTCTTTTCAACGGATTTAGATGGTGCCCGATTTAAAGTGAATGCAGCTTCTAGTGCATAACCCCAAAATGACAACGGCAGGTCCGCTGAGACATCATAGATCGAACCATATCTAATAAAGTACGACACGATGTTCCGACACACCATTTCGCTGTGGTGTTCCGGCAGGTGTGAGTTGTGAAACAATTCCACACTCTTTCATGTGAGTGCTAAACTCGTAACTTAGATACTCACCTCCACGGTCGGACCGTAGAAATTTGATCTTTCTATTACGATGATTTTCCACTTCATTCTGAAATTCCTTGAACTTTTCAAAGGTTTCAGACTTGTGTTTCATCAAGTAGATATAACCGTATCTACTAAAATCATCTGTGAAAGTAACAAAATAACGATATCCACCTCGCGCCGACACACTCATTGGACCACATACATCAGAATGTATGATTTCCAATAAATCAGCCTGCTCCATTGAACCGGAAAACGGCGTTCTAGTCATCTTGCCCATAAGGTATGGCTCACATATATCAAATGATTCAAAATCAAGTGATTCCAAAAGTCCATCCGAATGGAGCTTATTCATGCGTTTAACGCCAATATGACCTAGACGGCAGTGCCATATATATGCGGATATATCATCATTTAGTTTAATCCTTTTAGCATCAACATTATGAATATGTGTAACATTATCATCGAGATCTAATAGAAATAAACCATTCATCATTGGTGCATGACCATAAAAGATTTCATTCATATAAATGGAACAACCATTGTTCTCGGATTTAAATGAATAACCACTTTGCATCAAACACGATCCATATACAATGTTCATGCTCAGTGCAGGCACCAGATAACATTTATTCAAGTTTATAACTAATCCCGACGGCAAGTGGAGAGGCAGCGTTCCGACGGCGATCACATCAACGCTTGATCCATTGCCGACATGCATCTTGACCTCACCCCTTGCTAGCGGTCGCTTGTTCCGCAGCCCCTGATTCGAGTTACAAATATTAGCAACTGAACCGGTATCAAATACCCAGTGCATCGCGAGCACTAGTCAAGTACACATCAATAACATGTATATCATATATACCTTTGTTTGCCTTGCCGGCCTTCTTGTCTGCCAGATACTTGGGGCAGTTGCGCTTCCAGTGGCCAGTCCCCTTACAATAGTAGCACTCGGAATCAGACTTAGGTCCAACTCGGGGTTTCTTTTCAGGCGCGGCAACAGGCTTGCCGCCCTTACTTCCCTTCCATTTTCCCTTCTTGTCTTTCTTGAAACCAGTGTTCCTATTGATCATCAACACTTGATGTTCCTTTTTGATCTCCACTTCTGCAGTTTTAAGCATTGATAGAAGCTCGGGGAGAGACTTCTTCATGCCTTGCATGTTATAGTTCATCACGAATCTCTTATTGCTAGGTGGCAGAGACTGCAGAACACGATGGATGCCTAAGTCAATGGGAATCGATATTCCCAAGGACACAAGCTTATCGGCATAACCCGACATCTTGAGTACATGCTCACTAACGGAGCTGTGCTCTTCCATCATGCAGCTAAAGAACTTTTCTGCTGCCAGTAGCTCTCTACAGCAGCATGTGTGTCGAAAATCATTTTCAACTCACCCATTGTATCAAATGCATTGCCATTTTCGAAACGCTTTCGAAGTTCCGGCTCTAGCCCATACAATATGCCGTAATGAACTAAGTTGTGGTCCTCCTGACGAGTCTGATAGACATTCTTCTCCTCATCAGGGGCATCATCTAAAGGTGGGGGCCTAACGGCGCTTCTAGCACATATTGCTTTTGTGCAGCAGAGAGGAGAATCCTCAAATTCATGGCCCATTCGGTAAAGTTGCTACCGTTCGTTGCTAGTTTCTCTTTCTCCATGAACACATTGAAATTAAAAGCAGGTGGTGCCATCTACAACAGAATTTGTAAAGTTTAGACTAAGTGTATGATAGATTGAGTTCAACTAATCCATATTATGAATGAACTCCCACTCAAAAACGACATCCCTCGTGCCTTTTTGGTGATTACATGAACCAAATCCGCTATACCAAGTCCGATCATCACGTGAGTCGGTATAGCTTCAAAGGAGAGCATCAAATGGGCATCATATCAACTATATGACTCATGCTTAACCTTTCGGTCCGTGTTCTGAGGCCATGTATGTACATGCTAGGCTCGCCAAGTTAGAACCTTAGTATTCGCGTGTGTAACTGTTTTACACCCGAAATATGGTCGTGGATCCAAGAACACCCGATCATCACGTGATGTCTTGGAGCGACGAAACATAATCGGTGCATACTAAAGGAAGAACACATTCTTATCTTGATATTTAAATGAGGGATCATCTTATTATGCTAACAAAGCGCTAAACAAGCTATATAAGATGCTATCAAACATCATATGTTTATTAGTGAAATGATATGATTCCCGCAGATGATCTCTATCATGTGCACCGTGGTATGATCACTATCATACCTATATGTGTAAATCCAAGGTCTATGGAGTTTACACGCTATGTGTGTTGTAAGAGAATCATCTCATACTTCTACTTACAACACTACCATATCATAACACTAGCCCAGCAACAATCTAAACTAGACGCCTCTAATTTATCCATTGCAAGTTTTACGTGGCTTAGGGCTTTCGAGATAGAACCGTTCTTACCTACGAGCATGAACCACAACGACGATAATCAAATTGTTGACAACTCGCTTGCAAAATAGATATTGACTATAGTAGGAGAGACAGACACCCGCTAGCCACTTAAGCAAACTAGTTGCATGTCAAGCGTGGAACAGGTCTCATGTGCGAGGACATGTAAAGTTTGTCCGGGCCGCTTCATCCCACTATGCCACCAATATCCAAAATTACAACAAAGGAGCAACAACATGATCATCATCGCCCACATACTCATATGTGTACTACCCGTGTAAAGTATCTACGCATAGATCCGGCTCTGATACCACTGTAGGGGTTCGCAGCATAGAAAACAAAAAAATTCCTATGATGGGAACTACGTACCACGATCTATCTACTAGATACAAACAACGGGCGGATGTATATCCGTAGAGAACATACCCTTGAAGACCGACAAAGCTTAACGAGTTCAACTCGTGGTTGATGTAGACGATCTCTTGCCGATCTCAAGATCGAGAGGAAGTCCTAGCGCCGCAAATCAGCAGCGCATCCGTGCTCGCACACACGTTCGAGGCACCGAGCAACCTCCGCCTCCTCGCTCCAGCGATGCAGCGGAAGCACAAATCTTTCTTGCCGAATAGCCACCGGGAACATGTATCTCGCTAGTCCGAGACCATGGGGGATAAATTCTAGAGGGGGAGAGAGATCCTTCACGAGGAGGTGTGAGAGACAAGTGAGGAGGGGGCCTTTATAGGAGGAGGGGCACCCAAGGGGTGGCACGCCATGGGGGCTGCCCCCTGTTGGAGATATGCCCTAGAGGCAATAATAAATATAGTTATTATTATATCTTTGTGTTTATGATAAATGTTTACATTCATGCTATAATAGTATTAACAAGGAAACATTAATACTTATGTGATTTGTAAACTTAATTTGAAATCCCTAGTAAAGCCTCTATACATCACTAGCTTGTTGGTTAATAAATGATTGTGGTTTCCCTATCATGAACATTGAGATGTTATTAACAACAAGATCATATCGTTAGGAGAATGATATGGTGGACATACTCCTATAGATAAGCATAGCATAAAGATCAAGTCATTTTAAATAGTTCAATTGCTATATGCTTTCTGATACATAGTAACCTAATTCCTTCGACCATGAGATCATGCATATCACCTTTACCAAATGGATGCTTTGATGACATCAAACACCATACCGTAACTGGGTGGCTATAAAGGTGGCATTGAGTGTTCGGAAAGTATTGGTTGAAACACATGGATCAAGAGTGGGATTTGTCCATCCATATGACGGATAGATATACTCTAGGCCCTCTCGGTGAAATGTCATCCAATTAGCTTGCAAGCATGTGACTGGCTCACAAGGGATCACATATCACGGGAACGAGAAAAGAGTACTTGTCGGTAACGAGGTTGAACTAGGTATGCAGAGATACCGACGATCATAACCTCGGATAAGTAAACTATCGTGAGACAAAGGGAAATTGGTATTGTATGTAAGTGGTTCATTCGATCGCAAAGTAATCGTAGAAATATGTGGGAGCCATATGAATTTCCAGATTCCTCTATTGGTTATTGTTCGGAGAAGTGTCTCGATCATGTTCGCATAATTCACGAACCGTAGGGAGACACACTTAAGGATTCGACATTGTTTGAGTAGTTATGGAATGTTGAGAAAGAGACCGAATGTTGTTCGGAGTCTCGGATGGGATCCGGGATATCACGAGGAGATCCGGAATGGTCCGGAGAATAAGATTCATATAAGGAAAGTCCCATTTCGGAGTTGGGGAATGGTTCCGGTGTTTTCATCAGGAATGTTCTAGAAGGTTCCGGAATGTCCGGCACTCCGGAGGGGAAGGGTACATGAATGTGTTATATCAAGTTGGTATGATTGCATTATGTACTCGGTGTCATCGCTGAACAAAATAGAGGGTTTATTCAAATCCTAGTTTGAAAAGTCAAACGCCTAGTTTGAAAGTCAAACGGCTATTTTTGGGAAGTGGAGAAAGAGGAGGAAACCGAGTTGGGGAGGAGTCCCTCCTCCACCGCCGGCCCACCTCCAAGCCGAGTTGGGGAGGTACTCCCCTCCCCTTGGCCGGACAGCCCCTCCACCTATATAAGGAGGGGCAGGGCTCCCCTCCTAGACACAAGTTCCTACACCTCTAAACCCTAGCCCCAAGCCGCCGCCGCCTCCATAGCCACCGCCGGCCCTAGGGCACTCGCCGCCGCCGCCTAGGTGAAACTCTAGCCGCCGGCCTAGCCCCCTCCTTGGTGTGTCTAAGCCCTAGAACACCGAGGGCTCTCTCATAGTCCACCATACTCGCTCCGGCTTAATGAAGCTCATGAGATCTCCTCTACTTCCTGTACCACGCCACAGTCACCGGAATCGCGAGGAGAGTGTTACAACCTCCATTGCGCTGGAACAAGGGAGAGGAAGGTCTTCACGAAAATCTTAACGTGTGACCGATCAAGGAGCGCTACCGGATCGCAGCGCCGGAAGGATCGTCTACGCGATCTTGAGATCGGGAAGAGTACGCCTACATCACCCATGAGAATCCGCTCTCGTTAAACACTTTGAAATCTTCGAGGGTGAGTTATTCTATCGACTCGTTGCTACAATCTAGTAGATAGATCTTGGCTTGTTTGTTTGTATGCGGTAGAATTTTTTTGTTTTCCATGCTACGAAACCCAACAGTGGTATCAGAGCCGTGTCTATATGTAGATCTATTGCACGAGTAGAACACAATGGTCATTGTGGGCGTTGATGCTGTTATTGTCGATTGCTTCTTGTGTACTTTGCATCTTATGGATGTTGGGATGAAGCGCCCGGCTAACCTTACATGACATCGTTCATGAGACTTTCTCCACGCTTGACAAGCAACTTGTATTGCATAAGATTCCTCGTGCCTGTTTCTCCTAGCATAGTTAAGATCCAATTTACAACGGGTGATTAACAATACTAGTATCAATGTTGTGGTTCTTGTTCGTAAGTTAGAACGACACTTATTGAAAGCCCCAAACCACGTAAAACATGCAAAGAAAGTAGAGGCGTCTAACTTTGTTTTGCGTGGGTGTCAAATGATGTGATATGGCCATGATTGTGATTATATTTGATGTATGCAATGTTCCTTATTGTAAGTTGGCAACCGCAGAGCCATATGGTTGTCTTTAATTTATGTTAAGACCAGTGTCTATTCAAAGTAGTTGTAATAGTTGAAGCCGGTGGACGACAACCATGGAGAAGCGTCATTGACCTTGATGAAATGCCGGTGATGATGGAGATCATGTTCGTGCTTGAAGATGGAGATCGGAAGCACAAAGAAGAAAGGCCATATCATATATTATGAATTGCATGTGATGTTAATCCTTTATGCATCTTGTATTGCTTAGTAGACGACGATAGCATTATAAGATGATCCCTCATGCACATAAATTTCAAGTCATAAAGTGTTCACCCTTAGTTAGCACCGTTGCTAAAGCTTGTTGTTTCGAAGCACCACGTGATGATCGGGTGTGTTAGATTCTGCAAGTGCATACAACGTGAGCAAGCCAGATTTGCTCATGCGGAAACTAAGGTTTGATCTTGACGAGCCTAGCATGTATGCATATGGTCTCTAACACGGATCACCGAAAGGTAAAGCATGAATCATATAGTAGATATGATGAACATGTCGATTGTTCGCCATTGAAACTATATCAACTCTCGTGATGATCGGTGTTGATGTGGTGGATCTGGTTCGTGTGATCACTAAAACAATGTGAGGGATATTGTTTTGAGTGGGAGTTCACCTAGATTAATTTTATTATTAATTTGAACTCAATTTGTCATAAACTTAGTCTAAACTATTGCAAATATGTTGTAGATCAATGGCAGCCCCTACCATCAATTTTAATGTGTTCCTAGAGAAAGAAAAGTTGAAAAACAATGGAAGCAACTTCGCGGATTGGTTCCGCAATTTGAGGATTGTCCTCACAGCTGGTAATTTGACCTATGTCTTTGGATGCACATTGGTGACCCACTGCGGTGATCTTGCCGATGAAGTAAAGAATGTTTACCTCACTCGGAAGACTCAGATCTCCACGATTCAGATGCTATCTTGTATGGTTTAGAATCGAGCTTGTAAAAGGTTTGAGAATTCAGACCCATATGATATTGTCGAGGATCTCAAATTGATCTTTGAGACTCATGCGGCAATTGAAAGTTATGAGGCTTCAAAAGTTCTTTAACTGCAAGATGGAAGAGGGCAGTTCAAAGGTGAGCATGTGCTTAAGATGTCTGGGCACGCGAACAAACTTCAAAGCTTGGGTATAGTGATTCCTAATGCTTTGGGGATTTACCGCGTCCTCCAATCACTGCCACCAAGTTATAAGAACTTTGTGATGAACTACAACATGCAGAACATGAACAAGACGTTGCCAGAACTCTTTGCCATGTTGAAATCTGCAGAAGTGGAGATCAAGAAAGAGCACCAAGTGTTGTTGGTCAATAAGACCACCAAATTCAAGAAAGGCAAGTCTAAGCAGAAGGGACACTTCAAGAAGGGTGGTAAGAAAGTTACCGAAACGACGAAGAAGACCAAGGCTAGACCTAAGCCTGATACTGAGTGCTTTTACTGCAAGGGAGAAGGTCACTGGAAGCGGAATTGCCCAAAGTACTTGGCGGATTTGAAGAACGGCAACATCAAGAAGAAAGGTATATCCGATATACATGTTATTGATGTGTATCTCACTAGTACTCATAGTAGTGCCTGCGTATTTGATACTGGTTCGGTTGCTCATATTTGTAACTCGAAACAGGTGCTGCAGAATAAAAGGAAGCTAGCGAAGAACAAGGTGACGATGCGCGTTGGAAACGGATCAAAGGTTGATGTGATCGCGGTCGGCACGCTACCCCTTCATCTACCATCGGGATTAGTTTTATACTTAAATAATTGTTATTTGGTGCCCGCGTTAAGCATGAACATTATATCGGGATCTTGTTTATTAAGTAGGGTTACTTGTTTAAGTCCGAGAATAATGGTTGTTCGATTTATATGAGTAATATGTTTTACGCACATGCACCTTTGATAGATGGTCTATTCTTGTTGAATCTCGATAGTGGAAATACACATATTAATAACATTGAGGCTAAACGTTTGAAATCGAGCGATAACTCGACCTATATGTGGCAATCGCTGCCTTGGTCACATTGGAGTGAAGCGTATGAAGAAACTTCATTCCGATGGACTTCTTGAATCACTTGATTTCGAATCACTTGAAAGATGCGAAGCATGTCTGATGGGTAAAATGACTAAGACTCCATTTTCTTGTATGATGGAGCGAGCTACGGACTTTTTGGAAATCATACATACCGATGTGTGTGGTCCAATGAGTGTAGCGTCGTGCGGTGGTTATCGTTATGTTCTTACCTTCACGGATGACTTGAGTAGATATGGGTATATCTATTTCATGAAACATAAGTCCGAAACTTTCGAGAAGTTTAAGGAATTTCAAAGTGAGGTAGAGAATCAACGTAACAAGAAGATAAAATTTCTACGTTCTGATCGTGGAGGTGAATATCTAAGTTACGAGTTTGGCGAGCATTTGAAGAAATGCGGAATACTTTCACAATTGACACCACCGGGAACACCACAGCGTAATGGTGTGTCTGAACGTCGTAATCGAACTCTCTTAGATATGGTTCGTTCTATGATGTCACTTACAGATTTACCGCTATCATTTTGGGGTTATGCATTAGAAACAGCCGCATTCACTTTAAATAGGGCACCATCTAAATCCGTTGAAACGACACCGTATGAATTATGGTTTTGGAAGAAACCTATATTGTCGTTCTAAAGTTTGGGGTTGCGAAGCTATGTAAAGAAGTTACAGACGGACAAGCTTGAACCCAAAGCGAAAATGCGTCTTCATAGGATACCAAGGAAACTATTGGGTATACCTTCTATCATAGATCCGAAGGCAAAATCTTCGTTGCCAAGAATGGATCCTTTCTAGAGAAGGAATTTCTCTCGAAAGAAGTGACTGGAAGGAAAGTAGAACTCGACGAGGTTGTCGAACCTTCTCTCGAAATTGCGAGTAGCGCAGCACCGGAAGAAGTTCCTGTGGTGCCTACACCAGTTAGAGAGGAAGCTAATGATGATGATCATGAAACTTCGGTTGAAGTTGCTACAGAGCCTCGCAGGTCAACGAGAACTCGTACCACTCCAGATTGGTATGATCCCGTTATGAGTGTCATGTTGGTGGACAACACCGATGACCCTGAGACATATGAGGAAGCGATGATGAGCCCAGATTCCAATAAATGGCAAGAAGCCATGAAATCCGAGATTGGATCCATGTACGAAAACCAAGTATGGACTTTGGTGGACTTACCGGATGGCCGGAAGGCTGTCGAGAACAAATGGATTTTCAAGAAGAAAACAGATGACATATTGTTGATTGGGAATGATGTAGACCTTCTAAATAGTGTCAAGGAATATTTGAATAATAGTTTTTCAATGAAGGATCTTGGCGAAGCAGCTTACATATTAGGCATAAAGATTTATAGAGATAGATCAAAACGCCAAATATCATTGTCACAAAGTACATATTTGGACAAAGTTCTAAAGAGGTTTGGAATGGAAGATAGCAAGAAAGGGTTCTTGCCCATGTTGCCCAATACGACCTTGAGTAAAACTCAAAGTCCGACATCGGTAGAAGATAGAGAAAGGATGAGTAAGACTCCCTATGCCTCAGCCATAGGATCTCTAATGTATGCCATGCTATGTACTAGACCCGACATTGCATATGTTGTTAGTTTAACTAGCAGATATCAAAGTGATCCAGGAGTGGATCATTGGACAGCGGTCAAAAACATCCTTAAGTACTTGAGAAGAACTAAGGATATGGTTCTTTCTTATGGAGGTGATGAATAGCTCGTTGTTAATGGTTACACCGATGCTAGTTGGAACACCGATCCGGATGATTCTAAATCACAATCTGGATACGTATTTATTTTGAATGGTGCAGCAGTTAGCTGCAAAGCAAAGCGTTGTGGCGAGATCTTCAACCTGGATCGGAATACATACATGGCTGCTTCGGAGGCTTCACAAGAAGCGATATGGATGAAAGAGTTCATTACAGAGCTAGGTGTGGTTCCTAGTGCGCTGGACCCAATGTCTATCTACTGTGATAACATGGGCGCCATAGCCAATGCGCAAGAACCAAGGTCACACAAGAAGCTGAAGCATATCAAGCTACGTTTTCATGCTATTCGAGAACATGTCCAGGATGGGGACATAAAGATTTGCAAAGTACACACAGATCTGAATGTGGCGGATCCGTTGACTAAACCTCTCCCGAAATATTGTCGTGGATCCAAGAACACCCGATCATAACGTGATGTCTTGGAGCGACGAAACATAATCGGTGCATACTAAAGGAAGAACACATTCTTATCTTGATATTTAAATGAGGGATCATCTTATTATGCTAACAAAGCGCTAAACAAGCAATATAAGATGCTATCAAACATCATATGTTTATTAGTGAAATGATATGATTCCCGCAGGTGATCTCTATCATGTGCACCGTGGTATGATCACTATCATACCTATATGTGTAAATCCAAGGTCTATGGAGTTTACACGCTATGTGTGTTGTAAGAGAATCATCTCATACTTCTACTTACAACACTACCATATCATAACACTAGCCCAGCAACAATCTAAACTAGACGCCTCTAATTTATCCATTGCAAGTTTTACGTGGCTTAGGGCTTTCGAGATAGAACCGTTCTTACCTACGAACATGAACCACAACGAGGATAATCAAATTGTTGACAACTCGCTTGCAAAATAGATATTGACTATAGTAGGAGAGACAGACACCCGCTAGCCACTTATGCAAACTAGTTGCATGTCAAGCGTGGAACAGGTCTCATGTGCGAGGACATGTAAAGTTTGTCCGGGCCGCTTCATCCCACTACGCCACCAATATCCAAAATTACAACAAAGGAGCAACAACATGATCATCATCGCCCACATACTCATATGTGTACTACCCGTGTAAAGTATCTACGCATAGATCCGGCTCTGATACCACTGTAGGGTTCGCAGCATAGAAAACAAAAATTTTCCTACGATGGGAACTACGTACCACGATCTATCTACTAGATACAAACAACGGACGGATGTATATCCGTAGAGAACATACCCTTGAAGACCGACAAAGCTTAACGAGTTCAACTCGTGGTTGATGTAGACGATCTCTTGCCGATCTCAAGATCGAGAGGAAGTCCTAGCGCCGCAAATCAGCAGCGCATCCGTGCTCGCACACACGTTCGAGGCACCGAGCAACCTCCGCCTCCTCGCTCCAGCGATGCAGCGGAAGCACAAATCTTTCTTGCCGAATAGCCACCGGGAACATGTATCTCGCTAGTCCGAGACCATGGGGGATAAATTCTAGAGGGGGAGAGAGATCCTTCACGAGGAGGTGTGAGAGACAAGTGAGGAGGGGGGCTCCTTTTATAGGAGGAGGGGGGCACCCAAGGGGGTGGCCGCCGGCCATGGGGGCTGCCCCCTGTTGGAGATATGCCCTAGAGGCAATAATAAATATAGTTATTATTATATCTTTGTGTTTATGATAAATGTTTACATTCATGCTATAATAGTATTAACAAGGAAACATTAATACTTATGTGATTTGTAAACTTAATTTGAAATCCCTAGTAAAGCCTCTATACATCACTAGCTTGTTGGTTAATAAATGATTGTGGTTTCCCTATCATGAACATTGAGATGTTATTAACAACAAGATCATATCGTTAGGAGAATGATATGGTGGACATACTCCTATAGATAAGCATAGCATAAAGATCAAGTCATTTTAAATAGTTCAATTGCTATATGCTTTCTGATACATAGTAACCTAATTCCTTCGACCATGAGATCATGCATATCACCTTTACCAGATGGATGCTTTGATGACATCAAACACCACACCATAACTGGGTGGCTATAAAGGTGGCATTGAGTGTTCGGAAAGTATTGGTTGAAACACATGGATCAAGAGTGGGATTTGTCCATCCATATGACGGATAGATATACTCTGGGCCCTCTCGGTGAAATGTCATCCAATTAGCTTGCAAGCATGTGACTGGCTCACAAGGGATCACATATCACGGGACGAGAAAAGAGTACTTATCGGTAACAAGGTTGAACTAGGTATGCAGAGATACCGACGATCATAACCTCGGATAAGTAAACTATCATGAGACAAAGGGAAATTGGTATCGTATGTAAGTGGTTCATTCGATCGCAAAGTAATCGTAGAAATATGTGGGAGCCATATGAATTTCCAGATTCCTCTATTGGTTATTGTTCGGAGAAGTGTCTCGATCATGTCCGCATAATTCACGAACCGTAGGGAGACACACTTAAGGATTCGACGTTGTTTGAGTAGTTATGGAATGATGAGAAAGAGACCGAATGTTGTTCGGAGTCTCGAATGGGATCCGGGATATCACGAGGAGATCCGGAATGGTCCGGAGAATAAGATTCATATAAGGAAAGTCCCGTTTCGGAGTTGGGGAATGGTTCCGGTGTTTTCATCGGGAATGTTCTAGAAGGTTCCGGAATGTCCGGCACTCCGGAGGGGAAGGGTACATGAATGTGTTATATCAAGTTGGTATGATTGCATTATGTACTCGGTGTCATCGCTGAACAAAATAGAGAGTTTATTCAAATCCTAGTTTGAAAAGTCAAACGCCTAGTTTGAAAGTCAAACGACTATTTTTGGGAAGTGGAGAAAGAGGAGGAAACCGAGTTGGGGAGGAGTCCCTCCTCCACCGCCGGCCCACGTCCAAGCCGAGTTGGGGAGGGACTCCCCTCCCCTTGACCGGCCGGCCCCTCCACCTATATAAGGAGGGGGCAGGGCTTCCCTCCTAGACACAAGTTCCTACACCTCTAAACCCTAGCCCCAAGCCGCCGCCGGCCCTAGGGCACTCACCGCCGCTGCCTAGGTGAAACCCTAGCCGCCGGCCTAGCCCCCTACTTGGTGTGTCTAAGCCCTAGAAAACCGAGGGCTCTCTCATAGTCCACCATACTCGCTCCGGCTTAAGGCGAAGCCCTGCGAGATCTCCCCTCTACTTCCGGTACCACGCCGTTGTGCTGCCGGAATCGCGAGGAGAGTGCTACAACCTCCGCTGCCTGCTGGAACAAGGGAGAGGAAGGTCTTCGTCGAGTACCGAACGTGTGACCAACTGCGGGAGCGCTGCCGGATCGCAGCGCCGGAAGGATCGTCTACGCGATCTTGAGATCGGGAAGAGTACGACTACATCACCCACGAGAATCCGCTCTCGTTAAACACTTTGGAATCTTCGAGGGTGAGTTATTCTATCGACTCGTTGCTACAATCTAGTAGATAGATCTTGGCTTGTTTGTGTGTATGCGGTAGAATTTTTTTGTTTTCCATGCTACGAAACCCAACACCCCTCCCCTCCTTCATTCATGTGGGTGGACACTCCACTCACAAAATGCCCTTTAAATTTCCTCCACTCAAAAGTCCACTCAAATTCCCATTAAATTTCCACCAAATTTAATGCAAACTATCATTAAATAAAACTCTTTTATTTTATTCAGAATTTTGTCAATTACTTTAATGACAAACATTCACAAATAACCCCTTGCTAGAATTCCATTTCACATGCATAACCACTTTATGCAATTTCACCTGAAAACCTGTTTCGGTATCTAGTGAAATAAATTCCTGCGCTTGTTTATTCTTTCGGCATGAAACTTTTGCTCCAATTGGATGTCGGTGTCTCTTAAGTGTGTCACCCTACGGTTCGTGAATAATGCGGACATGATCGAGACCCCTCTCGGATCAATAATCAGAAGCGGGATCTAGAGACCCATACTAACTCCCACACATTCAACGATGACTTTCTTGTGATCGTCGGAACCTTTTACGCTAGTATCTTAATCCCTTTGTTTCACGATATATTACATGTCCGATATTCGATCATCGGTATCTCCATACCTAGTTTGATCTCGTTACCGACATGCACTCTTTTCTCGTTCTCGTGATATAACATTCTAGTGATCAAATCACTTGCTTGCAAGCTAATCAATGTGATATCACCGAGAGGGCCCAGAGTATATCTATCCATCATCGGGATGAACAAATTCCACTCTCGATCCATGAGCCTCAACATAACACTTTATTAGTTCTGAATCCATCTTTATAATCACCCTGTTACGGTGTGACGTTTGATGTTATCAAGAAACTCTTCCGGTGTTAGTGATTGACATGATCTCATGGTCTAAGGATTAGGATCACTTCGTAAGTTGTTATAGCAATATAAACTCAATGACTTTGATCGTAATGCTATACTTCGGATGAATGTTCATCACATCATTACACTAATGTTGTGATCCCGTTATTAACAACATCCAATGTCCATGATCAGGAAACCTTGATCATCTTGTTAATCAACGAGCTAGTTTATGAGAGAGGCATAACTAGGAACTTTCTGTTTGTTTATTAAACACACATGTATTAACGTTTCCGTATCAATACAATTATAGCATGCAAAATAAACATCTATCATATACTTGGAATACACATAATAAGCACTTTATTATTGCCTCTCAGGGCATATTCCCTTCACGAAGGTACATTTTTCCGGGTTAAGCTTCATTCGGAACCTTCTCAGGTTTGCGAACGTCTGCCGAATATCATCCAGGAGTGTTTTACTTTCTTTGGTTTTTATAACCACATGGTCCACATACACTTGTAGATTTTTTCCTATCTGGTCATGTAGACACTTTTGCATGCATCTCTGGTATGTTGCTCCTGCATTACGCAGGCCGAACGGCATGGTACGATAGCAATAAGCCCCGTACGGGGTAATAAACGCAGTCTTTATTTGATCGGCCGGATTTAACGGTATCTGGTGGAAACCAGAATACGCATCTACAAATGATAACAGCTCACAACCAGCGGTCGAATCAATAACTTGGTCTATCCTATGTAAAGGAAAAGGATCTTTGGGACACGCCTTGTTTAGGTTCGTGTAATCGATACACATTCGCCATACGACGGCTACATTTGGGTCATCCTTTTTCTTTTCTACTAACACCGGATTTGATAACCAATCTGGATGAAGCACTTCCATGATGAACCCGGCCGCAAGGAGCCGAGCTATCTCATCCCCTATTATTTTTCTCCTGTCTTCGGCAAAGCGGCAGAGAGGTTGCTTCACCGACCTTGATCCTGGCCTTACATGCAAAGAGTGCTCAGCCAACTCCCTCGGCACACCTTGCAGGTCTTGAGTTGACCATGCAAAGATATCTCGATTCTCACGGAGGAAGTTGGTGAGCTTGCCTTCCTATTTGGCATCTAGGCCAGCACCAATCGTGATGGTGCACTTTGGGAACTGCTCGTCTATCTGGATCTTTTTTTGTCTCTTTAGTCGGCTGGAAAGAAACACTTCCATGTGGGTTGGCTAATGCCGGCATATTCAGCTGTGCCGACTGAGCGAGAGCCACTACCTCCTGAATCCTTCTTTTTTCTCTTGCAATCACCAAAGACTCGGCCAGGTTTGATCCGGCCGAAGCACATTCCATCGACTTCCTGTAATCTCCGGCTACTGTTATCACCCCTTGTGGTCCGGGTAACTTCATTTTCAAGTAAGTAATGTGGCAGCTGCTCATGAATTTGGCCAATGTCGGCCGTCCAAGTAAAGCATGATAGCAACTTTCTAGATCCACCACTTCAAATTCCAAGTTTTCCGCTATGCAATTCTCCCTTGTGCCGAATAATACATCCACTCGGACTTTCCCAATGGGTTCGCATGAAAGACCCGACACTATTCCGTGGAATGTGGTCCTTGTGGATTGGAGCATATTCTGCACTATTCCGAGTTTATGCATCGTATCTTTGTACATGATATTGATGCTGCTCCCATTGTCAATGAGCACTTTTGCAAATTTCACATTAATGCTGGGCCCGACAAATGTCGGATCTAGTACGAGTGCGTATGACCCTGGATTCGGCATTATTTTCGGGTGATCCTTTATGCTCCAAGTTATTTCCTGATCTGACCAAGGCACATATCTTGGTACCGCCGGCATAACCATATTTACCTCCATATGCCGGCGTTGTACACTTTGCCTGTCTTGCTGTTCTGTTGTGAACACACAATATGATTGATGATGCTCTCTGTAATCATTACGTCCATTATTTCCGGGGTTAGCCCTTCCATCCTGACCTTGATTTATCACTTGATGCACTGCATCCCTTCGGTCCGAGTTATCATACCTCGGAGGAGGTGGGGGTAACATTAATTGCTGCGCATTTGCTCCGGTTAACTGTGACTGCTGCTGTTGATGCACTTGATGAGGAGGTGCTTGCATGTTCGTCGGGTTCCCCATTGCATTTTTCATCCAGGCACATTGCCGAGTTGTATGATTAGCCGGCTTGGCCGGATTTGGTGTATGAAACTTACACGGTTGATCCAACATGGATTCAAACGTGTACTTCGGCCTTTCCTACCACTGCTTCTTCTGTTCTGGTGTCCACTGTCTCTTTTCTTCGTTCCTTGGCGTCCACTGATGAGGACCATTTTTTCTGCCGCTGAGTGTTTCCGTGACTCGGCTGATCTTGCACTACCGCTGCCACCTGGTTGGATGCATATCTGTACTCCGGTCTCTCCTTTCTTCTTCTACCTCTGAACTCGTTGCGCCTCGATGATCCGGCTGCATCTCTTGCATATTGGTCCTGATGCTCTCTATGTTCTACCGACACCAGTTCTGGTTGTGTCAGATCCCCCAAAGCATATGAATCTGCTATCCTGATGGTTTCTGCCAAGGTGGTCGGCATATCTCTTTGCAACCTCTGCCACAAAACACTGCCATATCGGCAGCCCTGAGCGAACCAAGCTATCGCTTGAGATTCTATAACTCCTTCACATGAGTTTCTAAGGTTACACCACCGAGTCAAGAATTCTCTATTTGTCTCATTCGGCCTCTGTTTGCACATATCAAGCTGTTGTGGCCTGTTTGGTCTTTTGTAAGTACTGGTGAAGTTGCTGACAAACATCTCTTCGAAATCTAGCCAATAGTTGGTACTGCCTGCTGGCAGATTGTTTAGCCATACTTTGGCTGGTCCTTCCAGCATCTGCGGGACATATCTTACCGCCCATCGCAAGTTTCCACCAGCTATCTTTACTGCAGTAGCATAGTCAATCAACCAATCCTGCAGTTTAGTACTCCCATTGTATGTTCTCGTGCCCCTTGCCAGCTGAAAGTTCGGCACTGGTGGCTCGCCCATGATCCGAGGTCCAAAACACGCCGGACCAGGCGGACCCTACTCCTCTAACAACTCGGACCGGTACAACCTGTCTAGTTTTGATCTTGCATCATTTGACGGCAAGTTTCTGTAAATGATTCTTTCCTGTATTCCATAATGGTTATTTCCACCATGCCCTGCATACTCCATATCTGAGTAACCATCATTGTACCTCTCGTTTGCCTGATTATGGTGAGCCGGTCTCACTTCTCGCTCTTGCCGAGGTTCATACCTCGGCTGAGGATTGGGCGGTGGGTCTCTCCTTCCTTCCGCCGGGTCATTGTTCTCATGATTTCCTCTTCCGAGGTCTCCGTTACGTCGTCTTCCATTGCCTTTGTTGGCACGACCGGGGTTTATTTCGCCACTGTTACCTCGGCTCCCATTGCCTCTGTTCTCATTGACTTTTCCGGCTATTGCCGGGTCATACAGAATAATTTGCTTATTTCTTTTTCCTGAAGTTACTGCTCTATCTTTTCGTGCGTTGTTTCCGGGTGAGGATGCTGCTGCCACTGATAGGGCGGGTGCTGCCCCAGCCGAATGAACCATACGCGAGGCTCCCGGTCTTGCCGGGTCAGCCCTAAGCATTTCTCCATTCTGCTGGTTTGCAATGCGTACCAGTTCATTCACTCTTTCTTGCTGTTTCTGCCGGGCTTCGCTGGTTAATCCTTCTAACTCCAACATAGCGGTATTTGCCGCCCTTAGGTTCTTTGTCGGGGTGTTGTACCTCGGCAAGCCTAGATCAACTGAATCTGCCTTATGAGTTTCATGCTCTTCGTTGATATCATTCATGAGGTTTTTTCCTCTCAATCTTAACTCATCTACCCGCTCGGGTGCAACATCTAGTTTATTTGCCTTGGCATATTCTCGCAGGGTCCTGTTCAAGGACTCCCGCAAGGCTGAGACCTTTTTTTGCCTCTACCAGTATTTTCTGCCTAGTCTCTTCTAATTCGGCCTGAGCATTAGTCGGATCAAGTATCAGCGCTACAGGCGTGGTCAGATTATCTATAGTTGCCTGGAGAATATTTTCTGGTCTTTCCAGAGGTGGCCATCTTACCCTTGTTGCCTTCGGGGTTGTCTCCTGCACCTCGGCTGACTTGGCTGCCGACGGATCTACCTCGGTGAGCTGTGGAGCTGCTTGCTTTGTGGTCACCTGTCCTCCCGCCGCTGGTTCCTTGCTTGATCCGACGCCTGCTGCTGCCGTCTGTGCCCCGGTTGCGACCATCACCTCGACGGGGCGTGCTCTACGCGGACCGTTGGCAGCGCTGAGGGGAGGCTCTCCTGCATCAATAACTCGGTGAGGATAAACGCAGGAGGTGGCGATGCCGACGTAGATCTGGTGCGTGCCCAAGTTGATGAAGACGTCGTTGCGCGGTGGAGCTTTCCTCCTGAAGCTGCCTGCGTTATCGCTGACATAGTCCCAGAGATCAAATCTCTGGACCAAGCCAGAGACAACACGCTCGCCGGTGTGAATGAAGTTTCCCGTCCGGATCTTGACTCCAGCTAGCACCGCTGCTGGCCCCACGGTGGGCGCCAACTGTCATGGTGGTGGCACGGCAGATGCCATGGGTAGGCTAAAGTATGGAGCCAATGGATGCTAGAGGGATCCGGGGAGGGAAGATGCAGTGATTTCTACACTCAAATGACTAACATGAAGATCTTTCTTTCTCCTTACAAGAACTACAAGCACTCCTTGAGCTGTTAGCAAGAGGAAGAAGACTACTACATGAGCCTTACGGCGTAGAATGAATCGATCCTTCCCAGGAGCCCGCTTCTCCCCTTATAAAGGGGTGCCTTGGTCCTCCTAGGGCTGACGTGACAAGCATATTCGAGGAATATGCTTGTCCCAATATGGTAACTCGGCGGCTCTCTTTCCGTGTCCCCCTTCTAACAACGGCAATGTTCTAAAGAGCCCCACCTGCGCGCCTCGGGCTCCATGACTGTCACCTCCGTGACCTTCCTCTGAACTTCTGCTGCTCTGCCCCTTGTCCTTTGTGCTTGGCTCTGTTCAGATTCTCCCTAGCTAGCGACTAGGGTTTGACTATAGGCACATCCTTCTCCTGCGAGCTTCGTGTTACTCGGCCTTGTCTCGCATAACTCGGCTCGGCCTTCACTTGTATTCAAGTTAGTCAGACTTACTCGGTCGACTTAACTCATATGTCGGCTGGATAAGGTGTTTATCCTTCTGTAGCCGTCATGGCCTTGCTTAGCTCGACCGATATAAACAGTAACTCGGCTCATGATAAGGGAGACTTCTTTTATCTTTTCCCTGTCTTGACCCTATCCGGGGTCACCTCCCCAACAAGTTCCCAGTTTGTTGCTTGTTTAGATAAACGAGAACTTTGTTTTTTATTGAAGAACATGCATGTTGATTTTTCATGATTTTTTCAGTCTCGTTTCTCGAACCAAAGTAACAAGAATAAGTCCATGAACTTTTAGATATTTTTTTTTCTTTTTTCCCAATTTACATTCTGACACATATGCTCCGGGACCCAAAACTCCATGCCCGCGAGGAAGTCACTTACCAAAAATCTCTTGATAAGGTATCCACTTAACAAAAGTACAAAATGATAAACCCTTTTTAAAGTGCTCTGCCGGCCACCTGCCCATCACAGGGGACGTGTACCCTCTTTTTTTAGGGACAGGGGACGTGCACCCTAAGTAATCTAGGATGCAAAACTTGCGGGCTGCGAAATGTCCAAAAAATCATATGATTATGATTACACTTTAAAATACACATCTCGTACGATCCAAATCGAACGGATAATATACCCCGCGACGACAACCATCAGTCGTGGATCAGGCGGTCAGGAAAGAACCCTAGTGCCCGTCGCGGCAAATATAAAGAAGGGAGCCATACCGCTCGGCCGAACCCTTTCCCCCAGACCCCTGCCACTCCTCGCCGCCGCCACCTCCTCCTGGTTCTCTCTCCTCCTTCCTTCGAGGTTAGTATCCCGAACCATCTCCCCTGTGATTAGACTCGTTGTGCATGCTAGGATCGAGTTTTGGGGTTCCTTTTGAGCGGACGCATCGTCTGTTTGTCTGTATGGCTGCCTCGATCCGTCGGGTTACTTGCCTCGCTCTGAAGATTTGCTACGAATTCTGTTTCTAACTTGCTATAACAGCTGTGAGGGCAAAATATTACCGAATTATCTGCGCTCTTTACTTCTGCGCGGAAGAATTTTTTGCTGGTTTATATTGTTACCTCGATCGGTCGATTTAGTAGCCCTTCCTGTAGATTTAGTTCGAATTATGTACCTAATTTACCTCGATCCTTGCTTGGTTGAGTTTGTCTGTAGGTTCACCTGTATATATTAGTAGGGTTCTACTGGATTTGTGTGTTTAATTAGGTAATTGCCTACCTTAATATGATTTGACTACTTGTCTACCTTGACTCTTTATTATATTCCCATGGCCTACCAGATTTAGCTAGCGATTATGCACAGCTGTTTTGCTATAGGTCTACAGCTAACAGTTTGTCAATTCCCTAGGTGTAGTGTATCTTAAGATCTATTTAAGCCTGCACTCTAATAGCCTTGAGTGCTGCACGGTCTGATTTAACCATCTCTTCACTAGTTTTCATGGTCATTCTCTGAGGTCTTTAGTTTATCAGTTTGCGTCACACTTTTAATCAGGTTTGTGTGTATTATTTTTCAATCGTTGTTTAATTTGATGATACAATTTGCATGTGAACACCTCTGACATGATTACCAGGGTTTTACGATTTTTATGTGCAAGTTTGCACATAAGATTTTATCTATGAGATAATAGTGCTTGTTTGCGTAATTACTATTTGAACATGTTTCTGATGTCATTGCTTAATTGTGTGTTGCAGTTTGTTAGCTGACACTTCAGCCATGGGTAAGGAGAAGACTCACATTAACATTGTGGTCATTGGCCATGTCGACTCTGGCAAGTCGACCACCACTGGCCACCTGATTTACAAGCTTGGAGGAATTGACAAGCGTGTGATCGAGAGGTTTGAGAAGGAAGCTGCTGAGATGAACAAGAGGTCGTTCAAGTATGCGTGGGTGCTTGACAAGCTGAAGGCCGAGCGTGAGAGAGGTATCACCATCGATATCGCTCTCTGGAAGTTCGAGACAACGAAGTACTACTGCACGGTCATTGATGCACCTGGTCACCGTGACTTCATCAAGAACATGATCACCGGTACCTCCCAGGCTGACTGTGCTGTTCTCATCATTGACTCCACCACTGGTGGATTTGAGGCTGGTATCTCCAAGGATGGCCAGACTCGTGAGCATGCTCTCCTTGCTTTCACCCTTGGAGTCAAGCAGATGATCTGCTGTTGCAACAAGGTATAAGTTAACTCTTTTTGTTCATTGAACAACATATTACTACACATGTCTGATGCTAGTCCTTAGCTTGGTTTAAGCTTGCTGCATGATCTAAATGTTCGATTTTAGTTAACATGGACCGCATGTTCGGCATCCTTTTCTTAATTTCAATTAGTAGTCGTGTTCTTAATGTCATGGTCTAATTGTTTGCTGATTGTGTATTAGTGCATGCCTGATCATGTGGATAATCATGTCTGAATGTAATGCATCCAGTGCTTGTGATTTCATATTAGTATACACATTCTGAATATTTTTATAAGTTGTTTGCTGAAATTTCTGCTTGTAAATATAGCAGCTGCTATCTATAGTCAAGTAGGATTGCATATTAGTCTATGCCTGATAATGGTTAACCCTGCTCTTCTATCTTGTACCCCTGCATTTTTTCTTGGAACTAGTTTGATTATTCTGCTGCTTTACATTATGATAATTGTGCACTATCTGTACTGTCCTGCGACTTTATTTGATACATATGCATCCGATTTTGTAATAACCTTGTCTCTTGCTGTTATCTACTGTAACTATCTGTCAGTATATATTCAATTAATATTATTGTCCTGCTGCTCTCTCAAGATGGATGCCACCACTCCCAAGTACTCGAAGGGACGTTATGAAGAAATTGTGAAGGAAGTCTCTTCTTACCTGAAGAAGGTTGGCTACAACCCTGACAAGGTGCCATTTGTCCCCATCTCTGGGTTTGAGGGTGACAACATGATTGAGAGGTCGACCAACCTTGACTGGTACAAGGGCCCCACCTTGCTTGAGGCGCTTGACCAGATCAACGAGCCCAAGAGGCCCTCAGACAAGCCCCTCCGTCTTCCCCTCCAGGACGTTTACAAGATTGGTGGCATTGGAACTGTGCCTGTTGGCCGTGTTGAGACCGGTGTCATCAAGCCTGGCATGGTTGTCACCTTTGGTCCAACTGGTCTGACCACTGAGGTTAAGTCTGTTGAGATGCACCATGAGTCTCTCCTGGAGGCGCTCCCTGGTGACAACGTGGGGTTCAACGTCAAGAACGTTGCTGTGAAGGATCTCAAGCGTGGGTTTGTGGCGTCCAACTCCAAGGATGACCCTGCCAAGGAGGCTGCCAACTTCACCTCCCAGGTCATCATCATGAACCACCCTGGTCAGATCGGCAACGGCTATGCCCCAGTGCTGGACTGCCACACGTCACACATTGCCGTCAAGTTCGCTGAGCTGGTGACCAAGATTGACAGACGATCTGGCAAGGAGATTGAGAAGGAGCCCAAGTTCCTGAAGAATGGTGATGCTGGGATAGTAAAGATGATTCCCACCAAGCCCATGGTTGTGGAGACCTTCTCTACTTACCCTCCTCTTGGTCGCTTTGCTGTGCGTGACATGAGACAAACGGTTGCTGTTGGTGTCATCAAGGGCGTGGAGAAGAAGGACCCCACCGGTGCCAAGGTGACCAAGGCTGCTGCCAAGAAGAAATGAGGGATCTTGTTGATCCTTTCAGTTAATATATCTAGCTCTCTTTTTTGTTACCTGTCGTGATGCGGTGGAGAGTCGTTCAGCATTTAGCTCTTTCTGCAATGTGCTCTTATCGTTTAAAACACTGTCGTGTTATTTGGGTTTCCTGGTAACCTGGAGGATGTGTAAGACTCGTTTGTGTTTTTATCGGCTGTGGAATGTGGTTTGGTAGTTATGCATGTCAAATTGTTTCATCGTTTTGCTTGCTTTCATTGTACCTCTCTGTTCAGTTTGGTCTGGCTTTGTATGTCTGGGATTAATTCCTTAGTTAGTCTTGAGCTTTTACAGTGATTTGTTTGCCTATGGTAGCAATGCTTCATATATGTCAAGATGCTGAATTCGCAATCCATTTTGAGGCGACAAGTTTGTTCTGTGGTATACTACGGGTATAAGCTTTTGCTGTTTATGTTTATATGGTAGCTGGTGCTTCTTTCTGAGGTGATTGATCGCCATTGTTAATTGGCTGTTATGTTTCAGTGCTTTCTCAAGATGCATATGTAGATCACTAGATGTATGTTGGGCCTGTACTTGTTTATTTCAGATTTTTGTTGTTGTCTGACTGTAATTTTCTCGGTAACATAGATTCATTACTAGCAGCAGGGACTTTCTTCTGGTCACTAGGACATGACCATATGGAACGCTGGCCGCTTCTCAGCCCTCAGGTTTCGCCTAAGCTTAGTCTTAGTCAGACATGATTCCCAAACATTTTGAGGCACAATAGGATAAGATCAACTCTAGCAAACCACAAGAGTAATCAAAGTGAAAGTGATTGCTTTGTTAGAAGTCATGTTAATTTATTTCTATGAAAGTAGAAGTTACATCACGTCTCCAGGACAAACTATTACAATGCCACACATATGCAGATATTTAGATCTTAATTTTTTGGAAGCTAGGGAATAGGTTCATTTTCGATCTCCCTGGAAAGCTTACTCTCTTGAACTGCAGATTCCAGGGAGAAACATCATACTAGCAAAACAAGCGTCAGTGATCAGGAAAGAACTAAATGTACCAACCAAAAAATAGAGCACCACCCACCTCACTGTCCCTGGTCAAGCCATAAACGGAACCATCCTTTCTTTCTACCAACTCATCTTTCTTGCAAAGTAGCATGTGTTAAACAGGCACACCTTCATAGATAGCCAGCCTTTTTTTTTGTTTTTCCTCTCCAATCAATCTATAGAATCTATGCTAAGATGCCTGACTGGTTAAGCATCGACTATTGCTCCCCTCCGTGGTCAAGGAGAAGGTACTACCCCACTGGATAAAATGGAGACAAATCCTTTTCGAAAGCAAGAGATGAAGCTGGATCCCGTCGACATCTATAGCAACGGTACATCAGATCAAATTTCTCTTCGAACTTCTCATTGTGTTCTAGACACCTTCCACACTGCCCGCATCTCTTGATGCAAACCTCGCATGCCCTGCATTTTCCACATCCTCTGTCATTGCACTCCTCTTCAGGGCAGTCAAAGACAAGCTTGTAGCTCTCACATATAGGGCACATCTCAATATCAAGAGCATATCCGTCTCTGCAACCTGATAAAAACTGGTTAGCATGACGGAATCGTGGAGCCCGGTTGTGCAACTCCTGCGTCTTGTCGATGTTCAGTAAGGATAATAACTCCTCATAATCCTCTTTTGGTAAACTGAAGTTCTTATCGATTCTGAGGCTCTTAATACCAGACTTTTCCTTCATATTGAATGACTTCAGATTGGCGATAAGAACGTCTAAAGTTAACCGCGGGCAGCACGCGATGCTCAACTGTATAAGAAAGGAAAAGTTAGAGCAGATGATTAAACGAAAATGTTTTTGTTGAACTATTTTTTTTACAACACAAGCATGTGCATAAAAGTTGTCTCCGAAATTGACAGGACACATTATTCTCATAATATTTCATCTTTGAACTGTCGCAAGAAATTATAAAACATGTATGATCATTTTAGAAGTCATCCGGTCAAAAGATTCCGCATGGTACTCCTGCAACGCAATTAGTACTGTTGGAACATCCACAATAATTTTCTGCTTTTGCTGCCAACTGTCCCACAGCTCTTGCAGCGGTCTCACCTAGTAACTAGGTTTGCCCTAGAGACTGTGATCCAGGCAGACATATGGACAAGTTAACAGTAGGAGTACTATTAGCTAAAACCAAATAAAACAATGTGAAATCTAAGATCTTTTTATTTGTGCTATAAAGCTATAACAATAGAAACTATTGAAGTTACCAAAGGATATAAGTAATCGACAAGATTGAGTATCACCATAATAAGCATGCTAAGATAGGAAGTACATTGGCGCAACTAAGAACATCTATATACAGATAAATTCGTTGCCAAAATATGACTGTAGGCCTTCAAGTAGCTGAATTACTCTGAAGAGGATCGTGACAGCACTAACCTTTGTTAACTTGGGATTACATTGAAGAACAGCATTCAGACCCTTATCAGTGATATTTATGCAGTCGTTGATAGTTAGGCACTGCAAAGCACCTGGCACCTTCAGTGTCAGGCGTAGGAGATCAGGATCGGATATCTTCCAGCGCAAGACCGGTTCGAAATGGATGCATTTCCATAACGACTCGTCGCCGTGAACGGCGGAACGCAGAGACTTGCACACCATCTCAACTGCTAGTCTGTCGCGGAGTCCGAGATAGGGAAGAGCGAATACGATTATATCCTCGGAATCAGCTGTGTCACGGCACAGCAATGCGGCATTGCCGGAGGCATCCCTGGATACGGATGTAGCTGACTCTGAGCAGGAGGAGGATGAAAGGGGAGGCGATCCTGGAGAGCCGGAGAGGAGGCTAGCGAAAGCGCTCACAGTCGGTGGTTTCCCCTTGGAGAGCGCAAAAGCGGACTGATTCAGGTAATGGTAACTCAGGCCGGAACCACCGTCGCCGTTCCCAAAACGCGCGGCGCCACGGGCCAGCGCCCGCAGCCTGGCATCATGACGCTCGTCGTTCGGCAGAAAGGAGCACGACGGGTGATAATTCAGCGCCATGTAGCCTCCAAAATCCCGTCCGCTCTCCTCCTCTCTTCTCTCTCTGTGTGCGTGTTTTTTTTTCTATTGAATATGCATAGAACGATAGAATAGAAGACGCGATCCTCAAGAGAACAACCTTCTATTCCTGATTTTGACGGAGCAATCCCGAGTCCCGACAACGGTTCCCAAATCAATGCAGTAACAGAGGAACTGGGGGCTCCATATAGACAGCACAATCTCCTAATCAAAGCCCAAGCCGGAATAGGCAGCAGTTCGGAATCCGAAACTCCGAATCCCTACCAGTACGGTACGGGCGACGATGGACCGACATCGACACAGACGTGGTCTGTCGGGGAGGGGATTGGCGGCTGGCGAGTCTGCACCGGACGCGGAGTTCAGACAGACACCTTCAAATGCGTATTGGAGCAGAGCGGCTAGTGGGGAGGGTGGACGGTGGACGGTGGACGGGTGAATTCCTCTGTCGATTTTAAAGGAATATAAAAAAAGAGTGACATCAGTACTAGGATGGCATACACAAGATGAAACGAATCTTGGTCTAAAACCGTAGATTCATACAGCTCCACGTCAGATGGGGTCCATACAGCTCCACGTCAGGAAATACGATATTGTACAAACACTAGTGACCGGAGATGAACCTCTAGTCCGTATTTAGTAACCGTAAAATCATATTTTTGATATACTCCATCCGTTTTAAAATATAAAATGTTTTAGGTTTATGAAGAAAAGTATCTAGACTTGTTTTAGTGTGTAGATTCACTCTAAACCTACATATAAAAAATAGTCTAAATACATTTGCTTTACAAAGCTAAAACATCTTATATTTTAAAACGAAAAAAGTATAACGATTGAACTGATTTTGCTTGATAAGTTCAATGACTATCGATGAATTTAACTTAAAAGCTATCACCAGTGGGTGCATGGTGGATTTAACTCAAACGCTATCACCAGTGAGTGCATGGTGTTGTCGACATCACCTGCAAAAGATAAAAGTGACCTCGTGTGCATATTCACATCTCAAAGATTCATTGATTTATGATTGAGTAGTTCACTTGTGTCGTTGGTCCACGACCACGTTCGCAAAAAAAATTCTGCGCCATGTAGGTGTTCTTCCAGTGTTTTGCTACCGTCTATGAAAGGCCATGTACTCCTGCTTTGAAATCACAAATTACTATCACCATATTTAGAAACCGAGTTTTTTCAGAGAGCTCGGTCAATCCATATAATCCTAATCGTTATCCAACGATTTCAGTTATATGATGTTAGTGTCTAACAAGGCCAATTGTTAGGATGAAATATGATTGGTCGTATGAGAACGCGGGACTAGAGTTCTCAATATATGTGTCAAACCAGATGTACGCGAAATTAACACTTCTACTTATTTAATCATTTCATGATTCGCTATTAATGCTATGATTTTAATATTCCTTGTAAGGATACCGATGCAGCCACTTCGAGTACAAAGATGAGGAGTTCCCCAGGAAGCTAGAGTTTCGATTTACAACAACCATGTGGAGACCGAGAGGTTGAAGACGTTGGTTCGTAGTCTAGGTGGTGAACCATAGAGTTCTTGCGATTATCTTCTTTATATGTATGTTGGTGCTCATTTGGTCGCCAAATAAAAGATCGATCTTTTCTTAGAATATCTCCTCGTCTCTCGTTTGGTTGTATGCACTGGCTTGGCGAAGTTATAGTTTGACACTTTTGGGAGCTTAGACTAGAGAATTGGCATGGCAGTGTGGGAGAACGGCGCCTTTACAAATGATACCGCTATCACTAAACTACGCTCCATTGAAAGAGGCGCTGACATCTGGCAATTTTTCGGCACTATTTAGGGCGGTGCCTACATGAAGGAACTCGACACCTTTTAGTTCAGCGTCGATGACGGCATCGATCATGGTCGGAAGATGATCACCATAGTATCCCTATTGGCATAGAAAAACGAATGGCACTGATATGTCGGCGCCGGTTGGAACGACGCCAAACCTAGGCACCTCGGCTCGCTAGGTGCCGACTCTTCTCATCTTTCGGCGCCGGTAAAACGACGTCTACATGAAGAACCTCGGCGCCACTAACCACGACACCGAATTCATTGAACGTTTTTGGAGATAGAAATGATCACTGCAATATCCCTATTGGCGCCGAAAACAAACGGTGCCGACATGTAGGCGCATTCCAAACGGCACCGAACCTAGGAACCTCGACTCTAGCTAAAGTGGCGCCGACTCTTCCCATTTTTGGCGCATGTAAGAACGACGTCTACATAAAGAACCTCGGTGCCACTAACACGGCGCCGAATTCACCGTCCATTTTCAAAGAAAGAATGATCACTTCACTAACCCTATCGGCGCTGAAAATGAACAGTGCCAGTAAGAATAACGTGAAACTTTTTCATCTCGAATCCATTTGAAGTGGCGCCGAGGCGTGGCTGGAGGCACCATGGTGAAGCCTAGATATAGGCTCCATCTGAAACAACGCCATAGTTGCGCAGGTTGGCATTCGTTGGGGGAAAAGAAGCACAACCCCGCCGCTTGCGGTGAATCCCGAGGATAGTTTCAATCATCAGATATGTAGCAGAAATAAAAACAATGAGCACATACGCAGGTGACACATGGATTTACGTGAAAAAACCTTCTCAAGGTGAGAAGGAAAAAAACCACGGGTGCGGACCAACCGGTCCACGCGAGCTTCACTATGAGCAACCTGGATACAGAGTCTTCTCTATAACATCTAGAGATATACAACACACTCAGCATATTACCAACCGACAACAACAACAACCACTTGAGAGTATCTCAGTTTCTGTCCCCTTCGGTAATCATCAAACTGCTCTTAAACGCAGATCCAATCAGCACCAAACTTGGTAGACAAGCTGACATACGAGTACCCAACATACGTGCCAAATTTCAGGCCAATCGGATACCGTTTGCCTGCCCAAACTATTCGTCTACCAAAACTGCTCTGTGCTGAAACTGCAATAGTCCGAACTGACTAAACCGCTTCCAAATCTAAGGCTACACTGACCCAAATCTCAAACCAGCTAACAATATCAAAGTACTCAAATAAAGGAACAAGATCACCAAGTTTGGAGCCAATCCAAGCACGTTTGAGTCTCCAAACACCAGCTTGAAGACAGACCGGTCAGATCTCAGAAATCTGGACAAAAATCACCTCTCCTTCTTCCTCTCTTCTCACTAGGTTGTGGTATTCTTCTGTGTTCTCTCACCCTCTCTCTTGCTCAGCTCACTCTCTAATTGAGACACACAACCACCAAGGGTGTTTAGGGTTTTCTTTTCTACTCCTCTCCCAAGGAGCACCTTAGTCGTTGGATACGAACATCGATCAACGGTTGAAACATGTTGGACTTTCACGGGCTAATGTTGGGATGCCAACACACCTCCATGTGGAGGGACATGTCCCAACAAACTCCCCTCCCGACATCATGGAGGGTCTCACTGCCAACCGACAGTCATGCCAGCGAGCCGACGACATACCTCGAGCTTTCCTCTTGTCACCACCTTGGTCAACATATCAACCCCATTGCCATCTGTGTGCACGTTCTCAATTTGCATTTGCTTGGAATTCAGCACCTCTTGAATCCAATGATAGCGAACATCAATATGCTTTGACCTCGAATGTAAACTTGCATTTTTACTCAGGTGAATGGCACTTTGGTTGTCACAAAACAACACATACTTGTCTTGCTCAAAACCAAGCTCACAAGCCAATCGTTTCAGCCACAATAGCTCCTTGCTCGCCTCAGTTACTGCAATGAACTCGACCTCAATTGTGTTCAGCGCCACACACTTTTGCAACCTGCTTTGCCATGCCACTACTCCCCCTGAATGGGTAATCAAATAACCTGAAGTAGACTTCCTTCCATCAACATCTCCAGCTAAGTATGAATATGAATATGCAATCAGCTTGGGCTCACTACCACCAAAGCAAAGCTTCATATTAGTGCTGCGCCGGAGATACTTGAAAATCCACTTCATGGATTCCCAATGTTGTCTTCCTGGATTTGACATGAATCTGCTCACATTGAGCAATGTTAGGCTGTGTGCACATCATAGCATACATTAAACTCCCAACAGCTGAAGCATGAGGAAATTTTTGCATTTCCTTTTCCATCTCTTCAGTGGAGCGACATTGCTTTTTACTCAACTTGAAATGAGCTGCGAGTGGACATCTCACTTCCCTTGATTTGTTCATCTTGAACTCGCGAAGTACCTTCTCAATATATTTCTCTTGAGACAAGTACAACCTGTTGGATTTTCTGTCTCTCTCAATTCTCATGCCAAGAGTACACTTTGCTGGACCCAAATATTTCATGGCAAAACTTTTGCTCAACTCTTTATTTAGCCTAGCAATCCTAGAGACATTCTTGCCAACAATCAAGATATCATCAACATAGAGCAACAACATGATAAAATCATCACCTGAGAACCTCTGAATAAACACAAAATGGTCTGAGCTACACCTCTTGTAGCCTTGCTCCCCCATGATAGATTCAAACTTCATGTACATTGTCTTGGTGCTTGTTTCAGGCCATAAAGACTTTTCTTCAATTTGCACACATAGTCTTCTTTGCCTTTAACAAGATACCCCTCAGGCTGCTCCATGTAGATTTCTTCCTCCAACTCTCCATGAAGGAAAGTTGTCTTCACATCCATTTGCTCAACCTCCAAGTTGAGACTTGCGGCCATGCCAAGGATCATTGGGACTGATGTCATCTTCACCACCAGAGAAAATATTTCATCAAAGTCAATAACTTTTCTCTGGCTGAATCCTTTTACAACTAGTCTGGCCTTGTAACTTGGATGTGACATGTGATCTTCTTGCTTGATTCTATAGACCCACTTATTCTTTAGAACTTTCTTGCCCTTAGGCAACTTCATCAACTCATAAGTATGATTCTTATGCAAGGAATTCGTGTCTTCTTGCATAGACTTATTCCACTCCTTCTTGTTCTCATCTTTCATTGCATCTTGAAAGCACTCAGGTTCTGAACCATCAGATAATAACACCACATATTGGTCTGAATCGTACCTAGTGGAAGGAACACGACCTTGGCTGGACCGTCTGAGTGGAGCAGTTGGTGGACTATCTGGTTCAGGTGCTTGCTGATCATGATCATCTTATTCAGCATCATACTCTTGCCGCTGGGGAGCATCCTCACCTATTCCACTATGTGCATCATCTTGCACATCTTCTGCATCATTATTTTCAGCTTCTTGTTGAGATGAATCTATAGGAACTGGGTCAGACTCAGATCTGTCTTGCTGCTTATTTCTAGGAGAAACATGTACTAGAACTTGCTCCGGAACGTGCACCTTTGTCTTCACAATATCCTCAATTGTTTGGTCTTCAACAAACACAACATCATGGCTTCTCACAACCTTTCTTGCTATTGGATCATACAACTTATAGCCGAACCGATCACCTCCATAGCCAAAAAATATACACTGTCGTGTCTGTGAATCAAGCTTTGACCTTTCATCTTGAGGGATATGAACAAAGGCATTGCACCCAAAAACCTTCAGATGCTCATACGAGACGTCCTTGTCATAAAAGACCCTGTTTGGAACATCAGCCTACAATGGATAACTTGGTGAGAGATTAATAAGAAAAACTACAGTCGACAAAGCCTCACCCTAATAATGTTTAGGCAGCTTTGCACTTGATAGCAAGCATCTAACTCTCTCAACAATTGTCATGTTCATCCTCTCAGCAAGACCATTCATCTGTGGTGTCTTCGGAGGAGTAAATTGGTGCCTAATTCCCTGCTCCTTGCAATGGGCATCAAATGGGCCAATATACTCTCCCCCATTATGAGTGCGAATGCACTTGATCTTCTTCTCAGTTTCTCTCTCAACTGAGACTTGGAATTGCTTGAACACACTTAGTACTTGATGTTTGTTCTTCAAAACATAGACCCAGACCTTCCTCGAAAAGTCATCAATAAATGTGACAAAATACTTTGCTCCACCCATTGACCTCAACGACATTTTGCAAACATCGGAATGTATCAAGTACAACACCTTGGGCTTCTTGTGAGGAGGTTGACTCTTGAATGCAACTCTGTGTTGCTTCCCCGCTAGACAATCTGAACATTTCTTGATGTGAACACCTTTCAACAGATTTTTCTTCACTAGCACTGTCATCCCCGTCTCACTCATGTGCCCAAGTCTCTTGTGACATAAGGCACACACATCCTCTTTCTGCAATGCATTGACACAAACAACAGGAAGCTTAGCATGAACATGATACAAAACTGAAACCATGTTACCTTTTGCAACAACCAGATTTCCTTTGGTGAGCTTGTACTATGCATTTCCAAATTTTCTCAAGTACCCATCTCCATCAAGCAATGCAACAGAGATAATGTTGAGCCGAAGGGCCTCAACATGCCTCACCGACTTGAGGACTAGTGTCGTACCATTTTTAGTCTCCAAGTGCAGATCTCCTCTTCCAATGATTTTTGCTCTATCATTATTATCCATCTTCACAACACCAAAATCACCTGCTGTGTAGTTGGTGAAGAGCTCTCTACGAGATGTAGCATGTATGGTAGCACCCTCTCCGGATCCAAGTCATCTCATCACCATCTACAAGGTTGATGGTATCATCATAAACTACAGTGATCCTCTCCTCAATGGTGGAAACACTGCTGCCTTCATGTTCTTCATGCATGATAAACATGATCTCCTCAACCGCAGCAATCTGGCCTCTATCACTGTCGGTTTGTTTCTGAACTTTCTTCTTTTTCTTTTTGTCTTTCTTCCATTGTTCACAATGCCACCATATGTGTCCCTTCTCATGGCAGTGATGGCATATAATACCAGCATACTTGTCTTCGCCTCTTCATTTCCTTCTACTTCTTTCTCCTTCCTTACTCGGACCTTTGCTCTTGCTTCTCCCCCGTGACTCGGTCACTAACATTTCAGAATGTGAGGAAGAACCGTCCTTATCAGCAATTTTTCTAGACTCTTTATTTAGTACCTTGGTCTTCACAAGGTTCCAAGTGACTACTCCATTAGGTGTTGTATTGCACACGGTGACCTTAAAGGTCTCCCAAGTGTCCGGTAATGAGCCAAGTAGCAGCAAGGCTCTCACTTCATCTTCAAATGTGATTCCCATTGAAGATAGCTGGTTTATAATGCCCTGAAATTCATTCACATGATCTGCAATTGGAGTTCACTCCTTGTACCTCAAACACATCAATTTCTTGATGAAGAACATCTTGTTAGTACCTTCTTTGCGGGCATACAACTCCTCCAATTTCTGCCGCAAGGTACGTGCATGTGACTCATCAATGATATGGTTTAAAACATTATCATCCACCCATTATCGGATGAACCCACAAGCTTGGAGATGAAGTACCTCCCAATAATCTTCTTGCAAATCACTAGGCATCTCAGTGGAGAACACCGGCTTCCAGTAATCCTTCACATATAACAAGTCCTTCATCTTTCTCTTCCATGCTTAATAATTTGTACCATTCAAATAAATCATTCTGTTGGTATTCACTTCCATCCTTCACCACAAGCAAATGCACTCAGCCCAAAACAAACCTTGCTCTGAACTGACCATGAACTGAACCTCATCTCTAATACCACTTTGTTGGGGGAAGATAAGCACAACCCCGCCGCTTGTGGTGAACCCCGAGGATAGATTCAATCAACAGATATGCAGCAGAAATAAAAAACAATGATCACATACATAGGTGACACAAGGATTTACATGGAAAAACCTTCTCAAGGTGAGAAGGAAAAAAACACGGGTGCGGACCAACCGGTCCACGCGAGCTTCACTATGATAAACCTGGATACAGAGTCTTCTCTAGAACATCTAGAGATATACAACATACTCAGCATGTTGCCAACCGACAACAACAACAACCACTTGAGAGAAAGATTACAGCAAAGCAGAGTATCGCAGTTTCTATCCCCTTCGGTAATCAACAAACTGCTCTTAAACCGCAGATCCAATCAGCACCAAACTTGGTATACAAGATGACATACGAGTACCCAACGTACGTGCCAAATTTCAGGCCAATCGGACATTGGTTCCTTCCCAAACTATTCGTCTACCAAAACTGCTCTATGATGAAACTGCAGCAGTCTGAACTGACTAAACCGCTTCCAAATCTGATGGTACACTGACCCAAGTCTCAAACCAGCTAATCAAATCTAAGTACTCAAATCAAGGAACAAGCTCACCAAGTATGGAGCCAATCCAAGCATGTTTGAGCCTCCAAACACCAGCTTGAAGACAGACCGGTTATATCTTAGAAATCTTGACAGAAATCACCTCTCCTTCTTCTTCCTCTCTTCTCACTAGGTTGTGGTGTTCTTATGTGTTCTCTCACCCTCTCTATTGCTCAACTCACACTATGATTCAGACACACAACCACCAAGTCTCTCAAGCTTTGTTGGGTTGCAAGATTAAGGATGGTGATCCACTGAGTACGCGTGTGATCAAAATGGTTGGTTGCGTGCAGTCTCTGGAGAGGCTTGGTTACCCCATTAGCGAAGAGTTTGCTATGAACATAATTCTGAACTCTCTTCCTATTGCGTTTTGTCAGTTCATATTGAACTACCATTCATGGTATGGATAAGAATCTCACTGAATTACATGGGATGCTCAAGCAGGCAGATGCGGATCTCAAGAAGGACGTCAGTCAAGTGTTGATGGTCCAGAATAAGGCTAAGTTCAAGAAAATTTCTTGGACTAAGAAGAAGGCTAAGTCAGGAGGCAATGCTCAGGACCCGGTCCCAAGCGCTTCCTTAGGGACTAAGCCATCTCCTTCAGCCGGATCAACTTGCTTATATTGCAAGGCGGATAGCCACTACAAGAGGAACTGCAGCAAGTATTTGGCCGACAAAGCAAGAGTGTGTTGGAGATATGCCCAAGAGGCAATAATAAAGTGGTTATTATCATATCTTCATACTTATGATAAATGTTTACATACCATGCTATAATTGTATTAACCGGAAACATTAATACTTGTGTGATTTGTAAACATAAAAGAGTCCCTAGTAAAGCCTCTTGTTAAACTAGCTTGTTGGTTAATATATGATCATGGTTTCCTGATCATGAACATAGAGATGTTATTAACAACAGGGTCATATCATTAGGAGAATGATGTGATGGACATACTCCTATAGTTAAGCGTAGCATAAAGATCAAGTCATTTAATATAGTTCATTTACTATAAGCTTTCTGATACATAGTAACCTAATTCCTTCGACCATGAGATCATGTTAATCACCATCACCGGAAGGATGCTTTGATGACATCAAACACCACACCGTAACTGGGTGGCTATAAAGGTGGCATTGAGTGTTCGGAAAGTATGGGTTGAGGCACATGGATCAAGAGTGGGATTTGTCCATCCATATGACGGATAGATATACTCTGGGCCCTCTCAGTGGAATGTCATCCAATTAGCTTGCAAGCATGTGACTGGCTCACAAGGGATCACATATCACGGGAACGATAAAAGAGTACTTATCGGTAACGAGGTTGAACTAGGTATGCAGAGATATGGCGATCAAAACCTCAGATAAGTAAACTATCGTGAGACAAAGGGAAATTGGTATCGTATGTAAGTGGTTCATTCGATCACAAAGTAATCGTAGAAATATGTGGGAGCCATATGAATTTCCAGATTCCTCTATTGGTTATTGATCGAAGAAGTGTCTCGGTCATGTCCGCATAATTCACGAACCGTAGGGAGACACACTTAAGGATTCGATGTTGTTGAGTAGTTATGGAATGATGAGAAAGAGACCGAATGTTGTTCGGAATCTCGGATGGGATCCGGGATATCACGAGGAGATCCGGAATGGTCAGGAGAATAAGATTCATATAAGGAAAGTCCTATTTCAGAGTTGGGGAATGATTCCGGTGTTTTCATCGGGAATGTTCTAGAAGGGTCCGGAAGGTCCGGCACTCCGGAGGGGAAGGGTACATGAATGTGTCATAAGAAGTTGGAATGGTTGCATCATGTACTAGGTGTCATCGCTGAGCAAGATAAAGGGATAAATCAAATCCTAGTTTGAAAAGTCAAACGCCAATTTGAAAAGTCAAACAGCAAGTTTGCTTGGTGGAGGGAGAGTAGGAAACCTACTTAGGGAGGAAGTCCTACTCCCTCCACCCGTCGGACAAGGAGGAGGAGTTGGAGGAGGACTCCCTACTCCCAACCACGCCTCCCTCCCACCTATAAAAGGAGGGGCAGGGGTGCCCCTCTTCCCTACACCTCTCTCCTCTAAACCCTAGCCCTAGCCGCCGGCCTCCACCAAGTCATCGCCGCCCCTAGGGTTTGCCTAGCCGCCGAGTTGGGGCCCTCCCCTTGCCCTAGCCACCGGCCTAGCTCTCTCTCCTTGGTGCCTCTAAACCCTAGATCGCCAAGGCCTCTCTCATAGTCCACCATACTCGCTCCGGCTTAAGGCGAAGCCCTGCGAGATCTCCCCTCTACTTCCGGTACCACGCCGTCATGCTGCCGGAATCGCGAGGAGAGTGCTACAACCTCCGCTGCCTGCTGGAACAAGGGAGAGGAAGGTCTTCATCGAAAATTTAGCGTGTGACCATTGAGCGAGCTGCAGCTTAACGCCAAGGAAGGATCGTTCTGCGATCTTGAGATCGGAAGTGTACGACTACATCATCCACGAGAATCTGCTCTCGTTAACTGCTTTGGATCTTCAAGGGTTAGTACTCTATTGACTCGTTGCTACAATCTAGTAGATAGATCTTGGCTTGATCATAGATTAGATCTTGATTGTGTGTTCATGCGGTAGAATTTTTTTGTTTTTCCATGCTACGAACCCCTACAGTGGTATCAGAGCCGTGTCTATATGTAGATCCGTTGCACGAGTAGAACACAATGGTCATTGTGGGCGTTGATGCTTTTGTCGTCGATTGCTTCTTGTGTACTTTGCATCTTGCGGGATGGTGGAATGAAGCGGCCCGGGCTAACCTTACATGACATCGTTCATGAGACTTGCTCCACGCTTGACATGCAACTTGTATTGCATAAGTGGCTTTGCGGGTGCCTGTTTCTCTCAACATAGTTAAGATTCAATTTACAACGGGTGATTGACAATACTAGTATCAATGTTGTGGTTCTTGTTTGTAAGTTAGAGCGACACTTATTGAAAGCCCCAAACCACGTAAAATATGCAAAGAAAATTAGAGGCGTCTAACTTTGTTTTGCAGGGGTGTGCTGTGATGTGATATGGCCATGATTGTGATTATATTTGATGTATGCAATGTTCCTTATTGTAAGTTGGCAACCGGCAGGAGCCATATGGTTGTCTTTAAATTCTGTTAAGACCCGCGTGTCTATTCAAAGTAGTTGTAATAGTTGAAGCTGGTGGACGACAACCATGGAGCAGCGTCATTGACCTTGATGCAATGCCGGTGATGATGGAGATCATGTTCGTGCTTGAAGATGGAGATCGGAAGCACAAGTAGAAAGGCCATATCATATCACATATTATGAATTGCATGTGATGTTAATCCTTTTATGCATCTTGTATTGCTTAGTTCACGACGGTAGCATTATAAGATGATCCCTCAAGCACACAATTTCAAGTTTTAAAGTGTTCATCCTTAGTAAGCACCGTTGCTAAAGCTCGTTGTTTCGAAGCACCACGTGATGATCGGGTGTGTTAGATTCTGCGAGTGTATACAACGTGACCAAGCCAGATTTGCTCATGCGGAAGCTAAGGTTTGATCTTGACGAGCCTAGCATGTACAGACATGGTCTTAGAACACGGATCACCGAAAGGTAAAGCATGAGTCATATAGTAGATATGATGAACATGTTGATTGTTCGCCATTGAAGCTACATCAACTCTCGTGATGATCGGTTTTGATGTGGTGGATTTGGTTCGTGTGATCACTAAAACAATGTGAGGGATATTTTTTGAGTGGGAGTTCAACGGCAATATGAGTAAAAGTTGAACACTATTTATCATAAATCAAAGTGAATTTTCATAATTGTTGTAGTCATTGGCATCCGTTTACCACCTTGCGCTTAGTTATAATTGAGATGATAAAACTATAGAATTCTGGTTAGTTACTTTACGAACTGGTATCGTATTGTTTTGAAGTGTTAATCTAAAGTTTAAAAGTCCTATTGCAAACTTTCAGTAAGTTCCGGTTACTCCATGAAGTTTAATAACTGGTATTAAATCGAGAGTGAAAATTCCAAGAGTTAGTGTATGAGTATCGTGTTTGTCTCCATGATTCTTGATATTAAAAGAATTGTCTTAATATCAAGGTTATCTAGGATCTGAAAGAGTTGTTTCAGAAACCATGATGTGTGGAAGATATTGTGATATCTGAAACGAAGTTTTGGTTGCAACATGATAGAGTATAATATGGCAAAAGTCATGTTCTCATATTTGATGAGAATTTGCAAAGGGTTGGAGACACTAGTTGTCCTAATCCACCAAAAGGTTTTGGAGAGCAACATTATACTCGCGATTCATCTTTATAAGCTAAAAGTAGCTTGATCATGAATAATTCCATGATAAGGGTGAATATTTGATGTAGGTAAAATATTTACCACACCAAGAGATTACTAAAGAATGGAATTTGAAAGCACACCAAACATTTGATGATGGTGATCTACTTCAAAGTGCAAGTCTAAAGACATTGGTATTTAATTATACACGCTTTGGACTATGTGTCATATGTATGACTCCACTATTGATGTTGATAGATTCTTTCAAACAGAAAAGGAAATACTGAAAGAGAATCTCATAAATATATGGTAGAAAAGAAAAGACTAGAATTGTTCAGTTTAAGTATATAGATGATATACATGTTATGGCTATATTCTTTGCTTATTAAACAATGTGGTTCTTAAGTATTTGATACTGAATTTGTTGGTGTGAATCGTCATACGAAACAACACAATTCATGAACTACAATGGCCTAAGTAACTAGCAAAATAATATGTGATGATGTTCATCGAGAACAAATAAAGGGTTATTGTGTTGCTCGTTAAACATCAATGCTTGCCTTCAAGATTTGTTTTATCAGGTATTATGAGAACAAAAGGGTTGTTCAAATAATTGCCGTAATCCATAAAAGATGGATGATTCACAAATCTCGTTGTAGAAATCACATCCATAAAACTAGTGCTAAAAATGTCGAAAGACAAATTGATTGAAAGATCACTTAGGAAGTGACATCGCCGTTTAAATTATATTGGAAAGAAAAATGAAGAAACTCCATGTGGATGGAATTTTGGAGTCTTTTGATTTTTGATCACATGATGCTTGTGAAACTTTCCTAGAGATAATTAAAACTTCGTTCATAGGCCAAAAGGGAACGAATGACTAGCTTATTGGAACTTGTACATATTGTTGTACGAAGTCCATTATGTGTAGTCAAGAGCGATGGATTTCAACTTCATATGCTTTCTCCGAAAATTTGAGTGAATATATGAATATTTACTTAATAAGGATGAAGTATGAAACATTTGAAAAGTTCAAAGACTTTCAAGATGAAGTGCAAAATCATTGTAACAAGAATATAAATAGTTTATGATAAGATCATAAAGGAAGATATTTGAGTTACAAGTTTAGCATAATACCTAAGATTTAAGGAATCGTTCCGTGAATTTGCATGTCCCAAAACACCATAAGAGTATGGAGCGTTCGAGATATGTAATTAAACCTTGTTTGACATGGTAAGATCGAAGGTGTAATTCATAAAACTGCAATTATATTTTAAAGATTAAAAGTGTTGGAGATATGCCCTAGAGGCAATAATAAATATAGTTATTATTATATCTTTGTGTTTATGATAAATGTTTACATTCATGCTATAATAGTATTAACAAGGAAACATTAATACTTGTGTGATTTGTAAGCTTAATTTGAAGTCCCTAGTAAAGCCTCTATATAATACTAGCTTGTTGGTTAATAGATGATTGTGGTTTCCCTATCATGAACATTGAGATGTTATTAACAACAAGATCATATCGTTAGGAGAATGATATGATGGACATACTCCTATAGATAAGCGTAGCATAAAGATCAAGTCATTTTAATAGTTCAATTGCTATATGCTTTCTGATACATAGTAATCTAATTCCTTCGACCATGAGATCATGCATATCACCTTTACCGGATGGATGCTTTGATGACATCAAACACCACCGTGGCGGGTGGCTATAAAGGTGGCATTGAGTGTTCGGAAAGTATTGGTTGAAACACATGGATCAAGAGTGGGATTTGTCCATCCATATGACGGATAGATATACTCTGGGCCCTCTCGGTGAAATGTCATCCAATTAGCTTGCAAGCATGTGACTGGATCACAAGGGATCACATATCACGGGAACGAGAAAAGAGTACTTATCGGTAACGAGGTTGAACTAGGTATGCAGAGATACCGACGATCATAACCTCGGATAAGTAAACTATCATGAGACAAAGGGAAATTGATATCGTATGTAAGTGGTTCATTCGATTGCAAAGTAATCGTAGAAATATGTGGGAGCCATATGAATTTCCAGATTCCTCTATTGGTTATTGTTCGGAGAAGTGTCTCGATCATGTCCGCATAATTCACGAACCGTAGGGAGACACACTTAAGGATTCAACGTTGTTTTGAGTAGTTATGGAATGATGAGAAAGAGACCGAATGTTGTTCGGAGTCCCGAATAGGATCCGTGATATCACGAGGAGATCCGGAATGGTCCGGAGAATAAGATTCATATAAGGAAAGTCCCGTTTCGGAGTTGGAGAATGATTCCGATGTTTTCATCGGGAATGTTCTAGAAGGTTCCGGAATGTCCGGCACTCCGAAAGGGGGAAGGGTACATGAATGTGTCATTGCAAGTTGGAATGATTGCATCATGTACTAAGTGTCATCGCTGAACCAAATAAAGGATTAATTCAAATCCTAGTTTGAAAAGTCAAATAGCTAGTTTGAAAAGTCAAACGGCTAAATTTGGAAAGAGGAAAAGAGGAGGAAGGGGAAACCGAGTTGGGGAGGTTCCCTCCTCCAACCGGCGCCCACCAAGCCGAGTTGGGGAGGGACTCCCCTCCCCCTTGGCCGGCCCCTCCACCTATATAAGGAGGGGCAGGGCTCCCTCCTAGAGACACACAAGATCCTCTCCTCCAAACCCTAGTACCAAGCCGCCGCCGCCTCCAAGCCGTCCCGCCCTAGGGCCTACGCCACGACTAGGTGAAACCCTAGCCGCCGGCACTAGCCCCTCCTCGGCGTGTCTAAACCCTAGATCGTCGAGGACTCTACCATACTCGCTCCGGCTTAAGGCGAAGCCCTGCGAGATCTCCCCTCTACTTCCGGTACCACAGTTGTCTTTGCCGGAATCGCGAGGAGAGTGCTACAACCTCCGCTGCCTCATGGAACGAGGGATAGGAAGGTCTTCGTCGAGTCGAACGTGTGACCCATGGGAGCACTGCCAAACGCAGCGCCGGAAGGATCGTCTGCGATCTTGAGATCGGAAGAGTATTTAATACATCACCCACGAGAATCCGCTCTCGTTAAACACTTTGGAATCTTCGAGGGTGAGTTATTCCATCGACTCGTTGCTACAATCTAGTAGATAGATCTTGGCTTGTTTGTTTGTATGCGGTAGAAATTTTTTGTTTTCCATGCTACTGAAACCCTACGATTGGTATCGAGCCGTGTCTATATGTAGATCTGTTGCACGAGTAGAACACAATGGTCATTGTGGGCGTTGATGCTTTTATTGTTGATTGCTTCTTGTGTACTTTGCATATTGCGGGATGTTGGGATGAAGCGGCCCGGGCTAACCTTACATGACATCGTTCATGAGACTTGCTCCACGCTTGACATGCAACTTGTATTGCATAAGTGGCTTTATGGCCTGCTTTCTCCTAGCATAGTTAAGATCCAATTTACAACGGGTGATTAACAATACTAGTATCAATGTTGTGGTTCATGTTCGTAAGTTAGAACGACACTTATTGAAAGCCCCAAACCACGTAAAACATGCAAAGAAAGTAGAGGCGTCTAACTTTGTTTTGCGGGGTGTCTTGTGATGTGATATGGCCATGATTGTGATTATATTTGATGTATGCAATGTTCCTTATTGTAAGTTGGCAACCGGCAGGAGCCATATGGTTGTCTTTAATTTATGTTAAGACCCGCGTGTCTATTCAAAGTAGTTGTAATAGTTGAAGCCGGTGGACGACAACCATGGAGAAGCGTCATTGACCTTGATGCAATGCCGATGATGATGGAGATCATGTTCGTGCTAGAAGATGGTGATCGGAAGCACAAAGAAGAAAAGCCATATCATATCACATATTATGAATTGCATGTGATGTTAATCCTTTATGCATCTTGTATTGCTTAGTAGACAACGGTAGCATTATAAGATGATCCCTCATGCACATGAATTTCAAGTCATAAAGTGTTCACCCTTAGTTGGCACCGTTGCTAAAGCTTGTTGTTTCGAAGCACCACGTGATGATCGGGTGTGTTAGATTCTGCAAGTGCATACAACGTGAGCAAGCCAGATTTGCTCATGCAGAAACTAAGGTTTGATCTTGACGAGCCTAGCATGTACAGACATGGTCTCGGAACACGGATCACCGAAAGGTAAAGCATGAATCATATGGTAGATATGATGAACATGTCGATTGTTCGCCATTGAAACTATATCAACTCTCGTGATGATCGGTGTTGATATGGTGGATTTGGTTCGTGTGATCACTAAAACAATGTGAGGGATATTGTTTTGAGTGGGAGTTCACCTAGATTAAATTTATTAATTTGAACTCAATTTGTCATAAACTTAGTCTAAACTATTGCAAATATTTTTGTAGATCAATGGCAGCCCCTACCATCAATTTTAATGCGTTCCTAGAGAAAGAAAAGTTGGAAAACAATGGAAGCAACTTCGCGGATTGGTTCAAATTTGAGGATTGTCCTCACACCGGTAATTTGACCTATGTGCTGGATGCACTGGGTGACCCACTGCGGTGATGCTTCCGATGAAGTAAAGAATGTTTACCTCACTCGGAAGACTCGGTACTCCGCTTAGTGTGCTATCTTGTATGGTTTAGAATCAGACTTCAGAAAAGGTTTGAGAATTCAGACCCATATGATATTGTCGAGGATCTCAAATTGATCTTTGAGACTCATGCGGCAATTGAAAGCTATGAGGCTTAAAAGTTCTTTAAGCGCAAGATGGAAGAGGCAGCTCGTCGTGAGCATGTGCTTAAGATGTCTGGGCACGAAACAAACTTCAAAGCTTGGGTAGTGTGAGTCCCAATGCTTTGGGGATTTACCGTGTCCTCCAATCACTACCACCAAGTTGCAAGAACTTTGTGATGAACTACAACATGCAAAACATGAACAAGACATTGCCAGAACTCTTTGCCATGTTGAAGTCTGCAGAAGTGGAGATCAAGAAAGAGCACCAAGTGTTGTTGGTCAATAAGACCACCAAATTCAAGAAAGGCAAGTCTAAGCAGAAGGGACACTTCAAGAAGGGTGGTAAGAAAGTTACCACTCCGACGAAGAAGACCAAGGCTGGACCTAAGCCTGATACTGAGTGCTTTTACTGCAAGGGAGAAGGTCCTTTGGGCAGAATTGCCCAAAGTACTTGGCGGATTTGAAGAACGGCAACATCAAGAAGAAAGGTATATCCGATATACATGTTATTGATGTGTATCTCACTAGTACTGTAGTAGTGCTCTGGTATTTGATACTGGTTCGGTTGCACATATTTGTAACTCAAACAAAAGTCTTTGCGAATAAATGGAAGCTAGCGAAGAATGAGGTGACGATGCGCGTTGGAAACGGATCAAAGGTTGATGTGATCGTGGTCGGCACGCTACCCCTTCATCTACCATCAGGATTAGTTTTATACTTAAATAATTGTTATTTGGTGCCTGCGTTAAGCATGAACATTATATCGGGATCTTGTTTATTGCGAGATGGTTACTTGTTTAAATCCGAGAATAATGGTTGTTCGATTTATATGAGTAATATGTTTTATGCACATGCACCTTTGATAGATGGTCTATTCTTATTGAATCTTGATAGTGGAAATACACATATTAATAACATTGAGGCTAAATGTTTGAAATCGAGCGATAACTCGACCTATATGTAATCGCCGTCTTGGTCACATTGGAGTGAAGCGTATGAAGAAACTCCATTCCGATGGACTTCTTGAATCACTTGATTTCGAATCACTTGATAGATGCGAAGCATGTCTGATGGGTAAAATGACTAAGGCTCCATTTTTTGGTATGATGGAGCGAGCTACGGACTTATTGGAAATCATACATACCGATGTGTGTGGTCCAATGAGTGTAGCATCGCGCGGTGGTTATAGTTATGTTCTTACCTTCACGGATGACTTGAGTAGATATGGGTATATCTATTTCATGAAACATAAGTCCGAAACTTTTGAGAAGTTTAAGGAATTTCAAAGTGAGGTAGAGAATCAACATAACAAGAAGATTAAATTTCTACGTTCTGATCGTGGAGGTGAATATCTAAGTTACGAGTTTGGCGAGCATTTGAAGAAATGCGGAATACTTTCGCAGTTGACACCGCCGGGAACACCACAGCGTAATGGTGTGTTCGAACGTCGTAATCGAACTCTCTTAGATATGGTTCGTTCTATGATGTCACTTACAGATTTACCGCTATCATTTTGGGGTTATGCATTTGAAACAGCCGCATTCACTTTAAATAGAGCACCGTCTAAATCCGTTGAAACGACACCGTATGAATTATGGTTTGGGAAGAAACCTAGATTGTCGAACCTTCTCTCGAAATTGCAAGTAGCGCAGCACCGGAAGAAGTTCTTGTGGTGCCTGCACAAATAAGAGAGGAAGCTAATGATGATGATCATGAAACTTCGGTTGAAGTTGCTACAAAGCCTCGCAGGTCAACGAGAACTCGTACCACTCCAGATTGGTATGATCCCGTTATGAGTGTCATGTTGGTGGACAACACCGATGACCCTGAGACATATGAGGAAGCGATGATGAGCCCAGATTCCAATAAATGGCAAGAAGCCATGAAATCCGAGATTGGATCCATGTACGAAAACCAAGTATGGACTTTGGTGGACTTACCGGATGGCCGGAAGGCTGTCGAGAACAAATGGATCTTCAAGAAGAAAAACAGATGCTGATGGTAATGTTACTGTCTATAAAGCTCGAGTTGTCGCAAAAGGGTTTCGACAAATTCAAGGAGTTGACTACGATGAGAATTTCTCTCACCGATGGCGAAGCTAAAGTCTGTGAGGATTATGTTAGCAATCGCTGCATATTACGATTATGAGATATGGCAGATGGATGTCACAACAGCATTCCTCAATGGAGACATTGATGAAGAGTTGTATATGATGCAACCCAAAGGTTTTGTTTATCCTAAAGATGCTAACAAGGTATGCAAACTTCAACGGTCCATCTATGGATTGAAGCAAGCATCCCGAAGTTGGAATCAACGTTTTGATAAGGTGATCAAAAGTTTTGGTTTTATTCAAACTTATGGAGAAGCTTGTATTTACAAGAAAGTGAGTGGGAGCTCTGTAGCATTCTTAATACTATATGTGGATGACATATTGTTGATTGGGAATGATGTAGACCTTCTTAATAGTGTCAAGGAATATTTGAATAATAGTTTTTCAATGAAGGATCTTGGCGAAGCAGCTTACATATTAGGCATAAAGATTTATAGAGATAGATCGAAACGCCAAAGATCATTGTCACAAAGTACATATTTGGACAAAGTTCTAAAGAGGTTTGGAATGGAAGATAGCAAGAAAGGGTTCTTGCCCATGTTGCCCAATACGACCTTGAGTAAAACTCAAAGTCCGACATCGGCAGAAGATAGAGAAAGGATGAGTAAGACTCCATATGCCTCAGCCATAGGATCTCTAATGTATGCCATGCTATGTACTGGACCCGACATTGCATATGCTGTTAGTTTAACTAGCAGATATCAAAGTGATCCAGGAGTGGATCATTGGACAGCGGTCAAAAACATCCTTAAGTACTTAAGAAGAACTAAGGATATGGTTCTTTCTTATGGAGGTGATGAACAACTCGTTGTTAATGGTTACACCGATGCTAGTTGGAACACCGATCCGGATGATTCTAAATCACAATCTGGATACGTATTTATTTTGAATGGTGCAGCAGTTAGCTGGAGGAGTGCAAAGCAAAGCGTTGTGGCGAGATCTTCAACTGAATCGGAATACATGGCTGCTTCGGAGGCTACACAAGAAGCGATATGGATGAAAGAGTTCATTACAGAGCTAGGTGTGGTTCCTAGTGCGCTGGACCCAATGTCTATCTACTGTGATAACATGGGCGCCATAGCCAATGCGCAAGAACCAAGGTCACACAAGAAGCTGAAGCATATCAAGCTACGTTTTCACGCTATTCGAGAACATATCCAAGATGGGGATATAAAGATTTGCAAAGTACACACAGATCTGAATGTGGCTGATCCGTTGACTAAAACTCTCCCGAGGGCAAAACATGACCAGCACCAAACTGCCATGGTTGTTCTGTATATTACCATGTAATCTAGATTAGATGACTCTAGTGCAAGTGGGAGGCTGGAGATATGCCCTAGAGGCAATAATAAATATAGTTATTATTATATCTTTGTGTTTATGATAAATGTTTACATTCATGCTATAATAGTATTAACAAGGAAACATTAATACTTGTGTGACTTGTAAGCTTAATTTGAAGTCCCTAGTAAAGCCTCTATATAATACTAGCTTGTTGGTTAATAGATGATTGTGGTTTCCCTATCATGAACATTGAGATGTTATTAACAACAAGATCATATCGTTAGGAGAATGCCATGATGGACATACTCCTATAGATAAGCGTAGCATAAAGATCAAGTCATTTTAATAGTTCAATTGCTATATGCTTTACGATACATAGTAATCTAATTCCTTCGACCATGAGATCATGCATATCACCTTTACGGATGGATGCTTTGATGACATCAAACACCACACCGTGAATCGGGTGGCTATAAAGGTGGCATTGAGTGTTCGGAAAGTATTGGTTGAAACACATGGATCAAGAGTGGGATTTGTCCATCCATATAGCGGATAGATATACTGGGCCCTCTCGGTGAAATGTCATCCAATTAGCTTGCAAGCATGTTCTTGGCTCACAAGGGATCACATATCACGGAACGAGAAAAGAGTACTTATCGTAACGAGGTTGAACTAGGTATGCGAGATACCTGCGATCATAACCTCGGATAAGTAAACTATCGTGAGACAAAGGGAAATTGATATCGTATGTAAGTGGTTCATTCGATCGCAAAGTAATCGTAGAAATATGTGGGAGCCATATGAATTTCCAGATTCCTCTATTGGTTATTGTTCGGAGAAGTGTCTCGATCATGTCCGCATAATTCACGAACCGTAGGGAGACACACTTAAGGATTCGACGTTGTTTTGAGTAGTTATGGAATGATGAGAAAGAGACCGAATGTTGTTTGGAGTCCCGAATAGGATCCAGGATATCACGAGGAGATCCGGAATGGTCCGGAGAATAAGATTCATATAAGGAAAGTCCCGTTTCGGAGTTGGAGAATGATTCCGGTGTTTTCATCGGGAATGTTCTAGAAGGTTCCGGAATGTCCGGCACTCCGAAAGGGGGAAGGGTACATGAATGTGTCATTGCAAGTTGGAATGACTGCATCATGTACTAAGTGTCATCGCTGAACCAAATAAAGGATTAATTCAAATCCTAGTTTGAAAAGTCAAATAGCTAGTTTGAAAAGTCAAACGGCTAAATTTGGAAAGAGGAAAAGAGGAGGAAGGGGAAACCGAGTTGGGGAGGAGTTCCTCCTCCAACCGGCGCCCACCCAAGCCGAGTTGGGAGGGACTCTCTCCTCCCCTTGGCCGGCCCCTCCACCTATAAGGAGGGCAGGGCTCCTCCTAGAGACACACAAGATCCTCTCCTCCAAACCCTAGTACCAAGCCGCGCCGCCTCCAAGCCGCCGCCCCTAGGGACTTCGCCGCCGCCTAGGTGAAACCCTAGCCGCGGCACTAGCCCCTCCTCGGCGTGTCTAAACCCTAGATCGTCGAGGACTCTCTACCATACTGCCCGGCTTAAGGCGAAGCCTCGAGATCTCCTCTACTTCCGTACCACGCCCGTTGTCGCGGAATCGCGAGGAGAGTGCTACAACCTCCACGCCTGCTGGAACAAGGAGAGGAAGGTCTTCGTCAGTACCGAGCGTGTGACGATCTGGGAGCGCTGCCGGACGCACTTGGAAGGATCGTCTCACGATCTTGAGATCGGGAAGAGTACGACTACATCACCCACGAGAATCCGCTCTCGTTAAACACTTTGGAATCTTCGAGGGTGAGTTATTCCATCGACTCGTTGCTACAATCTAGTAGATAGATCTTGGCTTGTTTGTTTGTATGCGGTAGAAATTTTTTGTTTTCCATGCTACGAAACCCTACAAAAAGCTTTAGAGACTACCGTTTTTCCACTGAAAAGAGCTCCATCATAATTCGTTGAAATGACACCATATAAAGTTATGGTTTGGGATAAAACCCAAGTTGTCCTTTCTTAAATATTGGTATGCTATGCATAAGAAAGATGTTTGCAACCAAAGTCGGATGAACATATCTTTGTATGTTATTTCGAATAACTGTTAAGTAATCCTCCATAACATCGGAGACAAAAGTGTTTGTCACTTAGAACGTCAAGTTTCTTTGAGAAGGAATTTTTCGTGAAAAGATAAGTGGGAGGACAATAGAACTTTGATAAGGTTAAAAGAACCTTAGCTATATGTGCAAAGTTGCGCAGCGCCGAAAAGTGTTCCGGAGGCAGCAACAATTCTCATGGCTCACGTGCCTCAAAGATTGTGGTTACGAAGGTCAAAGTTTCTATTGAACCAAGTAGGTTGAGTAAACAATCAAATACCAAGATTTGAGGGTTGAATCATTATTTGAGAATAATGAACGTACTACATGCAAAGAAGCGATGATGGGCCCTGACTCCGTCAAATGGCTTGAAGCCATAAAATCCGTGATATTTCCATACACGAGAAATCAAGTTTTGAACTTGAAGGACCCTCGAGAAAGGTGTAAGACCTTACAGTTGTGTTTGGATCTATAAATAAATAGACATGGATGTTGCACATCTATGAAATAGTCGACATGTTGGGAGAGAGTTCACAACAATGTTCAAAGGTTGACTATGACAAGATTTGATCTTTCATAGCGATATTTAGTCTAGACGGATTAATGTAGCAACCACTACATATAATTTTGTTATGTGGTAATTGAATAAACAAAACAAGTTCTTCTAATAGAATTGTTACCTAGGACATGTGCATAACGCGGTCCATAGGGTTTTGTTAATTCAAAGGATGCTAAAAACATATGCAAACTTCAATGGTTGAAGTAAGCATTGCGGAGTTGGAATCTTCACCATGATGAAACTGTTAAAGGAGTTTAAATTCGTCGGAGACGATGAAGATGCTTGCATTTGCAAGAAATTAAGTGGGAGCGCTAAGATATGTTTCTAATACATTATGTGGAAGACATATTGTTGATTGGAAATGATGTATCTTTCATTAACACATATTAAGAATTTCATCCCGATGAAAGACTTAGGCAAAACCCAAATATTTGTCATCAATAGACGCTAATATGGTTGTGCCGAAAGTACATAGATGATGTATTGAATGAGTTCAATATAGAAACTACAAGAAAGGTTCTTGTCGCACAGAAAGGATTGAATGAGTTCAATATTGATGATATATTCAAGTGTATTGACACTTGGTAAGTGAAACAAAGATTCAAGTATAGATTGATACTTGATGTATGAAATCACAAAGAGTATTTATATCAATCATACTATGATATGTACAAATGCAGATATGTCCTATGCTCTAAATGTTATGAGCATATATCAGAATGATTCATAAGATAATCATTGGACGATAGTAAAGATATTCTTATGATCTTGTAAAAGAACTAAGAATATATTATTTTGTAGAAATGACAAATAGATGGTTAGTTCATTGTAAATGAATTACATTGATACTAGTTTTGTCACCAAGTACAAATTAAGTTTATCTCAATCTAAACTAAGGGTGGCACAATATAATGGAAAGTAAGTTCCATAATGGTTTTGGATGAGTTCCAAAGTTAAGACATTGTGACAGATACTACAACAAAATGCTAAGTATATGACTGTTATTATAGCAGCAAAAGAGGGCATTTGTGTCAAGTAGTTTGTTATCAAACTAGGTGTAGTTCACAGTGGGATAGTACTATGAAGATATATTGTACGACAATATTATCAATATATTTTAACCCCAAAGAACTAAAGGTCACACCAAAGGACCAAATTTGTACGAAGCCATATCATTAGAGAATGAGTGATGCGTAAAGACGCAAAGACATGCAATTACACACGGACCTGGAAGTGTCAGATCCGGAGATCAGTTGACCACTAGCAATTGTGTACATACGACACCAGAAAGCCATAGGTGTTGAATACACAAAGGTTTGAAACTAGATTATTGACTCTAGTGCAAGTGGGACTCTGTTGGAGATATGCCCAAGAGGCAATAATAAAGTGGTTATTATCATATCTTCATACTTATGATAAATGTTTACATACCATTCTATAATTGTATTAACCGGAAACATTAATACTTGTGTGATTTATAAACATAAAAGAGTCCCTAGTAAAGCCTCTTGTTAAACTAGCTTGTTGGTTAATATATGATCATGGTTTCCTGATCATGAACATAGAGATGTTATTAACAACAGGGTCATATCATTAGGAGAATGATGTGATGGACATACTCCTATAGTTAAGCGTAGCATAAAGATCAAGTCATTTAATATAGTTCATTTGCTATAAGCTTTCTGATACATAGTAACCTAATTCCTTCGACCATGAGATCATGTTAATCACCATCACCGGAAGGATGCTTTGATGACATCAAACACCACACCGTAACTGGGTGGCTATAAAGGTGGCATTGAGTGTTCGGAAAGTATGGGTTGAGGCACATGGATCAAGAGTGGGATTTGTCCATCCATATGACGGATAGATATACTCTGGGCCCTCTCGGTGGAATGTCATCCAATTAGCTTGCAAGCATGTGACTGGCTCACAAGGGATCACATATCACGGGAATGAGAAAAGAGTACTTATCGGTAACGAGGTTGAACTAGGTATGCAGAGATACCGACGTTCAAAACCTCGGATAAGTAAACTATCGTGAGACAAAGGGAAATTGGTATCGTATGTAAGTGGTTCATTCGATTGCAAAGTAATCGTAGAAATATGTGGGAGCCATATGAATTTCCAGATTCCTCTATTGGTTATTGATCGGAGAAGTGTCTCGGTCATGTCCGCATAATTCACAAACCGTAGGGAGACACACTTAAGGATTCGATGTTGTTGAGTAGTTATGGAATGATGAGAAAGAGATCGAATGTTGTTCGGAGTCTCGAATGGGATCTGGGATATCACGAGGAGATCCGGAATGGTCTGGAGAATAAGATTCATATAAGGAAAGTCCTGTTTCGGAGTTGGGAAATGATTCCGGTGTTTTCATCGGGAATGTTCTAGAAGGGTCCGGAAGGTCCGGCACTCCGGAGGGGAAGGGTACATGAATGTGTCATAACAAGTTGGAATGGTTGCATCATGTACTAGGTGTCACCGCTGAGCAAAATAAAGGGATAAATCAAATCCTAGTTTGAAAAGTCAAATGCCAATTTAAAAAGTCAAACAGCAAGTTTGCTTGGTGGAGGGAGAGTAGGAAACCTACTTAGGGAGGAAGTCCTACTCCCTCCACCCGCCGGACAAGGAGGAGTAGTTGGAGGAGGACTCCCTCCTCCCAACCACGCCTCCCTCCCACCTATAAAAGGAGGGGCAGGGGTGCCCCTCTTCCCTACACCTCTCTCCTCTAAACCCTAGCCCTAGCCGCCAGCCTCCACCAAGTCGCCGCCGCCCCTAGGGTTTGCCTAGCCGCCGAGTTGGGGCCCTCCCCTTGCCCTAGCCGCTGGTCTAGCTCTCTCTCCTTGGTGCCTTTAAACCCTAGATCGCCAAGGCCTCTCTCATAGTCCACCATACTCGCTCTGGCTTAAGGCGAAGCCCTGCGAGATCTCCCCTCTACTTCCCAGTACCACCGTCGTCTGCCAATCGCGAGGAGAGTGCTACAACCTCCGCTTGCTGGAACAAGGGAGAGGAAGGTCTTCATCAGTACAGCGTGTGACCCATTGGCGGAAGCGCTCTTAGAACGCAGCCTGTAAGGATCGTCTACGCGATCTTGAGATCGGAAGTGTACGACTACATCATCCACGAGAATCTGCTCTCGTTAACCGCTTTGGATCTTCGAGGGTTAGTACTCTATTGACTCGTTGCTACAATCTAGTAGATAGATCTTGGCTTGATCATAGATTAGATCTTGATTGTGTGTTCATGCGGTAGAATTTTTTTGTTTTTCCATGCTACGAACCCCTACAGAGTGGAGGTATGACTTCTGACTCAGGTACACTTGTTTGCAATGTTATACACATCTATCTTGCTGATGCACCTAATAGTTCTTGGGTATATGATACCAGATCAGTTATTCACATCCGCAACTCGTTGTAGGGACTGGTAAGAACTAGGAGCGTAACAAGAGGCAAGGTTGATATCCGAGTCAGCAACAAAGAGAGAGTCGCTGTGTTGGAAGTCGGCATGATGCAACTTCATTTACCTTTCAGATTCATTATGGAACTGGATAATTGTTATTATGTTCCAGTGCTTAGTCGAAACATTATTTCTGCTTCATGTTTGATGAGGCAAGGCTATGAGTCAAATATTAAGAATAATGGTTGTTCTTTATATTTGAATGATATGTTTCACGGCTTTGCTCCCATCCAAGACAGGTTATTTATTTTGAATCTTGATGGTGAGTCGGTTTATAACATAAATGTTAAAAGGTTGAAACCAAATGATCTGAATATGACTTACTTTTGGCAATGTCGGCTTGGTCATATAAGATGGAAACACATGAAGAAGCTCCATGATGATGGACTCCTAACTTCATTCGACTTGGAGTCGTTCGAGACATGCGTATCTTGCCTACTCGGCAAAATGACCAAGACACCTTTTGCAAAGAGTTGTGAAAGGGCGTTCGACTTGTTGGGAATAGTACATTGTGATGTGTGTGGACCAATGATCACGACGGCTAGGGGTGGTTATGAATACTTCATTACCTTCACTGATGATTTGAGTCGGTATGGATATATCTACTTGATTAAACATAAGTCGGAAGCCTTTGAAAAGTTCAAAGAATTACAGAATGAAGCACAGAATCAACTCGGCAGGAAAATAAAGTTTCTTCGGTCAGACCGAGGAGGCGAGTACATCAGCCGTGAGTTTGATGACCATCTAAAAAGTTGTGGATATTTCCTCAACTTACTCCGCCGGGAACACCGCAGAGGAATGGTGTGTTGGAAAGGCAGAATCAGACTTTGCTGGACATGGTACGATCAATGATGAGTCAGACAGATCTGCCTTTATCATTTTTGGGTTATTGTCTAGAAACTACAGCATTCACACTAAACAGAGTACCATCAAAGTTGGTAGATAAGACACCACATGAGATGTGGACAGGCCAAAAGCTGAGTTTGTCTTTTCTTAAGATTTGGGGTTGTGAAGCATTTGTCAAGCAACTTGAGTCGGTGATGAGGGTTCGACTCGTCAATGCCCATTGTTATGGACTTGGGTTTTGATAAGATGGGGATGTTGGAGATCGCGAGATGGTTAATAGACACGCAGCAAGGGGACACAATGTTTATCCAGGTTCAGGTCCCCAGAGGGAAACCCTACTCCTGCTTGTTTGTTCTTGATTGATGGCGGAACCGAAGGTTACATAGGGTGTGCAAATGCAATCTGGCGTGAGGTGTGTGTATGAGTTGGAGAGATCCTCCTCATCGTTCCCTCCTGCCATTTATATGGGGAGGCCAGGTCTCGGGTAGGTCGAGTTGGTTACAAGTTAGGGTTTCACCCTTCAAGATTCTATCTATAGCTTGGACGTTTTCTCCAAGGAGTCAAACTTCTACCGGGCTTGGGCCATCTGGAGTCTCCTTGGGCTTCGCATTAATAGCAAGTATTCGTGTGGTCCTTCACTAGGATGGACCAGGTAGGCCAATGTTAGGTACCCGTATGGCATATCCATATCAGTAGTCGTAGATTCGACTGAAGACTCTATAGTCTTTAGAGTGTTTCTCATCCGAACATGTTTTCGGGTGAATATGCTGGTTCATAGGGATTATTGATACGCGTGCCTGACTCACCCGACGGATCAAGGTCAGTTAATGTCTTTGGACAAAACAACACGATCTACTTTAGACTCGAGTCCCCGGACTCGAATCCAGAAAATTGCAGGTGTAATTCGACTCAGGCCGCAGAGGTCTTACAGTAGTCGAATTCCAGAGTTTAAGTTAAGTACCCAACGCGACCATTGGGATTTTTCATCATGCCCGCTGACATGGTATGTTACTGGTAGAGCGTAGTCAGGTGTGATACCATGCCATCAGATGATATCTGTAGGTCTTATATTTGCGTCGCAGACACAACATCCGAAAAATTATCACCGCGAGGTGTTTCAGGTGACCAACAAGACGATATCTCTCTCAGCGTTAGTTCGGGCAAAGTTGCCAAAAAGTTTTTTTGTCACGTGTGATCCGAAGGATCTCATCCGAATAGTTCATAGGGTGTGCAACCAGCGCTCCCTATGGGAGTAGCCCCCGAGTGTCTTCGAATCGTAGACTCGAGCGGAGACTTTAAATCTGCATGTCATCAATGCTAATGCTTTTTTGAATGCGCGATCAGCGCTCCCTATGGGAGTAGCCCCCGAGTACGTAGTGCAGTCGCAGACTCGACGAAGGACTCGAAGTATTTCCGAAGAAGTGTTTCCACCATGTCAATTTCTCAGGTGCGTGGCCAGCGCTCCTGATAGGAGTAGCCCCCGAGTAGTTGGTTGATTCATAGACTCAAGTAAGTACTTTTATGTGCAATCGAAAGTTTTTAGCCGTTGTTGGCCTTTGCTTTGATGACATCATTGTTGACGCTTGGTGAGCTCAATTGTCTACGGCAGCAGAGGCAACGTGACGATACGATCATGGGTCCCATGTTCTGACTTGGATTTGACTAGTCATGCGTAGTTTACGCAATAATTATGACGTCTCCTCGATTTTCCCGTGCATAGTGGACAACATGTTTGAAAGGATACAGATGTCGCCTAGAGGAGGGATGAATAGGCGATTAATTTTTTTTCGAGAGTAGCTCAACAAAGGCGGAATTAAACTAGCGTTTACTTTGTTAAGCACAAAGGAGGGGTGTACCAACAACTTATGCTTAGCAAGACAGACAACTATGTGATAACAAGATATATACTTCAAGCATGAAGGCTATGACAAAGTAAGGTGCATAAGTAAGAGCTTGGGTATAGAGATAACCGAGGCACGCGATGATGACGATATTTTACAGAGTTCCTCCCAACATGGAGTACGTCTCATTTGGATATGTGGTGGTATCAAACCACCTGCGCCACAAAAGGCCTCCCTTGTTCTCCTGTGAATCTCACCCCAACGGGATCAATTTACACTTCCACTATCGGTGCACTTGTCGGTGGTAATCCGAAACGTCTCACAAGTTTGGGGCACTTCTCCACAACTTAATTGGAGGCTCCCAACAAATATTTGGGGAAATCTCCACAACTTAATTGGAGGCCCCAAGTAATCCACAACCTGCAACACAACCAAACCGTCTAGGGTTCCAAGAACCCAAGAGTAAAAATCTTCTCAACTTTCACTCACCAAATCCTCCGAGGAGAACTCAAACCGATGCACCGAATGCAAGAGGCAAGAACACCACAAAGATGCTCCAATCCCTCACTCTCAAGTTACAACAAAGCTACTAAAGCTATTGGTGGAACAAGATAGGAAGAACACAAAGGTGAACACAAAATCCCCCGAGATCTAGATCCCAAAGGATTCACTCACAAAGAGATGGAATGGATTGGTCAAATGTAGATCTAGATCTCCTCTCTCTTCCACTCAAATATGGGCAAGAATCATTGGAGGGGAAGAGTTTAATCAATCTTTTAGAGTAAGAGCAAATGGGGCAAAGCTTAGACAAAATAGAGGAAGAAGAAGCAGTCCAAATGCTAAAGGGGCAAAGCTATTTAAAGGGCAGAGCAAGTTCTGCCCATTGGGGCTGAAAATGGGCCTGGTCCGGTAGTACAGTAAATCCTTGGTACTACCGCACTTGATAGCACCTGGCGTAGGCGAGCAAGCAACAAACGAGCGAGGGCAATGCAGGCGGCGGGCAATTAGCGGCGGCGGCAGCAGCACTTGCGCGAGGTGGGGCAGTGACGGCAGCGGCGTCAACGTGGCTGAAAGTGGCGAGTGGCGCGGCGCAGCAAACGGGCAGCTGGTGGGCCACGGTAGCCCAGCAAGCGAGGCAGCATGCATGTGGTGGTCAATCACGGAGCCACAGTAGGGCGAAGTGATGCTAGAAATTTGTGCCTGCGGATAAGCAGCAAGGCGTAATTTGGTGGCGGGCAAAAAAGCGTTGGGTGGGCCGATTACCGCCCTTTCGAGGTAGTACGGAGCGAGTATCGCGAGGCGAGAGCTGGGCGGCGATGAACGCCTCGGACGTGAGTGGGATATCACGCCCCGTAAAATAAAAGGACTTTTCTTTTTCTGTTTTAAACCAAATAGAGGGCAAACTCAAACTGCGATAACTTTTGATTGGTAACTCCAATTGACCCGATTCCAATTGCGTTGGAAAGAGCACGACATGAGATACCCTATAAAATATTGGATACCACCAAGTGAGAATACTTGATGTATTTTATAGTATGATACCTCACTTGGTGAGAATCCGGAATACCCCCAAGAACGAACTTGCAACAAGATATAAAGGGGAGATCCGCTATTGATGAATAAGAGCTTGTTATGGAGATTACCACGAGCTCTAAATCCTCACATGGATAAGACCAAATAACAACCAAATATGATGATGCAAGTATGCAAATTTTTGAGCTCTCTCTAAACGATATGATCGAGTTACTCATTCGAGAGCCCCTCTTGATAGTACGGTTATCTATCCTAAACCCGGTCTCCCAACAACAACATGAGACCGGCAAAAGGGAAAACCTATCAAGATTATACCTTTGCCTTGAGCAATCCACTTGAGCCTGATGTAGACAATCTTGTCCTTCTCAAGATGGAGCGTTTTTCATGATTCCCCATCATCGATCCATGTTCACCGAGGATGGCAAGCATCAAACATGAGATCTTCTATAGATGGCACATTTTGAGCTTGCACAACACATCTTCTTCTCATTTCATCGACCTGGAAGCCATCACATGCTCCAAGCGATGCCAATGGATAATTACTACAAGTGCAACTTAATACACACATTAGTCCATAAAGATTGTCATTAATTACCAAAACCACACATGGGGGGCCCACATTGACATGGTTATACCCTACGGGTACACGACCTTATCATACCTAGTCCAGCCCAAGGAAGGCCCACGACAAATATACGCCAGCCCATGAAGACTTTCGGGTGGCCAGGGCCCATGACGCCTTCGGATCCTTGGAGAGCAAGACTAGAGTAGATAGAAAATTCAAAGGGGTAAACCCTAGAACCTGTAACCGACTCGATCTGTGCCTGGAACCTGCCTGCCTCTATATAAAGGCCAGGAGGGCACGACGAGGAGGCTCTCTTACAAGCGCCCTCATACCACCGCATACACACCTCTACGCCAGGTTGCATCTGCGCACCCCTGTAACCTTCGGTTCGACCATAATCAAAGCAGACAAGCAGGAGTAGGGTTTTCCCTTCGGGGGCCTGAACCTGGGTAAACCTCGTGTCCCCGTGTTGCTTGTTTGCTAACCGTTCCGCGATCTCCAGCATCCCCATCTTCTCCAAAACCCAAGTCCATAACAATGGGCATTGACGAGATTAAACCTCGTCAATTGGCGCCGTCTGTGGGAATTGGGGGCGCTGATTGTGCGATCGTGACGGTACCAACCAAAGCGATCTACAATTCTGCGGCGATAGAGAGTCATCTCCTCTTCGGCGCCTTCGACTTCACCGCCCACTCACCAGCCACCATGAAGGACTTCGAGCCCGTTGGCGGCACCTCGAGATCTGTTCGAGCTTCGCTTCCGGTGGGCAGACCGGCACTCTCCGCCTTCCAGAGCGGGTGCCCCTGCCATCGATCAGGCCCGCTTCATGGGCTCCACACCCCGTGCTACGCACATCACCATCGACAGATGAGTCCTATGACAGCAGCAGCTGCAACTCAGATCTGTGCGATCCACCATCGGATGAAGGGACCTATGGTTCCGGATCTGAAAGCTGTGGCAGCAGCGATTCGATCTACAAGCGCTACCAGTGCGTCGCGGTCATCCAGAGTGATGCGGATCAGGAGCATAACCCACCACCCAACCCGCAGGGTAGAAACGGTGGAAACAGATGAAGCCAGTCCCCCCACCCAACGGGGAAAACAATAATCGGGTCATCCACCTCAACGAGGAGGGATGGGATCAAAGCAGCGAAGGCTGGCGAGCAACAAGATCACGCCTCTGATGCCTCACGAGATCTGCTGATGGCATACCACATGCTCCTCATCGAGGAGCACAAGAAGCAGATCAAGATGCAGGAAGTGCTTGACAAGCGCAAGCAAGCAGCTTCGGAGTCCAGTGCGCGATGAGCTGCGCTCTCCACCATAGGCATTGGCTCCAGCTCGCATGGCAACAAGCACCGTTCTCGGATGGAGAACATGGACCCTAAAGAGCGTCGCGAGGTGACCCGAGCCCTCAACACGTCCTTCATGGAGATGGACGCCGATGGCTACATCATCCCGAAGACGCCGCAAGCTGCGATCATGGCATCCACCGCGTACCTCGCGTCCCACCCACCTCCGGAGAGGGACCCGAAGAGGGCCATGCACAAGTCCGCACTCACCAGACTCAGACTCGTTGGAGCCGCGCTCCACGGAGAAGCTCCTACGGAGCCAAAGAAGAAGGCTGCGGTCAGGTTCAACCGCAGCCCCACACCCTCATCCGAGGACGAAGAGCACGGCCTTCCTCGAAGGCATAAGAGCTCGCGCCGTCGCAGCCGTGACTATGACGCTCGAAACGAGCTAACGCAGCGCAAGATCGACAAAGCGTGCGCCAAGCGCGTATGCTCGTCCGAATCTGAGGAGGACGACGATGAAGGAGAACTCTGCGGAGCCCGATGCTTCAACAGATCCGTCCGGCGGACGCGGATGCCGCGAAACTTCAAGCTTCCTTCGGACACTCCGAAGTTCGACGGCACACAGGACCCCAAGGCGTGGCTCAACGACCACCTGTCGTCCGTCAAGCTACACGGCGGGAATAAGGAAACCTCCATGCAATGCCTTCAGCTGCAGCTGACGGGCGCATCCCGAATTTGGCTCAACAGCCTATACTCCGGATCCATCCGAAGCTGGGAGGAGCTGGCGTGCAGTTTCGTCCGAAACTTCAAAGGCACCAGCAAGAGGCCTGCCTCGATCGAGGAATTGCGGGCCTGCACTCAACGAACGGGCGAATCCATTCGCTCGTACATACTACGCTGGTCCAACACAAAGAACTCCGCGACGCACATATTCAAAGAGAGGGCTATCGACGCCTTCAAGGACGGCGTCAAGCGCCAGGACTTCAAAGAAGAACTTGGGCGCGTCAAGCCCAAGACACTCAACCACCTCATGGACATCGCCAACAGGTGGGCCGACGGTGAGGACTCTATCCACCGAGCGCACTTGGAGGAGGAAGACTGACGGCGGCGTCACGGCGCCATAGCAAGAGAAGATCGCGTCTCTGACGACCGCGATGGACCCGACATGGTCGCGGTGGCTATGCCGACCGTCGCGGCGGCAACATAGCATTGCGGCGGATACCGGAAGCAATTTTTGCGACGGAGGACGCCGCATAAGTGGCAGCGCCAGTCGCGATCGCGACAGCGGACCCTCGGCATCGAAAAACTGTCCGGTCCATGCACCATCCACTTCTACATCGACTGCGGGATGGTCGGAAGAAGGCAAGCCACATGCTCAAGGACCGTCGCGAGTTCGAAACTCAGCAAAAGCATGGCTCGGATGAGGCGCAAGCCCAAACCACGGATTCGGAAGCGCGCCCGCACGGTAGATCGCGCATGGAGCTCCTCCACCACCACCAGGAGGCCCAAACCACCCAATCGCACCGCGCGAATACCGATGGGCACGGTATCCCCCGAAAGAACGCGATGATCAAAAGGCGCCCAACGAATAGGGTGCGAAAAAAACCGTCGGATCAACTGGCTGTGGCGCTCCACCGCCATCCACAGTACCTCAGCGGATCGGAGTCCTGCATTACGTTCAGCCGTTCGGATCACCCTTGCCAGGTACCTCGCCTAGGTCATGCTGCCCTGGTGCTTGAGGCGCAGATCGAAGGGTTCGAGATGAGCCGCATCTTCATGGACGGCGGCAGCGACATCAACCTGATGTTCGCTAGCACCCTTGCAGCAATGCGAATCCTGCTATGCAGCCTGGAACAGTCAGACACAACGTTCCATGTCATCGTCGCAGGAAAGGGAATATTCCCCCTTGGAAAGATATGGCTCGATGTCATCTTGACAAGCGGATAACTTCCGATCTGGCGGCTCGAGTTCTAAGTGGTGGTAGCCATCACAATACCATGCCATCCTCGGGCATGTAGCATTCGCAGGTTCTGGCGATCGCTTTTCAGCGTACACGCTACTCAAGATGCCAGGACCCAGGCGTCATCACGGTCCACGGAGCTGCACCCGATCGGACCAACTGCGGCGAGGACTTCAGAATCTCGGTCATTCGGCATGCAAGAGGAGCTCGTAAGGCTCCGCGAGGTGGCGGACAACGGGCACCCCGATCGCCTGGCCGAGCGCACGGATATGTCCTTCGACTCCACCGTCAACACAAAGAAGGTGCAGGTCCACCCGATGGATGCCTCCAAGATGGTGCTGATCGCCAACGATCTTAGCTCCGCATAGGAAAGCGCTCTCATCGAATTCCTCCGTGAGCGCTGGGAAATCTTCGTCTGGTGTCTTGCAGACATGCCAGGAGTTCCCAGGGAATTCGCCGAGCACGCACTCAACGTCTTTACAGACGCCAAGCCCGTCAAGCAGTCCATCCGACGATTGTCCGAACCACGGGCCGAAGCAATCGGAGTTGAAGTTAATAGACTACTCGATACAAACTTCATCAGGGAGAGCAAGGAGAGCGAGTGGCTCGCCAACACCGTAATGGTCCCCAAAAAGGACACGGACATCCTACGGATGTGCGTGGACTTCACATCGCTAAACAAGCACTGCACGAAGGATCATTTCCCTCTCCCTCGGATCGACCAGATCATCGATTCGACGGCAGGATGCGAGAATCTCTCCTTCCTCGACACCTACTCAGGCTACAACCAGATTCGACTAAAGGTCGAAGATCAGGAAAAAACGGCGTTCATCATGCTGTTCGGAGTGTTCTGCTACAACACAATGCCCTTCGGGCTAAAGAACGCAGGCGCCATGTACCAACGGTGCATGTAGGCATGCCTGAAAGACCAGATCGATCGCAATATCCAAGTCTATGTCGACGACATAGTCATCAAAACCAGGGAGGCAAGAACACTCATCGACGATCTCCGCGAGACGTTCGATAATCTCGACTGCTACAGGATCAAGCTTAACCCTGAAAAGTGCGCCTTCGGCGTCCCATCTGGCCAGCTGCTTGGTTACTTCATCTCCCAGCAAGGGATCGAGGCGAACCCGAAGAAAATCTGGGCCATAATGGCCATGGAGAAGCCGAAGAACCTCAAGGGTGTCCAGCAGCTTGCAGGACGAATCGCGGCATTGAGCAGGTTCATCAGCCGCATGGGCGAGAAAGCCATGCCATTCTATCAGCTGCTGTGCAAGGCAGACAAATTCGAGTGGACACCTGAGGTGGATGATGCATTCGAAGATCTAAAGCGGCCGCTCTCTACCTCGCCCGTCTTGGTTACGCCAAAGGAGCACGAGCCTCTGCTGCTGTACATAGCAGCTACACACCAGGTGGTGAGCACCGTATTGGTGGTCGAGCGACCTGAAGAGGGCAAGACCCATGGGGTCCAACACCCAATCTACTACCTCAGCAAGGTATTGACGCCGACAAAGCAGAGGTACCCTCACTACCAGAAACTCGCCTACGGCGTGTTCATGACAGCTCATCGGCTGATCCACTACTTCCAGGAGCACCAGGTGATGGTCGTCAACGAGGCACCACTAAACAGCATCCTAAACAACCCGGAGTCCACATGACACGTGGCCCTATGGGGCATTGAGCTGTCACCTCTAGACATCGTCTACAAGAAGCGACTCGCGGTCAAGTCTCAGGTCCTCCCGGACTTACTCGTCCACTGGATGGAGCTGCAGCTGCCAGACACGCCGGACATGACACAGTCATGGACGATGCACTTCGACGGCTCCAAACGCGAGGCTGGAGCAGGAGCCGGGGTCATACTGACCTCCCCGCAGGGCGACAAGATGAAGTACGTCCTCCGGATGAAATTCCGAGCTTCCAACAACGAGGCCGAATACGAAGCCCTCATCCACGGCATGAGGATGGCAAAGATCTGCGGCGCAACCTGCCTGGTCATCTACGGAGACTCGAACCCCGTCGTCCAGCAGACGATGAATGAGTGTGACGCACACGTCGAAAACATGATCGCGTACCGCGCACTCTACAACTCACTCGAGGGAGAATTTGACGGCTGTGAACTTCGGCATGTTGGGAGAGAAAGCAACGAGGAGGCTGACAGACTTGCCAACATCGGCTCCACCTGTGCACGGGTGCCACCAGGCGTGTTCCTCGAACATATCTGCGTGTCATCCATCAAGCGGAAATTCCCAAAGGGATCACCCAAAGAAGCAGAGCACTCGGGGGCTGCGCTACCCGAAGGGCGGGAAGGACCCGAAAAGCTCGACACAGAGGTCGCTGTGGTCAACCTGATGCAGTTCATGGCAGTCAAAGAAACTTGGACGCAACCATACCTCAAGTACCTGATAGACGGCGAGCTGCCTGATAGCCCGACAGATGCCCGGTGCATATCTCGCCGGTCAAAGGCCTTCACCATCATCAATGGCGAGTTGTACAAGCGCAGCATTTCGGGTGTACTCCAAAGGTGCGTCACCATCGGTGACGACAAAACCATCCTCCAAGACATCCACGAGGGCATCTGCGGCATCACGCGGGCAGCCGCGCCCTTGTCGCCAAAGCTCTACGAGCCGGATTCTACTGGCCAACAGCCATGAACGACGCCAAGGACATCTTCTGAAGATGCAACAGGTGCCAAAGGTTCACTGATAAACCGCACGCACCCGGATTAGAGCTCTTCGCTCAATGGGGCCTTGACATGATCGGCAAACTGCCAAGGTCCTCAAAAGGAGGTCACATTTACCTCCTGGTCGCAGTCAACAAATTCACCAAGTGGATTGAGGCCATGCCCGTAACCAACCAAAAGGGAAAAACTGCCGCCAAGTTCTTTGAGTCCATTGTCTATAGGTTCGGCGTGCCGCAAAGCATCATCACCGACAATGGGTCGAACTTCATCTCCAAAGAATTCCAGAACTTCTGCGAAGACCTCGGAATCAACATCACATACGCCTCTGTGGCGCACCCGCAAACAAACGGGCAGGTCGAGAAGGCCAATGGCCTCGTCGGTGCTGGCATCAAGAAGCGCCTAATGAGCCCACTCGAGCGACTTGCGGGTGCCTGGACACAAGAGCTACCATCGGTCCTGTGGAGCCTGCGCACAACGCCAAACAGCTCAATCGGCTACACGCCTTTCTTCATGGTACACGGAGCCGAAGCCGTGCTACCAGCAGAAGTACGCCACAAGGCCCCACGGGTCGTCGCTTACAGCGAAGCCGAATTGACGGCTGCACTCGAATATGCCGTTGATACACTCGACGAAGCGCGCGAAATAGCAGCGGCTCGATCAGCGGTGTACCAACAGAGTCTCCGCAACTACCACAGCCGACGGCTGCGCCCAAGGTCCTTCGTTCAAGGAGACCTGGTCCTACGACTCAAGCAAGAGCGACCGAAGAAATTCGAGTCACCATGGGAAGGACCCTACATCGTCACTGAAGTCATCCCAGGTGGCGCCTATCGCCTCAAGCACGTGGAGTCTGGAGTCGCATACTCCAACCCATGGAACGTCGCACAGCTGCGACGCTTCTACCCCTAGCTACCCCCTCTCTTACTTTCAATAAGGCTATTCGGCCAAGGCTACTCAGCCGAACAATATACCTCCTCCATTACGATATGAATAAAGCTAAGTGTCTCGCCCTAAAATTTTTTGTTTACTATTTCGCATTTTACTCCATGCCACAAACGCACTTGGGGGCTCCCCCCCACCTCACGACTTCGTCGACTGAGGATACCACGTGTACACCTGAGTAGCTGACCACGTCAGGCTAACGAAAAGGACACGTATACAAACAAAGCACTACGTGCTAAAACAACAACCAAACCCTTACAATAAAGGGGCAAAACACGCCCAGTCAAATATATACAAATTTTACATCTATCTTTTTCACAGGTACTACCTATTCTGAAGAATAACCTGAGCACGCTGCTCAAACAGATCTACGATCTGTTACATCTTGCCTTATAGCGCGTAATGTGGGACGATATCCCACTCGCCACCATCGGCGAAGAGGCGACCGGCCGCCTAGCAGAACATATCTACATCGACGATGTAACCGCACAAGGAGAGCGCAGCCTTCACCCCTGCGGCGGTGATGCCGCAGATTCACGACCACGATGCACTCGAAACTTCGACAGCAGGCCAGAGAGAGTTAACAGTGCATCATCCAGCGGGAACATCACATGCAGAACAGACGCCAGCGAAGACTTCACCTGACGCAGCATCCGCGATACCTGGTGGACACGATCCTGCACTATCGCAAGGACCAAGGCACGATCACGGTCCATCCAGAAAAACCCGCCGGCCTCCATGTCCTGCTGAGTCAAGCAATTGATCCGAACAGCAACACGCTCTTTTTCCTCCCATGGAGCAAGGTTAGCACCTGCAAAACTTGCAAAGAGTAAGGCGAAAGGCCAACAGACGCATCCGAAGTAATGGGCAACAGTACGAAAAACTCACACTCAAGCTGTTCGGACAAACAAAGCAACTCCACCATCAAATATTCCTCTCGGGAAGCGCCTCGCTCTGCCTTTGACTTCCAAACATCAGCATGGCCACTGTGGCGCCCCGCAAAACCACTACTAGAAAATCGCGTTGTTTTTGTGCATTGCATCATCATGACCGCATGCTCATGTCATCATGCCACATTGCATTTGAGCATCGACATCATCTTGCATTTGTTTGCATAAAACTATTTTCGAAAAACCTATTTTTGTTTTCCAAACATCCCGTCTTGATTTCGAATTAAAACCCAGGACTCCGGATTGTTTTGTTTCGTCTGCCAATGGGTTTCAAAAGCCCCGTTTTTAATAAATAAAATGTTTAATTATTTTTAGGGGGCAGCCGAACTGGGCCGATCTGACCCAGACGGCCACCCCCAGTGCAAAACCAGACAACCCTAAATCTTTTCCTACCCAGACCTATTCTACCCAGTCCCCAGCCACCTCACCCCAACCTATCCTAGCACGCCACATCACCCCTGGCCCAAACCCCACCCAATCCCCGCCTGCCACACACGCAACACACGCCCACGCTGCGCCCACCAGAACCCCACACCTACCTGGCCCGCCTATGGGGCCTGGCCCCACCACTGACCGTGCCCTCCTGGGCGCACTCCCACGCCACCAACCGCACAGGCCCACCATCCGGCCCCACTCCCCACGTGCCCCCCCGCTCTCTCCTCGCCCCGCTCCTCTCCCTTCCTCTCTGGCCCTCGACCACCTCGCCTCGCCTGCAGGCCCTACCGCGCCCGGCGCTCGCCGTCTTCCCTCTCCCCATGAGCTCCGGCCTTCCCCATCGCCTGCCCCCTCGTGTTCCTCTCACGCGAGCCCGACCCGAGCCCCGCCGCCCCTGGGCCATCTCCTCCGCCCGAGCCGTCTCTCCGTCGAGCTGCGCCGCCGGAAGCCTCCACCTCGGCCTCTCTGCGTCACCGACCGTCGTAGACCCCCCCCGCCTCCTCGCCTGGCTGGCCGCGCCCTAGAGCAGAGCCGGCCTCGCCAACGCCCTTCCCCCGGTGCTCCGCCGTCGCACACCTCTTCCTCGCCATGGAAGCCTTCCCCGACCCTCGCCTCCGTCGGCCGCCGGCCCTCCGCCTTCCCCGTCCCGCCCGACCGCGTCGCCGCGCCCTCCTCGCCTCCGTCGGCCCCGTCCTCTCCATGCGCGGCCGTCCTTGCCGACCCTTGCTGCCCTCCTCTCGCCTCGATTCTGTCTCCCCCGCCCATTGCTGCACGCCCCGCCCGCCGCCTCCCCTCTGCCCGGCTGGTCTGCCCACCTTCTCCCCATGAGTGCAGCAAGCGAACAGAGCCGTCCCTTCATGGGTTCGTCCGCCGTTTACGCCATGATTCGATTTCGGTACCCTTGATCGCTCGCTTGTCGTGCGTGCGTCTATCATGCTTTCGTGTATGTGTGCCAGATCCAGGGTTTTGCTGGTCTCCGATTCCAGATCCCACCTCCTAGGGGGCCGTCTCCGATGAGCAAGTTGGGCGCTGGGAACCCTAGGGAGTTGGGATAGAGCGAGTGATGTATCAGTGCGAATTCTGGAAACGTGGTGATGATGGCGTGGAGATGTTGGTGTTGTTGATCAAGACCTCGGTGTGAACAAGTACCAAGTTTAGGCAATGGTAACGATGCTGCTCGGACCCACATGCCAAGATCTTCCGAAGAACAGGCCATCCGACAAGTTCGTCATCGACCCCCATGACGCCAAGGTCGTCTACACGGAACGACAAGACCTCCTTCCTGGCTTCGACGCCCGACCCCGAGGACCGATCCACCGGACGCGACAAGACCGCCTTCCCGCACCGATGCCCGGGAGTCGGATGCCAAGTTCTACTTCCAACGAGTTGACCGATGATCGAGATGGCACCCCAAGGTCCTCATCCCGGTACGACAAGCACTTCGCCGCGGAACGCCAAGTTCTTCATCCCGTACGCCAAAACCGACTCGATGGCATGGACCCGACAAGATCTTCGCAACGACAAGATCGACACCGACCAGGACGAATCCGATGCGCCCCGACGCCGAACCAAGTCCTTCGCGGAACGCCAAGATCTACTTGTTATCCGAGAACGATCCCGCCGAGACCGAACCCAGATCCGGACCCTGAGACCCGACCCCGAACCTCTCGGGGCCCAAGATCGCCGAACCCTAATGTGTGACCCCTATCCGAGCCCCCATTATTTTATAATATAACAATCTCAACTGATGCATATTAAATTGTCCATGCATGCATACTTGTCATGTGGGTTGGGGGCCTTATGCCGATTCACCATATAATTAAATATGGAGACCATATGCGGACATTTCTAGTCCCATATTGGTCCCATTTAAATTTGTGTAGCGAACCGGTGATACTTTTTGCCATGTTAAGATAACATTTAAATTGTGGGGCTTCTAAACAACATGAACCTATTAATTAATTGCCGGGGCCTCGGTTCCGCTTAATATGACCTAATTGCATCGCACCTTTGCCATGTCATACATCATACATGCATCATGCCGATTTTCTACCGTAGTATTAAATAGTGCATCCGGTGTTTCTTTTAGTGCTTTGCTTCTTCACGGATTAGGACGATGAGTTGATGCGAGTGTCGACCCGATCTTCGGATGAACCTTCGACAATGTTTTTCAGGCGAGCACCTCCCCCTTTCTACCTATCTTACTTTTATAGTATTTACTCCCTCCTGTTGATCTATTGCTATCTGTGTTGCGATGCTCTAGTTTTCGTACCCGTGATATCCCGTGCGACCTTATATTGCCTTGGACACCTCCTATTACATTGTTTGGTAGATAGTTGGACTGCGCGTCGTGATCGCTGCTCAGTGCTGTTGCATGTCGTCGATTACCACGCTTGTTGAGTCTTGCCGCATGTTTAGTGTTGGAGATGATTGTGGCTTTAATTATCGTTTACTTTAATTCTTTGTTTAACAACTAAAATTGAAGTAGCTAAATGCAGAGGCACGGTGGGTGATAGACAATATTTGGTTTCCGCGCTCCGGGTGTCCGTGGGACCCGAGTTCTTGACACTTTCGAGATCGAGCGCTAACCACATGTGGGATGTATGGGCACCCCATCGATTTAGTACCTGATTTCAAAGTCTTGTCTTTGAGGGGCCACAAGTAGTTTGGGGCTTTATTACTATTCTGTACTTATGCCATGCTTTATCGCTTTATTTAAATTGTGCGATGGATAGCACTCTTGTTTAGGAAAGCGGAGTGTTTTTGTATCGACAATCCAGTTTTGGGTTCCCGTCGTTCTGACCAGCAGCGCAAACCCTAAGTCCGTCTCGAGCCCGGCCGACTTTGTTCTTGGGTAGACTTAGTGGGGTGGCCCCATGTACTTGCTTTGTGCAGGAAGCGTCATGACTTAGTCCCCGCCGACATACCGATGGGTGTATGTTAATTGATCTGGCAAAAAGGGTCGAAGTGCGTGTGGATATCTCATGCTAATTGCGTGAGGATACTTTGGTGCACCCCTGCAGGGTTAAATCTTTTCGAAAAGCCGTGTCCGCGGTTATGGACGACTTGGAGCACAGTTCTCGATCATAGACAACTATAACTAAAGTTTACTGTTATAATTTGACTCGTATCCGATATGACTAGTAATCAGCTTCACTGCAACGGAATGGCTAAATAAAAGTACCAACAACTGCTGGGTTTTGGGATATCTCATGCTAATTGTATTTGACTAGTAAGTGACGCAACTTCTAGCGGAATGGTTAATTAAAACATCCCTTTGCTTATTTTATCAGGATGACTGTCTATATTTGACTAGTAATTGCCGCAACTATAACGAATGAATAAAACTGCCAACGGTGTGAGTGCCTCGGTTGACCTTCTCGGTTGGTATCGAGGGGGAATACCAGGATGGGTTTGTTTGGTGTTAAATTCAGGTTGGATCCGAATAGACCTTTCTTATCCCTCTCTGATAGCCGACAGTTATATCGAGTCTCTATAGGTTGTTTAGTACATGCTGCGCTGCCGCTTCAGTCCACCATACCTATGTAGGCGAGGACCGCCGAATTCTAGCCTCGCCGTGTACTGGCCTCAGTACTGACGCTCCTTTTTTTTCCCCTTTGCCCCTTGTCGGCACCCCTTTTGTTTAAGCAGGTTTTGAGATCGACGTCGTTAGCAGGGTTACCCTTCCGGCTTGGCCTGGGCAGGGTTATGGATGCCATTGGTTATTCTTCCGGGCTCTTAGCCCCATTTGCATCTTGTCCGTAGCTGGACGCTCTATCGTTTTCAAGGTGATTTGGATCTTTGTACTGTATATCTGAATTCTTGACTCTTTGAGTCGCTGTTATATATACCTGTTCTGTGGGTCCCATCGAGGACTGTTGTGTAATGTTATTACTTCGTTTTCCACCCGCACGAAAGTGCCTGGTGGGCACCTTTGAATCGTTTCTATGCGGGTTTGGCGGGTTTCGCTAAAACTTGCATAGGGCCGATCTGAGGTGTTACTGAGTGGTATCGAGCTCAGCGATTCGATACCCCACAAGTCCAGCCTGTAGGATAACCTAGCTAACGGCCATGAGAGAGTGTCAAAACTATTTTTGCAAAATCGGTTGGATAGATCTGATTAGGTCTTTTTACTCCTTACCCTCTGCTATTCTCCTCTTACCTCTGCGTGTTTTGAATCCGCTCTCGTCTCTCTCTTGAGTCCGATTTCGTGGTTGGGTTCCATCGCACCTTCGAGGTTTCGCTTCCTCCTTTGGTAACGGTGTTGCTACATCTGGTCTTCATGCTATCAGGAATCCTTCGTCTGTGGACTTCTCTTTGTTCCTTCTCGTGCCTTCGGTGTTTTCCAACGCGACGACATCATCTCGCTAGATCCGATGCAGTCGCATCACTCCTTTGCTTCGAACCTCGATTGTAGATCTTCACCGATTCGAGAATGGTTGCACGCTTTTCTCTTGATTGTGAGTAATAGTTTGGGTGCGTGATGGATTGGCCCCCATGCCGACTACCCTTTCTATTCGCTCTTGTACATTGAAGTGGGATAGGCCGCATCTTTTCTCTCTTTCTATCGGAGTTAGAGGTGGCTTTATTTGTGGATACCTCTACCTTCGCCCTTTGTTCCCGGAGTGTTCGCTGACGATCACGGACAACGACCTCTTGTTAGTGGTGTCGCGAGGATCTACACGATGCGAGAAGATTCACGTCGCCGTCCTTCTTCCCGGTACCATGAGGCGGATCTCGAGGGCGAGATCCCTTGTTAGTGGTGTCGAATTGTGGCGCCCCGCAAAACCACTACTAGAAAATCGTGTTGTTTTTGTGCATTGCATCATCATGACCGCATGCTCATGTCATCATGCCACATTGCATTTGAGCATCGACATCATCTTGCATTTGTTTGCATAAAACTATTTTCGAAAAACCTATTTTTGTTTTCCAAACATCCCGTCTTGATTTCGAATTAAAACCCAGGACTCCGGATTGTTTTGTTTCGTCTGCCAATGGGTTTCAAAAGCCCCGTTTTTAATAAATAAAATGTTTAATTATTTTTAGGGGGCAGCCGAACTGGGCCGATCTGACCCAGACGGCCACCCCCAGTGCAAAACCAGACAACCCTAAATCTTTTCCTACCCAGACCTATTCTACCCAGTCCCCAGCCACCTCACCCCAACCTATCCTAGCACGCCACATCACCCCTGGCCCAAACCCCACCCAATCCCCGCCTGCCACACACGCAACACACGCCACACGCGCGCGCCAGCCAGCAACCCGCCACACCCACCTGGCCCGCCTGTGGGGCCTGGCCCCACCACTGACCGTGCCCTCCTGGGCGCACTCCCACGCCACCAACCGCACATGCCCACCATCCGGCCCCACTCCCCACGTGCCCCCCCGCTCTCTCCTCGCCCCGCTCCTCTCCCTTCCTCTCTGGCCTCGACCACCTCGCCTCAGTGCAGGCCCTCTATCGCCCGGCCATTGCCTTCCCTCTCCCATGAGCTCCGGCCGCCGTCTGCTCGCCGTCCTTCCCCATCGCCCCCCCCCGGCCCCCACGTGTTCCTCTCACCCGAGCCCGACCCGAGCCCACAGGCCATCTCCTCCACTGAGCCGTCTCTCCGTCGAGCTGCCACCAAGCCTCCACCTCGGCCTCTCTGCGTCACCGCCGTCGTGACCCCGCCTCCTCGCTGGCTGGCCTTAGAGCAGAGCCGGCCTCACGCCCTTCCCGGTGCTCGTCGCCACCTCTTCCTCGCCATGGAAGCCTTCCCCGACCCTCGCCTCCGTCGGCCGCCGGCCCTCCGCCTTCCCCGTCCCGCCCGACCGCGTCGCCGTGCCCTCCTCTCCTCCGTCGGCCCCGTCCTCTCCACACGCGGCCGTCATTGCCGACCCTTGCTGCCCTCCCGCTCGCCTCCCGCCTCGATTCTGTCTCCCGCCCATTGTGAGCCGCCCTTGCCCTGAACCTCCTGCGCCGCTGCCCACCTTCTCCCCGTGAGTGCTGCAAGCGAACCAGCCGCCCTTCATGGGTTCGTCCACTTCGTTTCTGCCATGATTCGATTCGGTACCCTTGATTACCGCTTTCAGCGTATGCGTGCGTCTATATGCGCATTTCGTGTATGTGTGCCAGATCCAGGGTTTTGCTGGTCTCCGGTTCCAGATCCCACCTTCTAGGGGGCCGTCTCCGACGAGCAAGTTGGGCGCTGGGAACCCTAGGGAGTTGGGATAGAGCGAGTGATGTATCAGTGCGAATTCTAGAAACGTGGTGATGATGGCGTGGAGATGTTGGTGTTGTTGATCAAGACCTCGGTGTGAACAAGTACCAAGTTTAGGCAATGGTAACGATGCTGCTCGGACCCACATGCCAAGATCTTCCGAAGAACAGGCCATCCGACAAGTTCGTCGCCGACCCCCATGCGCCAAGGTCGTCTGCGAACGACAAGACCTCCTTCCTGGCTTCGACGCCCGACCCCGAGGACCGATCCACCGGACGCGACAAGACCGCCTTCCCGCACCGATGCCCGGGAGTCGGATGCCAAGTTCTACTTCCAACGAGTTGACCGATGATCGAGATGGCACCCCAAGGTCCTCATCCCGCATTTATAACGGCACTTCGGACAAACGCCAAGTTCTTCATCCGTCGCCCAGACGCTAAAACCGACTCGATGGCATGGACGAGCAAGATCTTCGTAGCGACAAGATGCGACGGACCGGGACCCCAGTCCGTCTTCTGACGAACGACAAGATCGACACCGAACCAAGAAAACTGATGCGCGACGCCAATCCGAACCAAGTCCTTCGCGGAACGCCAAGATCTACTTGTTATCCGAGAACGATCCCGCCGAGACCGAACCCAGATCCGGACCCTGAGACCCGACCCCGAACCTCTCGGGGCCCAAGATCGCCGAACCCTAATGTGTGACCCCTATCCGAGCCCCCATTATTTTATAATATAACAATCTCAACTGATGCATATTAAATTGTCCATGCATGCATACTTGTCATGTGGGTTGGGGGCCTTATGCCGATTCACCATATAATTAAATATGGAGACCATATGCGGACATTTCTAGTCCCATATTGGTCCCATTTAAATTTGTGTAGCGAACCGGTGATACTTTTTGCCATGTTAAGATAACATTTAAATTGTGGGGCTTCTAAACAACATGAACCTATTAATTAATTGCCGGGGCCTCGGTTGCTTAATATGACCTAATTGCATCGCTGCTTTGCCATGTCATACATCATACATGCATCATGCCGATTTTCTACCGTAGTATTAAATAGTGCATCCGGTGTTTCTTTTAGTGCTTTGCTTCTTCACGGATTAGGACGATGAGTTGATGCGAGTGTCGACCCGATCTTCGGATGAACCTTCGACAATGTTTTTCAGGCGAGCACCTCCCCCTTTCTACCTATCTTACTTTTATAGTATTTACTCCCTCCTGTTGATCTATTGCTATCTGTGTTGCGATGCTCTAGTTTTCGTACCCGTGATATCCCGTGCAGCCTTATATTGCCTTGGACACCTCCTATTACATTGTTTGGTAGATAGTTGGACTCAAGGCGTGCGTCGCTCAGTGTCAAAGCTATGCGTCGCCTACCAGCACTACGTTGTTGGAGTCTTGCGCATGTTTAGTGTTGGAGATGATTGTGGCTTTAATTATCGTTTACTTTAATTACTGTTTAACAACTAAAATTGAAGTAGCTAAATGCAGAGGCACCGTGGGTGATAGACAATATTTGGTTTCCGATCACTCCTTTGGTGTCCGTGGGACCCGAGTTCTTGACACTGTTAGAGATCGAGCGCTAACCACATGTGGGATGTATGGGCACCCCATCGATTTAGTACCTGATTTCAAAGTACTGTCTTTGGGGCCACAAGTAGTTTGGGGCTTTATTACTATTCTACTTATGCCATGCTTTTGCTTTATTTAAATTGTGCGATGGATAGCACTTTTGTCTGTTTAGGAAAGCGGAGTGTTTTCAGGTATCGACAATCCCAGTTTTGGGTTCCCGTCGTTTCTGACCAGCGCAAACCCTAAGTGCGTCTCGAGCCCGACTTCGTATTCTAGACTTAGTGGGGTGGCCCCATGTACTTGCTTTGGAGTGGAAACGTCATGACTTAGGCCCCGCGACATACCGATGGGTGTATGTTAATTGATCCGCAAAAAGGGTCAAGTGCGTGTGGATATCTCATGCTAATTATGAGGATACTTTGGTGCACCCTCAGGTTAAATCTTTTCAAAAGCCGTGTCCGCGGTTATGGACGACTTGGAGCACAGTTCTCGATCATAGACAACTATAACTAAAGTTCTCGTTATAATTTGACTCGTATCCGATATGACTAGTAATCAGCTTCACCAGCGGAATGGCTAAATAAAAGTACCAACAACTGGGTTTTGGGATATCTCATGCTAATTGTATTTGACTAGTAAGTGACAACTTCTAGCGGAATGGTTAATTAAAACTGTCCACTGCTTATTTTATCAGGATGACTGTCTATATTTGACTAGTAATTGCCGCAACTATAACGAATGAATAAAACTGCCAACGGTGTGAGTGCCTCGGTTGACCTTCTCGGTTGGTATCGAGGGGGAATACCAGGATGGGTTTGTTTGGTGTTAAATTCAGGTTGGATCCGAATAGACCTTTCTTATCCCTCTCTGATAGCCGACAGTTATATCGAGTCTCTATAGGTTGTTTAGTACATGCTGCGCTGCCGCTTCAGTCCACCATACCTATGTAGGCGAGGACCGCCGAATTCTAGCCTCGCCGTGTACTGGCCTCAGTACTGACGCTCCTTTTTTTTCCCCTTTGCCCCTTGTCGGCACCCCTTTTGTTTAAGCAGGTTTTGAGATCGACGTCGTTAGCAGGGTTACCCTTCCGGCTTGGCCTGGGCAGGGTTATGGATGCCATTGGTTATTCTTCCGGGCTCTTAGCCCCATTTGCATCTTGTCCGTAGCTGGACGCTCTATCGTTTTCAAGGTGATTTGGATCTTTGTACTGTATATCTGAATTCTTGACTCTTTGAGTCGCTGTTATATATACCTGTTCTGTGGGTCCCATCGAGGACTGTTGTGTAATGTTATTACTTCGTTTTCCACCCGCACGAAAGTGCCTGGTGGGCACCTTTGAATCGTTTCTATGCGGGTTTGGCGGGTTTCGCTAAAACTTGCATAGGGCCGATTCTGAGGGTGTTACAGCCACGCACTCCAAGCAATTCCCTCTCAAGACTACGGATGCGGTCTCGAAGAAACACAAGCTGAGACGCACCATCCAAGGATGGCCGCAGCTGTGGTGGAGATGAAGTGTCAGCGGGGTCATCACCGGAAGGACCCTAGAGTAAAGGAAGACAAGGATATGAACAAACAGACGAATGAACTCAGAACTCGGAAATTCATTATGTACAGCAAAAAGGCACTACGTGGCGCAGGGATTGTTCATAAACATAGTTACAAAAGCTAGAAACAAAAGCTATCCTACGACTAGAAGATCTAAGAGGTTGCATCCTGAGTAGCCTCGGATCCGGACTGTCTCCCCTTGGCCTCTCCCTGCTGCTTCAACGCATATTCAGCCAGCAAGTCAATCAACTTCGGACCATAACGTTTACATCAAGCAGCATAGATGGCAAAGGCTATCTCGGATCCGTCAGCAGCAGTTGGCATCCGAGAGGTGACCTGAGGAAGATCCAGCTCCGCTCCAAAAGCCAGGGCCATCGCCACAGACGCGCAATGCATTTACGCTTGCTTGTACGCAGTGCTTCGGCTGACAATGCCTCCGCCAAGGCATCGACATCTTCACGGGCGACGCCCTTGGGGACGAGCTCCTTGTAGAAGCGACCGAGAACCTCCTTGGCCTTGGCAAGCGAGCCGACCACGGTACCGCAACGGTCTTCGACCGCCGCAGCAGCATCATCCAGAGCACTCCCGTGCTCCAGAGCACCGCGATCAAACTCGATGCCCGCGGCATCTAAAAAAACAAAGGAAGCAGCATAAATAAAAGCACTACCAGGAAAGGCAAGGAACCCGAAAAGAGAAGACAGAGAAACCCGCCTGAAACAGCCTTGGCAGCCGCCATCAGCCTGCCGGCTACCTCTCTCTCGCGTGAAGCCGTGGCGGTGGCGAGCTGCTCCTCATGGTCTGTAGCTTCCTGCTGCAGGCGCTCCTTGGCCTCGGCCGCGTTGGCCAGCTCCAGCTCGAGGCGCTCCTTCGCACTAATGGCAACCTCGGTTTTCTTCTCCGCTTGCCCAAGGCTCTTTTTGAGAGCATCAAGCTCATGGAGAGAGGTATTGTGGTCCTCTGCTGTCAGCAGCACACCTATCAGATCAAAGGACAAAAATACAATAAGAAGCAAAAAGACCAAGTCGTAAACATACCTTGAACCTGTTTGAAGCTAACCTCCAATGCCAGGTGCTGCTGCACCAGTTGGTTGGCGCCTTGCACAAAAGGCTGCAAAAAGAACTACCAGTCAAAAGAACGGGTCGGGGATACACCCAAAAGGACGCGCAAAAACAAGGTACACATGTGAAAAACGCTCGGGGGCTCCCCCCGAGACTCGAAGGAAAAAACGAACAACAAAATACCCTACAGATGCTCGGGGGCTCCCCCCGAGGTAGGAAGAAAACAATGATCAACAGATCATCCGAAAAGGCTCGGGGGCTCCCCCTGTGGCAGAAAACAGAATTACTTACATGGATAGACGGCGACTCCGAAGGTTTGCCTGCGGTCTTTTGAGGGAACACCACCAAAGCCTCCTACGGAGAGGACCTCGGAGTAGCGCCCCCAAAGGTGGCCACCGTTTGAGGAGGAGGAGAAGGAATCTTCGACTCCCCCACCATCTCTCGAGCGCCATCGCTGGAGGAGCCGTCAGAGGAGTGGCTGCAAAAGAAAAAAGTCAGCCAAGAACAATCAAGCGAAATCAAGAGACAGCAAAAAGGAACCGAGGAAGCTTACGAGTGAAGGTCGCTAAGGTCAAAAATAGGAGGGGTTTTCTTGCCCTTCTTCTCTTTCTTCTTTTCTTCCTTCTTCTCTTCCTTCTTCCGCTTCGCCGGCGGGTGCGGTGCCACAGCCCGTATGGGAACGGCAGGAATCGGAGAAGAAGAGCCCCCATGCCCATCACTGTGACGCTCAAGGCACAGCGGGTTCCTAGGCGTCGGCGGAGTCGAGGCATTCGACGATTCACTAGAGCTCCTCGTCCGCTTGCGAGTGTGATCCTCACTCGACTCGTTGGCCTCTTCAGCTGGAGATCACGCCGACGGCAGCTCGGACATGGAATCCACCACCTCATTGTCCGGAGCATTCGGGAATAGTTCGGGCAATGGAGGTGTCATGCCTGGCACCTTGAATTCCTGCACAAAAAGATAGCAAAAATTTCAGCACAAAGGTGGAAAACCAAACGCAGTCGAAAAATAGCACTACACGCACATCACAGTTCTACACCTGTGGAACCGGACGGGAGGCGGAGAACGGAGAAGTCAGCGACTTCACCGGAAGATCCTCTCTAGCCTTGAACTTCAGCAGCGGACGAAGGATCCCATCGAGATCCCCCTTGGAGAATTCCTCAGCCTAAACCCTCGTCGGATCATGGCGACCCGAATAAAGAAACATCGGGTGCGCCCTAGCTTGGAGCGGCTGCTCCCGACGTTTGAGAAAAGTGCGGATGATATCCACACCGTTCACCTCCTTATCCGGAATCAGCTGGAGATCCTCCACCCGATGATAGAGCCCCTCTAACTCCGCCACCTCGCCATCCAAGATCTGGTTCTTCCAGGACCTCTTCGGCTCGATCTTTTGGGAGGGGTCGAAAGGAGCAAGACCAAAATCCTGCCCAGCCACCGTGGAGTCGCGGATGTAAAACCATCGCCTCCGCTAGTACTGGACATTTGGACATAGAAAAGGAGAAGAAAAGAAGATTGGATCGAAGGGAAATGATGCAACCCCCAATGGGATAGACACCATCAGAACCAGATTGCCTCTTCACGGAATAGAGTTTCCGGAAGAGGCCAAAGTCTGACTTGATACAGCCAAGACTTTCATGAGAAAGTGACGAAACAAGCAATATGAAGAAGAGAGTTGGGGGAAAGATGATGCAGCTGGATGCCATAAAGAAAAAGAAGTCCACGAAGGAAATTGTGGACTGGGAAGGAAAAGCCCCGAAGAACAAAAGCGAGGAACATAACCCGAAACCCAGCGGGGGGAAGGGGAATTACCTTGTTGCCAGGGAGTTTTACGGCCTCCCTATCTTGCGGGATCAAGCCCCGCTCATGGAGCTTGCGGAGATCACTCTCCCGTGTCTCCGATCGCCGCCAGCCACCGTCGGTGACACGGGCAGCGGTAGAACCTTTCTTGCCACCACCAGCGCTGGTGCCAACTGCAGAAGAGGACTTCTTAGGCTTCCCCATCGCGGTGCGGCGGCGCCGGCGGAGAGAACGTAGGATCAAAGAAGGAAATGCTCGAGGATATTCCAGCGTAGCAAGAAAGCTCAGAGCAGATTGGAGCAGTGAAACAAGAATCGCTGTGGTGAAAACAAATTAACTTTTCCCCAATGATTATAAGGACGAAGACGATGCACGATGACCGTCCATCGGGAAGACCTAGAGCCAATAGCAAGATCTAGCCGTCCACGTGTAAGCACAGCAGCGAACTGTCGCTCACACGCCGTCCACTACGTGTGGAAATCGAGGCGACGCCGTAATTATCTCCACGTCGCGTGTGACCAGTCAATTCAAGGTCAGAAGGTGGGACCCATGTTCGTCCAGTCAAGTCACCTCTGGCGCCGCAGACGCATGCGGTCACCGAACGTCAACACTGATGTCATCAAAAGCTATACTAGCAACGGTTACAATTCTTCGGCTACACAGCTAAGAGTACTCACTCGAATCTATGATTTGATTAATTACTCGGGGGCTACTCCTATCAGGAGCGCTTGCTGCGCACCCAAAGCATAATCAAGATATCACACTGTAAAACTATTCTTCGAGTCCTACGTCGAGTATACGACTCAACTACGGACTCGGGGGCTACTCCCATAGGGAGGATGGATTCAAGCATCCGAAAAATTTGTGTCCTACGGACCTGGAGTCAAACAACGGCTAAGTTAAAGTCTCTGCTCGAGTCTACAACTCGAACAGACACTCGGGGGCTACTCCCATAGGGAGCGCTGGTCGCGCACCCTATGAATTCTTCGACTGCGATCCTTCGGATCAGAATGCAAAAACTTTTCGGCAACTCTGCCCCGATTAACGCTAAGTGAGCAACGTCCTCCTTGGCCACCCGAAACACCTCCGCGGTGATAAATATTCAGATGTTGTGTCTGCGACACAAAGATAAGGCCTACAGATATCATTTGATGGCCTGGCAACGCACACGACTGCGCTCTGCTAGTGGAAAACCGTGCCAGTAGGCGCGATGGAAAATCCCGACGGACGCGTTGGGTACATAATTTAAATTCACTGGAATTCCACTCCTGTAAGTCCTCCGCCTGAGTCGGATTACGCTAGCATATGTTCCGGGTTCGAGTCGAGGGACTCGAATCTGAAGAAGATCGTGTTGTTTTGTCCTAAGATAGTTAATTGACCCTGATCCGTCGGGAGAGTCAGGCACACGCATCAACAATCCCTACGCACTCAAATCATTCTCTAGCAAACAGAGATAGCCGCACCCGAAATGTAGCATCCCAATTGTCTAACAATTGTAATGCTACTTGGTCTAGTAATATAATGGCTACTTCATATACATAATTGTTGCATCATCATTATATCATGCTCATGTCATCATGCCTCCTTGCATTTGAGCATCATATAAAACCCTTTTTGTTTTGGTTCTTATCTCATATGCATTGTAAATTGTATTTGCCTCTTGATATTGTATTTGGTTCTTGATATATTGTTTAATGCCCAAGTTGAGTTGGGGGCATATCTTTTATTAACTCCACCACCTTTTCTTTCACCACCTTGTAATTCCACCATCCAACTAAATATGAGCTTTGCACTTTATTTGAGTTTACCTCTAGCTCATGTGGGTTGGGATGGACCCAATTCTTTTCCACATGCTCTCATCTTAGCATCATGTTGTTTTCACATTATTGATATATGAGAGCCACTTGGCCACCTTTGCATGCCTTGTGAGTGGAACCCTTTTTCCTAGCTTCCATATGGATTAATATGGATTTATGCTCATGTGGGAATATTTTTGGGACTAGTAATCATCTAGTGGGACATACACACTAGCATGTCCCATTTTATTCCAAACATGGCCATCTCCAACTACTCCACATGGGGCATCCTTTCATTTCTTTTGCTTGGCTTTATTCCACCTTTGGAAATGCAAATGAACAATGCCATGTTTAATATTATTGTTTTCACAAGAATCAACATGGTATTAAATATTTTGCATGGGCCATTGTGGCATCCCGCAAAACCACTACTAGAAAATCGCGTTGTTTTTGTGCATTGCATCATCATGACCGCATGCTCATGTCATCATGCCACATTGCATTTGAGCATTGTCATCATCTTGCATTTTGCTTGCATAAAACTATTTGCGGAAAAACCTGTTCTTGTTTTCTAAACGCCCCGTCTTTGTTCAAACACAAAACCCGGGTCTCCGGATTATTTTGTTTTGTCTGCTATCGGTTTGCAAAAGCCCTGTTTGAAATAAATAAACTATTTAATTATTTTTAGGGGGGCAGTCGAACGGGCCGATTCGACCCAGTCGACCACCCCCAAAATAAAATCGGTCCACCCAAACTCTAAACCTAATTTCCACCCAATCCTAATCCACCCACCAATCACAACTTGCCATCTCACCCTCTTCCCCAATCCCTACCCACCTTGCCACCTCATCAATCCACCCTGTAGCACCCCACTCCTTCTCTCACCCCAGTCCCACCTACCCCCTCTCTCTCTCCCTCACTGGCTGGCCCCTCCACCTGACCCCACCCCCCACGCCACCCCCCACCCGACCAGCTTCCTTGGCCCACCCTGGACCCGGTCCACCTCCTCACGTGACCCCCACCTGGGTCCCACCGCCCCTGGCCCGACCCCACCACGCGCCCCACCCCGCTCTCTCCCTCTCTCCTCTCCCTCCCGTCACCTCTCTCCCGACCCCGCTCTCTCCTCCTCCTTCGGCGCCGCCCCGCTCGGCCTCCTTCTCTCCCCGGCGTCGGCAGCTCCTCCCCTCTCCCCTCCGGCCGCCGTCCCTCCGGCCATGGCCGCCTTGAGTCATCGTCAACCGTCACGCCTCCGTCGACCCCTCGCCGGCTCCTCCGGCGCCTCCCGCGCCCTGTTCCCCTCCGTCAGGCGCGGCCTCTACCCGCTTCTCGCCGCCCGTCACGCTCCGCCGTCCCGCGCGAATCCGGCCCACGCCCCCGTCCTCACCCTCACGCCATCCTCGGCCCCTGCAGCGCCTGCCGGCCACCGTCGGCCCGCCGGAGTTTCTTCCCGGTCGCCTCCCGCGCGTCGACGCCGCCATCGGCCTCCTCGCCTGACCCCGCCACCGTCACCCTGTGGGCCCTCTGCCTCCCGTGTGTGCGTCTGTGTGTGCTCGTGTATGTGTGCCATGGGATCTGCTTGTGTTCCCTATGGCCCGTCTTGATGCACCCCAATTTCGCCAACGACCATCGGGCTGAACACGATGACCGCCAAGCTCGCCACAAACACGGCAAGCACTTCACGCGAGACACCGAGGATGTCGACATGGAACCTAGGACCGACAAGTACTCGCTCGGATCGCGAGACGTTCGCGAACACGAGACCGGACCGAAGATCACATGTGCGACAAGCCCTCCTTTCCGGATCTGAAGCGAGAACCGCGTCAAGAGCGCCCGATGCGAAAGCTCATCTACCCCGGACACCGTGCGACAAGATCCACTTCACGGATCCGAAGACCCCGGTACCCGATCCACTCAAGTCCGCCATCAACGACAAGATCGGCACCGACCAGGACGGATCCGATGTGCCCCCGACGTCAACCAAGTCCTTCGACAACCTCCGAAGACCGAACCCGAAGACCCGGTTGCGACAAGATCTACCTCCGTTGTCCGAGAACGTTCCCGCTGAGGCCGATCCCCGTCAAACCCTGTCGAACCCCGGACCCCCGGAACCCAAGATCTTCCGGACCCACATGTGTGAACCTTTTCCCGAGCCCTTATTTTTATAAATGCTATATATAAAACTGGTTGCATATTAAAGGTTCTGTTTCGCATGCATATCATGTGGGTTGGGGGCATTATGCCGATTCACCTCGTAATTAAATATAGGGCCCATATACGGGCAAATCTAGTCTTATATTGGCCTCATTTAAATTTGTGTAGCGAACAGGTAACTTATCTTGCCTTGTTATTACAACATTTAAATTGCAGGGTATCTAAATAACATGAACCTATTAATTAGTTGTCGGGACCCCGGTTCCGCTTAATATTGCCCAATTGCACCGCATCTGCATCATAGCATAATCATGCCGGATCTTTTGCTGTAGTATTAAATAGTGCATCCGGTGTTTGTGCTAGTGTTTTGCTTCTTCACGGACTAGGCCGATGAGTTGATGCGAGTGTCGATCCGATCTTCGGATGAACCTTCGGCAATGTTTTCAGGCGAGCATCTCCCCCTTTCTACCTATCTTACTTTTATAGTATTTATTCCCTCCTGTTGATCTATTGCTATCTGTGTTGCGTTGCTCTAGTTTTCGTACTCGTGATATCCCTTGCAGCCTTATATTACCTTGGACACATCCTATTACCTGTTGTTTGGTAGATAGTTGGACCTGCGCGTCGTAGTCGCTTGCTCAAGTGTTGTTGCGTGTCGTCAAGTACCACAGTTGTTGGAGTATTGCCGCATGTTTAATGTTGGAGATGATCATGGCTTTAATTATCGTTTACTTCAATTATCGTTTAATAACTAAAATTGAAGTAGGTAAATGCAGAGGCACCGGTGGGTGATAGATAATATTTGGTTTCCGACCGCTCCTTTGGTGTCCGTGGGACCCCGAGTTCTTGACACTGTTCGAGATCGAGCGCGCTAACCACATGTGGGATGTATGGGCACCCCATCGATTTAGTACCTGATTTCAAAGTACTGTACTGGGGGCCACAATTAGTTTGGGGCTTTATTACTATCCTGTACTTATGCCATGCTTTACTGCTTTATTTAAATTGTGCGATGGATAGCACCTGTACTGTTTAGGAAAGCGGAGTGTTTTCGTGGTATCGACAATCCCAGTTTTGGGTTCCCAGTCGTTCTGACCCTTGGCGCAAACCCAGAGTCCGTCTCGGAGACCGGCCGACTTCGTTTCAGGTAGACTTAGTGGGGTGGCCCCCCGTGGTTGCTTTGGGTCTGGGAAACGTCATGACTTAGGCCCCGCCGACATACCGATGGGTGTATGTTAAGCGATCGGCAAAAGGGTCGAAGTGCGTGTGGATACTTTGGTGCACCCCTGCAGGGTTAAATCTTTTCGAGAAGCCGTGTCCGCGGTTATGGACGACTTGGAGCACAGGTCTCGATCATAGACAACTATAACTAAAGTTTATTGCTATAATTTGACTTGTATCCGATATGACAAGTAATCAGCTTCACTACAACGGAATGGCTAAATAAAAGTACCAACAACTGCTGGGTTTTTGGGATATCTCATGCTAATTGTATCTGACTAGTAAGTGTTGCAACTTCGGAATGGTTAACTAAAACTGCCCACTTTATTATCTCAAGATGACTCATGCTATCTATATTTGACTAGTAATTGCCGCCACTATAACGGAATGAATAAAAGCGCCAAGCGTGTGAGTTCCTCGGTTGACTTCCTCGTTTGGTCTCGAGGGAAACACCGGGATGGGTATGTTTGGTGGTAGTATCAGTTGGTTCGAATAGGTCTTTCTTACCCCTCTCGATAGCCGCTAGTTGTATCGAGTCTCTATAGGTTGTTTAGTGCATGCCGCTGCCGCTTGATCCACCATACCTATGTAGGCGAGGACCGGAATTCTAGCCTCGGTGTCTTGGCCTCGATCTTGACCTCTCTTTTTCCTTTGCCCTTTGTCGGCACCCCTTTTGTTTAAGCAGGTTTTGAGATCGACGTCGTTAGTAGGGTTACCCTTCCGGCTTGGCCTGGACAGGGTTATGGACGCCATTGGTTATTCTTCAGGGCTCTTAGCCCCATTTGCATCTTGTCCGTAGTCGGACGCTCTATCATTTTCAAGGTGATTTGGATCTTTGTATATTATATCTGTATTCTTGACTCCTTGAGTCATGTTGTATATATCTCTCAGGGTCCCATCGAGGACTGTTGTGTAATGTTATTACTTCGTTTTCCACCCGCACGAAAGTGCCTGGTGGGCACCTTTGAATCGATTCTATGCGGGTTTGGCGGGAAGCGCTGAAACTTGCATAGGGTCGGTTCTGAGGGTGTTACAGCCATGCAAGTGCCACCTTTTCTAGTATTTGGTTTTATTTGAATCTTGAGTGGATCATCATCCCTCTCTTTTTCTTGACTTGATCTTGTTGGAGCTTGTCTAGAGCATGCTTGATCTTGTCATAAAGGACCACTCCATCTATCTCTCTCTCTAAACCCTAACCATCACCTACCCATCTAACCATACCCCATCCTCTCTAACCATACCCCCTCTCCCCTCCTACCCTAGCTCTAACCCGAGGCTACTCCTCCCTCTCCCTCTCTTCTCTCCCTGCCTTGTGGCCCCTAGCCCGAGCCTGCCCCTGCCTCCTTGGCCTCGCCCTCTGGTCCCACACGAAGCCCCCATGCACTGTCTGGCCGGCCAAGCACGTGAGGAGGGAGGAGAGAAAGGTGGCACCGAGGCCACCTTTTCCCATCTACCCCATCTCCCCACGGCACCCCCTCTCCCCCCTCGACATTACCACCACCTAACCGTCCTCCTGCATCTCAGATCTGGTGGCGTCTGCCCGCTCCCTCTCTTCTCCATCGCCAGCTTAACCATCGCTGCCACCCGGGCTTCGGCCCACGCCACTCTGAGGAGGCGGGCGTGGTGTTGTGGTCGTCGAGGAAGGACAGAGATCCCGGCGTTGCCTCTGGCCTGGCCGAGGAGGAGGAGCCCAGGCCGAACACCGGCGCTCCGGCGTGAAACCCTAGCTCCGGTGCTGCGTCATCGCCCGTCTTCCTGCGCCCAGGCCGATCCGACCACGTCAACCAACTCTCGGTGAGCTACCCAACCCCGGACATCCTCGTCGTCGCAGCCTTGCCCTGGTCGCGCGGACAATCCGGCCTCGCGGCCGTCGGCGCGTCACGTTCTCCTCGCCATAGCGTCGCGTAAGCCCCATCTAGTCTCGCCCACCTCCGGACATCAACCCCACCTAGCCCGGTGGCTGCGCCTCACAGCGCCGCGAGATCCGGATCGAATCCCAGCGTCGCGCCCGAGCGTCGCACCGATCATCCTCGCTTTCGCGGAGAAGAGGCGATCTGGCCGCACTTTTTGCCGATAACCCCTGCGCTGCGTATGCGACCCGCGGTCCAGCCTGGCCCATCTCATCTCGGTGAGGTTTTCCAAAAAGCCCTCTGTTTTCTCTGGCGTAACCAGCGCTCCAGCTCGGCCGCTGGCAGCCCAGCGTTGCTGACATCAGCGGGTCGTGTGTCTTAGTGGCCCACATGTCATTCGCTTGAGCTAGATTAGGCAGCGGTGTAAAATGTTTTCTGTCTTGTTGTGGAGTCCCAGTCCCACTGCCCACCGTCGATGGCTGGGGTTAGCTGTTCTGTACAAAAGACTTTACGTACATATCATTTTAATTCAAATCTTTTTCAAATCTTTTCAAATTCAAATTTATTTCTGTTTTTAAATAACTTTTAAAATATAAATCCAAATAATACAAATAATATATGTTTTCAAATCAGAAAAATGTGAGGATTTCAAATATGCCCTTCAAAATATATTTTGAACATTTAAAATTGCAAGTTGATTAAAATTACAATAAAATGCCCTTTTTCCTTAATTAATTAATAACTTTTGATTTATAACTCCAAATTCAACAAATAATATGTCTAAAATGATTAGCTCGACGAGACCTCTCTGTTTATGCAATCCTTTGTCTGTTTTGCAGCATGCATCATATAAATATAATGTGTACAGCAACTAATATGAGGTTAAAATGTGATTAAAACCCAATAAAAATGTTATTTCTTGTATTCCACACCTCACCCATGCCATGCTACTTGATTGTCATGCAAATTGTGCATCATTCATCATGGCATGATTGTTCGCTTGATGCATTTTATTCATATGCTTGCGCACTTTATTTATGTTGGCCCTTGTTTGTTTGGTTCTTCTTCGAATAGACGCTGAGCAGGGGATATACCAAGATACCCAGGAGCACTACCCAGATCCTTCTCTCACTTCAACTGAGCTGCCAGGCAAGCACTACCACATGCTTGCATACATATAGTACCTATTGCCTCTTTCTTATTCTTGCATCATTGAGTCGTGATTGCATTAAATTGAATCCCAAGTAATGCATATCCTTTACTTTTAAACCCCACCGAAGCTTGTTCCTCCATCCCATGAGCCATTACTACAGGAGTTGTTTGAGCCATGCGAGTCGTAGAACAGCATGTGTAGGGTATGTGAGTGTCTGATGGATAATGAGGTACCTAAACAACTTAACCTGAGTAGTAATGGGATAACTAATGAAAGTGGCATCGGTGAGCCATATTCGCTATTTGGTTTTTCAGGCTCACTTGTGTCCCGTAGGACCCCGAGTACTTGATTCCTGTTCCTTGAATATTCGCTCTATCCACATCAGGAGGCTTATGAACCCCCCGAGCGAGCTTGATTCATTCTTATTTCTTGGGGCCACAAACTAGTTTGAGGTTTTATTTACTATCATGTACTTATGCCATGCTTTCGCTTTATTTAAAATTGTGCAGGTCGCACCTGTCTGTTTAGGTAAGCGGAGTGTTTTCATGATGTCGACAAGCCCACCACATTTTCGGGTTCCCGATCGTTTCTGACCAGCGCAAACCTTGAGGCCGTCTCGAGTCAGCTAACCGTTCGCGGGTAGCTCAATGGGTGGCCCCTGAAATATTTCTGAATCCTGTGATCGCTTTGTCGTATCGCCTCGTTGGGTTTTGATTTGGTTTTCCGAGGCATATCGAGTGTGTGTTGCTATTTGTGCACCCTGCGGTAAAACTTCAAAGCCGTGTTCGCGGTTATGGACGACTTGGAGCACGATTTCTCGATCATAGACAAGAATAACTAAAGTACCGCTTTTAATCGACTAAGTACCGACTAGTAAATAGTGCAACACTCATGGAATGGATAATAAAACTGCCAGCGGATGGGGGTTGTTCGTCCGCTTCCTCGTCGATGGCGAGGAGGAGGATGGATCTGGTAAGATTACCGTTATAAGCATATAACTGTTGTTATTAATTCACGGACATCCGTCTATCTTTGGTTAAGCGGATGGTTAGTATCTATAGAATTGCTAGGGTTTATCTTTTCTTTGCAATTCGTCACCCAGGTTGTGTCCCTTTAGTGGCATAAAGACTTCTTGAGTACCCTAGGGTCTCACACGATAAATTATTGGTTCGGATGAGCAGGTACATTCGCAAGATGGATCTTTGGGTGGAAGAGACGGACGATGTGGGCAACGATCTTTCGGTGTAGAGATTCCGGAGCGGGATCCGTGAGATCTGTAGGCGGGATGTGTTTATTTATGGGGAATCTTATGCCGATTTGCTTCTTATCCGCACTCGGATCTTGTTTTCCGCTTAAACTTGCTACCGATGTTTGATGTATGAGGAGATATCCTAAACTATTATATCTATCTAGGATATTTGGATCTTGCCGTATGGCGTTGCTATATTTCCTTTCTTTTTAGATGGAATGACTCTGAGAACCATTGTATGGTGGCTTGCATACATACTCATTTGTGTATGTAGTTGATCCCTTCGCCTGCCGATTACGCCGCCCGTTCTTGTCCCGATGTTTGGAAATGGTTAGGACGGCCGAAAGGTCTACCTGTGAGTGGCATTTGGGCCCCACCGTACTATTTTAACCATTTCCGCTCATCCAGGCTTGTAACTAGGAGCGTAATTCACCGAGGTAGTTACACGAAAGAATGAGGAGTCCTCAGCCGAATCTACGATTCGACTGAACACTCGGGGGCTACTTACATGGTTATACCCTATGGGTACACGACCTTAGCATACCTAGTCCAGCCCAAGGAAGGCCCACGACAAATATACGCCAGCCCATGAAGATTTTCGGGTGGCCAGGGCCCATGACGCCTTCGGATCCTTGGAGAGCAAGACTAGAGTAGATAGAAAATTCAAAGGGGTAAACCCTAGAACACATCGACTCGATACTGCAGGACCTTCACCTCTATATAAAGTCCAGGAGGGCACGACGAGGAGGCTCTCTTACAATCGCCCTCATACCACCGCATACACACCTCCACGCCAGATTGCATCTGCGCACCCCTGTAACCTTCGGTTCGACCATAATCAGAGCAGACAAGCAGGAGTAGGGTTTTCCCTCTGGGGGCCTGAACCTGGGTAAACCTCGTGTCCCCATGTTGCTTGTTTGCTAACCGTTCCGTGATCTCCAGCATCCCCATCTTCTCCAAAACTCAAGTCCATAACAATGGGCATTGACGAGATTAAACCTCGTCACACATGTTCTTTCAGTGTTTGCGATGGTTTAGTAGATGCCTGCCACGTGTTCGGTGTGATGAAGGACACATGTTAGGGCATAGAAATCGATGGTTCTGTTTCATCATCTTCATCTTTTTATATTGCATGAGGACCAGAGTAGTTTTTCCCCTTGCCATTTGCTTTCATCTCTCTGCCTTCGCCATTTATAGAGCTCGTTCGTACTACGCACTGGACGTCATGCGCGTATTTCCTTCCTCTTTCCTCTGTGCTCTGCGTGTTGCGCGCCATGCCGCCTATATGGGCAAGCCAAATAAGACCACTTCCGCTGCTGCGGGGACGAGCACCGTCGAATCTAACAAGAAGACCTCCACCGCCGGTCGCGTCATCGACGGTGATTGGTGATGGTTTGCTATCAGGGAGGCGGACCTGCGCCGCCTGCATAAATCCGGCCTGATCTCGAAGGAGAAAGGTGATGCCCTCATTCCTGATGAGAAGGTAATCTTGGACCCACCCAAAGGCTTTCAGGTTATGTTTTATGTGTTTGTTGTCCGAGGGCTTTCTCTTCCTGCCCCCGAGTTTCTTCGTGGTCTTCTTTTTCTCTATGGGCTACAACTTCATCAGTTGTCGCCCAATTCCCTTCTTCACATTGCGTGTTTTATCACACTTTGCGAGTGCTAGCTTAACATCAAGCCACACTATAGCCTCTTCAGAAAGCTCTATTCGCTGAAGAGGCAATCTGGCACCGGCGGCGTTTATGCGCTGGGTGGGTGCGGGATATCTATCTGCCCCATCGTCCAATTTTTCTCCTTCCACCTCTGTGAATCCGTTCAAAAATGGAGGAACAAGTGGTTTTATATTCGCGATTCTAAGCTCGCTGGTCAGCATTATGGGCTGTCACCCTTCGACGCTAGCAAGCCAGTCATCTGAAAGCGCTCATGGTCGAATGACATCATGGAGGGTGAGACCGAAGTGGTGGAGAAGCTACACTAGCGAGTGAAGGATCTCTAGCTGGTGCAAGGCAAGGAAGTCTGCTGTGTCGACATCATCCATACATTCCTCAAGCATCGGGTGCAGCCTCTCCAAGCGAGGGCGTACCCGATGTTTCTGTACTCTGGTGTCACCGACCCGACAAGAGTGTCGGATGAGGAGATGTCCTCAGCCGACCTCAACCAGGCTCTTCGACCCTTGATGAAGTACAAGGTTGAGGAGGAGCTACCGGGGAAGTCTCTGACTAGCCCCTTCTCTGGCAGAAGGAAGTTCCTCGGGTGAATTTCCTGTTTGCATGTTGTGCGTCTTTAATAGCTTGTTTCTTGTGTTTTTGACGTTTGTCGTGTGTATATTTTGCTCCGCAAGAGTTCAAGGTGGAGTCCATGATTCCTCCCCTTCCCAAGAAATATATGTCTGCGCCCGATGGTGGGGATGATGAGTCTGAATCCATGTCCCCCCTGCATAGTCGCCAAAGATGGAAGCCCCGAGCATAGCAAAGGGCTATCTCTAAAGAGTGCCCAAAGCGAAAGTTCGGATGGGGCGACGCCGCCAACTCCAACGGGACCTGCCTTCCTCGAGCATTACACTTGGATGAAGCTGCAACCTCCCCCATTCATGTCGTTCCCCTCCAGGTCGTGGCTCCTCAGCCACCGACCAAGAAGAAGAAGAAGAAGGAGACACCGGTCTTTGACATCCCATCGTGAGTACCGAGTGATTTTGCACTGCTGATTGTATTTCTCCTTGCTGATACTTTGACTGACTTGTTTGCCTTTGTCATATCAGAAGGTCCTCCTCAACCGAATCTGTAAAGGATGAGACCGAAGAGGTCGCGCTGGAGTTGTAGATGTTGCTGGCGAAAACTGCAACTGCCTCCACGAAAATACCGACCAACTCCGATGATGTCGCATTGAGCTCCTCGAAGCTGAGGACTCGAATGGTCTTCACCCGGAAGACGCAAGCCACTCCTTCGGAGTGTTTTGGTGGTCACGTAAGTCCTTTTTCAATTTGACATGACCGAGCCCCTGAGTCCTTTTGTTTGCCTGATTTTGCTTGTTTCTTGTTTGTAGCCCTTCAGCTGCGACATCAATCACCTTGGCCAGCAATATCTTGCCCTAGAGTACAACCTTCAGTAGCTCCGAGGTGCGTGTACTACTTCTATCTATCTAGGAATACTGATGAGTACCATTTTTATTGATCCATTTCTTGTTGATTGCCATATATGAGAATAATGAAGCTCTCCGCAAGCTGAACACACTCAAAAAGAGTCATAGCCAGGCGGAGACCAAGGCAAAGGATGCCGTGGAGGCCCTTTAGTGCCACCAGCAGGAGGCCCAAGAGCACGAACGACAGCTTGCGTCTGTCGTGGCGTCTCGGGAGAAGACCATGGCCGAGCAGCTTATGGCTGTTACCAATGCATTGTCCGGTAAGTTATCATGTGCTCCTCTACCTGTGCTTGTTTTTCTTATTGTGTGCTTCCTATGACTCATTCAAAATTCCTTTTGTTGCACCTTGTAGATGCTACAGGCGTCGCGTTTGATCGTGACGCCATGGAGCATGGGGATCTCATGGCAGATGCTGTTGCGGCGGTCGAAGACCGCTGCAGCTCTATTGTAGAGACGTTAGGCAAGGCCAAGGAGGTCCTCGCCTGATTTTATCGGGAGATCAATCTGAAGGGCGTCGCTCTTGACGATGTTGACTCCCTAGCGAAGGCCTTGGCGGGCGATGCCCTCGCGATCTACGAGAGGGCTTAGAAGGGTGTGGGTGCCGCCATGGGGCTGGCGATGGCGGTGGCGTCTGGCGCGCAGCTAGATCTTCCTTAGATCACCTCCGAGATGCCGATTGCAGCAGATGGCATCGAGGTAGCTTTTGCTTCGTTCGCCTCCCACTGCAAGCATGTTGGCCTGAAGCTTATTGACCTGCTGCCCACATATGCGCTGGAGTAGCAGCGGGCAGCCAAGGCGAAGGCCTCAGAGTCCGAAGCTGCTCCGGATGCGACTCCTTAGGTCTTCTGCACCGTAGTTTATTTAGTAGTATTTTGATTTTGCTTTGCCAGCGTGCATGTAATGCTTCGTGCTGGACAAAATTTGACTCTACCATGTATTGGTTGCTCGATGTAAATATAAGTGTCTCTTTTGACTACTGTCAATTTCTTTGTTTTTTATACTCTGTCACTTGTGCACCTTTGATGACCCACAAGTATAGGGGGTGTATCGTAGTACTTTCGATAAATAGGAGTGTCGATCCCAACGAGGAGCAGAAGGTACTAAACAGTGGTGTGGAGCAGGAACCCTCTTCAAATACTTAGCAAATGGATTTTTAGGGGTTTTCTGATAAGGCAACAAAACAAAGTGCAAGTAACAAAGAACAAACGCAGCAAGTGGCTCAATCCTTTCTTAGCAAAGGACAAGCCGGTGGAAATACTTATAAGGACCAAACGTTCTTGAGGACACATGGGAATTCTGTCAAGTGCTTTCGCTTCATATAGCTGAGTACTCTTCTCTGGTGTTGTAAGTGTTGTGTGGGTGAACCTGTGCTAATGCACCGACCTTACTTGGACTAATACATACTTGTGATTAAACCCCCTACAAACATCCGTAACAATAGGAAAGTAATTAAGATATAAATCTAACCACAACCTTAAACTCTGAGATCCTACACTCCCTTGTGCAAAGGTCTCCTAACGGGGGTTCAGGTTTCTGTCACTCCGGCATCCCCACAATTAGTAGCCAAATACACAATGCATTCCCCTAGGCCCATAAATGGTGAAGTATCATGTAGTCGGCGTTCACATGACACCACTAGAAGAATAGCACCACAACTTAAATACTAACCATTGAATAATAACTCAACACAAATCCACTAATAACAACATGACTTCTCCCATGTCCTCAAGAACTAAACGAACTACTCATATTACATCATATGGATCAAGATCAAAGGTGATATGATCATGGATAACAATCTGAACATAAACAATAATCCAATGGTTCCACTCACAAGCATCAACTACAATAGTAATCAACACCAAGAAAGTTTCCCCTAAGAACTAAAGCAATATCCAACACAATTGTTTTAGCGGGACGGAGTGATGATGATGGTGCTGAAATGGATCGTATGGGCACCTAGAGGGGGGTGAATAGGTGCTAACCAATTTTTAATACTTTTTCAATTTTAGGATTGACACAAAGTAAATTCTCTAGATATGTAACTACGAGAATTTCCCTATATGCAACCCTAGCTACTAAGCACGAAAAGAGAGGAGTGAAGGAACCGTAGTGGAGCACGCGGAGACACAGGGATTTGTTTTACCGCAGTTCCTTCCTTGTTAAGGGAAGTACATCTGCGTTGGAGGGGTGGACGGTTCTAAGACCACCATGCCACAATAGGCCTCACCCTATTCTCCGATGGATATCGCCACGAGAGGCCTGATCCACCTTCTCCACTATTGGATCCCTTCGAGGCGGGAACCGGTGCCTTTTACAACGCTACCGGGGCACACACCCACAACTAAATTGGGGGCTCCCGAGATGACAACAAGTTGTCACAATAACAAGGTTTATCAATATAAACAAAACAAGGATCTAGGTATTTGCAAGAAATACTAGATCGGTGATTCTCCAAATGAATGGAGAGGAGATGAAGCGCTTGATTGCTGATGATGAAGATCGGGTTCTCCTCCTTCGATTCCCCAAGGGACGGGGCCTTTGGGTGGATATAGGTGGAGCTCTCTTGGATGAATGTTGCGGATTAGATCTTGTCTTTTTCAAATGAATCAAGAGGTCTGGCAGGAGGGGGAAGGCAGGCTTAAATACCCCTGCCCAGATCTGGCCATTGAGCAACTTTGGGGGCGGATTATCCGCCCCCTGGGAAAACTCTGCCCCAAGGGCGGATACTCCGGGAGAAAGTCCGCCCCCTCTCTAGGGCTGGCGCCTGCGCACTTGATGAAGATCTTGGGGGGCGGATTATCTGGCCACATCGGAAAGTCTGGCCAAAACTCTGCCCCCTCTCTGGGGCTTGCGCCTTGGGCGAGAGCAAGAGGGGCGGATTATCCGGACCCCCTAAGGGGCGGATTATCTGGCGGGGCCGGAAAATCCGGCCGAAACTCCGCCCCCCTTCTGGGGCTTGCGCCTAGCTGGGAAGAGGGAGGGGCGGATTATCCGCCCCCAAAGGCAGATACTTTTCCCTTTTTCCTTAGAGAGAGCTGCAACACTTCAACACTCATTAAATAATCCTTGATATTGTTATCTAACACACAAAACACTAGGGATTATGAAATGTTCTTTCAATCTCCCCCTTTTTGGTGTTAGATGACAATACTAGGATTTGCAATGAAACCGGCTAACGCCACCTTAAAAATGAAAGACGATCCCCCTAGATGTGTGCATATTTACATTTTGCATTTGAATACAAATATACACACTAGAGAGAAGACAACTTTCATAGCAAAGATAATTGAAACAAGGTGGGTAGGGAAACAAGGTCATACCACCGGGATGTGACTATAGCCAAAGAAAATAATGAGATTGATAACCTCCAAGCACATCCCAACAATATTGATGCATACATTAGATAATCTCATGATTCCATATGCCATCAAACATATTCCATAGATAAATCCATAATTCCATGAGATCCACAATATAATTCCGAAATTCCAGAATACCAAGCACGTAGAGTAAAGCAAGACATAGTCTTACATAATCAAACACGAATAGCAAAAAAGTTCACGCTAAAAAGGCACAAGCAAGCAAATAAAACAACTGAAAGAAAGGTGCTTGCGCCCGGCCCTTGCAAATCCACGAGACCTAATAGAATTACTTCTCCCCCTTTGGCATCGAAACGCCAAAAAGGAAGAAGAGCGATGCTAACGCCCCTGAACCATTAGAAACCAACTCTTCTCCAGGAAGAGGGCGGTGGCCGAAGCCACCATGTTGGAGCGCATGGCATGACACCGCGAAGATGTATCTTGAGTTCAAAACCAATGCTCATCGATGACCCACATATCACAAAATGATATTAAGGGAAATGATTTTACTTGCTTTCGGCATTATGGGGGGGGGGTTAGCCCAATCAATTAGGACCACACTCCCCCTATGTCTATGCCCGCATCTAAACCAAATACATGAATAAGAGCAAGTGAGTGTGCAAGGGTAGTCAAGCCAAGCTCCTTGAATCTATGATATTTAGCTCATTCCTCAAATAACAAAATCTTTCTTCATCAAGGGGCTTCGTGAAAATATCAGCAAGTTGGTTCTTCGTGCTCACAAAGGATAGGGCAATATCACCATGAGCAACATGATCCCGAATGAAGTGGTTGCGAATCTCAATATGTTTTGTTCTTGTATGCTGCACGAGATTGTAAGCAATTTTGATAGCACTTTCACTGTCACATAATAGAGGCACTTTGTCACAATTGACACCATATTCCTTTAAAGTTTGTCTCATCCATAATAATTGTGTACAAGCACTTGCAGCAGCAACATATTCAACTTCGGCGATTGAGAGTGAAATACAGTTCTGTTTCTTTGAAGACCAACACACTAGAGACCTGCCCAAGAATTGACATTCACCAGAAGTTGATTTTCTATCATCTTTGTCACCAGCCCAATATGAATCAGTGTAACCACATAGAGAGAAACTTGAACCCTTGGGATACCATAACCCAAAATTCGGGGAATGAACCAAATATCTGAAGATTTGTTTGACCGCCACTAAGTGGCTTTCTTTAGGAGCCGCTTGGTACCTTGCACACACTCCTACACTTAACACGATATCGGTCCTAGATGTGCAAAGGTAAAGGAGAGAGCCGATCATGGATCGGTATACCTTTTGGTCCACGTCTACCCTTGGGATTGAGTTCAAGATGACACTTTGTTTGCATTGGAGTAGCAACGCCAATGAGATCCGTCATCTTGAACCTTTTGAGCATGTCTTGGATGTACTTAGCTTGATTAATAAAGGTTCCCTCTCTAAGTTGTTTGATCTCGAATCCAAGAAAGAACCTCAAATCACCCATCATTGACATCTCAAACCTGTCAGTCATAAGCTTTGAAAATTCATCATTAAAAGCTTGGTTATTAGAGCCAAAAATAATGTCATCTACATAAAGTTGGCATACAAAAAGCTCCCCATTAACCTTCTTAGTAAAAAGAGTTGGATTGATTTTCCCAACTTCGAATCCACGGTCTAACAAAAGATCTTTAAGGTGCTCATACCACGCACGTGGGGCTTGTTTAAGGCCATAAAGCGCCTTATCGAGTTTGTAGACATGGTTCGTAAATTTGGGGTCCTCAAAACCCAGGGGCTGCTTGACGTATACTAACTCATGTAGAGGACCATTAAGAAATGCACTCTTAACATCCATTTGCTGTAATTTAAAATTATGATGGGCTGCATATGCAAGAAGGATATGGATGGACTCAAGACGAGCCACAGGAGCATAAGTCTCGCCAAAATCAATTCCTTCCACTTGAGAGAATCCTTGAGCCACGAGTCTTGCTTTATTCCTCACAACAATGCCATTTTCATCTTGTTTGTTCTTGAAGATCCACTTGGTGCCGATAACATTGCGACAGACTTTAGGTTTCTCTACGAGATTCCAAACTTTGTTGCGTTCGAAGTTATTTAATTCTTCATGCATTGCAACAACCCAATCGGGATCTTCAAGAGCATCAAACACCTTCTTCGGTTCAACCATGGAAATGTGAGCTTGATGATCACAGAAGCTTGCAAGTTCTCTTCTAGTAGACACCCTTCTTCGTAGATCACCAACAATCTTGTCAAGAGTGTGACCCCTTAGTTCAAGGTTCCGATCAGCACGAGCCTTGCGACGAGCCTCAATGTCCTTATTGTTTCTAGAAGGAGTTGATTCACTATTTGTATCCTTGTCTTGACCACTGCCTTGCCCTTAATCTTGATCAGAGTTAACAACAGGAGGTTGTTGTAGAATTTGTTCTTCAGGGCTAGATAATCCGCCCCTTGGAGGGGCCGGACTATCCGGACTGGGGGATGACGCACCAGTGCCTTCTTCCTGAGCATGCCTGACAGAACTGGGAGAACCAGAGCCGGATAATCCGCCCTCGGGGGCCGGAGAATCCGGCCTAGGAACTTCTTGTCTGTCGTCTTCTTCTTCGGATCCCCTGGAACAAGTTGGAGTGCCAGGGGCGGATTGTCCGCCCCTTGGAATGGGCGGATAGTCCGTCTTGGGACTACCATCTCGTCCAGGAGACTGATGATCTTCAACAGGTTGCGGTGTCGGTGCAGAGTTTTCTCCAACAGTAGGAGCTTGTTGATCTTGTGAAGATGAGGGCTCCACTTGAGTGGAGCATTGTCCTTCCTGATACACCACAAGGGGTTCCTCAATGGGGCAGAAAAATCCCACGCCCATTCTTCTTATGGCATCTTGGAGTATTTCAACATCTGCATCACAAACATCAACTTGCCCTACAAAGGAGCCGTTATTTTCATCGAACTCCACACTACAAGATTCTACAACAATCCCAGTGAGCTTGTTGTAGACTCTATAAGTGTGGGATTGACCTGATAACCAACAAAAATACCTTCTAAAGCCTTGGACTCAAATTTAGACAAGCGGACACCTTTAATAAGAAAGAAACACTTACACCCGAATACTCTGAAGTATGAGATGTTGGGCTTGTTATCGGTAAGTATTTCATAAGGGGTCTTGTCCAAAATCTTTCGGAGGTAGAGCCGGTTCGATGAGTGACAAGCAGTGGATATGGCTTCAGCCCAAAAATTGTGAGGAGACTTGAATTCAGCCAACATTGATCTTGCCATATCCATCAAAGTCTGGTTCTTCCTCTCGGCTACACCATTTTGTTGAGGGGTGTACGCAGCGAAATATTGATGTATAATCCCCTCTTCGTTTAGAAACTCATTCAAAGTGTAGTTTTTTAATTTGGAGCCGTTGTCACTTCTTATTGCCAAGATAGGAACATTGTGTTGACGTTGAACTTCATTGGCAAAGTCAATAACTGTTTGTTGAGTCTCACTCTTTAGCTTGAAGAAATAAACCCATGTATATCTTGAGTAATCATCGACAATGACCAAACAATATTTCTTCCCACCAAGACTAGCATGAGAAGGAGGACCAAATAAATCCACATGAAGTAGTTCCAAGATCCTCTTTGAAGACACAATAGTCTTCCTCTTGTGGGGAGAGTCATGCATTTTGCCTTCAACACAAGCCCTGCAAACATGATCTTTGGCAAAGGATACATTGTCTTTTAGTCCAAGGATGTGGCCACCCTTGTGGAGACTTTGCAAAGTCCTCATGTTGACATGGGCTAAACGGCGATGCCACAACCAGCCCACGTCGGCCTTTCTGAATAGACACATCGAACCCGAAGTGGTTTTCCCCAAAAAGTACACCACATACAGGTCATTTTCGACGTACCCAACGAAAGCGACCTTTAGAGACTTGCTCCACAAGAGTACCACCAAATCATCATCGATAAAAACAGCAAAACCCATCTTGCCAAGAGCACGAACAGAAAGAAGGTTGTAACCGAGGGTCTCAACGAGCATGACGTCCACGAGAGAAATATCGTGGGCAACCACAACCTTTCCAAGACCCAATACCTGAGATTTAGACTTATCACCGTAGGAGACTGTAATATTATCATGATTTGGTCGCATCTCCGTGATGATCTCCTTGCTTCCGGTCATATGACTAGTGCATCCACTATCCAGCACCCATTTCGACCCACCGGAAGCATAGCCCTCGGAGCTTCTTGCCATGAGACAAGTAGCATTCTTGTTGATGATGTTTTCGTTCGGAGAGTCGAAGAGAGATGTTGATGTAGATGTGGTGGCTATAGCAACCACCTCTTGAGAGCTATCGTCCTCGTCCTCATCTTCACTTCCCGAAGAGTATTCTTCTTGAGCCACTAGAACAATCGTTGGTTGCTTCTTGAAGGGAGCATTCTTCTTTACAAACTGTTTCTTGCATGGAGCCTTTGACTTGTCTTTGAAAATAAGTCTTCCTCCATTATCTTCCCTACTTTGATATGGACACTCAGCTACAAAGTGCAGCCGGTCACCACAGTTGAAACATGTTCTCAGCTTGGTACCATTTTCTTTTCTTCCATAGGCTCCACTCTTGCGTTCTAGTTTAGCTTTAGCCTTGGCTAGATCTTTCCAAAAGTTTCTAGCATAAAGAGCCAAGTATTGTCCGTGGATCCTTTTTATATCCTCGGGACAGTCCAGACCTTCTATGGCATATTCATCATGATCAATCACACTAGTCTTCAAGGCCATGTTGACCCCCTTTTGCATCCCCATAGCTCGAGCACGAGCATCTTCGGCATTCTTGGCAGCCACTTTGAAAGCGGACATTTCTTGCATTACCTCATTGGATGTCATGAGGTGATAGTTATGCCTACCTTGGAGACTTTTCAAATCTGTGGGCTCAAATGGCATAAGAGCACTGACATACTTGCGCTTGATCCATGCATCATCAACATGAGATGCATCGTGGTTTCTGAAAGTAGTAGCTATTTCCTTGAGCCTCCTATACATATCCTCGTGGTTTTCTCCATCCAACATATAGAATCCTTCTGCTTCGTTGCTCAAATCATCATATCTATTCCTTCTCATACTTTCATTTTCGATGAAGAGCTCGGTGAGGGCATCCCAAGCTTCCTTAGCTGTGCTAAGATGCTGAATGTGTGGCATGTCTTTGTCACCCACACCAGCTGTATCATGTGTAGAGTTGTAGCGTTGAGTTGGCTATCGACAACTTCTCTTCTTATGAGATTGTTGGGGTTTCCAACATGAAGACCATTTTCTAGGATTTTCCACAACTCAATGGAGGAACTGCACACATGAGACTTCATCAAAAATTGCCATTGAGTAAAAGTAGATGCAGAAAGTTTGGGTGGATCACCCCTATTATGTATATGTGCGTGAGGGATAGGTGGATCAGGAGAATACACATGAGAAACCTCATTGTATCCATCCTTACCACTATCCTTTTTTAGAGGAGGAGCTCTTGCTAGTGTCATCACCAACCACTTCGTTCTCTTTGGAATCGGTTTTACCCGTTTCCTTGGATTGCGGAGTGGTAGCCTCAGAGTTAGATGGAGGTGATGATGTGGATGTGGAGAGACGCATTATCAATTGACGCATCTCTTCCATCTTAGCCTCCATTGAACTCACCAAGGTTGTTTCCAACGTCTTGAGATTGTTCATGGTGACTACATCCGGAGCATCACTCCCATCTACCTTGGAACCCATACTTCTCTTAGGCGGTTAAGCCCAAAATAAGAGTCGGGGCTCTGATACCAATTGAAATGGATCGTATGGGCACCTAGAGGGGGGTGAATAGGTGCTAACCAATTTTTAATACTTTTTCAATTTTAGGCTTGACACAAAGTAAATTCTCTAGATATGTAACTACGAGAATTTCCCTATATGCAACCCTAGCTACTAAGCACGAAAAGAGAGGAGTGAAGGAACTGTAGTGGAGCACGCGGAGACACAGGGATTTGTTTTACCGCATTTCTTTCCTTGTTAAGGGAAGTACATCTGCGTTGGAGGGGTGGGAGGTTCTAAGACCACCACGCCACAATAGGCCTCACCCTATTCTCCGATGGATCTCGCCACGAGAGGCCTGATCCACCTTCTCCATTATTGGATCCCTTCGAGGCGGGAACCGGTGCCTTTTACAACGCTACCGGGGCACACACCAACAACTGAATTGGGGGCTCCCGAGATGACAACAAGCTGTCACAAGAACAAGGTTTATCAATATAAACAAAACAAGGATCTAGGTATTTGCAAGAAATACTAGATCGGTGATTCTCTAAATGAATGGAAAGGAGATGAAGCGCTTGATTGCTGATGATGAAGATCGGGTTCCCCTCCTTCGATTCCCCAAGGGACGGGGCCTTTGGGTGGATCTAGGTGGAGCTCTCTTGGATGAAGGTTGCAGATCAGATCTTGTCTTTTTCGAATGAATCAAGAGGTTTGGCAGGAGGGGGAAGGCAGGCTTAAATACCCCCTGCCCAGATCTGGCCGTTGAGCAACTTTGGGGGCGGATTATCCGCCCCCTTAGGAAAACGCTGCCCCAAGGGCGGATACTCCGGGAGAAAGTCTGCCCCCTCTCTGGGGCTGGCGCCTGCGCACTTGATGAAGATCTTGGGGGGGGGGGGCGGATTATTCGGCCACACCAGAAAGTCGAGCCAAAACTCCGCCCCCTCTCTGGGGCTTGCGCCTTGGGCGAGAGCAAGAGGGGCGGATAATCCGGCCCCCCTGAGGGGCGGATTATCCGGCGGGGCCGGAAAATCCGCCCGAAACTCCGCCCCCTTCTGGGGCTTGCGCCTAGCTGGGAAGAGGGAGGGGCGGATTATCCGCCCCCCAAAGGCAGATACTTTTCCCTTTTTCCTTAGAGAGAGCTGCAACACTTCAACACTCATTAAATAATCCTTGATATTGTTATCTAACACACAAAACACTAGGGATTATGAAATGTTCTTTCAGGTGCTGGTGGAGATGATGGTGTGTATGACGATGATGATGATCCCGATGAAGCCTAGCTTGATGATGGTGTTGATGGCGATGATCTCCCCTCTACGGGAAGGAATCCCCCGGCAGAAATCTGTCTGCCGAAGAGATCTTTATCTCTCGGTGTTTTCCGCCCCCCAGAGGCGGCGGAAATCTATCTGTGGTGGCTCCCCTGGCCTAAGGGTTTTGTAGGGAAGATATAGGCAAAGGGATAGAGTCGGGAGCCGGGCAGGTGGGCCATACACGCCTAGCGCGCCTTGGTGGGCAGCGCCTAGGGTGTGGGCCCCGGCCCTCTTCGCTCCTCTTTCTGGCTTACCCATTCTTCTGGAAAAATAATATTTTCCCATATTTTTCTGGTATTTTTCTGATCTTCGCAAAATTGCACCGAAACGCCTTCTTTTCCATCAGAATCCAGACTCCGGTAGTCCATCCTCCAAGAATCATCCAACATGCATAAATAGATGAAAAGCCATAAGTAATACCTCACAATAAGACATATATCAATGAATGGAGGTAAATTATGATATAGAATGGTGATGCAAATTGGGCGTATCAACTCCCACAAGCTTAGACCTTCGCGTGTCCCCAAGCGAAAAATGAGCTTAGTAAACATGTCCATAGGTTTATGGAGTGAAGTGTCGATAAAATAATATGAACAAGAAGCATCACACTTACCATTGCACAACTCATAGAAGAAATCAACTCACCATTATATAACTTAGCTTACAACCAAGTACAGCAGTCACAATAGAGATGCATAAAGATAAATCATAATTGGAATTGGCAAACTCTCGTTCCTGGTCAGAGAACAGCTGGCAAACAGTTTCACAAATAAAGCTTTGTAGAAGTTTTCAAAACAGGAGCACTCTTTGCTCAAAAAGGTTTTTCACAATGAAGGCTTTCAAAGTAATACTCAATAGATAAGAGTTTTGTGCAAACAAGGAAGATAAAGAACATGATTGGATCAATCACCATATGAATGCTCGAAACACAACAACTCAAATGCTTGCTGGAGATAGAGAGGAAGTAGGTTTACTTACTCAACTTGGAAGTGGGAGAAAAGTCCCTTTATAGAGGGAATCAGGGATTACAAGTCATAAAGAGCTTCCAAAAAATTATGGTACTTACTAGCTTTGAGCCCTCATTGCCCCTATCATAGGCATCTTGAGATGATTACGGTTAAAGTGCACAAAGATGGAGTATATGCTTGACAAAATATAAGTTGGCAATCTCATGTCCCTTGAATATGAGGGCCACTCCTCATGCTACTCAACTTCAGTTACCGGTAAGTTCTTGTCATTGTAAGTACATGCGTATCATAGAGAACCACCAACGGGGTACCCCTTGCACATGGTACATGAGCTATCCCATAACCAAAATGATAAGGCAAGCAGACAATGAGCATCTAGCGATCTTTTTATTTACTATGTGCATAGCTTTTTATTGAGGATGCTTCATAGATAGCTCACTATGGTGATGCTGCAAGTTTCCACCATGATTAGGCATGGCTTAGGCTAGCGGCCCAGGCGTTTCTCTAACACAAAATACAAACTCCATGGACTTACAAGTTCCCTCTTTATTTCACACTGTTTACATCCATAGACAAAAGAGCATGATATCAACTGAGTACAAGGTACATGTGTAATGTTGAAAACGTTCCCCGTGATGGCATAGTTCTGTTAATTCCAACGTATAGATGCAAGCATATACAACTTTGATGGCACAATGGTTCAAGTCTATTAGGGGCAATAAAATAAGGTGTGCCATCAAGTTCGTGAAAGCTTTACTAACTAGTTTTCTCATAAAAAATGCTTTTTAATTCGAAAGGTAGATGAAGCTTGAGAATTTGCTTGGAATAGAAATAATGCTACTAGGTAGATATGGTGGACACAAGTGGCAAAGGTTTTGATTCAAGGGGATTTGGAAACATGAGAAGTATGCCTTCTCAAAACAGGTTTTTGGCTAGCAAGGCTGGGTAGCAAGCAAGAGAGTTGAAAGAAACAAGAAAACATACAACTAATAAAGCTAAACATGCAATCTTCCTTGAAGACACAAAAGATCTTAAATAAAGAATACTAAGCTTATGAGCGAACAAGAAAGAAAACAAATGATACAAAATACCTGCAAGCTTTTTCTCTTTTTATTTCAAACTTCAAAAAGTATTGCTACTGACCATAACTCGATTTGCCAAAACCAATTTAGATCCACTTGATGCTCCCAAATTGATGCCAATACTGATCAACAAGATCCATCATATAATATAGATTGCAAACTAAAATAAGAAGTGCAAAAAGTAAAAGATGAGACTTCTCATTAATATTCAATAAAGGCACTCACACCAAGGGATACATAGATAATCAACTAAAGGACAGATAATTCCACATGCAAACCAAACTATAAGATAACCTCTCTACCGCAGATATGAATCCACTAAAAAGGTAAAAGATAATAGATGATGGTGGTGATACCGCGGCACTCCCCCAAGCTTGGAACAAGCCAAGGGGATGCCAAACCTGATGATGAATTACTCCTTCGGTGGTGGTGGTGTTCTTTTGTTTAGGGTCATAGAATCCTCCAGCATCGTACGAAGTCTGTTATTTTCCTCTTGAAGCATGTCCACCTTCATCCTTAAAGCACGATACTTATCACAAAACTCTTCAGTGGTTTGAAGGGCTTCCACTGCCTCAGGGCAGTATCTGAAGTCTGGACCGAAGGCTATGATTCCTTGCATGTTGCGAGAAAAAGCATCCCTAGTGTTAATTGCTCCTACAAAAGTAGGTTTCCTTGCCCTCGTCCATGCGGCGGTTTGTTCTTCAAACTTTAACTCTTCCACGGGCTTCTTGCCTTTGTCATTGGCGGAGACAATGGTGTTCTAAACTTGAGAAGATTTCCTGACAGAAACAGATTGAAATGAAAACACGACGAGAACACGATGCACGAACCTCGGGGGATCCAGGGGGGTATATATTATGAAGTTTTAAAGCATAAGGAAGGTTTTAACATGGAAATGAGGCGGAGTCGAAGCTCGAGGGTGGCACACCCCCTCCAGGCGCGGCCAGGCAGGGGCCCACGCCTGGGGTGGGTTTGTCCACCCCGGGCTCCGTTTCCTCTTCTGTTCCGTCTCACAACTTTTCTTATGTAATAAAAACATCAAAAAAGATTGGGTTTTCACGAACCTTCTGTTTTCACCACTTTTACCTAGTCAAAGACGAACTCTGCAGACTCCTTTTCTCCTTCTCTTGGATTTTCCTTCATACAAACCCCTTGCACAAACTCAATGACAACATTAGTATAAGCAAAAACAATAACCTTTAGGTACACACTTCAACTGAAAACCCATCAACACAAAAGCTTCTATAAGAGGCAAATGTAAAATGAAGGCAGAAATCTGTCAAAACAGACCAGTAGGTAAAGATTTATTTTTTTGAAAAAACCTTCTGTTGCTCAAATAAAAAAGTGCATAACTGATGAAAGTTGGCTAATAACTTGGAGAACAAGCTCAGAAAAATGCAGATCCATCCGACGTACTGAGCTCCCTCGCGAATTTTTATGGTGCAGTACAAAAATCTGTCTCAAGACAGCCACTTTTCACAACTCCTCTACTTCACAAAAGTAGTTGAACTTGACACAAAAACCAAAACAAAAAGGATAAGGAGCGGTTATTACTGAAATAATAACTTCCAAGACTCGACAAAACTCTTGGGTTATCTCCCAACAAGTACTTTTATTTAATGCCTTTAAGTTAGGCTCGAAACTTTCAAAGATGCTCACAAAGGAGATAAATATTTGAAGTGAAAGAGAGCATCAAGAAGCAAATAACCAACACATTTGAGTCTAACCCACTTCCTATGCATGGGACTATCATGAGAAAACGAATTGTTGTAACAAAAAGCCACTAGCATAGGAAGAAAAAACAGATGCAACTTCAAAGCTTTCAACATAAAACTGGGAAACTTAACATTATTGAGATGCATAAAACCATGTTCCCCTCTCTCAAAATAACTTTTAGTAGCACTTTGAATAAAGTTAACAATATAACTGTCACTAGAGACAACTTTATCATCAGAATAAGCATACTTATAGCCACCAAAAGAGGTCCAAGGTCATAAACCGGATCAATAGAAGCAAGTTGTTCCATCCTGAAATCTTTATTAGGCAAGCTGTTTTCACAAGGAGCTTTAGAAAACTTGGAAAAGTTAAACTCATAAGAATCCCCATCAAACTTAGTTAAAACTTTCTCCTTCTTACAATCTATAATAGCTCCACAACTGTTCAAGAAAGGTCTACCAAAAATGATAGGACAAGTTTTGTTAGCTGCAGAATTAAGAACTAGAAAATCAGCAGGATACTTAATCTTAGCACAGAGAACCTCCACATCTCTTACAATGCCAATGGGGCAAATGGTTTCCTTATTAGAAAGGTGAATAACCACATCAATGTCCTCAAGCTCACAAGGACCAATCTCATGCATAATTTACCTGTAAAGCTCATAAGGAATAACACTAGAACTAGCACCAATATCACACAAACCATAATAGCAATGATTACCAATTTTAACAGAAAGCACAAGAACACTAGCTTTTCTAGCTTTACTAGGATGAGATATAATATTAGAAGCGTATTCACAGAAGACAATGTGCTCATCCTCTATATTTCTAGTGACAGGGTCTCTCACAATGGCTACCACAGGTTCAACATTTAATTGCTTATCAGGCTCCACAGTTTCCTTTGTACCTTTGTTATTTGCACTAATAATCATAGAATACTCCTTTACCTTAGCTGGGAAAGGTAATTTCTCAACATGAGGTCCAGGCACAATATGATTAGTAGTACAAACTGGAGTACTTCTAACTAGAACATGACTAACAACATCTTTATAAGGAGCATGGTAATTATTCCGCTTCTTTTTGGGAACTTATATGTAAGAGGAGAAGGCCTTAAAATAGTTGGCAATACTTTGGGAATCAAGACCAAACTCATTGCTAATATCACGGAAGTCATCAGTTCCCATAAAAGATTTAATGCATTCATAATCATAGTTTATACCTGACTTTCTTCCTTTGTCATTCTCCCAAGCTTCAGTGTTATCTTGAATACGGTCTAGGAGATCCCATTTAGCTTCTTCCTTCATGCGTGTGAATGATCCAACACAAGAAGCATCTAGTAAATCTTTATCATGAAGAGGAAGCTTAGCATAAAAGTTATTGAGAATAATATTGTTAGGGAGTTCATGAATAGGACATTTAAGCATTAGTAACTTCAATCTCCCCCAAGCTTGAGCTATACTCTCTCCATCAAGAGGCCAAAAGTTATATATAAGATTTCTATCCTTATGAATTTCACTGGGAGGATAAAAATTAGAGTAAAAGGGAGATGCCATCTCCTCCCATTCCATGGATTGTCCATTCTTCAGCAGCTTGTACCATTCTTCAGCTCTCCCTTTCAAGGATATGGAGAGTAACTTCTTCTTTACCTGTTCAGTTGTGATACCTGCACACTTAAACAACCCACATAATTCATGGATAAAAAGCAAGTGATCACCGGGATGGACAGTTCCATCCCCTAAATAATAATTATCCATAACACGATTAACAATACTTGTAGGTATCTTAAAAGGATCTATCTCAACAGGTGGTGGTTCATCTACTACCCTAGAAGTGGTAGTAGTTTTCCCAAAGAGAAAACCAAGTGGGTTATCCATATTGGAAACAAAGTAACAAGCAGTGACAAAAAGCAATACTCACAATAGAAGTTTCATTTACCAGTTCCACTCTTCAATAGCGCTTCACTCCCCGGCAACGGTGCCAGAAAATAGTCTTGATGACCCACAAGTAGAGGGGGTGTATCGTAGTACTTTTGATAAACAAGAGTGTCGATCCCAACGTGGAGCAGAAGGTGCTGAACAGTGGTGTGGAGCAGGAACGCTCTGCAAATACTTAGCAAACAGATTTTTAGGGGTTCTCTGATAAGGCAACAAAACAAAGTGCAAGTAACAAAGAACAAAGGCAGCAAGTGGCCCAATCCTTCCTTAGCAAAGGACAAACCGGTGGAAATACTTATAAGGACCAAACGTTCTCGAGGACACATGGGAATTCTGTCAAGTGCTTTCGCTTCATATAGCTGAGTACTCTTCTCTGGTGTTGTAAGTGTTGTGTGGGTGAACCTATGCTAATGTACCAACCTTACTTGGACTAATACATACTTGTGATTAAACCCCCTGCAAACATCCGTGACTACAGGAAAGTAATTAAGATATAAATCTAACCACAACCTTAAACTCTGAGATCCTACACTCCCTTGTGCAAAGGTGTCCTAACGGGGGTTCAGGTTTCTATCACTCCGGCAACCCCACAATTAGTAGCCAAATACACAATGCATTCCCCTAGGCCCATAAATGGTGAAGTATCATGTAGTCTATGTTCACATGACACCACTAGAAGAACATCACCACAACTTAAATACTAACCATTGAATAATAACTCAACACAAATCCACTAATAACAACATGACTTCTCCCATGTCCTCAAGAAATAAACGAACTACTCACACGACATCATATGGATCAAGATCAAAGGTGATATGATGATGGATAACAATCTAAACATAAACAATAATCCAATGGTTCCACTCACAAGCATCAACTACAATAGTAATCAACACCAGGAAAGTTTCCCCTAAGAACTAAAGCAATATCCAACACAATTGTTACAGTGGGACGGAGTGATGATGATGGTGATGGTGGATATGATGGTGTGGATGATGATGATGATCCCGATGAAGCCTAGCTTGATGATGGTGTTGATGGCGACGATCTCCCCTCTACGGGAAGGAATTCCCGTAAATCATGCTCGGAGATCTTTCTCTCTCGGTGTTTTCCGCCCCCAGAGGCAGCGAAAATCTATCTGTGGTCGCTCCCCTGGCCTTAGGGTTTCGTAGGGAAGATATAGGCGAAGGGGCAGAGTCGGGGCCGAGGCCCGCGCCTAGGTTGTGCGCACGCCTGCCCCTCTTCACTCCTCCTTATGGCTTCCTCATTCTTCTAGAAAAATAATATTTTCCCATATTTTTCTTGTATTTTCTGATCTTCACGAAATTGCACCGAAACGCCTTCTTTTCCATCAGAATCCAGACTCCGGCAGTCCATCCTCCAAGAATCATCCAACATGCATAAATAGATGAAAAGCCATAATTAATACCTCACAATAAGACATATATCAATGAATAGAGGTAAATTATGATATAGAATGGTGATGCAAATTGGGCGTATCAACCTTTAGGGTCCTTCGAATGTTGAACCAGTGACCACGCCTCCTGCCTTAACTGGTGCCCGTCCGCCAACGAGTGAGATGTCGCAGTTGCCTCTGCTACGCGATTGCATGCGAAGCCTGGAGAAGGATGTTCTCATGATCCGTGGCCACACGAACTTTGGAAGTCCAAGACCGAGTGAGCCGTTGCGAGAGAAGAATTTCTCCTTGAGGAATTTTGGGAAATCGGCAAGCAAATCCAGTGTAAGTCACCGTGAGCTTGTTTTCTTTTCGACTGGGTCTGACCTTCATGTCTTCTCATATGCTGCTTTTGCGTGTAGTTGTGAATCTTCTTCTGAAGGAAGAGAATGAGCGAGTTGCGATTCGGCTGAATTGTTTGACGCAATAGTAGTTGGAGGACGACAACTTCTTTTGGATGGATCGCGACCGAGCAACTGTTGTTGTGATGGTTCAGGACCACATCCACCAAGTGCTTCGGGTGCTAAAGCACGCAAGGTCGTCACTCGCGGCTGTCTAGGCCACGATGTTTCCTTTGGATGCGGCTCCCTCCAGCTTCTTGGGCTAGATGGGCAAATTTCGCGATGTGGACGCCATGAAGGAGCTTGTGCGTCATCAACTGGTGGCAGGTGCGAAGGCAGCTCTATCACTCGTTCGGCTACATCGTCATGGTGTTGACCTGGCCGAGATAGCGGCTGGGCCACCCACTCCTCAGGGTGGTATGGCATGGGACATGTGTCCGCATTATGCTGCGGTGGCGCAGCATGCTGAGGAAATCATTGACGTCTTCGAGGAGTGGACGAAAGTCCTGCTCCAACATAGCTGAGTCCTGCGAATAGTAAATATAACAATGTAAAGTCTGTATATTATCGAGTGGGTTTTGTGCCCTTGTAAAGTTATATATATTGGCACGTAGTGCATTGTTGACTATGGGTTGTGCATGTCCTTTTCTTTAGCCTGACATGGTCAGCTACTTGGGGTTTATGCGTTGTTGTGATCAATCGACAAAGTCGTAAGGTGAGGCGCAGCCCCCGAGCGTGTTTAACAATGTAAATGCATATAGGAGAAATAAATTTGGGCAAAGGGACTTAGCTTTTATTCATCATAATGTAGGAGGTAAAGTATCTAGCTGAGTAGCCTGGCTGAATAGCATTATTGAAAGTAAAAGACAACTAGGGGTAGAAGCATCGCAATTGTGCGACATTCCAGGCATTGGAGTATTCGACTCCAGATTATACGTCCTTTAGGCGGTAGGCGCCACCTGGGATTACTTTGGTGACCATGTAGGGTCCTTCCCAGGGTGATTCGAGCTTCAGGTGCCCCTTTTGCTTGAGTCTCAGGACGAGGTCTCCTTTGACGAAGGACCTTGGGCGCAACCGATGGTTGTGGTAGTTGCGGAGACTTTGCTGGTACACCATCGAACAGGCCGTGGCGATGTCGCAAGCTTCGTCCAGCGTGTCAACAACATCTTTGAGCGCGACCGATGATTCGGCTTCACTATAGGCGACGACCCGTGGGGCCTTGTAGCGTACCTCGACGGGCAGCATTGCTTCGGCTCCGTGCACCATGAAGAAGGGCGTGTAGCTAGTGGAGCTGTTTGGCATTTGCGCAGGCTCTAGAGGAAGGAGGGTAGCTCCTCTGCCCAGGCTCCTGCCGGCCTTTCAAGTGGGTGTAGCATGCGCTTCTTGATGCCATTGCAGAAGAGGCTGTTGGCTTTTTCGACCTGACTGTTGGTCTGCGGATGTGCCACAAAGGCGTATGTGAGGTTGATGCCGAGTTCTTCGCAGAAGTCTCGGAACTCATTCGAGGTGAAGTTTGGGCCATTGTCGGTTATGATTCTATGAGGCACTCCGAACCTATAGACAATGGATTGAAAGAACTTGACGGCGGAAGTGCCGGTTTGGTTACTAATGGGCTTGGCCTCGATCCACTTCGTGAATTTGTCGACTGCCACCAGGAGGAAGACATGCCCTCCGGATGAGGACTTCTGTAGCTTGCCGACCATGTCGATCCCCCATTGGGCGAAGGGCCAGGCCAATGGTATGGGCCGCAGCTTTGAGCCTGGCGCGTGCAGCTTGTCTGCGCACCTTTGATAGGTGTTGCACCGCTGGATGATGTCCTTGGCATCGCGCATCGTGGTTGGCCAGTAGAAGCCAGCTCACATAGCCTTGGAGACGAGGGCGCGGCTACCTGCATGGTGACTGTAGATGCCTTGATGTATGTCGAGGAGAATGCTCTTCCCGTCATTGTTAGTGACGCACGCTGGAGCACATCCGAGATGCTATGCTTGTACAACTCGCCGTTAATGATGGCGAAGGCCTTTGATCGGCGAGCGATGTGCCGGGTATCCGTTGGGTCCTCAGGCAATTGCTTTCTAACCAGGTACTTGACGTATGGTTGAGTCCATGTCTGTTCGACTGCTAGGACCTGCATGAGGCTCACCAGTTAGACCTCCGTGTCGAGCTCTTTGGGTCCTTCGACTTTCTCGGGTGGCGCATCCCCTGATGTCCCATGACTTTGGTTGTGTCCTTTGGGAATTTTCGCTTGATAGAGGGCACACAGATTTTCTCGAGGAACACACCCGGTGGCACTGGGATGCAGGTGGAGCCGATGTTGGCGAGATTGTCGGCCTCTTCATTGCTTTCCCTGCCAACATGTCGGAGTTTGCAACCGTCAAAGTCTCCTTAGGGTGAGTTGTAGAGCGCATGATATGCGATCATGTTAGCGCTATGGGCGTTGCACTCGTTCATTGTCTGCTGGACGACGAGGTTGGAGTCACCGTAGATGACAAGGAGCGTGGCGCCACACACTTTTGCCATCCACATGCCATGCAGGAGTGCCTCGTACTCAGCCTCATTGCTGGATGCGCGGAACTTCATCTACAACATGTATCTCATCTTATCCCCTTGAGAGGACGTAAGATAACTCCGGCTTCTGATCTGGCCTCGCGTTTGGAGCCGTCGAAGTGCATTGTCCAAGACTGGGACATGTCCGGAGTTTCTGATAGCTGGAGCTCCATCTAGTGGACGAAGAAGTCAGGGAGCACCTGATACTTGATGGCGGTGCAACACTCGTAGATGATGTCCCGAGGGGATAGCTTGATGCCCCATAAAGCTACTCACCTTATAGCTTCGGTGTTGTTCAGGATGTTTGACAGTGGTGCGTCGTTGACGACCACAATCTGATGTTCCTGGAAGTAGTGGCACAATCGACGTGCGATCATGAATACGCCGTAGGCGAGCTTTTGGTACTAGGGATACCTTTGCTTTGTTGGTGTTAGTACATTGCTGAGGTAGTAGACTGGGCGTTGTACCCTGTGGGTTTTGCCATCTTCGGCTCATTTGACCAGGAGGGAAGTGCTGACCACCTGGTGCATGGTTGTGATGTATAGCAGCATGGGCTCCCTCTCCTTTGGCGTTACCAGTACTGGAGATGTAGAGAGCAAGCACTTGAGGTATTCAAATGTCTCGTCGGCTTCGGTCGTCCACTCGAACTTCTCTGCCTTGCGCAACAGCTGGTAGAACGGGAGACTATTTTCACCCATGCAGTTGATGAATTTGCTGAGTGTCGCGATTTGCCCAGCTAGCTGCTGGACCCCTTTGACGTTCTTGGGCTTCTCCACGGCTAGTATAGCCCTGATTTTCTTCGAGTTAGCCTTGATGCCTCGCTGAGAGATGAAGTACCCGAGTAGTTGCCCTGACGGGACACCGAAGGCGCACTTTTCTGGGTTCAGCTTGATCTTGTAGTGATCAAGGTTGTCGAACGTCTCGCAGAGTTCGTCGATCAATGTTTGAGCCTCCTTTGTCTTGATGACTATGTCGTCAACATAGACCTGGACGTTGTGTACGATCTGGCTCTTCAGGCATGCATGCATGCACCTTTGGCAGGTGGCGCCCGTTTTCTTCAGCCCAAAGGGCGTCGTGTTGTAGCAGAACACCGTGAATGGCGTGATGAATGTCGTCTTCTCTTGGTCCTCGACCTTCATTCGAATCTGGTTGTAGCCTGAGTATGCATCGAGGAAGGAAAGTCTCTCGCATCCTGCAGTGGAGTCGATGATTTGATCGATCCGTGGTAGGGGGAGGTGGTCCTTAGGACAATGCTTATTAAGCGACGTGAAGTCCACACACATCCGCAGGATGTCCGTGTCCTTCTTAGGGACCAACACGGGATTAGCTACCTAGGTGCTTTCCTTTATCTCCCTTATAAAGTTGGCGTCGAGGAGTCTATTGACTTTGATGCCAATCACTTCGGCTCTTTTCTCGGATAGTCGATGCATCGACTGCTTCATCGGTTTGCATCTGAAAACACATTGAGTGCATGCTCGACGAATTCTCTGGGAACTCTTGGCATGTTTGCAGGACACCAGGCGGAGATTTCCTAGCGCTCATAGAGGAATTCGACAAGCGCGAGTTCCTCTATGGGACTCAGGTCGTTGGCAATCAGAGCCATCTTGGAGGGGTCCGTCGGGTGTACCTGCACCTCTTTGGTGTTGACTGTGGAGTCGAAAGACATGTCAGGTGCTTTTTGCCTGGTGACTGGGGGCAGGCCATTGTCTGTGACCTCTTTTAGCCTTGCGAGCTCCTCCTGCATGCCGAACGACTGGGAGATTCTGTTGAAGTCTCTGTCGCATCTATCTGACGTGGTAAAGCTTCCTGGGACGATGATGACACCGTTGGGTCCTGTCATTTTCAGCAGAAGGTATGCATAGTGTGGCACTGCCAGGAACCTTGCGAATGCCACTCGCCCAAGGATGGTGTGGTACTGTGAGGACCAGTCCACCACCTCGAACTCAAGCCGCTCGCGCCTGAAGTTGCTATGGGAGCCAAAGATGACGTCGAGCCATATCTTGCCCAGGGGGTATATTCCCTTCCCTAGGACGATGTCGTGGAATGTCGTGTCTGACGCCTCCAGGTTGCATAGCAGGATCCGCATAGCCACGAGTGTGCTGGCAAACATTGGGTTGATGTCATTGCCGCTGTCCATGAAGATGCGGCTCATCTCAAATACCCCTATATGTGCCTCGAGCACCAGGGCAGAATGACCCAGACGAGGTATCTGGTGTGGGTGATCCGAACAATCGAATGTGATGCATGACTCCAAACCGCTAAGGTACTCAGGTATGGCTGGCGGGGAGGTGATGGCCAGGTTGCAATGGTGGGTGATCATCTTTTGCACCCTATTGGTTGGGAGCCACTTTTGTATCATTAGAGCCCCCAGCGGTGGCGGGTATGGATCTGCTTCTGATTACTGCTTCATACTGACCGAGTGTCTGGTGTGCTCTGGGTGGCGGAGGTGGAGCTCCATGTGCGACAGCTCCTAGGGCGGGGGCGAACCCTGGTTTCACCGCCCGGCGAGGCATCTGGGCGTAGCCCTCATGGAGTTTCTGGAACTCCTTGCAGTCCTTGAGCATGTGGCTGGCCTTCCTTTTTCCATAAAGCTTGTCGATGTAGAAATGGATGGTGCAGGGACCCGACAGCTTCTCGATAGCGGATGGCTCTTCGTCGCGGTTGCGGCGTTTCCATGTTTGTGTTGGTATCCCACCATCGCGGTAATTGCCGCCGTGATACCCGCTGTTGCGATTTCCGTCCTCGCGGCGATCGGCGTAGCCAGCCGCGACCATATCAATTTCTTCGCGCTCATCGTAGATGCGCATTCTTCTTTTCCCGCGACAATCGCACCTCTGGCCGAAGTCATCTTCGTCATCCAAATGTGTTCGGTTGACGACATCTTCTCCATCGGCCCAGCGATTGGTGATGTCCATCAAGTGATCGATGGTTTTGGGCTTGACGCGCCCGAGCTCCTCTATGAATTCGTGGAGCCTTACGCCACCGTTGAAGGCGGTGATTGCCCTTTCATCTGAGATGTTCGTGGTAGAGTTCTTGATAATGGACCAATGTTGTATGTACGAGCGGATGGAATCATTGGACCGTTGGCAACAGGCGCATAGCTCCTCGATTGAAGCCGGTCTTTTGCTGGTGCCCTTGAAGTTGCGGATGAAGCAGTAGGCCAGCTCTTCCTAACTGCGGATGGATCTAGAGGGGATGCTATTGAGCCAGGCTCTGGCCGCACCCGTCAGTTGTAGGTGAAGGCATTGCATGGCTATGTTTTTATTCTCGCTATGGAGTTTGACTGACGACAGATGGTCATCCAGCCAGATCTTCGGCTCCTGCACGCCGTCTAACTTAGGGTTGTCCCAAGGAATCTTTAAGCCCTTAGGCATCTGCGACTGCCATACGACCCTGCTGAAGCACCTGGCGTCGCATAGCTCCATGTCCTCCTCCTTGGACTCCATGGAGCATGCTCGTTTTGCGTGTGACTTGTCAATGTTGCACTCCGTGAGCTCGCTAAGAGCGTCGTAGTTGTGGCTTCTGCGCCGTGGGATGCGGCGGCGTCGCGGCAGGTCATGTTCTTCCTCGTCGGATGAGGGTGTGCGACTTTGGGTGAATTTTATCGCGGCTTTTTTCTTTGGCTCCGCGGCTGCTTCATCGTGGAGCGTGGATCCGACAAGTCTATGACCTACAATCACAAATTTGTGGATGACAATACCGTGGGTCCCCCTTCGGTGGCGGGTTTGATGCCAAGTAGGTAGTGGCCACCATGACCGCGGCCTGCGGCGTTTTGGGCATGATATTGACCTGCGAGTCCATCGTCATGAAGGACATGTCAAGTGCCTTGGTGGCCTCGCGCCGTGCGGCGGGATCCATGCGCTCCATGCGGGAGTGATACTTGCGGCCGTTGTAGCCTTTCGAGGAAGAGCCACCAACAGAGGAGAGCGCAGCTCGCTGAAGGGAATATACTCGAGAGGCAATAATAAAGTGGTTATTATCGTATTCCTTATTTATGATAAATGTTTATTTTGCATGCTATAATTGTATTAATACAAAAACTTTAATACATGTGTGTTTAATAAACAAAAAGAAAGTTCCTAGTTATGCCTCTCTTATACACTAGCTCATTGATTAACAAGATGATCAAAGGTTTCCTGATCATGGACATTGGATGCTGTTAATAACGAGGTCACAACATTATTGGAATGGTGTGATGAAAATTCATCTGAAGTATAGCATTACAATCAAGTTCATTGTGTTTATATTGCTATAACATTATACGAAGTAATCTTAGTCCTTAGACCATGAGATCATGTCAATCACTAACACTGAAAGAGTATCTTGATAACATCAAATGTCACACCGTAACCGGGTGACTATAAAGATGGATTCAGTGCTATGAAGGTGTTATGTTGAGGCTCATGGATCAAGAGTGGAATTTGTCCATCCCGATGACAGATAGATATACCCTGGCCCTCTCGGTGGTATCACATTAGTTAGCTTGCAAGCAAGTGATTTGATCACTAGAATTTTATATCACGGTAACGAGAAAAGAGTACATGTTGGTAACAACATCAAACTAGGTATGAAGATACCGATGATCGAATCTCGGACATGTAATATATCGCGAGACAAAGGGATTGAGTTACATGCGTATAAGGTTCACACGATCACATCAGTCATCGTTGAATGTGTGGGAGTTAGTACGGATCTCCAGGTCCTGCTGCTGATTATTGATCGGAGAGGGGTCTCGATCATTTCTGCATTATTCGCGAACCGTAGGGTGACACTTAAGGGATACCGACACCATTTGGAGCAAATAATATGCCAGAGAAATAATTACAAAGCATAGGAATTATTTCACTAGACACCGGAACTATTTTGATTGAAATCGCTGAAACTGGTTCTGCATGTGAAATTAAAATGATGTAAGGGGTTTCATGTGAATGTTTGTTAATTAGAGTAATTAACAAAATCTGAATAAATAAATAAAAGGAGTTTTATTTAAAGAGAGATTACATTAAATTTGGTGGAAATTTAATGGGAATTTGAGTGGAGAAAATGGAGGGACATCTTTATGTGAGTGGAGCTTCCACCACATGAACGAGGGGGAGGTGGGGGCACCCTCCATGGCCGGCGGACATGCCCCTTGGGCTTCCCCCCTCCTATATAAGGACCTCCTCCTCCTCCACTCTCACACCTCCTCGTGAAGGATCTCTCTCCCCCCTTTAGAATTTCCACATGGTCTCGGATCAGCAAGATACATGTTCCCGGTGGCTTTTTCTGGAAGGATTTGTTGCTTCTGCTGCTTCTCTAGAGCAAGGGCACGGAGGTTGTCAGGGTACCCGAACATGTGTGTGATCACGGATGCACCACTGCTTTGTGGTGCTGGACTAGATGGTGCTGGACCTGGTGGATCGGATGGACTTCTTCTCGATCTTGAGATCAGCAAGCGTTCGACTACATCATCCACGAGTACAACCTCGTTAACACTATTCGGTCTTCGAGGGTATGTATTCTATGGATTTATATCCACCCGTTGCTTGTATCAAGTAGATAGATCTTGGTACTTAGTTGTTCCCATCGTAGGATTTTTTTTGTTTTCTATGCTGCGAACCCTACAGTGGTATCAGAGCCGGATCTATGCGTAGATGCTTTGCACGGATAGTACACATATGAGTATGTGGGCGATGATGATCATTTTATTGCTTCTTAGTTGTACTTTGGATATTGGTGGAATAGTTCTGCTAGGAGCCGTTACCGACTGATGGATTGAGAGTCGGACTCCAATCGTGTCCAAGTTGCCATGAGCCCGCGGGGTCATACACTTAAGAGCGGGAGTAAGTTTGGATTGGATCTGAACCGAAAATTTGGTTGGGTTGGACCCGAGCCGGATTTTGCACTGAGTCAGCGAGTCAGACTCGCGATGACTAATATGGGATTTAGTGAATGATTCACAAGTGAGTGGATCCCACTTTCACTCCCTATATATAGTGGGGCACAGAAACCTAGGAGGGTTAACAGTTAGGTCATTCCATACGTTGGAAACCCTAGATCCACATCAGTCCTGCCGTCATACTGGACCTAGCAGTCCACTGCCGGCGCTCCTCCTTATACGTGTGGATATCAGCAACGATGTTGTACGATCAACACCACGACGATCGGGATCGGATCAGATTGTAAGGACTGCACTGCATCAACAGACGTGCTACATCAGTAATTCGCAATCACGCGTCTATTCTTGTGGCCTTCTATCTCAGCTAAATCTTGGGATCACCGTGTTGGAGAAAAAAAAATTATTTTATCTCTGCGTGGCCCAACAAGGCTATACGTAAATTTGCCCAGTGCATGCTATATGACGAATGTCCATAAAGGATGCACTTGGGAACATGAGGCTCCTGACCGTGCACCCACGGTTGCGCACATTTACGATGAAGTATCTAGCAAATAAAGCCATCGGAGAATCTTTACATACAATACACCAAAGATATCGATGCTTTGCGGAACTCTCACGTGAGTTTAGAAGAAAACACGCTACTATTATTTATTTTAATGTATGCTCTAATTATTGCATAACATATTTGGTTACTTCACTTACATGGGAGTCGTATAGTGCGAGTGAGCTTGGTGAGGATTTCAACTTGAACATTATATGCACTCAAGACACATCATCCTTTTTCTCTCCTTTCCACCGCGTGAAAACCATATTCGACCGCTTTCTCATCATGGCCCGCGCGATTCTAGTCACCGTTTCCAAATCGCCACCACCAACCTTCTTCCCACCGCTGATAAGCCTACGACCAGACAACCGCTGGCCAATTTTGACCGCCGCGACGCCATTTCCCCCTTCATGCAGCCATTAGCCGCAACCGCGATGAGCCTTCCTTGCAAGAGCGCTCCCGCTGCATTTCCGAGGTTGTGCGTCAGCGCAGGGTCCTCTCTCGGTGCCACACTTCTTCTCCAATTTGAGATGTGATGGGCCTCACATGGACCAACACGATGTCGAGGCCAGCAGCTCGCACGCGGCTGGCGCGAGCTCCGCCTTTTCCGCCCACTATGTCGCTTCACCAGAGCCCGTCGCGGAATCGCAGCTCATTGCGGTACCGGAGCCCGTGTCATACATCGTCGAGCTCGCGGATGACAACAACAACGAGCTCTTTGGCGACGATGACCCTCGTCATCGAGGCGACGCAGCGGCCGGGGGAGAGCGTCGTCACTGGAGTGTAGGACAGGGCCAAGCGCCGCCACATCGCCCACGAGTAGGAGGACGTGGACAATGCGATTTACCGCTCCCTCGGCTTCTAAATCGTCGACTACGCCGATGACTCCAACAACTCCTGAGTAGTTTGCCGACTGCCGTAGCCGTAAAAGCTCGGGTACGATAGATCCCCGTGAGCGCGCTGGTTAGGGTTAGGGACTGGGAAAATGCTCAAAAAATATGGGTGTTTGATTTTAGATGTTAGTATGGTTGTTCTTACTTAAAAAAAAGATGTTAGTATGGTTGATTGATGGATTCATCCCCTATGTAAGAACTGCTTGTTAAGTTCTGGCGCGATATTTTTTTTAGTTTCCAGTTTGATTTATCGTTTCTATTTTGCCGACGTGTTTTCAAACCGGCTTTGCGGTCCGCGGAAAACTGGATCCGCGTTTTGCAGTTTGCCAGATGCTGTACCTGAGAAGCCGGTAATCCAGTATGCGGAACTTGCGGGTCGCGAAATGTCCAAACCGACATCCCTTCTCTATTGAAACATAATAATGGCCGTACGACCAAAATTGTACGGACCAGATTTGCCTCAGCGACAACCATCAGACTCGGATCAGGCGGCCAGGAAGGAACCCTACGCCCGTCGTCGCCAATATAAAACGGGGAGTCATTGCGCTCCCCCCCAGTCCCCTCCCACCCCCTTCCGCCGCCACCTGCTCCTCTCGGTCCGTTCTCCATCCTTCGAGGTCAGTGTCTCGATCAAGCTCCCTTCTCATTAGATGCGTTATTGATGCATGAATCGAATATTTATATCTACGAGCGTGTCTCTGTTTTGTAGCGTTAATTTGCAGTAGATCGTGTTTCTGTTCATACTATTGCCTCGATCTGTAGACGTGCTGCGGTTTTTGTTTATATTTTGTTAGAGCGACTGCAATCGCGTAATATTATCAAATAATCTCAGTGCTTGGTTGATTTTATAGGTATATCTATGTGTATGTTATAATGTCGTAGGATCTGTTCGTTTTCGTACTGGATTGACAACCTTACGAGACACACTATTTTCTTAATATAGAATTATTTCTTGTTGTTCGTTTCGTACTGAATTGACAACCTTACGAGAAATACTGTGGTCTAATCTAGATTTTTTTCTTGTTGTTAGTAGACGCGTCGATCTGATATAGATCTAGCCCTAGAATTTTGTAAATCGTCCTTCGTCTAGTATCTAGAGCTAACCATGGCCTTCGTTCTGTTAGGCTATGAGTGCTATAGCATCTGCTTAGGGCACCTTTTTAATTGTCATGACTTTGCAGATTAAGATATTTATCTATCAGTTGCTGCTTGTTCACATAATGACTATTTACGAATGTCGTTTCTAATCGCTGTTTAATGTGTGTTGCAGTTTGTTAGCTGACACTTCAGCCATGGGTAAGGAGAAGACTCACATTAACATCGTGGTCATTGGCCACGTCGACTCTGGCAAGTCGACCACCACTGGCCACCTGATTTACAAGCTTGGAGGAATTGACAAGCGTGTGATCGAGAGGTTCGAGAAGGAAGCTGCTGAGATGAACAAGAGGTCGTTCAAGTACGCGTGGGTGCTTGACAAGCTGAAGGCCGAGCGTGAGAGAGGTATCACCATTGATATTGCTCTCTGGAAGTTTGAGACAACAAAATACTACTGCACGGTCATTGACGCCCCTGGTCACCGTGACTTCATCAAGAACATGATCACCGGTACCTCCCAGGCTGACTGTGCTGTCCTCATCATTGACTCCACCACTGGTGGATTTGAGGCTGGTATCTCCAAGGATGGCCAGACTCGTGAGCATGCTCTCCTTGCTTTCACCCTTGGAGTCAAGCAGATGATCTGCTGCTGCAACAAGGTACAAGTTGACTCTTTTTGTTGTTAGTCTTGTTCAAGCTTGCTGCATGATTTAATGTTTGATTTTAGTTAACATGACCAGATGTTTGGCATCCTGTTCTTAATTTTAAATCAGTAGCCATGTTCTTAATGTCATGGTCTAATTGTTGTTCTGATTATGAATTAGTGTATGCCTGATCATGTGGATAATCCTTTCTAAATGTAATGCATCCGGTGCTTGATTTCAAATTAGTACACACATTCTGAATGAAATATTTGCTTGTAAATATAGTGGCTGCTATCTAATAGTCAAGTAGGATTGCTTATTATTCTAGTCTTATATTGGATAACTCTGCAGTCATATCTTGTGCCTCTGCATGGAACTACTTTGATTATTCCGCTGGTTTTACATTATGATAAACGTGTGCTATCTGTACTGTCCTTTGATTTCATTTCATGCATCTGTATCTGATTTTGCAATAACTATGTCTCTTGCTAGTATCTACTTTAACTATCTGTCAGTCTGATATTTGTGGCAAGCTTATTTAATTTGCCTGCTGCTCTCTCTAGATGGATGCCACCACTCCCAAGTACTCAAAGGCACGTTATGAAGAAATTGTGAAGGAAGTCTCTTCTTACCTGAAGAAGGTCGGCTACAACCCTGACAAGGTGCCATTTGTCCCCATCTCTGGGTTTGAGGGTGACAACATGATTGAGAGGTCGACCAACCTTGACTGGTACAAGGGCCCCACCTTGCTTGAGGCGCTCGACCAGATCAACGAGCCCAAGAGGCCCTCAGACAAGCCCCTCCGTCTTCCCCTCCAGGATGTTTACAAGATTGGTGGCATTGGAACTGTGCCTGTTGGCCGTGTTGAGACCGGTGTCATCAAGCCTGGCATGGTTGTCACCTTTGGTCCAACTGGTCTGACCACCGAGGTTAAGTCTGTTGAGATGCACCACGAGTCTCTCCTGGAGGCGCTCCCTGGTGACAACGTGGGGTTCAACGTCAAGAATGTTGCTGTGAAGGATCTCAAGCGTGGGTTTGTGGCGTCCAACTCCAAGGATGACCCTGCCAAGGAGGCAGCCAACTTCACCTCCCAGGTCATCATCATGAACCACCCTGGTCAAATAGGCAATGGCTATGCTCCAGTGCTGGACTGCCACACTTCGCACATTGCTGTGAAGTTTGCTGAGCTGGTGACCAAGATTGACAGACGATCTGGCAAGGAGATTGAGAAGGAGCCCAAGTTCCTGAAGAATGGTGATGCTGGGATAGTAAAGATGATTCCCACCAAGCCCATGGTTGTGGAGACCTTTTCTACTTACCCTCCTCTTGGTCGCTTTGCTGTTCGTGACATGAGACAGACGGTCGCTGTTGGTGTCATCAAGGGCGTGGAGAAGAAGGACCCAACCGGTGCCAAGGTGACCAAGGCTGCTGCCAAGAAGAAATGAGGCGTTTACCTTATCGATGCATGTCTGGTTTTGAGATACCCTAGTAGTTTTGTTAGAGGACATCGTTACCTTGGAAGTGCCAGCAGTTTTCTTGCTGGTGGCACTGTGTTATATTTGCCTGTTGATGTGTTGTTTGAGTACTGTCATGTTATTTCGGCTTTATGGTAAAATCTCGATGCTTCTGATGCTAATTTTGTATCCTTTGTTTGCACCTGTAAAGGGCTATTATGGCAAATGGATGCAAATTAGTCGGTTAAGATTAACCTAGTTACACATTATTATGTCCATATTTAAATGGTAGGTTTGTCCTAAACTTTGGTTAAACATAAAAATCTGAATTGAATTAAAAGAAGAAACGAGTCAGCATTTTTAACCATATTCTTGGGTGACATCACGGTTTCTAGTGGTTAAATTATGTTTGTGATGCTGTCTGCCATCTGTATGTACTCACTCTGTCCTAACAACTCCCTCCGTTTCGTAATATCCCTTCGATTTTGTAATATAAGATGTTTTAGTTTTATGAAGGAGATGTATTTAGGCTATTTTTAGTGTGTAGGTTCATGTTCACTCCAAACCTACATATTAAAATGAGTTTAGATACATTTCTTTCACAAAGCCAAACATTTTATATTTAGATATCAAAAGTGCCCTTTCTCTCTATTGCTTGCGATTGTATTACTTTCATGGTACCAGACTCTTCTTAGATCCCAATGGCCACCTCCGCCGCCGATCTCACGACGACCTCCGCCGCTCTCTCCAGCCAAACCACCCCAGCTACTTCCAGCCAAACAACCCCACTTCTCTCTCTCGTCGCCTCCGTCGGCGTTCTCCCCTCCAACTCCTTCAACCTCTTCGAGTTCAACTTCAAGGGCGCCATCGATCAGGTGTTAGATCTCCATCGCGGCTCCTACCCGTCATGGCGTGAGAGCGTTGAGCTGCAGCTCATGATTCTCCGCCTCATGGATCACGTCACGGCCGCAAGCGCCGTGCTGCCCCACGACGACACCTGGCTGCTGATCGACAAGCAGATCAAGCTCTGGCTCTACTCCACCCTGACGCCCGAGCTAGGTGCCATGGTCTCGTCTCCGGCCTCAGCACACACCGTCTGGGCCTCCATCGAGTCGGTCTTCCGCAGCAATACCCTCGCCCACACCATCAACCTCCAAGACGATCTCTACGCCGAGAAACAAGGTAGCCTTCCCGTTTCATCTTATTGTGCTCGCCTCAAGTCCATCAACGACAATCTGCACGACATCGGCCACGCCCTCTCCGAGCCGGCTCTCCTCCTCGCCCTCGTCCGTGGCGTCCATGACCGGCACGCCATGGTGGCACAGATCATCCAGTCCAAGGCCTCCGGGCTCGACTCCACCGCCGCGCAGAACATGCTCCAGCTGGACGAGCAGCAGAAGCGGCCCCTCGCCCACAACAACTCTACCAACACGGCGCTCGTCACCAACCGCTCCACCGCCCCGTCCGCCGGATCCTTCGCCTCGCTGCCCAACACCCACCAGCCCAGCCATGGCGGGCAGGGCTCTTACGACTCCCCTTGGTCTCCATCGCCAAACCAGGGCAAGCCGAAGCACAAGCGCTACAGCAACCACGGAGGATACAACCCCGACGGCTCTCTGTCCGGCTCCCCCTGGACCGGCATGGTTCAGGCCTGGCAGCTGCCGTTCCGCCCCGGCATCCTCGGCACGCGCCCACCGAATGCGCCCCAAGCGCACACCACATTCTCCGGCCCGCACTTCTCCTCGATGTACGCTGCTCCGCCCTCCGTCATGCCGGCAACCCCGATGCCGCCGCCCATGCACAACTTCGGCGCTCCTCTGCTGCCTCCGCCTCAATACGCGCCTCCACTCAACGCCACCTTCCAGCAGTCCGCCCTCATCGGTGCTCTTCAGGATCTCTCCGTTCACGGAGGATGGGTCGCCGAGTCCGGCGCCTCCGCTCACATGACCGCCAACAAAGGCACTCTCTTCAGGATCTCTCAGTTGCTAATATTTGTAACTCGAAACAGGAGCTACGGAATAGATGGCGGCTAGCGAGGGATGAGGTGACGATGCGCGTTGGCAACGGATCAAGAGTTGATGTGATGGCCGTCGGCACGCTCTCCTTAGTTTTACCTTCGGGATTAGTTTTAAACCTTAATAAATGTTATTATGTGCCTGCGTTGAGCATGAACATCATATCTGGATCGTGTTTATTGCAAGACGGTTATTCATTTAAATCGGAGAATAATGGTTGTTCTATTTATATGAGTAACATCTTTTATGGTCATGCACCTGCTATGAATGGTTTATTTCTTCTGAATCTCGAAAGCAATGAAACACATCCATAACATTGAGGCTAAGAGATGCAAGGTAGATAGTGATAATACGACTTATTTGTGGCACTGCCATCTAGGTCATATTGGTGTAAAACGCATGAAGAAACTCCATTCTGATGGACTTTTGGAGTCTCTTGATTTTAAATCATTTGACACGTGCGAGCCATGCCTCATGGGCAATATGATCAAAACCCCGTTCTCCGGAATAATGGAGCGAGCAACGGACTTGTTGGAAATCATACATACCGATGTATGCGGACCAATGAGTGTTTCGACGCGCGGTGGTTATCGCTATTTTCTCACTTTTACTGATGACTTAAGTATATATGGGTATATCTATTTAATAAAACATAAATCTGAAACATTTGAAAAGTTCAAAGAATTTCAGAATGAAGTGGAAAACCATCGTAACAGGAAAATTAAATTTCTACGATCCGATCGTGGAGGTGAATATTTGAGTTATGATTTTCTCACGCATCTTAAAGCAAGCGGAATAGTTTCGCAACTCACGCCACCCGGAACACCATAGCGCAATGGTGTGTCTGAACGCCGGAATCGAACTCTATTAGATATATGGTGTGATCAATGATGTCTCTTACAGATTTGCCATTATCATTTTGGGATTATGCATTAGAAACCGCTACATTCACTTTAAATAGGGCACCATCTAAATCCATTGAGACGACACCGTATGAACTGTGGTTTGGTGCTAAACCTAAGTTGTTATTTCTTAAAGTTTGGGGATGCGAAGCTTACGTCAAGAAGTTGATGCCGGACAAGCTCGAACCCAAAGCGGAGAAATGCGTCTTCATAGGATACCCTAAGGAAACGATTGTGTATACCTTCTACCACAGATCCGAAGGCAAAGTGTTTGTCGCAAAGAACGGATCCTTTTTTGAGAAGGAGTTTCTCTCGAAAGAAGTGAGTGGGAGGAAAGTAGAGCTAGACGAGGTTATTGAACCTTCTCTTGAGTTGGAGAGTAGCGCAGCACCTGAAATTGTTCCAGTGCCGTCTGCACCAACAATAGAGGAAGCTAATGACAAGGATCATGAAGCTTCAGACGATGCTACTACTGAACGTCGCAGCTCGACAAGGTCACGTGCCCCTCCTGAGTGGTACGGTAACCCTGTCTTGACTGTCTTGATGGTAGACAACAGTGAATCTGCGAACTATGAGGAAGCAATGATGAGCCCAGACTCTGAGAAAAGGCTAGACGCCATGAAATCCGAATTAGGATCCATGAGCGAAAACCAAGTATGGACTTTGGTGGACCCTCCTAGCGACCGAAAGGCCGTTGAGTGCAAATGGATTTTCAAGAAGAAAACGGACGCGGATGGAATGTTAATGTCTATAAAGCACGGCTTGTCGCAAAAGGTTTTCGACAAGTTCAAGGTGTTGACTACGATGAGACTTTCTCTCCCGTAGCGATGTTTAAGTCCATTCGGATTTTATTAGCAATTGCTGCGTTTCATGATTATGAAATATGGCAGATGGATGTCAAGACTGCGTTCCTCAATGGCAACATTGATGAAGAGTTGTATATGATGCAACCCGAAGGTTTTGTCGATCCTAAGGATGCTGATAAGGTGTGCAAACTTCAGCGTTCCATTTATGGACTAAAGCAAGCATCTCGGAGTTGGAACCTTCGTTTTGATCAAGTGATCAAGATCTTTGGATTTGTTCCAAATTGCTACGAAGCTTGTATCTTAAGAAAGTGAGTGGAAGCTCAGTGACATTTTTAGTACTATATGTGGATGACATATTGATTATTGGAAATGACATTGATATGCTTAACGATGTGAAGAGTTATTTGAACAAATGTTTTTCAATGAAAGACCTAGGGTAAGATGCTTATATATTAGGCATCAAAATCTATAAAGATAGACAAAGACGCCTAATAGCTTTAAGCCAAAGTACATACCTAGACAAAGTTCTAAAAAGGTTCAGAATGGATAAGGCAAAGAAAGGTTCAGTGCCTATGTTGTCAGGTAAGATATTGAGCAAGGCTCAGTGTCCAGCTACGGTAAACGATAGAGAAGCTATGAGCAAAGTGCCTTATGCCTCGGCCATAGGTTCTATCATGTATGCCATGTTGTGTACTAGATCGGATGTGTCCAATGCTCTTAGTTTGACGAGTAGATACCAAAGTGATCCAGGAGTGGAACACTGGACAACCGTGAAGAACATCCTAAAGTATTTTAATAGGACTAAAGAAATGTTCTTAGTCTATGAAGGTGATGAACAGCTCGTCGTAAAAGGTTACGTCGACGCTAGTTTCGACACCGACAAGGATGATTCTAAATCTTAGACAGGATACATTTATATTTTGAATGGAGGAGCTGTGAGCTGGAGAAGCTGCAAGCAAAGCGTGATCGCGTGATCTACAGTAGAAGCGGAATACATGGCTGCTACAGAAGCGTCAAGTGAAGGAGTTTGGATCAGGAACTTCATCATTGAGCTTGGTGTGGTTCCAAGTGCCTTGGACCCACTGGAGATATTGTGTGACAACACTGGCGCCATAGCACTGGCTAATGAACTAAGATATCATCCAAAGACCAAGCACATCAACCGCAAGTTTCATATAATTCAAGATTATATAACAGATGGAGATCTGAAGATTAGCAAAGTACATACGGATCTGAATGTCGCAGATCTATTGACTAAACCTCTTCCACGAGCAAAACATGATCAGCACCTTAGTGCCATGAGTGTTAGATTGTTGCCAGATGTAACCTAGATTATTGACTCTAGTGCAAGTGGGAGACTGTTGGAATTATGCCCTAGAGGCAATAATAAAGATGTTATTATAATAATTCTTGTTCATGATAAAATCTATATTCCATGCTAGAATTGTATTAAGCGGAAACTTTGATACTTGTGTGGTTTATGAACAACACTGTGTCCCTAGTACGCCTCTATGGACTAGCTCATTGATTAATGATGGTTAAGGTTTCGTAACCATAGACATGAGTTGTCAATTAATAATGAGATCATGTCATTAGGAGAATGATATGATGGACAGACCCAAATCAAGCAGAGCAATTAGATCGTGTCATCGTGTTCATCTTTGCGAAGCTTTTTCTTATGTCAAATATTGTATTCCTTAGACCATGAGATAATGTAACTCCCTGGTATCAGAAGAAAGCTTTGAGGTCATCAAACGTCATCCTATGAGAGGGTGATCATAAAGGTGTCTCTCAGGTGATCGGAAAGTACTTGTTGGGTTGTATGTATCGAGATGGAATTTGTCCCTCCCAAGTCAGAGAGATATACTTTGGGCCCCTTTCGTGTCGATATCAACACCACTTGCAAGCAAGTGGTTAAGGAGTTAATCACAAAGTGATATCGGATTACGGAACGAGTAAAGTACTTGCTGTGAACAAGATTGAACTAGGTATTCTGATGCCAACGATCGAATCTCGGGCAAGTAAAATATCGCGTGACGAAGGGAATATATATATATATATGTGATTAATTGAATCCTGGCATCGTGGTTCATCCGATATGATCATCAATGAATATGTGGGAGTCAATATGGGTTTCCAGACCCCGTTGTTGATTATTGATAGAAGATCATGTCTGCATATTCTCGAACCCGTAGGGTCACACACTTAACGTGTCTCGACGCTAGGATAGAATGGATAATTGGTTTATGAGTTTTGTTGGTCTCGGATGAGATCCAGGACATCACGAGAGGTTCCGGAATGGTCCGGAGAATAAGATTCATATAAGGGAAAGCAGTTTTTGGATTTCGGAATGTTCGGTATTGTACTGGAAGGTTCTAGAAGCTTCCAGAGTGGGACCAACGTGGCCCTACTTGTCGGGAGGGGGTGTGGGCCTACGAGGGAGTGCCCTGGCCGCATTGGGCCAGGGGCACAAGGCCCCATAGTCCCACCGGCCAAGCCCTAGGGGAAACCCTAGGGAGAGCTTCTAGAAGGGGGGGAAACTTGCCCCCCACTCCATCCCATGTGGCCGCCGGCCCTAGGGCTTGGAGGAGGGGAAAGGGCAGCCGGCCAGCCCTCTATATAAAGAGGGCAGGGGCGCACCCTCCCCCCACATCTCCTCCAACCCTAGCCGCCTACCTGCTGCCCTCCTCTCTCTCTCTCTCCCGAATGCGCGTAGGCGAAGCCCTGCCGCAGAAACTCTCCACCTTTGCACCGCGCCGTCATGTTGTAGATCCAATCTATCTCTCCACCCCACTTTCTGGACCGAGGAAGGAGGAGACGTCGAGGTGTCGTACGTGTGCATCTCTCGGAGGCGTCACCACTTGCGGCGTTGGATCGGATCGGACCGCGAGGAGGAGAAGGCTAGTACGACTACATCAACCACATTCCATTGAACGTTCCGCTGTGCGATTTCTTCAAGGGTATGAAGATCTCATCTACCCCCCCTTGTTGTTTGCATCTCCTAGATTATATCTTGGCTTCCCCGTTTGCATCCGTAGAATTTTTTTGATTTACTATGCTGCGAAACCCTTCACTACGTACCAAGGAGGTTCTTCTGCGATGTGACTCCACCGGCGATCTCTACCCGATCTACAGCCTGGCGTCACCACCTCAAGCTCTACCGGTGATCTCCCTCACCAAGGATCTTTGGCATCGTTGATTAGGCCACCCTGGCGTTTCATCGGCTTTTAATTAATCTTTTCCTTGTAATAAATTAGATCGCCTTTGTCAAGCATGCCAACTTGGCAAACATGTCCGCCTCCCTTTCACCCCTTCTACTAGCAAAACCTCTTTTTCTTTTGAATTAATTCATTGCGATGTATGGACTTCTCCTGTTCGAATATGAAATATTACTTAATCATTGTCGATGACTATACTCACTACATGTGGACTTTTCCTCTCCGTCTCAAATCTGATGTTCATCACATTTTTCAAATTTTTCATGCCTACATTCGCACTCACTTTAACCGTGTCATTGCCACCATTCAGTGTGATAACGGTAAGGAATTCGACAACCTTCAAAATCGTCTCTTCTTTGCTCCCTTTGGCACAACACTTAGATTTTCTTGCCCCTATACCTCCTCCCAAAATGGAAAAGCCGAGCGTGCTATACGAACAACAAACGACGTCCTTCTCTTAATTCAAGCCTCCATGCCACCAGCTTTTGGGCCAAAGCTCTCACCTCTGCCACCCATCTTCTCAACCTACGACAAAACCCCTCGATCTTAAAACCCCTCACGAATTACTCTTCAACACGATGCCCTCATACGATCACTTGCGCGTCTACGGTTGTCTCTGTTTTCTAAACCTCTCTGCCACCGTTTCTGACAAACTCGCCGCTCGCTCTCTCCCTTGCGTTTTTATCGGTTACCCAACCGAACACAAAGGATATTGCTGCTACCATATCCCAACTAAACGTGTCTACACATCTCTCCACGTTACCTTTGACGAGTCCGTTTTTTCGTACGAGTCTACCTCCTATACTATCCCCCACGCCTACGACTTCACCCACAACCCTAGTCCCACCCCATGACCTCCCAGTATCATCGCCCCTTCCTCTCGTGGCCCTTCTGCTGCTCCTGTCGCTCCCCCATCTCCCTCGGGTTCTTCCCTCGGCGGCCCTTCTGCCGCGGCAGACAATACAGATGTTTCCGCTGCCTCGGCAGCCTCGTCTTCCCCTATCTCTACCACGCCCTCATCCACTTCTACTCCCTCTTCCTCGCCCTCTCCCTCTCCTGCCGACCTGCATCAGGACCCTGCACCACCTCCACGCCGCATGCTCACTCGTCTTCGTGACGGCATTATCCAGCCCCGCAGGCTCTTCGATCTCTCGGCCACAACCCCGATATCCCCACTCCCACGAACTTATCGTCAGGCTCTTGCTGATCCTAACTGGTCCGCCGCTATGCGCCTTGAGAACGCCGCTCTCGTGCAGAACGATACTTGGGTTCTCGTTCCAAAACCTCCAGGCGCCAATCTTGTCAGCGGCAAATGGGTTTTCAAACATAAATATAATTCTGACGGCACCCTCTCCCGCTACAAAGCCCGCTGGGTTGTTCACGGTTTTTCCCAAGAATACGGAATCGATTACGACGAAACCTTCAATCCCGTTGTAAAACCCAGTACCATCCGTCTGGTTCTTTCACTTGCTGTCTCCTTCCAGTGGCATGTCCATCATCTAGACATAAAGAACGCTTTCCTTCACGGTCATATTTTTGAAACCGTCTACTATCAGCAGCCGTCAGGTTTCGAAGATTCAGCCAATCCTTCTCATGTTTGCCTCTAAACAGGCTCCACGAGCTTGGTTCACTCGTTTTGCAACATTGGCTGCATCCATGGGATTTCAAGCCTCCAAATCAGACACCTCTCTATTTATTCTTTCTACACGGGAGCACACAGCCTATCTACTTCTCTACGTAGATGATATAGTCCTTACTGCCTCTTCTCAATCCTTCCTCGACACACTTATTCAGACACTCTCCACTGAATTTTCCATGTCAGACTTAGGACCTCTCAGCCATTTTCTCGGCATCTCTGTCAAACGATCTTCCTCTGGTCTTCATCTCTCCCAAAACCAGTATGCTTTAGAAATCATTTAGCGCGCTGGCATGACTGAATGCAATCCTATCGCCACACCTATTGACTCTGGCTCTAAAATCTCAGTACATGACGGTGATCTCCTTGACAATCCTACTCTCTATTGTAGTCTAACCGGCGCCCTACAATATCTCACCCTCACTAGACCTGAAATCGCCTATGATGTTCATCAAGCATGCCTCTTCATGCATGCTCCCTGATCCTATCATCTCAATCTCGTTAAACGAATCATACGCTACATCAAAGGCACCATTGACTTGGTCACTCAAATCACTCCTTCTTCTACCTTCTTTCTCATTGCTTACTCCGACGCTGATTGGGCAGGATGCTCTGACACTCATCGTTCCACAACTGGTTTCTGTGTTTTTCTCGGTGACAATCTCATTTCTTGGTCTGCCAAACGCCAACTAACCGTGTCTAGGTCTAGCGCTGAAGCAGAGTACCGTGCTATAGCTCATGTTGTTGCAGAGAGCTGTTGGCTTCGACAACTCCTTCAAGAACTCCACCAGCCGCTTGACAGATCGACATTTGTCTACTGCGACATCGTTTCCGCTGTTTATCTATCAGCCAACCTAGTTCAGCACCGACGTACAAAACATATTGAGGTAGACATACATTTTGTGCGAGAAAAGGTTCAAGTTGGCGAGGTTCGCGTGCTACATGTTTCTACGACAATGCAGTTTACAGAAAGACTTAAACACGGGACCATTTAAGGAATTTCGATCCAGTCTCACAGTTCGCGAAGCTACCGTGATACTGCGGGGATGCTAGACTGAACGATAGAACAGGTCAACAGTAGCTATCCATGCAATATGCATGCGCTCCACCTCTCCCCTCCTGATCGCTAGGATCTCAACAGCCCTACACGTATTCTTTCCTCTCCTATATATTGTAACTCTCATGTATGTTACAGATCAATCAATGAATACAGTGCCCTTTCTCTCTACTGCTTGCGAATTGTATTACTTTCACTAAATTTGACTCTATTTCATGGAATAAAATAAGTAAGCAGTTTTTTTAGATGATGTGTCAATTCTAGATGCAAACCCGATCCAAATTAATTGACTCCGATTTGTCTAGATTTGGATGTATCTAGAGATGTTTTAATGGTAGATACATCTGAATCAAGATAGATTTAAGACAATTAATTTGGATCGGAGGGAGTAGTAGAGTTTATCCATGAACCAAATAAAGTTGGTTTTGGGATTAATTTGAATTCGAAAATAAGTGAATTGTTTTTTTCTAAATTTGCATTATCTAGACACGTTTCAATGATTAGCAAATCCAAGTCAGTGACCAAATAAAGTTCAGTCGATGCACATCCTACAGAGTTCTTTGTTAATGACTAGCCGAATGCCCGTGTGTTGGCACGGTATTTAGTATTTTTTTTTATTATCATTACACTTGTTTAGGTATAAACATAAAATATCAAGAATATTTTTATTTTTTTGGTGAACAAGCCCAATATTATTTTTACATAATAATTGATATAACAACAATCAATGATCACTAAATAAAATGGAAATATAATTCCTTGTACTAATTCACATCGGACATGAGTACAATTTAAAAGTTGTACTCCAATTATTTTAGAACAAATAATTATAAATGTGCATGATTACGTGTCCCAATTAATTGACTCTGATTTATTTAGATTTGGATATATCTAGACATGTTTTAATGGTAGATACATCTGAATCTAGATAAATTTAAGGCAATTAATTTGGATCGGAGGGAGTAGTAGAGTTTATCCATGAACCAAATAAAGTTAGTTTTGGGATTAATTTAAATCCGAAAATAAGTGAATTGGTTTTGTGTAAATTTGCATTATCTAGACACGTTTCAATGATTAGCAAATCCAAGTCAGTGACCAAATAAAGTTCAGTTGATGCACAGCCTACAAAGTTCTGTGTTAATGACTAGTTGAATGCCCGTGCGTTGGCACGGTATTTAGTATTTTTTTTATTATCATTACACTTGTCTAGGTATAAACATAAAATATCAAGAATATTTTAATTATTTTTGGTGAACAAGCCCAATATTATTTTTTCATAATAATTGATATAACAACAATCAATGATCACTAAATAAAATGGAAATATAATTCCTTGTACTAATTCACATCGGACATGAGTACAATTTAAAAGTTGTACTCTAATTATTTTAGAACAAATAATTATAAATGTGCATGATTACGTATCCAAATTAATTGACTCCGATTTATTTAGATTTAGATGTATCTAGACTGGTAGATACATCTGAATCTAGATAAATTTAAGGCAATTAATTTAGACCGGAGGGAGTAGTAGAGTTTATCCATGAACCAAATAAAGTTGGTTTTGGGATTAATTTGGATCCGAAAATAAGTGAGTTGGTTTTGTCTAAATTTGCATTATCTAGACACGTTTTAGTGATTAGCAAATCCAAGTCACTGACCAAATAAAGTTCAGTCGATGCACAGCCTACAGAGTTCTTTGTTAATGATAATCATAGAATTCGGTTCCAGTACAGCCGAACGATGTTAATAATCCCGTAAAAACACATCTCCTGGGGTGCCTGTTTCCTCGAGCCGTGGACAACTTTTACAAAAATAATTTGAGTCCAGCAGGTTTTCTAACGGAGGTGAGTAGGCTTAAAATTACAAAATATTTTTTTCTTGCATCTGACATAGTATAACATGCTAAGTTAACAACAAAGGCCAGAAGGCAGCACAAGCCAACTCGTTCTAAAAAATTAACCAGGTCAACAGTATTCGAAGTTGCTACACATGGGTATCATTGCCAATCAGCATGTCTTCATGTGGCTGCTACCAACACCCTAAAGCTCATCTTGAAGATGAGCCTCTCCTGCTTTCTCAGCTTCGTTTAACACAAAATTCTTGAGAGCCTCCACGTCTCTAGGCCCTGCAATACCATCAACAAGTTGGATTAGGACATTGGGTTAGCAGAATATTGACGAGAAAAGGATGCAGGTGATCATACAAAAAGGAACATAGAGCATGGCAGAAGGTTAAAACGGGCAGACAGAAAAAAGACTAAAAACATGTACTGCCAAGCGGCATATGATCAAGCCCTACAATATCCAGAAGACACTCGATTGCATTTATCAAGGAAAACATCCCCTGTTAAGTGAAACGTAAGTTAGACCATCCCTACCAGAAGGAAGTCTTAGTAGATGAGTAGTTTTGATCTTTTGTGTGATGTCAGGAAATGCAAGCGAACTGAAACTAGTACACCTAATCAGCTTCAGTGGCATGATACAGTGTATTACAATGATTCTGATTTGGTGTTATACAAAGTCTTCCCCTCTGATGTTGGTTATTTATTTCTGAAATGTCGTCTCTGATATTAAGGATTAGTTGATGTACTAGTAATATCCAGGTGATGGCTTGTCTAAAGATGGCACCAGTTTAAACAGTTAATGTCATGTTAAATCCTGGTATATATTAGGATACAACGCGGATTTTCTACCCGCGGTGCTAGCTACGCTGTGCGCACAAACGATTCTTGAATAGACGTGGTAGCAGAATGAAAATATATAATAGCTAGCTGCAACATATTCATTGCACAACCTTGACGAATGGAGTACTTGGCAGAAATATTCTTTGTGTTTCTTTGTTAATCCATTGCTTAAATCACCTAGAGAAATAGGAGGATTGCCTTTGGGATTGTTGGGGGGTGGTGATCAGTGTGGCATGCATGGATACCGCCATGAGGGATTGTGATAACACGTGCAGGTTCAGATGACTGCCAAAATGCCTACAAAAAAGACAACGGGTGTGTCACCAGTTTTTAATTCTGCTACAATTTTGTTGTTGTTTTGAAACAATACCATGTTTTATTTGACTTACCCAAATTAATCACCATGCATGTATGCATGCTGATTTAAGCGAGGGCTGCATGCATTAGCTTACCTTAATTAAACAGCCAAGCATGTATGTTGATTTAAACGAGGATATGCTCTGCACAGCTGGTCTGTGCTAGACTGCTAGTCGCCTCTAAATGTTGAAGTACATTGGTGAAATTTTGGGCTGCGGACTTGAGGTGGACATGCATTTTTGTGTGTGATAGGTTGTGGAGTGGTGAGCCGGGATTTTTGTAGATAAGAATTTGTCCCGCTGAGCGCACCGTGCTCAATCTCTACATAACATCCTTATGATCTGCCGTTGATCCAATGGTCGGATTGCTATGCATAGCTATAACCATGGGTAGCTGGCTATTTCCCATATAGGATAATAGCCTAAATTGTACTCCCTCTGCCCTGAATTGGATGTCACAGATTTGTCTAAATTCGCATGTATCTATAAGCTAAAACGCGTCTAGCACATGCGTATATAGAAAAATCTGTGACAAACAATTCGGGACGGAGGGAGTAATATTTTTCCAACCTATTGGTGCAAGTTCACAGAGGTTTTAATTTGTTTAGAGCCATGTCCTCAAGGATTACGAGTCGCTCGACAAGTCGCGACTTGTCTACCAGTTGCAACTTCGATGTCGACAACCTGGAGCGACTCGACTAGTTGAGGTTGTCGGTCGACAAGTTGACTAGTCGTTGACTATTCACGACAAGTCTATGATTTTGAGTCGATCGACAAGTTAGTTGCCTGGGAACAAAAAGTCCCCCGTGTGAGTGAAAACCCTAACCGCCCACAGATCGTTATCCCCCCCCCCCACCCAGCCACCTCTCTCCTGGCCACCTTCCCCTTGCGCCACCTCTCACCTGGCCGCCGCCAGGTCGCCGCTGGCGCCGCCGCCTCCCTCACCTTGCTGGACGCTGCTGGGCTCCTCTCCTCCTCGCCCTGATCTCTCTCCTTCACGGCTGTGCTCCACCTCGGCAGCAGGTAAATCTTCTCCCCTTCTCTCCTCTACTCTCTTGATCTCCTCTGCAGCAATTGCTCTAGATTTCATGTTTTGATTTCCTTCCTCTACTCTCCATGTCGTTTTTCATGCAGCATATCACCATGTCAACACGACAAATTTCATTTTATTATAGGCTGCTGGCTCGAGGAGAAGTGGAGGCCCTGCCCACTGGACACAATTGTCACAGTACCAGGTACCTCTTGACTCCCCAATGCCATCAAAATATATTGTCAACTTGTTAATATACTACTATCAGTAGACTAGTTGCTTAGTATTTTTTAGTAGTTAAAGCTCGACTATGTATCGACTAGTCTAGCACTAGTCGAGACTAGTCATGTCTAAATTTTTCCAAGAGAACTGAACCAAATGAAACATATTCTAACATGGTTTTCATGGTAGTATCTAGTATATGTTCTCCTTGTGAAATAGAAGACATGACAAAGGATTACCTTTATATTTTGCAACCTCTTCGCCATCATAAAACACCTTGAATGTCGGGTATGAATGAATGTCAACCTTTGAGCATACTGGTTTGCTTGCACCACAATCTACTTTGCCGACCTCAATTTCATCAGTACCTTCGATAACCTTCCCCAGGTCCTCCCAAAGTGTTCCTAGGCTCTTGCTGTAAAACGTAACACGCATCCTAGTTTAGAACCAAGCAACCAAATCTTGTACCGTATGATAAGTGAAACATATCCATCTCACGGCCCTGGCATGTAGAGCTTACCAGTGTTTACACCAAGGGACGCAGAATTGAACGAACCATACCGTGTCCTTCTCCTTTATCTAAACAAAACAAGAGATGAATTTTTCATGACGCAGCCAGTGAAGCAAGGGCAGTAATTCCCTAGAAACGAATTTACTAGCTCGCGTGCAAGTCTTAAATCCTGAACCTTTCCTAACTGGACCAAGTGAAACCAATAGACTTGTGGTAGCAGTCTAATAGAAACCAATGGAGAGATGAATCAGTACTGACGCGCTCGTCAAGCTGGAACCACTAACGAATCTGCCATATAGCGACTGCAGGTCAGCGACTAAGCATCACCCGTACAGTTCGACCCAACAACTAAACCCTCCTACGACCGTAATCCGGCAGCTCCTGGATCGAGCCGCGCACTTTACAGTTATGTACTATTTGCATCTGCGATGGGGAGAGGTCGATGAGGGGGAGGGAGACACGAGAAGGGGGAGAGAAGCAGTACCTTGTCGGTGAAGGTCTCTTCGGTGAGGGTGATGACCTCGGCGCCGGATCGCGCGGACAGGAGTACGAGTACCGTGACGGCCACCAGCAGGAGGTGGATAGAGAAGCGGGAGCGGCGGCGAAGAGCCGGATCCATGGCTGGAACGGAGGTCGGGGACGGCGACCACGGTGGAGAACGGGAAGGAGGATGGCCGGGTGGGGGTGGGTCGATGTTGTACTGATTTGGGCCCGGTCCGGACTGGGCTAGGCTTGGGTGACCTGGGTCTGGTTTTTGGGCCTACGCACTGGCCTCATCCGCGACTTGCTTTCGCCCAGTGTCCTCGCCTTCATGCTTTGCCGGAGCTGCCAAAAAAAAAAAAAAGCCAGAGCCGTGCAGTGCAGCGCAGGGGGGCATATATTCGCCTCTCGTCAGCCACAGTGCTCGCCTGCCTGTACCAACTTTATTTACTCGGAGAAAAAGTCAGAATCTTGATGTCGAGTTATTATTGACTGGCAACTGGCAAGCGCTGCCCCCTTGCATCATACTCTCACCTTATTACCAGATTAAATTTATTGTTCCATTGCACCCATCCGTAACGTGCCCTCGTGGCTCCGGGAGCAGTGTGATGATAGATTAACGTACAACCGGGGCGCTTACGCCGAGCGCTAGGATGAGAATCCCGGCCGTTACGGTGGATTCCGGCCCGATCACATGAATTAGCTAGGCGTCGACGCAAACTTAGCAGTCGAGCGCTTCAGTTTTTTTTCTCCCGCACGTTGCCCAGCGACGGGAGCGATCCACGCACTGGAAAACAAAAATTAGCGCCTCTAACTAGCGCCTTCCGTTGGACTCCGGAACTCTTAGGTTAATTATTTAGCTGAATTGATTTTTTTTTACAACACAAGCGTCTACATAAGAGTCTAGCGTAGTACATGCCCTAATCATACAGATTAAGCTATCGAAGCTATAATTCTACTGGGCGTGAATATTTTATTTTGGTTCCACATCATAGTTACGGATAAATCTAGGAATGAGGAGATGGTCAGTTTCGGGACAGACACGCGCACGACGGTTGTTCCATCCATCCTGCATGGCCTGTTCCACTCAGGAGAATAGAATCACGGGGGACCACCTGGATCACTGGAGCAGAGCGAGCCAGCAAGGTTAATCATCCGCGATCGCGTCGCTGTCAAAGCACTGCTAACCACCACGAGACTCCAAGCCGAAGAAGATCATGGAAGAATCGTCGTCGGTGTCCCGGACGCTTTAGGTGAGCATGAGCATGTTCCGTCGTGCCGGCCTGCCGCCCGTCCGGTAGCTTTTGTCAACCATCCAACGCACGCACGCTCGGCACGGCCACGTTCGACGCCGTCGGTTTGCGGAGGGTGCTGGTGATGATGACTCTTTACATGTCATCTTATCTCAAACTGACGATTCCACTGGATGGGCATCTAATCCATGTACGTGCTCTAGATTATAGTAAGACCCCAGCACGTTATCGCTTGTGGCCAACACGCGAAGCTACGCTTTTGATTAATCGATGTGCTCGTTTGGAGGGGGAGGAGTTGTAGAATGTTTATTGACACGCGTAAGTTTCCTCATGGTAGCTTTTTAAAAATACTTCGTATAATAATTATCTGAATACAGCGTACACGTATAAGTTATGTGCATATTACAGCACGTGAACAGAGCACCCAGACAAAGCTTAACGAAGACTGAGTTAATAGCATTTTATGCTATTTTCTAAAATAATATACATATTTTTATTTAATTTCATGAATAATATACGAAATTGGCAATTTCGGAAACTAGCGTGGCCTTAGAGACCCGTACCCCGACGAGTACATTCATGAAATTGATTAAAAAAACATATTTTTTTAAAAAATAGCGCATTTTAGTACCACTTTTGACGGTGAAATCTACCACTTTAGTGCATGCCTTTTGCAATTCCTGTAAATGACGGGCTTAGAGCAAATTAATAGCAGAACCCACTTGTCGGGATTACATGGCACCGCAGAAACAGACAAGAGCTCACGGATTTTAAATTTGGACTTTTTAAAATTTTCCATGCTTCTAAAAAACTAAGTATATAAAAAATAAAAAGTCAACCAAATAGTCCCATGGACATCCGCCGCCGTGCGCATGGCCAATGGCCACACCTACCCATCCTCCCTGGCTCCGTCCCTGCCATCGCGCGTGGTCGAGCGGGCTGGCTGCTGCGTACCTGGCACTCCACTCCAGCCATGTTCCAGCCACATCGCTTGACCCTCCTCCTTCCTTCGACGTGGCCGCTAAGAGGAGGGTGTGTGGCGGTCGTCGGCCACAAGTAGGGGAGCAGCGGTGGGGCTAGGCCGTGAGCACGGTGCGCGGCAATGGCGTTCGTTTGGCCACTAAACCAACTTGTAGATGAAGAAGAGAGATAGCAACTGACATGTGGCTCCATAAGTTCTTCAAAAAAATCTAAAATTTACAACCATCTCACATGTGTACGCATGTCTATTCTGTGGTGCCACGTCATACTGACAGGTGGGTCCCGCTATCAGTTCCGGTGTTAATTTGCTTTTAGCATGTAATTTGTGTGAATTGCAAAAAGTATGCGCTAGAGTGGTAGATTTTGGTCGTCAGAACACAAAGTGGTACTAAATGGTAAATTTCGCTATCAAAATGGTACTAAAATGCTATTAAGTCCCGAAGACCGGAGTCGTGAAACTTAAGATTAGCAAAGCCACTATAGGTGTGAGGTGTCTTGCTATCAATAGAACATCCAAAACTTATTTGAAACAATAATCCAACCTCTAAATGAGTCACACAAGACATAAGCCTAGGGTTTGATGCGTGATAAAGTAGAGTTAGTATTAAACATTCCACTAACTATCCAATCCATGGTTGGTTCTGTCCTATGAGATGACTGCTTTACATGAATATCAGAAAAATTAAACTTGTGGTTTAACTGTAGGAAAGTTTTCATGCATGTGCATGTGTTGTTTGTTTACCATATTGACTGCTATACTTGTATGCCAATTCAACTTGTGATAGACTTATGTGATTGCTTGTTGTCAATAGTTTATCTTTAACCTAAATGGAATCATGTCGTAATCCTTACTCAAAACACATGTGTTATTAGCAGAAGCATCAATCACCATAAGATGTGCGAGACTATTGGATAAGATGCCGGTGTTAGATGTATATTTGTATATTGTATGTTCCCAATTGTTAGGGGGTTTTCCTGCATATTTCCACCTGTATATGTACTATATATTGTGGCCTTTGGCCCCTGAGGAATACAAGTTGCATATTCCTAACATGGTATCAGAGCCAAGTTAGCCTCGTCCTCTTCCTCGCAATTTCGTCGCCGCAGCCGCTACTGTCCATGTCGCCACCGGCCTTGCCGTCGTCGCCGCCACCGGTAGCCGCCCGTTTTTGTTTCGATCCAGATCCATATTCACCCAGATCTCTCCAGCCCGATTCAGACACCACCAGATCGAGATTGATCTCCCGACGGGCATCCTCTGCTTGCCGCTTCTCTGCCTCGGGCGCCTCTCCAGATCGAGATCGATCTCCCGACCGATCCTCTCCTCGGGCGCCACACCCGCTTCGCTTTCGGGCGCGGGCACTGCGCCCGACTCCACTGACGGCCGGCGCCAGCACTGCCGCTTCTGCCTCGGCGCGGGCCCTCGCCACGACTCCACCTAACGACCTCCTGCTCACCCATCCGGCCGCCCGCCGACACTCTCCTCTCAGGTTGCCGGACCTCCGTCGCTGCCGGCCGTCACCACTGCAACGGCCGGAATTGGCCTCCCCGGCCCTTAGGCACCGCCTCTCGTCCCGACTGGCCGGAATTTGGCCGGCATCTGCCTGCAGGTGCGGGTTGACCAGATCTGTTTCCACAAAAAAAATTGCGAGAGAGATGTCTTCTGCATCGGGCTATGTTGCGATTCCTCGCTGCCCGGTGATCTTCGATGGCGCGAATTATCCTGATTTCGATGCCTTTATGCGCGTTCGCATGCGCGGTCTCCGTTCATGGGGTGTGCTCTCCGGCGAGGTCTCCTGTCCGCCATGCCCCACTACTCCTGTGGCTCCTCTTCCGCCGTCGCCGATTGTTCTCGGCGCTGATGCTTCTCAGGAGGCCAAGGATGCAACTTAGAGTGCCGATGATATTGCTGTTGTTGCATATGAGCTGAAGCTCAAACAGTACTCTGCTGATCTCGAGACCTATCGCCTCGATCTGACGGCCTACACTCAGTGGGTAGATGAGGATGCTCATGCTGCTGCTGTTCTCACCTCCAGTGTTCTGCCCCAGTTGCCGCTGATTTCATGAGTCTTCCTACTGTTGCTGCTCAGTGGGCACATCTCCGTCAGCGCTATCAGCCGTCTGAGGATGCTCTTTACCTGCCTGTGGTCCACCAGGAGCATGCTCTTCAGCAGGGTGATTCCACTATTGATGAGTTCTATACTCAGAGAGCTGCTATCTGGCGTCAGCTTGATTCTCTCTGTACTGCTGTTTGTGGCACATGTCCGTGCTGTCAGATTGTGCGCTCGGATTTGAAGTTCCGCCGCATCTATGAGTTTCTGTCTCGGCTCCGCCAAGAGTTCGAGCCCCGTCGTGCTCAGTTGAATGCTCGTGGTCGTGTTCCGCTCTTTGAGGTGTTGTCTGAGCTTCGGGCTGAGGAAACTCATCTCCGTGGTGATGATCTTCTTGCAGTTCCGTTTGTGCTTGCTACTCGTGGTCCTCCTCTTCCGTCGGCTCCCTTGACTCAGTCGTGGTCCTCTGTGCCACCGCTGATACTACCCACTCCTCCAGGTCAGGGTCAGAGTCAGCACCAGCAGTCTCAGGGTCGAAGTCAGCACCAACAGGCTCGTGGTCAGGGTCGCCGTGGTTCTCTTTGTCACTGCACTACTGTAGCAGGGATGGCCACACTTGGGCCACCTGTTATACACGGGATCCCGATTACGTCCGACACCGAGCTCGTGGGCGTCGGCTCCTTCTAGATCTTCACAGCTGTTGCTCTCTGATCAGGACATTATCGAGTCTTCGCAGTGCTTGCTGCTTTCAGCTCTTCTTCGACGGGCACTAATGGTTCTGTGACTGATTCTTCAGGCAATGCGCGACCACCACCTTCTACACAGTCAGGTACGTCCCGTGGTATCTGGATTCTAGAGCTTCTTTTCATATGACCTCTGAGTCTTCTCTTCTGTCCGCTATTCGTTCTCTCCCTTCTCCTGTCCGTGTTCTCACGGCCGATGGTAACTCTCTTCCTGTTTCTAGTCGGGGCACCCTTTCTACTTCTTCTTTTTCTGTTCCTAATATTTCTCATGTTCCTCGTCTTAAGATGAATCTGTTCTCTTCTAGCCAGCTTACTGACTCTGGTTGTCGCGTCATTCTTGATGCTGATTCTTGTGTTGTCCAGGATCGTCGCACACAGGCCATGGTTGGAGCTGGCCCTCGCAGCCGTGACTCTTCAGGACTTTGGGAGTTAGACTGGCTTCATGCTCCTTCCACTGCCACTTCATCTACCAGCTCTTTTCAGCAGTGGCATCATCGTCTCGGTCACCTTTGTGACTCTCGCCTGTTGTCATTAGTTCATCGTGGTATTTTGGGGTTTGTCTCACGAGATGGGTCTTTACATTGTCAGGGCTGTAGGTTGGGCAAACAGATTCAGCTTCCCTATCCTACTAGCGCGTCTGTATCTCAGCGACCTTTTGATTTAGTTCATTCCGATGTTTGGGGTCCGGCTCCTTTTGCTTCGAAAGGGGGTCATCGCTACTATATTTTATTCATAGATGATTTTTATCGGTACACTTGGTTGTATTTTATGTGCTCTCGCAGCGAAGTGCTCTCCATATATTAGCGCTTTGCGGCCATGGTCCATACACAATATTCTACACCCATTCGTGTGTTTCGTGTCGATTCTGCCGGTGAGTATATCTCCTAGATGTTGCGAGGTGTTCTTGCTGAGCAGGGTACCCTTGCTCAGTTCTCCTGTCCCGGCGCACATGCCTAGAATGGCATTGCTGAGCGTAAGCATCGCCATCTTCTTGAGGCCACTCGTGCCATGATGATTGTTTCTTCCCTTCTACCGCATTTCTGGGCTGAGGCTGTCGCTACGTCGGCTTACCTCATCAATATTCAGCCTTCTACCGCTCTGCAGGGTGGTATCCCTCTTGAGCGTCTATCTGGTCATTCTCCAGACTACCCTATGCTTCGCTTGTTTGGTTATGTTTGCTATGTTCTCCTTGCCCCTCGCGAACGCACCAAACTGACCGCTCAGTCTGTTGAGTGTGTCTTCCTTGGATACAGTGATAAGCATAAGGTCTATCGCTGTTGAGATCCTGTTGGTCGTCGGATGCGTATCTCTCGCGATGTTACTTTTGATGAGACGCGCCCTTTCTATCTTCATCCCACCAATGGTACCTACCCGGTGTAAGATATCTCTTTTCTTCTTTTTCCTGACACACCTCCTTCTGCTCCTATTGTGTCTTCTTCAGGACCCCCTTCCCCTGATGTCTCTTCTTCGACACCATCTGCGGTGACCCAGCATACCACTGCATGTGTAGTACACTATAGTCGTTGACATGACATCCACAGAACACCGTTCCGTAAATATCACATCCCTCAGAGTGGTACAACAGAAACATTGCGGGTCCATATTACAAAAGTACACACATTATTATTATTAGAATACCGGAAGTTCAAGACTACCAAAAGATCCAACTTACAAACCAAAATATAAAGTGTTTCAGCGGAATTTAAAAGTAACAACTTCGTCTAGGAGTTGAGCTCAATAGCTTATTCTATATAGTTCATGCTGCTCGGCTCTGTTGGTTACTATTAACTAGGAGTACTTAGTTGGACTCGTTATCATCGACACCATAGCGGATCTCGTAATCCACTCCTTCAACTCCTCCGGACAGATCAGGTTCCTCGTAGAACACATCTTCTTGGCATTCGGCTGCATACATTGGCACGTCTTCGGAATCCTTAGAGTCTAAGCAAGGGATCAAAGGAAAGAATGAGTAACAGCGTTACCCAACAAGTTCATTATATGCAAGGTGGGAAGTTTTATGCTCTAAATACCACCTCGGATTATAAATCTTTGGCACTATGCAATTTTTTGTAAATCTTTCTTCAAAGATTGATTTTATTATGAAAATCTATGACCATCAGCCTTCACAGGTTGACCAGAACTTTCATGGAGTTCCTTTCCCGCCGCGTTCGTAGCTCCTTCCCGGAATAGGGAGTAACAAGTTACAATTCTTACACTCTACAGAGGTGCGTTACTTTACCCATGAGAGATTAACTCCTTGTTGCACAACCGGGCGTACTTTCCCGTCCACAATTCCATGATGTGGGGCCCAGTAGTTGGTCCAAGCCAATCAATGCCCCCTTCGCGACCTCGCATTCCTCCTTGGTGTACACCATGCCCACATAATGAATTACGGCAATAGTTTGTACAAATCGTTAGATGCCAGAACTATCGTGGGACGATGAGGGTTCCTACCCATATGCTGCATATCCTCTATGAATTACCAATTAATATGCACGCTACGAGGATAACAGCCGCGACCTACACATCCGGCTTCATGCGAGAGGAAGAAGATACAGCTGACTTCTATGTCCCATTCCAAATCTCATGGCTAACGCGTAATATACGGCGCTAGAATCACTGATGTCAGGGGTTATTAAGTCCCTACTTGATCATCATTGTTTGCAACTAGAACCCTAAGTTCCATTGCTCCATTATATCATCACTTAGGATGATATCTATGATTTCTTTATTAGTGAAAATAATATTTTCTTCCTTTTAAAGCATATATGATAACACACAATTTGCAAATACTTTGATAAAGACTCTTCAAAGGACATGAGCAAGTGATGAACTTGCCTTGTGATGGCAAGGTAGTGAAGTATGATGCTTGCACCGGACCATGAGCTTCTATGTCTACAAAAACATCATTATTGCCTGGTAAGGACAATATTTAAAGAAGCAAAATGATTATGCAAGTAATGTAATGCATTATTTAATTCTATATGCATTTTCCCTATATAAGGTGCCTTTTAATAAATCATTATAAATATTAATTTATAATATTTATAACATATATTGAATTAGTTTATTTTATTTCCTTTTTATTTGACTTTTATTGATTTAATAATCCTTTTTAAGAATTATCAATCATACATAAAAAATGGTTATTAAATATTTATTTAGTATTTTTCAAAAATACTATAATATTAATATATAATGAAAGTGATTTTTATTTATTTTTATCATCTTTCAATAATTTTGTAAAATTCCATAAGGAATATATAAATTACAAAATTCTTATAACAATTTAAATGTCCAAAAATTTATATCTTATTTTATTTGGATAGAGTGGATTATTGTGAATCCAAAAGTATTTAATTTATAATTTTTGGACATATATTTTATTTTCTAGAATTTATTTAAGTCTAGGGGTATTTTGGTCTTTTCCTGTTTATTTAAACAGGCCTGGAATTGTTTCTGGGCTGGTTATTCTTATTGGGCCCTAGTGTCCCATTTAGTTTTAGACAAAAGGACCACCCCAAAGTGTTTGGCCCAGCTCGGCCCACTCCTCACTTCCTCTCTCTCCCTCGAGCTTATCCTCTCCTCCTCTGACCCCGACCCCATGGCCGACGATGCCGCCATCGGTGATTCCCGCTGCTGTAGGTCATTCTGGTCGCCGCCGTGGTGTACTAGGGGGTTGTTGACGACGCCCGTTCGTTCCATCCAATTGGATTTGAGCCTGGGGCTCTCCTGCAATGGATCGATGCCGCACCAAACCCTAGGGTTTGGGGTTTGGCATGTGTTCAAGTGCTGCCTCCGCCACCGTGGCTGGTGCAGGTTGTAGTGCCCCCTAGGTGCTCCCTGCTTGTCAGCTGTTAGTTGTTCATTCCTCTTCAATTTCTTCAGCGAGGACCTACGGTGAGTTTGATTCCTCCCCCCTGGTGCTTTCTGTGCTTGTAGATTCGATGCTAGAGGCTGGCAGTGTCCTCTCTGTCTATTGTCTGATTCATATTAGGAGGATTATCCATTTAGGGTTCCTGTTATGTGATTGATCATGTACTGGATGATTTGAATCATGTTTGGTTCATATGTATACATGCTAAATGATTATTGGCCTGAGGCTTGTTGCTTAAAATGATAGATGATGTTTCTGGTGGCTTACTAGATGATTTGATGCTTAGATTGCATCTGGTTCAGATGATGTAATTGTTTGGGAAGCATGCTTGGTAAAGCTAATGATCTGATAGATTTCCACTATTTATTTGATTCATGGTCATGATTATGATAGGATACAGCTACTGTCTTAGTGCTATTAGCTTGGGAATTAGCATGTGGTTCATGATCTCAAATAGTGAAGTGTGACATAGGAATCTCCTAGTTATGATTCCTGTGTTAATAGGAAGATGATTAGTTAGTTGATTGTCTGAATCTATGATGATTTACTGTCTTTCCTGATTCATATTGGATTGTCCTTGTGTCACCATCATGGTATGGCACACAAGAATAACTCTAATCCATTGATTGGGTTGTTTGATACTTAATGACAAAGTTGGCTTTGAGAGATAAACATAGATGTTTCTTTTGTGAATTCTCTAAGACCAATGATGTTGGTCTGAGGCTTAGGGATTTAGATCTTATCTAATTGGTTCATCTAGATAGTCCTGGTAGTGGTACCAGTTATTCTTGATTGAATCAAAGCTTGGAAAAATGATAGTGAGCTTGATCCTAAGGATTTGTTCCTAAGGTGCTACCCTTCCTTTAGGGATGTGCCTAGAAATACATCATAGGTATATGCATGATTGAATTGTAAAATATAGTTGGACAACCAGAGCAAGGATGTTGCTCTGAGCTCTGGTTGGATCATGGTATTGTGTTGTTTGCCTTTAGAGTTTTAAAAATCCCTATGATGGATTCACCCCACTTGGGTGTTTTCTGAGGTTTTGTTTTATAAAACAACACATGTTTCTCTCTGAATAAGATGATTAGATCATGTGAAGGTTTTATGAAACTCACCACAAAATCTGATGATGGTGTAGTAAGTTGGTGATTATGATCTTGATCTGGTTTTGCTGGACTCTTGTGCTTGATCTTGAGCTGACCCTGCTCCTCCTAGCTCCTGGGCTTGATCTTGCTATCCACCTGATCCATCCCCCTCCTTATGTCACCATCATTGATCCTTAGTTGGTTTGATGCTGGTTGTGGTGCTTGGTTTAGCTGCTGTCTACACTGGATGTTCTTGTGTGTTGTGCAGTGGAATGATGCACTAGTGCCTCCCACGGCTGTGCTTCTGGTTTTGTGAGATTGGGCTGTTCTGTGAGGTTGACAGCACACCACATGCATGCTGGTGTGTGTCCTGCTTGTGTGCCTGCTATGCACTTGTGGATATGTTCAGAGTTTTGAACTTACTCTTACCAGGTTACTTTCATCTGGCTGGTGATTTTGCCCCTCTTGGCTGTTATTTGACTTCTGGCTTTGAATTTATGAAAGATGAATTCTTTCATATTGGTGAAACTTGCCCCTTTTATAAATGTCTCAATAATGAATTTGTCAAGTGCATTTCACTGACATGTCTGAGAGAAATAATACCAACACTAACCTTTTATTTCTCTGAGTCTTTTCTGTTTGTTTTGCAGGTACAAATATAAAGATGAAGATTTAGTTTAGGTTTAGTTAGAGGATAGTTAGTAAACGGTCCATTGTAATCTTCTTTATTCTTTTGTAATTTTCTTTTTAATATTTTTGTAATCTTTATTTTATTCCTTTGTAATAAAAATTATATTATTATTATTAAAGAATATTCCTATTCTTTGTATATTTACTTTTGTAATTTATGTGGATGATTTCAAATAAGTTATAATTTTATAACTTGATTACATATATTGATGATAAGAAATAAACTTTATATTCATTATTGTTTTTCTTTGGATAGAATTCAAGTTGTAATATTTATCTCTTAATTGAATTAAGATTCAAAACTATATCTAATTCATTTGAATTATAATTCAAACACTCAAGTTTAAAAATTCAAATCCATTTGAAAACACATAACTCCTTAAGATCATCTCAAAGTTTATAACAATCATCCTTTAAGACTAAACCTAATCTCAAAGTATGAAAGAAACATTGATCACTTAGGTTTTTATTTGGCAAAAATTTTACCCATATTTTGACAAATGAATGCATTCAACAATCCATATTCCTAAATCTACCCTTTGTTAGTTCCTAAATACTAGGATGTTACACCATCCTCCTCTACTCCATCTAGTTCTCCTAGTTCTCCTCGTTCTTCGGAGCCTTCCTCTGTTATTCCTTCTTATTCATCGTCGTCTCATGAGTCGTCTTCCTCTGATGAGCTTCCCTCCACTCGTCCTATTCGTCAGCGTCGTGCCCCCAACCGTTACTCTCCTAGTCAGTATGGTCTTTCTGTTTTCTCCGAGCCGACTTCTTATCGGGATGCTGAGCATCATCCTGAATGGCAGTTGGCCATGGCTGAGGAGATTGCTGCGCTTGAGCGCACCGGCACCTAGGATCTTGTTTCTCCCCCTCCCGGTGTTCGTCCTATCACGTGTAAGTGGGTCTATAAAATTAAGACCCGCTCTGATGGATCTCTTGAGCGCTATAAAGCGCGTCTTGTGGCTCGTGGTTTTCAACAGGAGCACGGTCGTGACTATGATGAGACCTTTGCTCCTGTGGCTCATATGGCCACTGTGCGTAATCTTCTTGCTGTTGCTTCTGTTCGTCACTGGTTTGTGTCCTAGCTTGATGTTCAGAACGCCTTCCTCAATGGCGAGTTGAGTAAGGAGGTTTATATGCAGCCTCCTCCTGGGTATTCTGTTCCCACGGGGATGGTTTGTCGTCTTCGACTGTAACACCCTCGCCTGAAAAGGTTGAGTTCATGTATATAGTGCCAATCCCTGGATCGGTTCACTAGCACACACAGTACAGATGAATACCAAAGAATTTAACCGTGCATCATAAATAACGAAGTGATCCAGAATTTGAAATTATTACAATAATGCTTAGCTCAAGGCTAGCTCAATATCAAGTAGCATACTGAAGCATAAACAATTGATAGGCTCCATCTTCAATTGTGCCACAGGCGAACAACTGTTGAGTGGAGTATCGCGACCTATTCGATCACTCAGAATTGGAAAAACAACCTCCAACATAAAACGTAGTAGCCCCGAAGGGTCAATACTTGGAATGTATGGCAAGTAGAGCTAAGTAAGGAGACAATAAACCTAACATCTACATGCTTATTTGGCAAGTAGAGTTGTAGCTATCTTGCATTTTCAAATACCTTTGTCCTACTTTTATAATCAGTTTTTGATTTTTTTTAAAAGATCTCAATTAAGTCAACCCAAAAAATTAAGCACTTTATGAAATTGGAATGAGCGAGAAACATGTCATGAACTCAATATCAAGCAACTCATATGTCCATAACCGGGGACACGGCTAATCGATTAGATTTACACCATGTAGAGGTTAGTACACTTTACCCATGTGACTTGGCCAGCCCAGCTCGTACCACCACTCTCATATTGGGTGATGATAGGGAGAAGTCCAAGAAGGAACCGTTCGGGAAGTAGCTCCCCAAACCCGACACGCACCGTACCAACCTACCAAAATTCTACATCTCTGGATACGTGGGTTCGAGTTACCACAACCTAATGAGTCCAACCAACCGCCCATTCCATTATTGGTACATGGTTGTACACGTAAGATACCAAATAAAGAATCCAATCATTTTCTCTTGATACCTGGATGCCTTTCCGCAATGATACCACCAAAAATTATCAATCCCATCACACCCAGGAGATTCATTGATTAGCTTGTTTTTAGTTTTCTCAAACCAATGCTTTATCAAGTGATGTAACCCAGCCCTCGTTCATAATAGCATGGCTAAGCACATCTACCAATGGTGGATCATCTATAGGAAATACCTACCACATAATAGGACATAGCATAACGATAGTACTTTAATACACATGCATCTACAAAATACACGACAATGCATTGAAAATAGTAGGACAATATTCATGAACAATTGGCATCTACCTGCCTTGATAGTTGGTGAAGTCGTTCAAGCACTCGTTGCAATCACACACGTTGCACTCCTCGCAATCTATCGAGCAAACAATTGCATACAACATAAACAACCATACAATCACAAACAAATGCACAAATGCATGCATGACAATTTAATAAGTGATAATGGTTGTATTTAGTTCTCTAAACATTACTGAAGTATATGATTCTTGCAAGAGACTAATTAATGCAATGGAGTACTTGTTATTAATAATTACTTGCCAATATAGGGTTTTTAATAGTTTTGTTGCAACACCTATTCTAACTGTCGAATTAAATTTGTTTCTTGGGTTTACTGGATAAATGACGTTAATACTAATCAGTAGGCATTGGATTCACCCTAATCGGAGTTATAGATCTTTTTGTATGATTTAAATAGTGTTTAATGGGTTTTAAATAATTTATATAGTTTCTGTTGCCTAAAATTCAAACTAAAATTTTATCTGTAATCTCCACGGAATTGTGATTCCACGGACATATTATTTGTAATTTTATGATTATTATTTAATTTCTTATGAATTTATTACTCTAAATAAGCCATTAAACCATTTATTTAATTGCTGCAAAACATTACAGTATTTGCCTGAAACATTTGCATATTGGTGATCTACATGGAACCCGCTTTTCATCAGTATATTATTTATATTTTTGTGATATGCAAATAATTTACTATAAATTTAATGATTTCTAAAGCCATTAAAATTAATTAAATTTATACGGGGTAAATAATCCGCAAAAGCTGGATCCAACCAGATATTATTCATATACATTATAGTAGCTTCAATTTGATATATTGTTCTATTTTTTGAGAGTTACAGATAGTTTTCTATGAATTTATTTACCTAAAATACGATTAAAACTAATTAAATTATTACAGTAAACACGTACTGTAAAAGTTATATCCAACTTGATATTAATATTATACTCAATTTTATGAATCTGTGGACATATTATTTGCTATTTTTGGATCTACGGATCTTTTTATATAATTTTCGCAAGTTTATACATTTTCCTGCAATTTAAATTCAATTTCAAATCTACAGGGAATATGCCAGGGAATATTCCTGCTGACTGGGTTGCTGACTGGGCCGACACGTGGCACGTTCTGGTTCGTGGGTACCTCTTCGGTGTCGAGACAGACAGGGGCCGTCGGATGCTGTGAAGATCGGACGGTCCACATCGACCCTCGCGAGCTCACCGACGCTAATGCGGGGTAGCGGCGGCGGGCTCAAATGACGATGGTGGCGGCGACTCCGGCGGTCTCCGGCATGGGGAAAGTGGTCTACGGGATGTGGACGTCCTCGGCAAGCGTCTTGGTGGTGTCGCTGAGTTCCTTTGCTTCCTCGAGCGTATGCGGCGGGCAGCTAAAGCTCCTCGGGTCGGGTGGTGCTCCGACGGCGGCGTGCGCATGATGTAGTGCTCCTGCGAGAAGGAGGAGCGGTCAGAGAGAGGCGGAGAGTCATGGGGAAGAGGACAGAGGGAAAACGAGGGGTCGGGGGCGACGGGAGTGAGCTCAACCTGGGCTGGGTAATGGAGGTGGCGGTGGCGAGATCGCGAGCTCGCGATTCGGCAGCTAGGGTTCGCCGTTTTGTGAAAGGAGAACGGATCTGGTGCGGAAGAATATATAGGCCAGTTTTCGTGCACGAGGGGGCAAAATCGCGAACAGGTGCATCCGATCTTAGAGGAATTTTGTTCGGGATCGAGGAGTTCCTACTCGCGTCGGTCTCTTCCTGGACGTGGAAGACGACCTGGTGGGTCCCGCGTGTCAGCCGTAGAGAGGGGAGGCGTCGGGCGGTATTTGGCCACGGCCATGGCTAAGCCGGATGCTGTCAGTGAAATTTGCTAGTCAAGCATTGTTGACGCTACTGGAGGAAAAGCAGGTATGACGGGCTAGGCTGACACTTCTACGGTAGGTTTAGGTTTCGCTTTTTTTGTTATTCTTTTTTCCTTTTTCATTTCCTGCTTTATTTAATATCTTTTTGAATATAGCTCCCAATTAGCTCATTTTTGGCCCCTAAAATTTTCTGAAAACCAGGGGATCATTTCAGGATCCATTTTATCCTTTTCCACTAGTTATAAAATAGTGGATTTATAAATTATTATATAATCCTTTGTAGATTCATTTTAGTAATTCAAAATAGGGGTTTGAATATGGGGTTTTGCAATCCAAAATTGTTATGAATGCAAAATGCAATGCTAATGCAAAAAAAATTCTAGTCCCAAATTCTAAAAACTTGGGATGTGACAGACTAACCCCCTTAAGATGAATCTTGTCCCGAGATTCAGAATGGCTAGCAAGGTTATGGGTGTTGTTGTCGAGGCTAACCCCCTTAAGAAAACTGAACTTGGCATCACCAACATCTAATACTTAATTGTAAAATCTTGTGCTAGTTATCAATCCTTTCCAGTAGGTTCTCTTCAACAGATCCTCTAAGTAACTCCATATGTAACTATTCTTATCCATGAATGCCTCAATATGAGTGAACATGATGCAACAATATTAAAATATCACGACTATGATGTATGAATTAGCGGGAACTTACTAGTCACACGACATGGCTTGTTGAGTGCTTTCCCCATGCTCACATGGTTCACAGTTGCCTTCGAGAGTGAATCCGACTTGGCTCCAGCTTCAATCTTCTTCTCCGGGTAGTTATCAGCATAGTGTCTCTTCTAGTTGCACTTGAAGCATATCACTTGGCTAAAATCCTTCTTCTGATAGTGGTGGTTATGTCCATTGTTGCCTCCATGCTTGTGATGTCCAGAATTCCCATTACCATCATGGTAGGTACGCTTATGGTGTGACCCTGAATTGTGATCATTGTACTTCCTCTTGCGTCGTTCCACTTGCTTGTGCTTCCCTTCAAGAATTCTAGCCTTGTCCATCAACTCCTGGAAAGTAGGGCAATAGACCACAGATAGTTGAAGTGAAAGCTCATCACTAAGTCCATCCAGGAACCTCTCTCTCCTTTTGGCGTCAGTGTCAACGTCTTCAGGTGCATAGCATGACAGATTGTTGAACTCCTCTATGTATTCCGCCACTGTGCGATTGGTTTGACGCAAGTTGTGGAACTCCTTCCTCTTGAGACTCAGGAGCCCTAAAGAAACATGGTTGGTCTTGAAACTTTCCTCAAACATGGCCCAAGTAATAGTGTCCAGCGGGTGGGTGATCTGAAAAGTATCCCACCAAGAAGCAGCTGGTCCCTCTAGTAGGTGAGCAGCAAACCTGACCTTCTCAGCATCAGTGCATCCAACAGTCACTAAGTCTTTGTGATGGGTTTCGCAGCATAGTAAATCAAAATTTTCTACGGAAGCAAACAGAGGGAAAGCCAAGATCTAATCTAGGAGATGCAAACAACGAGAGAGATTGGATTATATCTTCATACCCTTGAAGATTCGCAGCAAGAACGTTAAATCGGAACGTGGGTGATGTAGACGTACTCGCTTCTCCTCCTCGCGATCCGATCCGATCTAGCACCACAAGTGGCGGTGCCTCCGTGAGATGCACACGTGCAGCACCTCGACGTCTCCTCCTTCCTCGGACCAGCAAGTAGGGTGGAGAGATAGATTGGATCTACAACACGACGGCGTGGTGTATATGGTGGAGAATTTCTGCAGCAGGCCTACAAACGATCGGGAGGAGAGAGGAGGCAAAGGGCAACTAGGGTTTGGAGGAAGGTGTGTGTAGGTTGTGGGGAGGCGCACCAGCCCTCTATATAGAGGGGGCCAGCCTGCCCATCCTCCAAGCCTATCTCTAGTTTAAACGATTTAAACTTTCCCTTATCTAGAAACCCTATCTTATCTCTAGTTTAAACGATTTAAACTTATCTAGGATCGGCTGGGCCCTATGGGGCCTTGTGCCCCTGGCCCAATGCGGCCAGGACACTCCCTCATAGGCCCATGCCCCCTCCCAAAAGGTGGGGCCACGTTGGTCCCCTTCCGGAAGGTTCTAGAAGCTTCCTGCAATCGATTAATCCTAACAATTAGAACTCCAAAAACCGCACTGCCTTATATGAATCTTATTCTCCGGACCATTCCGGAACCTCTCGTGATATCCCGGATCCCATCCGAGACTCCGAACAAAAATTCATAAACCAAGTATCCAATCTATCCTAGCGTCGAGACACGTTAAGTGTGTGACCTGCGGTTCGAGAATATGCGGACATGATCTTCTATCAATAATCAACAGCGGTGCAGGCACCCATATTGACTCCCACACATTCATCGATGATCATATCGGATGAACCACGATGCCAGGATTCAATCAATCCCATATATATATTCCCTTTGTCTCGCGATATTTTACTTGCCCGAGATTCGATCGTCGGTACCGTCATACCTAGTTCAATCTCGTTCACAGCAAGTACTTTACTCGTTCCTTAATCCGATATCACTTTGTGATTAACTCCTTAACCACATGCTTGCAAGCGGTGTTGATATCGATTACCGAGTGGGCCCGAAGTATATCTCTCCGACTTGGGAGGGACAAATCCCATCTCGATACATACAACCAGATACTTTCCGATTACACGAGAGACACCTTTATGATCACCCTCTCATAGGATGACGTTTGATGGCCTCAAAGCTTTCTTCCGATACCAGTTGTATTATCTCATGGTCTAAGGAATACAATATTTGACATAGGAAAAGCTTGCAAAGATGAACACAATGACACGATCTAATTGCTTCACTTAGTTTGGTCATCCACCATATCATTCTCCCAATGATATGATCTCATTATCAATTGACAACTCATGTCTATGGTTAGGAAACCTTAACCATCATTGATCAATGAGCTAGTCCATAGAGGCGTACTAGGGACACGGTGTTGTTCACAAACCACACAAGTATTAATGTTTCCGCTTAATACAATTCTAGCATGGAATATAAACTTTATCATGAACAAGAATTATAATAATAACATCTTTATTGTTGCCTCTAGGGCATAATTCCAGTCTCCCACTTGCACTAGAGTCAATAATCTAGTTTACATTTGGCAACAATCTTACACCCATGGCACCGAGGTGCTGATCATGTTTACGTGGAAGAGGTTTAGTCAATGGATCTGCGACATTCAGATCTCGTATGTACTTTGCTGATCTTCAGATCTCCATCGCTATATAATCTCGGATTATATGAAACTTGCAGTTGATATGCTTGGTCTTTGGATGATATCTTGGTTCCTTAGCGAGTGCTATGGCGCCGTGTTGTCACACAATATCTCCAGTGGGTCCAATGCACTTGAACCACGCCAAGCTCGATGATGAAGTTCTGATCCAAACTCCTTCACTTGGACGCTTGCAGCAGCCATGTATTCCGCTTCTCAGTAGATCCGCGATCACGCTTTGCTTGCAGCTTCTCCAGCTCACAGCTCCTCCATTCAAAATATACACGTATCTCATCGAGATTTACAATCATCCTTGTCGATGTCGAAACTAGCATCGACGTAACCTTTCTGACAGTGTTCATCACCCCATAGACTAAGAACATTTCTTTAGTCCTATTTAGGTACCTTAGGATGTTCTTCACGGCTGTCCAAAGGTTCCACTCTGGATCACTTTGATATCTGCTATCAAACTAAGAGCATTGGACACATCCGGTCTAGTACACATGGCATACATGATGGAACCTATGGCGAGGCATAAGGCACTTTGCTCATAGCTTCCCTATCATTTACCGTGGCTGGACACGAGCCTTGCTCAATATCTTACCGACAACATAGGCCTTGAACCTTTCAACGCCTTATCCATTCTGAACCTTTTAGAACTTTGTCTAGGTATGTACTGCTTAAAGCTATCGAGCGTCTTTGTCTATCTCTATAGATTTTGATGCCCAATATATAAGCAGCTTCACCTAGGTCTTTCATTGAAAAACACTTGTTCAAATAACTCTTCATATCGTTAAGCATGTTGATGTCATTTCCAATAATCAATATGTCATCCACATCTAGTACCGTAAGCGTCACCGAGCTTCCACTCACTTTCTTGTAGATGCAAGCTTGTAGCAATTTGGAACAAATCCAAAGCTCTTGATCACTTGATAAAAATGAAGGTTCCAACTCCGAGATGCTTGCTTCACCATAAATGGAACGCTGAAGTTTGCATACTTTATCGGCATCCTTAGGATCGACAAAACCTTCGGTTGCATCATATACAACTCTTCATCAATGTTGCCATTGAGGAAAGCAGTCTTGACATCCATTTGCCATATTTCATAATCATGAAACGCAGCAATTGCTAATAAAATCCGAATGGACTTAAACATCGCTACGGGAGAGAAAGTCTCATCGTAGTCAACACCTTGAACTTGTCGAAAACCTTTCGCAACAAGCCGTGCTTTATAGACTGTACCATTACCATCCGCGTCCGTTTTCCTTTGAAGATCCATTTGCACTCAACGGCCTTTAGATTATAGGAGGTCCACCAAAGTCCATACTTGGTTTTCGCTCATGGATCCCAATTCGGATTTCATGGCTTCTAGCCATTTCTCGAGTCCGGCTCATCATCGCTTCCTCATAGTTCGTAGGTTCGCTGTCTTCTACTAACAAGACAACAACAGGTTGCCATACCACTCAGGAGGGGCACGCGACCTTGTCGACCTGCGATGTTCAGTAGCAGCATCATCCGAAGCTTCATGATCCTTGTCATTAGCTTCCTCTATTGTTGGTGCAGGCGGCACTAGAACAATTTCAGGTGCTGCGCTACTCTCCAATTCAAGAGAAGGTTCAATAACCTCGTCTAGCTCTACTTTCCTTCCACTCACTTCTTTCGAGAGAAACTCCTTCTCAAGAAAGGAACCGTTCTTTGCGACAAACACTTTGCCTTCGGTTCTGTGATAGAAGGTATACCCAATAGTTTCCTTAGGGTATCCTATGAAGACGCATTTCACCACTTTGGGTTCGAGCTTGTCCGGCATCAACTTCTTGACGTAAGCTTCGCATCCCCAAACTTTAAGAAACGACAACTTAGGTTTAGCACCAAACCATAGTTCATACAGTGTCGTCTCAACGAATTTAGATGGAGCCCTATTTAAAGTGAATGCAGCGGTTTCTAATGCATAACCCCAAAATGATAACGGCAAATCAGTAAGAGACATCATCGATCGGACCATATCTAATAGGGTTCGATTCGGTGCTCAGACACACCATTGCGCTGTGGTGTTCCGGGTGGCGTGAGTTGTGAAATGATTCCACTTGCTTTGAGATGCGTGAGAAAATCATAACTCAAATATTCGCCCCCACGATCGGATCGTAGAAACTTAATCTTTCTGTTACGATGGTTCTCCACTTCATTCTGAAATTCTTTGAACTTTTCAAACGTTTCAGATTTATGTTTCATTAAATAGATATACCCATATCTACTTAAGTCATCGGTAAAAGTGAGAAAGTAGCGATATCCACCGCGCGTCGAAACACTCATCGGTCCGCATACATCGGTATGTATGATTTCCAACAAGTCCGTTGCTCGCTCCATCATACCGGAGAACGGGGTTTTGATCATCTTGCCCATGAGGCATGGTTCGCATGTGTCAAATGATTCAAAATCAAGAGACTCCAAAAGTCCATCGAATGGAGTTTCTTCATGCGCTTTACACCAATATGACCTAGACGATGCTACAAATAAGTAGTATTATCACTATCTACTTTGCATCTCTTAGCCTCAATGTTATGGATGTGTGTTTCATCCCTTTCGAGATTTAGAAGAAATAAACCATTCACAAGAGGTGCATGACCATAAAATATGTTACTCATATAAATAGAACAACCATTATTCTCCGATTTAAATGAATAACCGTCTTGCAATAAACACGATCCAGAAATAATGTTCATGCTCAACGCAAGCACATAATAACATTTATTAAGGTTTAAAACTAATCCCGAAGGTAAAACTAAGGAGAGCGTGCCGACGGCCATCACATCAACTCTTGATCCGTTGCCAACGCGCATTGTCACCTCATCCCCATGGCCGTCTATTCCGTAGCTCTGTTTGAGTTACAAATATTAGCAACCGAACCAAGATCAAATACCTAGGCACTACAACGAGGGCTAGTAAGGAAAACATCAATAACATGTTTATCAAATATACCTTTGATGGTGCCAGCCTTCTTGTCCGCTAAGTACTTGAGACGATTATTCCAGGACCTTGTCCTTGCAATAGAAGCACTTTCGGTCCCTTAGGACCGGACTTGAGCTTCTTCTCAGCGAGGCAATGCGCTTCGCCGCTTTTTCTTGAAGGGCTTCTTTGCACCCTTACCTTTCTTAAAGGAGGGCTTGTTGACCATCAACACATGATTATCCTTCTTGATGTCCACCTCGCAGCCTTGACTTTCGAAGAGCTCGGTGATCGTATCGATGGAACCAATCGATTATGAGTCACTACAAAACTTTTGTAGCGGGAGGGAGTGATTGCAGAACCTGTCAATCTTGAGCTCCTCTCGAATCTTGGATCCGGTTGCTCAAAGGCGTTGAGTGTAGCCCGACATCTTAATGGCGTGCTCACTAACGGAACTCCCTTCCTCCATCTTGCGCTAAGGAACTTCTCGGAGATCTCATATCTCTCGAGCGGGCCCGAGTCTGAAAAATGGTTTTCAACTCTTCGAGAATCTCAAAGGGCCGGATAGTTTTCAAAAGCGATTTTGAAGTTCGGTTCCATAGCAAACAACATGGTGCTCTTAATCACACCATAATCATCTTTCTTGCCGATCGACAGCTTTCTCATCGGTACCGGCCTTGATAAGGGCGTCACCTAACGCTTTTCAAGGACATAGTCCTTTTGACCGCCAACATAATGATTCTTAGATTGGAACCAGTTGGTGAAGTTAGACCCATTGTTTCTAAGCTTTTCTTTCTCAGCAAAAACGTTGAAGTTGAAGTTGGACTTGGCCATGTGATCTACAGTATTTGCAAGTACAATTTAGACTATGTTCATGATAACCAGTTCAACTTTTAATCAAATTACTAGATGAACTCCCACTAAATTCAACATCCCTCAAGTTGTTTAGTGAACATGATCCAAATTCACCACACCTAATCCGATCTTCACGAGAAGAGATGTGGTTTCAATGGTGGACAACGAAGTGTCGATCATATCATTCATATGACTCATGCTTAACCTTTCGGTTCATGTGTTCCGAGGCCATGTCTGTACATGCTAGGCTCGTCAAGTTAGACCCAAGTATTTCCGCGTGTGCAAAACTGGCTTGCACCCGTTGTATGTGAGCGTAGAGTCTATAGCACCCGATCATCACGTCATGCTTGGACACGACGAACTTTCGCAACGGTGCATACTTGGGGAGAACACAGTTTTATCTTGATCTTTAAGTGAGGAATCATCTTATAATGCTACCGTCGCGATCTAAGCATGATAAGATACATAAAAGGATAAACATCACATGCATATAACTTTATGTGACATGGTATAGCCAATCTGGGCGAATGATCTCCATCTTGTGCGTTCGCATGATCTCCATCACTCCACCATGATTGCCTCCACCACGAATAGCAACTACAACTATTGCTAACTACTTAGCGATAAAGTAAAGCTATTACATGGCGTATAAGAAGTTGACTTCAGGTCATACACAATTATAAAGACAACCATATGCCTCCCACGGTTGTGTACTCATCGACATGCAAGTCGTGAAACATTACAAAACATGATCATCGCATACAATATACATCACATCTTGGGCCATACCATATCACGAAAACACTCCTGCAAAAACAAGTTAGACGCCTCTACTTTGTTGTTGCATGTTTCGTGGCTTATGGAGTAGATGCTAAGAACGATTCTTACCTACGGAAAGCCACAGGTGATATTATGGTTGCCAAACTCCGGTGTTAATCCCATGACAACTATAGTGAGAAACGACATCCACCACCGCATGTATGGTACAAGCCACACGCGTCAAGTGCGGAGCGGTCTCATGACGGCGTCACGTAAGGTTGGCCTGGACGCTTCAATCTCACTATCCCGCGCCATAAGAAGAACACAAACAAGAGGCTTGCAGCGAAAACATCAACGCGCAACAACCATGTTGCGTTCTACTCGTTAAACACATCTACGCATAGACTGGCTCGATACCTCAAGGGTTTCGCAGCATAGTAAATCAAAATTTTCTACGGAAGCAAACAGAGGGAAAGCCAAGATCTAATCTAGGAGATGCAAACAACGAGAGAGATTGGATTATATCTTCATACCCTTGAAGATTCGCACAGCAGAACGTTCGTCGGAACGTGGGTGATGTAGACGTACTCGCTTCTCCTCCTCGCGATCCGATCCGATCTAGCACCACAAGTGGCGGTGCCTCCGTGAGATGCACACGTGCAGCACCTCTACGTCTCCTCCTTCCTCGGACCAGCAAGTAGGGTAGAGAGAGATTGGATCTACAACACGACGGCGTGGTGTATATGGTGGAGAATTTCTGCAGCAGGGCTTCGCCTACAAACAGTCGGGAGGGAGAGAGGAGGGCAGCAGGGCAACTAGGGTTTGGAGGAAGGTGTGTGTAGGTTGTGGGGGAGGGGGCGCACCAGCCCTCTATATATAGAGGGGGGGTGCGGCCAGCCCTTGCCCATCCTCCAAGCCTATCTCTAGTTTAAACGATTTAAACTTTCCCTTATCTAGAAACCCTATCTTATCTCTAGTTTAAACGATTTAAACTTATCTAGGATCGGCTGGGCCCTATGGGGCCTTGTGCCCCTGGCCCAATGCGGCCAGGACACTCCCTCATAGGCCCATGCCCCCTCCCGGAAGGTGGGGCCACGTTGGTCCCCTTCCGGAAGGTTCTAGAAGCTTCCGGTACAATACCGATTAATCCGGAACAATTCCGAACTCCAAAAACCGCACTGCCTTATATGAATCTTATTCTCCGGACCATTCCGGAACCTCTCGTGATATCCCGGATCCCATCCGAGACTCCGAACAAAAATTCATAAACCAAGTATCCAATCTATCCTAGCGTCGAGACACGTTAAGTGTGTGACCCTGCGGGTTCGAGAATATGCAGACATGATCTTCTATCAATAATCAACAGCAGGGTCTGGGCACCCATATTGACTCCCACACATTCATCGATGATCATATCGGATGAACCACGATGCCGAGATTCAATCAATCCCATATATATATTCCCTTTGTCTCGCGATATTTTACTTGCGAGATTCGATCGTCGGCATCATCATACCTAGTTCAATCTCGTTCACAGCAAGTACTTTACTCGTTAATCCGATATCACTTTGTGATTAACTCCTTAACCACATGCTTGCAAGCGGTGTTGATATCGATTACCGAGTGGGCCCGAAGTATATCTCTCCGACTTGGGAGGGACAAATCCCATCTCGATACATACAACCCAACAGATACTTTCCGATTACCTGAGAGACACCTTTATGATCACCCTCTCATAGGATGACGTTTGATGGCCTCAAAGCTTTCTTCCGATACCAGGGAGTTGTATTATCTCATGGTCTAAGGAATACAATATTTGACATAGGAAAAGCTTCGCAAAGATGAACACAATGACACGATCTAATTGCTTCACTTAGTTTGGGTCTGTCCACCATATCATTCTCCCAATGATATGATCTCATTATCAATTGACAACTCATGTCTATGGTTAGGAAACCTTAACCATCATTGATCAATGAGCTAGTCCATAGAGGCGTACTAGGGACACGGTGTTGTTCACAAACCACACAAGTATTAATGTTTCCGCTTAATACAATTCTAGCATGGAATATAAACTTTATCATGAACAAATTATAATAATAACATCTTTATTATTGCCTCTAGGGCATAATTCCAACACTTTGTTCACCAAGCGCAGCCAGTCAAGAGCAATCATAGGTTCAGGTGAAGTGGAGAACTTAGCTGGCCTCGGTTTCAGAAACCTGGTGAGAGCATCCTCCTGGGGCTGGTTGTTCCCGTTATTGTTGTTGTTGTTTTGGGAAGCCATGAATTGTGTCATCACCTGAGCTAGCTGTGCCTGTGCTGCTATTAGTTGCTCCATCTCAGTGGGTTGACGGCGGGGCGGCATCTGTTGGGACAACATAGATAAGTTATAGATAGAAAGACTAGAGAGGTATTACTACCCATAACTGTATGAAGCAATCAATTGTCACACAAGCACACAATCAACACAAATAACACTCAATCCAAAATAGTTTTGTTTATGTTCCATAAGTTTTGTTTTAGTGGCATATCATCTACAAAATAGTTTTCCATTGACTAATATTCATTTGGGGGGTGAACCTACAATCATAAAAGCAATGGACAGAATCTGTCCTGAAACTACAGCAGTGTTCACGAATTTTCTGGGCAACTTAAACTCATCAGGAAGTTTAGCCAATTTTTGTACATATAGTACAGGAAGTTTCACACCAAACCCTATTTTTTAGATTTTTCCCAGTTACCAAAAAAACATGAAAAATCATACAGTACAGCTAGTTTAGCAGAAAACTGCAGCGAAACTATCATGAATTTCTAATCAAAACCTTCATTAACATATTATGGAATCTAACAAAAATATTCTGGAACTTTAAGGTATCAAATATCACAACATAATCACAATAAAACAACTACCACACAAGTTCTTGCAATGATCGATTGCTATATCTAAACGAATCATATCAAAACTATATGGTGGACATCATTTAACTATTCATAATCTTGCACTTTCTTGCACAAGTGGTCATCGACAAGTTTGAACAAGATGAGATTAGAAATGATAGATGAAGGATTACAAGAATCTAATAAGTACAAAATTATGAGCTCATTGCTAGAGAGAGCCTTCCTTCTATATTTTAAAAGAGAAGAGTATGAGAATTGAAAGTGATAAGAATATACTAGAAAGAAGTGTAAGAAGATAATAGATAGAATCAAATAGGGTTTATAATATCATATGGCTTTCCTATTCTATTCCAAGGTCACGATTCTGCAGTCAACGCACTGCTCTAATACCATCCTGTAACACCCTCGCCTGAAAAGACTGAGTTCATGTATATAGTGCCAATCCCTGGATTGGTTAACTGGCACACACAGTACAGATGGATATCAAAAAATTTAACCGTGCATCATAAATAACGAAGTGATCAAGAATTTGCAATTATTACAATAATGCTTAGCTCAAGGCTAGCTCAATATCAAGTAGCATACGGAAGCATAAATAATTGATAGGCTCCATCTTCAATTGTGCCACAGGCGAACAACTGTTGAGTGGAGTATCGTGACCTATTCGATCACTCAGAATTAGAAAAACAACCTGCAACATAAAACATAGCAGCCCCGAAGGATCAATACTTGGAATGTATGGCAAGTAGAGCTAAGTAAGGAGACAATAAACCTAACATCTACATGCTTATTTGGCAAGTAGAGCTGTGACTAGCTTGCATTTTCAAATACCTTTGTCCTACTTTAATAATCAGTTTTTGATTTTCTTTAAAAAGATCCCAATTAAGTCAACCCAACAAATTAAACACTTTATGAAATTGGAATGAGCGAGAAACATGTCATAAACTCAACATCAAGCAACTCAGATGTCCATAACCGGGGACACGGCTAATCAATTAGATTTACACCCTGTAGAGGTTAGTACACTTTACCCATGTGACTTGGCCAGCCCAGCTCGTACCACCACTCTCATATTGGGTGATGATAGGGAGAAGTCTAAGAAGGAACCGTTCGGGAAGTAGCTCCCCAAACCCGACACGCATCGTACCAACTTACCAAAATTCTACATCTCTGGATACGTGGGTTCGAGATACCACAACCTACTGTAACATCCCAAAAATATTAAATTTGGATCATCAAACTCTAATCATCAAAATTAGGGTTAACAAAAACTTTTCAAATTAAAAACATGAAAGCATGCATGTGTGTATGCATTCCAATTTGAATTCTTTTGAATTGCCTTGTTTATGTGTTTATTTGCTTGTAAAGAGATTCTTAGGTGAAATAAACATTATCTAAACAATCCCCACACTTTTCCCAAAGACAAATAAATCAAAACAAATAAAATAAGGGAATGGTCACTTTGGCCAAATTAACTCCCATGCCTACTTTGGCTATCTCTAACTTTCAAAACTTAACAGAAACTTGTTTGGATCTTTACAGCCCTTGATAGTACTCATAACAGAGTACCAAGGCCCACCTTGTGATCATCCAAAAACATTTGAATGCATAGTTTAAATGACAGTTCAAAATTGAATCTATATCATATGGGAAGATCCCAATTTTTCAAAAACCACTCAAACAAGCTCAACTTTCAAAACCCAAGCATCCACAGACTCACCAGCACATGCCTAGCACACCCACCAAAAATCTTTTCAAAATTCAAAACTTGAGTTCTTGCGGCCATTTCATCAAACACTTGGAGGCAACAAATCAATCTGGCCAAACTTCACTGTTTTGAGCAGTAATTTGGCTAAGCAATGTTCACCATTGATCACCCTTGTCTCCCTCAGTGCCAACCAATGCTTGGACCAACCCTAGCCCCTACCCTTTGCCCCATTCCATGCCAACCCGAGCACCCCCTTGCCAGCCGACCATGGCTAGCTAGCCAGAGCAAGCACCAAGCCTAAACAACATGTCTAGGACACAACCCACCGTCCACCGCCACCCCTTGTCCAGCGCTCGAACCCTGCCAGCCACTGGACCACACGCACAAACCATGCCAAGCTTCGAAGATGCGCGTGCCGAAAGGCCAGCGCCACCCTCGACCACGCCACAGACGCGCCCGCCCTCGCGTGCATACGATCACCACCGTCCCAGAGACCGCCAGACATCCCCGTCACGCCGCCCATGCCTCACACCACCGCCGTCGAAGACGCCTCGCCAGCAGAGCATCGCACGTTCCAGACCGTTTGCCACCGCCCCTACATGTGCATTAAAGCCATAGAGCATCGCCAGGAGACCACCGTTCGATCGCCACCGTCGGCCATGCCTCTAGCAGCCCGTAGCCATGTCGCCATCGTCGCCTGCCCATCCCGTTCGGTCTCGTCGTCGAGACTATAAATAGAGGCCTCCCCCGCTCAAACTCTTCACACCATCTCACTCCCCTCTCCTCACTGATTGTTCCACCCCGTTCCTGAAGCAAGGCGAGCAGCGCTTCGCCGGAATTTCACCGGAGCCCGCCGCTGCTGGAGAAGAAGGGGGCCAGCGATTGGAGCCGCCCCAGGAGAAGCTGCTGGTACCAGGAGGTTCACCGTCGTCGACTTCATCGTTCGCCCGCCTCGCCGACCCTCGCCTGAGCCCCGGTGAGCCTCCCACGACCCCCACTGAGCCGCCAGGGTTCGAGCTCGCCGGTGACTAGTTCATCGTCGAGCGACCCTCACCGCTGATCTTACTTCTAATCCAACGCACCACGCGTTGCCCGTGCAACCGCACCCCTGTCTCACTGACGCGTGGGAACAACAACTTAACCAGCTCGCGTAAGCGCTGTGCATAGCAGGCCGGCCCGTTAACCTTTCCCGCGTAGCCCATTAGTTTGAAATTGGATTTTTCCATTTTCATTCAAATACAGTTCTGTACCTAGTTTCAAAAATCAACCCAGATCGATTCAGTGAACCAAATTGAGTGAAACCAATTTTGTTAGAAAGGCCTTGAAATGCTGAATCCAATCCCGTTGGATTCAAATCATTTGGATCTGTAGATCACCCTTGGTAAAAATAACAAGACAGAAGCTTTTCTGCATTCAAACATTTTTCAAATTTAAACCATGATAGCTTTTGAGTTGATTCCAACTCTCAAAAATCACAATTGATCATACCTTTCAGAATATATAAAAATATATGGGTTTACTTACAGAAATAATGTTCAAGTAATAAAAGAATGCCACATAGGCATTTCTAGCCACTTTATTTAATTAAAATAAAGGGTAAAACCTTATTAAATTGTGACACCACTTTAAATCACATTCCCATGGACTAAAATATGTGGTGATGACATGTGTCAACATGATCCCATGTTTGGTTGGAGAATATTAAATCTTAAGTAGTTTTTCAATAAGTAGAAATTACTCTTCAAAAAATAAAATCAATAAGACAAATGCTTTAGTCCTGTAATGTTAGTGATGATGCTAGATCATCTATAGAACCCCTTTGTGTGATGATTGCAAGTAGTTAAGTATTGTTTGGTGATTGTGTACCTCGTATTTATTCATAGACGCTAGTACGACCAAGGATACGAGGAGGAAGGAGGATACTACGAGGAAGAAGCTGAGGAGAACTTCAACCACTGCTCTGCACAAGGCAAGCTTATACTGATACTGCGCAAGCCAATACTTGCAAGCCTAATACTACTAGTTGAATGTGCAAGCTAACACTTGCAAGATACTGTACTGATGCAAACAAATACTTACTTGTTAGCATGCCAACTATATGCCTTAAGCATATGTGATCATACCCACTTGATACCCAATCCTAGTTTTACCTGCAAGCTTTCTACTTTTTTTTTCTTTATCAAAGCTTTCTTTTAGAGTTTACTTAAGTGACTGGTAGATTCTAGGAAGTTAACTGAAGGTTGCATAAAGAACATAAAATTTGGCCTAAGCTAGATAATCTTGATGTCATCCTAAGGCATGAGGTGGTACTTAGTTGAAACTCCACTTGTTTATCACCCCTCATTAGTGCTCACCCCCTTGTAGATGCTAGTGCTAAGCATAAAACTTGATCAACTTTAGATGGGAATACTTGGTGAAAATGGTTATGAAAACCTTAGAATGATGGATCATTCTACTGAGATGTTTTGACATGTGTTTCCGAACACCAGATGATTTTGGTGATGAAAATGTTGACGCACGAGCCTTAGCCCTTTTAAAAACTGATGGTTGTCTGGATGCGATACCATTCCAATTTTACCGTACAACCACATTACCCGAAGATTGGGTAGGGCTTTGACTGGAAACTTATATACCTTAGTATTGGTTCCCTCACGGCCAAGGTCTGAGCTGAGGCTACCTTGTGTAGATTGTCCACATGTGCAGTACCCAAGATGACAGTTGGTCATGGTTGGGAGGCCAAACTCACAGGAGATGTGCTTATACTAGGGCGTGTAATTGAAAGATTAGGATTGATTATCCGCATACTGAGTATGGTGAATTCAGGATTTGTTCCTTACGGATGTATAAAATGTTGTGGTGAGAGTGTACAATCTCTGCAGAGTGTCAAACTATTCGAATAGTCGCGTCCGCGGTTATGGACAGTTGGAGTGGCCATAATGTTCCCCCGTCAGATGTTTTCAAAATGACTTGTGAAATGACTTGAGCCTTTGACTTGACCACAAAGGAGTTGTGGCATGAGATACAAGTTCCCACTTAGGTGTTATGAAATGTGACTAGTTTTCTCTTGCTTCTAAACTTAGTAGAGGTAAATCTAGCTTTTTGCAAAACAACCCTAGAGCTTAGTGTCCTATTACAAAAACCCCCTTCACTTGTTAGTATTAGTTTGCGAGTACTTAAAGAGTACTCATAGCTTTGTCCCTGGTTATTCCCGTGGCCAGACTATGAAGAGGAGTACCAGGATGATGGACCCCAGGAAGGTTACGACAACTAGTATCATCTCCCATCGTCAGCATTGCCGTGACCCCGAAGATGGAGCTTCGCCTACGCTACCTTTATTATTACGTAATTCCGCTGCTTGAGTTGTATTAAGAACTGGATCATGAGATCCTTATTTGTGTAAGACCTTATGTATGGTTTGTAATGGATGATGTACTGTGGTATCCAATTCTGTTATGTCTCGCAAAAATGGTAATCCTGGGATTGCGATGTATGGCATAACAGGCATCTGGAATTAAAAATCCGGGTGTTGACACCTACTGAGTCCAACCAACCGCCCATTCTATTATTGGCACATGGTTGTACACGTAAGATACCAAATAAATAAGCCAATCATTTTATTCCGCAATGATACCACCAAAAATTATCAATCCCATCACACCCAGGAGATTCATTGATTAAGTTGTTTTTAGTTTTCTCAAACCAATGCTTTAGAAACAACTTTCAAGTGATGTAACCTAGCCCTCGGTCATCATAGCATGGCTAAGCACATCTACCAATGGTGGCTCATCTACAGGAAATCCCTACCACATAATAGGACATAGCATAGCGATAATACTTTCCTACACATGCATCTATAAATACACGACAATGCATTGAAAATAGCAGGACAATAATCATGAACAATTAGCATCTACTTGCCTTGATAGTTGGTGAAGTCATTCAAGCACTTGTTGCAATCACACACATTGCACTCCTCGCAATCTATCGAGCAAACAATTGCATACAACATAAACAACCATACAATCACAAACAAATGCACAAATGCATGCATGGCAATTTAATAAGTGATAATGGTTGTATTTAGTTCTCTAAACATTAATGAAGTGTATGATGCATGCAAGAGACTAATTAATGCAATGGGGTACTTGTTATTAATAATTACTTGCCAATATAGGATTTTTAATAGTTCTGTTGCAACACCTCTTCTAACAGTCGAATTAAATTTGTTTCTTTGGTTTACTGGATAGAGGACGTTAATACGAACCAGTAGGCGTTGGATTCACCCTAATCGGAGTTATAGATCTTTTTGTATAATTTAAATAGTGTTTAATGGGTTTTAAATAATTTATATAGTTTCTGTTGCCTAAAAATCAAACTAAAATTTTATCTGTAATCTCCACGGAATTGTGGTTACAGGGAATATTATTTGTAATTTTATGATCATTATTTATTTTCTTATGAATTTATTACTCTAAATAAGCCATTAAACCATTTATTTAATTGCTACAAAACATTATAGTATTTGCCTGAACCATTTGCATATTGATGATCTACATAGAACCAGCTTTCCATCAGTATATTATTTGTATTTTTGTGATATGCAAATAATTTACTATGAATTTAATGATTTCTAAAGCCATTAAAACTAATTAAATTTCTACGGGGTAAATAATCCGCAAAAGCTGGATCCAACCAGATATTATTAATCTACATTATAGTAGCTTCAATTTGATATACTGTTCTATTTTTTGGAGTTACACATAATTTTTTATGAATTTATTAACCTAAAAGACCATTAAAACTAATTAAATTATTACAGTAAACACGTACTGTAAAAGTTAGATCCAACTTGATATTAATATTCTACTCAATTTTATGAATCCGTGGATATATTATTTGCTATTTTTTGGATCTACGGATCTTTTTATATGATTTTCGCAAGTTTATACACTTTCCTGCAATTTAAATTAAATTTCAAATCTACAGGGAATATGCCAGGGAATAATCCTGCTGACTGGGCTGCTGACCGGGCCGACATGTGGCATGTTCTGGTTCGTGGGTACCTCTTCGATGTCGAGACAGACAGGGGCCGTCGGATGCTGTGAAGATCGAACGGTCCACGTCGACCCTGGCGAGCTCATCGGCGCTAATGGCGGGGCAACCGCGGGCTCAGATGACGATGGTGGCAGCGACTCCGGCGGTCTCCAGCGTGGGGAAAGTGTTCTACAGGATGCGGACGTCCTCGACATGCGTCTTGGTGGTGTCAGTGAGTTCCTTTGCTTCCTCGAGCGTATGCGGCGGGCAGCTGAAGCTCCTCGGGTCGGGTGGTGCTCCGGCGGCAGCATGCGCGTGATGTAGTGCTCCTGCGAGAAGGAGGAGCGGTCAAAGAGAGGTGGAGAGTCACGGGGAAGAGGACAAAGGGAAAAGGAGGGGTCTGGGGCGACGGGAGCGAGCTCAACCTGGGCTCTGTAATGGAGGTGGCGGCGACGAGATCGCGAGCTCGCGATTCGGCAGCTAGGGTTCGCCGTTTTGCAAAAGGAGAACGGGATCTGGTGCGGAAGAATATATAGGCCAGTTTTCATGCACGAGGGGGCAAAATCGCGAACAGGTGCATACGATTTTAGAGGAATTTCGTTCGGGATCGAGGAGTTCCTGCTCGCGTTGGTCTCTTCCTGGACGTGGAAGACGACCTGGTGGGTCCCGCGTGTCAGCCGTAGAGAGGGAGGCGGCCGGCGCCAAGGCTTCATTGTCGGGAGATGGAGCATTGGGCGTGCTGCTAATCTTCTGTGCCACGCCTACTGAGGAAAAAAAAAGCAGGCGTAGCAGATCATGCTAGTAGGCGGGGCAGTAGCTCACGTAGGTTTAGGTTTCGCTTTTTTTGTTATTCTTTTTTCCTTTTTCATTTCCTGCTTTATTTAACGGTTTTGCTAGAAATCAGGCGCCTGATTTTTAGTTAAGTATCAGCCGTCTCTTTCACCATTAGATATACTTCGCGATTCGTACAACGTGAGAATTACTCATGAGTTGCAACTAGGTTGTAACTGAAAATTTGATGAGTTACAACTAGGTTGTAACTGAAAATTAGTACAAATTTTATAAGTTGCAATTAAGAATTAGCATAAAATAGTAGAATGATATCAGCTACTGAGACATAACTAAAAATCAGGCGCCTGATATTTAGACGCTTCCTTTATTTAATATCTTTTTGAATATAGCTCCAAATGAGCTCATTTTTGGTCCCTAAAATTTTCTAAAAACCAGGGGATCATTTGAGGATCATTTTTACCCCTTTCCACTAGTTATAAAATAGTGGATTTTTAAATTCTTATATAATCCTTTGTAGATTTATTTTAGTAATTCAAAATAGGGGTTTGAATATGGGGTTTTGCAATCCAAAATTGTTATGAATGCAAATGCAATTTTTTTTCTAGTCCCAATTTCTAAAAACTTGGGATGTGACATCGACGTTCTCTTTATGGCCTCAAACAGGCCCCTCGTGCCTGGTTTGAGCGCTTTGCCTCTGTAGTGACTGCTATTGGTTTCTTCCCTAGTGCTCATGAACCAACACTGTTTGTTCACACTTCTCCTCGTGGACGCATTCTTCTTCTTCTCTATATTGATGATATGATCATTACTGGTGATGATCCTGAGTATATCGCCTTTGTTAAGGCTCGTCTTCGTGATCAGTTTCTTATGACTGATCTTGGTCCTCTTCGATACTTTCTTGGGATTGAGGTTTCCTCCACTTCTGATGGTTTTTCCATCCCCCGGGAAAAGTATATTCAGGACCTTCTTGCTCGTGCTGCTCTTGGGGATGAGCGCACTGTTGAGACCCCTATGGAGCTTAATGTCAAGCTTCGTCCTACTGATGGTGATCCTCTTCCTGATCCGACGCGTTATCGCCATCTTGTTGGGAGTCTTGTTTATCTTGCTGTCACTCATCCTAACATATCTTATCCTGTTCATATTCTGAGTCAGTTTGTTTCTTCTCCTACCACTATAGTCATCTTCTCCGTGTTCTTCGTTATCTTCGTGACACGATCACCCGTCGTCTTTTCTTTCCTCGTTCCAGCTTCCTCCAGCTCCAGTGCTATTCGGATGCTACGTGGGCGAGTGATCCTATGGATCGCCGTTCACTTTCTGCTTACTGTGTGTTTCTTGGTGGTTCGCTCATTTCTTGGAAGACGAAAAAACAGACAGCGGTTTCCCGTTCGAGTGTTGAGGCCGAGTTGCGTGCTATGGCCTTGTTGACTGCTGAGGTGACCTGGTTATGGTGGTTGCTTGCGGATTTTTGGGTCTCAATTACCACACTCACTCTGGTTTTGTATGACAGTACATGTGCTATTAGTATTGCACGTAATCCGGTCAAGCATGAGCTTACCAAACATATTGGTGTTGATGCTTTCTATACATGTGCTCAGGTGCAGGCTCAGGTTGTTGCGCTTCAGTATGTGCCTTTAGAGTTACAGTTGGCGGATTTCTTTACGAAGGCATAGACCATTGTACAACATATTTTCTTTCTCTCCAAACTTAGTGTTTTCGAGCCACCATGAGTTTGAGGGGGGGGGGGTGTTAGATGTATATTTGTATATTCTATGTCTCCACTTTTTAGGGGGTTTTCCTGCATATTTCCACATGTACATGTACTATATATTATGGCCTTTGTGAAGGGTTTCGCAGCATAGTAAATCAAAAAATTTCCTACGGATGCGAACAAGAAAGCCAAGATCTAATCTAGGAGATGTAATCAACAAGAGAGATTGATGAGATCTTCATACCCTTAAAGAAATTGCACAGCGGAAACGTTCAACAGAACGTGGTTGACGTAGTCGTACTCGCCGTCTCCTCCTCGCGATCCGATCCGATCCTACGCCGCAAGTGGTGTCGCCTCTGAGAGATGCACACGTATGGTGCAGCGACGTCTCCTCCTTTCCTTGGTCCAGCAAGTATGGTGGAGAGATAGATTGGATCTGCAGCACGACGGCGTGGTGCTTATGGTGGAGAGTTTCTGCGGCAGGGCTTCGCCTACGCGCAGTCGGGAGAGAGAGAGAGAGGTGGAGGGGCAGCAGTTGGACGACGGCTAGGGTTGGAGTGGGGGGAGGATGTGCCCCTGCCCTCCTTATATAGGGGGCTGGCCGCCCCCCTTGACCCATCCTCCAAGCCCTAGGGCGGCGGCCCAAGGGGTGGAGTGGGGGGGGCAAGTCATCCCCCCCTCTTCTGGAAGGTTCCCTTAGGGTTTCCCCTAAGGGCTGGCTGGTTGGGACTTAGGGGCCTTGTGCCCCTGGCCCAAAGTGGCCATGGCACTTCCCCTTAGGCCCACGCAGGCCTCCGACAAGTGGGCCCACGTTGGTCCCACTCTGGAACCTTCTAGAACCTTCCGGTACAATACCGATAAACTCCGAAACGATTCCGAAATCCAAAAACTGCTTTCCTTTATATGAATCTTATTCTCCGGACCATTCCGGAACCTCTCGTGATGTCCTGGGTCTCATCCGAGACTCCGAACAAAAAACTCATAAACCAATTATCCATTCTATCCTAGCGTCGATGCACGTTAAGTGTGTGACCCTACGGGTTCGAGAATATGCACACATGATCTTCTATCAATAATCAACAGCGGGATCTGGAAACCCATATCGAATCCCACATATTCATCGATGATCATATCGAATGAACCACGATGCCAGGATTCAATTAATCCCATATATGTATTCCCTTCGTCACGCGATATTTCACTTGCCCGAGATTCAATCGTTGGTATCGGCATACCTAGTTCAATCTCGTTCACAGCAAGTACTTTACTCGTTTCGTAATACGATATCACTTTGTGATTAACTCCTTAACCACGTGCTTGCAAGCGGTGTTGATATCGATTACCGAGTGGGCCCGAAGTATATCTCTTTGACTCGGGAGGAACAAATTCTATCTCGATACATACAACCCAACAAGTACTTTCCGATCACCTGAGAGACACCTTTATGATCACCCTCACATAGGATGACATTTGATGACCTCAAAGCTTTCTTCCGATACTAGGGAGTTGTATTACCTCATGGTCTAAGGAATACAATACTTGACATAGGAAAAAGCTTCGCAAAGATGAACACGATGACACGATCTAATTGCTCTACTTAATTTGGGTCTGTCCATCATATCATTCTCCTAATGACATGATCTCATTATTAATCGACAACTCATGTCTATGGTTAGGAAACCTTAACCATCATTAATCAATGAGCTAGTCCATAGAGGCGTACTAGGGACACGGTGTTGTTCATAAACCACACACGTATCAAAGTTTCCGCTTAATACAATTCTAGCATGGAATATAAACTTTATCATGAACAAGAATTATAATAATAACATCTTTATTATTGCCTCTAGGGCATAATTCCAACACTTTGGCCCCTGAGGAATACAAGTTGCATATTCCTAATAGCCGGGAAGGCTCAAACTTTTTTAGGTACGACATAGGCACAATAGTTTGAGATAGTGATGACACCGTACAAAACGTGTACCGGCATCATTGTTGGTCGCGATGTATGTCTTCTCGCCATCTAGTGCTCTCTTATATCATTCTAGAGTTTAAGGTTCGTGTGGAAGGATACAACCTCTCAAGAGTGTTTGTTGCATGGGGATTGGGGGAGGGGGGGCTCAAGCTCTCCTTTATCTATGTTTCATGGCGACGTGGGACCTAAGCCATCCATTCATTCTAGCTCCGTCAACCAGGATGCATGATTGGTTTGTGAACCCTAATATCTTGGATGGCTTTATGGATCAATCTAACATTTGTCACTAAAGAGAAGAGTCCATGATGCTCTCTTATATTGACATGATTGTGATGTGCATCCACTTTCATATTGGTGAACCTTTTCATTTTTTTCATCTTTCTCAAATAAATTCAATCGTACTAATAGGTGATGAAATGTGTAGATTCAAATATGCAACAAATTATTCAATATAGAGTCACAAAAGGGTGCCTTAAAGAAAACAAATAATGGTAGTACGGAATAAGTGTCTTGTCATTTACAAAAATAAATGCAACTTCTTCTTCTTCTTCTTCTATTTTTGCACAATTATGCGGGCATGCTTATATTTTATTCAAGGAAATCCGCATATCCGATTTACACATGTTTTCACACCTTCATCATGAGTTTTTTTAGGACAACACCGCATGTAAGGGAAAGTACAATGGAGGCGCTTGAGAAATCAATTCCAGCGTCTGAGCCAAGAGTCCAACGCTAGCCTCTAATCTGAAGTGCTTATTTTTTCAATTGGTTATACCTGATTTTCACAGCACAAGCCAAATCCCAATGAAGCGCTGGGCGCAACAACTTGCATCGACGCCCTGCAACTTTTTTTTGAAGTGATGCCCTGTAACTTAAGTGCCTATTAACAGGAATTCTACAGAACAACTGCCTATTTGCTGGGACTAGAAGCCTGGCGCCGTGCTTACCCCTCCCCTCATGTACATGCCCTAAGGCCATCTCCACCGGGCCGACCCAAATGGTCCGAACGCGTCCGAAATGGTCTGCGCGGACTGGCGGACAACTGCGCGCCGGCCCGACGGGGCGACCAATACGGACCGACTCGTGTGGACCGACCCATCCATGCACCAAATTTGGGCAACGGTTGCGTCAACATGGACATCGTCCTTGTCCTCCCTTCACCTTGGCGGTCCCACCCGCCAGTGGCACACAAACGACTCCACTCCTCCCTCCCAAAACCTTCTCCCAAATTTCCACTGGTAGGAGCGGGAGCGGAGGCGTTGGATCCCACCGCCACGGCCTATGTTGTGCCCTTCGGCAGTCCCGTTGCCAAGAAGCGCAGCCGACCAAAGAAGCTGGCCAAGGATATGAAAGTGGTCGAGCGGAAAGTTGAGTTGGAGAAGCGCGTTGGATGACGGGGAGCCGCGAAAGCTCAAGTCATCGCTGCCAAGCTCGACCCGTAGCACCGGGAGGAGAACGAGCGCATCCTCGTCGAGTAGGCCGGGACCAAGGAGGCCGAGGCCAGGTCTAGGGTATTGGAGACAGAGGCCAAGGACAAGGAGGCCAAAGAGAAGATCATGGCCAAGAAGAATGCCATCATGCTACCGACCTGGATACTCACCGACCCGATCGCAGGGCTTGGGTCGAGAGAAAGCTACGGATCATCCGGGCTCGTGATGTTTGAAGGGCAATGGCGACGGTGAATGCCACTTGTTTTTGGAGGAACTTGCCACTTTTTTGACGTAGTGTATGATATTGCCACTTTTGCATATTTCAGATCAACTGACCACTTGTTGGCGATGTCCAAAGGACATGACACATATGTCATATTATTTGCTTGTGAATTTGTGTATTTGTATATGTATTTGAGCCGATTGACAAAGGATTGACCAAATTGGCCAGCGACGCCAACAACCAGGACAGACGGATGGGTCATGCCGTTGAGCGCGCTGGACGGATATGCCGAACCACGATCTAAAATTATCCATGGCTTGATTCAAACAGACAGAAACAAATGTTTTGGGTCGTCAGTTGGAGTCGGCCAGGTCGAAATGCCCTATGAAGCTATGAGTATTTGCTAGATAATATTCAGATAAAATAACCACCGGTGCAATTGGAAAGCCACACACTTGAACGCTTTCCACTGTAATTGCTTTTTCACCCGAATATGTTGTCCACATCCAAAGATTTTTATGTGGCACATGACCGGGAATGATTCATCACCTTTCTTTTTTCCTGATCGGATTCTCCCCTAGTTGTATCTATATTTCTTCGGAACTTTAATCCTTCTTCTAACTAAAGTATCGTAGCATGCGAGTATGTGACGTTAATCAGCGCTGGAGAGCACAAAAGCTTCTTGATAGTAGTATAACACATAGGAAATGTACTGGTCAAGAAATCTATCTAGAGGAGTACTACTCGAGAACATATATTATATTCTTATAGATTCTCTGTTAGTTGCTGTCAATGGCAGTTAACGTCAGTTGCGAAGGATAGATTACCCATCGGCCTGACTGAATCACGATCACCTCCACGGCTCTGCCACCTCCGCCACGTTTACGCACGCAGGGCGAATGATCAGCCAAGGTCGTTAACCCACGACGTGGCACAACACCACTGGCCAACACGTGTACCCAAAGTTAAAAGAACAGCGCGGCGGGAGGACCGTAACCTCAAACGCAGCAAGGGGAAACCGTACGTCCCACTCCCACCCAGGCACCCACGCACAGACCCCACCGTCCGATCCAAGATCCGGCCGTCCGGGAATAGAAAATCGCGCGACGGCTGCTCGATGCGCGGGGCGGGAGCACCGGATCCCGCCGCGGAACGGCCAGCGGGCGGTGGGGTGCCGTCCCAGTCCCACCACCACGCCACCTGCCCGAAGCGTAGCCGGTACGCGCGCGTGGGTGGCTCGGACGGAATCGGCCGTGGCCTGTGCCGTTGCGGGCGGCTTACTTAGTGGGACCCAGGTGGCATCGGGAGGTGCGAGGTACAGTATGTCTGAGAGATGGGGCCCGAGGGGACGGGCGGTCGCTGGGGCCATCGAGGTCGTTCTCCGCCCAGCCCAGTCCACCCGATGCGACCGTCTGGTCCGCGCGTCGGCTTGTGCCGCCATTTCGTTTTCACTTTTCAGCTAGAGAGTAGTAGTAGACTAGACTATACTGCTGAAACGTTCTAGGCACGCTGCTTTGAAAAAACAGATCGTCGGTACTGTAAAAAACAAATAATACTCTAGTTTCTCCATCCCAAAACAAGTACTCCTTTCATTAGAAAATAACTGACTTAAATTTATCAAAATATAAACATATTTATATATTAAGAGAGTGCCTAGATCTCAGGCGCCTGAGAACTTCTTATGTCTAAGTCGCTGACATCATCCTACTATTTGTGCTAGTTATAACCTAGTTGCAACTTACTTCCTCTGTTTCAAATTACTCCGCCGGCGCGCTTACGTAGGTGGGCTAGTACTCCCTCATATTTTATTTAAAAAAATCCTGTCATTTTTAAAATAGATAGTATGAAATGTGTACTACGTATACCAAAAATTTTAAGGATTTTTTGATAAAAAATGAGAGAGTACTAGGCCACCTAGGTAAGCGTGCGCGCGGAGTAATTTGAAACAGAGGGAGTATATAATTTGTACTATCATTAAAATCCCAGTTACAACCTAGTTGCAACTCATGTGAAAGTCTCATGTTGCACGAATCGCGAGGTAAATCTAATGGCGAGAGAGGTGACTGAGAACTAGCAAATTCTCAGGCGCCTGAGAACTAGCAAATCCGATATATTAAAACGTGTATATATATGTTAAATCTAAGCAAATCTTATTTCTGGACGGATGGAGCATTAAAGATTTGTTTTTAATTCAGTAATATATAGCACTAGATCTATATACATGTGTAGACAAATTTGTGACAAGTAATACAAATACTACATAAATATGTTCATACAAAGAAGATCTTCGTTGAGTGACTGTCTACAATTTTAAGTCCATACTTGCAAAGTTGCAAATAAGAATTCACCAGGAGAGGTCAATAATTATGAAAACAAAGTGGTTGAACGAGGAAAATACGTAAATGTACACGGGGTCATGGACACCCAAGTTTCAAAATGTACAAACTTCCCTATTTTTTGTTCATGATTTCTTTGAAAGTATGTAGATGCATAACAAGTTGAAAATTGCTCTTTTAAATTTTCAAGAAAAAATATGATCTCATATTTGGCCCTTACAAAAAGAAATTTTACCGGTTAATTTTTGGTGCCTATATTGTTGCCCGGGCATTTTGTTAGTTTTGCTCAAGTTACATATCTTTTTGTGTGTGAGTTTTAAGCTTTGCGTGCACATACCTGACGCGCTCTACATGTTTTGGTTTACTTGTATTCTTAAGAAATTATTGTTTACCTGAGGTTAGGAGTACCCATGTTCTAAAAATATACCTATGTCAGAACAACATAATATACGGGGAAAGTCTCTTGGAGGTATGTGATTGAAAATGTTGGAAGTTTTGATCATTTTTCTGTTGCACCACTCAAGAACAATTATACAAGCAAGAAGTGCTCTGGGCGTATGTGATTGAAAAGGTTGAAAGTTTTGATTATTTTCATGTTCCACTACTAAATAACAATTATATGAGCAAGAAGTGCAATTTGAACAAATTAAATATCTCCGCAATTTCACTTAATGTTAACTAGAAATAGTGAAAATTAAATAAAACCTTATAAATGACTAAAATTTCACAAAATGAAGCATGTCAAGCATCATGTGTTTTACCAACTCTTTGTTGTTTTTGCAAGGCACCGTCGACAATTCTTTTGTTCTTAATAATTTTATTTTCCAAGACATCTCAAATTCATGCATTATAACAACCGATTTGACGCGAGTCTTTCATTATCTAGATACATATAGGAGAAAGTAATTTTCATGTAACAACCTTCATTTTGCCTAGCGGTAAAAGTTTCTCAAAGACAAGGTTGAAACAAACACCAAGAAGGTCGTGTCTACTCTCCGCATCTATGGTGGATATTTATCACAATTTCTTTAACATGTTTTTCATCAAAAGTTTATGCTGATAACATTTACCTAAACAAAACCCGCTAAACATAATCATTTCAACCATAAGAACATTTGCTGGTACAAACGAAAGGGTACCCGTAAGGGCATTCCACGTCAATCCAACCGCCTATTAACAGCAGATGCCGTTCCACCCTCACATCCTACGGCGCACATCCGTGGACGCATGCGTCGACGAAAGCAACCTCAGAGCAACCAGCGATCGAAACCACCCGGACACATACCCATACCCGCCGGTGGGACCCACTCGCCAGCCCCCGCTACAGTTTCCAGTCCGCCTCCGTTTCAATTTCAACCCCTCCATTTTCCAGTGTGTCGCCACTCCTCTCAGCGGAGTTTCTCTCACAGCACACACCCCACCAAACGCACACCGAGGCACGTACGCACGCCAAGTGATCGGCGGCGGGATGGCGTCGGCGACGACGATGACGTGGCACGAGGAGCTAGCCACGCTCGTCGGCGACGCGGGCGTGCGCCTCCCCGCGGATGTGTCGCCGGCAGCGGCGGCGAATTTGGCGGCGGCGGTTGGGGGCGGCGGCTGGTACGAGGAGGAGGAGGAGGGGGTGGGGAAGGCGGAGGAGGGCTGGGCGCAGCAGGCGAAGGGGTTCGCGCAGTCGACCGCGGAGATGCTGCGGGAGCTGGGCCTCGGGGTGTGGGACGTGGCCGCGCAGAGCCTCGCCGGCGCCGAGGACAGCGAACTCGCGCAGCGGCTGCGGAGGCCCGCCGCGGCCGCGGGCAAGCGACTCAGCTTCATGAACGAGTACCTCCCAGAGGACCGTGACCCCGTCAGGTGCTGGGTCGTCGTCGCCGCCGTCGCGTTCGTCGCGCTCCTCGGTAATCGCCGCTGATCTCTCCTCCACCGCCCTCTTCTGCCTTCAGTACCTCGCGTGCACGTCCCTCTCTGCCTCCGGCTCAGCGTGTAGTGTGGGTCGCGTCTTCGCGCATCATGATATGCGCGTTACCCGTAGTATTTTGCTGATTTGAGGGGATGGATCTAACTGACAACTCTGGGAATGCGAAGTATGTGGTGCTCTTTTCGCGAGGGTTTGCTTCGGGTTACAGATTCAGCCTCCTTCTTTCTCTTTCGCGGCTTTTGTTTTCCCGAATGTTGACGAGAAAAGGTTCCAATGTGGGATCCATGTCTACTGCCTAGTGTGCTTGGGCAAACATTTGTTGACGGGGTAGAAAAAGAAAAGCATTACGCAGTGGGTTCCAATCTTGTGTCCAGGGTGTCTTTGGGTTGGTTTTATGCTGAACTTTATCTCCAGTTTATACTGCACGATTGTACTTCTCTCTTAAATGATGAATGAATGAGCTTCAGTTGATTCTAAAAAATTAAATAAAAAACCACCATGGTCTCTTTTTAAATTCTGTTATATCTGCCAAGTCAGCCTAATAGATAATGTTATTTGCAGTCAATTGTTTTACTGTTGAGTCAGCCTAGCTTGCTAAGTGGCCGCCGCTGTTTTAAACCTGGGTTATTGTCACATTCAGGCCTCGGTGAACATAAAGCCTCTTGCTTGCTAAGTGGCAGCTCTTGTTCAACTTCACATTTTATTCGATTCTCGAATTTTTGGTGGTTTCATTCTTGTTATCCTGCTAGACAAGGGAAATTGATGTTACAAATCTATCCAGCAGTGCCATTATAAATGCTTATATACCAAATTTACTCTTTTTCGTTGCACCTGTCTTGTAGTATGAAGTGTTTCATTCACCAGCGAAATAGTATGCAGTACATTTAGAATACACACAGTACTCCTAATTTGATTATTCATTAGTGACACTACTTCTGTGCAGTATTAGGTGTAGGAAGTGGCGATGATACCGCAACTCCGGTAGAGCAACCCAAGAAACTTTACATAAGCCCCCCAAACGCTAAAAGGTTTCAACTTCCTGATGGACGGCATCTGGCTTATGAAGAAAAAGGAATTTCAGCTGACAGAGCAAGATTTTCACTTATTGCTCCCCATTCTTTTCTTTCGTCAAGGCTAGCAGGTAAGGACGATTATTGAATTGTTTCTGGGCTATTATATTGGCACCGTGCTGCAATTTTTATCCACTCTGTTCCTTTCTATGCAGGAATCCCTGGAATCAGCACATCACTCCTCGAGGAATTTGGGGCACGACTTGTGACCTATGATCTTCCTGGTTTTGGTGAAAGCGATCCTCATCCAGGCCGAAATCTCAATTCTTCTGCATTGGACATGCTTCATTTGGCCGATGCCCTCGGGGTTGTAGACAAGTTTTGGGTTGTAGGTTATTCTGGAGGTGGCATGCATGCTTGGAGTGCTCTTCGCTACATTCCTGACCGAGTGGCAGGTAGCCATCCCCAGATGCTTTTCTATGTTCTTATGGATTATTCTGTTCATAATCCTGTGATCCTGTCCCATTTTCTATACATCCTCCCTTTGATAAATTTGTTGTAATTCTGAGCTTGCTGTTAGTAGGATTGTTTTTATGCCTGTGAGCATCTGACATGAACATCATACTTTTCTTAGGCCTTTCACAATGGAGTGTATCTTAGCACGTTTTACCATAGGAGTTATAAATACCTAAGAGACAACCCCTCCAATGCATTGTATCTTAGAGGTTGTATCTTAATTTAATGTTTTTGTTCTCATGCATGCATTTGATTGGGCTATCAACTCCTTTTGCCTATGATTACGTGCAAGTGGTGTATCTTAGCTAAGATACACAATCCCCTCCCTCTTCCTTAATTGACACGCCACATCAGCATTTTGCCTATGATGACGCGCTAAGAGACCCCCATTGTGAAAGGCCTTGTCATTTAATGTTGGTCATAGTTTACATTCAGTTGCGTTTGTTACAGACAGTCCAACATGACCTGAGAAAAAGCAGTTTCCATCCTTTTTACTTGATAGTAGTGGAATGGTTATCAAATCAGATGACCAAACTGTCCAGACTTCCTCCAAATCTTTCTTAAGAGAGAGTCTTGTTTTTCATCCATTAAGCACAAGCTTGGGATATGCTTCTAATTGAGAGCACTGTGTGCCTGTTCCCTCTTTGGAACCTTAGTTTTGTCAAGACATAGTAACAATGTTTTCAATTCCATGTCTATCAGGATTTCATCTTAAGCTGTAAAAGTTTTGTCCAATCAAAGTCATTTTTGGGTGTATATTCCAAGTCTCCAAGAACATAGGCTTGCATTTTTTTGTGATATATTATGCTTATGATAGAATTCTCATGCATGACACATTTCCCTAAATCCAGGTGCAGCAATGTTCGCCCCTATGGCAAATCCATATGACTCCAAGATGACCAAGGATGAGAAGCGTAAAATATGGGACAGATGGTCAACTAAAAGGAAACTAATGCACATTTTAGCTCGGAGGTTCCCGTCACTGTTGCGCCTCTTCTATCACCGAAGCTTCCTTTCTGGAAAGCAAGGACAGCCTGAGAGTTGGTTATCATTGTCATTGGGGAAGAAGGTATGCTGTTATTAGTGTTTTGTATAATCTTCAGGTGCAAATGCTATCTTGGGTCTGTTCTGTGAATACCATTAGCCCTTATTGTTGATAAATGAACCAGATTTGTAGTGGGGTATACCTCAAACGATGATACAATAGTAGGCCATACATTTTAGTGGGGTATCTTGTACCAGATTTGTAGAGGAACTTCTGTTCTATATAGAAAAGGGAAAAGAAGAGGAACATCTGTTCTATATAGAAAAATACATCACATTAAAATAGTGTCTTAGCTCTCCAGTGATCTTATCTACCCAACAGAAGACCCAGTAGACTATAGATACAGCATTTTGGGCTTGAGCTCTTGAGTGAACTGTCGTTTAAATGCTGTAAATGCATTGGTGTCATGCCTGCACTGCAACACCCTCTGAATCATCCCCAGTATCTGTAATTTTGTCCCTTTAATAATTTAACTGCAGCATCAGTTCCACTTCCCCAAAGGATAGCAGTATCTAGTAACTGATTTGTTCAGTAATGTCCATGCCATTCCTTTGACAAATCCTGAAACTAATAGTGATTTTCCGAGCTTGAGCATCCACCTTTTTATGCCAAATGCTAATCTTTTGTGCATTAATCAGGACAAAACTTTACTGGAAGCTCCTATGTTCAACACATTCTGGGAAAAAGATGTTGCAGAGTCTGTGCGCCAGGCAGATGCGCAACCATTTGTAGAGGAAGCTGTGATGCAAGTATCTGATTGGGGTTTCAGCTTGTCCGACATTCAAATGCAGAAGAAAGAGGATCAGGGATTATTCGAATTGATCATGTCTCTATTCAGTCACGCTGAACGAGAGTGGGTGGGATTTCTGGGCCCAATACACATATGGCAGGTTGGTAGTCCGTTTGCTAGATTTCAAACCAAGTTGGCATATTCATGTACAGCTGTAGTTACTCCAACTATATGGATATTTCAGCTCGATTTCTAATTCGACGAGAGTGGCTTGTGGTCAGTAGGACATACTGTCCAGCTGCTTTTAATGAGCACTCTTGTTAAACAACTTCAGTAGTTAAATCTGTTTTGAAAATGAACTATAACAGCGCGTTTGCATGTGTAGTTTAATTATAATTGAAATGGTCATGGACTGCATGATTAGAAAGTTCAAGGTCTACGTGTTAATACTAACGGGAATGGCTTATCTATGTACTCAGAATGAATTTCCTATGGAAATATAATTCATAAATGGCCATTGTTATACAGAAATTAGCACAGCCTGTCATCATTGTATGAAATATAGTGCTCATAGTTATTCCTGAAGCACTGAACTCCATTCATTCTGTAACTGGCTTGTCCTCAAGCTGTGGTGGCCTGTGAATGTTCAACTGCTTTTCGTAAGTACTCTTGTTAAACCACTTCACTAGTTAAATTTGTTTGGAAAATGAGTTACAGAGCATGGGGAAGAGTTTGCATATGTAGTAAATTACAGTTGAAATGGTCTTGGATCGCATGACTAGGTAACTGAAGGTCTACGTGTTGATATTAACAGGAATGACGTGCATATGTGCACAGAATGAATCCCAGATGGTAATATAACCAGCAAGGGCACTGTTATACAGAAATTAGCACACCGTGTCATCATTTGATGCAATAAACTGCTAGTGTCCGATGTATTGCTTGATGAATCCTCCATTCCTCGAATTATATGTTTGTGCCTACCCATTTGGCTGAGTTATTCCTGAATTCCATTCTTTTCTCTTAATTAACAGGGAATGGATGACCGGGTGGTGCCTCCATCATCGACCGAGTTTGCCCGGAGGATGGTTCCAGGAGCCACGGTCCACAAACTTCTCGACGAGGGCCACTTCTCGTACTTCTGTTTCTGCGACGAGTGCCATAGGCAGATATTCTCCACCCTGTTCGGCACGCCGCAGGGCCCCATCGATCCTGCACCAGAAACCAGTGAAGCGACCCCAGAAACCACGGAAGAAACAAGGACAACATCCGAAGACACGGCGGAACAGGAGCAGGAAACAGCAGGCTCGGCCTGAGCTTCAGGATCATCATCAGTATAGATACAAGACGTTACTACGACTTTTAACACAAACCTCACAGGAAAAGATAGGAGGCTTTTCTTTGCCGGTAGCGGAGAACGCTGACCAACAGGTGGACTGATCTGAGCTGCCTGTGGAGCGCCAGTACAAACGAACAAAAAAAAGAAAAAGCTGTGGAGTCTGGTCGGGATCGGAGGAGGCTGCGCCGGTGAATGAGCTGGGTTCACTGTAATGTACAAAGAGTCTCGGAAGGTCTACACGTCACCTGTTTGGTGCGCCTCTAGTATAGGTCTCGGTACTGTCGTTCGATTGGCCTTTGATGTTGTGACGCCCTTTGCATACTACTTATTCTGCACATTCGCTTACGGCCTTACTCTATGTGATGTAATGGGATGGTTCATGGTTGTAATGCTCACTCAGCTATTATATGCAGTAGCCTTCCTGGTTCTAGAAATGCATTCGCTTTATTACTTTATTTACTGTTGTGGCCAGTGGCTTTGCTGATTCCTGATATAAGAGACGATTAATCTCGGTCAGGTTTTGCTTGGGAGATATATTTCCCTGGAGGTCTCGCGGACTCGGAACTGTTTCCTGTGAAATTGTTGCAGTCAGAAGTCCTGGAGGTCGGAGCAGGACGAGGCGCGGCCCGAGAGGAAATAGGAGTGTTGACTTTTGAGAGGTCGATCGGCAAGCAACTGGCCTGGATCGGCAAGCAACTTGGACGCCAAAACCCTACAGAGGAAATGTCCGAACTGCCCTTCGTCGATCCAAAAGAAAAGAAAAGAAAAGGAAAAGCACGGCTCAACTGCGATTCATCTCGTTTGCCTCTCCGTCTCTCACACTCGCACGCACGCTCGCGCTCCGGCAGCGGCGGTCGGCAGCCAGCATAGAGGATCAGGAACACGGCCGGAAGGGCAGGGGTTCAGGTAAAACCCATCCCCCTCTCTTTCCTCTCTTCTATTCTCATCTTAAACCGACAGTTGAAGGATTAAGGCGCAGGTAAGCCCCCTCCCCGCCCGTCCCTTCCCTGCCCGTTCTCCCCCCTGGCCAGACTCTTCCACGGCCGCCTCCCTCCCCTTCGTCCCTGGCTCTCTTCCCCATCCTCCCTCGCCGCCTGTCCCTGGCTCTCTTCCCCCTCCTCCCTCCCCGCCCGTCGCTGGTTCTCTTCCCCCTGCTGCCCGCCCCCTCCCTGCCTGGTCCGAACCCTAGTTCGTGGGCAGGACCAGAACGGTGGCGGCTGGATGGTGAACGGTGGCGGCGGACGATTGGGCGGCGACATTCTGGGCGTATCCCTTCTTGGCCGTCTTTTTCTCCAGTGTAGCTGAACCACCTGGCCATTCCCAAGCATATGGAGCTCAAATGTTGAAAACGTGTGTATTTCTACCAAATTAAGTTACTATGTTATATGCTAATATGCTGCGTGCTGTCACTGGTCAGTATAGTTAACCCCAATGAAATACTGCTGGTACTTGACATCCATGTCTAGCTTTCATTGCGCTGATATTTGTTGACTCATTGTTGTGAATTGGACCATTTCATGATATATTGTTTACTAAAACTATATATACTTGCTGTCTGCGTCATGAAAGGTTGATTTGAGTACTGTGATAATCTGGTGCTTATTGGGTTCCTGTTAGTAATTTTGTGCTGTCGGTGAAGTCTTAAACTTTTGTATACTTGAACCTTTAAGTCAATGGCAAAAAGGATGTATGGACAATCTGAATGTTCATAAACCATTTTACACTAGGGCGTCCTAATTATGCATGAATATATCATTTCCTCATGATCCTAATCCTCATTATTATCAACTGTTATGACCTTAAGTCAACTTTCTATTTTTGTGGTATTTATACATTGCAAAGGTCAAATTCTGCCATGAGTACAACTCAGAAAGTTAACCCAGCGGAACCAGCTGCTAAGATTGCTCAACAAGCCTCGCAATTCAAACGATGGGGGCGAAAACATCCATTTGTTCGATATGGCCTTCCACTCATTTCTTTGACAGTGTTTGGTGCGGTCGGTCTAGGTCATCTTATACAGGGAGGGTAAGTCATTCACCTTTTTTGCACTGGCAAAATCTATGATGTTAGTATCAGTCTTGAATTGTATATAGGCATCCTCTTGTTTCACGTATTTGAAGGTGCTAGTTCATTTGTATTTTGCAGCAAAGAAGTAACAAAGGAAAAGGAGGATATGGAATGGGAGGTCGTAGAGACAACAAAAGCTCTGAGCCGGACAGGACCGGTAGAAGGGGCCTATAAGCCTAAGAACCTCTCCCTAGAGGATGAACTGAAGGTAATGTCATGTTCATCATATGTGAAAGAAACAAGGCCTGCCGTTTTTTTTCCATTATTGGTCTGACTGATAAGCTCTCTCTTTCTTTATTCTAGGCCTTGCAGCAAAAGGTGGACATAAACAGCTACGACTACAAGAGAATCCCAAAACCAAATGAAAACAAGTGAAGTAAAGCACCACTTACCCATCCCGAGGAGTGGGAAGTTGCTTAAAAAGCTTTAGAAGTAGTTTCTTCTTGTTTCTTTGTGTGTTCCTTCGAATGTTGTTCAAATTAGATCGGGAAGACACTAACACCAGAACTTTGTGCTCTGTCGGCTACCAGCTATATATGGCGAATTAGGTTGAGGACCCTTGAGCTGTAGGAATCAGTGTCTGTTGCGACAAGAGACAGCCGTGGCATACACCTGTCAGACTTTTGTGGTGATCAAATACTGACTTGTCAAGGGGGCAATAAATTGGTTCGGAGTACATGTTAGCAATCAGATTCCATATGACATTTCTTGGAAGCGAATCAAGTTGTATTGCGATCAATTGTTGGCTTGTTGTTCAAACACTAGACAAAGGGCAGGGAAGTTCATATTCATATATATCTATATCTCTTCGCTTTACTATTAAGATTCTAGGCAGCGAGATCCACAAATGGCAAATTAGTCTCTTGGATAGTTCATTTTATCTGTATTTTTTATTGTTATATGTGATGTATAATTATTCAAACATATTCACATGCTGTGGAGAAATCCTTTTGGAACATGTACGCAAAGTGTAATGTTCATTTTTTTATATAAAACTGCAATTCAACACCTTTTCACCATCCAAATAGGAATTGACACGAACATAAAGAAACTAGAATTGGGATCCAAGCTCAGTATCAATATCATGTGGTATTTGGCATAGGAGCCAATTCAAAGCCAAGCCCATGAATGTATACATCCAGACATGCTGCACAGAAATCATTTTGAAACATGTACACGGACGTATAGTTTCTCTGGGGAGAGCGAAGGAGGGAGGGGAGGGGAAATTGTACAGAAATCAGAAACCTAGTGGACTCAATCTAAAAAACACAAGTGGACTAATATGCAATTGTACTCACAGAAGCTTTTTTTTTCTCTCACCCGGACGGCCGACGCGATGGCCGCCGCCGGAGAAACTCCGCTGTCGCCAGCGAACTACTCCTTCGGGAGGCCATGGCCGGAGCTCAACGAAGGACTCTCCTACACCGACACGTTCCGGTGCGCTGGTCAGTCTTCCCTCCCCTCCTTCCTCCGCTCTCTTCCTTGTTTCGTTACCTCTGATTTCTTCACACGCGAGCAGATGCGGAAACCACCACCACCACCACCTTAATCGAGTTCTACTCCGAGAACTACAAGAGCTCTGCGCCATTGCCGGGGTACGTATCGATGGTCACGATAACTTGCTAATCACTTCGTGATTGAATAGTGTGTTGATTTGACTGTTAGTGGTGCGTGCCTCTGCAGGTGGATTCGTAGGATCCGTAATGGCCAGGTTGAGTATGCAGCATCCAGTAGCTAATTTCGCTAACTTTCTGTTTTTAACCCTTTTTGTATCTGTGTGTTGTGGCTGGTATAGTAATATTTGCGCATGAACTAATATAATTTATTTATTTGATTTCGCAATTAGTCAATATTTGTTGGTATGAGTTGCTAGCTGTGAGGTTTATGGATCATCCATGCTTGTGTTTTTCCCCTTGCCGTTTTAGTTATTGAACGTTTCAAATGCACACATAAGAAAATTTATGTGATATGTTGTAGTAGTAACTGATTAGTATGTTTTTGAGTTTTGCATCACATGTGAACGGAAGACAAATGAAGGCTTTGAGATTATGTTTGCAGATAACGATTGATGGTCAAGTTGTCACTGACCCAGATACGATTCTCCGGTATTTTTTTTCTTCTGTTTGCAGTATATATCTTTGCAACAAGAGTGTTATCATTGTTATCTCCCTTCACCATTTGCTTTACGTTTATAGCTACATTTTTAAAGTATGATATGCGTTTCATTTGGATCCTATTTTTCAGGGAGGGTTCTAAATTGGTGTATCATCGCCTCGCATGGCAGGAGCCATTTGCACCACATTTGCTTCAAGTGCTTTATGAAGATGAGGACATGGTATGCACATCAAGCTGAACTCTTGCTAAATTGCGTGAAAACACATTCTTCTATCTAACCGTCATTTAGCCTAGATGGTTGGCAAAGTCCAGGTCCCATCTGAGTTTCATCTAACTTTTGCAAGCCACATGTTTTTTCCATTGTCATGTTTGTCTGTTGTTGCTACGGTAGTTTTTTCTTTAACTGAAAACTGTAGGTTAGGCTCCAACAGTAAAAAAATATTAATAAAAGAGAAGATGTACAAGAGGGGAATTGCTGTGTTAGTTGCAAATGATCTACTCGCTCCGATCCATAATAAGTGTCGCTGATTTTCGGCTAGTGTGAATCTCTGCTCATTCATGTTATCCTATATGGGTTTATTAAATTAGTTATAACACATGAAGCTATAGAATCATAGTAATAAATCAGCTGATTTTGTCAGGTCGCCCTTAATAAGCCTTCCGGTTTGCAAGTTCTGCCTAAGGGACTCTTCCAGCAGCGAACTGTTCTAGCACAGCTTCAGTGGAAAGAGTGGAAGATGCCACCATCAACCTGCTCGAAGAGAAAACATGTGCAATCACATCCTGTACCTGTTCATCGATTAGGAAGGGGCACGTCAGGTTTGTTTGTGTTTTATTTGGTTCACTCCTACCCAGAAACTCTGTTTCGTAGATGACCAGTTGAGGTCTAGCAGACATGTACTTTTGTGTCTTGCATGTGAAACCAAGAATCTTGGAACCATTGTTATCCTGGTATTACTATGAAATGTTACGAGATGTTAATGCCTCAAAGTTGATCCCTTACAAACTCTACTGTCTCAGGAAGCGCACAACTCGTAAGTTATTAATATTATAAACAGGAAGGGTTGTTCACTGGGATGATAACGAACTCTTTCTTACCAATGTAACAAAGATCTCTTCTCTAATGAAGCCTCACTTTCCGACTTCTTTTTTGGTTAAAAAAGAATCTCACAAAAAAAATGGTTGTTACCTCTTCATTGCCACATTTAATGTTCTTTGCTATTGCTGATAACCTGCACACTCTATCTTAGGTCTACTGCTTTGTGCCAAGACAAAGCTTGCCAAAGTTCAACTTGCATCTTATTTTGCAGAAGGTGCTACAAATGCTGCGAATAAAAGGTGCACATTCTTCTCTTTAAAAGTTGAAAAGAATAATCTCTACTGTTAGCACCACCCAGTACTGTATAAATGACTATTCGATTTATAGGGATGAAACAGAGGTTGGCAAAGAACGGAAAATTTCAAAGTTCTATCGAGCATTAGTAACTGGTATACTTGAAAATGATGAGGTCCTGTTCCTGCGCCCCTCGCGCCTATGAATTTCACAATCATTCTAATCAGTATCAAACTAATATCTCTCTCTTAAAAAATGTGTGTAATGGACATGTTGCAAAATCCTAGGTATGATTTTTTTCCTTTGCACCTGCAGGATGTGGTTACTCAACCCATAGGACTGGTTCATTACCCTGGAGTTGCAGAGGGACTTTATGTGGCATGTTCCTCAGGTACTACAAGTTTACCGAGCCAATAACGAGCTTACTAAAATCAGCAATACCGTGCAAATCTCGCTTGATTTCTTGTGTAGTTTTATCATGTACTAGTACTTTTCAGGGAAGCCAGCAATGAGCAAAGTGTGCGTTCTTGAGAGACTTGCACACCAAAATCAATCGCTGGTTCAGGTACGATGCTTATCTTATATTGGTGTTCTGTTCTACTTCTATATATTCCTTTAGATATTTACAGTGTGCCCTCTGTTTGAAGTATGTTTTCGTTGTATATGTCACTCTTTCTTTTCCTCGCTTGGTGCAGGTCGAGATTCATTCAGGCCGGCCTCATCAAATACGGATACACCTTGCATACATTGGACACCCTCTTGTTGGTAAGTCAAACACTTTTGCATATTATGATGGGCATAATAGTATTCGAGCTCTTGTCTTCCATGCTTGGGGGTAGATTCCAGAGTTCAGACTTCACATGATTTCGTTTTCTTTTATTTACCAGATGATCCTCTCTATGGTATTGGTGGGCAGCCTAAATTTGTTGACCTGGAATCTAGTAGCACAGATATTTCTTTTGCACATGACGGGTAATTCTTTCACTTACTATTTCTGCTGAGGTACCTCCATGGACAATCCCCCCTGTTCCTGTATTTAGTTTAACTAATCTTATGAGCCTCTTTTAGAGGTTATGAGAGGCCTTTGCAGCCTGTTCCTGGAGACTGTGGGTATCACTTACATGCGCACTGGCTGATCCTTTGTCATCCAACTACGAATAAGGTAATGAGAAGGGGATCTTTCTAAACTGGGTTGTATTCTCCGCTCTAATTAAAGAGAGGTCCAGATCAAAGTAGATGTTTATGCTGTGTCTTACACTCCTAACATTTTGTGGTTGTCTTTGCAGATGTTGAAGGTAACCGCCCCTCTGCCGCATATCCTACAGACTCGAGAGGAGTGCTGCGAGCAGCAAGTTGATTCTTGAGCTCACGAATTCCCACCTGAAAACATATGCATGCATGAAGTGAGCAGTCGGCATATGAAGCCCTATCTCTACACAGCACAATTAGGTTGTAATACAAGCCTGCGGAGATGGAGGCCAATGGATGTTGCAGTGCATACAGACATATGAGGTGTTATGTGCAGTGCAGTGCAGTGCAGCTTACAGTGTCTGTCTTGAGGCTTTGCGTGGCTAGCAGCGTGGAGGATACAGTAATTGTATTGTTGGGTTTGAACTGCCACTGGACTTATGAAGGGAAACTATGAGGAATATATTTTATACTACTACATACTTTGTCTCGTTTAGCTGTGTCTTTTGTATTGTATATGGAGAAGACGACATACATTTTGGCTAAGATTACATGTTAGCTGCTAGTCACCTCCAAGCATGTACAGACTAGATTACTGCGTATTCCAAGCCAACTTGTATTCCATTTCTGAATTCATTGTCATTCAAATTTTGATTGCTGATACTACAACAAATAGAAATGAATATGACTATTCTCTCGCCCTAGGTTGGCTTATGAGTTTACTCCGTTGTGCACGGAGTTATGACTGGCCTTGTGCTGAACGCGTAGGCGTGGCAGTTGGCAGCAGAGTCCATCAATTCCCCCCCCCCCCCCCCCCCCAAACCTGCCCAAAGCTAGACGGAACGGAACGACACGAAAACAGGGGCTGCGGGGCGACACCTCCCTCTCTCTCTCTCTCGTCACTCTCTGAATTAGACACCAATGGAAGCCTCGCCGGCGACGCGTCTCCCGGAGGCCGACGCGCTCCCCGATGGCTTCGTCGATAGCCCCTCCTCCGACCAGGCCCCGCCCGTCTCCTCCGCCCCCGCCGCCGGCGATTCCCCGCATCCCGCCCTCGGCCCCGATCACGAGGCCGCCACCGTCCCCGACGCCGGCCAAACCCTAGGCGCTCCCTCTGGCACCTCCACCGCCGCCGATGCGCTTCGGGGCCTCGATCTGAACGTCGCCTGGGAGCCGGAGAGCGCTCCCGGGCAGCAGGGACCCGCCGCAGACATAGGAGGTGATCTCGCTCTCTCTCTCTCCCTCCCTACCTCACGCACTGACAACTACCTGGTCTGACTTTGTGTATCTGTAACACCACATCATCAGTTACAGTTCGCCTATGTTCGCTTACCTTGTTTCGATGCTCTTGGCACAGAGGCTAAGGATTCACTCAAGGAGAGCTTTGTGCTGCAGCAGCCAGAACCGGTGGCCATTCAAAAGGTTGCCAGTGCCGAAATGGATATGGTTTAGATTTCTCTATGTCTGCAGTACTGGCGTTGGTGACAATACTGATTAGATTGATTTCTGTGACTTTGTAGGAGAGTGCTGAGCCAAAGCGTAAGGTCGTGAAGCGGGGCAGTAAGCTGGAGAAGGACAGGGAGCTGTTGGAACTCGCCCAGAGGTACCATAGAGTGGTTACAGAGAGGGATGCAGGCAAGTTTCTGTTATGCGAAATATGAACCCGAGTACTTTCTATTATTATGCGAAATATGAACCCAACTACTTGCTAACAGTCGAATGTAATGGGTAAATCCACTCTCAGCTAAGGAACCACTGTCCAAACATTGCAGTTGTACTCGTTTGGTCCAAATACATTCATCTGATATTCATGCCAATGTATATAAGTGTTATTGTTAATTTGATACTTCGGTCCTGGACCCTTCTCATTAGAACAAAAGTATAAATTATGTAACTAAATACCTGATCACTCTCGATTTTTCGTCTTGTATGCACATGGCACTCATAAAATTCTTCCTAAATGTATTGTCTTGTATTTTATGGCAAATAGCATGGAATACCGAGTAGAGTAGAACACATTTAACAAGAAGAATTTAGTCAAGTCTTCCGTTTCTGCTTCTTCCTTGAAAAAATGTTCCATTCTATGTTAATGTACAGGAAAGCTGTATTAGATGATTACTTTATAAATTTACATATTTATTTAAAATTTGTGTTAATGGCTAAACCAAGAACATAGAGACATCTTAATTCCACATTCATTTGAAGGATCTAAAATTCAGGAACATTTCTGTTGAAACGTGAAACCAAAGCTAGGATGATTTATGGCTCATTTGGACTGAAGGATTTTCAAAGAAATTTCTAAACTCGTATGGAATTCTCCTATAGAGGCACATGGGGTGAAAAAAAACGAGAACACCAAACTTCGTACAGTTTCCATACACCTCCATCCAATGGGATCCCTACGTCTAATCCCTAAAGAAGATTCATATGCTTTTCCTCTTGTGTGCACCAGATAGCCAAATAGTTTCTGTTACTTGTTCATGTGCAAATATGCAATTCATGTGGGATTCAACATGATGGTGTTCAGTTACTAGGTACTCTCTCGTTAGGGAATGTAAGGCCCCCTCGAAATTTGAGCCCAACGTTGACCATGAATTTAACATACTCCCTCCTTCTCAGTTTATTAGGCTTACTAAAAAATTAGAAAAATCTCAAGAGTTAGGCTCATATCTAGCACTAACTAATACCCACTATGGCATGCAACCAATAGCTGGCCTCCTAAAACGCTCCCACCAATCCTAGAGATTGGCATGCAGCCAATCCCTAATCACCTAAATCACAACGCCGTTTGTACTAAACCTAATAAACTGAGGAGGGAGTAAAAATATAATTTATACATTCATTTCGAGTGATTCGCATACCAAACAATGACAACAGGTTCATTCATCCATTCCAACCGTTTCGCATACCAAATAATAACAACAGGTTCATTGGATTTATATTTGAAATAAGATTCCAACGGTATAACTTTTCTGACAAATAAATTATATTTTGTTAGTTTATGGTCACAATTAGGCTCAAACTTCAAGGGGGCCTTATAATCCCTAACAGAGGGAGTATTATTCTATTCCTGTGTTCATGGCCCCTTTATTCCAAAGAAGTCTTGAATTAGTTTGATCGTAATAAAAATCATTGCCTAGAAGTGTTCAATTAGGAATGAAATTTCCAGAGTGGTAGCAGAGAGGGATGTACATGGTAACTGTATCAGTTGGAGTATTCATATTAATTTTGTCTTGTATGCACATGGTACTCCTAAAAGCCATCCTACCTAACATGTATCGTTTGTATTTGGTCTCTTGCAGCCGTTGCAGTTAAGGAAAAATTAGAATCTCTTTGTAGAGAATTTCAGCGGCAAAACAAAATGTTAAAGGCATGTCCATTTAGTTCTGAATTGTGAAACGAGTATACGTGAGTATTTTTTCACTTCTATTCGGTTCTGATATATTTTTTATTGTGGGTTCAGGAAGAGTGCCAAAGGGTGTCAACAGAGGGGCAGAACTTTCGGATGGACATGTCCGACAAATTTGAGAATGCTATGAAGGTCAATTATACATCTCTTGACAGTTAGCTGGAATATATGTCTACCAGTGTCCTTTTTTTTTTATTTCATTAGCTTACATTGATACTCCCTCCGTTCTAAAATATAAGATGTTTTGGCTTTTGTGAAACGAATGTATCCAGACATCTTTTAGTGTGTAGGTTCGGAGTGAACTTACACACTAAAAGGCATCTAGATACATTTGTTTCACAAAAGCTAAAACATCTTATATTATGAAACGCAGGGAGCACTTTTTAACAAATATTTACCACTACGATATTTTATAGGCTGTCGGTGTCAAGCTTGAGGAGCAGAAAAATGAATGCATTGCTCAGTTCGAAGAGAACAATTCGTAAGAATACTAAGCTTAGGCATGTCTTCAGTGTTAAGAGTTTCATTGGTTTCAGTTTGCAAGTTCATTGCATACATATGTGTTGGATACATCTAATATTCTTATTATCAGTTTATATTTACCTTTTTCGATGGACACTGATGACTGCTATCTTGTAGGCTGAGAAATAAACTCAAAGAACTTGCTGATCAATATAATATCATTCAGCAGAAATATGCTCATCAGGTATGCTTCATATATCCTGCAGGTTTTCATCCATGAGTATCTCCAATATTGCCACAAGGCCCACAACCATGACCTGTGCATTTTTTTCGTACTTTCTGTAAAATTTTGTTTCTCATCAGCTCATCATATATGCAGTTGAAAGAAAAGACCCTGGAACTTGAGCTTGCTGATCTGAAACTAAAACAACATCAAGCGAAGGCAGCTCAAGAACACACCCAAATGGTGTTGTATGCCGAGCAAGTTTCTCAACTAGTCACAACTGAGAAAACCCTGCGGGAACAGCTAGCTAGTGATGGCGAAAAATTTCAGCACTTTCAGGTACTTTCGCAGATACAATCATCCTCTTAAGCTTTAATCCATCGCTCCATTGTATTCTTAATGGTGGATTTGCCCCACTAGATGAACTTGTAGACAACATTCTAGTATATCCACTATAATGGGGGATTACAGGTGTAAATGCTAAGTGTTCCATTATATCGTTGCAGGATGCCCTGTCAAAAAGCAATTCAGTCTTTGAGACTTACAAGACGGAGATGGGACAGGTGCTTTAAAACTCATTTCGGCTCATTCTCAGTATCATTGTATCTGCTTTGACCTTTATTCTTATTAATTGTTTTTCTAAGGAACTTAACAAATATTTGTTATGTTTCACATTAGATGGTGAAGGCGATAAAAGCATTTAGGAAGCAAAATGCAGACCTGAAGAGTAAATGTGAGAATTCAGATATTGCTCTTGTGAAGCTCATTGAGGAGGTAATGCATACATTATATAAACTAGTCAGAATGTTCGAAAACAGGATGCTGAGAGAATTTTATACTCCTACAAGTTGCGCTACGCTTTATGATACTAACTTGAACCTATTTTGGTCGTCTCTGCAGCGTGAGGTGATGAAGAAGCAACTAGACAAATATAAGAATCAAAAGGACAAACTCGAGTCCCTGTGCCGGTCACTGCAGGCAGAAAGGAAGCAAAGCCTTTCTCTCGATATTCCTGATGCCACTTCTAGCCAAGCAGATCTTACAACAAGTATGGAGGCAGAGTTTCCTGATACCACTTCTAACCAAGCAGATGTTACAGCAAGTATGGATGCAGAGTCCTAGATTTTGCGTGCTCCGTGGCGCATACCTTGGTGCTACCGCTGCCTAAGCTACAGCTGGCCGAGATTTCTGAAGCCTGAAAATTGGATAATATGTGACGTTTATCCTGATTTGGTTGTGAGTTTGTGGGAGCTCTGGACATCGTGTATCACACATCCACCTTTCGCCTGCTAGATGTGTCTCGTGTGAGCCATCTCCTAACCTGCTTTTTTTACTCAGCACAAATAGACGACTAGCATCATGAGATTGTAACCAGTACCGACTGCCAAGACATATCGGCAATTACTTTTTTCTTTTCTTTTTGGTGTCTTTTATAAGCGATCAAACGTGTGCATCTGTGCATCGTTGACAACTGATGAACATTCATTCTGTGTTAAGCGAGCTTTATACTAGCTCAGGTTTTAGATCGTAAAGAAGATAATCAGGTAGTTTTGTCATCTTTTAAGGATTATGCTAGACCTATTCCGGTTTATACACTGCTCGTAAAGCACTGCTCCCGTCTCGAATTATATGTCAAAAATTCATCTAGATTGGCATGTGTTTATACATTTGTTGGGGAGATAACCTTGGGTAGGGTAAAGACGTGGAAAGACGAAAGAGAGTTGTCCGTCTAGTTTCCGAGTTACTGTCTGAGTCGGCCGAATCCTGTAGAGGTCGGCCAAGACAGGAAATGGCAGGACCCTTATGATAATGGCAAGGCATTACCCGGCCGAGATACCACGTAAGTCGGCCGGGTTAGCCCGAGTAATCTTAATGCAGGTGAAGGACAAGCCAGAGTTACGTGAGGTAGGGCCGAATGATATGAAGCTTGCAGGAGAAGGAGAAACCTAAAGTCAAACTCTAGCTGCAGGCTAGGAGGAATCTGAGTGGAGCCAAGCACAAGGGACAAAGGCGCAGAGCGTCAGAGGGGCAGAAGGAGGTCACGGAGGTGACAGTCCTGAAGCCCGAGGCACGCAGGAGGGGCCCTCTAGAGCCTTGCCGTCGTTAGAAGGGCGACAGAGAAAGAAGGCCGCCGAACTACTATTTTAGGACAAGCATATTCCTCGAATATGCTTGCCCCGTCAGCCCTAAAGGCACCCAAGACTCTCCTTTATAAGGGGAGGCTTGGACCCTGAGGAGGGGATCGGCTCATTTTAGTACCGTTAGGCTGGTAAAGTTCTTCTTTTCTCCTTACATACAGCTCGAGGAGCACTTGTAGCCCAAGGAAGGAGAAATAAAGATCTTTGCCTTAGTCCTTTATGTGTAGAATCAACTGCATCTTTCCTCCCCAGATCCCACTAGCATCCATTGACCCCTTACTTTAGCCTACCCATGGCATCTGCCGTGTCACCACCACAACAGTTGGCGCCCACCGTGGGGCCAGCAGCGGTGCTAGCTGGAGTCATGATCCGGACAGGAAACTTCATCAACACTGGTGAGCGCATTGTCTCTGGCTTGGTCTGGAGATTTGATCTCTGTGACTACGTCAGCGACAACGCGGGCAGCTTCAGGGGAAAAACTCCCCCACGCAACGGCGTCTTCATCTGCTTGGGAATGCACTAGGTCTACGTCGGCGTCGACATCTCCGGCATTTATCCTCACCGGGTTGTTGTTGCAGGAGAGTCACCCCTTAGCGCCGCGAGCCGTCCGCGCGGAGCACGCCCGGTCAGCAGCGTCGAGGTGATGGTCGCAGCCGGGGTGCAGGCGGGAGTAGCAAGTGCCGGATCAAACAGAGACCCTGCGCAGGCGTGCAGGTCGCGCCCAGGCAGACGGCACCGCCACCCACCGAGGTAATCCCTTCAGTGGCCAACCAGGCCGCAGGAGACTACCCCAAAGGCACCAAGAATAAGAGGTCCACCTCTGGAAAGACCAGAAAATATTCTTCAGGCAACCATAGATAATCTGACTACACCTGTAGCGCCGATACTTGATCCGGCAAATGCTCAGGCAGAATTAGAAGAAACCAGGCAAAAGGTGCTGGTAGAGGCAAAAAAGGTGTCAGCCTTGCGGGAGTCCTTAAACAGGACCCTGCAAGAGTATGCCAAAGCAAACAAGCTTGACGTCGCTCCCGAACGGGTTGACGAGTTGAGATTAAGAGGAAAGAACCTCATAGATGATATCAACAAAGAGCATGATGCTCATAAGGCAGAGTCAGTTGATTTGGGCTTGCCGAGGTACAGTACCCCGGCAAAGAACCTGAGAGCGGCAAATGCCGCAGCATTAGAGTTAGAGGGATTGACCGGCGAAGCCCGGCAGAAACAGCAAGAAAGAGTGAATGAGCTGGTACGCATCGCGAACCAGCAAAATGAAGAGATGCTCAGGGCAGATCCGGCGAGGCCAGGGGCTTTGCGGATGGTTCACTCGGCCGGAGCAGCACCTGCCTTGTCTGTGGCGGCGGCCTCTTCACCTGGAAACAATGCACGAAAGGACAGAGCGGTAACCTCGGGAAAGAGAAACAAGCAAATTGTTCCATATGATCCGGCGATAGCCGGGAAAGCAAACGAGAACAGAGGCAATGGAAGCCGAGGTAACAGTGGCGAGAGGAACCCCGGCCGTGCTGAGAAAGGCGGTGGAAGCCGAGGCAATGGAGACCTCGGCAGGGCAGAACTCGGAAGAGGAAATCACGAGAACAATACCCCGGTCGAAGGAAGGAGAGAACCGCCGCACAACCCACAGCCGAGACATGAACCTCGGCAAGAAAGGGAAGCGAGACAGGCTCGCCACAACCAGGCAAATGAAAGGTACAATGATGGTTATTCCGAGATGGAATATGCGATCCATGGAGGAAACAATCACTATGGAATACAGGACCGAGTTCTGTACAGAGATTTGCCCTCAAATGATGCCAGAGTAAAGCTAGACCGGTTATACCGATCCGAAAGCTTGGAAGAACAGGGTCCACCGGGTCCGGCATGCTTCGGACCACGGATCATGGGCGAACCGCCTGTGCCGAACTTTCAGCTGGCAAGAGGTACAAAAACATATAATGGGAGCACCAAACCACAAGACTAGTTGATTGATTATGCCACTGCTGTGAAAATAGCAGGTGGAAATTTATGATGGGTCGTGCGGTATGTCCCGCAAATGTTGGAAGGACCAGCTAGAGTATGGTTGAATAATCTGCCAGCAGGCAGCATTAACTGTTGGTTGGACTTTGAAGAAATGTTCGTTAGCAACTTTACCAGTACTTACAAGAGGCCAAACAGGCCCCAGCAATTAGCCATGTGCAAGCAAAGACCGAATGAGACGGACAGAGAGTTTTTAACTTGGTGGTGCAACCTAAGAAACTCGTGTGAAGGAGTTATAGAATCACAAGCAATAGCTTGGTTCGCTCAAGGATGCCGCTATGGGAGTGTGTTATGGCAGCGATTGCAAAGAGATATGCCAACCACATTGGCGGAAACCATCAGAATAGCGGATTCGTATGCATTGGGAGATCCGACGCAACCCGAGTTAATGTCGGCAGATCATCGAGAGCATCTAGATCAATATGCGAGAGATATGGCCGGGTCATCCAGGCGCAATAACTTCAGAGGAAGAAGAAGAGAAGAGAGACCAGATTATAGATATAATTCAGCCCAGGTGGCAGCGGTGGCGCAAGATCAGCCGAGTCACGGAACAACTCAACGGCAAAAGAATGGTCCTCAGCAGTGGACACCAAGGAATGAAGGAAAAAGACAGTGGACACCAGAACAAAAGAAGCAATGGCAGGAGAAGCCGAAGTACACGTTCGAGTCTATGTTAGATCAGCCGTGTAAATTTCACACGTCAAACCCAGCCAGGCCGGCCAACCATACGACCCGCCAATGTGCGTGGATGAAAAATGCAATGGGAAACCCAGCAGGCATGCAGGAAGCGCCTCTCCAAGCACATCCGCAGCATCAGCCGCAGTTGACTGGAGCAAATGCACAACAACTGATGTTACCACCTCCTCCCCCGAGGTACGACGACTCGGACCGGAGGGACGCGGTACATCAAGTGATGAACCAAGGTCCGGATGGAAGGACAAATCCAGGAAATAATGGACGCAATGACTACAGAGAACATCATCAGTCGTATTGTGTGTTCACAATGTAACGACAAGACAAGCGAGTGTGCGCAATGACATATGGAAGTAAATGCAGTGATGCCGACAGTACCAAGATATGTGCCTTGGTCGGATCAAGAAGTAACCTAGAGCATAAAGGATCACCCCAAGATAATGCCGAGTCCGGGGTCATATGCACTCGTGTTAGATCCGACATTTGTCGGACCGAGCATTAATGTGAAATTTTCAAAGATACTCATTGACAACGGGAGCAGTATCAATATCATGTACAAAGACATAATGCACAAACTCGGAATAACACAGAACATGTTGCAATCCACGAGGACCACTTTCCATGGGATAGTACCAGGGCTTTCATGCGAACCCATTGGTAAGGTCCGAGTGGACGTATTGTTCGGCACCAGAGATAACTGCAGAGCAGAAAACTTAGAGTTTGAAGTGGTGGATCTAGAAAGTTGTTATCATGCTCTACTCGGGCGGCCAACATTGGCTAAATTCATGGCCAGATGCCATGTGAGTTATTTAAAAATGAAGTTACCCGGACCACAAGGGGTGATAACGGTAGAAGGGGATTACAGGAAGTCAATGTAATGTGCTTCAGCCGGGTCAAATCTGGCCGAATCATTGGTAGTAGCAAGGGAAAAAAGAAGGATTCAGGAGGTAGCAGCCCTCGCTCAGTCGGCACAGCTGAATATGCCGGCATTAGCCAACCCACATGGAACTGTCTCCTTTTAGCCGACTAAAGAAACAAAAAAGTTCCAGATAGATGAACAATTCCCGGAGCGCACCGTCACTATTGGTGCCGGCCTAGATGCTAAATAGGAAAGCGAGCTCACCAACTTCCTCCGTGAGAATCGGGATATCTTTGCATGGTCAACTCAGGATCTGCAAGGTGTGCCGAGGGAGTTGGCTGAGCACTCTCTAAATGTGAGGCCAGGAGCAAGGCCGGTGAAGCAACCTCTCCGCCGCTTCGCCGAAGACAGGAGAAAAATAATAGGGGATGAAATAGCTCGGCTCCTTGCGGCCGGGTTCATCATGGAGGTGCTGTATCCGGATTGGCTGTCAAACCCGGTGCTAGTAGAAAAGAAGAAGGATGATCCAAATGTAGCCATTGTATGGCGAATGTGTATCGATTACACGAACCTGAATAAGGCGTGTCCAAAAGATCCTTTTCCTTTACCTAGAATAGACCAAGTCATTGATTCGACCGCTGGTTGTGAACTATTGTCATTTGTAGACGCGTATTCTGGTTTTCATCAGATACCGTTAAATCCGGCCGATCAAATAAAGACTGCGTTTATTACCCTGTACGGGGCTTATTGCTATCGCACAATGCCATTCGGCCTGCGCAACGCAGGAGCGACGTATCAAAGATGCATGCAAAAATGTCTACATAACCAGATAGGAAAAAATGTACAAGTATATGTGGATGATGTGGTTATCAAAACCAAAGAAAGCAAAACACTACTGGATGATATACGACAGACTTTCGCGAACCTGAGAAGATTCCGAATGAAGCTTAACCCAGAAAAATGCACATTTGGCGTGCCAGCGGGAAAATTGCTCGGTTTTCTCGTATCTAGCCGAGGTATAGAGGCCAACCCAACCAAGATAAAGGCAGTAGAAAGGATGGAGTTGCCAAGATGTCTAATTGACGTACAAAAGTTCACAGGTTGTTTAGCCTCGCTCAGCCGATTTGTATGTCGGCTAGGAGAGAAGGCGTTGCCACTTTATCAACTGATGAAGAAATCGGATAAGTTCATTTGGACTCCAGAAGCAGACAGTGCATTTCATGAATTGAAAAGGATGTTGGTCACGGCGCCCGTCTTAGCTTCTCCATTATCAAAAGAGCCTATGTTACTCTACATAGCGGCCACCAATAGAGTAGTGAGCGCTGTGATCGTCGTAGAACGAATTGAAAATGATAGGTCAGTACAAAGGCCGGTGTATTACTTGAGCGAAGTACTATCAGCCTCAAAACAAAATTACCCACATTATCAGAAGATGGCTTATGGAGTGTACATGTCGGCAAAGAAACTTAAACATTACTTCGAAGAGCACCCTATCAAAGTGATTTGCGAAGCACCCATAGCCGACATATTGAGTAACAAAGATGCAAGTGGCTGAATAGCAAAATGGGCAATTGAATTGTCACCTTATGCTCCGCAATTCGATAGGAGAGATGCAATCAAATCTCAGGCTGTGGCCGACTTCTTCGTAGATTGGGCCGAGGTGCAGTATGAGCCACCATTGCCAGATCTGAGTTATTGGACGATGCACTTTGACGGTTCCAAACTAAGAAATGGTTTGGGGGCAGGAATAGTGTTAACCTCGCCAAAAAGAGATCAGCTGAGATATGTGCTGCAGATACATTTTGCCGCGTCAAACAATGTAGCCGAATATGAAGCACTTGTCCATGGATTGAAGGTGGCAAAAGAGATTGGCATACGCCGAATCTTATGCTATGGAGATTCAGATCTAGTAGTACAACAAGTCTCAGGCAATTGGGATGCGTTGGATGATAATATGGCTTTGTATAGATTTCATGTGCAGAAAATCAGTGGATACTTCGAAGGATGTGAATTTCACCATATACCTCGGGCAGAAAACGACACCGCAGACACGTTGTCAAAACTAGGATCAACTAGGCAGTCAATTCCCCCAGGTATCGTCCTAGAGCACCTAAGGAAACCATCAATAACACCGTCACCAGTAGTCTGAATCTATCTTTATTCCGGCAAAGTCAGGAGAAGATAATGTGCCGATGGAAATTGACAACCAATATAACCCGAAATTCCCAAAAAGAAAGACAGCTGATGCAAGCATGACCATGGAGAAATCCGAGGTCATTATGTAGGCAGAAAACATAGAAATAGATAGTGAGACCACACATGAGAAAATCACACCTATATGGGCGCAACCCATATTCTCTTTCCTTAGAGATGCGATTTTGCCGAAGAATGAGGTATTAGCAAGACAGACAGTGAGAAGAGCTAAAGCTTATACGATCATAAATAATGAGCTGTACAAAAGAAGTGTCACAAGTGTATTGCAAAGATGTGTGAGCTCGGCAGAAGGCCAGGAGATCCTCCTAGATATACATCAAGGAGAATGTGGACATCATGCCTCATCCCGAGCCTTAGTGGCCAAAGCATTCAGGCATGGGTTTTATTGGCCAACAGCGTTGAAAGAAGCCAAAGAACTGGTCGAAAAATGTAATGGTTGTCAGAGATATGCAACCAAGATACACATGCCCCCATCCGAGTTAAAAACGATACCAATTACTTGGCCATTTTCTGTGTGGTGCTTAGATATGGTGGGACCATTTAAGCCGGCCCGAGGTGGGATGACCCACATATTGGTCATGGTGGACAAATTCACAAAATGGATTGAAGTGAAGCCAATAAAAAATGTGATGGGCCCATAGCAGTGAAATTCCTCAAAGATATTATCTTCAGATATGGATACCCACACAGTGTTATTACCACTGTTCAAAAAATAGGCCGAATCAACGATTACTAGGCCGATTAATCGCTACTAGGGACCTGACCGTGTCGATTACCATTAATCCTTTGTGTTAATCGTTTAGCTCGATTAATAGGTCTGACACTCCGATTACTAGGTATGTTCCCGATTAACCACTACACTTGGTCAAAAAAGTTGCAAAATTATCAAAACATATCGCCCATCCATTCTAGCCCTCCCCAATGAAGTAGGTTTTGTGAAGCTCCCGTTCGATCCCTGCCTCCAGGAACTTGATTTCAGCCATCACCAACTAGTTCCTTGTCGTTGTTGACCAGTTCCTCGTAGTTGCCAACCAGACCTCAGATACAAGAGCTCGAGAGCCTTGAGGATCTCATCCGGGAGCTTAAGGCTGAGGATTCATACGTGTTTTAGGTGCTAATTTTTGTAGGCTGCACCGATTAATAGCCGACCGATTAAATCAGTTAATCGTCCGAATTCCGATTAATCGCTACTCCCAAGCCAACCGAGCAGCTAACGATTTCCGATTTCCTTAACATTGGTTATTACAGACAACGGCACGAACTTTGCAGAAGGAGCTTTCGCTAGATTTTGCCAAGAAAAGCACATAAGATTAGATGTCGCCTCTGTGGCTCACCCAGCATCCAATGGGCAAGTGGAAAGGTCTAATGGACTCGTATTGTCAGGAATAAAACCACAACTCGTCGAACCACTGCAAAGGTCGGCAGGATGTTGGATTGAGGAACTACCAGCAGTACTATGGAGCCTCAGGACTACCCCAAACAGATCAACAGGTTATACACCATTTTTTCTAGTATATGGGGCAGAAGCAGTGCTTCCGGCCGACATAATACATGACTCGCCAAGGGTTACCCAATATACAACCTCAGAAGTAAATGAGATAGCTCGGCAAGATACTGTTGATCTGCTAGAAGAAGCCAGAGAGCTGGCGCTATCAAGATTAGCTATTTATCAGCAGAACTTGCGACGATATCACAGCAAGAAGGTGAATCCAAGAGTGTTCAAAGAAGGAGATTTGGTGCAACGCACGGCCGGCATGCACAAGCTGTCGCCTCCATGGGAAGGACCATTTATCGTGAGCAAAGCATTGCACAATGATGCCTATTACCTAATCGATGCTCAATCACCAGGAAAGAACAGGGCAGACAAAGCCGGCGAAGAAACGAAAAGACCATGGAACGTAGCTTTACTTCGTCCATTTTATTCGTAGCAGTCATCGATGACACATTGTAAAGTAATGTCTCAGGATGGAGCACCAACTATGTTTTGAACCTCGGCCCGAGCGTTGACTGGGACTGCCATATATTGTTTAAATTTCATGTTATGTATTAAACCTCGGCACCTCGAGCAGTGGCTCGGGGATTGCACTAGATTGTTTTTAAGATTGGATTATGTATTAAAACCCGGCACCTTGAGTAGTGACTCGGGGACTACCCCATAATTATTTCTAAGCTTAATTCAATTATTAAACCTCGGCATTTGAGCAGTGGCTCGAAGACTGACATATATCGTTTTTGAGTTTGTGTTACATGTTAACACCAAGCACCTTGAGCAGTGACTCGGGGACTGTCTTATATTCTTCCTAGATTTGAGTGGTATATTAAACTTCGGCACCTTGAGCAGCGACTCGGTGACTGTCTTACATTATTTCTAAAGTTCGGTTTATATACTAAACTTCGGCACCATAGGCAGTGACTCGGGGACTGTCCTATATTGTTTCGAAGTAGGGGTTATCCTTTGTTACAAGGGTGGGTATCAAACTTCGACACCCAGAATAAGAACAGCTCACTCTCGTATGATCTTCGAGGTCCACACCCAGATTAACAGTCTAAACCACAGTGGTCTAAAGGCAAAAATATACACCAAACTCAAGAAGTTGAAGGCCGTCAAAGCAAGGATTCAGACAAACAACATCAGTTAAACAAAGTAATAACGATTACAACCATATATGTCTCAGCGGCATATGGCAAAAGAAATTCATACCGTACAAAAGACGGACAAATATTCCACGTACATCATATGCCCGGCATACCAGGGGTAGGAGATAACTTAGAGGTTTTTTGTTGGAGAGGCAATAACTTGGTCTGGGGATGGGAACTCCGAGGTAGGGGGAACTTCAGCCGAGGTTGCCTCGCCCTCCGCAGACCCAGGAACGACTTCGGAGGAAGCCCGAGGCTGCTGAGGAGCATCAGCTTGCACAGTAGAATGCCCAGTACCTTTGGAGGAGGATCGCGCGTCGCCATTACCATCTGAGCTCGAACTGGAATCACCAGAAGTAGCCGAGTCACCCTCATCTTCTCCTGGTTCAGCCGAGTTGTTATCCGAGGCATCCTCAACTACGACCTCGTCCTCGGGGTTAGGAAGGAAACTCGGACCTTCGTTCCAAGTATGCACGTCGGCATACTCAACAAGCTGGAAGGCACGAGCTTGCCGAAGAGCGACAAAGTCTGGATCCTCAACCCAACGGGAACCAGTGCGCAAATTTCTCAAAATGTCAAGAGAGATATCTTCATACCATGACATGATGACAGTAAGAGCCATATCAGCACCAGCTCGTCCGGCCGATTCCCTCCAAAGACTAAGCTGCCTTTCCGATGCCATTAACCTGTCCACCAACAATTGGACCTCGTCAATGTTAGAAGTCCCAGAAGTATTCGGCCAGAGAACATGGTAGGCTCGAATAGCCGCCTGCACCAAATCTCTGCCCATAATCTTCATCGGACCAACCGCAGCGCCAACAGCGACCAGGAAATCTTCCAGCGAATACTCCAAGTCCGTGTCAACAGGAACACCTCGGCGCACTCGAGCACTAATGACCGCTTTAGAACTCACGGGCTTAGCTTCTGAAAAATGGTCTGCGCAGAACACGACTGCATTAGTCAGCAATAAGAAAAGGGAAAAGATAACCCGGCCGCGGTCAGAAAATTACGATGAATATAACTCAGCATTATCTGAAGGTCTTTAGCCCAGTCAATCTTGCTCTTCTCAAAGCGAGTGATCTCCTCGCTCATCCCACGTGTCTTTAGTTCGGCAGCCTCGAGGAGCTCTTTATTTTTCTGCAACTGCAGAGCTGGCCGATTTTTCTCCTCGGAGAACTCCTGGTCGACCTTTTCTAATTCAGACTTCTGAGAGAGCTTAAGAGCCTCCACCTCGGCACGCAAGCGAGCTATCTCATCATCTTTATCCTTCAGCTGCGCCGAGTGAGTAGCACTTTGTTCTAAAAAATGCAGCATCACATCAGGCATGGACGTGCAATCTTGGTGAGATGCTGCAAAGGTTTGTAACTCGGCTTTACCAAAGCCAAAAGAGATAAAAGAAACTTAGCGCACATTTTAAAGGGGAATATATAAAGTAAAAGAGCAACTAACCTTCCAGGGCCTTGACTTTCTTCTCAAGACGGATGTTAAGATTGTTGATGTTACCTGTTTACCAACAAAGTGAGCCAACATCTCGTGTACAAAACAACAAGAGTGTCGGAGATGATGAAAATGTTTCTCGACTTACCAGCTTTTTTCACCACAGGAAGAACTTTCTCATACTTTTCTTCCAGTTTTCTATGCGCAAAAAGCAGCCTTTGAAATTCAGCGGTCCGCCGGTCATGCGCAACCTAAGCAATAGAGCAAATAGTGAATAGATATTCAAAGCTAAAACAGATCCGAGTCAAGCAAAACTTAACCCGGATCTAGGCGGCTGGATATTCGAAGCTAAAACAGATCCGAGTCAAGCAAAACTTAACCCGGATCTAGGTGGCTGGATATTCAAAACTAAAACAGATCCGAGTCAAGCAAAACTTAACCCGGATCTAGGTGGCTGGATATTCAAAACTAAAACGGATCCGAGTCAAGCAAAACTTAACCCGGATCTAGGTGGCTGGATATTCGAAGCTAAATCAGACACGAGTCAAACAAAACTTAACTCGGACATAGGTGGCTGGATATTCGAAGTTCAGATAGACCCAAATTCTAGCATAATTTAAGGCAGATCTAGTTGGATGGAGGTTTGAACTGAGTAGAGCATCATAAAACTTCCAAACGAATAACAAGTTATTCGGTTGCAAGCTTCGGGGACTAGAGTATATATAATAGTATCCGGAGAACTAGTCAAAACTCCATAAAAACAATTACCTCATTCATCTTGTCACTTTCAAGAACGATCTTGGCAGCTTGATGTCGGAAAGCTGAAACGGCTGGCTGCCTGGATTACCCTCGAACTGATCGGCAGCATTCCAATTATTGGCATATTCAACCAGCGAGCCGAGACTGTTCCCACTCGCCGTGCGAGTTACGACTTTACCTCGGACATGCTGTGTAGCCACCGCTGCCGCAGGGCTTTTATGAAGAGCGAGTTGGGTGCTGGCTGCCGGGGTAACGGAGGCTTTGGCAGAAGCAACCCCTTTACGCAGCGCATCGGCAATACTTGGCTAAGAAGAGCCAACAAGACCTTTCTGAGAGGAGGAGGCCTTGATGACGACAGCCATTCTTGTTTTAGAAGAGGCATCCGTAGGAGATGATACCTCGGCAATAGGAACGGCGTCTTCAGGAGCCGGAGGAGTCACGGTTGCAGAGGGCGCCGAGATATTGACGACCTCGGCCGGAGTTGGAGTCACTGTAGAAACCGTGGGGGTAGAAGGAGGCTCAGTAGAGACATTAGGGTTCACAGAGGAGGCAGCAGGTGCGGTAGAAGTATCTGTTGGCCGAGTGGAATCAACATCAACGGAATCTCAGGCGCATCGTGGCGAGGTGGCGTCTGATTCGGAGCTGGAGGAGATGCAGCGCGAGCAGGACTCGGATTCCTGGTATCTTCAGTAGGCGGAGGGGACGGCGGCCGAGTCGTACGACTCGTCATGCTGGGACCGCTGGGCTTAACAGAAAGTGGAGCACTGCGAAAACAAAAAAGGTCAAGTTAAAAAGCAGAAAGAGAAAAACAAGAAATACGAGCAAAAGAAACTCACCCAGTGACTCCGGGCATGGTCTTGCGCCTGGGAGGATTCGGAGCGGACTTCTTCATTCGCTTCTTGGGAGCCGTTTCTGAGGCACCAGCGGGAGACCCACGTTTCCCCGAGGTAACAGGAGGCCGGGAGGCAAGAGGCTCGGCGTCGTGAACCTGACCAGCCGGATTAGCTGAGAAAGTAGAAGTCGGAAATGCATAAGAAATTGGCATTGCGGCAACTACCTCTAGAACTTGGACCTCGTCTGAATCACCTTCCTCCTCGTGGGCCGGGGTCTTGCCACGAGCGCGAGCCGGAGCGAGATCTGACTTGGGGACGAACTCTTCCGAGTCCGGCTCCCCACTGTCTGGAGTATTCCGATCCGCAGGCCACGGAAGTGATAAAACCTAGGCATCCTCATTTTTCTGCTCCGCAAACCTCTGTAAGACAAGAAAGAGGAAGATTAGCAAAGACAGTTACGAAAGCGATTGGGAAGCAAAGCACTAATGGTTAAGCTTACTTCGGGTGGGGGATGCTCGCGGGTGAACGGCTTCAATCCCCAAGTCCAATCCTCAGGCATCTCCGTCTTAAAGATAGCTCGGACACGCTTGAAGATGAGGTAGTTGTCCAGCTCCACGGTCGAGACTCGGTTAGGGTCAAGAGGACCGCTCATATAGCAGAGTTTGTGTGTGCGTTTCTGAAATGGGAAGATTCGGCTGCTGACGAAGGTGGTCATCAGATCCTCGCCGCGTAGCCCGGAGCGGATCAGTTCCTTCAGCCGAATCTCAAAAGCCTCGGCCAAAGCATGACTCTTCCTCGGATTATAGGTCCAGTTCTTCTTGGAAGGAGTGCCAATGGAGAAGGCAGGGAGCCAAATCTTATCCTCATTCCCCGTGTTCTTGACATAGAAGAAGGACTTGTGCCACTTCTTGCACGATTCTAGCCCCGCGACACGAGGAAATTCAGATTTCCTCCGAGGTGTGATGGACGCTGCTCCACATTGGGTAAGCAACTTCTCGGAGGGGTGCAGAGATTTGTCTGGGAAAACGTTAGAACGAATCTGGAAAAAATTTGACCAGACATGCACGGACGGCCATAGGCCGAAATATCCCTCCGAGGCAGAGATGAAGGCAGAGAGAGAAGCAATGGCGTTGGCGGGAAGATGATGCGGCTGAAGGCCGAAGTAATCAAGAAACTCCCTAGCAAAGTCGCTGAGAGGGAGACCAAAGCCGCGTGCGAAATGCGACATGAAAACTACATACTCGCCCTCCCTAAGGTCTGGAGAGGACTCGCTGCCGGGTAAGCGACAAGCTACCTCGGCGGGAATCCTCCGAGTCCGGATTAGCCACTCGATCTCGCAGCGAGTAACGGAGGAGCCCTGCCACGAGCCTCGCTCGGGCCCAGAGCCAGCATCATCATCCTCTATCAGGGCACCGCTGACGGAGCTAGACATGGGGTCGCCGGAGAAATCTGCGGAGGAAGAACTAGCGGCGGAGGAAAATCTAGAACTACAAGGCCCCGTCTTGGTTCTACCCAAAAAACGGCGGCGGAGCGGAGAAAGAACTGCCGCGCGATGACAGAAGAGAAACTGAGATCTCTAGAGGAAAAGCCAGGCGATAGGACCGGATGAACTCACCGGCGACGGTGCCAAAGCGAGCGATGAAGCGGATTCCCCGCCACAAGAACTCAGAGCGTGACGGCGGCGAAGCGAGCATGGCGAAGGCGAGAGGAAGAAGAAGGGCGCGGGTGAGCGAAAGGGGGAAAGTGAATCCCTCAGCGCCGCGCCCCTCTTTATAACCGCGCTACCTGCAAGGTAATGGGATCGTGGGTGAGGTGGTTGACCGTGTAGATCGTGTACGTAGCGCCAACGCACGATGATGAGTGGAACCGCACCAGCGACCACACGGTGGGAAAGAAAGCCACGATCCCCGATGGAAACGGCACACGAGGCGTCGCAGCGCCGACGCGACAGGCGCAGCAGTAACTGTAGACTGACAATAAATACTGTAGAGGAACAAAAAACTAGAGAAACAATGATGAGTAAGACACGTAGGACGAGGCGTACGCGAGAAGATACGATGATACCTCGAGCAAGATAACTCGGAAACGAGGCAAAAGAAATCTCATGAAACTGATACGGTCCGGCCGAAGTTATTGGCAGGGCCATACCAGCTTCGGGGACTAATGTTGGGGAGATAACCTCGGGTAGGATAAAGACGGGGAAAGACGAAAGGGAGTTGCCCGTCTAGTTTCCGAGTTACTGTCTGAGTCGGCCGAATCCTGTAGAGATCGGCCAAGACAGAGAAGGGCAGGACCCTTATGATAATGGCAAGGCATTACCCGACCGAGATACCACGTAAGTCGGCCAGGTTAGCCCGAGTAATCTTAATGCAGGTGAAGGACAAGCCGAGTTACGTGAGGTAGGGCTGAATGATATGAAGCTTGCAGGAGAAGGAGAAACCTAAAGTCAAACTCTAGCTGCAGGCTAGGAGGAATCTGAGCGGAGCCAAGCACAAGGGACAAAGGCGCAGAGCGTCAGAGGGGCAGAAGGAGGTCACGGAGGTGACAGTCCTGAAGCCCGAGGCACGCAGGAGGGGCCCTCTGGAGCCTTGCCGTCGTTAGAAGGGCGACAAGAAAAGGAGGCCGCCGAACTACTATTTTGGGACAAGCATATTCCTCGAATATGCTTGCCCCGTCAGCCCTAAAGGCACCCAAGGCTCTCCTTTATAAGGGGAGGCTTGGACCCTGAGGAGGGGATCGGCTCATTTTAGTACCGTTAGGCTGGTAAAGTTCTTTTTTTCTCCTTACATACAGCTCGAGGAGTACTTGTAGCCCAAGGAAGAAGAAATAAAATCTTTGCCTTAGTCCTTTGTGTGTAGAATCAACTGTATCTTCCCTCCCCAGATCCCACTAGCATCCATTGGCCCCTTACTTTAGTCTACCCATGGCATCTGCCGTGTCACCACCACAATATCTGGATAAATCTAAGACATCCATTTCAAGACCGAGGGAGTAATGTACAACTTATTTTGTTTTCTCTTCCAAACTACCCAACTTGCTTGGAACAAAAGGTTTCTCTTTTCTTTGTTCCATGGAGGCGAACAAGTGTTATATAATGTTACAAGCTAAAAAAAAGGTACTCTCTCCTACCAGAAAGGATGTTTGTGTATTTGTCTAGATTTAGATTTATATGTATGTAGACACGTTTTGACAAACATGCGACATAATTTTTCGTGTAGAGGGAGTATTATAAATATTCTTTCCGTTCCAATTCCAAATTATAAGATGTTTTACCGTAGCTTTCCAGAGCAAAATGAGTGAACCTACATACTAAATGACCTCTGGATACATGTGTTTCAAAAAAAATATGCTAAAACATCTTATATTCTAGAACATAGGGAGTATTGTACATATCATACAACGATGTTTTGACTAACACCGCTGCCCATGCAAACAAGTTCTTCACAATTCAGTAACATATAGTGCGCATATAGTTCAGTCGCCTACAAAGAAACGGTGAACCAGCGACATTAATTCAGGTATACTTCACTGTGGTCATTTTGTACATGCAAACAAAACTCAGCTCATCACCGAACTATCTGAATAAATCAAGGATCTGAGCTTAAATAGAATAATAGCTTGTGGCCAGGAAAGCTGAATGCCACAAACGCAATGGGTATCTCATCTAATTAAATTGTAGCTGGGAGTACATGTCTTTGTGTCCAGCTTCAGCGAAGCAACTATCATGCCACATAAGTTCATATGATCTTATCACACCTGAGATAAACCAGACATATAACCCAAAAGTAGAACCTGCATTGATATAAAAATATAAGCGACAGTTTGATACATAATGAGATGAGATAAAGTGATCTTGTCTCTTGGAATAAAGGTTATAAGCGACAGTTTGATACATAATGAGATGAGATAAAGTGATCTTGTCTCTTGGAATAAAGGTTGAGCCAAGTTGTTAGTGACAGAGAAAAGGCTACTATTGGATGTTTTCAGGTCATAAAGATGATAAAACCCTTCCGTGGCACATAATTTAGTAAATATGGTAAAACCATAAAGGCTACTTGTCTCTTGCTATTTGTATATTATCAGTTATGACAAATGATAATGTGAGGTGAAGTTTAGTAGATCAAGACAGCTTTAGGAATCAGGGTGTCAAGTGGGATCCCACCAAAGTCCCACTTCTAGTTCATTTGGTGGGATCCCACTTGACACCTTATTTAGGATTGATAAATAGTAGACTAATGGCAACCTCAATTTCAACCATGCCAAGAATATATAATAAAATTAAGCCGGTGCACTCACAAGTAATTGCCATTCAATGAACATCAAATGATTTAACTGAATGTTTGGACTAAGCATCTCAAATTTTGAGATAAAATGCTTCATGTACGAGCAAAATAAAATACTCCCTCCGACCCATATTAGTTGACTTGGATTTGTCTAAATTTGGATGTATCTAGACATGTTTTAGTGCTAGATACATCCAAATCTAGACAAATCCATGTCAACTAATATGGGTCGGAGGGAGTAACTGATTTCAAAGTTTGAGCAACATCTGATAAATGAGTAAAATGTTAGATATGCTGTAACTTACATGCTCAATCAGTAGCAACTTTCTTCCTTGCTGCCCTTGCATTATCATACTCAAACTTGAGGACATCTAGAATATGTGAAGTATCCTTGATATACAACCACCTTCCAATTGCGCTTTCCTCTATCATTGGGAAGTATTCAACAAGAATGGTGTTGGCAATCCAGTACCAGATAGCACCAAAGACAAGACCCACTACTGCTCCAGCACAAACCTAATGAACTCATTAAAGTGAAACTTTAGATTTTCAGCGGCAGTCAAGTTATTTTGCCTAAAAATAAGAGTATAAAAGTAGTACAATCACGATGTTCCAAGAAAGTATGTATGCAGGAAGATACCTACTTTTGTAAAGAGATATCTTAGTGAGATCACACTAACTGATCGAGGAATAACTCTACCCTGAACATAACCATTTTTAAATTTTAATAGTGGTTTGAACTACTTTGCACATTATTCGCCATGCAAAGTTGTCATATAGCTTTCCATGGAAATGGAAAGATGATAATAGCTCGCTAACTTTTCAGCTGCTCTGTCTTACAACAGTTGGTTTTTAGCAAGGCTTTTTGTTAAGATAGAAGACAAATGCTAAAAGTTGTACGAAATGTTTGGCAAGTGGCAAGTGCTGGTAGCCAGCAGAAACTTGTAAACCTGTTCTTGGGAACCTTGAGTTTATCTTCATGTACCAATCAGGACTCCTATAGTGCTATTAGGAACAGAAAATCCAACTTGACAACTAAAATCACCAAAATTATTCCCATGCACCAACATCCTGCAAGCCTATCATAAGACCAAAAGGAGCAAACAACTTGGCAGTTGGCGTCGTATAAACAGCTTTTCTTAGCAAATGCCATAATTAGGTTGCTGCTGGTTGCAATTACTAGACGATGTTCTATATAAAGACCATTGTTGCGTTGCCAAAGTCTGTTTACAAGCAAAAGATAACTTTTTACGCTAGGTTAAATTTGGACAGTTACTTATACGGTTTAACAGGCACTAAATGTTCATAGGGGCAGTTTTACCGCAAGAAAAATCTTGTCTTACGTCACAAATTATAGTATGGATCATCCAGTAGTCTAGAAGGAAAAATTTAGCACGGATATATTAGTCAAATATTCTCCTCTCTGCTTCTTCCATGGACAATTGTTGCATTCAAAAGATGTACCAGATGATTACTATTTCTTACTGTACATATCAGCAATTATCCCTAACAACATTGGACACAATCTTAATTACACATATTTCGTTCAAGGAACTCAGGAACATATCTTAAGAAAACACCAAAAACACAGCTAAGATGCTTTATGGCCCCTTTGGACTGGAGGATTTTCAAAGGAATTTTCTAGGACTCACAATCTATAGGGAACATTCCTCCTACACAGACCTATTGAATAGGTAAGACCACCAAAATTACCATGCTTTTCATGCAACGAGATTCTTAAGATCCCTAGCAAAAGGTAAGACCTATTAGAATTCTTCCGTGTCTGACAACTGTGGCATATATCTAGTCTCTAGAGAAAGTTCATGCGATTTTCCTATAGTGCAACCAAATACTGGAGCCTTCTACATTACTTGTTGATGTTGATTCAATTCTTGAAGGATTCTTATCATGACATTCAATTACTATCCCTGATTATCAATTCCTGCATTCCATACCCTCAAAATAAAATTCCTGGATTCCAGAGAGCAGGACCTAAATAATTTTGACGGTAACAGAAGCCATGGCCTAGAAGTGCATCAAATAAGAACCAAAATCCCATCACGTCCCATCAGATCGGATCCTAAATTGAGGGGCTTCTCACCTGCGGGACGGTGTGGTAGCCGAGGTACACCCTGGAGAGCATGGTGAGGAAGGCGAGCGGCCATGAGAAGGAAGCCATGACGCGGCTCGCTGGGGACCGCCGGAGCACGAACAGCGAGAGGTAGGTGGCGAAGAAGAAGGTGTACTGCGCGTGGCTGGAGGGCCACCCGTGGGAGTCGCATGTCTCGAGCAGCTCGCAGTAGGCCGGGCGGGACTGCGCGACGGAGTGCTTGATGAGCTCGTTGAGGACCTGCGAGAGGAGGAGGCCCAAGGCGAAGCAGATGCCCTGGAGCTCGCGGCGGAACATGAAGTGAGAGATGAAGCCGCCGAGGCTGATGAAGACGGGGATGAGGGAGACCCAGGCGAGGAAGAGGCCGAGCCTGTCGTCCCGCGGGTAGCGGACGTGGGTGAGCGTGATGGCCTTGAGCGCCGGCGGCACCGACGCGGCCATCTCCTGGTACTCTCCCGCACCGGACATGGCGGACTTCTGCTTTTCCGGGGAGCGATTGGGGGGTATTGCGGGGATCTGCGCCTCTGCGCGTTTGGTTTGGGGAGGGGTGGGAAGACGTGTGCGCGGAGCCGCGGGGGAGGGGTGGACGTGCCAGAAGAAGCGAGGCGTGGAGCCGTGGACGCGTGGGGGATGAATCTGATGGTCCAGATTCAGCTCCAAGAGGCGCCATTTTCAGCAATTCTTTCAGCGGTGAAAACAAAACAATTTCACAACCTTATTTCTAGTTTTCGATATTACTACTCCAATTTCACAACCTTATCTCTTTCGAATCTAGATAAATCTAAATCTATTAATTTAGATCAAAGAGAAAACTACTAACTTTATAAAATATATGCTTTAACCAAGAGCTACATATTTAATTGACTTTGTGCTATAGAGATCATATAATCATAAGTATGGTGCTTTTAAATAAAAATATAATGCTATCAGTTATAAACGTGAGGCAGTAAAAATACGAGGGGCCACATTCTACTAGTGCTACTCCCACGGTTCTAAAATAGATGACCTACTAGTTGACCTAGCGCGCATTGCCGTCCTCAAATTTTTTGTTAGGGTTGCATTTTTTTTTTTTACCATGGTCTGAGCTTGGTCAAAATACAACGTGTAACGTCCGAGCATGTGTCGTATCCCACGCCAACTACCACAATAGTGACAGTGGCCCGTAAACCGAAGGACCGATCGGAGCTAACCATCAAAACACAATGAAAGAAAATTTTATAGCAGAGAAAAGAGGAAATGAACCGGTGCGAGAAACAGACAACCTCAAAGAAAACAAGCATTCATGCCTAAAACAGGAGAAAGATGGCCCCAACGGTCAAAGCAACAGCATACCGACCCTGCGACATGTGTATCCCTTCTACCTTCTACGTAGGGCACATATGGCCACAAGCGACCCGCCGCAATGCCACCGATGCAGAAGCCACTCAGATAGGCTCGCCACAGATAAAACATTAAGACACTGGCAGGTAAGCTAAACCTAACGCCGGCAGGAGAAGCAACCATGTGACCTTATTTTTTGCAAGCAACAAATGGGAAACACACAAGGAGTCGCACCCCTTTTAGCAGTACATAGCCTAAGCAACACAGACCCCCAATTCGACCAGCAGCTTACTAGGTGGGCCCCACCCAGCGGGACACGGTCCGAGCAACTTGTTGGGGAGGTGACCCCGGATAGGGTAAGGACGGGGGAAAGACGAAAGGTGATTCCCCGTCCAGTTTCCAAGTTACACTCTAAATCGGCCGAATCCTGTAAAGGTCGGCCGAGGTGTGTAAGAGTAGGAATCTTATGATAATAGCAAGGCATTACCCGGTCGGGATACTGCGTAAGTCGGCCGGGTCAGCCTGAATAATCTTAATGCAGGTGAAGGCCAAGCCGAGTTATACGAGACGGGGCCGAATGATATGAAGCTTGCAGGAGAAGGAGATGCCAATAGTCAAACTCTAGTCGCAGGCTAGGGAGAATCTAGACAGAGCCAAGCACAAAGGACAAGGCGCAGAGAAACAGAGGGGCAGAAGGAGGTCACGGAGGTGACAGTCCTGAAGCCCGAGGCATGTAGGTGGGGTTCCCTGGAACCTTGCCGCCGTTAGAAGGGCGGCACGGAAAGGAGGCCGCCGAGTTACTATATAGGGACAAGCATATTCCTCGAATATGCTTGCCACGTCAGCCCTAGAGGAGCCCAAGGTTCTCCTTTATAAGGGGAGGCTTGGACTCTGAGAAGGGCATCAACTCATTTAGTACCGTAAGGCTGGTAAAGTTCTCCCTCTCTACTTGTACACAGCTCAAGGAGCACTTGTATCCCAAGGAAGGGAAATACAGATCTTTACCTTAGTCTTTTGTGTGTAGAATCAACTACATCTTCCCTCCTCAGATCCCTCTAGCATCCATTGGCCCCATACTTTAGCCTACCCATGGCATCTGCCGTGCCACCACCACGACAGTTGGCGCCCACCGTGGGGCCAGTAGCGGTGCTAGCTGGAGTCATGATCCGGACGGGAAACTTCATCCACACTGGCGAGCGCATTGTCTCTGGCTTAGTCCAGAGATTTGATCTCTGTGACTACGTCAGCGACAACGCAGAAGCTTCAAGGGAAAAACTCCTCCGCGCAACGGCGTCTTCATCAACTTGGGCATGCACCAGATCTACATTGGCGTCAACACCTTCGGCGTTTATCCTCACCAAGTTGTTGTTGCAGGAGAGCCTCCCCTTAGCGCCGCAAACGGTCCACGCGGAATACGCCCCGTCAGCAGCGTCGAGGTGATGGTCGCAGCCGGGGTGTAGGCGGGAACAGCAGGCGCCGGATCAAGCAGAGATCCGACGACAAGTGTGCAGGTGGCCACCAAGCAGGCAGCTCCACAACCCACCGAGGTAATTACTTCAACGACAAACCCAGCCGAGGTGCAGGATACGACCCCAAAGGCACCAAGGGTAAGAGGGCCACCTTTGGAAAAACCAGAAAACATTCTCCAGGCAACTATAGATAATTTGACTACACCTGTAGCGCCGATCCTTGATCCGGCAAACGCTCAGGCAGAGTTAGAAGAGACCAGGCAAAAAGTGCTAGCAGAGGCAAAAAAGGTGTCAGCATTGCGGGAGTCTTTAAATAGGACCCTGCGAGAATATGCTAGGGCAAACAAGCAGCGTGCGCCCGAATGTCGTCGAATTGAGACTAAGAGGGAAGAACCTCATAGATGATATCAACAAAGAGCATGATGCTCATAGGGCAGAATCAGTTGATCTAGGTTTGCCGAGATCTGATTACTGCAAAAAGAACTTGAGGGCGGAAAATGCTGCTGCACTAGAGTTAGAAGGATTGACCGGCGAAGCCCGGCAAAAACAGCAAGAGAGAGTGAATGAGCTGGTATGCATTGCGAACTAGCAGAATGAAGAGATGCTCAGGGTAGACCCGGCAAGGCCAGGTGCCTCGCGAATGGTTCACTCGGCTGGTGCAACACCTGCCTTATGGTGGCAGCAGCATCCTCGCCCGGAAACAATGCGCGGAAAGACAGGACGGTAACCTCGGGAAAAAGAAATAAGCAAATTGTTCCATATGATCCGGCGATAGCCGGAAAAGCAAATGAAAATAGAGGCAACAGGAGCCAAGGTAACAGTGGCGAGAGAAACCCCGGCCATGTCGAGAAAGGCAACGGAAGCCAAGGTAATGAAGATCTCGGAAGAGGAGATCTCGGAAGAGGAAATCACGAGAATAATATCCCGGCTGAAGGAAGGAGAGAACCACCACCCAATCCGCAACCGAGATATGAACCTCGGCAGGAAAGAAAAGTGAGACCAGCTCGCCACAATCAGGTGAATGAGAGGTATAATGATGGATATTCCGAAATGGAATATGCGGTTCATGGTGGAAATAACCACTATGGAATGCAGGAAAGAATTCTATACAGAGATTTGCCGTCAGGTGATGCCAGAGTAAAGCTGGACCGGCTATACTGATCCGATCTGTTAGAAGAACAGGGTCCACCAGGTCCGGCATGCTTCGGACCACGGATCATGGGTGAGCCGCCTGTGCCGAACTTTTAGCTGGAGAGAGGCACAAAAACATATAATGGGAGCACCAAACCACAGGATTGGTTGATCGATTATGCCACTACAGTAAAAATAGCTGGCGGAAACTTACGATGGGCAGTGCGATATGTCCCGCAAATGTTGGAAGGACCAGCTAGAGTATGGCTGAATAATCTGCCAGCAGCGACATCAATCGTTGGTTGGATTTTGAAGAAATGTTCGTTAGCAACTTCACCAGTACTTACAAGAGGCCAAACAGGCCGCATCAGCTAGCCATGTGCAAGCAAAGGCCGAATGAGACAGACAGAGAGTTCTTAACTCGGTGGTGTAACCTGAGAAATTCGTGCGAGGGAGTTATAGAATCACAAGCAATAGCTTGGTTCGCTCAAGGATGCCGCTATGCCAGTGTATTATGGTAGCGACTGCAAAGAGATATGCCAACCACTTTGGCAGAAACCATCAGGATAGCGGATTCCTATGCGTTGGGAGACCCGACGCAACCAGAATTAATGTCAGCAGATCATTGGGAACATCAATATCAATATGCAAGAGATGTGGCCGGGTCATCCAGGCGCAATGATTTCAGAGGAATAAGAAGAGAAGAAAGACCGGATTATAGATATGGTTCAACTCAGGTGGCAGCAGTAGTGCAAGATCAACCGAGTCACGGAAACAATCAGCGGCAAAAGAATGGTCCTCAGCAATGGACACCAAGGAATGAAGGGAAAAGACAGTGGACACCAGAGCAAAAGAAGCAATGGCAGGAGAGGCCGAAGTACACGTTTGAGTCTATGTTAGATCAGCCGTGTAAATTTCACACGTCAAATCCGGCCAGGCCGGCCAATCATACAACTCGCCAGTGTGCCTGGATGAAAAATGCAATGGGTAACCCCGTAGGCGTGCAAGCAACGTACCTCCAGGCACATCAGCAGCATCAGCCACAGTTGACTGGAGCAAACGCACAACAACTAATGTTACCACCTCCTCCCCCGAGGTATGATAACTCGGACCGGAGGGATGCTGTGCACCAAGTGATAAATCAGTGTCCGGATGGAAGGACGAACCCAGGAGGTAGTGGACGCAATGATTACAGAGAACATCATCAATCATATTGCGTGTTCACAACAGAACAGCAAGACATGCAAAGTGTGCAGCGCCGGCATATGGAAGTAAATGCAGTTATGCTGGCAGTACCAAGATATATGCCTTGGTCAGATCAGGAAATAACTTGGAGCATAAAGGATCACCCCAGAATAATGCCGAATCCAGGGTCGTACGCACTCGTTCTAGATCCGACATTTGTCGGACCAATCATTAATGTGAAATTTTCAAAAGTGCTCATTAACAACGGAAGCAGTATCAATATCATGTACAAAGATACAATGCATAAACTCGGAATATCGCAGAATATGTTGCAATCCACGAGGACCACATTCCATGGGATAGTACCAGGCCTTTCATGCGAACCCATTGGAAAGGTTCGAGTGGATGTATTATTCGGCACAAGAGATAACTGCAGGGCAGAAAATTTGGAGTTTGAAGTGGTGGACCTAGAGAGTTGTTATCATGCTCTACTCGGACGGCCGGCGTTGGCCAAATTCATGGGCAGCTGCCACATAGCTTACTTGAAAATGAAGTTACCCGGGCCACAAGGGGTGATAACAGTAGCAGGAGATTATAGGAAGTCAATGGAATGTGCTTCAGCCTGATCAAACCTAGCCGAGTCATTGGTAATAGCAAGAGAAAAAAGAAGGATTCTGGAGGTAGCAGCCCTCGCTCGATGGCACAATCAATATGCGGCATTGGCCAATCCGCATGGAAGTGTCTCTTTCCGGCCGACTAAAGAAACAAAAAGTTCGGATAAATGGCGGTTCAGGCGCACCGTCACCATTGGTGCCGGCCTAGATGCTAAATAGGAAAGCGAGCTCACCAACTTCCTCCGTGAGAATCGGGATATCTTTGCATGGTCAACTCAGGATCTGCAAGGTGTGCCGAGGGAGTTGGCTGAACACTCTCTGAATGTAAGGCCAGGAGCAAGGTCGGTGAAGCAACCTCTCCGCCGCTTCGCCGAAGACAGGAGGAAAATAATAGGGGATGAAATAGCTCGACTCCTTGCAGCCGGGTTCATCATGGAGGTGCTATATCCGGATTGGTTATCGAACCCAGTGCTCGTAGAAAAAGAAGAAGGATGATCCGAATGTAGCCATTGTATGGCGAATGTGTATTGATTACACGAACTTGAACAAGGCGTGTCCAAAAGATCCTTTTCCTTTACCTAGAATAGACCAAGTCATTGATTCGACCGTTGGTTGTGAACTATTATCATTTGTAGACGCGTATTCTGGTTTTCACGAGATACCGTTAAATCCAGCCGATCAAATAAAGACTGTGTTTATTACCCCATACGAGGCTTATTGCTATCGCACCATGCCATTCGGCCTGCGTAACACGGGGGCAACATATCAGAGATGTATGCAAAAATGTCTGCATGACCAAATAGGAAAGAATGTACAAGTATATGTAGATGATGTGGTTATCAAAACCAAAGAAAGCAAAACACTACTGGATGATATCCGGCAGACTTTTGCGAACCTGAGAAGGTTCCGAATGAAGCTTAACCCGGAAAAATGCACTTTCGGTGTGCCAGCTGGAAAACTACTCGGTTTTCTCGTATCTAGCCGAGGCATAGAGACCAACCCAACTAAGATAAGAGCAGTAGAAAGGATGGAATTGCCGAGATGTCTAAATGACGTACAGAAGTTCATAGGTTGCTTGGCCTCGTTTAGTCGATTTGTATGTCAGCTGGGAGAGAAAGCATTACTACTTTATCAATTGATGAAGAAATCTGATAAGTTCATTTGGACACCACAAGCAGACAATGCGTTTCATGAATTGAAAAAGATGTTGGTCACAACGCCAATCCTGGCTTCTCCATTATCGAAAGAGCCTATGTTACTTTACATAGCCGCCACGAACAGAGTGGTAAGCGCTGTGATCGTGGTGGAACGAATTGAAGATAATAAATCAGTGCAAAGGCCGGTATATTATCTAAGCGAGGTACTATCAGCCTCAAAACAAAGTTACCCACATTATCAGAAGATGGCATATGGGGTATACATGTCAGCAAAGAAACTTAAACATTACTTCGAATAGCACCCCATCAAAGTGATCTGTGAAGCGCCCATAAAACATATTGAGCAACAAAGATGCAAGTGGCCGAATAGCAAAATGGGCAATTGAATTGTCACCCTATGCTCCGCAATTTGATAGGCGAGATGCGATCAAATATCAGGCTGTGGCCGACTTCTTCGTAGATTGGGCCGAGGTACAATATGAGCCACCTTTACCAGATCCGAATTATTGGACGATGCACTTCGACGGCTCCAAACTAAGAAATGGTTTGGGGGCAGGAATAGTGTTAACCTCGCCAAAAAGAGACCAGCTGAGATATGTGTTACAAATACACTTCTCCGCATCAAACAATGTAGCCGAATATGAAGCACTGGTCCATGGATTGAAGGTGGCGAAAGAGATTGGCATACGCCGAATCTTATGCTACGGAGACTCAGATCTAGTAGTACAACAAGTCTCAGGAAATTGGGATGCGTTAGATGCCAATATGGCCTTATATAGATTTCATGTGCAAAAACTCAGTGGATACTTCGATGGATGTGAATTTCATCATGTACCTCGGGCGGAAAACGACGCCGCAGACACATTGTCAAAACTCGGATCAACCAGACAATAGATTCCCCCAGGTATCGCCCTAGAGCACCCGAGGAAACCATCAATAACACCATCACCAGAGTCCGAATCCATTTTTATGCCGACAAACTCAAGAGAAGATAGTGTGCCGATGGAAGTTGACAAGCAATGTAACCCGGAATTTCCAAAAATGAACCCGGCCGATGCAAGGATGGATATGGGGAAATCCGAGGTAATTATGTCGGTAGAAAATATGGAAATAGATAGCGAGATTCCCCCAGAAAAAATCATACCAACATGGGCGCAACCCATATTTTCTTTCCTCAAAGATGCGATTTTGCCGAATGACGAGGTAGTGGCAAGACAGACACTGATAAGAGCTAAAGCTTATACAATCATAAACAATGAGCTGTATAAAAGGAGCGTCACAAGCGTGTTGCAAAGATGTGTGAACTCGGCGGAAGGCCAGGAGATCCTCCTAGATATACACCAAGGAGAATGCGGGCATCACGCCTCGTCCAGAGCTTTAGTGGCCAAAGCATTCAGGCATGGGTTTTATTGGCCAACAGCGTTGAAAGAGGCCAAAGAACTGGTCAAAAAATGTAATGGTTGCCAGAGATATGCCAGCAAAATACATATGCCATCGTCCGAGTTAAAAACGATACCAATTACTTGGCCATTTTCTGTATGGTGCTTAGATATGGTAGGACCATTTAAGCCGTCCCGAGGCGGGATGACCCACATATTGGTCATGGTGGACAAATTCACAAAATGGATTGAAGTGAAGCCAATAAAAAAATGTGATGGGCCCATAGCAGTGAAATTCCTCAAAGATATTATCTTAAGATATGGTTACCCACACAGTGTTATTACAGACAACGGTACAAACTTTGCCGAAGGAGCTTTCGCTAGATTCTGTCAAGAGAAGCATATAAGACTAGATGTCGCATCGGTGGCTCACCCAGCATCTAACGGGCAAGTAGAAAGATCTAATGGACTAGTATTGTCCGGAATAAAACCACGACTCGTCGAGCCGCTGCAAAGGTCGGCAGGGTGTTGGATCGAGGAACTACCAGCAGTATTATGGAGCCTCAGGACTACCCCAAACAGATCAACAGGCTATACACCATTTTTTCTGGTATATGGAGCAGAAGCTATGCTTCCAGCCGACATAATACATGACTCGCCAAGGGTTAACCAATATACAACCGCTGAGGTAAATGAAGTAGCTCGGCAGGATGATGTCGATCTGCTAGAAGAAGCCAGGGAGCTGGCGTTATCAAGATCAACTATTTATCAGCAGGACTTGCGACGATATCATAGCAAGAAGGTAAATCCGAGAGTGTTTAAAGAAGGAGATTTAGTTCTCCGACTGGTGCAACGCACGGCCGGCATGCACAAACTGTCGCCCCCATGGGAAGGACCATTCATCGTGAGTAAAGCATTGCACAATGATGCGTATTACCTAATCGATGCTCAGTCACCAGGAAAGAACAAGGCAGACAAAGCCGGCGAAGAGTCGAAAAGACCATGGAACGTAGCTTTGTTTCGTCCATTCTACTCATAGGAGTCATCTACGACAAATCGTAAAGTGACGCTTCAGGGCAGAGCATCAGCTATGTATTAAACCTCGGCGCCCAGAGCAGTGGCTCGGGGACTGCCATATGTTGTTTTTTGATTTTGTGTTATGTGTTAAACCTCGACACCTTGACCAGTGGCTCGAGGACTGCCCTATATTGTTTCTAAGTTTGGTTTATGTATTGAACCTCGGTGCCTTGAGCAGTGGCTCGGGGACTGCCATATGTTGTTTTTGATTTTATGCTATGTATCAAACCTCGGCACCTTGAGCAGTGACTTGGGGACTACCCCATATTGTTTCTAAGTTTGGTTTATGTATTGAATCTCGGCGCCCAGAGCAGTGGCTCGGGGACCGCCATATGTTGTTTTTTGATTTTGTGTTATGTGTTAAACCTCGGCACCTTGAACAGTGACTCGGGGATTGCCCTATATTGTTTCTAAGTTTGGTTTATGTATTAAACCTTGTTGCCTTGAGCAGTGGCTCGGGGACTACCCTATATTATTTCTAAGTATGGGTTATCCCTTGTTACAAGAGTGGGTATCAAACCTCGGCACCCAGAGTGATATTATTTCGCTCTCCCCAAACATGGCCTTCGAGATTTACGCCCAGATTAACAGTCCAAACCATAGCAGTCAAGTTGTGAAGATTATCAAAGTCAGGCAATATTGGACACCGAACCACGGTAGGGCAAAGGCAAACATACACTCCAAACTCAAGAAATTGAAGGCTATGAAAGCAAATATTCGGACAAACAAGGATCAATTTAAACAAAATGATAACAATTACAACCGCGTGCGCCTCAGCGGTGACAGGCAAAAGAGGTTCATACCACAGAAAAATACGGACAAATGTTTGACACACATCATACGCCCGGCATACCAGGGATAAGAAATGACTTAGAGTTTTTTAAACCGGAGAGGCAACGACTTGATCAGGAGCTGGGCACTCCGAGGTAGGTGGTACTTCGGCCGAAGTTGCCTCGCCCTCCACAGACCCAGGAGCGACTTCGGAGGAAACCCGAGGCTGTTGAGAAACATCATCTTGAGCCGTGGAATGCCCAGTACCTTTGGAGGAGGATCGCGCGTCACCATTTCCACCTGAGCTCGAGCTGGAATCACCAGAAGTAGCCGAGTCACCCTCATCTTCGCCCTGTTCGGCTGAGATATCATCAGAGGCATCCTCAACTTCGACCTCGTCTGCCAGGTCAGGAAGAAAACTCGGCCCCTCATTCCAGTTATGCACGTCTGCATACTCAACAAGCTGGAAGGCACGAGCTTGCCAGAGAGCGACAAATTCTGGGTCCACAACCCAACGGGAACCAGTGCGCAAATTTATCAAGGTATCAAGGAAATATCCTCATACCATGACATAATGACCGTGAGAGCCATATCAGCACCACCGTCGTCCGTGATTCCTCCAAAGACTTAGCTGTTTTTCGGATGCCATTAATCTTTCCACCAATACTTTGACCTCATCAATATCGAGTCCCGAAGTATTCGCCGGAAGAACATGGTAGGCGGATAGCCTGCACCAAATCCCTGCCCATAATCTTCATCGGACCAACAGCAGCTAACAACAACCAAGAAATCTTCCATCGAGTACTCGAGTTCGCATCGTGAACGCCTCGGCGCTACGAGCATTAATCACCGCTTTAGAGCTCACGGGCTTAGCTTCGGAAAATGGTTTGCATAAAACAAAAGTCGTCGGTCAACGAAGAAAGGAAAAAGATAACTCGGCCGCGGTCAGAAGCTTACGGTGAATATAGCTCAGCATTATCTGAAGATCTTTAGCCCAGTCACTCTTGCTTTTCTCAAAGCGAGTGATCTCCTCGCTCATCCCCGTGTCTTGATTCGGCAGCCTCGAGGAGCTCTTTATTTTTCTGCAATTGCAGAGCTAGCTGATTCTTCTCCTCGGAGAACTCCTGGTCGACTTTTTCTAACTCAGACTTCTGAGAAAGCTTGAGGGACTCCACCTCGGCGCGCAAGCGAGTTATCTCGTCATCTTTATCTTTCAGCTGCGCCGAGTGAGTGGCGGCTTGTTCTAAAAAATGCAGCATCATATCAGGCATGGGTATGCATTCTTGGTATGACGCTGCAAAAGTTTGTAACTCGTCTATACCGAAGCCAGAAGGGTTAAGAGAAACCCGGTGCATATTTCACATAGATATGCGTAAAAGAAAAAGAGTAACTAACCTTCTAGGGCCTTGACTTTCTTTTCAAGACGGATATTAAGATTGTTGATATTACCTATTCACCAGCAAAGTCAGCTAACACCTCACTTCCAAAGTAATAAGAATTTTAAGAATAATGCAAAAGCTCGTTAACTTACCAGCTTTCTTCATCACGGGAATGACCTTCTCGTACTTATCTTTCAACTTTTTATGGGCAAAGAGCAGCCTTTGGAATTCGGCGGTACGCCGATCATGCGCAACCTAAGCAACAGAACAAATAGCAATAAGATATTCGAACATAAGACAGATCCGAATCAAGCAAAGCTTAATTCGGATCTAGGTGGCTGGATATTCGAACATAAGACAGATCCGAATCAAGCAAAGCTTAATTCGGATCTAGGTGGCTAGATATTCAAAGCTCAGACAGATCCGAATCAAGCAAAGCTCAATTCGGATCTAGGTGGCTGGATATTCGAACATAAGACAGATCCAAATCAAGCAAAGCTTAATTCGGATCTAGGTGGCTAGATATTCGAAGCTCAGATAGAACCGAATCAAGCAAAGCTTAATTCGGATCTAGGTGGCTGGATATTCAAAGCTCAGACAGATCCGAATCAAGCAAAGCTCAATTCGGATCTAGGTGGCTGGATATTCGAACCTCAGGCAGATCCGAATCAAGCAAAGCTCAATTCGGATCTAAGTGGCTGGATATTCGAACTCTAACAAAAAACTGAACTAAGTAAAGCATTATAAAACTTCCAAACGAATAACAAGTTATTCGATTGCAAGCTTCGGGGACTAGAGTATATATAATAGCATCCGGAGGACTAATCAAAACTCCATAAAAACAATTACCTCATTCATCTTGTCACTGTCAAGAACGATCTTGGCAGCCAGATGTAGGCGGCTGCTGATGTCGGAGAGTTGAAATGGCTGGCTGCTTGGATTACCCTCGAGCTGATCGACAGCGTTCCAATTGTTGGCATACTCGACCAACGAGCCGAGACTGTTCCCACTTTCCGTGCGAGTCAGAACTTTACCTCGGACATGTTGGGTAGCCACCGCCGCCGCGTGACTCTTGTGGAGAGCAAGCTTTGTATTAGCAGCCGGGGTAACAGTGCTCTTGGCAGAGGAATCCCCCTTGCGCAGCGCATCAGCAATTGTAGGCTGAGATGAGCTGGCAAGTCCTTTCTGAGAGGACGGAGGCTTGGTAACAACGATCTTTCTTGCCTTAGGAGAGGCGTCGGCAGGAGCCGTTACCTCGGCACTTGGAATGACGTCTTTAGGAGCCGGAGGGATTACGGTGTCTGAGGGCGCCGAGATATTGGTATCCTCGGCTAAAATCGGAGTAACAGCAAGGGTTGTGGGGGTCAAAGGGACCTCAGGCGAAACTTTAGGGTTCACGGAGGAGGCAGCAGGCTCAGTAGAAATATCTACTGGCCGAGTTGTATCGGCATCAACAGAAGAAATCTCAGGCGCATCCTGGCGAGGTGGCGTCTGATTCGGAGCAGGAGGAGAACCAGCGCGAGCAGGACTCTGAACTCTGGTATCCTCAGGAGGCGGAGGAGAAGGCGGCCGAGTCGTACGACTCGTCATGCTAGGACCGGTGGGCTTAACAGAAAGAGGAGCTCTGCAAAGACAAGAAGATCAGGTCAAAAAGCAGAAAGAGAGAAACAAGAAATACAAACAAAAGCAACTCACCCAGTAACCCCGGGCATAGTTTTGCGCTTGGAGGTCTTGGGTGACTTTATTCGTTTCTTGGGAGCCGCTTCTGAGGCACCGGCTGGAGCACTACGTTTCCCCGAGGTAACAGGAGGCCGGGAGATAAGAGGCTCGGCGTCGTGAACCTGACCGACCGGATTAGCTAAGAAAGTAGAAGCCAGAAATGCATAAGAAATTGGCATTGCGGAACCTACCTCTAGAACTTGGACCTCGTCCGAATCACCTTCCTCCTCGTGGGTCGTGGTCTTGCCGCGGGCGCGAGCCGGAGCAAGATCCGACTTGGGGACGAACTCCTCCGAGTCCGGCTCCCCGCTGTCCGGAGTGTTCCGGTCCGCGGGCCATGGGAGGGACAAAACCTCGGCATCCTCGACCTTCTGCTCCTCAAACCTCTGCAAGACAAGAAAGAGAAAAATTAACAAGAGAAAACACGGATGCGGTTAAAAGATAAAACATGACTGCGAGAACTTACTCTGGGAGGAGGGTTCTCGCAGGTGAACGGCTTCAATCCCCAGGCCCAGTCCTCTGGCATCTCCATCTTAAAGATAGCCCGAACGCGCTTGAAGATAAGGTAATTGTCCAGCTCCACCGTCGAGACTCGGTTGGGATCAAGAGGACCGCTCATGTAGCAGAGCTTGTGTGTGCATTTCTGGAATGGGCAGACCCGGCTGCTAACGAAGGTAGTCATCAGATCCTCGCCGCGTAGCCCGGAGCGGATCAGTTCCTTCAGCCGAATCTCAAAAGCTTCGGCCAGAGCATGACTCTTCCTCGGATTATAGGTCCAGTTCTTCTTGGAAGGAGTACCAATGGAAAAAGCAGGGAGCTGAATCCTATCCTCATTCCCAGAGTTCTTGACATAAAAGAATGACTTATGCCACTTCTTGCATGATTCTAAACCTACAACGCGAGGAAATTCGGATTTCCTCCGAGGTGTGATTGACGCGACACCACATTGGGTAAGCAACTTCTCGGAGGGTTGAAGAGATTTGTCTGGGACGACATTGGATCTAATCTGGAAAAACTTTGACCAAACATGCATAGACGGCCATAGGCCGAAGTATCCCTCTGAGGCAGAGATGAAGGCAGAAAGAGAGGCAATGGCATTAGCAGAAAGATGATGCGGCTGCAGGCCGAAGTAATCAAGGAACTCCCTAGCGAAATCACTGAGGGGGAGACCAAACCCACGAGCGAAATGTGACATGAAGACGACGTACTCGCCCTCCCTAAGGACTGGAGACTATTCGCTGCCGGGTAAGCGACAGGCTACCTCGGCAGGAATCCGGCGAGTTCGGATTAACCACTCAACCTCTCGGCGGGTGACGGAAGAGCCCTTCCACGAGCCCCGCTCGGGCCCAGACGCATCATCATCGTCCTTAATGAGCGCACCGCTGATGGAGCTCGACATGAGGTCGTCGGAAGAACTTACGGAGGAATAAATAGCGGCGGAGGGAAACCTAGAACTGCAAAGCCCCGTCGTGGTTCTCTGGCAACAGCGGGCGAAGAAGAAACCACCGCGCCAGAACTAAAGAAAAGCAGAGATGTCTAGAGGAAAGCCTAGGCGTTAAGAACGGATAAACTCACCGGCGACGACGCCGGAGCAAGCGAACGGGGACGAGGTCGACGGAGCAGTGCGGCGGAAGCCTTGCCGTCCAAGACCCAGATGGGCGCACGGCGGCGGAAGCACGAACGGGCGCGGAGGCGAGAGGAAGAAGAAGGGCACCAGTGAGCGGAGGGGGAAAGTGAATCCCCTAGCCCCGTGCCCCTATTTATAACCGCGCCGCCTGAGAAGTAGTGGGATCGTGGGTGTGGCAGTTATCTGTGTAGATCATGTACGCGGCACGATCGCACGCTGCTAAGTGGAACCGCACCAACGACCACACGATGATAGAAAAGGTCAAGATCCTCACGAGCGGAAGCAGACGAGGGCGTCAGAAGCCGACGCCGACAGCGCATAATTCTCAGCTTGTCGGTGGGACACCATGAAAAGGCATCAGAGCCCGTCAAGGACAATCAGAGGAGGAAAACTAGAAAAACAATGATGAGTATGACATGTAGGACGAGGCGTACGCGATAAGATATGCAGATACCTCGAACGAGAGAAAGATAACTCGGAAACAATGGGAAATGAATATCGTGAAACTGATACGGCCCGACCGAAGTTATAGGCAGGACCGTACCAGCTTCGGGGACTAATGTTGGAGAGGTGACCCCGGATAGGGTAAGGACGGGGGAAAGACGAAAGGAGATTCCCCGTCCAGTTTCCGAGTTATACTCTAAATCGGCCGAATCCTGTAAAGGTCGGCCGAGGTGTGTAAGAGTAGGACTCTTATGATAATAGCAAGGCATTACCCGGCCGGGATACTGCGTAAGTCGGCCGGGTCAGCCCAAATAATCTTAATGCAGGTGAAGGCCAAGCCGAGTTATACGAGACGGGGCCGAATGATATGAAGCTTGCAGGAGAAAGAGATGCCAATAGTCAAACTCTAGTCGCAGGCTAGGGAGAATCTGGACAGAGCCAAACACAAAGGACAAGGCGCAGAGCGATAGAGGGGCAGAAGGAGGTCACGGAGGTGACAGTCCTGAAGCCCGAGGCATGCAGGTGGGGTTCTCTGGAACCTTGCCGCCGTTAGAAGGGCGACACGGAAAGGAGGCCGCCGAGATACTATATAGGGACAAGCATATTCCTCGAATATGCTTGCCACGTCATCCCTAGAGGAGCCCAAGGTTCTCCTTTATAAGGGGAGGCTTGGACTCTGAGAAGGGCATCGACTCATTTAGTACCGTAAGACTGGTAAAGTTCTCCGTCTCTACTTGTACACAGCTTAAGGAGCACTTGTAGCCCAAGGAAGAGGAAATAAAGATCTTTACCTTAGTCTTTTGTGTGTAGAATCAACTACATCTTCCCTCCCCAGATCCCTCTAGCATCCATTGGCCCCATACTTTAGCCTACCCATGGCATCTGCCGTACCACCACCACGACACAACTACGAAGTTCTAATTCCATCAGCAGCGAACCGGTAACACACCGACATATGGGCCCCATTCAGTTGGAAATGTGTATTGTACAAATAATATAATATGTTTCCATTTAGGATTCTAATTCAAACAAAGAACTAATTGGCTGAGTGGTATTTAGGAAGTAAAATATCACTACCGTAGAAATTTAGCCAAAAAATCTGACCAATACAAATCCTAATCCAAATATAGTTAATCTGCTCGTCTTTAACAATTAAAGCCCTAGATTTTTTAACTGGAAAAATGACCAGTGTCCAATTATTCACTTGATGTGAGGCTACGAAAATTGGATGTGTGTAGGCTTTAGATCAATTAAGCCTAAAAATCAAATATTTATAAAGTCAACTATCAATCGGGCAAGAGTCCAATTTGTGCATGTCTAAAAGTAAGAGAAATAGTCCAATTCAATTTTTAACTAACACACCAGCCGTTAGGCCCTATGAAAATGACCTTCCAATCATCCATATTCGTTCAAAGCTAGGGAGCTTAGAGCTCTTTAGATATTTCATCTACTTCGACCCATGTTTGATCAACTATTAGTCTACTAATATGTAATTTATTCCAAAATACATGATGTATTTTATTTAATTTGACGAATATTGGATCAACTTGTTAGAAATATGTCCAAGAGGCGATAATAAAATTGTTATTATCATATTTCGTGTTCATGATAAGTGTTTATTCTTCATGTTATAATTGTATTAACCGGAAACTCAATACATGTGTGATTACATAAACAACATCGTGTCCCTTAGTAAACCTCCACTAGATTAGCTTATTGATTAAATGATGGTTAATGTTTTCTAATCATAGTCATGTTTTGTCAATTAATAACAAGGTCATGTCATAAGAAGAAGAATGTGATGGACATACTCAACCTTAGCATATCAAATTTGATGTGTCACTAAGTTTAAATTGCCAAAGTTTTTTCATGTCAAGTTGTTGACTATGCATTATTACACCCACCCAATACGCCTAGGGAGAGCCACTCACACATTGATGAGGGTGAAGACACGGTGATGGAGATTGGCGTGTCGATGCTGGTGGTGGCGACTACATAAAAATATTTCTCTAGCATGAAGAGAGGTGAATTAGATTTGGAAAACCATAATATGGAAAATCATGTTTTTCATGGTGGTGGTGCTCTGTTTCACGAATAACTCTATAACCTTAACCCTGGTACAACGATCTTTTTCTCGTATTTGTGGGATTGCCTCAAAGGAGGGGACAAGGCGGTGTCCCAGGGCTGGGGGCCAACCATGGCACACCCATAGGGTGCATGCATGCAATGGGCCCACCTGAAGCCCTAGCGACCTCGTGGTCCTCTCCTTTGGCCTATTGGGTTTTTTTATAAAACCTCCCGTCATATTTTAGTTTATTTTATTTTATATGTTTTCTGCATGAAAAGACAAAAGGAGGATTTTTGCTAAAAAGCATAATTTTTTGGCAATTTTATTCAAAGTTTGATGATATTCTGGGCACAACCCTGAGCAAGACTTATGCAATTTTTTGTTTAAAGGAATTTTATAATAGTTTTGGAGGACCTTTACGTAGGAATTGTTTTATATTTTCTTAGGATTTAAATGCACGGTATTTTTTCTTAGATCCCACATCGTGAAATTTCTCCTTTGTTTATGCGGCAGCTGTCTTACACACCAACACCATCATGTATTTTCTAGTAACGCAACCAAACAACATTTATTCCTCCATCCCATCAGAAATTTATATAGATTCACATGTATTAGATAAATTGGTATGCAAAAATTGGAACGGACCAAACCAGCCAAACTAGCTAGTTTCACCCTAGTATATTTTACTCACAAATGGAATTTTACCTTTGGAGTTGGTATAATAATTTAAACTAGTCCAAACCGCCAAACCAGGCAAACCGTGTTTGCACATGCTTATCTAGATGCACTTTAATATATAGATATGTACTACTTTCTCCGTTTTAAAATATAAGAGGTTTTAGCTTTGTAAAACAAATATATCTAAACTACTTTTAAGCTCCATTTGGGAGCTCCGTTTTTTTTTGAAGTATTATGAGGATACTTCAGTTTCTACAAATACCAAAGTATTGAATACTTCAAGTTGTTTGGGTTGAAACAATAATGTGGTTTTGTAAACTAAAGTATCATCAAAACTGTAGTTTTTTTGCCGTATAAAAAACTTCAGCCCCAACCTCTTTTTTCTAAAACAGAAAAAACGCTCGTTTCACTCTTTAAAAAACTCATCTACTATCATTGGTTTTCACGGCCTGGTCAAGATGCAATGACTTGTTCCCATGCCGAGGTAGCACTACCCAGCACTGTCCCAGCAGGCTATGAAAACAGCCGCACTATATTGCAAGGGCATGATTCAAACAGCTGTAGCATCACATGAACCCATCGTTCCTAGTACAAGGTTGCATGCAGTCTGGCACATCATAATTGCACTATTAGAGCATACCCACTTGTTGGACGTTTTAGGCCGAAATTCGGACCAAAATAGCGCCGGACGGATATAACTTTCGGTTTGAAAACACTGAGTTTTCCACGTGCGTTCCCAGGCCGAGCTCCCAGACGAAGGAAAAAAGGGCGAAAAAATTGAATATTTTTGTTCCCGATAAAATCTCCAGTCCAAGGTGTTCGACAGGAGTACGCCCAACAAGTTCAGCGACAAAATTATTACAGAACTAGGTAAAACGGTACGGCAATCACTCGTTGATGTCAGCAAGTGCACATATCGTTTGTAGCTAGTTTCGAAGTTAAGATATCTATCCCACGGGAAGCCCAAAGGAAAGTGTTTATGAGTGAAGTCTCTGTCACATTCAAAGTTGTCACAAGTCTTCGAGTGAATTGACTGCAAGTGATGAAATAAGAACAAAATTTGGAGTAAAATGAATGTATGTAAATATATCTAAAATGTAAACTTTAGAAATAAAAAACATAAAAGTAAAAAACGATTCGATTGTTTGTTGTTTTCCGCAGATGACAAAGCAGACGCGGGAAGATACAATTCATGGTGATAGTTATTATGCCAGGTGGATGAGTGACGAGGTTAACAATTATAATGTTATAAGTGTGTGTAGGCGAGCAATCCATAATTAGCCAGAACTTCTCTTGATAGATTTTATCCCAACTTCAATAATCATACTAGTCTGTTACCAAAACCATGGCCAGTCACTAGGCAATTAAGATCCTTCAGGTTGCTTAACAATTAAGCTCCTTGGATTGAACTAATGCAATAGGCATAGTGGCTCCTCGTGCTCCTCGAGTTAAACTGGTTTTTCATTGATATCTCTGTTTCACTTAGGGGTTGCCGGTCTGCTAGCAAACAAGTTCTTATCTATGTAGAACAAAGTATCATGTTGTCTGGGTCCTTAATTAGACAACAAGCATTAGGCAACCCATAGATAGTCAAGCACACAAAATATAGTAATTAAAATCAATCATAAATTAATGGAAAGTATATAGACACATCACATCTCACCAATCCCCTACATCTCCCACGCCCAAAGGAACTTACTCACATATGAGAGAAGAAAGCATCATTGATATAATTAAATAAGGGGAGTTTTTCTCGATATTACCGTGGAGATCCACAATAAGAATAAAAAATCAATCCAACACAATTTAAGATAGTAAGAAACAATCTCAAACCCTAATCTTGCAAGGTGAAGATTTCTCTTTCTCAAATCAAGTAATGGCCATGGGGGTGTTGTGGCTAGGAGGTTGAAGATCGTGGAGCGAGATGAAGAATGTCTTCCCGTCTTCTCCGGATCTCTTCTTTCTCCCTTCTAGGTGGAATGTCGGTTGTTGTGTTATGATTTCGTGTATGCCTCTTTCACGAAAGTTGTTCCTTTTGACAGGACAAAGGCGGTGGCAACTATACGGCGGGAACTATACGGCCGGAGAAAATGTTCCCGCCATATAGTTGGTCGTTAAACCTACTGGTTGTCTTTCTCGATTGCTTCCAAAAAGAGATTTGCTTATTTTCGCCTGAATATTGTATTTTTGCTGTTGAAACCTTCCGTTGATGTTCAGAACCTGAAACATACACTGAAAACCAAGTTTTCTTCGCTACCGAAGTATTAACGTTAGGTAAAGCTAGAAAACCATCAAATCAAGACGAAAACCATCAATAAAAACCATTAAAAATGTATCGAATCTTAGAGCTATCAACTCCTCCAAGCTTAGATGTTGCTCGCCCTCTAGTGACAAGGAAATAGAGAAGAATAGCGGAGATTCGAAACTAAAATAAAAGAACTTACAAGATCGAATTGGTTCCAAATTCCTTTCTTCACAATTCCTGCAATCTTAAACATGACCATACAAGTATTTACAAGATTGCACTGAGTCCACTTCCTAACCACGTATATCTTACTAGCGAATAAATTATATGCCCGAGCAAGTGTCAATAGTTTAGCTAGGAAAGTGAAACAAATTCTTTTGGTTTCTCTCTTTGTTGAAAGGTAAAAGACTTTTTGCTCTTGTTTATTTAATCAATTAAGAGTACTCAAGTTGGCACCAAAAACATTCAAATTAAGAACAACTCATATACTCTCATGTCAAAATTTCAAGACCCTCAAAGCACCTATTTTCTTTCCTTGTTTTTCAAAAATTTCAGCTCTTCCATAGAGAAATCATGCCACTATTTTTAACATGTTAATTGGGATTGTGTTGCGTACTCGTGACCATGTCAATAGATAATGTTGAGCAATAATGGGCCAGAGGAGTACTACAACTTCACTTAGAATGTGAGACCACGAGGAGACTAAATTTTTTACTCGTCATAGCATTGTAGCTATAGACGCTTACATAACTCAATAGCCGAAATCAAGTGGTTTCCGACATTTAGATCATTCGTTGGCCATCAGAGTTAGTACTTCCTCATGGAGCACGACAGTATTGTAATAAAACACATAAAGCAATATCTTACTTTAATTATTAGAAAAACAGTGGCATAATCTCTACTACTTCAAAGCACTTATTTTATCAAACAATTTCATTCAAACATGCTATCAATTCTATTATATTAAGCTCAATGGAGTTGAGTAGTTTCTAAAATCAAATCCTTTGGGCTAAACATGGACTCAAGTCATCTTTTGGATGTTTTTTCTTGTTGTAAAAATGTTGGAAATATTCTAACCAAGTTCATTGCTCATTATTTCAAAGCTAAAAAGGAGACACTAGCAAAGGAATAGAATTTATAGGATAACAAGCTAAGTGGGGAGTGACTCAGGAGCAAGCGAGCAAATAGTTGTAGGGTTAATTTAAAATTGTAGAAGAGGCGATGAAAGGAATGTGATACCTCCTCTTACTTGCTTCGTTCTTGTATTTGAGTTGAACTCCGTTATATTTCCCTATTGCCAAGTCACCTAAAATTGAATAATTTACGAGAGAAAGAAAGAAACAAATTTGCAATAGAAGTTACAACTAATTTTTGTGAGTTTTTGATTTAGGAATGCAAAACTGAAAGTAAACATGCAATTTTTAAGGAAGTGAAATAAATCAAAAGAAGAAATAAAAATATGAATGCAAAGTTTGGAGGTTTTCAAACCTCCCCCAAGCTTAGGTTGTTGTCAGGCTTAGTTGTTGCCGTCATTCGACGGCTGGTACAGGTACTACTGGTAGTAGTTGGTAAAGTTGGTTATGAAGTGACTGAAACTGCTAGTGAGGGAACTAACATCCTCATTCACTCCCTAAAGAGTGTGGTTGATCTCCCCAACGCGCTGGTTAAGCTGCAGAAATTCTTGATAGGGGACATTGTTGAACCCCTGTTGTTGTTGCTGCTGATTGGGCCATGGGTCCCAGGGTCCTTCCTATTGTTGTTGTTGTCCTTCCCAAGCAGGATTGTCCTGCTCCTGCTCCTTCTCATCCTGTTGCTCTCCTTCTTCATCCTCTTCGGGGTTAGGCTGGAATTCAGCCATGATCTCCCTCACTTGGTCTTGGGTGAGGATCCAGTTGTCCTTCCCCAAAATCGAGAAAGATTGTGGACAAGGCAGCGGCACCTGCTCATCCTGTGAGGCATCAGGATAACCAAACTGATATGCTCGGAGCATTTTGTCAGCTCGGTAGACACCGAGAAAGCCACAAGAAGATATATATTTGACGTCCATAAGTATGGAGCCGTCAACAGGTTGCATAACATGTATTGGAATCTCATAGGCTTGGACAAGGTGGGTTACCAACCCACCAATGCGAATGTCACCTTTTCTTTTGTTACTCTGGTGGTGGAGGTGTTGGAGGAGTAGAGCCGCAGGATTGGGACTCTGCGGTGCACTAGGGAAGAGTGCCTTGGTGATCATGGCCATGTCTGCATTAGCCATGGAACCGGTATCTCCTCTTCCCAACAGAGTGTTAGAGAGGAACAAGGTGAAGTAGCAGATTGTCGGGTTTTGAATGGTGGACATCTTCTTCTGGTAGAAGTCCCTTCCACCATTAACAGAAATAACCTCTCAAGTTTATTTGCTTGAGACGCCATATAAATTTGTTACAGTTGGTTCCCCATCATGAGGGAATCCAAAATCATCACAAAATTGTTGGAAAGAAATTTGATATGGTCGTTGGTTTATGGTGAAGCTCACCGTGCACGCATTACCTTTCTCCCTGTAGTCATCGTAGGAGGCGAGGAACTCAAAGGTGAGCTTGCTGTAGGTGTAGTGGCTTACGTAGGCGAGGAGTGATAACCCTAAACTTGCGCACATGTGGTCGAAATCCGATCTCAACCCTGCCACGGTGAGAAAGGCATCATCGGCCCAACGTGTGGGCATCACCCGCCTTGATGAAACCATGGCGCACTTGTTGTTAAGCTCAGCCAGAGTCCCGAGATCTCACCACGTTGGCGCTTGTTATTGCGAAAAAGGCTACCAAGGTTGTTCATCTTGATGTACTGAAAAAAATCATCATAAAATCTTAGGCATATAGTTTCTTCATGATATATGAGTGATTCTACGTAGAAAAAATTAATCCTAACGTGAGAAATCAAAAGCAAAAATCAAAAAGACTTGAGTTCATACACTAGATCAATGTGAGAGTTTTAACCATGGAATTCTGAAAATAAAAAATGGATAGGGAGAGAAACATACCGATCTATTGATTCCCTAACTCAAACAAACGAAATCCACGAAGAATCGAGAATTCTAGGTGGGTTTTGAGGAGTTTGAAGAGAGAATATGAAAGAAAAGTGAGGAGGAGGAAGAACCCTATCCCTGCCGGCTCGTTTAAGTGGTCGCACGAACTATACGGCGGGAACTATACAGGCGGGATATATAGTTCCCACCGTATAATTGCGGCGGCAGCGAAAATTAGGGTTTATTTTCGTCAGATCCGAACTATACAGCTGTAACTATATGGACGGAGAAAAACCTCTCGCCGTATAGTTTGTAGTTAAACGTACTGTCCCCCGAGATACAATTTGTGAAAAGGGTTCGATAAATATACGACTAAAACTATACGTCCAGAAAAATATTCCCGCCGTATAGTTGGTCGTTTGACTCTCCAGAATATGTTTTTCGCCCAAATTTTTTAGAGATATATTTTTTAATCTGAACAATATGTTTAGGCTAGTTTTTGTAGATAAAACTCAAACTTAATTTTTACACTTAATCTATGTTTATTCAGTCGATATTTTTACTACTTTTTGATAGCTGCATCTTTATGGACGCACTTCCGCAAGAATGTCTGTGAAAAAGTTGTAGGAATGCGATAAATATTTTATTCTACAACTATTTTATTAATGTGATGGGTTGACTCTCATTAAGAATTTTATTAAAAATGGTCGAGTATTTCAACCTTCTCTTTGTTCTCGAATTCTTACCTTTGGTTGCCCCTTATCAAGGGCACTTACCACTTGAACTCGTTTTGCCAGTGGAATATACCTTTCTCCCGCTTCTAGCTTCTTTGGAAAATACCTGATAATTTCAGCATCATAAACATTGAACATTAATCAACTGACGCTCCTGTAGTACTAAGGAAAGCTCTTCCAAGTATTATAGATAATTTTTCATCCTCTGGCATTTCAAAAATAATAAAATCAGTGGGAATAACATGTTCATCTATTCTAAGTAGAACATCCTCAATCATACCAATGGGTTGTTTAGTGGATTTGTTAGCCATCTGTAAAGTGATAGAAGTAGGGGATTACTCCCCCAATCCTAACCTTTATAGAGGGAATATGACATTACACTAACTCCTGCACCTAAATTACACAAGGCATTGTGAATATCAGTTTTGTCAATTGAGCATGAAATAGTTGGTATTCCGGGATCTCCCAACTTAGACAATAACCTCCCATTAGCAGGATATAAGAAGAAGATTGATATGGATCTATAAGAAGAAGATTGATATGGATGGAAATGTTCACATCCATAAAGCTCAATTTTTTGCAAAAGGTTTTCGACAAGTTCAAGGAGTTGACTACGACGAGACTTTCTCGCCCGTAGCGATGCTTAAATCTATACTGATAATTATAGCCATTGCTGCACATTTCGACTATGAAATATGGCAGATGGATGTCAAGACGGCTTTCCTAAATGGAATCCTAACTGAGGACGTGTATATGATGCAGCCCGAAGGTTTTGTCGATCCAAACAATGCTGGAAAGGTATGCAAACTTCTGAAGTCCATTTATGGGCTGAAGCAAGCATCTCGGAGTTGGAATATTCGATTTGATGAAGTTGTAAAGGAGTTTGGCTTCATAAAAAACGAACAAGAACCTTGTGTTTACAAGAAAGAAAGTGGGAGAGCGCTGGTATTTCTAATCTTATATCTAGATGACATATTGCTGATTGGAAATGACATTCCTATGCTCGAGTCTGTTAAGACCTCATTGAAAAATAGTTTTTCGATGAAGGACTTGGGAGAAGCGGCATATATTCTGGGCATCAAGATCTATAGAGATAGATCAAGGAGGCTAATTGGATTAAGCCAGAGTACATACATTGACAAAGTGTTGAAACGGTTCAGCATGGAAGAGGCTAAGAAGGGGTTCTTGCCCATGTCTCATGGCATAAAACTCAGCAAGACTCAGTGTCCTTTGACTAATGATGAGCGTGAGCACATGAGTAGGTTTCCATATGCTTCGGCTATTGGATCCATCATGTATGCAATGATATGTACTCGCCCAGATGTTTCCTATGCTCTAAGTGTTACAAGCAGATACCAGGATGATCCGGGTGAAGGTCACTGGACAGCGGTAAAGAACATCCTTAAGTACTTGAAAAGGACTAAGGATGTGTTCCTAGTTTATGGAGGTGAGGATGAACTCAGTGTAAAGGGTTACACAGATGCGAGTTACCTTAACGACTCAGATGATTCGAAATCGCAATCAGGTTATGTGTTTGTCATGAATGGTGGTGCTGTGAGCTGGAAAAGTTCCAAGCAAGATACGGTGACCTCCTCTTCAACAGAAGCTGAATATATTGCTGCCTCGGAGGCCGTAAAAGAAGTTGTTTGGATTAGGAATTTCCTGATCGCTCTCGGTGTGGTTCAGGGCGCGTCCAATCCCTTGGATGTTTATTGTGATAACAATGGTGCTATTGCATAGGACAAGGAACCTAGAAAGCACTAGAAGAACAAACATATCCGCATGCGTTACCATCAGATTCGAGAGTTCGTTGAGGATGGTAGTGTCATGATATGCAAAATACATACGGACTCAAATGTTGCTGATCCCTTGACTAAGCCTCTCCCGCAGCCCGCGCATGAAGCGCACACAAGAGCAATTGGTATTAGATACATTTTAGATTGACTCTAGTGCAAGTGGGAGACTGAAGGAAATATGGCCTAGAGGCAATCATAGAGATGATGATATTTCATATGTATCCATGAGTTATTGTAATGTTTCTTGAATATCCATATCAGGCAACTTGTATTGATTGGCAATTACGTGAATTGTTTGTGAAACTCTATACTTGTATGGTTATTTAAGAGTTGTCCCTAGTCGGAGTTCATGTGAGGACACACGTGAATATTAGACTAGCACATCGATTGGTTGATGACAATGTTTCACAAGTCATAGACATGGAGATGTCAAACCAATGATGTGGACACATGTTATGAACATGGGGTTGGACTGACCCAACCTGAGACTGGCAATTAGTTGTAGCTCTCTCTCTACACATCGTGTACGTTTTGTCCTTAGACCTGAGATTGTCGCATGTACTTGAGATGTGGATCGACCTACTTTGGGGCTATCAAACGATGCACCGTAACAGGGTAGTTATAAAGGTAGCTTTCGGGTTTGTCCTAAAGCATGCTGCAAGGCATGGTCAATCAAGATGGGATTTGCCCCTCTCTACTTGAGAGAGATATCTCTGGGCCCCTCGAGTGATCGGATCCAGAAATGCATGGCCGTGCTACCTATGGTTAAGAGTTAACCTAGTAAAGGGATTCCGAATCACGGTATCGAGAAAGGGAGGTCAGCTTGGAGGTAGAACAAATATCGTGAGGCAAAGGGAAATACATGTACTAAACCTTGTGATGGTTCGTCCAATATGATCTTTGTATGCGTTTAGGAGTTGGCACGTCTTTCTAGAGGCCGCTACCAACTATTGACAGAATAAGTGTGTTCGTGTCATGTCTATGCGCATATGAACCTATAGGGTCACACACTTAAGGGGCTGGAAGCCTAATGAGGATTGGATCCGAATTAGACCAGGCTTAGGGTACTAATGGGCTGCTAATGTAGAAGCCCACTAGGGACGCCTACATAAGAGAGGGTGGGGCAAGCTGACCAGCGTCAGACGTTAGACCTCAGATCATTCCCAGCCGCCACCCCTCATGCCTGTGTTGCACGTGCGGACCTAGCAGTCCGGCGTGTGACGCTTCCACCCTATACGTGTGGATACCTCGGAGGCGCTGCATCTGTAGCGCTTGGACGAGCCGCGCAAGGGGAGCTGCTCGTGGGACGATGACAAGGAGGAGACGTGGAACGTCTGCACTGCCTCGACACGCTTCATCAATTCCGCAACTGCGCGTCTAGTGGTAATCCCGTGATCTATGACAACAGTAATCCTGGTATACGCGGTAGAATTTTTTTGATTTGCGCTAGTGTAGCCTACCCGTATCCCTTCAACTAATAATATCCATGTTATTATTAGTGATAAACTTTTAGGGGAAGAAGAAGAACTCATGAAGGTACTAAAGGAGCACCGCAAGGCCTTTGGGTAATCAATGGACGACTTGAAGGGTATTAGTCCTATGATAGCCATCCATCGAATATTCATGGAGGAAGGTGCTAAAACAGTTGCAAAATTTAATAGAAGACTAAAGCCTGAAATGAAGGAAGTGGTAAGAAAAGAAATAGTACGCCTACTTGATGCATGTATAATTTATCCTATAAAAGAAAGTGAATGGGTAAGTCTTGTTCATTGTGTTCCTAAGAAAGGCGGCTTGTTCCTAATGAAAACAATGAATTGGTACCTACTAGAACTATTGTTGGACATAGGATGTGCATAGATTTCAGGAAACTGAATAAGGAAACTAGGAAAGATCACTATCCTTTATCGTTCATAGATCAAACTTAAAGAGGTTAGCCAACCACACTCATTTTTGCTACTTGGACGGATACTCTGGTTTTTCCCAAATAGTTGTTCATCCTGATGACCAACTTAAAACGACTTTCATTAGTCCTTATGGTTTACATGCTTACTGACGCATGCCTTTTGGTTTATGCAATGCTCCAGCTACTTTTCAAAGATGCATGACTGCTATTTTCACAAATTTTATAGAACTGATAATGGAAGTATTTATGGATGATTTTTCTGTCTATGGAACTTCGTTTACTAGTTGATTGGATAATCTTAATAGAATTTTGCAGCGTTGCAAAGAAACCAATCTTGTTCTAAACTAGGAGAAGTTCCATTTTATGGTCAAAGAATGCATAGTCCTTGGACATAAAGTATCAGGTAAGGGTATTGAAGTAGATAGGGCTAAAGTTGAAGCAATAGAAATAATTCCATAACCAAGGGACATAAAAGGTGTAAGAAGTTTTCTTAGTCATGTAGTCTTTTATAGAAGGTTCATTAGAAATTTTTCTGGAATTTCTAAACCTTTGACTAATCTGTTGCAAAAGGAAGTAAGATTTAACTTTGATGATAAATGTCTTATTGCCTTTGATAAACTTAAATATGCTTTATCTCGTGCTCCCATCATTAAACCACCTATGGGATATGACTTTTGATTTAATATGTGAAGCTAGTGATGATGTTGTAGGAGTAACTCTAGGACAACACATAGATCGTAGATTTAATATTATACATCATGCTAGTAGAACTCCCAATAGTGCTCAAAAGAATTATCCTAAGGAAGAAAGGGAAATCTTTGCTGTATTTTTCTTGTGATAAGTTTCGTTCTTATATTGTTGATGCAAAAGTAAGAGTTCATATAGATCATGATGATTTAAAAGAACTCCTCGAGAGGAAGATTCATAAACCAAGACTGATCCGTTGGATCCATTTACTTTAAGAATTTTAGTTGCAGATTATGCAGAGACAAGAAGCAAAGGTAGTGGATGCAGCATCTATGTTTGTCCAGCAAGACACCGATCTTACTGAGAGGAGCTTTAGTCCTAGTGATTTTCGTTTTCAAGAATTATTGTATGAATTAATGTCAGATCCTCACAATAAGAAGAAGTCCTTGTTGCTGGAGGAACTTGTCACTCCCGACTAAATAAACGGTAAGTGAAAGGTAAGTTTTCTTACTCTAATAAGTGCTTTGTTTTCATAGTTTCTACCTCTAAATTTTTTGCCTTTGAACCCTCTTATTTTTCTGAAGCTTTTGAGGGGTTTATTTAACTATACGGACATAACTATACGGCCGGAGAAAATCTCCCGCCGTATAGTTGGTCATTGAAGCTTCAGTACCCCTCGCAAAAATAATTTTCGGTGAGCAGTATCTATACGGCCGCAACTATACGGCTGGAGAAAAATCTCCCGCCGTATAGTTGGTCGTTAAAGATTTTCTATCATCGACCCGTTTTCGTTCTTATTTATACTTTTATTCATTAAAAAAACATTTTGTCGGTTCCTAGTCGGTAATCTAACCGACCTGGATTCGAGATATTTGGAAATATCTGCCCGGAACCAACTATACGGGCCGCAACCGTATAGTTGGTCGTTACGGAGCAGGACTCCTCCAAATCCGCAATTTCTTTCCCTAATCGGTTTGAACTGTTTTCTTGGGCATGAATTTGGTGTTTCTCACAAGTTTTATCAACCTCTGACCCCTCTTATATACTACTATTTTGCCTCTCTCTAATTACAATCACCAGGAACCAATCCACCTTTTGTCTTCACGAGAGGCTAGAGCCAAGAAGCCAAGGAGAGGAGTTCCTATGGAGATCCGAAGCAATAGTGATCAAGGCAAGGAGGTCAAGTCCACCCCTATGGAGTTCTTTGACACCGACAAAGAAAGCCGGAGGAAGGAGTTGAAGGCCCTCGAGCTGAAGCTTGAAGAGATGGATAAGGAGGCGCCGGGGACACCTAGGCACCTTCGGTGGCTACGATTTTATCTTGATAAACTTGATGAAGATATCAAGCAGACCACTGAAGCCAGATTTTCTAGGAGTCTTATGGCGATACAAACCCTCCAAAGCAACAATGAGCTCATTAAAGAACAAGTGAAAGTGCTGGACCGGAACAATCTTTTCTACAAGCTGCGTGTCAAAGAACCGGAAGTTGGCAATCAATCCCTCCGTCTCAAGCTGGACCGTGCAGAAAAAATACCACGTACCATGGCACCATAGTGACCTTCAATAAAACACATTATCAAATAATATCGAGGGATTATTTGATCCCGCTTGGCTTGATTCCAAGCTTGGGGAGATCTTTAATACCTTGTAATCTACCTTATAAGATTTTATTACTATTCTAGTTTATGCATTAGTTCGAGCTCATAAATAAAGTTTGCATCATTAGAATTCCCTTCAAGAATAGTTGATCCCTCTTATGTTATTCTAAGTTTATTATAATATATGGAGCATTATTAAGTTTGAATTTTTCTTATTGGATATATGAATGGCTTGAGTATAATTTTACTTGCACTTGATGATAGCAATAGGAGTCTTCCGCACCATTGGTATTAATGGAACATATAAAGATAATTTGATCAATATGTTGTAGGTCAATGGTTTAATTTACAGAAGGAGAGATTGTCTAATTAATTAAGTTGAAAAAGAAAAACCTTGAACAAAGGAGAAATTATAAGTGCTATTAAATAGAGTGAGAACAAGTTGAGGTAGAATACTCAAGTTATAAAGATGCTTCATATATATTTGGAATTTGGTAATTGAGATCGTTAAACTTTGAATTCCTACATGAAGTGAAATATATGGCTAGATCCTTTGCACAACACTTAAACAAAAGTGTGAGCATAAATATATATAGAGAAAGAAGAAAAAGAAAGATAAAGAAAAAGAGCGAATGTGCAAAGAGCAAATAGGCATATACCACTATATTATAGTAAGACAAATAGACGTTTGAGATTTTGAATACCAAGTGAATATGTTAATTCTAAAAACACTTGGGACTACCTCACTAACTCATTTGGTTCAACCGAATACTTTTACATCATGCTGGTAATAATCTTTTGTGAACTGTTAATTGCTAAGGTGTGGAATCCTCCTAATATTATTCGTATGGTTCGAGTAAGGTACTATTCATGAAATTATTTATATGTATCCTTTATGATAAACACATGCTGCAACAGCCTTATTTATTTTATCGACTCAGCTTCATGAATATGTGGATCACATCCACTAAGCTAAACTTGCTCGGGACGAGCAAGAGTCTAAGCTTGGGGAAGTTGATGCGTGCATATTTGCATCATGTTTAAGATTATTATTTTGCATTATAGGGGTAGGATCTTGGTATTTTACGGCGTTCGCACGCACCTTTTATGTTTATTTTTACTAGGATCAGGACAGATGATGGATCCGATGGACACAATTCTTGGACCAGTTATATTGGTGTAACATCCCTAAAATCATGTTACCAAAATTTGCATATCATTCATGCATTCATACTCATTTTAGGATCATTTCTCCTATAACAGCAACTTTGTGATCTATCATTTTATGTAAAGCAAGGCATTATCCTTATTGCTACCTTATAAGAAGGATTTTCTAAAGCTTGGACAAAGTTTTCAAAACAAATTATGAATTTAAAACCATTCATATGTCTTTATTAAATAAATGTTAAAGGCTTTGTTTGATTTAAATTCCAATGGGCCGATATAAATCTGAGTAAACAACAGTGTTAAGTACTCAAATAAGTGCATGTTCCATCCTATAAAGATTCAGAGAAAATTTGAATTCAGATTCATTTGAAAACCATTTGAAAATATTTCCAGAAAATCAAAACAGAAAATAAAAAGGCTAAAAGAAATGGAAATAGGCCGGCGCCACTCTTTCAGCCCAGTAGCAAATGCAGCCCACCCGGGATTTCCCCTTCCCCTCTGTTTCTCACCCGCCCGCGTACCCCTCCCTCGCTGACACCCTGGACCCACGCGCCATGCCACCTTCGTCCCCAAAATCACGCCGCGACCAGCACCGCCGCGGTCGTTTCTCCGATTGATTTCCGCACTTGATTGCGAGTAAACGCCAGCGTAATTCCCTCTCTCGCCCTGGATATTTAACCTCCTCCTCCTTCCGCTCCCTCAAGCCACAACCACAGAGAGCCACCAGGCTGCCCACAATCGAGCTCACTCCGCCGCAGTACCAATGACCTCCGGCGGTGAATTCCGGTGAGCCCTCTCCGACCCTTGCCTCCTGGTCTTGCTAGCTTGTTCACTGCATCCTTGTGCATCGTTTAACACCGCTGATGTGTGCTAGGACAACCCGTAGCGTCGCCGCAACGTCCATGAGCCGAGCCCGACGAAGCACTCAACTCCGGCGAGCTTTCCTGGTTAGTTCTGACCGCGCCTTGCCCTCTCTTTGATACTCGCGTGACCTGCATCACCTCACGCATCTAACGCACTGCTTGTTTTCCCCTGGCGTGATCTGTATCCTCGCCAACGACGACGAACAGCCGTGCCCGACGCCTTCACGAACTCCGGTGAGCAATCCCTGACGACTCCGAGCGCCTCGCCGCCAACGAAGACCACCTTGAGCATCAACATCGTCCCGCGAACTCGGTGAGCTACCCCCTGCCCTTCTCGCTTCCTATATCGCCAACAACATCACCATCTGACCGTGCCGCCGCCAGCCACCATCGCAGCGCCGCTGACTTTTGGTTCGTTTGATGTGGGCCGTTACATCTAGATCGGGCGTGTAGGAATAGATCACTTAAGCGAAGAGGTAAGTTAGATCTGAGCCGTGCGTTGCATTTTAATCCAACGATCCAGAAATCCTGATCCGCGCGAATCGGTATCGACCAATCAGATAGCGCCGCGTGGCCTGTAGTTTAATTTAAAATCTGGAATTAGATCTATTAGTTGTTCAAACTTGCAAAATTCATAACTTTTGATCCACACGTTCAAATTTTGTAAATTTTATATCATTGGAATCAGGAGAAATAATTCTATCCAACCATTCACTTTGTTTAATGAATTACTTCTGTAAACTTACTTGTTTTTGCAGAGACATTTGTAAGCTTATCTTGTGTATAAAAATTATATAGGAAATGTTTTAAGGGCCAAATTGATTTTATTTAGTGTATAATTGTTTTGTTTATGATTCAGTACTGTTCCACTTGTCTTATTTGGTTTAGAAAAATCATCACATTGCATTTGCATGCATTCATATATTTTTGCTTATTTATTTTGATATGTGAATTTGGTGCTATCATTTTATGTGTAGAATTTGGTGCTAGTGGTGATTGTGATTGTGAGGATTATTGCTACTCCCCCAACTACCAAGGCAAGTGGTGCTTCATATTTTTATCCCAATATTTGACTATGCATTAGAAATATTTTGTATAGGGCTTGCATGAATATTTTTGCTAAGTATCTATATGCAATGCTTGGGAAATCCTAGTAGTTGTAGAATTGTTAGAATTTTCTCTAAGTTAAGATACTTGCTATTGCCATGCTTAGACTAGCTAGTAGCAATCAAGGGTGGAATATATACATGCTATGGAAAAATATTGCTAAGTCTTTGACTTATGTTTTTGCTTAATAAAACAACTAAGTGAATGAAACACCTGGGTGCAATGGTAATTGCTTGGTGGTTTTTGGTTGAGTGGTTACACAAGGCCCATTTCCATGGTTTACCTTGTGTATCTCACTTGTGGATTGCCACCCAGGAACAAAGGGATTTGAGATGCCAAATGTTAAAAAGCTTCTAGTGCAACCACATGGCATTATGGGCTCTGCCTGGATCATATAGGTTGCAATAGCTTAGCCAAATGGACAGTTGGTGGTAGGGGATGATAGGTTTGGAGCGCGTCCATTCTGGTCTAAGGGAAGGCTTCTGAAAGATCCTGTCTTGGTGAAAATCAAGTCTTGTGGGGAAAGTGCACCACCTCTGCAGATGGAAGAAACTAAGTACTTAGTCGTGTCCCCGGTAATGGACAACTTGAGCATCAAGACATGGAAGCTATCAAGAATCTCCCCATCCCAATTTTCTAAGTTAAAACTTGTGGTTGAACAAGGGTGAAGGTTCACCAATTTCTATTGGTGGTTCCTTGGGAAAGTTTTTGCCGAACAAAAACTTAGTGTTTTCAACTGATAGGTAAAACCTATTTTGAGCAAAGCAAGCCTAAGCTACACTTAGCCAAATTCATGTAGTAACTAGATGCTAATATTCTACTAAGGTATCACTTGCCAATACTATTCCAATGTATTGACCCACTTTGGCTATAACTTGTGATGTTTCAGGTTACTCTGATGATGATTAGGGGTTATGAGTCTACACTCAACATGCTTGCCTGTGGCACATGAAGATGAAGACTTTTATTTATATTGTTAAGTTAAACTCTTGTACTAGCCTATGGCTATGGAGTTGTAAAAGACTATATTATCTCTGGAATGACAATGTAATAATGACCTTTGTTTCTATGTACTTCATCTTAAACTGTGGATTCTAGCATTTGATCCAGGGACTAGCATTGCAATCACAGGGATCTTTACCTTTATAAAGGTGGGATCTTACATATGGTATCAGAGCACTATGTTACCTGTAGGATTATGACCCTGGGATTGGATTAGAAACCACTAAGGAAAATTTTTCAACAACTTCCACACTTGTCTTTTCTTCTCGTAAACTTTTCTAATCTTCTTTCTCATCTCTATTTGTAGATGAACTCCATCAACGAAGCCGTGAGGAAGGGACCACTCATGACCATGACCTTGGAGTGTGAGACTGAATTCCCCAAGGCCCTCAAGAACCTCATGGTTAAAATGGGGATACATGGTGCAACTGTGTACAAAGGATTCCCCGTGATGGTTGAAGGAGTAGAGTACTGGTGGGCGCAACTTCACTTGTACAAAAACAAGGGAGACAACCACAAGGTGTCAGGATTCTGCATGGTTACCAACTTAGAAATGCACACAACATTCTTTGACTCTGCAAGAAATGCAGCTTGGAATGCCACAAGGAGCTTGGTGATAGACTCAAGTGTAGAATGCTTAACACCCAAAATGACCTTAGGGAAGAAAAGAAGCATACCCAAGAGTTAGAGGCTACCAACTTTTAAGAGAAGACATCATAGACTTAGCAATGGAGTCATGTGATCAAGATCGACAGATTGCCTCTAGGGATGCCCTGATAGCCAACTTGGCAAGTGAGTGGGGATTGTAATGTACTTCGTTAGTTGGACCACCACACTTATCGTTTCATTTCCAAAAATTTGTCTAAGTTATGTTGAACCTTTGATGTTTGTAATGGATTTGTGTATGCCATGACTTGTGTGATTGTTGCAAAAGATATGCTTGTGATATTCTGTCTTGTGATTTTTCTCTATTGATGTTGATTCTAACTTTTCTCTATCTTATAAAAATAGATGCCTAATGTTATTATCAACATGGCCGAGGAGTTCAAGGGAACTCTGACATAGTTATACCCCGCGGGTACATGATCTCAGCATACCTGGTCCAGCCCAAGGAAGGCCCACGGCAAATATACGCCGGCCCATGAAGACTTTCGGGTGGCCAAGGCCCATGACGCCTTTGGATCCTTGGAGAGCAAGACTAGTGTAGATAGGAAATTCAAAGGGGTAAAACCCTAGAACCTGTAACCGACTAGGTCTATGCCCGGGACCTGCCTAAGTCTATATAAAGGCCAGGAGGGCACGACCTAGATCTCTTGACTCATACTTTTGCATACACACCTCCACGCCAGATCGCATCTGCGCACCCCTGTAACTTTCGGTTCCGCCATAATCAAGAGTAGACAAGCAGGAGTAGGGTTTTCCCTCTGGGGGACTGAACCTGGGTAAACCTTGTGTCCCCGTGTTGCTTGTTTGCTAACCGTTCCACGATCTCCAGCATCCCCATCTTCTCCGAAACCCAAGTCCATAACAATGGGCATTGATGAGATCAAACCTCGTCAATTGGCGCCCGTCTCAGGGCTGGGATGCTGATTGTGCGGTCGTGTGGTCCCAACCCGATCGATCTACAACTCTGCGGACGGAGAGTCATCTCCTCTTGGCGCTTCGACTTCACCGCCCACTCACGGCCACCATGAAGGACTTGAGCCCGTAGGCGGCGGACTCGAAATCCTTCAGAGCTTCGCCTTCGTGGGGCAAACTGGCACCCTCCGCCTCCCTGAGCGGGTGCCCCTACCATCAATCAGGCCCGCTTCGTGGACCCCACACCCCGTGCTACGCACAACATCATCAACACATGATTCCTACGACAGCAGCAGCTGCAACTTCGATCTGTGCGATCCGCCATCGGATGCAGGGACCTACGATTCCGGATCTGAAAGCTGCGGCAGCAGCGGACCAATCTACGAGCGTTACCAATGCGCCGTAGTCATCCAGAGCGACGTGGATCAGCAAACACCCAACCCGCCAAAACAACCGCCACCTAACCCGCCAGAGCAAGCGGCGGGAATAGAAGAAGCCGATCCCCCACCCGAAGAAAACCGCAACCATGTCATCCGCCTTAGCAAAGAAGGATGGGCCCAAGCCCGCAATGCCGTGGCAGGCAACATAGTCCTGCCTGCAGACTCCTCCCGGGATCTGCTGATGGCCTACCACCTGCTCCTGATCGAGGAGCACAAGAAGCAGGTCAAGATGTAGGAGGTGCTCGACAAACGCAAGCAAGCAGCCTAAGAGTCCAGCGCGCGATGAGCTGCGCTCTCCGCCATGGGCATCGGCTCCAGCTCGAACGCCAACAAAGGCAACAAGCACCCCTCTCGGGTGGAGAACATGGACCCCAAGGAGCGTCGGGAGGTGACCCGAACCCTCCACACATCCTTCATGGAGATGGATGCCGACGGCAACGTCATCCCGAAAACGCCGTAGGCTGCGATCATGGCAGCCACTGCGTACCTCGCAGCTCACCCGCCTCCAGAGGGAGACCCGAAGAGGGCCATGCACAAGTCCGCACTTACTGGACTTGGACTCGTCGGAGCTGCGCTCCACCAGGAAGCTCCCACGGCGCCAAAGAAGAAAGCTCCGGTCAGGTTCGACCGCAGCCCCACACCTTCATCCGAAGAAGAAGAACATGACCTTCCTCGAAGGAAGAAGAGTTCACGCCACCGCAACCGCGACTACGACGCCAGAGACGCGCTCACGCAGCACAAAATTGACAAAGCGAGCTAAGCGCGCATGCTCGTCTGAGTCCGAGATGGACGAAGATGAAGGAGAACTCCGCGGAGCCCGATGCTTCAGCAGATCTGTTCGGCGAACGAAGATGCCGTGCAATTTCAATCTTCCTTCGGATACTCTGAAGTTCGATGGCACTCAAGACCCAAAGGCTTGGCTCAGCGACCACTTATCATCCGTCAAACTGCACGGTGGAAACAAAGAGACTGCCATGCAATGCCTTCAGCTGCTGATAAGGCGACCGGATCCGCTCAGCAGCCTATCCTTAGGGTCCATACGAAGCTGGGATGAGCTAGCTTACAGCTTCATCCGAAACTTCAAGGGCACCAGCAAGAGGCCCGCCTCAATCGAAGAGTTGCACGCCTGCACTCAACGAACAGGCGAATCCATTCGCTCGTACATACTACGCTGGTCCAACACAAAAAACTCCACAGCACACATCTCCGAAGAGAGGGCCATCGACACCTTCAGGGACGGCGTCAAGCGCCAAGACTTCAAGGAGGAACTTGGGCGCGTCAAGCCCAAAACACTCGACCACCTCATGGACATCGCCAACAGGTGGGCTGACGGCGAAGATTCCATTCACCAAGCACAATCGGAAGAAGAAGACGATTACGGTCGACTGCGAGAGCTCTATAGCAAGAGAAGATCGCGCGTCTACAACGATCGCGACGGACCTGACATGGTCGGGGCTGGCTACGCCGATCGCCGCAACGACGCCAACCGCAACAGCGGAGGATACCGCGGAGGAAACTTCCGCGATGGGGGACGCCCAGCGCAGTCGTGGTCCATGCACCATCCACTTCTACATCGACAAGCAGGATGGCAAAAAGAAGGCGAGCCACATGCTCAAGGACTGCCGCGAGTTCTAGAAACTCAGCGAAAGCATGGTGCATATGAGGCAGCAAGCCCCAATCCCTGTGTTCGGAGACGCACCCGCGCCAGGTGAAATAGCGCATGGAGCTCCTCCACCGCCACCTGTAGGAGGCCCGAACCAACCAGTCGCACCAGCACAGAACAACACTGGGAACGGGTATCCCCAGCCGAAAGAAGCACTGATGATCCAGAAGAGGCGCCCCACGAATAGGGTGCAGAAGAAAATCACCCGACAGATCAACCTGGCCGTGGCAACTCCACCCGCCATCCCTGAGTACCTCAGCGGATCGGAGTCCTGCATCACGTTCAGTTGTTCGGATCACCCTTGCCAGATCCCTCGCCCAGGTCATGCGCCTGGTCTTTGGCGCAGATCGGAGGTTTTGAGATGAGTCGCGTCTTCATGGACGGCGGCCACATCAACCTGATGTTCGCAAGCACTCTAGCAGCAATGCGAATCCAGCGGCAGCACAGAAATCGAACAACGTTCCATGGCATCCTTCCAGGGAAGGGCATATTCCCCCTGGGCAAAATATGGCTCGACGTCATCTTCGGCAAGCCGGACAACTTCCGGCTAGAGCGGCTTGAATTCGAAGTGGTGGACTGGCCATCACAGTACCACGCCATCCTCGGGCGTGTAGCATTCGCAAGGTTCTTGGTTGTCCCACACTATGCATACCTGCTACTCAAGATGCCAGGACCAAAGGGCGTCATCACAATCCACGGGAGCTTCACCCGATCGGACCAATGCGACAGAGATTTCAACAGAATCTCCTAGTCATTCGGCATGCAGGAGGAGCTCCTAAGGCTCCGCGAGGTGACGGACAATGGGGCACCCCCAGTCGCACGACAAAACGCACCTGACATGTCTTTTGACTCCACCGTCAACACAAAGAAGGTGCAAGTCCATCCGACGGATGCCTCCAAGACGGCGCTAATCGCCAACGACCTCAGCCCTGCATAGGAAGGCGCGCTTGTCGAATTCCTCCGTGAGCGCTGGGAAATCTTCGCTTGGTGTCCTGCGGACATGCCAGGAGTTCCCAAGGAATTCGTCGAGCATGCACTCAACGTCTTTCCAGACACCAAGCCCGTCAAGCAGTCCATCCGGAGACTGTCCGAGCCACGGGCCGAAGCTATCAGCAAAGAAATCAACAGACTACTCGCTGCAGACTTCATCAGGGAAATCAAAGAAAGCGAGTGGCTTGCAAATACATTGATGGTCCCAAAAAAGGACACGGACATCCTGCGGATGTGCGTGGATTTCACGTCGCTAAACAAGCACTGCCCAAAGGACCACTTCCCTCTTCCTTGGATCGATCAGATCATCGATTCGACTGCAGGTTGCGAGAAACTCTCCTTCCTCGACGCCTACTCAGGCTACAACCAGATTCGAATCAAGGTCGAAGATCAGGAGAAAACGGCGTTTATCACACTGTTCGGAGTATTCTGCTACAACACAATGCCCTTCGGGCTAAAGAATGCAGGTGCTGATGGGGATATGCCTAGGGGTATACCCGGCAGGGCGTTCCGACGCCCAGAACTGGCGAGTGGGCCTGCAAGACGGCGATCGGATCAAGGCCCGGTGTGGATCAAGCGATCGAAGCTAAAGGCCCAAAGCCGTAGATCGAGTTAGGTTAAACGACTATCGAAGCCTTAACTGATTCGGTTGAGATATGTAAACCCTAGGGGAGGTGAGTCTATATAATCCTCCCTACAGGGCGTGTAGAGGCACGTTCCATCATACACCCAAGCGACTCGCCGCCTAGCCGCCGAGCTCGCCCATTGTACCACGATCATAATACAATCTAGCAGGAGTAGGTATTTACCCTCGGGGCGAACTCAGGTAAAACCTTGTGTCTCGCCCTCATCTCGCACGCAGATGGCTGGCCGCCCTTGCCCTCGTTCTCCTACTGATGCCGATTGCAGCATCTGCCGTGACCATTCCCACGCGATTGGCGCCCACCGTGGGGCCTGGCCGGTCTGGCCGGTGTTCTGTGGCGAGATCCAATCTGCCCATCAACGAGACGGTCGCCACCGGCCGCTTGATAGCGATCGGCGAGATGCTCCAGATCTTGCCGAGCAGCTACGTCCCGGCGGCGCGACCCGTCACGCACAGCATGATCCTGCCGGTCGGCACGATCAGCCTCTTCGTCGGACTCACCGATGTCATCGTCTCGGAGGATTCGGCTCGCATCCGTGAGTCGCCGCCACGCGATCGACTCTCCGAGAGCCAGGTTCGCACGATCCACCGCCTTGCCTCCGAGTACAACTCGGCCCACAGCAACGTGGCCGAAAACTCCTCGGCCACAGAAGACGCGACCCTCAATGACGACGCCGACTCGGCGACCCCGGCGTCACTCGCCGGATCCATCACCCGGCTTCACCCGCGGGCTCCATCACCCAGGTTTCCAACATGGGAGACTTTGAGGATCCCTCCATCCTTGGGATCTTCGACTTCGACTCCGGGTCGGAAAATTCCGCCGACCTCCGCGACAGGACCGGTTTCCACGCCGCGACCTACATGGCGACCGACACCGATCTGCCAGAGGATCCTTTCTCCACCCGATCCCTCCTAACGCCACGGCGACGGAGGTCGAGGAACTCCGCTTGAAGCTGGCGGAGGCAGTCCGCAAGGAACAAGCGGCCGAAAAATTCGCCTCGGCGGTGTGGCGCGAGGCTGTCAGCGCTACCATCAGCAGCGAATCAGGTCGTGCTGAACCCCACCGTCGGTAGCGCCCTGAACCCGGCAGCAACGACCCGGCCAGCGTGGCGGCGCGATCTGCGAGAACGCGCCACCAGGAGGAAGCGCCCGGCCCCCGCCAGGGTCGACGGCGATGGGCGCCCCACCTCCACCCAACCGCACCCCCCCAAGGATCAGCCGCGGATAGTAGTCTCCTCACGAGAGCGAGACGCGAACGGCCTCCCACTGTTCTCCACCCCGATGGACAACCTCGTGGCGGGCCGAGCAGCAGCCGACAACATTACGACCACCGGCGACGGTGCCCTCTGAGATCCGATATGTCGTGGCCCTGCCGCAAAAGGCCGTCGAGCAGCAAAAGCAGCGCTGACTCGCGGTCGAGTGTACTCGCGTTCTTGAAGCGAGCTGCCTCAAGTGGCCGCCCAATGGCGGCAAACACCTCAACTGCCGCCACGGATCCATTGCAGCTCCAACACCGACCATGAATCGGCACTCTCCAATGTGACCCCAGGCCAGCGACCAACTTCGTCGCCACCAACGGTCAACCCATTGACGCCCGCACCCACATCATCAACAACCAAAGCTGGCGCGCACGCCAGCCCGACGACCTGCGACACACCCTAACCAATCGCCGCGACGGCGAGCCGATGGGATCGCTAAGTCGACTCGGCCCCAAATGCTTCGGACCGATGATCCGAGGCGAGAAGTACCTGCCGAACTTCAAGGCGCCGAAGAAGATAGAAAAGTACGACCCTTCGTACGACCCCTCCGTATGGCTCGAAACATACCTCATGGCGATGGGGATCGCAGGCCACACCGACCTGCTAGCCGCCCGTTACCTCCCCCTGATGATGGAGGGGACGTGCAGGCAGTGGATCAACACCCTTCCCCAAGATAGTATTGACTCCTGGGAGGAGATGCACGACGCCTTCGTAAGGCACTTCGAGTGCTCCTACACCCGCGCCACCACCATCGAGGACCTAGAGCGATGCGTCCAGGGACCCCGCGAGTCGAACTGCAACTGGGTCTAGTGGTGGCAAGAACTCTGGTACAACGCGGTCGGCATCCACCCGGACACCGCGATCCATTGCTTCAAGACCTCGTGCCGCTACGAGCCCTTGGTCGCCAAGCTCAAGCGACATTCTCGCACACTCGACAACATACCGGACCTCCTCGAGATCGCCAAACGGTACGCGGAGGAAGATCCAAACCAGGAAACCGACGACGAGTCGGGAGGCCAACGCCGCACGACGGCAACGACAACGGACAACGGTCCGACCTACGCTACAGCAACACTCGCCTCACTGGCAAGCGCCGCAGTGACGGGCGAGTCGACTTTGTCGCCAACGCCGGGCACACACAACGCGAGCCCAAAACCTTCCGCCGCGAAGGAGGACAACGCCGGGACGGCGGCAACTACAAGGCCAAGCCAAGGTTCGATCCCGTGGCCCTCCTTAACTAACCTTGTGCGTTTCATAGCAGGGAAGGGAAGCCCGCAACACACACGACCGCCGACTGCCACACCCTCAGGGAGATTGAGAAGGCACGGAGAGCACGGGAGGACCCCGACAACAACCCGCCAAACGGCGGAAAATTCGGCAACGTGGCCGGCTCGCTCCATACCTTCACAGGCTTCAACACGAAGCGCGGGAAGAAGGTCATCACCCGCGCCGTCGCCTTCAACGCGGTGGCCTAGGTGGACGTTCCCCAGTTCCTCAACTGGTCGGAGCAGCCCATCACCTGGAGCCGCCAGGACCACTCGCCGCACATCGAGTACCCAGGCCGAGTCGCCCTGGTGGTCAAGCCAAAGGTGGGCGACTACTGGCTCCCCAAGACATTGATGGACGGCGGCAGCTCCATCAACATCCTGTACCTGGACACCTTCAGGCGGCTGCGGCTCCCGCAGTCGATGGTCGAGACGACCCACACCACGTTCCACGGCATCGTCCCCGGTCGGAAGGCGTACCCGATCGGCAAGGTCACACTGCCAGTCACCTTCGGCACGCCAGCAAACTTCCGCACCGAGCGGATCGTCTTCGAGCTGGTACCCTTCGACAGCCCCTACCACTGCGTCCTGGGGCGCCAGGCGTTCGACAAATTCATGGTAGCGCCACACTACGCGTACAACGCGATGAAGCTCCCCGGGCCGTGCGGCGTCATCACCATCAACGGCGACCCCGACATGGCCGCCGAGTGCGAGGCCAAAGGAGCCGAACTCGCCGATGCCATCATCGCGGCAGAGGCCAACCACGCTGACGAGCTCGCCAAATACGCGAGCGGGGTGAACAATGATGACCCCACCATACTCAAGAAGCCCAATTCGGAGGGTGCAAACACCTCAGCCTTCGAGGCAACGATGCACACCCGCACCGTCGAGCTGGTCCCAGGCGACTCCAGCCAAACGGTGACGATCGGAACAGGGATGAGCCCAGCCTAGGAAGGCGCGCTCATCGAGTTCCTCCGTGAGAACAGGGACATCTTTGCATGGAAGCCCTCTGACATGCCTGGTGTCCCTAGGGAGCTCGCTGAGCACAAACTAAACGCCGACCCCAAAGTGCGACCCGTCAAACAGTCGATGCGGCCCTTCAATGAAGAGCACCGCCGAGCCATCGCTGAGGAGGTGCAGCGTCTACTCGCTGCAGGCTTCATCCGGCCAATCAAGTACTCCAAGTGGCTGGCAAACCCAGTCCTGGTCGAGAAAAAGAACGGGGCCTGGAGGATGTGTATCGACTACACAAACTTGAACAGCGCCTGCCCGAAGGAGCAGTTCGTCCTCCCGCGGATCGACCAAATAATCGACTCCACCGCGGGCTCGGAGTCGCTATGTTTCCTCGACGCCTACTCCGGATACAACCAGATCAAAATGGCTGTCGAGGACGAGGAGAAGACGGCGTTCATCATGCCATTCGGAGCCTTCTGCTACATCGCCATGACCTTCGGCCTCAAGAACGCCGGGGCGACCTACCAGCGGTGCATGCAAGGGTGCCTCGCGAGCCAAATTGGCCGCAACATCCACGTCTACATCGACGGCGTGGTCATAAAATACGCTCGCCAGGGTGATCTACTCGCCGACCTGGCGGAAACATTCGCCAACTTGCGAAAATACAAGATAAAGCTTAACCCAGGCAAATGCACCTTCGGTGTACCAGCAGGACAACCACTGGGGTACGTCGTCTTCAAGCGAGGGATCGAGGCAAACCCCACCAAGATCGACACGATCGCCCGACTCGGCAAACCCGAGTGCCTACGCGGCGATCGAAGCTGGCCGGGCGAGTAGCGGCTCTCAGTCGCTTCATCCCCCGCCTGGGCGAAAAGGCGATGCCCCTATACCGCCTGATGCGCAAGAACCCCACCTTCCAGTGGGACAAGGAGGCGGACAACGCGCTCCGCGACCTCAAGAAGGTGCTACTCGCCCCACCACTACTCGCCGCCCCCGCCGACAAAGAACCCATGCTGGTCTACTTCGCGGCTTCCGAGCGCGTCGTCAGCGCCGTCATGGTCGTCGAACAGCCGGAGGAAGGAAAAGGCGCCCGAAGGCGACCGGTGTACTACATCAGCGAGGTCCTCACCGAGTCGCGCCAACGATACCCGTAGTACCAGAAACTGGTATACGCGGTCTTCAGAGCACAGTGGCGCCTGCCGCACTACTTCTAGGAACACCCAATCACAGTCGTCTCCTCCGCACCGTTGCAGGACATCATCCGCAACCGTGAGGCGACTGGGCGAGTCACCAAGTGGGCCGTCAAAATCGGCGTCCACAACATCAAATACGAGCCACGAAAAGCGATCAAGTCGCAGGCTCTAGCGGACTTCATCGCCGACTGGGAAGAGGCCCAGCAGCCAGAGAAGCTGCCATACCTCCATCACTGGAGCCTGCACTTCGACGACTCCAAGAACGCGGGAGGCGGGCGAGGATCGTGCTAACTTCACCGAAGGCGACAAGCTCCGCTCGTCCTGCCTCGACTTCACCCCTGCACCAACAACATGGCGATACGAGGCACTACTCCATGGCATGCGAGCTGCCAAGGAGATGAACGCCAACCGCCCTCGCTGCTCACGGAGACTCCGACCTCGTCATTGGGCAAGTCGGCTGCACTGCAACGCCGTCTCCCACCATGGCGGCATACCGCCAAGTAGTGGACAAGCTGGCGGACACTTCGCAGCTACTCCGTCGAGTGGATTGTGAGGAAGAACGAGGCCGACGACTCTCTCGCATTGGGTCGGCTCGACTCGCACCACCCGCCGCGTCTTCCTCGACACGACCACCAAGCCATCAGTCTCTCCCCAAGGGAGATCGACATCGAGTCCCGCTGCAGCGAAGGCAGCCCAGTCGCACTTCGTCACGAGCAGAACGTGGACCAAGCCCTACGCCTACAGGCGGCACCTTGCCCGGCGAGCAGACGCCGGATGATCGCCGGCGATGCAAATCCTTCACCATCATCGACGGCGAGCTCCACAAGCGCAGCGTCACCCGGCGTGTTCAACGCTGCCCAGCCCGCCAAGGACGCAAGACCCTCCACGACATCCACTCCATGGCGATCACGCCTGCTTCGCTCTCTGGTCGCCAAGGCTATGCGGCATGGATTCTACTGGCCCACCCACACGCCGATGCCGTCGACATTGTCCAGCGGTGCGCCGGGTGCCAGAAGTACGCCAATCAGACGCACGTGCCGAGCTCGGCGCTCAAGACAATCCCCATCACATGGCCATTCGCCGTGTGGGTATGGACATGGTAGGCCCCTTCAAAAAAGCTCCCTCTGGCTACACCCACCTCCTGGTCGTGGTCGACAAATTCACAAAGTGGGTGGAGGCCAAACCAGTCCGGAAATGCGACGGGAAGACTGCCACTAAATTCCTACGCGAGCTCATATATCGCTACAGGTTCCCAAACAGCATTATAACAGACAACGGCACCAACTTCGCCAAAGGAGCCATGGCCGAGTTCTGCGAAGAATACCACATCCGGCTCGATCTCGCGTCAGTCGCCCACCCGGAATCCAACGGCCAGGCGGAACGGGCCAATCAGAGCATCCTCCACGGTCTGAAGCCGCGTCTCCAAGTACCACTCGAGCGCACCGCCGGGTGCTGGGTCGAGGAGCTACCCTCTGTCATCTGGGGCATCCGCACCTCGGTCAACAGGTCGACAGGGTTCGCCCCCTTCTTCATGGTGTACGGCGCCGAGGCAGTCATGCCCACCGACCTCGAGCATGACTTGCCATGGGTCGTCCACTACATGGAGGCTGCAAACGAACTCGCCCGCCAGGATGGAGTCGATCAACTCGACGAGGCACGTGACCTCGCTCGATCACGCACCGCCATCTACCAGCAGGGACTCCGCCGCTACCACAGCCGGCAGGTGAAAACTCGCACGTTCCAAGAAGGCGACCTGGTGCTGCGCCTCATCCAGGACAAGAAGGGCATGCACAAGCTTTCCCCTCCGTGGGAGGGACCATTCGCCATCGGGCGCATACTCGGCAACGACGCCTACTACCTCATCGACGTCCGCGGGGACGGCAAACTCGACGTCAAGCGATCGTGGAATGTAAACCTCCTACGGAAGTTCTACTCCTAAAAACCCCACTTATGTACCCTCCAGTCGCTTTGAAATAAAAAGAATTGGTTACCGCAAATTGCACCTACTCTCCATGTCTTGTGCCACTCGCACTCGTAATAACAGCGTCAAGCTAACTGCAGAAGTCAACCGTTGGTACAGCGATCGGCACGGCCAAGTAGTGCGTTACAAGGGCACTGGGTCACCTCAGGCCTTGCAATGTCCACGAAAAACGCCTACCCGGAGCTCCATCGGAGTCGCCTAGCCTGACTAGCTCTACGATCCAAGACAACTGCCTTCGCTTCTCATAGCAACCACGATCCTCCGCATCCTCGACATAGCAACTTGAACGGCCAAGTACCACGCTCGGGGACTGACGACCAGTCCAGCGCGAGCGGCTAGGGAAAACGCCAAGTATGAGAGCATGCCCAGGACTCGCCATGCGACTGAACCAACGGGCCAGGCAGGAGCGATGCGCTCAAACTAACGCGCCCAGTCCTCACCCACCCTCGAGTCGCACCTAGAACAACAAAGTACCACGCTCGGGGACTCGGCCACCCGACCTCGTTCGCGCAAGGGAAAACGGTGAAGTACAGAGTGCTCAAGGGAGTCGCCTTGCGACTGGCTCTCCGAGTCCGGGCGAGTCGACCACAATAACAAAACATTCAAAAAACCGCAAACACATAGCAAACGAGGTAAACCCCATAAAAAGGGCGGACGCGCTCGGGGACTCGCTCAACCCTCAATCAAAATAAAAACACACGACAAATCGCACAAAACACGATATTTCATTAATAGCATGTCGCACGTTATCTCAAAATACATAGAATGCCCAACGGCAGAACTGCTACTAACGCCCCAGGGCAAACTAGTTCACTCTGCAGGCTTCGACGACGACTCGCCAGCACCCTTGCGATTGCGGATGAAGGGAGTGTACGGGTTCGACGGATACGTCGTCAGCTCACCCGCCATCACCGCACGAAAGGGCTGCTCGTCCTTGAAGTCCCGGTGTTGCGGCTCGGGGTTGTTGGGGGCGACGACCATCTCCTGGTAAGGAAGGAGGTCGCCCATCGCCCAGACGCACTCGGAATACACCGCGGCGCGGTCCGTCAACCGATGATGGGTAGCCACTCTTCACGTCGTCTAGATCGAAGTCCTCCGGGAAGTGAGAAAGCCCAAGGCTAAGCGCCGGAACGCCGATCGCGTCATAAACTCAACGACCGACGGCGCCTTCTCCAAGTACCGCCACACCTCGACGAGGTCGCTGGGAATTACTTCCGTGGGCGACATCTCCTGGAGGTAGGCCCGGATGCACGTCGCCGACAACGTCGCCGAGTCGACGAGCGTGGCCACACATTTCCGCGCGTCGAACGAGCTCGCCTCTTTCGCGTTATCAAGGATGCGACCTGCGGATAGAAGATAACAGTGAGTACATCGGATATTACAAAAAGGCACATGCAATAGGCAGGGGCAGACACACTCACCAATTAAGGGACGGGAGAGATCCGTGATGAAGCTCTGAAGAGAAGTGTAATCATCCTGAAGCCCAGCAACAAGGGCGTCAGAAACTTTACGTTCTTCCGCGGCGGCCGTAACGGCGGCCTTGGCTCGACCATCCGCCGAACTCACTTCCTCTTTCGCCTCCTTCAGCTCGCGCTCGAGGTCGGTGATCCGCTTCTCAGCCGAGCTCAATGCCGATTGAGCCGCTGCCAACTCACTCGCCGGGACAAGTCCCTGGCGGGCCTCCTCTGCCTTCGTGGCAATTGCCTGAAGCCCCTTATTCGCCTCTTGGATGGTGGCCAGTTCCTTCTCCGTGCGGCGTGTCGCAGCAAGCCGGTCAGCTGACTCACGTTGCAGACCCTGCACACATTTCAAACAGTTAACCAAGGCGGAATCCAAAGTGCCCACCCGCTGAAATTCAGCGAGTGCGCACTCGGGGACTGGCAATCAAAAACTCCTAAGTGCCCACCCGCTGAAATTCAGCGAGTGCGCACTCGGGGACTGGCAATCATAAAAAATCCTAAGTGCCCACCCGCTGAAATTCAGCGAGTGCGCACTCGGGAATCCTAAGTGCCCACCCGCTGAAATTCAGCGAGTGCGCACTCGGGGACTGGCAATCATAAAATCCTAAGTGCCCACCCGCTGAAATTCAGCGAGTGCGCACTCGGGGACTGGACACGAAAAATAACAACAAGACAATAAAAGAATCAGACCGCTGCAACACACCGGCCTGATCCTCGGGGATTGGACATACCTGGATGGCTGCGCCAAGCATGCCATGAAGTTGTATCGCATCCACGGACGCGAGGAGAGCTGGCGTGTGCCCGCGACGCTGCTCGACCTCCGTATCGGCGACCCCAGGTGCATGGCTCGAGGGCGAGGTACCACTCGCTGTAGCCGCTTTGGCCATGAAACGCGGGAACGTTGCGATGGAGGCACCGGCACCAAAGGAGGCCGGCTCGGCTGCCCCAGGCGAGGGAGCACCCTCCTTGGTGGGTAAGGCCGCCTCCGCTACGGGTTCATCCGGCGCGATCGCCGTGTCGTCAGATACTGTGACGACTTCGTCGCCCTTGGCCTTCTTGGCACTATCCGCGGGAACGACGACCTCGTCCGCCTTCCTCTTCCGGGAGGGATCCTCCTCGCTGACGACGGGTGGCACCTTAGCCACGATTGGATGGCCTATCTTCTTCGCTCCGGTCCTACAAATTGGTCGCGTAAGCAAGATAATCCAAGTACAATGAAAGACAAAAGAAGGTGAGCAAACTCACTTGGCGACTGGAATGAAGCGTAGCCCCGTGCGGATGCCGGCCGGCTTCTCCAGTTTGGGGCCTAGTCGGCGACTGAGGCCCATTTCCAAGACATCGTGTGCCCAGGACACGGCTGGTTTCTTCGTTGTCGAGGCTGCGACGGGAGCCTCTGAGACATCTTCAGCGGGAGCTTCCCTGCGAGGCGAAGCCGCCGCGACCGGAGCGGTCCCTAGCCCAGAGACTGGGGCGAATGGCGGAGGCATCGAGGCCAGTGGCACCTCGCTCAGGACAGTGGCCGTGTCCAGCGCGGTTACCGTCGGCGGCGCCTCGCCCTTGGCCAGGCTGGTGGCGTCGGAGCTGCTCGCCGAGTGCGGCGGGGAGACCGGTCTCACCGGCTTTGTCTTCTTCTTCGGAGGGGCCTTCACCTCCTTCTCCTTATTCTTCTTCTTCTTCTTTGACGGAGTAGCCTGGCGGCGCGAGGTGGTCTCCGGAAGTTCGTCATCATCATCATCATCATCATGACGCTCGAGGCTTTTACTCGCCTCAAGCTCACGCTGACGCTGCCCGCGGGTCTTGCGAACCAGCGGGGCGACCTCCTCCTCGGATTCGTCGTCGTCGTTGCTCTCGACGCCTCCCCTCGCTGCAGGCAATTCGCCCACCTCCCGGACAGACGAACTCGAGTTCTCGTCGTCCGCGGGCGGAAGCCACCCTTCAACTACTTGAAATAGCTGCAAAAGGCATAAACAACATCAGTATGACCACGACTGCATTTAACTGTGACTGCGAATGACGAAAGGATGACTTACCGTCGGGGCTGGATGCTTCGCAGTGTAAGGGGCGACCCCGGCCTTCGCGTCGAGGTACGTCGCCTGGGTGATCTTCTTCAACGCCAGGAGGTAATCCTCGAGGTGCCACTCGTCGAGGCAGGACTTCGTCGAGTCGTCCCGGCCCGCGTACTCGTACATATAGTGGTCGCGGCGGGCCAGGGGGACAAGTCGCCGCCCGAGCCAGCAGTTGTACAGATTAATGGGCAGGAGGCCCCTCTTCTTTAGGCCGCGAATGGTCTGAAGCATTTTGTCCACGACCATTCGCTGGTCTGTTGGAGGCTTGCCGACTTGAAGTCGGCGTGGTTCGGGCCGGTCGGCGGAGTACCTTGGGATCGCCACCTCGCCCTCTAGGGTCGCCTCGGTGACGTAGAACCAAGAGTTCTTCCATTGGCTCGCTGCCTTGGCGGGTAGCATCAGATCGAAGAAAGAAGCCTTCGATTTCAGCTGGAACGTCAGGCCGCCCGCAGCGAGCATTGGGCCACCTGCTTCCTCACGACTGATCCGCCTGTGGAATAGATCTTGCCACAGGGGGAAGTAGGGCCTGCAGCCCAGATAGCACTCGCAGAACGCCACGAAAATGGCGGTACTTTCGATCTTGCGGGCCCAGGTCCGACGGTTGGATCCCGTAGAAGGCGCAGAAGCGCCGGAAGAAGAGAGATGTTGGGAATCCCAGCCCCCACTCTAGGTGGCTGGTGAAGCAGATGAACTCTCCCTCGCGCGGGTTCGGGGTCACCTCTCCGGCCGCAGGGATGCGCCACCTGCCGGCGCGCAGGATCCCGGCCTCCTCGAAGGACGTCAGTTGCGCCCTCGTACACTTAGATCTGCCCCAAGGCTCGGTGGAGGGGGCCATTGGCGGAAGGATTCGTGGGGGGTCGGGAGATTTTGGGTCGGCTAGATCGCGATGCGGAGGAAGGCGAAAGTGCGCGCAATCGGAGGAAATGACGAGGAGGTGGTTCTCCGATCGCCTGCCATTTCCCTTATATAGCGGTTGTTACACGCCAAATCAGGGAGCCGTTACTACGCGGTGATTACGCCAAAAGTTACCGTTGGATTACCCCAACGGCTAGTTTGACCATGTTTAACGGTCCAACTTCAGCCACTCGGCTCGCCGACCCGATCACTACGACAGTGACTAAGTATTTCGCCGACTCGACTCGCCAAAGCTGCGATCAGAATGACTAGTTTTTTCCTTTATTCAGGAGCCCGCCGACGATTCGACTGGATGTCTGCGTTGAAGCCGTATACTCTAACTGCCAGCAAACACCTGCGCCCAATCAACAGCGGCCTCGGGGACTACTGATGGGGATATGCCTACCGGGGTAATACCTAGCAGGACGTTTCCGACTGGCCCAGGAACTGGCGAGTGGGCCTGCAAGACGACGACTGGATCAAGGCCCGATGTGGATCCAAGCGACTGGAAGCTGAAGGCCCAGGCGAGTAGATAGGCCCAGTCGAGTTAGGTTAAACGACTACCGAAGCCTTAACTGATTTGGTTGAGATATGTAAACCCTAGGGGAGGTGAGTCTATATAAACCTCCCTACAGGGCGTGTAGAGGCACGTTCCATCATACACCCAAGCGACTCGCCGCCTAGCCGCCGAGCTCGCCCATTGTACCACCATCATAATACAATCTAGCAGGAGTAGGTCTTTACCCTCCGGGGGGCCGAACCTGGGTAAAACCTTGTGTCTCTGCCCTCATCTTGCACCGCAGATGGCTGGCCGCCCTTGCCCCTCGTTCTACTACTCGCTGCCGATTGCAGCATCTGCCGTGACCATTCCCACGACAGGTGCCACGTACCAGCGATGCATGCAGGCATGCCTCAAGGACCAGATCGGTCGCAACGTTCAAGTCTATGTCGACGACATAGTCATCAAAACCAGGGAGGCAAGGACACTTATCGACGATCTCCACGAGACGTTCGACAACCTCGATCGCTACAGGATCAAACTCAACCCCGAAAAGTGCGCCTTCGGCGTCCCATCGGGTCAGCTGCTTGGGTACTTCATCTCTCAACGAGGATCGGCGAACCGAAGAAAATCGAGCCATCATGGCGATGGAGAAGCGAAAAACCTCAAGGGTGTCCGGCTCGCGGGGCGAATAGCGGCGTTGAGCATATTCATCAGCCGCATGGGCGAAGGCCTGCCATTCTACCGGCTACGCAAAGCGGCTAAATTGATGGACGCCGAAGCGGCGATGCGTTCGAAAGCCTCAAACGGCTTCTCTCCACCTCACCCGTCCTGGTCACGCCAAAAGAGCGTGAGCCTCTGCTGCTGTACATAGCAGCCACACACCAGGTGGTCAGCACCGTGCTAGTGGTCGAACGACCCGAAGAAGGCAAGACCCACGGGGTCCAACGCCCAATCTACTACCTCAGCGAGGTACTGACGCCAACAAAACAGAGGTACCCTCACTATCAGAAACTCGCCTACGGTGTGTTCATGACGGCTCGACGGCTGAGCCATTACTTCCAGGAGCACCAGGTGATGGTCGTCAACGAGGCACCCCTGAACAGCATCCTGAATAACCAAGAGGCCACGGGACGCGTGGCCCTGTGGGGCATCAAGCTGTCACCCCTGGACATCGTCTACGAGAAGCGACTCGCAATCAAATCTCAAGTCCTCCCAGACTTCCTTGTACATTGGATGGAGCTACAGCTGCCAGACACCCCAGACATGTCGCAGTCATGGACGATGCACTTCGACGGCTCCAAACGTGAAGCCGGAGTAGGATCCGGGGTCATACTGACCTCCCCACAGGGCGACCAGATGATGTACGTCCTTCGGATGAAATTCCGAGCTTCCAACAACGAGGCCGAATACGAAGCCCTCATCCACGACATGAGGATGGCAAAGATCTGCGGCGCAACGCGCCTGGTCATCTACGGTGACTCCAACCTCGTCGTCCAGCAAACGATGAACGAGTGTGACGCACACGCCGAAAACATGATCGCGTACCGTGCACTCTACAACGCACTCAAAGGAGAATTTGACGGCTGCGAGCTTCGCCACGTCGGGAGAGAAAGCAACGAGGAGGCCGACAGACTCGCCAACATCGGCTCCACCTGCGCAAAGGTGCCACCGGGTGTGTTCCTCGAACAGATCTGCGTGCCATCCATCAAGCGGAAATTCCCCAAGGGATCACCCGAAGAAGCAGAACACTCGGGGGCTACGCTGCCCGAAGGATACGAAGGACCCAAGAAACTAGACACAGAGGTCGCTATGGTCAACCTGATGCAGGTCATGGCAGTCGAAGAAACTTGGACGCGATCATACCTCCAGTTCTTGATAAGCGGAAGCGTCGACAGCCCGACAGATGCCCGGCGCATATCTCGTCGGTCAAAAGCCTTCACCATCATCAATGGCGAGCTGTACAAGCGCAGTATTACGGGTGTACTACAAAGGTGCGTCACCACTGGTGACGGGAAAGCCATCCTCCAAGACATCCACGAGGGCATCTGCGGCCATCATGCAGGCAGCCGCTCCCTTGTCACCAAAGCTCTACGAGCTGTATTCTACTGGCCAACGGCCATGAGCGATGCAAAGGACATCGTCCGACGATGCAATGGGTGCCAAAGGTTCGCCGACAAACCGCACGCACCCGGGTCAGAACTCAGACCCATACCTATAGCCTGGCCCTTTGCTCAATGGGGCCTCGATATGATCGGCAAACTGCCAAAGTCCTCGAAAGGGGGGCACGTTTACCTCCTAGTCGCAGTCGACAAATTCACCAAGTGGGTCGAAGCCATGCCGGTTACCAACCAAAAGGGCAAGACCGCCATCAAGTTCTTCGAGTCCATTGTCTACAGGTTCGGCGTACCGCACATCATCATTACCGACAATGGATTAAACTTCATCTCCAAATAATTCCAAGACTTCTGCGAAGGCCTCGGGATCAACATCACATACGCCTCAGTGGCTCACCCGCAAACAAACGGGCAGGTCGAAAAGGCCAACGGCCTAATCGGCGCTGGCATCAAGAAGCGCCTCATGAGCCCACTCGAACAAAAGGCCGGAGCCTGGACGAAAGAGCTGCCATCCGTCCTATGGAGTTTGCGTACTATGCCAAACAGCTCCACCGGCTACACAGCATTATTCATGGTGCATGGAGCCGAAGCCGTGCTACCAGCCGAAGTACGCCACCAGGCCCCCCGAGTCGTCGCTTACAGCGAAGCCGTATCCACGGCTGCACTCGAAGACGCCGTCGACACACTCGATGAAGCAAGAGACGTAGCAGCAGCTCGATCAGCGGTGTACCAGCAGAGCCTCCGCAACTACCACAGCCGCCGGCTGCGCCCAAGGTCCTTCGTCGAAGGAGACCTCGTCTTGCGACTCAAGCAAGAGCGACCAAAGAAATTCGAGTCACCATGGGAAGGACCCTACATCATCACCGAGGTCATCCCAGGTGGCGCCTATCGCCTCAAGCACGTGGAGTCTGGAGTCGCATACTACAACCCATGGAACATCGCGCACTTGCGACGATTCTACCCCTAGCTACCGACCCCTTTACTTTCAATAAGGCTTTTCAGCCGAACAATGTACTTCCTCCATTACGATATAAATAAAGCTAAGTGTCTCGCCCCAAATTTTTGTTTCGCTATTTGCAACTTTACTTTATGCTACAAACGCACTCGGGGGCTCCCCCCACCTCACGATTTCATCGACCGAGGATCACGCGTGTACACCTGAGTAGCTGACAACGTCAGGCAAACGAAAAGGACACGTACTCAAACAAAGCACTGCGTGCTTACAACAAACAAACCTTTATAACAAAGGGCACAACACGCCCAGTCAAAATATACAAATTTTACATATATCTCTTTTACAGGTACTACCTATTCCGAAGAATAACTTGAGCATGCTGCTCAAACAAATCTACGACCTGTTCGGCATACTGCCTTACAGCCGCATAATGTGGACGCATGTCTCACTCATCACCATCCGGCCGAGGAGGTGGCCCATCCGCCATAGCAGACAAATCTACATCAGGCCGGTGCAGCCTCACAAGGGACAAAGCAGCCTTCACTCCAGCGACGAGCTGTTGCCGCACCAGCTCCTTGACATTATTCACGCTCCGAAACTTCGACAGAAGACCCGCAAGGCTTGTTGGCACGGCATCCAATGGAAACATGACATGCAACACCGATGCAAGCGACGTCTGCACCTGACGAAGCACCCGTGAAACCTGGTGCACATGATCCTGCACCGTCGCCAAAGCCATGGCACGGTCACGATCCATCCAGAAGAAGCCGCCAGCCTCCATGTCTTGTTGAGTCAAGCAATTGACCCGAACAGCAACACGCTCTTTCTCCTCCCTCGGAGCAAGGTTGGCACCTGCGACACTCGCACAAAATAAGACGCAAGGCCAGCAGGCGCATCCGAAGAACTGAGCTGCAGCTCGAAACAAAGAACAACTTACATTGAAGCTGCTCAGACAGCCGAAGCAGTTCCGCCATCAAGTACTCCTCTCTGGCTGCACCGCGATCTGCCTTGGACTTCCAAACATCGGCGTGACCACGCACCCCAAGCAACTCCTTCTCAAGACTACGAACACGGTCTCGAAGAAAAGCAAGTTGTGATGAATCATCCAAAGATGGCCGCTGCCGCATTGCAGGCGAGGTGTCTACGGGATCAGCACCCGAAGGAACCTAGAGAAGCAGAGAAGAAAAGGACATAAACATTCAGACGAAGAAGAGCACAACTCAACAAAACTCATTAAGAATATAAAGGCCACTACGTGGCACAAGGATTTTTGTTCCCCAACATAATTACAAGCAAAAGAAGATTACAAACTATCCTACAGCTACAACTCCTAAGACGCGGCACCCTGAGTAGCCTTGGAGCCGGATTGCCTCGCCTTGGCCTCCCCCTGTTGCCGCAGCGCATACTGAGACAGCAGATCAATGAGCTTTGGCCCATATCGTTTGCAGCGAGCAGAATAGGTAGCAAAGGCTACCTCGGATCCATCTGCGGTCGTCGGCATCCGGGAGTCCACCTCCGCTCCAGCCGCCAAGGCCATCGCCAGCCCGACGGGCCCGCCAATGCCCTTCTGCTTGCGCTTGTACGCCGCAGGCGCTTCGGCCGACAAAGCCTCGGCCAGGGCATCAACATCATCAAGGGCCGCGCCCTTGGGGACAAGCTCCTTGTAGAAGCGGCCAAGGAACTCCTTCGCCTTGGCAAGGGAGTTGACAGTCTTGCTCAGATCGATCTTCGACCGCTGCAGTAGCATCATCTAGAGCACTACCGTGCTCCAGAGCGCCACGGTCAAACTCGATGCCTGCGGCATCTGAGACAAAAAAGAGAAGGAATGAAGAAAGTAACACAGAAGAAGACAATAAAACGAAAAGAAAGGAGCAAAAATAAGATACTCACCTGAAACAGCCTTGGCAGCAGCCATGAGCTTGCCTGCCACCTCTCTTTCACGCGCAGTCGCAGCCATGGCATGCTGCTCCTCGCGGTCCGTAGCCTCCTCCGCAGCGACGCCTTAGCTTCTGCCTTGGCCAGCTCCAGCTCAAGGCGCTCCTTCACACCAGCAGCGTCCTCGGCCTTCTTCTCCGCTTGACCAAGGCTCTTCTTGAGAGCATCAATCTCACGGAGGGAAGTGTTATGCTCCTCTGCATTCAAAACATACAAGCGTCAGAAAGCAAGACAATAATGCAAAAAGAAAGAAGCACCAAAGCATCCAGGTACCTTGAAGCTGTTGGAGGTTGACCTCCAGCACCAGGTGCTCCTGCACCAGTCGCTTGGCATCTTGTACAAAAGGCTGCAGGAAGAAGAACTACCAGTAAGGAAAAGGAATTGGGGGCTGCGCCCAACACGAAGGAACAAAAGCAAAATTAGCACACGAAAACGCTCGGGGGCTCCCCCCGAAGACTCGAAGAAAGAACAAGACAAGAAAAAATTTTCAGACGCTCGGGGGCTCCCCTCGTGGCAGGAAGCAGAAGTACTTATATGCTCTGATGGCGACTCTGACGGCCCGCTCGCAGCCTTCTGAGGCGCAACCACCTGAGCTTCCTGCGGAGAAGGGACCGGCGCAGCACCCTCAGAGGTAGCCACCATCTGAGGAGGAGGAGACGCAACCTTCGACTCTCCCATCATCTCTCGAGCACCATCGCTGGAGGAGTCATGGGAGGAATGCCTGCACACGAAATAATTAGCACAAGCACAAAAGTCAACAGCAGAAAGATAGTAGTATAAAGGAAACTTACGAGTCCAGCGAGCTCAGGTCGAAGACAGGAGGAGTCCTTCGGACTCTCTTCTCCCCCTTCTTCTCTTCTTTCTTCTCTTCCTTCTTCCGCTTCGTTGGCGGGTGCGGCGCTACAGCCTGCACAGGAATGGCAGGAATAGGGGAGGAAGAACCTCCATGCCCATCACTGTGACGCTCAAGGCACAGAGGGTTTCTGGGAGTCGGAGGAGTCGATGCATCCGAAGATTCGCTGGAGCTCCGCGATCGTTTGCGAGTATGGTCCTCGCTCGACTCGTTGGCCTCTTCAGCCGGCGATCGTGCCGAAGGCAGTTCGGACACGGAATCCACCACGTCATTATCCGTATCATCCGGAAATAATTCGGGCAGTGGCGGCACCATGCCCGACACCTTGAAGCTCTGCAAAAAAGAAGAGACTTTGTTAGCAAACAAAGGAAAATAAATACGCAGTCGACGAAAAGCGCTACACGCACGAATCTACACCTGTGGAACAGCCAGCGTCGAAGAAAATGGCGGAGTCAGCGACTTCCCCGGGATATCCTCTCCAGCCTTGTACTTCAACAATGTACGAAGGGTCTTGTCGAGATCACCCTGGGAAAGCTTCTCGGCCGAAACTCTCGTCGGATCACGGCGCCCAGCATAAAGAAACATCGGGTGCGCCCTAGCCTAGAGAGGCTGCACCCGACGCTCGAGAAACGTGCGGATAATATCCACGCCGTTCACTTCCTTCTCAGGAGTCAACTGGAGATCCTCCACCCGACGGTAAAGGGCCTCTATCTCCGCCGACTCGCCATCCAAGATCTGGTTTTTCCAGGACCTCTTCGGCTCGATTATCTGGGAGGAGTCGAAAGGAGCAAGACCAAATTGCTGCCCAGCCACTGTGGAGTCACGAATGTAAAACCATCGCCTCCGCCAGTACTGGACAGATTCGTACATAGAGAAAGAAAATAAAAGGATATTGGCCTTGAGGGAGATGATGCAACCCCCAATGGGATACACACCATCCGAGCCGGATTGTCTCTTCACGGAATAGAGTTTCCGGAAGAGGCCAAAGTGCGGCTTGATGCCGAGCCAGCACTCGCAGAAAGTGATGAAACAAGCAATGTGAAGAAGAGAATTGGGCGAAAGATGATGCAGCTGGATGCCGTAGAGAAAGAGCAGCCCACGAAGGAAGTCGTGGACTGGGAAGGAAAACCCACGAATAACTAAGGCAAGAAACATAACCCGATACCCAGCGGGGGGACGGGGGATTACCTCGTTTCCGGGGAGTCTGACGGCCTCACTATCCTGCGGGACCAAGCCCCGCTCGTGAAGGCTGCGGAGATCACTCTCCCGCGTCTCTGATCGCCGCCAACCACCGTCGGTGACACGGGTGGTGGTAGCGCCTTTCTTCCCTCCGGCGGTGCTGGTACCAACTGCAGATGACGACTTCTTCGTTTTCCCCATCGCGCTCCAGCGGCGCCGGCGGTGAGAATGCAGAAGGGAAGAAGGAAATGTGGAAGAATATTACAGCGCGCAGCAAGAACCCCTCGAGCACAAGGAGGCAGTGAAAACAAGAGTAGATGCGGTGAAAACAAACTGCAGCTTTCCCCAATGATTATAACGGCGAAGACGACGCACGGCAACCGTCCATCAAGAAGACCTAACGCCAACGGAAGATCTGGCCATACACGTGTCAGCATCACAACGAACCGTCGTTACCACGCCGCCCACTACGCGTGGAAATCGAGGCGACGCCGTAATTATCTCCACGCCGCGCGTGACCGGTCAATTCAAGGTCAGCAAGTGGGACCCATGTTCGTCCAGTCAAGTCATCTCTGGCGCAACATACGCTTGAGGTCATTGATCGTCAACACTGATGTGATCAAAAGCTATACTAGCAACAACTACAATTTCTTCGGCTTCAAAGCTAAGAGTACTCACTCGAATCTACGATTCGACTAAATACTCGGGGGCTACTCCTATTAGGAGAGCTGGCCGCACACCCGAAAGATGAATAAAAACGAAATATTTCTTCGAGTCCTACGTCGAGTCTACGACTCCACTACGGACTTGGGGGCTACTCCCATAGGGAGGATGGATTTAAGCATCCGAATTTTTTTGTGTCCTACGGACCTAACAAATGAATAATGTTTGAACTAAAGTCTCCGCTCGAGTCTATGAATCGAACAGACACTCGGGGCTACTCCCATAGGGAGCGCTGGTCACGCACCCTATGAATTCTTCGACTGTGATCTTTCGGATCAGCATGCAAAAACTTTTCGGCAACTCTGCCCCAACAAAACGCTAAGTGAGCAACGTCCTCCTTGGCCACCCGAAACACCTCCGTGGTGATAAACATTCGGATGGTGTGTCTGCGACACAAAGATAAGACCTACAGATATCATCTGATGGCCTGGCAACGCACACGACTGCGCTCTGCTGGTATGAACCCGTGCCAGCAGGCGCGACGAAAAATCCCGACGGACGCGTTGGGTACATCAATTAAAATCACTGGAATTCCACTCCTGTAAGTCCTCCGCGGCTTGAGTCGAATTACACCAGCATATGTTCTAGGTCCGAGTTGAGGGACTCGAACCTGAAGAAGATCGTGTTGTTTCGTCCTAAGACAGTTAACTGACCCTGATCCGTCGGGTGAGTTAGGCACATGCATCAACAATCGCTACACATGAACTATTGAAATACATAGTTGCACCCGAAAGATTGAAGAGTCCTCAGCCGAATCTACGATTCGACTGATCACTCGAGGCCTACTGACATAGTTATACCCCGCGGGTACATGATCTCAGCATACCTGGTCCAGCCCAAGGAAGGCCCACGACAAATATACGCCAGCCCATGAAGACTTTCGGGTGGCCAAGGCCCATGACGCCTTCGGATCCTTGGAGAGCAAGACTAGTGTAGATAGGAAATTCAAAGGGGTAAAACCCTAGAACCTGTAACCGACTAGGTCTATGCCCGGGACCTGCCTAAGTCTATATAAAGGCCAGGAGGGCACGACCTAGATCTCTCGACTCATACTTTCGCATACACACCTCCACGCCAGATCGCATCTGCAAGACCCTGAATCTTCGGTTCCGCCAGTAATCAAGAGCGTATACAAGGAGTAGGGTTTTTCTCCGGGGCCTGAACCTGGGTAAACCTTGTGTCCCCGTGTTGCTTGTTTGCTAACCGTTCCACGATCTCCAGCATCCCCATCTTCTCCGAAACCCAAGTCCATAATAATGGGCATTGATGACATCAAACCTCGTCAAACTCGCTTTGGTACTCGTCTCATTGAGTTCACTAGCGTGCTCAACCTTCCACTTCCTAGCATCATGACGCTTCCCCTCACCAAATTTGAGAGGAAGGACCTTTGGGGCTTCAGAGTCACTCAGCCCGGACGCCAGGCAGAGCCAACCACGGAGACCATCACTTTCAAGCTGATGCATGACGACAAGGAGAAAGGCCTAGATGTAGTCATGCAGGAGTTACTTGGCCTGGTAGGGAGACACTCCAGAGCTTAGAGGTCTTTACTTTCACCTGGAGACGAACGAGGAGGGTGAGGCTATCGAGTACGAGGATGCTGCTAGAGAGACGATGGAGTCGATTCGTCTGTACCTCCAGGACCTAGAGGGTCTTATTAGGCACCTAGATACTGATAGGACCAACATCATGCTTAGAAATGACGAGCTCCAGGTTTAGCTCTGAGAGAAGGACAAGCTCTTCGCGGAGCAAGACGAGATAGTCAAGGAAATGGAGGCCAAGTTTGAAAGCCAGGACAAGAAATTCAAGAACCAGGAGAAGAGAGTCCAAGACAGGGACAAGAAAATTCGGGAGATGAAGGAAGAGCTAGAGGCCAAGGACTTCGAGCTCGAGCATCAGCAGGGAGTGATCGAGAGGCTTCGCTCACAGAACAGGGCTCTTAGGGCCAAGATAGAGGCCTTGACTACCGATGTTGAGGAATACAAGACCGTTATGGAGAATGCAGGTCTTACCCTTGTTGATGTGGAGATTGATGCAGAGGAGTAGTGTTGGCTACTCATTTATCTTTCATCTACCGTACTTTTGATTATTGAGTCGCAATGACCATCCAACATGTGGGTGGCTTGCTATGGTGTGATTGCTTTTCCAAACTTGTTGTTTATGTTGTTTGAACCTTATGTTATTTTGATGCTTGGTTTGGTGATTGTGTATGTGATGTATTGTGCATGATAAGCATTTATGTGTATCTCATTCTTATCCTTATGAAAACCACATATGCCTCCTCGACGTGCCAACCCCAACCCAAACAACAACAGTGTCACCCCCGAGATGCAGCAGTTGATGACAGCACAGGCACAACTGATGCATATGATGACCACTTTTATGCAGAATCAGAATAACAACAACAAAAATAATAATAATAATAATAACAACCCGAACAATCCACCAGGATTTGACATGCTCACCAGATTCCTAAGACTGAGGCCTGCAAAGTTCTCAGGAACCACGGATCCAATGGTGGCCAATGATTGGCTACGTTCAGTGAACAAGGATTTGGTAACTGTCGGCTGCACCGACGAGGAAAAGGTCCGGTTTGCAGCACATCTTTTGGAAGGACCCGCAATAACTTGGTGGGATAACTTCCAGATCACCACTCCCATTGAGGATGTGACCTGGGCTATCTTTGAGGATGGATTCCGTACAGCTCACATCTCATCCGGAGTGATGAATTTGAAGAAGAAGGAGTTCCACAACCTGAAATAGCGTCACCGCAGCGTGGCTGAATATATTGAGGAGTTCAACAATCTGGCGCGTTATGCACCAGATGAAGTTGATACTGATGCCAAGAGGAAGGAGAAATTCCTCGAAGGACTGAACGATGAACTGAATCTGCAACTATATGTTGCCTATGTCCCAACCTACCAATCACTTTGTGACAAGGCTACCATCTTGGAGAACAAGATGAAACAGGTTGAAAGCAGAAAGAGGAAGCACAACTTTGACAACCACAGCTCGGGATCGTCTCACAAGGGTTCCCATCATGATGATAGTGGGAGTTCTGGATCCCACAAACATGGAAAGTACAACAACCACCACAGCCACAACCGCCATCATGACAATAAGCATCACCGCAGTCATGACAATGACAAGTACAAGAACCACAAGAGTGGACACAAGAGTCACCATAGTGGAGGTGGAAGTGGAAGTGGTAGTCAGCCTGCAAAGAGAGATATCAGTCAGGTTGAATGTTTCAAGTGTAAGAAGATGGGGCATTATGCAAATGAGTGCCCAGAGAACAAAGTTGAAGGAACCACCAAACCCCACCCTTTCCAGAAGGGACAAGTGAACCGCATCAATGTGGAAGAGATTTATGAGGAGTCCGATGCTGTGGCTGGTAAGTTCAAACTCAATTCTATTCCAGCACTTGTTCTTTTTGATACTGGTGCATCACATTCATTCATATCAAAAGCATTTGTTGATAGAAATGGGTTTCCAACTGAAAATATTGGGTGTCCAATAAAATTAAGTTCTCCCGGTGGAGATATGATAGTAAGTCTTGGATGTCGTGATCTAGTGATAGAATTTGGAAAGCATAAGTTTCCAGTTAGTCTGATAATCTTGGATTCCCAAGGACTGTATGTAATTTTGGGAATGGACCGGATGACCAAGTATGAAGGAGTACTAGATTGTGCCAATCACACTGTCGCACTCACAACCCCGGATAAGAAACGGATTAGATTCAAGTCTAACTTTGAATCAAAGGGGAGTAAGCTAAATTCTCTTAAGGGGGTTAGCATAGACAGTGTACCAATTGTGAGGGAATATCCGGATGTGTTTCCAGAAGAATTGGTGGGAATGCCACCAGATAGAGATGTGGAATTTTTGATTGACTTGCTGCCAGGATCAGGACCAATAGCAAAGAGACCTTACAAGATGTCAGTTGATGAATTGAAAGAACTTAAGAAACAACTTGGAGAACAGTTGCAGAAAGGATTTATTCAACCAAGTTCTTCATCTTGGGGAGCACCAGTCTTGTTTGTGGAAAAGAAAGATAGAAGTCAAAGGTTATGCATCGATTATCGTTCACTCAATGAGGTGACTATCAAGAACAAATATCCTTTGCCCAGAATCAATGACTTGTTTGATCAGTTAGAAGGAGCCTGTGTGTTCTCAAAGATTGATCTCCGGTCAGGTTACTTTCAGCTTAAGATAAGGGAAGAAGACATACCTAAGACAACTTTCACCACTAGGTATGGATTGTATGAGTACACCGTGATGCCGTTTGGTTTGACCAATGCACCAGCTTACTTCATGAATATGATGAACAAGGTGTTCATGGAGTTCCTTTACAAGTTTGTTGTCGTTTTCATCGATGACATTTTGATCTACTTCAAGAGTAAATAAGAGCATGAAGGGCATCTGCGGTTGATACTTGAGAAGCTTAGAGAGCATAAGCGGTATGCCAGATTCAGCAAGTGTGAATTCTGGTTGAATGAAGTTGGATTTCTTGGACACATTATGTCAGGAGATGGTGTAACAGTTGATCCCGCAAAAGTGTCAGCCGTAACTGAATGGGAATCTCCTAAGTCAGTGAAAGAAGTTCGTAGTTTCCTTGGCTTGGCAGGATACTATAGAAGATTCATTGAGAATCTCTCCAAGGTAGCTAAGCTAATGACGGAGTTACTAAAGAAAGACAAGAAATTTGGTTGGACTGAAGGATGTGAACTCAGTTTCCAAGAATTGAAGAAGAGACTAGTGACAGCACCAGTCCTATGTCTGCCAGATTTGGAGAAGGATTTCCAAGTTTATTGTGATGCATCTCATCATGGATTAGGTGCAGTTCTGATGCAAGAAGGGAAATTTGTGGCTTATGTATCGAGACAACTCAAAACTCATGAGGTGAATTACCCTACTCATGATTTAGAGTTAGCCTCTGTTGTCCATGCACTCAAAACATGGAGACATTATCTTTTGGGAAAGCGATGTGAAGTGTTCACATATCACAAAAGTTTGAAGTATATCTTCACTCAGAAGGAAATCAACATGAGACAAAGAAGATGGCTAGAACTCATCAAGGACTATGACTTGAGTTTGCAATACCACCCCGGTAAAGCAAATGTTGTAGCGGATGCTCTAAGCCGTAAGGTATTTGTGAATGGCCTTACTAAGGGAGAGTTGCCAGATGATCTGTGTGCCCAATTTAGAGACCTCAGATTGGATATTGTGCCTGAGGGACATCTCATGTCATTGGATGTTCAACCCACCTTGTTGGACAAAATCAAGGAAGCCAAAAAGACGGACAAGGAAATTGAAGAGATTAAGGAAAAGATTAGCAAGGGAAAAGCCAAAGGATTCCATGAAGACGAACATGGTAATTTATGGTATGGAAAACATATCTGCATTCTGCAAGATTCGGAGCTTCGGAAACTGATTTTACAGGAAGCACACAACTCACCGTATTCCATTCATCCAGGTAACACCAAAATGTACATGGATGTGAAGGAAAGATTTTGGTGGAATAATCTTAAGAAGGACATCGCCGAACATATTGCTTTGTGTGATGTATGTAGTAGAGTGAAAGCGGAACATCAGAAACCAGCAGGATTGTTACAACCACTACCTATTCCTGATTGGAAGTGGGACAAGATTGGCATGGATTTCATCACCGGACTACCAAGGACCCGGTCAGGATATGATTCTATTTGGGTAGTAGTGGATCGTCTAACTAAAGTGGCTCATTTTATACCCATGAAGACAACCTATATAAGTGCTAAGTTGGCCAAGATCTATATGAATAGGATTGTGTGTCTACATGGAGTACCCAAGAGTATTGTAGGGGAACTCAATTCACTTCTCATTTCTGGAGACAACTGCATGAGTCATTGGGAACGAGATTAGAATCCAGTACTGCTTTTCATCCCAGACTGATGGACAGACAGAAAGGACCAACCAGATTCTAGAGGATATGTTGAGGGCATGTGCCCTAGACTATGGAGCTAGTTGGGATGAAAGTCTGCCTTACGCAGAATTCTCTTACAACAACAGCTATCAAGCTAGTATTGAGATGGCACCGTTTGAGTTTCTCTATGGGAGAAAGTGTACTACCCCATTGCTATGGAATGGTGTTGGAGAAAGGAACTTGTTCGGGCCAGAATTAATCAAAGAGGCTAAAGAGAAAGTCAAGTTAGTAAAGGACAGATTGAAGATAGCACAGTCCTGACAGAAGAGCTACACAGATCCCAAGCGTAGAGAAGTCACCTATGAGGTGGGTGATATAGCTTACCTTAGAGTGTCACCACTTCGTGGAGTGAAGAGATTTGGAGTCAAAGGAAAATTGGCCCCAAGATATGTTGGACCATTCAAGATTCTGAGTGGTAAAAGAGAAGTAGCTTATGAGATTGAATTGCCGGAATCAGTGTCTGCCGTTCATAATGTGTTTCATGTGAGTCAGCTAAATAAATGCCATCTAGAGATGGAAGAGACTTCTTTGAAGGATATTATACCTTTGGAGGAGGTCCAATTGGAAAGTGACCTCACTTATGAGGAAAAACCTATCATGATTCTTTTAACTGCAGAAAGAGTTACTCGGACAAAGACTATCAAATTTTGCAAAGTTCAGTGGAACCATCATTCTGAAGAAGAAGAAGCAACATGGGAAAGAGAAGATGACCTTCGGAAAGACCACCCTTACCTATTTGCTAGCCAATACGAATCTCGAGGGCGAGATTCACCTTAAGGGGGTTAAATTTGTAACATCCCTAAAATCATGTTTCCAAAATTTGCATATCATTCATGCATTCATACTCATTTTAGGATCATTTCTCCTAAAACAGCAACTTTGTGATCTATCATTTTATGTAAAGCAAGGCATTAGCCTTATTGCTACCTTATAAGAAGGAAATGCTTGTTTTGATCAGTAGAGGATTGACCCTAAGATTTATTGATATTTTCTAAAGCTTGGACAAAGTTTTCAAAACAAATTATGAATTTAAAACCATTCATATGTCTTTATTAAATAAATGTTAAAGGCTTTGTTTGATTTATATTCCAATGGGCCGATATAAATCTGAGTAAACAATAGTGTTAAGTACTCAAATAAGTGCATGTTCCATCCTATAAAGATTCAGAGAAAATTTGAATTCAGATTCATTTGAAAACCATTTGAAAATGTTTCCAGAAAATCAAAACAGAAAAGAAAAAGGATAAAAGAAATGGAAACAGGCCGGCGCCACTCTTTCGGCCCAGTAGCAAATGCAGCCCACCCGGGATTTCCCCTTCCCCTCTGTTTCTCATCTGCCCGCGTATCCCTCCCTCGCTGACACCCCGGACCCACGTGCCATGTCACCTTCGTCCCCAAAATCACGCCGCGACCAGCACCGTCACGGCCGTTTCTCCGATTGATTTCCGCGCTTGCTGGCGAGTAAACACCAGCGTAATTCCCTCTCTCGCCCTGGCTATTTAACCTCCTCCTCCTTCCGCTCATTTTCCCTCAAGCCACAACCATAGAGAGCCACCAGGCTGCCCACAATCGAGCTCACTCCGCCGCAGTACCGACGACCTCTGGCGGCGAATTCCGGTGAGCCCTCTCCACCCCTTGCCTCATGGTCTTGCTAGCTTGTTCACTACATCCTTGCGCATTGTTTAACACCGCTGCTATGTGCTAGGACAACCTAGAACGTCGCCAACGTCAACGACTGCGCGAGCCCGACGAAGCACTCAACTCCGGCGAGCTTTCCTAGTTAGTTCTGACCGCGTCTTGCCCTCTCTTTGATACTTGCGTGACATGCATCACCTCATGCATCTAACGCACTGCTTGTTTTCCCCTGGCGCGATCTGTATCCTCGCCAACAACGATGAACAGCCGTGCCCGACGCCTTCACGAACTCTGGCGAGCAATCCCTGACGACTCCGAGCGCCCCGCCGCCAATGAAGACCACCTTGAGCATCAACATCGTCCTGCGAACTCGGTGAGCTACCCCCTGCCCTTCTCGCTTCCTATATCACCGGCAGCATCACCATCTGACCGCGCCGCCGCCAGCCACCATCGCAGCGCCGCTGACTTTTGGTCCGTTTGATGTGGGCCGTTAGATCTAGATCGGGCGTGTAGGAATAGATCACTTAAGCGAAGAGGTAAGTTATATTTGAGCCGTGCGTTGCATTTTAATCCAACGATCTAGAAAGCCTGATCCGCGTGAATCGGTATCGACCAATCAGATAGCGCCGCGTGGCCTGTAGTTTAATTTAAAATCTGGAATTAGATCTATTAGTTGTTCAAACTTGCAAAATTCATAACTTTTGATCCACACGTTCAAATTTTGTAAATTTTATATCATTGGAATCAGGAGAAAGAATTCTATCCAACCATGCACTTTGTTTAATGAATTACTTCTGTAAACTTAGTTGTTTTTGCAGAGACATTTGTAAGCTTATCTTGTGTATAAAAATTATATAGGAAATGTTTTAAGGGCCAAATTGATTTTATTTAGTGTATAATTGTTTTGTTTATGATCAGTACTGTTCCACTTGTCTTATTTGGTTTAGAAAAATCATCACATTGCATTTGCATGCATTCATATATTTTTGCTTGTTTATTTTGATATGTGAATTTGGTGCTATCATTTTATGTGTAGAATTTGGTGCTAGTGGTGATTGTGATTGTGAGGATTGTTGCTACTCCCCCAACTACCAAGGCAAGTGGTTCTTCATATTTTTATCCCAATATTTTGACTATGCATTAGAAATATTTTGTATAGGGCTTGCATGAATATTTTTGCTAAGTATCTATATGCTATGCTTGGGAAATCCTAGTAGTTGTAGAATTGTTAGAATTTTATCTAAGTTAAGATACTTGGTATTGCCATGCTTAGCCTAGCTAGTAGCAACCAAGGGTGGAATATATACATGCTATGGAAAAATATTGCTAAGTCTTTGACTTATGTTTTTGCTTAATAAAACTACTAAGTGAATGAAACACCTAGGTGGAATGGTAATTGCTTGGTGGTTTTTGGTTGAGTGGTTACACAAGGCCCATTTCTATGGTTTACCTTGTGTATATTACTTGTGGATTGCCACCCAGGAACAAAGGGATTTGAGATGCCAAATGTTAAGAAGCTTCTAGTGCAACCACATGGCATTATGGGCTCTGCCTGGATCATATTGGTTGCAATAACTTAGCCAAATGGACAGTTGGTGGTAGGGGATGATAGGTTTGGAGTGCGTCCATTCTGGTCTAAGGGAAGGCTTCTAAAATATCCTGTCTTGGTGAAAATCAAGTCTTGTGGGGAAAGTGCACCACCTCTGCAGATGGAAGAAACTAAGTACTTAGTCGTGTCCCCGGTAATGGACAACTTGAGCATCAAGACATGGAAGCTATCAAGAACCTCCTCATCCCAATTTTCTAAGTTAAAACTTGTGGTTGAACAAGGGTGAAGGTTCACCAATTTCTATTGGTGGTTCCTTGGGAAAGATTTTGCCAAACAAAAACTTAGTGTTTTCAACTGATAGATAAAACCTATTTTGAGCAAAGCAAGCCTAAGCTACACTTAGCCAAATTCATGTAGTAACTAGATGCTAATATTCTACTAAGGTATCACTTGCCAATACTATTCCAATGTATTGACCCACTGTGGCTGTAACTTGTGATGTTGCAGGTTACTCTGATGATGATTAGGGGTTATGAGTCTACACTCAACATGCTTGACTTTGGCACATGAAGATGAAGACTTTTATTTATATTGTTAAGTTAAACTCTTGTACTAGCCTATGGCTATGGAGTTGTAAAAGACTATGTTATCTCTGGAATGACGATGTAATAATGACCTTTGTTTCTGTGTACTTCATCTTAAACTATGGATGCTAGCATTTGATCCAGGGACTAGCATTACAATCACAGGGATCTTTACCTTTATAAAGGTGGGATCTTACAATTGGAGAGAAAAGGAGCCAAAAATACATAAATTGCTTATTTGGGAAATATTAATAACACCAGAAGAAAACCCTAAGCAATTTGAGGGTACAGAAGGGTTAACGAACAACTATACAACGGGAGGAACTTTTCTGGCCGTATAGTTCCTCCCGTATAGTTGGCGCCAATACCGCCTCCTCAAATAGTTTCACTCTGTGCAACTGGATCAGGGAGATGACATACAGAACACCCAGAAATTGCCGAAACCTAACCTCCAGAAGGAATCTGAAGGGGGAACTCATCTACCGGGGATCCATCTTCGCCCTGCACAGATTCGGGAGGCTAAGGCATAGATCTTCATCATAAACCGCTGCATCACCACCATCTCCATCCATCTCATCTACATATTGTCTAGATCTTGTTGTAATTTCCGTACTCGTTGTGGATTTATACAAGTACTATTCATATATGATAGATTCCATTACTTTTGCCATGATGTTGATTGCCTCCATGTCTGAGTAGATCATTAGTTCTTGGGGAGATGGAGAAAACCTAGCCTGAGATTGAAATAAGATAAAGTTTATTATGATATTCATCGCTATGACCATGTGTTAGATTGTCTGCATCTTGATGTTGGGAGAAGTCGACCTCTCAATATTTTCCTCTTGTGGGGACTTGATGGAGGGAACTACTTGTTCGTAGACGGAGGGATATTAGCACTTACAGTGACTATAAAGCTGTTGGCACCCCTTACGTATCAACTTGGGAATCGAGGAAACTCACGAAAAACTATCCATGCCATGGGATACGTCCCGCGGGATCATGTCCCTTAATAGCGCAGTAATTCAATTGATATTGATTGTTGTCTGCTGTGGTTATGAGGATGGTTTAAGCAGTGCTTGCTGCCTTATTGTCCAAATACAGAGTTCCTTCCACACATATATAGTTGAGAATGTTCATGATGATAATCTTTACCTTTATACCTTTATAATGCTAGTGGTGTATCCGCTAATCCCTGAGAATGCTTTTTCCCACTGAAGTTTCAAATATCTTTTACATACACGATACTTACTTTCTGTTTTCAGTTTTGTTTACTTTACTTATTGTTCTCTTATACCAAAACACCTTTTTACGCAATATTCGCATTTTATCTTGTCACTTAGAACTTGATTTAGCATTTCTATTTTTATTATTTATTTCAGGAATTCTTAGACTTCAGACTCCTGCTCCCTGTGGGTTCGATATCTTTATTTCGAAACTAGCTACAAATGATCTGTGCACTTGTAGTCATCATCAGGACAGGCATGAACGAGTCCCCGATGGTTGATGGGTGTGCGGTGAAGTACCTTATTATCCATGCTTTCACCGCTGACGGGTGTGCGGTCGACCTCCTCAAGACAGTTGTGCCACTTGCTGCACGCCTGCTGGATGAGGCCCCAATGTTTGGTCATGGCTTTCTCCCCTCGCTCCATGTGAATCTTGCTATACTTTGGGTTGCAAAGGCTGCACTCATCGAACGCTAGCTTCACACGCTTCCGGTAATTGTCTGAGTTTTGGTTAGCACCGGTGATGGGATCCATGCTCACCGATTTCCAGTCGGGCGGCAAAGGTCCTCAAGCTTCGTCTACTTGATCTGGGACTCATGCGCCAACTTGCCTTTGCCTCTGGCTTTCGCCGGAGCCAAGGCATCCCCTTCAGTGCCCTCCATGTTCTCAGCCTGTGTCTGCTCGTCCTGACCCTCGGCAAAATCCCGAGACTCGATGTCGTGTTCGGCATTGGCCCAAGACTATTCTTGAATGAAGAAAGAGGCGTTGTCGACCGCTGCCAAACCTGAGGTGATTATGTCCTACATACACACCTCGTCCGACATTCCATCGAACATGTTGTGGGCGTCCACCTCGCCGAAGGTTACGAGCGATGAGCTACCGGCGAAAGGAAGGGGGCCACGATTATCGTGGTATTGCCGACGAGTAAGCCATGGAGGAGTCCTCACAGTGCGTGTTTAGAGACATGGGGAAGGCAGACGGTTGACAGGTACGAGGTAACACAGCTTACCCAGGTTCAGATCCCACAATGGCGGCGGAATCCTACTCCTGCTATAAATCACTATAATGGCAATACGCCGAGTTACAGAGATAGGTTCGCTATGTGAGGTGTATGCTAATCGCTACTTGGTCATCTGAAGTTGTCTATGATCGTGCCCTAAAGGCTCCCATAGGCCCGACTTATATAGTCGCCAGGTCCTAGGGTTACAGGGAAAAGTCCTAGCCGGACAGGTTACAGAGTCCTACACCGTCTATTACTAGTCTTGTGTATCTTGTACTCCAAGGCTCCGGGTACGTCGGTGACTCCACCGTAGCCTTCCTTTTTCCGGCATGGGCCTCCCTTCTGGATCCATCTAACTAGGCCGCCCTGCAGGCCATGGGCCATGCTACTAACTGTGGGTCACCCGGGTTATCCAGATAGGACACATGCTATGAGGATACCCATATAGCATATCCCCAACAGTAGCCCCTAGAGAACTCCGAGATCTTGCGCCGTCTTGCCTCTTCATGTGGAATGCTCCGTCTAGATGGATGTCGGCAAATCGTCAAGCAATATCTTGTAGTACTCCCAAAGATCCCTACAAGGTTTTCTCCGTCTTCAATTAGTAAGCCGGAGAATTGCTGAATCTTCCATCATACTCTTCCATAGTCGGACTGGATCCGTCCATGCCGGAATCTTCTGATGTGATGGTTCATCTGCCTATGTCAGCTAGGGTGACGTAGACGTAGGTTGGCAATGCCTCGTAACTCACACATGCAGGGAACGCAATCATGTCCACTTTTCTCGCGCGAGCGATACGAACCGTTGGCGGCGACGGTTGGGACGTGGAGAAATTTCCACGCATGTTCGCGTACACGTCGTCTACGCGACAACCGTGATGATAATCTTGATGCTGGAGATCATAAATAGTAACTGTGGTGGAACTTTTACTTTTCACTTCATTCTCTCCTCGCATCATCTTCTTCCTCTAGCGAGCGCCCCCTCGAGCTCTCCGTGCAAACTGCGAAAAAACCCTAACTCCAATCTCGCCAGTCACTTCCAAACTCTCGCAATGGCCAGCAGCAGTTCTACTCCCTCGATGGCGGTGTCGCGGTTGCCGATGGCTCCAGCGGCTCCATCGTGCCCCCAGAGGGCCTGGTCATCCCCGTCTCTGCGGTGGTCGAGACCACCGGCGGCGACCATAATCTAGCGGCGCTGGAGCTGCTGGAGGAGGACAACGACTCCCACAAAGGTGATTGGCGCGGTTCGGACATCACGGACCGCGACATCAAGGAGCTGATCGTCGAGGGATACCTCCCCGCGACGGAGGGGCTCGCCTGGCAGGCGGCGCCGGCCGGCGAGGTTACACCTTCTCCCCAAGCCGGAGGAAAGGTGTACCTCAAAGAACAATTGGTACGTGGCGTCTCCCTGCCCATCTCTAACTTCTTCCTTGCCGTCTTGAACCACTATCGAGTACAGCCCCAAAACCTTTCTCCCAATAGTATCCTAGCGCTTATCAATTACGTGGCGCTTTGCGAGGGTTACCTAGGGATTAAGCGTAGGCTAGATCTCTTTGTGTATTTCTTCACCGTCAAGCGCGAAGCCGAGGCCAGCAAGGATGAACTTAGAAATTGTGGCACCATTAGCTTCAAGATCTGTCCTGGCCGGCGGTACCCCGACATCGTCGGCCATGAGTCCTGCAAGAACTAGCAGCGTACTTACTTCTATGGCCCAGATATCCCTCTGGCCGGCCAAGAAGTAATGTACCCGGACTTCGTCGATGGAGCCGCCGCCGAAACTTCGACATGGAGATCCCAGGCCTCCCTTCCCTCCGACATCGATGCTTCCCGTGCCATAAGGCGGATAGAGTGGTTCGTAGAGACGGGTTTGACCGGCTTGGACCTAGCCATGTGCTGGTTCATCAGGCGAATCCATCCTCTGCAGCACCGCTCGAAGCTGATGCACGAGTATACCAGCGATAGAAGGGATAGCCTCCGCATCTCCGTGGACAATTTCTCGAGCGACTCTGTCAAGCTCCGCCTCAAGGACATCGTCAAGGTGAAGGATAAGAAGCGTGGCTTCACCATCACCTACGACATGTTCGTAGAGAGCAAGTGCCCAAAGGTAACTGTTTATTTTTCATGTATGACATATACTCTAGTTCTTCCGTCTAGCCATTATCATCTCATCTAACATGGTGGTTCTTCACCTTACAGCTTAGCAACATAGATGAGGCAAGCATGGCTCCTCAAATCTATGATCCAAAGATGAAGGAAGTCACTGTCGTGTCCGACGACGATGCTCCATTGGCGTGAAAGCGGAAGAGCTCCACCTCTGACGCTGTCGACGGAGGCAAGAAGAAGAAGACGGGGGGTGGAGCCTCCAAAAAGACTACCGCCGCCCTGGAGGCGGAGAAAATAAAGACTACTGGGATCCCTTTTGCCAAAGCACCCCCTCTTGTGTAAGCTTCTTTCTCTCCGACATTGTCCATTTATCTGTCTTGTTCCTGTACTCCTGCATTTAGCATGTTTCAGGAATAAAGCCACGACCATGTTGAAGAAGACCTCCAAAACATTGGGGGCTTCTAGAACCATTAAGGACATGCTACATCGCGACACATCTCCCGCCATCGCCCCTGTCACTCCATCGTCAAGACTTCCTCCGCTCCAACAAGCTCACAAGCCAAGGAAGCATCTGGCCCTTCCGCCATGGAAGTGGACTTAGGTGCCTCTACCGAGATTGATGTCATCGGCGAGCAGACGACACAGGAGAGTGCCGCACACCAAATGGTTGAAGCTCCGACTAAGGATGCCATCGGTTGCGGTAAGGCGGTGGTGGAAGCTGGTACTTTCTGGCTACCGCCCAAGAAAACCATAGAGTATCCAAAGATAGTCTATCCGGATTTACACCGGTAACCTTTGCTCACAGTTCACAGTGCAGCGCCGACATCTCCGACGTGCGGTCTAGAGGAGCTTCTCCAGCAAGCAGAGATATTGCAAGGAAACAGTGTATCCTTCGGCAAGCTGCTGGATGAGAGTGCTACCAACCTCAAGATCATTGCACTTATAAGTTTTATTTGCCTTTTGCATTTCATATGAGTATCCCACTGTAGCCCCTGAGGATTTAGACGGAAAACCATAGGTCTTTGCGTCTGAATGCTCTAAGAGTGACTAAAGTAGAAAACTTCTCACTGTAGCCCCCAAGCATGTAGTTTGAATGAATTATTCCGACTAGATACTTTAAGAGTAGCATACACAGTGGTTATAAATTTCAATACTGTAGCCCCCAAGCCTCTAGTTGTAACTAAATTAGTTCCGACTAGATGCTTAAAGAAAAGCTAAGCATACATCCGAGTTAAAAACTTTATACTGTAGCCCCAAGCTTCTAATCGAAAACTGAATTAGTTCCAACTAGATGATTAAAGAAAGACTAAGCATATTGCTAAGTTAAAAACTCTCGCTATAGCCCCCGAGCGTCTAGGTGGAAATTTTTCCGGCTAGATGCTCCAAGTAGACCAAACAACGTTTAATTTTTCTTTTTTCCACAGAACGAGAATGCTCAGAGGGGCATGGCCAACGACAAGTACCAGAAGATGCACGCGGATTTGGAAGCTAAAAAGGGTAAATCTGCCTTCTTGAAGGAACAGATCATTAAGAGAAAGCGTCTGTTTTTCCTTTCTTTTTCGTATTCCGACGTAAACTTGTGTATTCTCTGAGTACTCACTATGTACTTTGCTTTCTCCGACTTGCAGAAACCATTGCCAAGGCTAAGCATATTGTCGAGCAATCCAAGCACATTCAGGAGCTGGATAGCGAGAACAAGATCCTTAAGCAGGAGAGGAAGGACATGCTGAAGATGCATGAAGAATCGATGAAAGCCTGCAGGACTCCGCCACCGAGGAGATGAACCGCTTGAAGGAGGAGATCTCGATCTTAAGAGATCAGAAGAAAGCTGCCGATGAGCAGAATCAACGTCATCATGAGGCATACAAGCTCCTCCAACAAGAACGGGACTCCTTGGCGGATACCCTCTGGCAAGCTGAGGCTAGCATCTTCAGTAAGTGATTCTCCGTCTTGGATTACTGTAGTCTAGATACTCTGAATTTTTGAACTCATGTGCTCCTTGTCGGAATTTTCAGCTCCTATGGGTTTAACCCGGTCGCCTCCTCCGGCAAAGGAATGCATGGTTCTTGCCGGCAACTTCATCAACACCGCCATCGCGCAAGCAAAAGAGATTGCCAAGCCCCTCCAGATCAACATCAAGGCATCAGACTCTGTGGCGAAGTTCTCGGAGATCCTGCGCCGAGCCCCCGAGCGTATCACAAGCTGGAAAACTTCATGTGCGCGGGCCGGTGCAAGGATGGCGCTGTCCATGGTAAAGGCACACTACGAGGATGCTGACATCGACACGGTAACCTCTGACATTCCCGACGTAGATGACGATGGCAAGGAGATAAACCATGAGTCCATCTTGTCGTCACTCGCGGGTTATGACACCAGGGTTGCCAAGTTAGTCAACGTCAATGTCTTCATGCCGATGAATACCATCGATGGCGGCAACCAAAGCTCCTCCGAGTCTCTTCACACTGTCGACTTCGAGGGTGATTCTCCTGCTGCCGATGACATTGCTTCCAAGTCGCCTGCGCCAAAGGAATGAAAAACAACTTGTAATATTTGTTTAACCTTTGATGCCTATGCGGAAAGAACTACGTATTAACTTAAGGCGGAAAACAATGATGTATGTCTTGCTACTTAAGAACTAGTTTCCAGCATATATATATTTTTTAAGCAAGTGTTGGCTTATCCATTACTTTGGTTCTTATGCTTGACTTTTCGTGAGTCGGAAGACTCGTTGTCGGAACCATGCGCTCAGGCGATGATGCCCAATGGCACCGTCAATAACCTAAGCACAAAATCGCCGACAATAAGTGCCAAAAGTCACTACTCCAGAATCCACATAAAAACGACAAAGAACGTGTAGACCAGAAAACTTAAGCTAACGCCCGTAGGCGGAATTTTCACAAGTGCAATCGCAAAACTTGTGCATAAAGGTTTTATATGATCCAAAAATGAACACTAAAGGAGGTAAAAGACTCAGAAATATGAGTGAACTAGAGATCTTTATTTCATTGATCATATAAGAGGTACACAATTAGATAAAAAATGCTAAGTGTAAAAAGGACGTAGCTGTGCTATGTTCCATGGATGATCAAGCTCCGGGTAGTCATCATCCAGGTCATGTCGCTTATGCTTATGATCCTCGTTGGGTCTATCCTTCAGTTCACGATTGTCAGCGAGGTAGTAAGACCCATTGAGTAGCGCCTTGCTTATGATGAACGGTCCTTCCCATGGAGGGGATAATTTGTGTGACTTCTTTTGCTTAAATCGGAGCACCAAATCCACGTCTTTAAACGAGTGATGCCGAATGCGGCGACTATGGTAGTTGCGTAGCTTCTGCTGGTAGATGGCGGATCTTTGGCATGCCAAAACGCACTCCTCCTCGAGAAGGTCCACATCTAGGCGTCTGGATTCTTCAGCATCATATTCGTCGTAGGCGGCGACTCTTGGTGCATCGTGAAGTATGTCGGAAGGTAGGATGGCTTCTGCTCCATATACCATGAAGTAAGGGGTGTAGTCGGTGGATCTGTTGGGTGTAGTTCGTAAACTCCACAACACAGATGGCAATTCTTCCGCCCAGGCTCCAGCTGCTCTATGTAGAGGTGCCTCAAGACGTGGCTTGATTCCCTACAGAATTAATCCATTGGCTCGCTCAACCTGACCATTGGATTGTGGATGTGCCACATATGCAAGGTCAAGTCAGATGCCCTTATCCCAACAATAAGCCTCCACTTCTCCGAGTGGCAAGTTGATGCCGCTGTCGATGATAATGCTATGTGGGAGACCAAATCTCACCACTAGATCCCAGACAAACCTGAGGGCAGTTGCCCCATCAAGCTTTCTAATGGGTTTAGCTTCTATCCATTTAGTGAATTTATCAACTGCTACTAGCAGATGTGTAAACCCACATGGTGCTGTTTGTAACGGTCCCACCATGTCTAGCCCCCAGACTGCAAATGGCCAAGTTATTGGTATTGTTCGCAATTCTTCAGCAGGAACATGTGGTTGTCGGGCATAATACTGGCATCCCATGCATGTCTCAACCAGCTTGTCGGCGTCCGCCTTTGCGGTCAGCCAGTAGAATCCTTGCCAGAAGGCTTTCGCGACCAACAATCGAGGAGCGGCGTGATGCCCACAATCTCCGAGATGGATTTCGCACAGGATTTCAATACCTTCTAGCTGGGAAACACACTTTAGGTATACACCAGTAGTGCTCCTTTTGTAGAGTTGTCCATTGATTATGGTATAACCCTTTGCTCGTCATACTATTTGCCGTCTTTCGACCTCATCGTCGGGCAAAGTTACGTGTTCGAGATATTCCATGAACGGTTTTGTCCAAGCCGGAGGGACCTTTGCCACCATGTGGACGAAAGAGTCAACTCTATCCGGGTTGTCGGTGTCGGCTCCCTTCATGGATGGTGTCCGCAGATGCTATAGGAAAACTCCTGGCGGAATTCGTTTGCGCCCTGATCCAACCTTAGATAGCAGATCAGCCGTCTCGTTTTGCTCCCTAGGCGCATACTTGACTTCGTAGCCCAAGAAGCTCTTGGCTATCTCGTCTACTTCATCTCGATATGCCGCCATCATAGGGTTCCGCGCATTCCAGGTGCCAACCACCTGCTGGGCAACCAAGTCGGAATCTCCACAGCAAACTATGCGCTTGATGCCAATATCCTTGGCTACGTGTAATCCGTGAATGAGTGCTTCATACTCCGCCATGTTGTTCGTAGCCTCGAAGTGGATCTGCAGAACGTAGTGTAGCTTGTCTCCTGTCGGTGACTGTAGCAATACACCAGCCCCCGAGCCATTGAGCAGCTTTGATCCGTCAAAGTGCATCACCCAATACTCTGGTTCTGGCAACGGAGTAGCATCCGGCATCTCCGTCCAATCTACAATAAAATACGCCAAGGCTTGTAACTTGATAGCGTCGTGTCTCTTGTAGGTGATGTCGAAGGCGGCAAGTTCAATGCCCCACTTCGCAACCCTTCCCGTAGCGTCGCTATTGTTGATAATGTCGGACAGTGGAGTCTTGCTCACCATTGTGATTGGGTGCTCCTGAAAGTAATGCCTCAGCTTCCAAGAAGCAAGGAATACTCCATAAGCTATCTTCTGGTAGTGCGGGTAATGCTCCTTGGACTCCGTCAAGACCTCGCTCACATAGTAAACTGGTCGTTGAACTCCGTGCTCATAGCCTGGTTCCTTCTGCTCTACCACGACGACAATGATGATTACCCGGTTGGTTGCTGCCATGTAGACTAACAGGGGCTCTCCAGGATCGGGTGCTGCAAGGATGGGCGCTGAGGAAAGAATCTCCTTGAGCTGCTTCAATGCTACATCTGCTTCGTCCATCCACGTAAATTTGTCCGCCTTCTTCAAAGAACTTGTATAAGGCGTAGCCTTCTCTCCAAGTCGGTGACGATTTAACTTCTTTGCAACACAACCTGTTAGTCATTGAATGTACTTTAGGCATGTCGGGCGGTTTATTTTTAAGATGTCTTTGATTTTCTCCGGGTTGACCTCGATTCCATGCTAGGAAACGATGAAGCCCAACAATTTGCCGGCTGGAACCCCCGAAGACGCACTGTCGTGGGAATGGTCACGGCAGATGCTGCAATCGGCAGCGAGTAGTAGAACGAGGGGCAAGGGCGGCCAGCCATCCGCGGTGCGAGATGAGGGCGGAGACTCAGGGTTTTACCCAGGTTCGGCCCCCGAAGGGTAAAGACCTACTCCTGCTAGATTGTATTATAGATGTGGTACAATGGGCGAGCTCGGCGGCTAGGCGGCGAGTCGCTTGGGGGTATGATGGAACGTACGTCTACACGCCCCGCAGGGAGGTTTATATAGGCTCACCTCCCCTAGGGTTTACATATCTCAACCGAATCAGTTAAGGCTTCGGTGCTTGTTTAACCTAATCCCGACTCCTATCTACTGCCTTTGGGCCTTGACTTCGATCGCTTGGATCCACGCTGGCCTTGATCCGGCCGCCTTGCGAGCCCACTACCAGCTTCTTTGGGCGATCGGAAACGCCCTCTGGGTATACCCCGGTAGGTACATCCCCATCGAGTCCCCGAGGCCGCCGATTGGCGCGGTGACCGCCGGCATGGAGTATGCGGCTTGAGTAGGCATCCAAATGAATCGTCGGTGGGCTCTCGATATAGGAAAACTTGTCATTCTGCTCGCAGCTTTGCAAGTCGATCGCGAATCGCTGTTCGCAGCGAGTAGGTTGGTGAGCCGAGTGGCTGAAGTTGGACCGTTAAGCGTGGTCAAACTAGCCGTTGCGGTAATCCAACGGTAACTTTTGGCGTAATCACCGCGTAGTAACGGTCTCCTGATTTGGCGAGTAACAACCGCTATATAAGGGGAATGGCAGGCGATCAGAGAGCTATCTTCTCGCCATTCTCTCCGACTGCACGCATTCTCGCCTCCCTTCGCTTCGCGATCCAGCCGACCCGAAATCCTCCGATCCCCCACAAAGTCCTCCGCCATGGCCCTATCCACCAACCACAGGGAGGTCCAAATGTACGAGGGCGAATCGCGTCCTTCGAGGAGGCCGGATCCTGCGACCGTTGCCGGCGGATCCTCGCGCCGAGAGGTGACCCCGAACCCGCGCGAGGGAATTCATCCGCTTCACCACACCGAACGGGATTGGGATTCCCCACGCCTTGTTCTTCCGGCGTTCTGCGCCTACTACGGATCCAGCCGTCGGATCTGGTCCCCATAGCATCGGCAACTCGCCATCTTTGTGGTATTCTCGCGAATGCTACTTGGGCTGCCGGCCCTACTTCCTCTTTGGCAAGATCTGTTCCATGGACGGATCAGCCGCGAGGCGGCGCCCAATGCTCGCCAATGGTGGCCTAACCTTCCAGGTGAAGTCGAAGGCCTCATTCTTCAACTCTGATGCCGCCAAGGCAGCGAGACCGAAGAAGTCGTGGTTCTACGTTGCCGAGGCGACTCCGAAAGGCGAGACGGCGATTCCGCGGTACTCCGCCGACCGGTCCGAGCCGCGCCGCCTTCAAATCGGCAAGCTTCCCAGCGATCAGCGGATGGTCGTTGACGAGATGCTTCAGACCATCCGTGGTCTGAAAAAGAAGGGCCTCCAGACGATAAACCTGTACAACTGCTGGCTCGGGCGGCGACTCGTCCCGCAGCCTGGCCGAAAGCACTACATGTACCAAGACACGGCCAGACGACCCGACAAAGGCTAGCGGCCGAGTGGAGGCTCGACGACTACACCGCCTCAAGAAAATCATCCAAGCGGTGTACTTGGACGCCAAGCCGGGTCGCCCCTATACTGCTAAGCGCCAGCTAACGGTAATCACTTCAGATCATTATTCCGCATTCCTTTGCAACAAGGGTCATACTAACTTCAACTTGCCTTTGTTGCAGCTGTTCCAAGTGGTGGAGGGGTGGCTCCCGCCTTCGGATGACGAGAATTCGAGCTCGTCCGTCCAAGACATGGGCGAGTCGCCCGCCAGGAGCGAAGAAAGCGATGGCGATGATGAGTCCGAGGAAGAAGCTGCCCTGCTGGCTCGCAAGACCCGCGGGCAACATCAGCGCGAGATTGAGGCGAGCAAGAGCCTCGAGCGCCATGACGATGAAGAAGAACTTCCGGAGACGACCTCGCGCCGCCAGGCTACTCCATCAAAGAAGAAGAGGAAGGAGAAGGAGGCGAAGGCCCCTCCAAGAAGGAAGACGAAGCCGACAAGGCCGGCCTCGCCACCACACTCTAAGCGCCTGATGCCCCAGCCCTATCAAGGACGAGGCACCACCGGCGGCGGCCACGCCGAACCACGGCACGGTGAGGTGCCATCGCTTCGATGCCCCGCCATTCGCCCCCCTCGGGCTGGGGATGCTCTGCCGTGGCGCTTCGCCGCAGGGAAGCTCCTGTCGAAGAGGTTACAGAGGCTCCGGTTGCAGCCTCGATGACGAAGAAGCCGTCCGTGTCTTGGGCACGCGACGTCCTGGACATGGGGCTCAGCCGTCGATCGGGCTCGAACCGAGAAGCCACCGCCTCCATACGGGGCTACGCTTCATTCCGGTCGCCAAGTGAGTACACTCGCCTTCCCTCGTCTTTCAAAATCGCTTGAATTATCTTGCTTATACGACTAATGTACAGGACCGGAGTGAAGAGGATGGGCCACCCAACCGTGGCTAAGGTGCCACCCGTTGTCAGCGAGGAAGATCCTTCCCGCAAGAGGAAGGCGGACGAAGTCGTCGCCCCTGTGGATGGCGGCAAGAAGGCCAAGGGTGACACCATCGTCACGATTTCTGACGACACGACGGCCGCGCCGGCTGGACCTGCAACGGAGGCAGCCGCGTCCACGAAGGAGGGCGCTCCCTTGCCTGGAACGGCCGAGCCGACCTCCTTTGGGGCGGGTGCCTCTATCGCCACCTTCCCATGTTTCATGACCAAGGCGGCCGTGGCGAGTGGAACTTCGCCCTCGAGCCACGCCTCGATCGCTGCTGAAGTTGACCAACGTCGGGCATACGCCGTTTCCTCTCGCGTCCGTGGGACGCGATATAACTCCACGGCATGCTTGGCAGCCATCCGTGTACATCCAGTCTCGAGGATCAGGTCGGTGCAGCGCCTGATTCTTTAATGTCTTATCTTTATTTTTCGTGATCCAGTCCCGAAAAGCGCATCGCTGAATTTCAGCGGGTGGGCACTTAGGAATTTCTTTGATTAGTCCTCGAAAAGACTCGCTGAATTTCAGCGGGTGGGCACTTAGGAATTTATTTGATTGCCAGTCCCCGAGTGCGCACTCGCTGAATTTCAGCGGGCGGGCACTTAAGAATTTCTTTGATTGCCAGTCCCCGAGTGCGCACTCGCTGAATTTCAGCGGGTGGGCACTTAAGAATATCTTTGATTAACCTTTTTGGTGATGTGCAGGGTCTGCAACTTGAATCGGCTGACCGATTGGTGGCGAAGCAGCGCGCGGAGAAGGAACCGCCATCGCCCGTGAGGCAAACAAAGGGCTTCGGCTGCCGCTGAAGGCAGAGAAGCTCGCCAGGCTTGTCCCCACCGGTGAATTGGCGGCGCAATCGGCTTTGAGGTCGGCTGACGGATCGCCGACCTCGGCGCAAGCTGCGAAGCGGCGAAGAAGCGAGCTCGGTTGATGGGCGAGCCAAGGCCGCCATTGCAGCTGCCGAAGAGGATCGCAAAGTGTCGAATGCCCTTGTTGCTGGGCTTCAGGACGACCATACATCGCTTAAATGCTTCATCACGGATCTCGCCCGCCCGTTGATTGGTAAGTGCATCTGCCTCTTTCAGTAGTTGTGCCATTGGTGGTGTCCGTCGTATTCATTACTGTCTTCTGCTCGCAGGTCGCATCATCGATAGCGCGGAAGAGGCGAACTCGTTCGACGCGTGACAGTGTGTAAGCATGCTTGTCGACTCGGCAACGTTGTCGGCGACGTGCATCCGTGCCTATCTCCAAGAGATATCGCCCAAGAAAGTGATTCCCAGCGACCTCGTTGAGGTGTGGAGGTATTTGGAGAAGGCGCCCGCGGTCGTTGAGTTCATGACGCGGTCGGCGTTTCGGCGCGGAGCGGCGACGGCACTTAGTCTTGGACTTGCCCACTTTCCCGAGGACTTCGACATCGACGATGTGACGAGTGGCTACCCATCGTCGACTGGCGCGGTAGAGCTTTCCGAGGTCCTCAAGTTGCAGGATCGCGCCGCCGCGTACTCGGAACGTGTCTGGGCAATGGGCGACCTCCTTCCGTACCAGGAGACGGTCGTCGTGCCGAGCGACCCCGAGCCGCCGCATCGTGATTTCAAGGTCGAGCAACCCTTCCGTGCGGCGATGGCGGGTGAACTAACGACGTATCCGTCGAACCCGTACACGCCGTTCATCCGCAATCGCCGGGATGTTGGCGAGTCATTGTCTAAGCCTGCATAGTAGGATAGTTTTCCTTGTGGCGTTAGTAGAAGGTCTGCCATGCGGGCATATTTTGTAATATGAGACAATGAAATATGCTATCGAATGAGATGTCGTGTCTATTTTGGTATTTGTCAAGTGTTTGTGATTGTTGTTTGAACGAGTCCCCGAGCGCGTCCGCCCTTTTGTGGGGTTTACCTCGTATGTGATGTGTTTGTTGTTTTTGTGTGTTTTATTATTGTGGTCGACTCGCCTGACTCGAAGAGCCACCGCTAGGCGACTCCCTTGAACGCTTGTACTTCGCCATTTTCCCGTCGCGAACGAGGTCGGTGGCCGAGTCCCCGGCGTGGTACTTGGCTGTTCAGCGCGACTCGAGGTGAGTGAGGACTTGGCGCGTTAGTTTGTGTAAGGCCACCCTGCCGCCTGGCCCGTGGGTCACGTGGTGAGTCCCGGCATGCTCTCCTACTTGGCGTTTTCCCGACCGCCGAGGTGAACTGGTCCGCCCCGGCGTGGTACTTAGCCGCTCGAGTCGCTATGTCGAGGATGTGGAGGACCATGGTCAGTAAGAAGCGAGGCGTAGTCTTGGTTCAGAGAACCAGTCGAGCTAAGCGACTCAATGGGGCTCCGGTAGGCGTTTCGTGGACGATGCAAGACCTGAGGTGACTCGGTTTTGCACCGCACTACTTGGCCGTGCCGATCGCTGTACAAAAGGTTGACTTCGGTTAGCGTGATGTCATAGTACGAAAAGTCACGGCACAAGACATGGAGAGTAGGCGCAATTTGCGGTAACCGCTTTTTTATTTCATAGCGATCGGAGAGTACATATGTGGGGTTCTAGGCGTAGAACTTCCATAGGAGGTTTACATTCCATGGTCGCTGATCGAAAGTCGCCGCCCCGCGGACGTCGGTGAGGTAGTAGGCGTCGTTGCCGAGTACACGGCCAATGGCGAATGGTCCCTCCCATGGAGGGGAAAGCTTGTGCATGCCCTTCTTGTCCTGGATGAGACGCAGCACCAGGTCGCCTTCTTGGAAGGTGCGAAGTTTTCACCCGCCGTGGTAGCGCGAAGTCCTTGTTGGTAGATGGCGGTCTTGAAGAGCGAAACTGGGTCGCGTGCCTCGTCGATTTGATCGACTCCATCCGTCGTCGCGAAGTTCGTTTGCAGCTTCCAGGTAGTGGACGACCCTTGGCGAGTCGTGCTCAAGGTCGGTGGGCATGACCGCCTACCGTGACACCATGAAGAAGGGGTGAATCCTGTCGCCGTTGACCGAGGTGCGGATTCCCGGATGACAGAGGGTAGCTCGACCCAGCACCGGGCGCGCCGAGTGGTACTTGGAGTCGCGGCTTCAGGCCGTGGAGGATGCTTTGGTTGGCCCGTTCCGCCTGGCCGTTGGACTCCGGGTGAGCGACTGACGCGAGGTCGAGCCGAATGTGGTGCTCTTCGCAAAATTCGGCCATGGCTCCTTTGGCGAAGTTGGTGCCATTGTCCGTGATGATGCTGTTTGGGAACCCGTAGCGATATATGATCTCGCCAGAGGAATTTGGTGGTCTTCCCATCGCATTTCGAACTGGCTTGGCTTCCACCCACTTTGTGAATTTGTCGACCGTGACCAAGAGGTGGGTGTAGCCGAGGGCGCTTCTTGAAGGGGCCTACCATGTCCATACCCCACACAAATAATGGCCAGTGATGAGGATTGTTTTGAGCGCGAGCTCGCACGCGCGGCCTGGTTGGCGATTGCACCCGGCGCACCGCTGGACAATGTCGACAGCGTCGGCGTGTCATGGGCGATGAGAAGCCGTGTCGCATAGCCTTGGCGACGAGAGAGCGGGCGCCGGCGTGGTGGCCGCAGTCACCGGAGTGGATGTCGTGGAGGATTTTGCGTCCTTCGGCGGGTTGGACGCAGCGTTGGAACACACCGGTGCCATCGGCCAGGAGCTCGCCGTCGATGATGGCGTGGGACTTGCATCGACGGGCGATCATCCAAGCTCGCCTCGCCCACGCAGAAGGTGCCGCTTCTGTAGGCGATATAGGGCTTGGTCCTTCGTTCGCTCGCTGACGAAAAGTCGACCAGGGCTGCCTCTGGTTGGAGCGGGACTCCGATGTCGATCTCCCTCGGGGGAGAGACTGACGGCTTGGTGATCGTGTCGAGGAAGACGCCGGCGGGTGGTGCGAGTCGAGCCGACCCGATGCGAGAGAGGGCGTTGGCTTCCTCGTTCTTCCGCCTGTCGATCCACTCGACGGAGTAGCCTGTGAAGTGTCCGCCCAAATTGTCCACTGCTTGGCGGTACGCCGCCATGATGGGGGAGACGGCGTCGCAGGTGCCAGCGACTTGCCCTGCGACGAGGTCGGAGTCGCCAGAAAGTGGCGCGGTTGACATTCATCTCTCGGCGGCCCTCATGCCGTGTAGTAAGGCCTCGTGACTCAGCCATGTTGTTTGTGCAGGTGTGAAGTCCAGCAGAGGACATAGCGGAGCTTGTCGCCTTCGGAGAAGTTAGCACGATCCTGGCGCTGCGCCCCGCGTTCTTGGAGCCGTCAAAGTGCAGGCTCCAAAGAGTGGAGGTATGGCCGCTTCTCCGCTGCTGGGCTTCTTCCCGCCGGGCGATGAAGTCCGCTAGGGCTTGCGATTGATCACTCTTCGTGGCTCGTATTTGATGTTGTGGACGCCGATCTCAACGCCCACTTGGCGACTCGCCGGTCGCCACGGTTGCGATGATGTCCCGCAACGGTGCGAGGAGACGACCGTGATCGGGTGCTCCCGGAAGTAGTGCGGCGAGGCCGTCATTGTGCCACGAATCGCGTGATACCAGCTTCGGTATCGCTGGTACCGGGCGCGACTCGGTGAGGACCTCGCTGATGTAGTAGACCGGTCGCTGTCTCGGGCGCCTTTCCTTCCTCCGTCGCCGACGACCATGACCGCATGACGACGCTTCGAAGCAGCGACGTAGACTAGCATGGGTTCTTTGTCGACCGGGGCGGCGAGTAGCGGTGCGGCGAGTAGCACCTTCTTGAGGTCGCGGAGCGCGTCGTTCGCCTCCTTGTCCCACTGGAATGGGGTTCTTGCGCATCAAAGCGATACAGAGGCATTGCTTCTCGCCCAAGCGGGATGAAGCGACCGAGAGCCGCTACTCGCCCGCCAGCTTGAACGCCGCGCAAGCACTCGGGTTTGCCGAGTCGGGCGATCGTGTCGATCTTGGTGGGGTTCGCCGATCCCGCTTGGAGACGACGTACCCCGAGTTGTCCTGCAGGTACACAAGGTGCATTTGCTCGTTGAGCTTTATCTTGTATTTTCGCAAGTTGGCGAACGTTTCCGCCAGGTCGGCGAGTAGATCGCCCTGGCGAGTGGACTTTACGACCACGTCGTCGATGTAGACGTGGATGTTGCGGCCAATTTGGCTCGCAAGGCATTCTTGCATGCACCGCCGGTAGGTCGCCCCGGCGTTCTTGAGGCCAAGGTCATGGCGGTGTAGCGTAAGGCTCGAATGGCGTGATGAACGCCGTTTTCCTCGCCCTCGACAGCCATTTTGATCTGGTTGTAACTAGAGTAGGTGTCGAGGAAACACATGACCGAGCCTGCGGTGGAATCGATTATCCGGTCGATCCGCTGAGGACGAATCGCCTTTGGGCAAAGGCGCTGTTCAGGTTTGTGTAATCGATACACATCCTCCAGTCCTGCTTTTCTCGACCAGGACTGGGTTTGCCAGCCACTTGGAGTATTTGATTGGCCGGATGAAGCCTGCAGCGAGTAGACGCCGCACCTCCTCGGCAATTGCTCGGCGGCGCTCTTCATTGAAGGGTCGCAGCGACTGCTTGACAGGTCGCACTTTGGGGTCGGCGTTTAGCTTGTGCTCAGCAAGCTCCCTGGGGACACCGAGCATGTCAGAGGGCTTCCATGCGAAGATGTCCCTGTTCTCACGGAGGAACTCGATGAGCGCGCCTTCCTATGCTGGGCTCATGCCCGTTCCGATCGTCACCGTCTGGCTAGAGTCGCCTGGGACCAGCTCGACGGTACGGGTGTGCATAGTGGCCTCAAAGGTTGAGGTGTTTGCGCCCTCCGAGTTGGGCTTCTTGAGTATGGTGGGGTCGTCGTTGTTGACCCCGCCGCGCATTTCTGGCGAGTTCATCCGCGTGGTTAGTCTCCGCCGCGATGACGGCGTCAGCGAGCTCGGCACCTTTGGCCTCGCACTCGGCGGCCATGTCGGGGTCACCGTTGATGGTGATGACGCCACACGGCCCGGGGAGCTTCATCGCGTTGTACGCGTAGTGGGGCGCTGCCATGAACTTGGCGAACGCCTGGCGCCCCAGGACGCAATGGTAGGGGCTGTCGAAGGGCACGAGCTCAAGACGATCCGCCGGTGCGGAAGTTTGCTGGTGTGTCAAGGTGACCGGCAGCGACCTTGCCGATCGGGTACGCCTTCCGACCGGGACGATGCCGTGGAACATGGTGTGGGTCGTTCGATCATCGATCGCGGGAGCCGCAGTCACCAAGGTGTCCAGTGCAGGATGATGATGGAGCTACCGCCGTCCATCAATGTCTTGGGGAGCCAGTAGTCGCCGACCTTAGGCTAGACCACCAAGGCGACTCGACCGGGTACTGGCGCGTGGCGAGTGGTCTTGTCGACCCGGTGATGGGCTGCTCCGACCAGCTTGAGGAACCGGGAACGTCCACCTGGGCCACCGCATTAACGGCGACGGCGCGGGCGATGACCTTCTTCTCGCGCTTCGTGTTGAAGCCCGTGAAGGTGTGGAGCGAGCCGGCCACTTTGCCGAATTTTTCGCCATTTGGCGGGTCGTTGTCGGGGTCTTCCCGTGCTTGCCGTGCCTTCTCGATCTCCCTGAGGGTGTGGCAGTCGGCGGTGGTGTGCGTGGCGGGCTTTCCTTCCTTGCTATGAAACGCACATGGTTGGTTAAGGAGAGCCGCGGGGTCGAACCTTGGCCTTTGTAGTTGCCGTGCCGCGCGTTGTCCTTCGTCATGGCGAAGTTTTGGCTCGCGTTGCGTGCGGCGTTGGCGAAGTCGACTCGCCGCCATCGCGGGCGCTTGCCGGTGAGGCGAGTGTTGTAGCGTAGGTCGGACCATCGTCTGTCTGCTGCCGCCAGGCGGCGTTGAACTCTGACTCGCCGCTTTCCTGGTTTGGATCTTCCTCCGCATCGCTTGGCGATCTTGAGGAGGTCGGGATGTTGTCGAGTGCGAGTGTCGCTTGAGCTTGGCGACCAGGCTCGTGAGCGGCACGAGGTCTTGAAGCAATGGATCACGGTGTCGGGTGGATGCGACGCGTTGTACCAAGTTCTTGCCACCGTTGTACCCGATTCTTGGTCGACTCGCGGGTCCCCGGCGCGCCGCTCCAGTCCTCGATAGTGGTGGCGTGGGTGTAGGAGCACTCAAGTGCTGACGAAGCGTCGCGCATCTCCTCCCAGTCTATACTGTCTGACGGAGGTGTTGATCCATCGCTCGCACGCCCCTCCATCATCGTGGGAGGTAACGGCGGCTAGCAGGTCGGTGTGCTGCGATCCCCATTGCCATGAGGTATGTGTCGAGCAGACGGCGGGGTCGTCACTTTTCTATCTCCTTGGTAGCCTTAAAGTTTGGCGGTACTTCTCGCCTCGGATCATTGGTCCGGCACTTGGGCGAGTCGATCGAGCGACCCATGGGCTCGCCGTCGCGGCGATTGGTTAGGTGTGTCGCGGTCGTCGGGCTGGCGTCGCGCCAGCTTTGGTTGTTGATGATGTGGGTGCGGGCGTCGATGGGTTGACCGTTGGCGGCGAGGTTGGTCGCCCGGCCTGGGGTCGTTAGTGGAGAGGCTGCGTTCGCGGTCGGTGTTGGAGCTGCAGTGGCTCCGGTGGTGGGCGCTTGAGTGTGTTTGCCGCCATTGGCGGCGCCGAGGCCACCACCGCTTCCCGAGGAACGCGGTATACTCGACCTTGCGAAGTCGGCGCCTCTTTGCTGCTCGACGGCCTTTGCGAGCAGGGCCTCGACGTATTGGATCTGCAGGGCGCCGTCGCGGTGGCGTGATCTTTGTCGGTGCCGCCCGGCCACGAGGTTGTCCATCGGGTGGAGAACAGTGGAAGGCCGTTTCGCCTCGCTCCCGTGAGGAGACTACTATCCGACTGGTCCTCGGGGTGTGCGGTTGGGTGGCGGGCGCCCATCGCCGCCGATCTGGCGGGCGGGCACTTCCTCCCGGTGGCGATTCTCACAGATCGCGCTTTCACACACGGGCGGGTCGTTTTCGTCGTCAAAGTTCAGGCGCGCTACTGAACGGTGGGGTCAAAGCGACCTGATCCGCTGTTGGTGGTAGCGCGATAGCTCTCTGCGCCGTCACACCTGCTCGAGGCGAAATTTTTCGCCGGCTTGCTCCTCACGCCTTGCCTCCGCCAGTTTCGGCGGAGTTCTCGACCTCCGTCGCGCCGTGGCGTTAGGAGGATTGGGGTGGAGAATGGATCCTCCGCGGATCGGTGCGGTCGCCATGTAGGTCGCGTGGCGACGGTACCGTCACGGAGGTCGACGGAGTTCTCCGACCCGGAGTCGAATTCGAAGATCCCGAGGATGGAGGGGTCCTCGAAGTCTCCCACGTTGGAGACCTGGGTGATGGAGCCCGCGGGTGAAGCCGCAGTGATGGACCCGGCGAGTGACGCCGGGGTCGCCGAGTCGGCGTCGTCATTGAGGGCCACGTCTTCCGCGGCCGCTGAGTTTTCGGCCACGTCGTTGTGGGCCGAATTGTACTCGGAGGCGAGGCGATGGATCGTGCGGATCTGGCTCTCGGAGAGCCGATCGCGTGGCGGCGACTCGCGGATGCGAGCCGAATCCTCCGAGACGATGACGTCGGTGAGGCCGACGAAGAGGCTGATCGTCGTGCCGGCAGCGGGATCATCTTGTCGCGTGTGACGGGTCGCGCCGGGACGTAGCTGCTCGGCAAGATTTGGAGCATCTCACGATCGCTATCATGCGGCGGTGGCGGCGTCTCGTTGATCGGCAGGTTGGATCTCGCCCGCGAACACCGGCCGGATCGCCAGGCCCCACGGTGGGCGCCACTGTCGTGGGAATGGTCACGGCAGATGCTGCAATCGGCAGCGAGTAGTAGAACGAGGGGCAAGGGCGGCTAGCCATCTGCGGTGCGAGATGAGGGCGGAGACTCAGGGTTTTACCCAGGTTCGGCCCCTCGGAGGGTAAAGACCTACTCCTGCTAGATTGTATTATGGATGTGGTACAATGGGCGAGCTCGGCGGCTAGGCGGCGAGTCGCTTGGGGGTATGATGGAACGTACGTCTACACGCCCCGCAGGGAGGTTTATATAGGCTCACCTCCCCTAGGGTTTACATATCTCAACCGAATTAGTTAAGGCTTCGGTGCTTGTTTAACCTAATCCGACTGGGCCTTCAGCTTCCAGTCGCTTGGATCCACGCCGGGCCTTGATCCAGTCGCCGTCTTGCAGGCCCACTCGCCAGTTCTTTGGGCCAGTCGGAAACGTCCTGCTAGGTATACCCCGGTAGGTACATCCCCATCACGCACTTCTTAGGGTTAAGCATCATGTTGTATTTCCGGAGATTATCAAAGGTTTCTTTTAAGTTGGAGATTAAGTCATTTGACTTTTTAGACATCACCGCGATATCGTCCACATAGGCGTGAATGTTCCGACCAATTTGGTCGTGAAGGCAACGTTGCATTGTCCGCTGGTACGTAGCACCTGTGTTTTTCAGCCCAAAGGGCATCGTAACATAGCAAAACGTGTCGTATGGGGTAGTGAACGAAGTGGCCAATTGGTCCGACTTCCTCATCTTGATCTGGTGGTATCCTGAGTATGCATCGAGAAAACACAAAAGTTCCGAGCCAGCCGTCGAGTCAATAACTTGGTCAATGCGAGGCAAAGCAAACGGATCTTTGGGGCAAGCCTTGGTCAAGTCGGTGTAATCAACGCACATTCTTAATTCTTTGGTTCCCTTTTGGGGACAAGTACAGGATTGGCCACCCATCGGGTGTGAAGGACTTCTCGGATAAATCTAGCCTTAAGTAACCTAGCTATATCTTTGCCAATGGCGCGCCTCTTCTCGTCTCCGAAGCATCGTAGAGGTTGTTTCACTGGTTTGCATTTTGGATCAATGTTTAAGCTGTGCTCGGCAAGTTCCCTAGGTACACCTTTCATGTCGGCAGGTTGCCAGGCAAAGATGTCCCTGTTCTCACGGAGGAACTCAACGAGCACGCTTTCCTATTTGGGATCCAGGTTCGTCCCAATGGCGGTGGTCTTGGAGGCATCGCCTACCACAAGTTCCACCGGCTTGGTCTCGATGGCGGCCTTGAATGCAGGAGCGGAGTCGGAGATATGCTTCTTCGACGCGGGCATCTCTGAGTCATCGCCCTTGCTCTGGTTCTCTTTGAATTCTTTGCTGTAGAGGACAACTTCCGCGAAGGCTGCTTCATTAATCTCGTAGTCCCTTGCCTTGGTAAAGCTTCAGGATACAGTGATGACACCGTTTGGTCCGGGTATCTTGAGTTTGTTGTAGACGAAGCATGGCTTGGCCATGAAGGTGTGGAATATGTCGCGGCCGAATATGACGTGGTACACGCTCTTGAAGGGGACTACCTCAAAGGTCATGTGCTCTTGGCGGTAATTATTAACATCGCCAAAGGCAACCTGAAGTGTGATGCGCCCAAGGGACCGAGCCTCCCGACCAGGAACTACGCCGTGGAAGATGGTGTTGGTCCGCCTTAGGTTTGCCTCCGTCAAGTTCATATTCTGCAGTGTATCCAGGTACATGATGTTGATGCTGCTTCCACTCTGCACCATACACTTGGTGAACTCAACGCCGTCAATCAAGGGGTTGATGACCACGGCGTATTGGTTCTCCGTAGGAATAAGGTCTGGGTGATCCGTCCTGTCCCAAGTAATTGGAACCTCCGACCAGCGCAGGTACTGGGGAACTGGGGTAGAGTAGCCATCAGGATCCTCAAAGAGGTCTTTTATTGTTGGACGGTGGGGGTGCCAAGGAAAGTGTGGTAGACTGGCGCCTTCTTCACGAAGGGGTTCTTGCCCTTGTCGTCGCTCTTGGCAGCGTGCTTGGGGTCAACATCCTCTTCCATGTCACTTGAATCCTTGGACTCCTCCTCCTTCTTCTTCCCCTTGCCCTTGCCTCGCGGTCTGTTCTTCCGACTTTGCTTGTAGCCGGACTCCGGGTCTTCCTTGAGGTCTTTGACGAACTTGCAGTGTCGATTGGTATGGGTGGCCTTGCCGTTGACATCGAGGTGTACGAGGCACGGCATATCGCGGTACTCTTTGTAGGTTTGGGGAACGCGGAGCGGTGCCGAGGTAGTTTCACTTCCTCGCTGCTGCCCACGACCAGCTCCCCGTCCTCGGCCACGTTGTCCACCATCACCTCGTCCTTCAAAGATCATGGCGACCATGTCGGGAGTTTGCTTTTCTTATGGAGCGGTTTTCCGCTTTGTGCTGCTGTTCCTCCGAGCTTGAGTTGGAACGGTTGTTGCCGGTAGAGAGCCGCGAGCATCATCATCGGCAGCTGCGAACTCACTAGCCAACTGGATCATCTGGTTCAAGTCAAGCTGGTGATTGTCCTGCAAGCGCTTCAACTTATGTCGGAGCAACGTGCCCCTTTCCAACCCATCAATGAAGGCGGCCATGGCGGTCTGAGCGTGCACTCCTGCGCAGGAATTCTTCATATCCAGCCAGCGGGAGAGGTAGGCACGAGATGTCTCGTATTTCTCTTGCACGCACCGTTGTAGATCGCCAACGGTGTAGGGACGCTTGTACGTACCCTCGAAGTTCTTGGTGAATGCTTCTTGCATGTCCAACCAATTGCAGATGGATTTCTCGGGAAAATCATCAATCCATTGACGGGCTGTGCCCGCCAACATCAAAGGGAGGTACTTGACGGCAACGTTGGGGTTACCCCCGGCAATCTCTACCGCGTTGTTGTAGTCCTGCAACCATGTAGCTGGCTTAGCAGTGCCTTCATAGGGCTTGATGGTCTTGTCAATCCGGAAACCTTTGGGGGTAAGTTGCGGACCGTATCGCGGGTCCAAAGCAACGTGGTCTCAGGTATGGTCCTTCCCGGGCCTCGTGGATCTTATCGATCCGCGAACGTGCATCGTATAGTTCCGGGTTTTTCTTCTTCTTGTCAACAGGGGATGGGCTGCGTGAACGACGCGGCCCCCTCCTCCATGGTGACTGCTTGGTGGCGACAAAGGCGGAGGTGCGGTGGGTTAGCCTTCTTGCTATTACCCTCCTGCGACGCCTCATGCTTGTCGTGATTGCTTGCCGGACGCAAAGGGTCATGGCGCGACCTGCTCTTGTGTCCTTGGTTGCACTCTCCGTCATGATGGGTCTGCTCCGTGTTGTCGCGGATGATGATGCCGCTCTGCCTTGGCGGGGGCATATCCATACGATGGTGAGCCTTGGGATCTTTGTGATGTCGGGGGGATCGGGGCGGTGGCGAAGGGCGACGAGGTCGGGCCTTTTATCCATGGTTGGAGGATATGGGGATAGCATCCTTCCTGTTGCGCGCATCCCTCCATCTTCGTTCCGATGAACCAGTCTGAGACCCGACATCAAGAGGAGATCTGTCCCTTGGCGGTTTATGCTGGCTAGACTGGCAAAACGATGGGTCAGACTCAAGCCTCTGAGAGGAGGCCTTTTCTTACTGTTTTACCACCTTGGCCACTAGGTCATAGACCTGTTCCACTGCCTCGGGCGATCTATCCTGCTCCAGAAGGGTCTTGGCGATGGCGAGGTTGAGGAGTGGAGTGGGCATCACCTGTTTGCCTTCACTGTCAATGTATGGCTTGGCATGTGCCGGCTTCGGGGGAGCCCATCCTAGGTTTCGCTGTACACCAGGATCGTTGATGACGCGAGCCAGAGCTTTCTTGGCCTTCTGCTGCTGCACTAGAGTCTTGTACTCGGCCTCCATTGCTCTAGCTTTTTCTATGGATTTCTGCGCGTTGACCAGATCTCGATCTAGCTTGGCGCCTTGCTCCGCGATGGCCTGCGCTTCCTCCAGCAGCTGCTAGCGCTTCTCGTCAAGCTGGTTCACGTTCCGGATATGAGCTACGGTCAGTGGGTCAACGAGGAGATTGTCGTACATCATTCTATCAGCTGGAGTAACTTGGGCAGCAGCAGACATAGATGTCGGAGGCGGCAAGTTTGTGGTGTTGTTGTTGCTCGGGCCGGTGCCGAGTTCCTACGGCTGCTGCACTAGGTTAGGCGGAGGAGGCATGGCCTTTGCACGATCATCGTCAGCAGCAATAAGTGGCCCCTTCCCCTTTTCCAGCGCTGTAGGCGGAGCTCGTGCGGGTTGATCTTCATCCATCGTCGTCCCAATGGTGACGAACACCTCTCGAGACGTGACGGCATTGCTGTCTTGCTCGCCGCTCATGTACTCCTCCTCCATCTCCTTCATAGCGGAGTCTAGTTCCTCTGGACTAAAATCTATCTCCTCTGAGTCTGCAGTGAAATCGGCGTAGAGCGCGTCAATCACAGAGTCGGAGGGTGCCAGGACTTCCTCGATGACGGGGGTGGAGGTGCAACAGCAGCTACGACGACTGGAGGTGGTGGCGCAGCTGCGGCGATGGTGGCTGGAGGTGGTGGAGGCGGCTGCTGAGGCGGCGGCGCTCCGCCAATGAGCGCGAGATCCGCCTGAGTTGCCCCTTCTGCCTCCGCATAGCTGTTGACGGTGTTCACCATGCTTTCGAAGGTGAGACGTCCTGAAGCCTGCTGCCGCCTTAAAGAATGCCGGAGGAGCGTTCCATGGTCCAGTCCTTCCACAAAGTGATACATGGCATCATCATTGGGGTAGTGGGCCATATCGGCTCGTATATGGAGCCACCTGGACAGGTAATCGCGGGGGTTTTCGCCCTCTCTCTGAATGCAATGCGCCAGATCGAAGATGGTAACCACGCCGACGAACTTGGATCTCTGTTGTCCAGACACACGGGCAAAGCCGATGGACTTGTAGTGATCTTCCACCGTTATATCCTGCACAGGGGCGGTTTGGGTGGGCCTTGAATTTTTTCGATCTTTGCCGGCAAACTCCAAAGAGAGATCCGACATCGATCCTTCCGCGAACATATCCTGCCTGTAGGCGGTCCATGCGGGCCTTGATGATCCTCCGACTCCCAAGGAACTAGTGCCCGAGTCAGTTTCGCCAATGAAGAGGTGGATGTCTCCGATAGGAACGGTCAAACACCGCATAGGGTTCGTCTTCGCCGGGATCCAAAACTCGTCGGGAGGGACGATCGGAACGTTGTCGGAGAAGAGAACGCAACCGATGGCTACGGTTTTGCTGATTCCCGCGAAGATCTTGGCCCTCGCCCGCTGAAGAGCCTGAAGCGCCTCTTGCCCCCCTACGGTGCGCCAATATCATGGTATTGCCGATTTAAACGCCATGGAGGGGTCCTCACAAAGTGCATGTTTAGATACATGGGGAAAGGCGAGCGGTTGTGGGTACGAGGTAACAGCTTACCTGTGTTCGAGATCCCACAACGGTGGCGGAATCCTACTCCTGCTATAAATCACTATAATGGCAATACGCCGAGTTACAGAGATAGGTTCGCTGTACGAGGTGTGTGCTAATCGCTACTTGGTCGTCTGAAGTTGTCTATGATCGTGCCCTAAAGGCTCCCATAGGCCCGACTTATATAGTCGCCAGGTCCTAGGGTTACAGGGAAAAGTCCTAGCCGGACAGGTTACAGAGTCCTACACCGTCTATTACTAGTCTTGTGTATCTTGTACTCCAAGGCTTCGGGTACGTCGGTGACTCCACCGTAGCCTTCCTTTTTCCGGCATGGGCCTCCCTTATAGATCCATATAACTGGGCCGCCCAGCAGGCCATGGTCCATGCTACTAACTGTGGGCCACCTGGGTTATCCGGATAGGAGACATGCTATGAGGATACCCATATAGCATATCCCCAACAGCGATGCATGGACGAAGAAGGGCATGCATAGGCCGGAGAGGTGGAGTAGGCGACATTGATGTCGATGTTGAAGGGCGAGGCGCGGGGCAGGGGAAGATCACGTTCGGTTTGAACCCACCGTCGAACTCGGGGGATGAAGAGTACCTCTGGTGCAGGTTCGCCTGGCTCTCCTGGAAGCTAGCCGGCAAGATTGGCGAGAACCCGGCCAGCGTGCCGATGCTTGGCTGGCTCGCCTAGTGGGCGTCATACTGTGGGAGGGACGACAGGCCTCGAGCGCGACATCATCGCGCACGACGCCATTGCCTGCTTTGCCCTCATTGTCTGCTCTTCGGCGAGGCCCTGGGTCTCGGCGATCTCCTTCGCCGCTTTCGCCCTCTCCTTCCTCTCCCTCCATTCGTCCGACGCGAACTTCCTCTTCTGGACAAGGGCAAGCCACTCGGCGTTGGTCAAGCCTTCTGGCCTCTTTGTCGACGCCCTCGGTTTCCTCCCCTTCTTATCCTCTGGTTCAACGAGGTTGGATTAGGGTTTGATGAAACCATTGGGCGGCATGGCGGGCGGAAGCTCGACGAACTGGCGTGAGTTGGGGGGAATGGGGAGGAAAGGCGGGAGGGGAAGAAGAAAAGGGCGGGAGCTCGGCCTATACACGCCGAAAGGGTTGGCCCACTAGCGTTTTCGCTTTGTCCGACGTTCACAGGGCGTTCCTAGGACCCCGGGATCGGCCTAGGAAGTCCGGACGAAAGTTGGGCCAAATCCGGACGAAATTGGCGCCCTAGAAACACGAATGGGTGAAAACTTGCCGTTCGAATGAAAAAAATGCCCTGAGAACACCGTCCTACGAACACGAGTGGAGATGCTCTTGGTCGAAGTAGTACCATGTAAACTGATGCGCCCAATTTGCATCACCATTCTATATCATAATTTACCTCTATTCATTGATATTTGTCTTATTATGAGGTATTACTTATGGCTTTTCATCTGTTTATGCATGTTGGATGATTCCTGGAGGATGGACTGCCGTCTGGATTCGATGAAAAGAAGGCGTTTGATTGCAATTTCAAGATCGAAAATACTGAAAAATATGAAAACATATTATTTTACCAGAAGACGAAGGAAGCCAGAAGGAGCGACGGAGATGGGCCTTAGGGGGCCCACACCCCCTAGGAACGGGCCCACCTGACCCCGCGCCTAGGGTAGGTGTGGCCCACCTGCCCGGCCTCCGACTCCGCCCCTTCGTCTATATCTTCCCTACCGAACCCTAACACCAGGGGAGCGACCACAGATAGATTTCCACCGCCTCTGGGGGGAACACCGAGAGAGAAAGATCTCTCCGGCAGACAGATTTCTGCCTGGGGAATTCCTTCCCGGAGAGGGGAGACCATCGCCATCAACACTGTCATCCAGCTAGGCTTCATCAGGATCATCATCGTCATCCACACCATCATCTCCACCAGCACCAGCACCACCACTCTGTCCCGATGTAACAATTGTGTTGGATATTGCTTTAGTTCTTAGGGGAAACTTTCCCGGTGTTAATTACTATTGTAGTTGATGCTTGTGAGTGGAACCATTGGATTATTGTTTATGTTCAGATTGTTATCCATTATCATATCATCCTTGATCTTGATCCATATGACGTCTTGTGAGTAGTTCGTTTAGTTTTTGAGGACATGGGAGAAGTCATGTTGTTAGTAGTGAATCTGTGGTGAGTTATTATTCAATGGTTTAGTATTTAAGTTGTGGTGTTATTCTTCTACTGGTGTCATGTGAACGTCGACTACATGACACTTCACCATTTATGGTCCTAGGGGAATGCATTGTTTATTTGGCTACTAATCGCGGGGTTGCCGGAGTGACAGAAACCTGAACCCCCGTTAGGACACCTTTGCACAAGGGAGCGTAGGATCTCAGAGTTTAAGGATGTGGTTAGATTTATATCTTAATTACTTTCCTGTAGTTACGGATGTTTGCAGGGGGTTTAATCACAAGTATGTATTAGTCCTAGGAAGGGCGGTATGTTAGCACAGGTTCACCCACACAACACTTACAAACATCATAGAAGAGTACTCAGCTATTTGAAGCGAAATCACTTGACAGAATTCCCATGTTTCCTCGAGAACGTTTGGTCCTTATAAGTATTTCCACCGGCTTGTCCTTTGCTAAGAAAGGATTGGGTCACTTGCTCCATTTGTTCGTTACTACTGTTACTTGCTCTTTGTTTTGTTGCCTTGTAAAAAAACCACTAAAAATCCGTTTGCTAAGTATTTACAGCGATTTCCTGCTCCATACCACCGTTCAGCACCTTCTGCTCCTTGTTGGGATCGACACTCCTATTTATAAAAAGTACTACGATACACCCCCTATACTTATGGGTCATCAAGACTATTTTTTGGCGCCGTTGCCGGGGAGTGAAGCGCTATTGAAGAGTGGAACTGGTAAGGGAAACTTTCACTGTGAGTATTGCTCTTGTTACTGCTTGTTACTTTGTTTCCAATATGGATAACCCACTTGGTTTTCTGTTTGGGAAAACTACTACCACTGCTAGGGTAGTAGATGAACCACCTCCTGTTGAGATAGATCCTTTTAAGATACCTACAAGTATTGTTAATCGTGTTATGGATAATTATTATTTTGGGGATGGAACTGCCATCCTAGTGATCACTTGCTTTTTATCCACGAATTATGCGAGTTGTTTAAGTGTGCAGGTATCACGACTGAACAAGTGAAGAAGAAGTTACTCTCCATATCATTGAAAGGGAGAGCTGAAGAATGGTATAAACTGCTGAAGAATGGACAATCCATGGAATGGGAGGAGATGTCATCTCTCTTTTACTCTAAATTTTATCCTCCCAGTGAGATCCATAAGGATAGAAATCTTATATATATAACTTTTGGCCTCTTGATGGAGAGAGTACAACTCAAGCTTGGGGGAGATTGAATTTACTAATGCTTAAATGTCCTATTCATGAACTCCCTAATAATATTTATTCTCAATAACTTTTATACTAGGATTTCTCTTCATGATAAAGATTTACTAGATGCTTCGTGTGCTGGATCATTCACACATATGAAGGAAGAAGCTAAATGGGATCTACTAGACCGTATTCAAGATAACACTGAAGCTTGGTGAAAGGGCATGTATGCCCCCATGTGTGGTTTTGGTAATTAATGACAATCTCTATGGACTAATGTGTAAATTGAGTTTCACTTGTAGGCTTGTCCATTGGCATCACTTGGGACATGTGTTGGTCTCAAGGTTGGAAGATGAAGAAATGTCCAAGGGCTTTGTGCCCATTGGAATCATGAAGAAAGAAGGAGCTTGAAGGTTGATCAAGACATGTGCAAAGAGTTGCACATCAAGATGGATCAACCTCAAGTAGGGATGAAGAAGGGCGAGCTCAAGATGCGCCATCTCTAGAAGATCTCATGCTTGAAGCTTGCCATCCTCATGCTCATGGAATGATGAAGACAAGTTCAAAGAAGAGGTTTCCCCATGGAGTATGGGGGAGCAATTTGCAAGTCTTCATCTTCATCAAGCAAGAGCATCCAAGAAAGGTGTTCACACTATAGAAGAACAAGACGGTCTACATCAAGTTCAAGTGGGATGCTCAAGGAAAAGGTATGTTCTTGATAGGGCTTCTCTTTTGCCGGTCTCGTATTGTTAGTTGGGAGACCGGGTTTAGGATAGATAGCCGTTCTATCAAGAGGGGCTCTCAAGCGGGTTTCTCGTTTGCATTGTTCGGAGAGAGCTCAAACCTTTGCATTCATAGCATCATCTTTCTTGGTTGTTATTTGGTTCTTGTCCATGAGAGGATCTAGAGATTGTGGTCATCATCATAACAAGCTCTAGTTCATCATCTAAGCATTTCACTTGCATATCTTATTGCAGTTTTTGATCTTGCGAGTTTTCCGGCTCCACACCTTGGGGGATACTTCACATATATATTCATAGTATTTTCTCCCAATGTGATACCCAATATTTCGACTTTTTGTTGGATTCTATTCGTCATTATCTTTCCAACAAAATTGGTTTCATCCCAATCGGAGTTTCCAAGCTCAACTTCTTGTGTTTTGGAGGTTTTACCGGTTCATCGCTTCTAGGGAGGTCATATCTTTCTCAATTTGGTTTTATACTTCCATGCTGGACTATTATGTTTCTTTGCATAATCTTGTAAAACTTTTCGTTCTCTTCAAACGAGCCCAAGATCATCAAAAACGGAGTCCGGGATCAAAAGTTATTGAAGTTTTCATGCAATGTTGTCCTGTGTTTTTGCTTGAGCGGAAGTTCCGGCCCAAGTTCCGACCCAAGTTCCGGCCCAAGTTCCGACCCAAGTTCCGGTCAGGTTCAGTAACTTGTGTTTCTATTTGCCGGAAGTTTCGGTGGGAGGCCGGAATTTCCGGTGGGGGCGCGAATCTGGCCCAAATGGTCAGTTTTTCCTTGTCCTATTTAAGGGTGTCTTCTTCCCCAATGGTTCTCTATCTTTTGAGCTCGTTTTTGCCCACCATTGTTGACCTATTTGAGCTCTCTTACTCCCTCCCCCTCTCCCTCCCATGATTCTTACATCTTTTTGAGGGAAAAGTGAGAGGATATCTAGATCTATAATCCCACCAAGTCAAATCTCTTCTCTGTGAAGGAATCATTGGGATCTAGATCTTGGAGAGTTTTGTGTTCTCCTCTTGTGTTCTTCCTCCCTTATTCCCCCAATAGCTTTTGTATCTTTGTTGGAATTTGGGAGAGAAGGACTTGCCCTTGCATTTGGTGCATAGGTTTGAGTTCTCCTCTTGTGTTCTTCCTCCCTTATTCCTCCAATAGCTTTTGTAGCTTTGTTGGAATTTGGGAGAGAAGGACTTTCCCTTGCATTTGGTGCATAGGTTTGAGTTCTCCTCGGAGATTGGGCGAGTACAAGCTTGTGGGCTTGTTACTCTTGGGTTCTTGGAACCCTAGACGGTTGTGTGGTTGGATTGTTGACCTTTTGTGGTCTTGTTGACCTTTTGTGGTCTTCTAGCCTCTTGTGGCTTTGTTGGCCTTTTGTGGCATTGTAGCCTTTTGTGGCTTTGTTGTTGGGAGCCTCCAATTGAGTTGTGGAGTTAGCCCCAATCTTGTACGGGTTCGGTGACTGCCCTCAAGCGTCCCATAGTGGAGCAAGTGCCCGCCTTTGTGTGCGACTTGGGAGAATAGGGTGAGCCTTTTGTGGCGTCGGTGAGTTGCGTGCTTCCACATCCGGGGTGAGGCCTTGTGTGGCGTTGGGTGAGCATCGAGCCACCACACCTCGAGGTGAGCCATTTGTGGCGTTCGGAGAGCATTGCGCCATCGCACCTCTCCAACGGAGACGTAGCTTCTTTGGAAGTGAACTTCGGGAAACAAATCTTCATCTCCGCATCCATCGGTTATCTCTCAACCGAACCCTTTACTTATGCACTTTACATTGTGATAGCCATCGTGCTTGAAGTATTTATACCTTGCTATCACCTTGTTGCTTGTATTGCTTAGCATAGGTTGTTGGTGCACCTAGGTGAACTTAGTGGCTAGGTTTTGTGCTCAATAAATTAAACGTTAGTTTTATTCCGTATTTACTTGAGCCTAAACCGTAATAATTTTAAAAGCCTATTCACCCTCCCCTCTAGGCGACTTCCTTTGTACTTTCACTTGGGAGAATGACAAAGGAAGAAAGTCAGGTATAAACTATGATTATGAATGCATTAAATCTTTTATGGGAACTGACAACTTCCGTGATATTAGCAATGAGTTTGGTCTTGATTCCCAAAGTATTGCCAGCTATTTTAAGGCCTTTGCCTCTTACATTGAAATTCCCAAGAAGAAGTGGAACAAGTATCATGCTCCTTATAAAGATGTTGTTAGGCATTCTCCCGTTAGAAGTACTCAAGTTTGTACTACTAATAATATTGTGCCTAAACCCAATGTTGAGAAAATGCCTTTCCTAGCTAAGGTAAAGGAGTATTCTATGATTATTAGTGCAAATAGCAAAGGTACAATGAAAGTGGAGCCTGGTAAGCATTTGAGTGATGAACCTATGGTAGCTGTTGTGAAAGACACTGTCACTAGAAATATAGAGGATGAGCACATTGTCTTCTGTGAAGATGCTTCTAATATTATTTCTCATCCTGGTAAAGTTAGAAAAGCTAGTGTTCCTGTGCTTTCTGTTAAAATTGGTGATCATTGCTACTATGGTTTATGTGATATTGGTGCTAGTTCTAGTGCTATTCTTTATGAGCTTTACATGGAAATTATACATGAGATTGGTTCTTGTGAGCTTGAGGACATTGATGTGGTTATTCACCTTGCTAATAAGGAGACCATTTGCCCCATTGGCATTGAAGAGATGTGGAAGTTATCTGTGGTAAGATTAAATATCCTACTGATTTTCTAGTGCTTAATTCAACAGCTAGCAAAACTTGTCCTATCATTTTTGGTAGGCCTTTCTTGAACACTTGTGGAGCTATTATTGATTGTAAGAAGGAAAAAGTTTTAACTAAGTTTGATGGAGATTCTTATGAGTTTAACTTTTCCAAATTTGCTAAAGCTCCTTGTGAAAATAGCTTGCCTAATAAATATTTCAGGATGGAACAACTTGCTTCTATTGATCCAGTCTACGACCTTGGACCTCTTTTTGGTGACTGTAAGTATGCTTATTCTGATGATAAAGTTGTTGCTAGTGACAGTTATATTGTCAACTTTATTCAAAGTTCTACTGAAAGTTATTATGAGAGAGGGAAACATGGTTTTATGCATCTCAATGATGTTAAGTTTCCCCGTTTTATGTTGAAAGCTTTAAAGTTGCATCCGTTTTATCTTCCTATGCTTGTGGCCTTTTGTTTAAGCAATTCGTTTTCTCATGATACTCCCATGCATAGGAAGTGGGTTAGACTCAAGTGTGTTGGTTATTTGCTCCTTGATGCTCTCTTTCACTCCATATATATATATCCTATGTGAGCATCTTTGGAAGTTTCAAGCCTAACTTAAAGGCATTAAAGAAAAGTACTTGTTGGGCGATAACCCAAGAGTTTTGTCGAGTCTTGGAAGTTATTACCTCTGTAATAACCGCTCCTTATCCTTTTTGTTTTGGTTTTTGTGTCAAGTTCAACTACTTTTGTGAAGTAGAGGAGTTGTGAAAAGTGGCTGTCTTGGGACAGATTTTTGTGCTGCATTGTTAAAATTCTTGAGGAAGCTCAGTACTTCAGATGGAGCTTCATTTCTCTGAGCTTGTTCTCCAAGTTGTTACCCAACTCTCATCAGTTCTGAACTTTTTGATTTGAGCAGCAGAAGGTCTTCTAAAAAATCAATCTTTACATGCTGGTCTGTTTTGACAGATTTCTGCCATCATTTGCATTAGCCCCTTACAGAAGCTTTTGTTTTGATGGGTTTTCAGTTGAAGTGTGTACCAAAGGTTTATTGTTTTTTCTTACACTAATGTTGTCATTGAGTTTGTGCAAAAGTTTTGTATGAAGGAAATTCTCAGGAGAAAGAGAAGAGGAATCTGCAGAGTTCGTCTTTGAATAGGTAAAAGTGGTGAAAATAGAAGGTTCGTGAAACCCCAATCTTTTTATATTTTTGATGTTTTTAATACATAAGGGAAGATACGAGACGAAACTGAAGAGGAAACAGAGCCCGGGGTGGACAAACCCACCGCAGGCGCGGGCCCAGCCTGGCCGCGCCTGGAGGGGGTTTGCCACCCTCGAACTCCGTCTCCGCTTTGTTTCCGTGTCAAAACCTTCCTTATGCATTGAAACTTCATAGTATATAACCCCCCCGGATCCCCCGAGGTTCGTGCATCGTGTTCTTGTCATGTTTTCATTTTGATTTGTTTCTATCAGGAAATCTTCTCAAGTTTAGAGCACCATGGCCTCCGCCAACAACAAAGGCAAGGAGCCCGAGAAAGAAGAACCTCAAGTCCCCAAGGAAGAGGAGATTTCAGTAGGGTATGAAGGTGACATGGAGGAGGACAAGCAACCGGACACCCGCGCTACCGTTGCAAGCATTGGTTTGGTGGCACGACCTACCAAGCTTAAGAAGACATCACGGATGTCTATAGGAGGGAAACCTCCACGTCTCTTCTACAATCCACAGCCATCTCCTCCATGTAACAAGAGACCCTTCCATACACTTATACATGAATATCAATATCAACATGTGCCCAAAGGAAATTTTCCTTCGATTTGGGATATGCATCATACTAACAATGCAGAGAAGGATCATCCTAAGGATGAATAGTGGGGAAAGAATAACAAGAACTGGGATTCTCGGACTGACATGATCATGAACCGGATAGAGCAAAACTCGAAGCTAATCCGTACTATTACTTTTGAGTTCGAGGAGTTGAAGAAACTTATTGAAGAGCTTATCAAGAGAACACCACCACCGAAGGAGTAATTCATCATCAGGTTTGGCATCCCCTTGGCTTGTTCCAAGCTTGGGGGAGTGCCGCGGTATCACCACCATTATGTCTTAACTTTTACCTTTTTAGTGGATTCATATCTGTGGTAGAGGGGTTATGTTATAGTTTGGTTTGCATGTGGAAGTATCTCTCCTTTAGTTGATTATCTATGTATCCCTTGGTGTGAGTGCCTTTATTGGAATATTAATGATAAGTCTCATCTTTTACATTTTACACTTCTTATTTTTAGTTTGCAATCTCTATTATATGATGGATCTTGTTGATCAGTATTGGCATCACTTTGGGAGCATCAAGTGGATCTAAATTGGTTTTGGCAAACCGAGTTCTGGTCAGTGGCATTAGTTTGAAAGAAAAAGAAACAAAGAAAAATCTTACAGGTATTTGGTATAATTTGTGTTCTTTCTTGTTGGCTCATAAGCTTAGTATTCTTTATTTAAGATTCTTTTGTGTCTTCAAGGAAGGTTGCATGTTTGGATTTATTACTTATATGTTTGCTTGTTTCTTTCAACTCTCTTGCTTGCTACCCAGCCTTGCTAGCCAAAAACCTGTTTTGAGAAGGCATACTTCTCATGTTTCCAAAATCCTCTGAACCCAAAACTTTTGCCACTTGTGTCCACCATATCTACCTAGTAGCTTTTGCTATTCCTAGCAAATTCTCAAGCTTCATCTACCTTTCAAACTAAAAAATATTTTGTTATGTGAAAACTAGTTAGTAAAGCTCTCACGAACTTGATGGCACACTTTATTTACTTGCCCCTAATAGACTTGAACCATTGTGAACATCGAAGTTGTATATGCTTGCATCTATACGTTGGGATTAGCAGAACAGTGCTGTCACGGGGAACGTTTTCAACATTGCACTTGTACGCTGTACGCAGTTGATATCGTGCTCTTTTGTCTATGGATATCAACAGTGTGAAATAAAGAGGGAACTTGTAAGTCCATGGAGTTTGTATTTTGTGTTAGAGAAACGCCTGGGCCGCTATCCTAAGCCATGCTAATCATGGTGAAAACTTGCAGCATCACCATAGTGAGTCATCTATGAAGCATCCTCAATAAAAAGCTATACACATAGTAAATAAAAAGATCGCTGAAATGCTCATTGTCTGCTTGCCTTGTCATTTTGGTTATGGGAAAGCTCTTGTACCATGTGCAAGGGGTACCCCGTTGGCGGTTCTCAATGATATGCAAATACTTACAATGATAAGAACTTACCTGGACCCAAAGTTGAGTATGCATGAGGAGTGGCCCTCATATTCAAGGTACATGAGATTGCCAACTTATATTTCGTCAAGCATATACTCCATATTTGTTCACTTTAACTTTAATCATCTCAAGATGCTTATGATAGGGGCAATGAGGGCTCAAATCTAGTAAGTACCATAATATTTTGGAAGCTCTTTATGACTTGTAATCCATGCTACCCTCTAAGAAGGGACCTTTCTCCTAGTTACCAGTTTGAGTCAGTAAACCTACTTCCTCTCTTTCTCCAGCAAGCTTTTGAGTTGTTGTGTTTCAAGCATTCATATGGTGATTTATTCAATCATGTTCTTCATCTTCCTTGTTTGCACAAAACTCTTATCTATTGAGCATTACTTTGAAAGCCTTCACTTGTGAAAAACCTTTTTGAGCAAAGAGTGTTCCTGTTTTGAAACTTCTACAAAAAGCTTTTGTGAAACTGTTTGCCAGGTGTTATCTGACCAAGAACAAGTTTGCCAATTCCAATTATGATTTATCTTTATGCATCTCTATTGTGACTGCTGTACTTGGTTGCAAGCTAAGTTATATAATGGTAAGTTGCTTTCTTCTATGAGTTGTGCAATGGTAAGTGTGATGCTTCTTGTTCGTATTATTTTATCGACACTTCACTCCATAAACTTGTGGACATGTTTACTGAGCTCAGTATTCGTTTGGGGACAAGCGAAGTCTAAGCTTGAGGGAGTTGATACGCCCAATTTGCATCACCATTCTATATCATAATTTACCTCTATTCATTGATATTTGTCTTATTATGAGGTATTACTTATGGCTTTTTATCTGTTTATGCATGTTGGATGATTCCTGGAGGATGGACTGCCGGAGTCTGGATTCTGATGGAAAAGAAGGCGTTTCGGTGCAATTTCACGAAGATCAGAAAAATACCAGAAAAATATGGAAACATATTATTTTACCAGAAGACGAAGGAAGCCAGAAGGAGGGACGAAGATGGGCCTCAGGCGGCCCACACCCCCCTAGGCGCGGGCCCACCTGACCCCGTGCCTAGGGCAGGTGTGGACCACCTGCCCGGCCTCTGACTTCGCCCCTTCGCCTATATCTTCCCTATGGAACCCTAACACTAGGGGAGCGACCATAAATAGATTTTCGCCGCCTCTAGGGGGCGTAAAACACCGAGAGAGAAAGATCTCTCCGGCAGACAGATTTCTGCCGGGGGAATTCCTTCCCGAAGAGGGGAGACCATTGCCATCAACACCGTCATCAAGCTAGGCTTCATCGGGATCATCATCATCATCCACACCATTATCTCCACCAGCACCATCACCACCACTTCGTCCCGCTGTAACAATTGTGTTGGATATTGCTTTAGTTCTTAGGGGAAACTTTCCCGGTGTTAATTACTATTGTAGTTGATGCTTGTGAGTGGAACCATTGGATTATTGTTTATGTTCAGATTGTTATCCATTATCATATCATCCTTGATCTTGATCCATATGATGTCTTGTGAGTAGTTCGTTTAGTTATTGAGGACATGGGAGATGTCATGTTGTTAGTAGTGAATCTATGGTGAGTTATTATTCAATGGTTTAGTATTTAATTTGTGATGCTATTCTTCTAGTGGTGTCATGTGAACGTCGACTACATGACATTCACCATTTATGGGCCTAGGGGAATGCATTATGTATTTGGCTACTAGTCGCGGGGTTGCTGGAGCGACAGAAACCTGAACCCCCGTTAGGACACCTTTGCACAAGGGAGCGTAGGATCTCAGAGTTTAAGGTTGTGGTTAGATTTATATCTTAATTACTTTCCTGTAGTTACGGATGTTTGCAGGGGTTTAATCACAAGTATGTATTAGTCCTAGGAAGGGCGATATGTTAGCATAGGTTCACCCACACAACACTTACAAACATCAGAGAAGAGTACTCAGCTATGAAGCGAAAGCACTTGACAGAATTCCATGTTTCCTCGAGAACGTTTGGTCCTTATAAGTATTTCTATCGGCTTCTCCTTTGCTAAGAAAGGATTGGGCCACTTGCTCCGTTTGTTCGTTACTACTGTTACTTGCTCTTTGTTTTGTTGCCTTGTCATAAAATCACTAAAAATCCGTTTGCTAAGTATTCACGGGGATTTCCTGTTCCATACCACTGTCCAGCACCTTCTGCTCCTCGTTGGAATCGATACTCCTATTTATCGAAAGTACTACGATACACTCCCTATACTTGTGGGTCATCACATACGGAACCATAAGAACCGGTCAAAGGAACAATAAAACAACACTTTCCAAACACTTTGTAGTTTTGGCCAAAAACTGAGAAATACTGCGATATGCTGAAACTCTAGTATTGCTTGCCCATGCATTGAAATACTTTAGTTTTAAAATACTGTAGTTTGAAAACAAAGAGTTTCCAAATGGAGCCTTAGGTTTACTCAGATTTAGATTGAATCTATACACTAAAAAGATATATTTTCTTCACAAATCTAAAACATCTTATATTTTGAAATGGAGGGAGTACACGCTAATTTAGACAAACCACTCGAGATCCTTTTTAGACTAAGAGAGTACTATTATTTTATATATGTTATTATTGATTTATGCAAAATCCATCGTCCTAATACTTACCTATTTTTTCGTGTTCATACGTTTTGGAATCCTATACGACTACCGGTAGAATTCAAATGAAAGGTAAAAGTTGCGAGAGTCCTGGTTTTTGACCTGTTTCTGACACGATCTCGTATCGGATACCGCGATGCTGGGCCCAGTTGCCTCCCCTTAAACTCGAACGCAGTAGCACATCCCAATTTCAAACAGCTCGCTCGTTGTCGCCGCCGCCCACCTCCACCTGCGCGGCGCATCACCTCAGGCGTCCCTCGGCGACGACAACACCCGCATCGATGGAGTTTCGGCAGGGTGGCTCGCCGGGAAGCGGCGGTGGCGCCGGGAAGCCGCGGGACAAGTTCTCTGTGTACCAGAACCCGTCCCTCACCCGCGCGCTCGCCTCCCGTAGCGTCCGCCCCTCCCTCCCGGTCCTCCTCCTCCTGGCGCTCTCCCCCATCGCCTCCGCCTCATCCCTCATGGCCCTGTCGTCCCGGTAAGCCTAAATATGCGCCCTCCTCCCCCTCCACTCTGCATCTAAACCCTGAACCCCAGATCATTAAAGCGCGTGGGTTCTCATGTGTCGCTGTTATCACAGGGAGGGGCAGCTTGTCAAGGTCGCTGGCCGTGCGGGTCTATCCACCGCTGCTGTCGGTAAGTTCGCTTGTCTCTCTGCTAGATTTGGTGTTTTGAAAATCCTCTGCCTGGGAGTGCCGCACTATGTTTGGTTGCTCATAAGGTGCTTGTAGAAATGCCAAGCTTGTCGAGAATGATTGTCACAGAAGGTGCTGGCAGGAATGCCACATTTTCCTGCACAATTAATGATCTTACAAAATGACACTCTTAGGTCTATTTAAGATGAGTCGTTGTGCCAGAGGTTCCTGCAAAATCTAACTTGCCGTGCTCTTTCAGTGCTCGTCATTAGGTTGGTGGAGGCAGCACTGGGTCTTGTCGCACTTTTGACAGTGCCGGCGTTCTTCAGGGCACTGATGTTATACAATGGGAGGAGGGCGTTGGCCAAGGAGGACAAGGTTGTGTTGTCCAAACGCCAACTGGGGCTTCTTGGGTTAAAGACCACAGGTTCAGATGGAGCTTCCGTGGGTGAGCAAACCAAGAAGCCTCCCAAGGCAAAGCCATCAACACCCTCAGAGCCGATTGTTCCTATCAGGAGATCTTCGTTCAGCTACACGCCGTCTCGGGGCCAACCAAGGATTGGCTCCAGCCATTTGAGCGGTGGTGAGAGATTGACTGCATCGTTACAAATATCGCCTTCCACTCCACTACAGAAGCCTGTTTCTTCCCCTTCAACTCCATGGTCGAGGAAAAGCACAGGCAACGCCAATGGCATACAGACTGAGGCGATGTTGGACAATTTCTTGGCTCGCTTGGATGAAACTATCGATAATCTCACGGATTCAGCCAGTAAAATTGCAACGCCTCCAGCAACCATCACAGGCTTTGGCATTGCCAGCCCTGTCACGGTCACCACATCAACCACCCCTTCTGGTGCTACACGAAGCACACCTCTGAGGCCTGTGAGGATGTCTCCTGGCTCGCATCAGAAGTACAGCACGCCTCCAAAAAAGGGTGAGGGTGAGTTTCCACCTCCCATGTCCTTGGAGCAGGCAGTGGATGCCTTTGAAAATCTGGGTGTGTATCCTGAGATCGAGCAATGGCGAAACAATCTCAGGCAGTGGTTTTCTTCTGTTCTGATGAACCCGCTTGTCCAAAAGATTAAATCAAGCCATATTCAGGTGCTCAATCATTGGCATTGTTTCTACAGGAGCCTATCTTTCTAGTCCAGTTCAGTAGTCACCATTTTATTTTGCTATTACGCTCCTTTCAGGTTAAGCAAACGACAGCTAGTATTGGGGCTTCAGTTGATGTTAGCCAAGTTGGAAGCGATCTGCCAAGAACAACAGCACCAATTAGCTTATCTCCACTTGGCGGGACTAAAGATTGGCAGCCAACTGTCACAGTTGATGAGGATGGCATTCTTAATCAATTGCGCAGTGCACTTCTGCATTCTCGTAATGCTCCTGTTGGTGAGTTGCTTGTGTACTCTTAACTTTCCTGCTGTAGTCTTGCGTGTTCATATGTTCCCATCAACTTGTGCAGCAAGGGCCTTGTGGTGTGGTTAAAGTTGGTGTACTCATTAAGTTTGGCACTTACTAGTAATTCTTTTCTCTGTACAGCCCAAACCTTCGGCAGTCCACAACAGCCACAAACAAACCCTCTTCTTCCAGCTATTCAAGCATGCATTGATGCAATTACAGAGCACCAGAGGCTTAATGCTCTAATGAAGGGAGAGCTGATAAAAGGCTTGCTGCCACAGAGTAGTGTTCGCGCTGATTATACTGTTCACAGAGTTCAAGGTGAGGTTCAATATTTATCTGAAAAGTAAACTATAGAGACTTTGTCCTTTGGTGCTATTTGGACCTGCAGTCACAAAATAGAGTGGTTACAAAGTCTAATATTGGTGTAACTTGTATTGCTTTTATCGTGATGCAGAGCTTGCTGAAGGAACATGCTTGAAGAATTATGATTACATGGCTTATAGGGATGGATATGGTAAATCAGAGAAAAAATGGAGCAGCGATCTGCCAACTGACTCGCACCTTCTTCTCTATTTGTTTGCTGCTTTCCTTGAACATCCAAAGTGGATGCTTCATGTTGATCCTACCTCATACTCTGGTGCACAGTCTAGCAAAAATCCCTTATTTCTAGGAGTCCTTCCACCAAAAGAGAGGTTTCCGGAGAAGTATGTTGCTGTGATATGTGGTGCTCCAGCGGTTATTCACCCAGGGGCCCTTGTACTGGCTGTGGGCAAGCAGAGTCCTCCAGTTTTTGCTCTATACTGGGACAAGAAGCTGCAATTTTCTCTTCAGGTGATTCAAGCATTTCTGTTAATCAATTGTTCTTGTTGCCTTACGTGTTAAATATAACCATTGAACATGAATTGTGAAATTGCTGAAAATGGAGTTGTTTAATAAGACACACAACATTGAAATTCAAAGGATTGATTTGAGAAACAAACCTAAAAGGTCATGAGTGGGATGTGATGCATTAGGGGGTAAAGACCTGAGGTATGTTTCATGCTAAAAGTGCTAGAGAAAGATGTTTTGGGGAAGCAAGCATACATCTTTCTTTCCACCCCTTGCCTGGCTGTATTTTGGTGTGAACATGGTCTTGTTATGACAGATATTGGTATGTAGCACGATTTTGACATGGATTATATGTTTGTACCACACCTAAATTTAGTTCATCTTCGTATCTGCCACTCCCTTGTTTTGTGTGTGTGCATGTGTGAGACAACTAGATTTACTTGAGTAAGTTCACATATGCTACTACTATTTTTGTTAGTTCGTGACAAAACCTGTTCACCATTTGTGACTTATTACATACCTGGGGTAGTGAGCAACTTACTAAGCTCAAAGAAAACTTATTATGTTCTGTATCTAGTGCTGCTAATGTTGCTCACATGTGTTTTCACTTTCCAGGGAAGAACAGCACTGTGGGATGCCATTTTGCTTCTATGCCACCAGATAAATGTTGGTTATGGCGGCATTGTCAGGGGAACCCACATCGGTTCTTCTGCCTTGAACATCCTGTCCGTTCTTGATTCAGACATGCAGAGCTGAAGAGGGGCTGCGTGCTTGTCACCAAGAGACTGTTACTCTGAAGGAGATGTATTATGACTAGCCCAGTTGCTGGTGTTATCAACACCAGCCGTGTCTCGAACTAACTTAGTTTTAGGTTGCGTTATGCTCTAGTCGAAGGACTCTTGGAATTTATTTCATAGTTGTATCTTGAATCGCTGAATGTCCAAACCTGCTCCTTAATGCAATGTTTGCGTATCTTCAGTTATGTCTTATATCTTGTTGATAAAAAAAAAGCTTTTATCAGTTGTCCGGTGGCCCTTCCAAGTGCGTCATACATCACGCCGGCTGCCCTACTAACAGCGGGTGCCCCAAGTCAGTTTTTTTGGTGGGCACGGTAGAATATGGAATCATTTTTCTCAAACTTTATTCAGACCTGTTTTTCCGGTTGGTTTTGTCATGGCGAGATGTTCAAAACTAGATCTCATGTCATATGTTTTTACAACTTTTTTTTTCTGACCCTAGTTACCATATTATAGTTGTTTGGTTGTCAGGTAGAGTAAAGTTGGTTACCAGGATAAAATCAAATGGTTATTAAGGTTTTTGAACTTTGCTCCCCCACTAATATAAGTCTTAGATGATGATGATGTCATTTTTTGAGAGAAAACGGCACTTTATTGATCACATTAAATCATTACAAAGAGTCTTCCGGATACACTTCGGGACAGAATTTCTAAAAACAGAAGAAACAAAGCGCTCCGCAGAGCGAGCCAAAACATGTGCCGCTTCATTACAATGTTGAAGAGCATGCTTGAAGGAGATATCAGTGAAACTGGAACAAGAATGTTTTATATCCTGGATATGATAATGTCATATTTTACTCACTTCCTGGACATGGAGATTATTCTTATGACAACAAAAAAATGTAAAATACTATGTATTATTTGGCCGGTAATCGTAGCTAGTAACCAGGTAGCTGTAGTACAATACTCTGACAACCTGCAAAGAAAAAATGTTTTCGTCAAAACATATTAAGATGTGATCTTGTTTTAAATCCATCAAGACGGTGAAAATCGATCATCACTTCAATTGACAGTTTAAAAGATAATTTATTTTGAGTTTTTGGATTGTGAAAAGATTATTTGCATGCATGCATGGCGTTAACTCTTCCGCCTTTATAGGGCCAAAGTCTAACTACTAACGCAACCAGACAGGAATATTTCATGGACACGTCTCTTAATAGATTAATCGTTTAGTCTTTAGCCAATAATCCATGGTGAAAATCCCATAGTCTCATGTGATCCATTCATGCATGACAAGAGGTTGACCCAAAGTTTACATGGAGGTTCCAAGACCAAATGAGCACGATCTTCACAAAACGAGTTGTTGACATGCCACCGTCGCCGCTCCCCTACTGGAGACAACAACCTGACTTTATTGATGACATCCAGAAAGTCATCATGAACATACACCTAAGGATCATCCCCACAGTCAAAGTCATGGGCATTAAACCTCTGAATCAATCTGAAGCACCTACACCAAATCTCCACATGTCTCCTAGCAATGCCAAGAAGCACCACCTGAATAGGGGCGAGGGTCATAGGACTTATTCCATGTCGCCGATGACATCACCTTCTCGCAATAGTAACCAAATAATAAAACATAATTTGGTAGCAACAATTAGGGTACATGTATCCATTATTAACTTATGAAAGGTCTTTGTTGCACATGCCAACCATATGCTATCCATCATCCCTGTCGTGGTGGTGGCACGACAGATGCCATGGGTAGGCTAAAGTATGGGGCCAATGGATGCTAGAGGGATCCGGGGGGAGATGTGATTTCTACACTCAAATGACTAACATCAAGATCTTTCTTTCTCCTTACAAGAACTATAAGTGCTCCTTGAGCTGTTAGCAGGAAGAAGAAGACTACTACACGAGCCTTATCGCCTAGAGTCCATCGATCCCTCCTCAGGAGCCCGCTTCTCCCCTTATAAAGGGGTGCCTTGGTTCCTCCTAGGGCTGACGTGGCAAGCATATTCGAGGAATATGCTTGTCCCAATATGGTAACTCGGCGGCTCTCTTTCTGTGTCCCCCTTCTAACGCAGCAATGTTCGAGAGCCCCACCTGCTGCCTCGGCTCCATGACTGCCACCTCCGTGACCTTCTTCCGCCTTCGCTTCCGCCCTTGTCCTTTGTGCTTGGCTCTGTTCAGATTCTCCCTAGCTAGCGACTAGGGTTTGACTATAGGCACCTGCTTCTCCTGCAAGCTTCGTGTTACTCGGCCTTGTGTCGCATAACTCGGCTCGGCCTTCACCTGTATTCAAGTTAGTCAGACTTACTCGGCCGATTTAACTCATATGTCGGCCGGATAAGGTGTTTATCCTTCTGTAGCCGTCATGGCCTTGCTTAGCTCAGCCGACTCTCACATGACTCGGCCGATATAAATAGTAACTCGGCTCATGACAAGGGAGACTTCTTTCATCTTTCCACTGTCTTGACCCTATCCGGGGTCACCTACCCAACATTAGTCCCCGAAGCTGGTATGGTCCTGCCTATAACCTCGGCCGGGCCACATCAGTTTACCAACATACGTCTCTCCTTATCTTCGAGTTACTTTTTCCCGTTCGAGGTATCCGCGCAGCTTCCCGAGCACGCCTCATCCTACGTGTAACACTCATCATTATTTCTCTAGTTTTTTGTTCCTCTACAGTGCCCACTGACAAGCTATAGTGATTACTGCGCCTGTCGCGTCGGCGCAGTGACGCCTCGTGCGCCGCATCGGTCAGGAGGCCTGATCCTCTCCTGTGCCGTGCGGTCTTTGGTGTGGCTCCACTTAGATGCGTGCGGTTCCGCCGCACACGTGATATACATGGTTAGCGTGCGCACCCACGATCCCACTACTGCTAGGACTGCGCGGTTATAAAGAGGGGTGCGGGGCTAGAGGATTTACTTTCCCCCTTTGCTCACCGCTCCTCTTCTTCCTCCTTGCGCCTGCGGCGGCGACGCCATCCCTCCGCTCGGTCGACCTCATCACCGTGCGCTTGCTCCGGCGCCACCGCCGGTGAGTTTTTCTACGGTCTCATCGTTAGGATCCTTGCCTAGGCGCATCTGCTGTTTCTCTAGATTTCCTACGGCGGTTCTTTTCCGCTCTGCCGTCGTGCTCGCTTAGAACCACGACGGGCCCCTGCGCCTCTAAGCCTTTCTCCGCCGTTAGTTCTTCTTCCGTTGATTCCTCCGGCGACCTTATGTCTAGTTCTGTTAGTGGTGTGCTCGTCGAAGACGACGACGTTGCGTCTGGTCCAGAGCGGGGCTCTTGGCAGGGCTCCTCTGTCACTCGTCGTGAGATTGAGTGGCTAATTAGGACTCGCCGGATTCCCGCCGAGGTAAGCTGTCGCTTACCCGGCAGTGAATCCTCTCCTGTACTCAACGAAGGTGAGTACGTTGTTTTCATGTCCCACTTTGCTCGGGGGTTCGGTCTTCCCCTTAGCGATTTCGCTAGGGAATTTCTTGATCACTTCGGCCTCCATCCGCATCACCTTCCGGCCAACGCTATCGCCTCCCTGTCTGCCTATATCTCGGCCTCTGAGGGGTACTTCGGCCTCTGGCCCTCTGTGTCCGTTTGGTCTAAATTCTTCCAAATGTTGTTCCGGACAAATATCTTCAACCTTCTGAGAAATCCCTTACCCAGTGTGGAGCTGCGTCCATTACACCTCGAAGGAAATCCGAGTTCCCTCGTGTTGCTGGCCTCGAGTCTTGCAAGAAGTGGCATAGATCGTTTTTCTATGTCAAAAATACTGGAAAAGAAGATAAGATTTGTTTGCCTGCCTTTTCTATTGGCCCCCCTTCCAAGAAGAACTAGGATTACAACCCAAGGAAGAGCCATGCTTTGGCCGAGGCATTCGAGATTCGGCTGAAGGAGTTAATCCGGGCCGGGCTCCGTGGTGAGGATCTGATGACCACATTCGTCAGCAGCCGAATCTGCCCTTTGCAGCTTCGCTCACACAAGCTCTATTACATGAGTGGTCCTCTCGCTCCCAACCGAGTTTCGACGGTTGAGCTCGACAACTATCTTATTTACAAGCGTGTCCGAGCTATCTTCAAGACTGATATGCCGGAGGACTAGACATGGGGGCTGAAGCCATTCACTCGGGGGAATCCCCCTCCCGAGGTAAATTTACACATTTGTGTTTGCTTCCTAATTGCGTTTGTGACTTCTTTTGCTAACTCCACTTTGTTTCTTTTCTTCCAGAGGTTTGCAGAGCAAAAGATCGAGGATGCCGAGGTTCTGGCCCTTCTGTGGACTGCAGATCGGAACACCCCGGACAACGGGGAACTTGACTCGGAGGAGTTCGTTCCTAAGTCGGACGTCGCTCCGGCTCGCGCCCGTGGCAAGACCTCGGCCCACGGGGAGGAAGGTGACTCGGACGACGTCCAAATTCTTGAGGTAGTCGCCGTGATGCCTATCTCTTATGCATTTTCGGCTTCTACTTTCCCAGCTAATCAGGCCGGGTGCACGACGCCGAGCCTCTCGCCTCTCAAGCTCCTGCTACCTCGAGGAAGCGCACTGCTCCGGCAGGTCCCTCCGAAGATGCTCCCAAGAAGCGAACCAAGAAATTAGCCCAGCACCTTCCGAGGCGTAAAACCATGCCCGGAGTTACTGGGTGAGTTCATTTTCATTTGTATTTCTTGTTTCTCTCTTTATGTCTTTTGATTCGAATTTTTGTGCTTTTGCAGCGCTCCTCTTTCTGCCAAGCCAAGCGGTCCGAGTATGACGAGTCATACAACTCGGCTGCCTTCTCCTCCGCCCCCTGAAGATACTCGAGCTCCTAGTCCTGCTCGCGTTGACTCTCCTCCTGTGCCGACTCAGACATCACCTCGGCCAGATGTACCCACAGCCTCCATTGCTGAAGCCGACATAACTCCGTCAGTAGATCCTCCTACCGAACCTGTTGCCTCCGTTACGAACCCTCAAGTTTCCCCCGAAATTCCTTTGACTCCCCCAATTCCAACTGCGACTCCAACTCCAGCTGAGGATATCACCATCTCGCCCCCCTCGGAAACCATAGTTCCTCCTGGCTCCAAAGATTCCACTCCTAGTGCCGAGGTTGTGCCCCCCGCCGGCACCTCTTCTAAGGCTCAGAAGGTTGTTGTTACCAAACCTTCATCATCTCAGAAGAGGCCGGCTAGCTCTTCTAAACCCAACATCGTTGATGTGTTCCGTAAGGGGGTTTCCTCTGCTAAGCCTGTTGTCACCCCGGCCGCTGATACTCAGCTTACTCTCCACAAGAGTCTCGCGGCGGCGGTGGTTACACAACGGGTCTGAGGTAAAGTGCTGACCCGTACTGAGAGTGGGAACAGCCTCGGCTCTTTGGTGGCATACGCCAATAATTGGAATGCTGCCGATCAGCTTGAGGGCAATCCGAGCAATTAGCCATTTCAGCTTTCCGACATCAGTAGTCGCTTGCATATGGCTGCTAAGATCGTTCTTGAAAGCGATAAGATGAACGAGGTAAGTGCTTCTGTTGATGTCTGGTCAGTTATTCAGATGATAGTATATATACCTTAGTCCCCGAAGCTTACAACCGAATAATTTGTTGTTCGTTTGGAAGCTTTGTTAGGCTTAAGTGCGTTATTTGCCGAGTAAATTTATTGTACGACTTTGATTTATCATGGTTCATCCGTATTCCATATTGAGCGTTACTGAATCCGGATCTATCTCGGCTATGATTATCCAACCATTTAGGTCCGAGATAAGTTTCGCTTGATTCGGATCTATTTTAGCTTTGAATGTCTAGCCACCTAGATCCGAGTTAAGCTTTGCTTGATTCAGATCTGTCTTAGCTTTGAATATCTAGCCACCTAGATCCGAGTTAAGCTTTGCTTGATTCGGATCTGTCTTAGCTTTTGAATATCTAGCCACCTAGATCCGAGTTAAGCTTTGATTGATTCAAATCTGTCTTAGCTTTGAATATCTAGCCACCTAGATCCGAGTTAAGCTTTGCTTGATTCGGATCTGTCTTAGCTTCGAATATTTAAATGTGTAATTCATTTTGGCACTTAGGTTGCCCATGACCGGCGGACAGCCGAATTCCAAAGGTTGTTTTTTGCGCACAAGAAATTGGAAGAGAAGTATGAGAAAGTTCTCCCCGTGGTGAAGAAAACTGGTAATTTAACAAATCTTTGTATTGTCCCATACATTCTTAATATTTTCAACTTGAGGTGCTAACCCATTTTTTGCTGGGAAACAGGTAATATCAATAATCTTAATATCCGTCTTAACAAGAAGGTCAAAGCTCTGGAAGGTTAGTTATTCTTTTCCTCTATTGATTTTCGTTCGAGACTTATCCTGGGTTTCTTATAACCTTCTGGCTTTGGTATAGCCGAGTTACAAACACTTGCAGCGTCGCATCAAGAATGCATACCCATGCCTGATATGATGCTGCATTTTTTAGAGCAAGCCACCACTCATTCGGCGCAACTGAAAGAGAAAGATAACGAGATAAGCCGGTTACGTGCCAAGGTTGAGGCTCTCAAGCTTTCTCAGAAATCCGAGTTAGAGAAAGTTGACCAGGAGTCTCTGAAGAGAAGAATCGGCTGAGTCTGCAACTGCAGAAAGATAAAGAACTCCTCGAGTCTGCCGAGCTGAAGAATCGGATGATGAGCGAGGAAATCACTCGCTTTGAGAAGACTAAGGCTGACTGGGCCCAGGATCTCCAGAAAATGTTGAGTTATATTCATCGTAAGTTTCTGACCGTGGCCGAGTTATCTTCTTCTCTTTCTTACTTTTAACTGATATACTTTTTATTTCACATAGATCATTTTCCAGAAGCTAGACCCGTGAGCTCTAAAGCAGTGATTTCTGCTCGTCAACGCCGAGGTGTCCCCGCAAATTCGAGTCCAGAATATTCAATGGAAGACTTCTTGATTGCCGTTGGCGCTGCTATTGGGCCAATGAAGATTATGGGTAGGGATTTGGTGCAAGCAGCCATTCGGGCCTACCATGTTCTCTGGCCGAATACTTCTGGAACTCCTGATATTGACGAGGTCAAAATACTCGTGGAGAGATTAATGGCATCTCAGAACCAGCTAAATCTCTAGAGGGAATCTGCTGGGAGGGCCGGTGCTGACATGGCACTTACAGCCATTATATCTTGGTACGAGGACATTTCGCTCGACACTTTGATAAACTTGCGCACTGGCTCTCGTTGGGTCGAGGATCCAGAATTCGTCGCTCGCCGCCAAGCTCGTGCCTTCCAGCTTGTTGAGTATGCTAATGTGCATAATTGGATTGTAGGGCCGAGTTTTCTTTCCAATCCAGCGGATGACGTCGAGATAGAAGACGCCTCTGATGATGATTCGGCCGACCAGGATGAAGCAGAGGGTGACTTGGACAACTCCCGTGATTCCAATGCAAGCTCGGATGAAGACGACAACGCGCGATCATCTTCCAAAGGGACTGGGCACTCTCAAGCTCAAACCAATATTTCTCAGCATCCCAGGATTTCCCCCGAGGTTACTATCGCTTCTGTTCAAGGCGAAGTAACTTCGGCCGAGGCACCGTTTACCTCGGAGCGCCCAGTTCCTGAAAATTCCCCTACACAAGAGACCGAGGTCGCGCCGCCTTCATCCGAGGTAGCCGTTCCTGATGCTCCTGATCATGCTGTTGCCCCTTAAGGGTGCTCTGGCCCTTTTCACTATTTGTGTTCAAAAAACCTCTTAAGTTATTTTCAGTCCCCGGTATGCCGGGAGTATGATGTTTGTGGAACAATTGTTTGGCTTTTGGTGTGATGCGAACCTTCTTTTGCCTTTTGCGGCTAAGGCATGGGTGATGGTAATCATTATTACTTTGCTTAAACGGGTCTCATTGCTTTATGTCTTTGTTTTGGCGACCTTTGATTTTGTAAATTCGGATTGTACTTCTCCACGTGGCTGACCTTAGTTCGGCATATATCTTGCCTGCCCTCTATAAACTCGACAGCCTAGTTGTTGTGTTTTCAACTTCTACCTGAGACACAAAGCCCTAAGCCCACATCTGATAAGGTGATACAATAAACTGCATCCCGTATCATACTTCGATTTGCTGGGGTTGTTGTTCTTTTTTGCATTATCCTTAGAGATCTTTATTTGTTGAGCTATGTAACTTTTATGTGTCTGGCGATAAATAGTGGGTTATACCAATTAGTCCCCGAGTTATCACTTGGGTTACCGAGTTCTTGCGTGTGCTCGAAGAATTACCTTGGACCATGTGGCAGTCCCCGAGTTATAAACTGGGTTGCCGAAATACATTTCATGGGTTAATGCAAAGAATACTATGGGGTAGTCCCCGAGTCATTGCTCAAGTTGCCGAAGTTTAATACGTGTTTTAGATCAAGAAACAATCACGGGGCAGTCCCCGAGTCAGTTCTCAAGGTATCAAGGTTTTAATGCATGATCCGAGATAGGGGGATAATACGGTGCAGTCCCCGAATCCCTGCTCGAGGTCTTGAGACTTAACACATAATTCGAGAATAAGAAATAACACCGTACAGTACTCGAGTCACTGCTCGAGGTGCCGAGGTTTAACACATAACTTAAAATAAGAAATAACATAGAGCAGTCCCCGAGTCACTGCACAAGGTGCCGAGGTTTACTACATAGTTTAAAAAATAAAGACAACATTGTGCAATCCTCGAGTCGTCGCTCGAGGTGCCGAGGTTCAATACACACTTGATACTCCTCCTTGAAGCGTCACATTACGACGTACCATATATGTCTCCTAAGTGTAGAATGGGCGAAGTAAAGCTATGTTCCACGGTCTTTTCAATTCGTCGCCGGCTTTGTTTGCCTTGTTCTTTTCTGGTGACTGAGCATCGATTAGGTAATATGAATCGTTGTGCAATGCTTTACTCACGATGAAAGGTCCTTCCCATGGGGGTGATAGTTTGTGCATGCCGGCTGTGCGCTGCACTAGCCGAAGGACCAAATCTCCTTCTTTAAAAACTCTTGGATTGACTTTCTTGCTGTGATATCGCCGGAGATCTTGCTGATAAATAGCTGATCTTGATAATGCCAATTCCCTGGCCTCTTCTAGCAAATCGACATCGTCTTGCCGAGCTACCTCATTTACATCAGCGGTTGTATACTGGGTTACTCTTGGCGAATCATGTATTATGTCGGCTGGAAGCACAGCTTCTGCTCCATATACCAGAAAAAATGGGGTATACCCTGTTGACCTGTTTGGTGTAGTTATGAGGCTCCATAGTACTACCGGTAGTTCCTCGATCTAGTATCCTGCCGACCTTTGCAGAGGTTCGACAAGCCGGGGTTTTATTCCGGACAATACTAGTCCATTTGATCTTTCTACCTGCCCATTTGATGCTGGGTGAGCCACTGAGGCGACATCTAGTCTTATGTGTTTTTCTTGGCAGAATCTAGCAAAAGCCCCTTCAGCAAAGTTTGTGCCATTATCTGTAATAACACTATGTGGATAACCATATCTTAAGATAATATCTTTGAGGAATTTTACTGCTGTTGGTCCATCACACTTTTTTATTGATTTTACTTCGATCCACTTTGTGAAATTATCCACCATGACTAAAATGTGAGTCATTCCGCCTCGGGCTGGCTTGAATGGTCCCACCATATCCAAGCACCATACAGAAAATGGCCAAGTAATTGGTATCGTCTTTAACTCGGACGATGGCATATGTATCTTGCTGGCGTATCTCTGGCAACCATTACATTTTTCTACCAATTCTTTCGCCTCTTTCAACGCCGTCGGCCAATAAAATCCATGCCTAAATGCTTTGGCCACTAAAGCTCTGGACAAGGCGTGATGCCCGCATTCTCCCTGATGTATATCTAGGAGTGTCGTGGGAATGGTCACGACAGATGCTGCAATCGGCAGCGAGTAGTAGAACGAGGGGCAAGGGCGGCCAGCCATCTGCGGTGCGAGATGAGGGCGGAGACACAGGGTTTTACCCAGGTTCGGCCCCCCGGAGGGTAAAGACCTACTCCTGCTAGATTGTATTATGATGGTGGTACAATGGGGAGGCTCTCGGCTAGGGCGTAAGTCGCTTGGGTGTATGATGGAACGTATCTCTACACGCCCTGTAGGGAGGTTTATATAGACTCACCTCCCCCTAGGGTTTACATATCTCAACCGAATCAGTTAAGGCTTCGGTACTCATTTAACCTAATCCAACTGGGCCTATCTACTCGCCCGGGCCTTCAGCCTCCAGTCGCTTGAATCCACACCGGGCCTTGATCCAATCGCCGTCTTGCAGGCCCACTCGCTTCTCGGGCTGAAACGTCCTGCTGGGTATACCCCGGTAGGCATATCCCCATCAGTAGTCCCCAAGGCCGTCGTCGATTGGACGCAGGTGGTCGCTGGCAGTCGGAGCATACGAGTTCAACGCGGACGTCCAGTCGAATCGGTGGCGGGCTCCTGAACAAAGGAGTAAACTAATCATTCTTGTCGCAGCTTTGGCGATCGGGTCGGCGAAATATTCAGTCACTATTGTAGTGATCGGGTCGGCGAGCCGAGAGGCTGAGGTTGAACCGTCAATGCAGTCAAACTAGCCGTTGGGGTAATCCAACGGTAACTTTTGGCATAATCACCGTGTAGTAACGGCTCCCTGATTTGGCGGGTAACAACCGCTATATAAAGGGAATGGTAGGCGATCTTAGAACCACCTCCTTGTCATTTCCTCCGATTGCGCGCACCTTCATTTTCCTCCGCATCGCGATCCAGCCGAACCGAAATCCTCCGACCCCCACGAACCCTTCCGCCAATGGCCCCCTCCACCGAACCATGGGGCAGGTCCAAGTGCACGAGCGAATCAAGCGCCCTTCGAGGAGGTCGGATCCTGCTGGCCGCAGTGGCGATCCTCGCGCCGAGAGGTGACTCCCGACCCGCGCGAGGGAGAGTTCGTCTGCTTCACCAGCCACCTAGAGCGGGGGCTGGGATTCCCAACATCTCTTTTCTTCCGGCGCTTCTGCGCCTTCTATGGGATCCAACCGTCGGACCTGGGCCCACACAGCATCAAGCAGCTCGCCATTTTCGTGGCGTTTTGTGAGTGCTACCTGGGCTGCAGGCCCTATTTTCCCCTGTGGCAAGATCTGTTCCACGGGCGAATCAGTCGCGAAGAAGCAGGCGGCCCGATGCTTGTCGCGGGGGGCCTGACGTTTCAATTGAAGTCGAAGGCCTCCTTTTTCGATCTGATGCTACCTGCCAAGGCGGCGAGTGAATGGAAGAAGTCTTGGTTTTATGTCACCGAGGCGACTCCAGACGGCGAAGTGGCGATCCCAAGATACTCCGCCGACCGGCCCGAACCGCGCCGACTCCAAGTCGGCAAGCTTCCAACAGACCAGCGGATGGTGGTGGATGAAATGCTTCAGACCATCCGCGGCCTGAAGAAGAAAGGTCTCCAGCCCATCAACTTGTATAACTGCTGGCTCGGGCGGCGACTCGTCCCCTGGCCCGGCGTGACCACTACATGTATGAGTACACGGGCCGGGAGGACTCGACGAAATCCTGCCTCGCCGAGTGGCAACTCGAGGATTACCTCCTGGCGTTGAAGAAGATCACCCAGGCGGCGTACCTCGACGCGAAGGCTGGGGTCGCCCCCTACACCGCGAAGCATCCAGCCCCGACGGTGAGTCATCTTTCTATCATTCACAGTCGTAGTTAGTGCTGTCGCGGTTATACTGATATTGTCTTATGCCTATTGCAGTTATTTCAAGTGGTGGAAGGGTGGCTCCCGCCCGCGGACGACGAGAATTCGAGCTCGTCCGTCCAGGAGGGAGGCGAATCTCCTCCAGCAAGGGGCGGCGTCGAGAGTGACAGGAGCGGCGATGGCGACGAATCCGAGGAAGAGGTCGCCCCGCTGGTCCGGAAAACTCGCGGACAGCGGCAGCGTGAGCTCGAAGCGAGCAAAAGCCTCGAGCGTCATGACGATGACGACGACGAGCTCCCCGAGCACACCTCGCGTCGCGAGGCCACTCCATCAAAGAAGAAGAAGAAGGAGGAGGCGAAGGCCCCTCCGAAGAGGAAGACGAAACCAGCGAGACAGGCATCTTCGCCTCATTCGCCAAGCAGCTCCGACGCCACCAGTCTGGCTAAGGATGACACGCCATCGACGGCGGCCGCGCCGGACGTCGCCGCCGTCCTGAGTGAGGTGCCTCTGGCCTCGATGCCTCCGCCGTTCGCCCCAGTCTCTGGGTTGGGGCCCGCTCCAGTCGCGGCGGCTTCACCTCGCAGGGAGGCTCCCGCCGAAAATGTGTCAGAATCTCCCGTCGTGGCCTCGACAACGAAGAAGCCGTCCGTGACTTGGGCGCACGATATCCTGGAGATTGGTCTCAGTCGCAAACTGGGCCTAGAACTGGAGAAGCCGGCCGGCATCCGCACGGGGCTGCGATTTCTACCAGTCGCCAAGTGAGTTCTATTCACCTGTCTTTGTTTTTCATTGTACTCGGACCACATTCCTCATGTGATCAATTTGTAGGACTGGAGCTAAGAAGATAGGCCACCCGTCCGTGGCCAAGGTGCCGCCAGTCGTCGCCGTGGGGGATCCCTCTTGGAAGAGGAAGGCGGACGAGGTCGTCGCCCCTGCGGACAGTGCCAAGAAGACCAAGGGCGACGAAGTCGTCACGGTGTCTGACGACACGACGATCGCTCCAAGTGATCCCGTGGCGGAGGCGGCCTTGACGACCAAGGAGGGTGCTCCCTCATCTGGGGCAGCCGAGTCGGCCTCCTTTGGTGCCAGCGCATCCATCGCAACCTTCCCGCGCTTCATAGCCAGAGCGGCTACAGCGAGTGGTACCTCGCCCTCGAGCCGCGCACCTGGGGTCGCCGATACGAAGGTCGAGCAACGTCGCGGGCACACGCCAGCTCTCCTCGCATCCGTGGACGCGATACAGCTTCATGGTATGCTTGGCGCAGCCATCCAGGTATGTCCAGTCCCCGAGGATCAGGCCGCTGAATTGCAGCGGTCTGATTATTTTAGTGTCTTGTTTTTATTTCTCGCGTCCAGTCCCCGAGTGCGCACTCGCTGAATTTTAGCGGGTGGGCACTTAGGATTTTTGATTGCCAGTCCCCGAGTGCGGACTCGCTGAATTTCAGCGGGTGGGCACTTAGGATTTTTGATTGTACCCTCGAAAAGTGCACTCGCTGAATTTCAGCGGTGGGCACTTAGGATTCCGCTATTGCTAATTGTTTGACTTGTGTTGGTTTGCAGCGAGTCACCGACCGCTTGCTGCAAAACGTCACGCGGAGAAGGAACTGGCCACCGTCCAAGAGGCGAACAAGGGGCTCCGGGCGATTGCTGCGAAGGCAGAGGAGGTCCACCAGGGCCTCGTCCCAAGGACTGAGTTGATGGCAGCTCAATCGGCGTTGAGCTCGGCTGAGAAGCGAATCGCCGACCTTGAGCGCGAGCTGAAGGAAGCAAAGGAAGAGGCGAGTTCGGCGGACGAGCGAGCCAAGGCTGCTGTTACAGCCGCCGCTGAGGAGCGTAAGGTTTCGGACGCCCTTGTCGCTGGGCTTCAAGATGACTACACCTCTCTTCAGAGCTTCATCACGGATCTCTCCCGTCCCTTGATTGGTGAGTGTGCCTACCTCTGCCGGCCGCATTTGTATTGTTTAATCTTTGATGTACTCACTATCGCCTTCTGTCCACAGGTCGTACCATTGACAGTGCGGAAGAGGCGAACTCGTTCGACGCACGGCAATGTGTAGCCATGCTGGTCGATTCGGATACGTTGTCGGCGACATGTATACGGGCGTATCTCCAGGAGATGTCGCCCACGGAAGTGATTTCGAGCGACCTCGTCGAGGTGTGGCGATACTTGGAGAAGGCGCCGTCGGTCGTCGGGTTCATGACACGGTCGGCGTTCTGGCACGGGGCGGCGACGATGCTGAGCCTTGGGCTCGCCCACTTTCCGGAAGATTTTGATTTGGACGACGTGACGAGTGGCTACCCGTCGTCGACTGGCTCGGTGGAGATCGCCGAGGTGTTGAAGCTGACGGACCGCGCCATGGTGTACTCCGAGCACGTCTGGGTGATGGGCGACCTCCTCCCTTATCAGGAGACGGTCGTCACACCCAACAACCCTGAGCCACAGCACCGGGACTTCAAGATCGAGCAGCCCTTCCGTGCGGCGATGGCGGGTGAGTTGACGACGTACCCGTCGAACCCGTATACTCCATTCATTCGCAATCGCAAGGGTGGCGGCGAGTCGTCGTCGAAGCCTGCGGAATGAAACATTGTGCACTTGGGGCGTTAGTAGCAGTGCTGCCATTGGGCATACTTTGTATTTTGTAACGATTGCGACATGCTATTAATGAGATATCATGTTGTTTTGTGAATTGTCGTGTGTTTCTGATTAAGGGTTGAACGAGTCCCCGAGCGCGTCCGCCCTTTTTTAAGGGGTTTACCTCGTTTGTTATGTGTTTGAGGTTTTGAATGTTTTGTTATTGAGGTCGACTCGCCCGAACTCGGAGAGCCAGTCGCAAGGCGACTCCCATGAGTGCTCAGATTTCACCGCTTTCTTGCGAACGAGGTCGGGTAGCCGAGTCCCCGAGCGTGGTACTTGGTTGTTCTAGGCGCGACTCGAGGGTGGGTGAGGACTTGGCGCATTAGGGTGAGCGCATCACTCCTGCCTGGCCCGTCGGGTCAGTCGCATGGCGAGTCCTGGGCATGCTCTCATACTTAGCGTTTTCCCTAGCCGCTCGAGCTGAACTGGTTATCAGTCCCCGAGCGTGGTACTTGGCCGTTCGAGTCGCTGTGTCGAGGATGCGGAGGATCATGGTCGCTGTGAGAAGCGAAGGCAGTTATCTTGGCTCGTTGAGCCAGTCGAGCTAGGTGACTAAAATGGGGCTCCGGGTAGGCGTTTTTCGTGGATGTTACAAGACCTGGGGTAACCCAGTGCCCTTGTAGCGCACTACTTGGCCGTGCCGATCGCTGTACCAGAGGTTGACTTCTGCAGTTAGCTTGACGCTGTTATTACGAGTGCGAGTGGCACAAGACACGGAGAGTAGACGCAATTTGCGGTAACCAATTCTTTTTATTTCATAGCGACTGGAGGATACATATGTGGGGTTCTAGGAGTAGAACTTCCGTAGGAGGTTTACATTCCATGGTCGCTTGACGTCGAGTTTGCCGTCCCCGTGGACGTCGATGAGGTAGTAGGCGTCGTTGCCGAGTACTCGCCCGATGGCGAATGGTCCCTCCCACGGGGGGAAAGCTTGTGCATGCCTTTCTTGTCCTGGATGAGGCGCAGCACCAGGTCGCCTTCTTGGAAGGTGCGAGTTTTCACCCGCCGGCTGTGGTAGCGGCGGAGTCCTTGCTGGTAGATGGCGGTGCGTGAGCGAGCTAGGTCGCGTGCCTCGTCGAGTTGATCGACTCCATCCTGTCGTGCGAGTTCGTTCGCAGCCTCCGTGTAGTGGACGACCCTTGGCGAAGTCGTGTTTCGAGGTCGGTGGGCATGATCGCCGGCGCCAGACACCATGAAGAAGGTGAACCTCACCGAATTGTTGACCGAGGTGCGGATGCCCCAGATGACGGAGGGTAGCTCCTCGACCCAGCACCCGGCAGTGCGCTCGAGTGGTACTTGGAGCCGCGGCTTCAGGCCGTGGAGGATGCTCTGGTTGGCCCGTTCCGCCTGGCCGTTGGACTCCCGGTGGGCGACTGACGCGAGGTCGAGCCGGATGTGGTGTTCCTCACAGAACTCGGCCATGGTTCCTTTGGCGAAGTTGGTGCCGCTGTCCGTGATGATGCTGTTTGGGAACCCATAGCGATATATGAGCTCGCGTAGGAATTTGGTGGCGGTCTTCCCGTTGCATTTTCGGACTAGCTTGGCCTCCACCCACTTTGTGAATTTGTCGACCGCGACCAGGAGATGGGTGAATACGGAGGAGGCCTTCTTGAAGGGGCCTACCATGTCCATACCCCACACGGCGAATGGCCAGGTGATGGGGATTGTCTTGAGCGCTGAGCTCGGCACGTGTGTCTGGTTGGCGTACTTCTGGCACCCGGCACACCGCTGGACAATGTCGACGGCATCGGCGTGTGCGGTGGGCCAGTAGAAACCGTGCCGCATAGCCTTGGCGACCAGAGAGCGGGCGCCGGCGTGGTGGCCGCAGTCGCCGGAGTGGATGTCGTGGAGGATCTTGCGTCCTTCGGCGGGTTGGACGCAGCGTTGGAACACGCCGGTCATGCTGCGCTTGTGGAGCTCGCCGTCGATGATGGTGAAGGATTTGCATCGGCGTGCAATCATCCGGGCGTCTGTCTGTCGCTTAGAAGGTGCCGCCTCGGTAGGCGATAATGGCTTGGTCCGGCCGTTCGCTCGGCGATGAGTGCGACCAGGGCTGCCTCTGGTTGCAACGGGACTCCGATGTCGATCTCCCTTGGGGGAGAGACTGATGGCTTGGTGATCGTGTCGAGGAAGACGCCGGCGGGTGGTGCGAGTCGAGCCGACCCGATGCGAGAGAGTGCGTCAGCCTCCTCGTTCTTCCGCCTGTCGATCCACTCGACGGAGTAGCTCGCGGCGTCCCCCAGCTTGTCTACTGCTTGGCGGTATGCCGCCATGGTAGGAGAGACGGCGTCGCAAGTGCCAGCGACTTGCCCAGCGACGAGGTAGGAGTCTCCATAGCAGCGTAGGCGGTTGCCGTTCATCTCCTTGGCAGCTCGCATGCCATGGAGTAGTGCCTCGTACTCGGCCATGTTGTTGGTGCAGGGGGTGAAGTCGAGGCAGCGGACGTAGCGGAGCTTGTCGCCCTTCGGTGAAGTCAGCATGATCCCTGCTCCTGCGCCGTCCGTGTTCTTGGAGCTGTCGAAGTGCAGGCTCCAGTAGTGGAGGTATGGCAGCTTTTCTGGCTGCTGGGCCTCTTCCCAGTCGGCGATGAAGTCCGCTAGAGCCTGCGACTTGATCGCTTTTCGTGGCTCATACTTGATATTGTGGACGCCGATTTCGACGGCCCACTTGGCGACTCGCCCGGTCGCCTCGCGGTTGCGGATGATGTCCTGCAACGGTGCTGAGGAGACGATCGTGATCGGGTGCTCCTAGAAGTAGTGCGGTAGGCGCCGCTGTGCTCTAAAGACCGCGTATACCAGTTTCTGGTACTGCGGGTATCGCTAGCGCGACTCGGTGAGGACCTCGCTGATGTAGTACACCGTTCGTTGTACCGGGTGCTCCTTTCCTTCCTCCGGCCGCTCGACGACCATGATGGCGCTGATGACGCGCTCGGAAGCCGCGACGTAGACCAGCATGGGTTCTTTGTCGACGGGGGCGGCGAGTAGTGGTGCTGCGAGTAGCACCTTCTTGAGGTCGCGGAGTGCGTCATTCGCCTCCTTGTCCCACTGGAAGGTGGGGTTCTTGCGCATCAGGCGGTACAAGGGCATCGCCTTTTCGCCCAGGCGGGGGACGAAGCGACTGAGAGCCGCTACTCGCCCGGCCAACTTCTGGACGTCGCGCAGGCACTTGGGTTTGTCGAGTTGAGCGATCGTGTCGATCTTTGTGGGGTTCGCCTCGATCCTGCGCTTGGAGACGATGTATCCCAGTAGTTGCCCTGCTGGTACACCGAAGGTGCATTTGCCTGGGTTGAGCTTTATCTTGTATTTCCGCAGGTTGGCGAATGTTTCCGCTAGGTCGGCGAGTAGATCTCCCTGGCGAGCGGACTTCACGACCACGTATTCGATGTAGACGTGGATATTGCGGCCAATTTGGCTCGCAAGGCACTCCTGCATGCACCGCTGGTAGGTCGCCCCGGCGTTCTTGAGGCCGAAGGTCATGGCGGTGTAGCAGAAGGCTCTGAATGGCGTGATGAACGCCGTCTTCTCCTCGTCCTCAACAGCCATTTTGATCTGGTTGTACCCAGAGTAGGCATCGAGGAAACACAGCGACTCCGAGCCCGCGGTGGAGTCGATTATTTGGTCGATCCGCGGGAGGACGAACTGCTCCTTCGGGCAGGCGCTGTTTAAGTTTGTGTAGTCGATACATCCTCCACGTCCCATTCTTCTTCTCGACCAGGACTGGGTTTGCCAGCCACTTGGAGTACTTGATTGGCCGGATGAAGCCTGCAGCGAGTAGACGCTGCACCTCCTCGGCGATAGCTCGGCGGCGCTCTTCATTGAAGGGCCGCAGCGACTGCTTAACGGGTCGCACTTTGGGGTCGGCGTTTAGTTTGTGCTCAACGAGTTCCCTAGGGACACCAGGCATGTCAGAGGGCTTCCATGCGAAGATGTCCCTGTTCTCACGGAGGAACTCGATGAGCGCAACTTCCTAGGCTGGGCTCATGCCCGTCCCGATCGTCACCGTCTGGCTGGAGTCGCCTGGAACCAGCTCGACGGTGCGGGTGTGCGTCGTTGCCTCGAAGGCTGAGGTGTTTGCGCCCTCCGAATTGGGCTTCTTGAGTATGGTGGGATCATCGTTGTTGACCCGCGCATTTCTGGCGAGCTCGTCGGCGTGGTTGGTCTCGCCATGATGACGCGGCGAAGTTCGCCTTTGGCCTCGCCTCGGCGGCCATGTCGGGTTCACCGTTGATGGTGATGACGCCGCACGCCCGGAGCTTCATCGCGTTGTACGCGTGGGGCAATCGCCATGAACTTGGCGAACGCTGGCGCCCAGACGCAGTGGTAGGGTCGTCAAGGGTACCAGCTCGAAGACGATCCGCCGGTGCGGAAGTTTGCTGGTGTGCCGAAGGTGATCGCAGCGTGACCTTGTCGATCGGGTACGCCTTCCGACCGGGACGGCGCTGCGGAACATGGTGTAGGTCGTCTCGACCATCGACTGCGGGAGCCGCAGTCGCCTGAAGGTGTCCAGGTACAGGATGTTGATGGAGCTGCCGCCATCCATCAATGTCTTGGGGAGCCAGTAGTCGCCCACCTTAGGCTAGACCACCAGGGCGACTCGGCCTGGGTACTCGATGCGTGGCGAGTGGTCCTGGCGGCTCCAGGTGATGGGCTGCTCCGACCAGTTGAGGAACTGGGGAACGTCCACCTGGGCCACCGTATTGACAGCGACGGCGCGGACGATGACCTTCTTCTCGCGCTTCGTGTTGAAGCCTGTGAAGGTGTGCAGCGAGCCGGCCACATTGCCGAATTTTCTGCCGTTTGGCGGGTTGTTGTCGGGGTCCTCCCGCGCTCGCCGCGCCTTCTCAATCTCCCTGAGAGTGTGGCAGTCGGCGGTCGTGTGCGTGGCGGGCTTCCCTTCCCTGCTGTGAAACGCACAAGGTTGGTTAAGGAGGGTCGCGGGGTCGAACCTTGGTTTCGCCTTGTAGTTGCCGCCGTTGCGGCGTTGCCCTCCATCGCGACGGAAGCTCTTGGGCTCGTGCTGCGCGTGCCTGGCGTTGGCGACGAAGTCGACTCGCCCGTCACTGCGGCGCTTGCCAGTGAGGCGAGTGTTGCTGTAGCGTAGGTCGGACCGTCGTCCGTTGTCGTTGCCGCCCGTGCGGTGTTGGCCCTCGACTCGTCATCAGTTTCCTGGTTTGTATCTTCCTTCGCGTACTGTTTGGCGATCTCGAGGAGGTCCGGTATGTTGTCGAGCGTGCGAGAATGTCGCTTGAGCTTGGCGACCAAGGGCTCGTAGCGGAACGAGGTCTTGAAGCAATGGATCGCGGTGTCCGGGTGGATGCCGACCGCGTTGTACCATAGTTCTTGCCACCGCTGGACCCAGTTGCGGGTTGACTCGCAGGGTCCCTGGACACATCGTTCCAGGTCCTCGATGGTGGTGGCGCGGGTGTAGGAGCACTCGAAATGCCTGACGGCGTCACAGATCATCTCCTCGTGAGTCGATGCTATCCTGGGGGAGGGTGTTGATCCACTGCCTGCACGTCCCCTCCATCATCAATGGGAGGTAACGGGCGGCTAGCAGGTCGGTGTGACCAGCGATCCCCATCGCCATGAGGTATGTATCCAGCCATACGGAGGGGTCATACGAAGGGTCGTACTTCTCTATTTCCTTCGGCGCCTTGAAGTTCGCCGGGTACTTTTCACCTCGGATCATCGGTCCGAAGCACCTGGGCCCGAGTCGGCTTAGTGACCCCATCGGCTCGCCGTCGCAGCGATTGGTTAGGGTGTGTCACAGGTCGTCGGGCTGGCGTGCGCGCCAGCTTTGGTTGTTGATGATGTGGGTGCGGGCGTCGATGGGCTGACCGTTGGCGGCGACGAAGTTGGTCACTGGCCTGGGGTCATTGGTGGAGAGTGCCGCATTCGCGGGTCGATGTTGGAGCTGTAGTGGCTCTGGTGGCGGGCAGTTGAGGGTGTTTGCCGCTAATGGGCGGCCGCTTGAGGCCGCTCTGCTGCTCGAAGAACGCGAGTACACCAGACCCTGCGAGTCGGCGCCTGCGTTTTGCTGCTCGACCGCCTTTGCGAGCAGGGCCCTGACGTACTGGATTTGTAGGGCGCCGTCACCAGTGGCCGTGATGTTGTCGGTCGCTGCTCGGCCTGCCACGAGGTTGTCCATCGGGGTGGAGAACAGTGGTAGGCCATTCGCGTCTTGCTCCCGAGAGGAGACCACTATCCACGGTTGATCCCTGGGAGGTGTTCGGTTGGGTGGAGGTGGGGCGTCGTTCGCCGTAGACCCTCGCGGGGGCCGGGCGCTTCCTCCTGGCGGCGCGTTCTCGCAGATCGCGCGCCGCCACGCTGGCCGGTCGTTCTCGTCGTCGAAGTTCAGGGCGCGCCCCTGGACGGTGGGGTTCAGGCACGACCTGATTCGCTGCTGGTGGTAGCGCGACAGCTCCTGCGCTGTCACCTGCTCGAGGCAAAAAAATTCGCGCTCGGCTTGCTCCTTGCGGACTGCCTCTGCCAGCTTTAGGCGGAGTTCCTCGACCTCCGTTGCCGTGGCGTTAGGAGGGATCGGGGTGGAGAAGGGATCCTCCGGCGGATCGGTGCCAGTCACCATGTAGGTCGCGGCGTGGCGACTGGTTCCGTCGCGGAGATCGGCGGAGTTTTCTGATCCGGAGTCGAAGATCCCAAGGATGGAGGGATCCTCGAAGTCTCCCACGTTGGAGACCTGGGTGATGGAGCCCTCGGGCGAAGCCGCGATGATGGATCCGGCGAGTGATGTCGGGGTCGCCGAGTCGGCGTCGTCATTGAGGGTCGCATCTTCCGCGGTCGCGGAGTTTTTGGCCACGTTGCTGTGGGCCGAGTTGTACTCGGAGGCGAGGCGATGGATCGTGCGGACCTGGCTCTTGGAGAGCCGATCGCGTGGCAGCGACTCACGGATGCGAGCCGAATCCTCCGAGACGATGACGTCGGTGAGGCCGACGAAGAGGCTAATCGTGCCGACCGGCAAGATCATGATGTACGTGACGGGTCGCGCCGCCGGGACGTAGCTGCTTGGCAAGATCTGGAGCATCTCGCCGATCGCTATCATGCGGCCGGTGGAGACCGTCTCATTGATGGGCATATTGGATCTCGCCGCAGAACGCCGGCCAGACCGGCCAGGCCCCACGGTGGGCGCCACTGTCGTGGGAATGGTCACAGCAGATGCTGCAATCGGCAGCGAGTAGTAGAACGAGGGGCAAGGGCGGCCATCCATCTGCGGTGCGAGATGAGGGTGGAGACACAGGGTTTTACCCAGGTTCGCCCCCCGGAGGGTAAAGACCTACTCCTGCTAGATTGTATTATGATGGTGGTACAATAGGGTGAGCTCGTCGGCTAGGCGGCGAGTCGCTTGGGTGTATGATGGAACGTATCTCTACACGCCCTGTAGGGAGGTTTATATAGACTCACCTCCCCCTAGGGTTTACATATCTCAACCGAATCAGTTAAGGCTTCGGTACTCGTTTAACCTAATCCAACTGGGCCTATCTACTCGCCCGGGCCTTCAGCCTCCAGTCGCTTGAATCCACATCGGGCCTTGATCCAGTCGTCGTCTTGCAGGCCCACTCGCCAGTTCCTGGGCCAGTCGGAAACGTCCTGCTGGGTATACCCCGGTAGGCATATCCCCATCAAGGAGTATCTCCTGGCCTTCTGCCAAGTCAACACATCTTTGCAGCACGCTTGTGACGCTTCTTTTATACAGCTCATTGTTTATGATTGTATAAGCTTTTGCTCTTCTTACTGTCTGTCTAGCCAGTACCTCATTACTCGGCTAGATTGCGTCCTTAAGGAAGGAAAATATGGGTTGCGCCCATGTCGGCATGATTTTCTCTGGGATAATTTCACTATCTATTTCCATATTTTCCGCCGACATAACAGCTTCGGATTTCTCTATATTTATTCGTGTGATGGCCGGGTTCACCTTCGGAAATTCCGGGTTGCATTCTTTGTCAATTTCCATTGGCATACTACCTTCTCTTCATTCTACCGAGATATGAATGGACTCGGACTCTGGTGATGGTGTTATCGATGGTTTTCTTAGGTGCTCTAGGGCGATACCCGGGGGAATTGATTGCCTAGTTGATCCGAGTTTTGACAGCGTGTCTGTAGCATCATTTTCTGCCCGAGGTATATGATGAAACTCACATCCATCGAAGTATCCATTGATTTTTTGCACATGGAATCTATATAGGGCCATATCCGCATCTAATGCGTCCCAGTTGCCTGATACTTGCTGCACTACTAGATCTGAATCCCCGTAGCATAGGATCCGACGTATACCAATCTCTTTTGCCACCTTTAACCCGTGGACGAGTGCTTCATACTCGGCTACATTATTTGATGCGACGAAATGTATTTGCAACACATATTTCAACTGATCTTTCTTCGGTGAAGTCAACATTATCCCTGCCCCCAAGCCATTTCTCAGTTTGGATCCGTCGAAATGCATTATCCAATAATTCGGATCTGGTAAGGGTGGTTCATATTGTACCTCAGCCCAATCCACAAAGAATTCGGCCACTGCCTGAGATTTGATTGCCTCTCGCCTATCGAATTGCGGAGCATAAGGTGATAACTCGATTGCCCATTTTGCTATTCGGCCACTTGCATCTTTGTTGCTCAATATCTCGGCTATGGGCGCTTCACAAATTACTTTTATCGGATGTTCTTCGAAGTAATGTTTGAGTTTTTTCGCCGACATGTATACTCCATAGGCCATCTTTTGATAGTGTGGGTAGTTCTATTTTGAGGCTGATAGTACCTCGCTTAGGTAATATACCGGCCTTTGTATTGACTTGTCACCTTCATTTCGCTCCACGACAACCACCGCACTTACCACCCTCTTGGTGGCAGCTATATAAAGTAACATAAGTTCTTTTGACAGTGGAGAGGCCAGGATTGGAGCTGTGACCAACATCTTTTTTAACTCATGAAATGCATTATCTGCTTGCGGTGTCCAGATGAATTTATCGGACTTTTTCATCAGTTTATATAGACGTAATGCCTTTTCCCCCAGACGACATACAAATCGACTCAGCGAAGCTAGACAGCCCGTGAATTTTTGTACATCATTTAAACACCTCGGCAATTCCATTCTTTCAACTGCTCATATTTTAGTTGGATTTGCCTCTATACCTCGGCTAGATACGAGTAAACCGAGTAATTTTCCAGCCGGTACACCAAAGGTACATTTTTCCGGGTTAAGCTTCATTCGGAACTTTCTCAGGTTTGCGAACGTCTGCCGAATATCGTCCAGTAGTGTTTTGCTCTCTTTGGTTTTTATAACTACGTCGTCTACATATACTTGTACATTTTTTCCTATATGGTCATGTAGGCACTTTTGCATGCATCTCTGATAAGTTGCTCCTGCATTACGCAGGCCGAATGGCATGGTGCGATAGCAATAAGCCTCGTATGGGGTGATAAATGCAGTCTTTATTTGATCGGCCGGATTTAACGGTATCTGGTGGAAACCAGAATACGCGTCTACAAATGACAATAGCTCACAACCAGCGGCCGAATCAATGACTTGGTCTATCCTAGGTAAAGGAAAAGGATCTTTGGGACACGCCTTGTTTAGGTTCACGTAATCAATACACATTCGCCATACGACGGCTACATTTGGGTCATCCTTTTTCTTTTCTACTAATACTGGGTTTGATAACCAATCCGGATGGAGCACTTCCATGATGAACCCGGCCGCAAGGAGCCGAGCTATCTCATCCCCTATTATTTTTCTCCTGTCTTCGGCGAAGCGGCGGAGAGGTTGCTTCACCGGCCTTGCTCCTGGCCTTACATGCAAAGAGTTCTCAACGAACTCCCTCGGCACACCTTGCAGGTCCTGAGTTGACCAGGAAAAGATGTCCCGATTCTCACAGAGGAAGTTGGTGAGCTCGCCTTCCTATTTGGCATCTAGGCCGGCACCAATCGTGATGGTGCGCTCTGGGAACTGCTCATCTATCTGGACCTTTTTTGTCTCTTTAGTCGGCTAGAAAGAAACACTTCCATGTGGGTTGGCTAATGCTGGCATATTCAGCTGTGCCGACTGAGCTAGAGCCGCTACCTCCTGAATCTTTCTTTTTTCTCTTGCGATCACCAATGACTCGGCCAGGTTTGACCCGGCCGAAGCACATTCCATCGACTTTCTGTAATCTCCTGCTACTGTTATCACCCCTTGTGGTCCGGGTAACTTCATTTTCAAGTAAGTGATGTGGCAGCTGCTCATGAATTTGGCCAATGCCGGCCGTCCGAGTAAAGCATGATAGCAACTTTCTAGGTCCACCACTTCAAACTCCAAATTTTCCGCTCTGCAACTCTCCCTTGTGCCGAATAATACATCTACTCGGACTTTCCCAATGGGTTCGCACGAAAGTCCCGGCACTATTCCATGGAACGTGGTTTTCTTGTGGATTGCAGCATATTCTGCGCTATTCCGAGTTTATGCATCGTATCTTTGTACATGATATTGATACTGCTCCCATTGTCAATGAGTACTTTTGAAAATTTCACATTAATGTTGGGCCCTACAAATGTCGGATCTAGTACGAGTGCGTACGACCCTGGATTCAGCATTATTTTCGGGTGATCCTTTATGCTTCAGGTTATTTTCTGATCTGACCAAGGCACATATCTTGTACCGCCGGCATAACCGCATTTACCTCCATATGCTGGCGTTGTACACTTTGCCTGTCTTGCTGTTCTGTTGTGAACACACAATATGATTGATGATGCTCTCTATAATCATTACGTCCATTATTTCCGAGGTTTGCCCTTCCATACTGACCTTGATTTATCACTTGATGCATTGCATCTCTCCAGTCTGAGTTATCATACCTCGAAGGAGGTGGGGGTAACATTAACTGCTGCGCATTTGCTCCGATTAACTGTGGCTGCTGCTGTTGATGCGCTTGATGAAGAGGTACTTGCATGCTCGTCGGGTTCCCCATTGTGTTTTTCATCCAAGCACACTACCGAGTCGTATGATTAGCCGGCTTGGCCGGGTTTGGAGTATGAAACTTACACGGTTGATCCAACATGGATTCAAACGTGTACTTCGCCTTCCGCCATCGCTTTTTCGCTCGTGTCCACCGCTCTTCCCTTCATTCCTTGGTGTCCATTGCCGAGGACCATTTTTCTGCCGCTGACTGTTTCCGTGACTCGGCTGATCTTGCACTACTGCTGCCACCTGATTGGAGGCATATCTGTAATCCGGTCTTTCCTCTCTTCTTCTACCTCTGAACTCATACTCGATGATCCGGCTGCATCTCTTGCATATTGATCTTGATGCTCCCGATGCTCTGCCGACATTAGTTCTGGTTGTGTCGGATCGCCCAATGCATACGAATCCGCTATCCTGATGGTTTCTGCCAAGGTGGTCGGCATATCTCTTTGCAACCTCTGCCACAAAACACTGGCGTATCGGCAGCCTTGAGCGAACCAAGCTATCGCTTGAGATTCTATAACTCCTTCACATGAGTTTCTAAGGTTACACCACCGAGTCAAGAATTCTCTATCTGTCTCATTCGGCCTCTGCTTGCACATAGCAAGCTGTTGTGGCATGTTTGGTCTTTTGTAAGTACTCGTGAAGTTGCTGACAAACATCTCTTCAAAATCTAGCCAAAAGTTGATACTGCCTGCTGGCAGATTTTTTAGCCATACTCTGGCTGGTCCTTCCAGCATCTGCGGGACATACCTTACCGTCCATCGCAGGTTTCCACTAGCTATCTTTACTGCAGTAGCATAGTCAATCAACCAATCATGTGGTTTGGTGCTCCCATTGTATGTTTTCGTGCCCCTTGCCAACTAAAATTTTGGCACTGGTGGCTCGCCCATGATCCGAGGCCCAAAACATGCCGGACCGGGCGGACCCTGCTCTTCTAACAACTCGGACCGATACAACCTGTCCAGTTTTAATCTTGCATCATTTTATGGCAAGTTTCTGTACATGATTCTCTCCTGCATTCCATAATGGTTATTTCCACCATGCCCTGCATATTCCATATCTGAGTAACCATCATTGTATCTCTCGTTTGCCTGATTATGGTGAGCTGGTCTCACTTCTCGCTCTTGTCGAGGTTCATACCTCGGCTAAGGATCGGGCGGTGGGTCTCTCCTTCCTTCCGCCGGGTTATTGTTCTCATGATTTCCTCTTCCGAGGTCTCCATTACCTCGGCTTCCGTTGCCTTTGTTGGCACGGCCGGGATTTCTTTCACCACTGTTACCTCGGCTCCCATTGCCTCTGTTCTCATTGACTTTTCCGGCTACTGCCGGATCATACGGAACAATTTGCTAATTTCTTTTTCCTGAAGTTATTGCTCTATCTTTTCGCGCGTTGTTTCCGGGTGAGGATGCTGCTGCCACTGATAGGGCGGGTGCTGCCCAAATTAATGAACCATCGCGAGGCTCCCGTCTTGCCGGCCAGCCCTAAGCATTTTTTCATTCTGCTGGTTCGCAATGCGCATCAGCTCATTCACTCTTTCTTGTTGTTTCACGGCTTCACGGTTAATCCTTCTAACTCCAATGCAGCGGCATTTGCCGCCTTAGGTTCTTCAGGGTGTTATACCGGCAAGCCTAGATCAACTGAATCTGCCTTGTGAGTCTCATGCTCTTTGTTGATATCATTCATGAGGTTTTTTCCTCTCAATCTTAACTCATCTACCCGCTCAGGGGCAACATCTAGTTTATTTGCCTTGGCATATTCTCGCAGGGTCCTGTTCAGGGACTCCCGCAAGGCTGACACCTTTTTTGCTTCTACCAGTACTTTCTGCCTAGTCTCTTCTAACTCAGCCTGAGCATTAGCCGGATCAAGTATCGGCGCTAAAGGCGTTGTAAGATTATCTATAGTTGCCTGGAGAATATTTTCTGGTCTTTCCAGAGGTGGCCATCTTACCCTTGGTGCCTTCGGGGTTGTCTCCTGCACCTCGGCCGATTGGCCGATGGATCTACCTCGGGGTCAGGAGCTGCTTGCCTTTGGTCACCGTCCTCCCGCCCGGTTCCTTGCTTGATTCGGCTACCGCTGTCATTGCTCAGGTTCTGCTGCGACCATCACCTCGACGCCGCCGACGGGCGTGCTCCATCTGGGACCGCTTATGCTACCGAGGGAGGCTCTCCTGCATCAATAACTTGGTGAGGATAAACGCAAGAGGTGTCGACGCCGACGTAGATCTGGTGCGTGCCCAAGTTGATGAAGACCCCGTTGCGTGGAGGAGTTTTCCTCCTGAAGCTGCCTGCGTTATCGCTGACATAGTCACAGAGATCAAATCTCTGGACTAAGCCAGAGACAACGCGCTCACCGGTGTGGATGAAGTTTCCCGTCCGGATCTTGACTCCAGCTAGCACCGCTGCTGGCCCCATGGTGGGCGCCAACTGTCGTGGTGGTGGCACGGCAGATGCCATGGGTAGGCTAAAGTATGGGGCCAATGGATGCTAGAGGGATCCGGGGAGGGAAGATGCAGTGATTTCTACACCCAAATGACTAACATCAAGATCTTTCTTTCTCCTTACAAGAACTACAAGTGCTCCTTGAGCTGTTAGCAGGAAGAAGAAGACTACTACACGAGCCTTATCGCCTAGAGTCCATCGATCCCTCCTCAGGAGCCCGCTTCTCCCCTTATAAAGGGGTGCCTTGGTTCCTCCTAGGGCTGACGTGGCAAGCATATTCGAGGAATATGCTTGTCCCAATATGGTAACTCGGCGGCTCTCTTTCCGTGTCCCCCTTCTAACGACGGCAATGTTCCAGAGAGCCCCACCTGCGCGCCTCGGGCTCCATGACTGTCACCTCCGTGACCTTCTTCTATCCTTCTGCTGCTCTGCTCCTTGTTCTTTATGCTTGGTGTTCAGATTCTCCCTAGCTAGCGACTAGGGTTTGACTATAGGCACCTCCTTCTCCTGCAAGCTTCGTGTTACTCGGCCTTGTCTCGCATAACTCGGCTCAGCCTTCACCTGTATTCAAGTTAGTCAGACTTACTCGGCCGACTTAACTCATATGTCGACCGAATAAGGTGTTTATCCTTCTGTAGCCGTCATGGCCTTGCTTAGCTCAGCCAACTCTCACATGACTCTGCCGATATAAATAGTAACTCGGCTCATGACAAGGGAGACTTCTTTCATCTTTCCCCTGTCTTGACCCTATCCGGGGTCACCTCCCCAACAATCCCGATGATACTTTGGAAGTATGTGTTAGTCAGTCAGTCGTTCGATCTGCTATAGACTACATATTGTTTGTTGGATCAACATAGCAACTTTGTGCAACATTGTTTCTTGTAAATTTGTGTTACTTGTGAAAACTTTTGCATCAATTTGAGCATGACTATAGAGAAAAAAATAGCGTATGTAACAAATCCCCAGTTTGCAACTTTTTTCTTGTAAATCCTAGAACTTGTGAAAACCTTTGCAAATTTTTGAGCATGTCTATGTAGCAAAAAAGAATACCTTGTGTAACAAATCCCCATATGTTTGTAGTGACATGTAAAAAATGTGTCGTGGTCTACAGCAAAAAGGCAATGAACCAACATTTGTATCTAACTCAACCAACATTACAAGAGCACATATGTAACATTGGATCGATCTCTCTATAACGCACCATAGAAATTATTATATCACTTTTCCCAAATCTACATAACAAAAACAATGCACACATGTAGAAAATCCCAACGCCATATGTAAATTCGAAGAAAATTTCCCAAATTTTGACCTTCCCGAGGACCATGGTGTCACCTCCATGTCCGACTGAAGCTCACTGGACACTAATCCACCACACGGGATGCCCCTTGGAGTGAGATAGGGTGTTTCTCAAGGGATTTCGCGGCATGAAAAACAAAAGTATTATTACAAGAGTGTGAGAGAGAAGAACCAATATGCAATCTAGAGACTCAAGCTATGAGAGATAGATCTACATAATCATATAGAACACGAGTTGAAACGTTCTTATGAACATGGTTGATGTAGTCATACTTTTCTCGCGATCAAATCCCATCCAGCACCACACGAACGACAACTCTAAGATGTGCGCACATACGGCCCGGTGACGTCTCTTCCTTCTTATCCAGCAAGGAGAGGGGAGAGGTATGAGATCACCTTCAACAGTACGACAGCGTGATGGTGGTATTTCTGCAGGGCTTCACCAAGCTGTCATGAGGAAAAGAAGGGAGAGGGAGAGAGGTGAGGCGGCTAGGGTTCAGGGGTATGGTGACCAGACCTCCCCTCCTCTAGTCCTCTTTATATAGGCATGAGCATGAGTCCAAGATGATGGGGCAGCGACCAAAAGGCGGGGAAAATTCCCCTTCCATACACACCTCGAGGGTTTCCCCATGAGGTTTGGTGCATGGTCCTTTGGGGCTATGGCACCCTGGCCCATGTAGGCCGGGGTGCCCCTCTTACAGGTCCATATGGCCCCTCCATGCAAGGTGGCGGACCCCAGAACCTTCTAGGTACGATATTGGAAAATTCTCGAACATTTCCGGAACCCTGAAAACAACTTCCCTTATATGGAATTTTATTCCTGGACCATTTTGAAGCTCCATGTGATGTCCTGTATCTCATCCGAGACTCCGAATCAAAAATCGATATCACCATCTTAATATATAATTACTACCCTAGCGTCATCAAACATTAAGTGTGTGATCCTACAAGTTTGTGAACATGTGGGCAAGATTGAGAGATCCGTCTGCATTAATCATCAATAGCGAGACCATGGATGTACATAATGATTTCACATATTTAACGAAGATGTTTTATCGGTTGAACCATGATGTCAATGATTCAAACAATCCCATATTTTATTCCTTTTGTCTCGTGATATTTTATATGCCTGAGATTCAATCGTTGGTATCACGTTACCTAGCTAGTTTAATCTTGTTACTAGCAAGTTCTCTTTACCGTAAGACAATATCCCTAGGACTACACTCATTAGTCACTTGCTTGCAAGCTATTTAGGATGTTGTGTTACGGAGTGGACCCAGAGATATCTTTCTATCACATGTAATGGCAACTCTTAGTCTTGATCCATAAAACTAAACGAGCATTTTTGAGATACATAAATGACACCTCTATAACCATGCATGTTTCGCAGTGTGATAGATCCTTCGTTGGTCAGTAGACATTGATATTGAGACTGAATGCAAATTGCATATTCGGAACCCAATACAATGTCATCAAGACCCTAATGTAAACATCCACACGGAGCATTGTTAAATTCATCGTGACTTTATTAAGCAAAAAAGATTAGGTCAAATATACAGACACATAAGAAAGTGGGCCTGAATGCACGAGTAATATCCGGCCCATAAAAAAGACCGCCCGCCCGCCCGCCCGCCCGCTCGCCTGAGGGAAGGCCAGTTCAAAATATTTCGAAATCGCCATTTTCCAACGGCAACTCGCCCCATCTCCCCCACTTTCCCCATCTCGGAAGTTCCCATCAACCCAACACCGCCCGCTCCTCCTCATCTCCGCCATTTCCATCCACCACTCAAACACCGGCCGCTCCTCCACCTCCTCCTTCCCATCGGACGCCATGGATCCTCACCCCACCCCCTTCCGAGGTAAGAAACCAGCGCCGTTCCACTCTCAAGATCCGAGCCGTGCATACCAATTTCGGGGGTTAATTCTCTATACAGAGAAGCGGCGGTCGGTCGCCGCGCCGGCGAAGAATGCAGCCCCGAAGCCCAAGTCCGTAGCCACGACACGCGGGAAGACGGCCAAGAAGTCGCCCACCGGCAACGCCGTCTCCACGGCCGGCGCTCCCCCGCCACGGCAAGGATCGCTAGATGCTTTAGATTCGTTTCTGTGTAATCCTGTTCGTTTTGCTCACTACGGTTGGGTCGATTGTTTTCAGGCCACGGCGCGTATTCGGCACCGTCCGGAGCAGCAACTCTCTGGCCGAGAAGCAGGCGTCTGCAAAGCTATCGCCGCCCCCTCCGCAGAAGCCTGCAAAAGCGTCACCACCGCCGCTGCAGAAGCCTGCAAAGGTGTCACCGCCGCCTCCCCAGAAGCCTGCAAAGGTGTCGCCGCCGCCTCTGCAGAGGCCTTCGAAGCTGACGCCGCCGCCTCTGCAGAAGCCCTCGAAGCTGTCGCCGCCGAATCCGGTCAGGGCGGCCAGGCCTTCTCGTCCCGCAGCAAAGGCCCTGAAGAAAGCTTGTCCAGGCCTGGATCTGGAGGCGAAGGCCAAGAAGAAGAGTCACAAGGTGAGCTTCCAGGATGACACGGCCGCGCCGGTGGCGGCCCCGGGAAGCGGGAAGAAGGTCAACAAAGCTTCTGCCGAGGATGCTGCTGGTCACACCCCTATGGTGCCTGTGAAGGCCCTGGAGAACAGGCCGGCGAAGTCTGTGGTCACAGAGACACCCTTCTTTAGCGCTCAGAATTGCAGCAGTTGTACGCTTGATCCGCTCGAGTCTGCCTCCTACTGGCTGACACAGATCCATCTGGCTGAGTCTGTTGGCAAGCACGGTGTCTCTGCCGCATTCTTTCGCCTTGCGTTTGAATGCCAAGCTCAGGTAAGAATTCACATGACATCGATTTTATGTGCCAGTCATGCCAAACATGTCAACTCTAAGTATAGTTTTTTACTTTCAGAACTAAAAAAAATATTACCCCTACTTTCAGTTTGTGTTTGTTTGAATAGCGAACTGTCTGGAGCATAACGATCACCCATCATGCCTATTGATTTCCTTGATTTTTTACTTCACAATGGCTGCATGATTTGTACTAACCCATGTAGATGCTAAGTTGACGTTTATTTCACATTGAAAATAAACATGTGTTTATGTTTGTGGGCAGCCATTTCACAGGATCAAAGGTGAGCTCAGAAATTATGTGGTCCGCCATGAGAGTGCTAGCACATTGACCCCCTTATTCGATGAGCTTCGTCTTGCCCATGGCATGGCAGTGAACCAGCCAAAGTTTGACATTGACATTGACGGATCTGAAAAGATGGATAAACTTGTAACTATAAATATAGTTGATAAGAAGCTTGATGATACCACATTGGTGCATGAATGCTCGGATTGTGATTGTGCTGGTGAAGTTGATATGACAAGGGAAGTAAATATTGTCAAACAAGGAGAGGAAGAAATGGACCAGCCGAGCTTTGAAAGGAAACTGGATGAAAGTTTTGAATTTGATGATTGTGAAGCTGTCATCGTGGACCAGCTAGTAAAAGAACATTCTGATCTTGAAAAGGATGTTGGTGTGGAAGTCCCTTGCGATGATGAAATAGTCCAGTCAGCATGCCTCTCCTCCGTTAGTTTGAAAGAATCCCCTGTAGCAAGGGGATCATCTGAAAGACGGATCTCATTAGATAAACTGTCTCCCTCTGCAAGATGCTTATCTGCAAAGCGCCTATCATCAGGTAGCCCTTTCGACAAGAAGTCTCCACTTGGCAGCGCCACACTGAAGAGGCTCACATCCAGTTGCCCTTCTTACAAGAAGTCCTGCACTAAAGGCCTGTCATCAAAGCGGTTGTCATCTGGTGGTCGCTCTGATGAGGAGCATAATGCTACTGCTGGAGCTGCTGATTCGAGCAAAGTGATTCAAGAAGAGGAACCTGCCTCCTATGCTTTAGGTAAGTTAATATGTGCAGAACTTTTTCTTTGACTTACACTGATTCAAGATGAGCTATTTTCTAACTAGAGCACCACGCAGTTGAACCTCTGGAACTGAAAGAACATGGGGAGCATGCTGCCCTTGGTGAGGTGCGTTTGTGAACTGATAATTATACTTGCATTATCTTCTGTTGTAACAAAAATAATGGCGTAGTAACAGATTCACTATAACTCCATCCTTTCATTGGAATGTGCTTATCCAGTACCAAGTTATCATTGGACACCAGTTATCGTCCCTGCATAGATGTATGTCTTGTCTTGAGTGCTGCCAGCTTGCCGTCACAATTATCTAATACTGCAAAACATCCTTACGCTAGCACTATGTTGACTTGTCAAACCTGTCAGTAGTTACAGACCCGAGACACTTGTCTACTCATTTACACTAGCGCTACATCGATTCGTCGAACATATCAGTAGCTTATTGACCCTGTCTTCAGATTTCACTGCAGATACTGATAGTGCACTGTTGTTAATCTGTGGACTTATTTGCCTCTAGATCTCAATCATCTTCTGAAAAGCTAATGTTGCATTCTTTACAGATCCATTAGCTGCTGGAGCTGGAGTCACGGCAACCTCAACCGGCTGCTAATATAAAGTTTGGACTCTAGCAGCTAGCTAGTTTGATTCCCGCGTGTGATGTGTGTGTGTGTCAATTACTTTGAAGCTCCGGCTTGTCTGTCTAGGTTTACTCTGCTTTTTATTATGAGATGAGATCATCATGCTCAGACGATCTCTGTGGGATTGACAGGCTTTTGCGTGTGTGCTTGCTTAGCATCAAGGTGTTATGTGGTCGTCTTGGTTGATATAGAGATCAACCAGACCGTTGGGTGTTGTGATATATATGTAAGGTTTGCAATCGGAGTTGTGCTTATGACCCTGTGCATACTCAGACATATCATGATTTAGTCGATTGATGAGTGTATGCAATGTCTTGATTTTGAACCTTTTAATTAGCATGCGAATATCCCTCACTAAAGACTGACAGCGGCGGCGCTGCATCGCGCAGCTCGTGGACTCCCAACCGTGGCTAGATCACGGATGTGCACGATTGATACATTCGCTTCTGTTGCTAAACAAACAAACCACCTTTGACTGACGCACCACATGTGCGCATTGGTGCGCATTGTTACCTTTTTTTTTACATTCTATCCTTCTTGACCCCGCGGTGCGGCGAAGTGGCACGTTAGCTACAAGATCAAGGGTCCAAGACCCCTAAAAAAAGATCAAGGGTGCATTCGATGGTGCCGGCATATTACTTTAGTTTTTTACAGCAATGTGATGTTAACTTTAGATTAGAGATGGTTACGCAAGACCGGAACTTCAAAAAAAGCTAGAATCAAGTACCTCCTGGTGTTGGCCCTCTCGTCCGCCCCGCGTCGCGACAAGAGGGAAAATACTACCGCCCCACCAACCACCCCAGCTGCCGCCAAGGGGTGGTTGAGTGAAGCTTGGTCGTTGTGAGCGGCGCGGGGTGAGGGGGTGGCTTCCCGGCCTCCTCTCATGTGGGTTTGGTGCATAGGACGCCTAACCCGTTCCCCTGGATATAGTGCGGCCGAGCACCTCGGTGGTGCAGTCTGGCGGCGATGGCTCGCTGGGCAACGTTTTGGAGCTCATTCTGATTGGATGGTCTGGAAGGGAAGCAGTGCTTCTTCTTGCTCATCATCGATGACAAGTCTTGGCGGCATTGTGCAATGGAGCCTCGGCGTGGGTCACGTGATGGTGGACTAGTGCAGGGTGGAGGCGTTGTCTAGCACCATGGCAGCATCGACAATAGGACTGTCAGGGGGTATGCGGATCACTGTCCTGAAGATTGATCAACGGTTGATGGCGGTGACGGTTTCTGTAGCGTGTGCACGAGGTACTCACTAAGAGTTTACTAGATCATATGACTGTTTCGTTTCGCTTAGGGCGTCTCGCGGTATACGATATGTTCTCGGTTCATAGCTAATGGAGGAATTTCATAGTTTTTATAAAATAAAGCCATGTTGACATGATTTTCACCCATTGTCGGGCCCGTAGGTGTTGTGATATGGGATCCCTTGTGGGATTGACCCTAGGGTGGCCCGATCTTCACGGATTTTGAGACGGGGATTGAGGGAAACACGATGAACGCAATACAAATGCAAGGAAAAGATACAAACGCATGCAAACACACCCGATTTGATTTGCTCCTGTTGGTTCGAATAACCAATCCAATAGAATCCTTGGCGAGAGACCGTGAGGTAGAATCACTGTAGGAGAGATCGGCAAGTGGATTTTAGAATCCCAATCAAAGGAGAGAATAGCAACCAAGTAGAATACCATAGGGGAGAGACCTAGCACTACTAGAATCCTTGATAGGGAGAGACCAAACACTTGCTAGCACTACTAGAATCCTTGATAGGGAGAGACCAAACACTTGAGGAGTGAGGAGGGTCTTAACGACTTGGAGACAAACACCGAACTCCAAGGCCTTGTACAACTCATAGATTAACTATAGAGAGGGGTTTCCATAAAGGGTTAGGCACAAGCCTTCATTCATCTTCAACTCTACCTAGATTTGAGCCAAAGGGGCTATTTATAGTACTAGGGGAAAAGGGGTAGGAAGGTTGGAATATTATGGGCATCAAACCCTAAACAGTGCATAGACTGGCATTTTTGGCGGTAAGTTCGGCGTTGCCAGATTTGGCACCGGAAGTTCCGGCGGTCGCCGGTTTCGTTTCGGCGGTCACTGGATCGGCGTACTGGGCAGCATTTCAGCGGGCGCTAGTTTGGTTCGGCGGGGACCGGGCGGATTCCGGTGGCGGTTCCGGTTCGCCAACTCTAGTGGAACGTTTCAGCGTGGGTTCCAGTTCGCCTGATCTGGCGCCGGGAGATTTGGTGTGGATTCTGGCGGCATCGAGACTGGCATCGAAAACCTTCTTTCGTCTTCTCTTCCATGCTTCTTTCCTGTGCGTTTTGGCTCTTGTGGTATCATTATCTTCTCTGCTTGGCATTATGGTTATGGGTCTGGTCATAGCATTGACACTTGTCTCAAGTATGATCTCATTCTCATGATAACCAAGAGAGGGTGAAATATGGAAGGAAATCACCTTTAGAGTGATGTTTGGTGTGACATGATGTGGACCAATGGTGTTTGCCATATGTTGAGATGTATCATGTTGTGTGGTGGCTTCAAATTTTTTTGATGTATGCTCTTTGTTGAATAAATTAATAAAGGTTATATGCATCTTTTCGATGCAGGTACCGAGGTGTCGTCCTTTGTTTCAAAAAAATGCATGTTTACAATATTTTGGAAGAACTTTCTATATTTAAAAGTGGGCCTAAAAGATGAGTCAACTACCTTCTGTGATATAAGTAGTAAGATTTAGTTTGTGGTCTCTAGACAACAATGTAAACATTAGTTCCTTGTTTTGGCAAATTGATTGCCCCTTTCAAAATTGATGGTAGGCGCTCTCCCTTGAATCCGCCTCGGTATACGGTATACCATCGGTATTTAGTAATATAAAATTGCAAAAGAAAAAACAACACGATCGATGACGCACCCAAAACACAGAACCCATCATTTGTTGGCCAACAAGAAAGGAAAAGATGGATTAATCTATGACAAGTTGCACAAAGAGCTTGGATTTATGTCCTTTAAGGAAAATGGAAATGATTTCCATCTATAATTTTTTACTCCCTTCCCGAACACCGATGGTTTCATCCATGGGTTGCACTAACTATGACATCTATTCGACATGCTTTGTCTAATTGTGCAATTCCATGGCACAAACGCATATGTTCTCCCAACACACATAGACCATTATTATAGCTAACGCCAAGGCTAAATGCAAACCATTATGCTTGGATCCTCACCCAAAACAAGATCCATACAATCGACAACCCTCGCCAGGCGGGTCTTAGATTCTCAACCCCCATGTGTGTCCTCTTCGCAACACAATGTCAAGAATGGATCGCCACCTCTATCTCAAAAGTCCTCGTATGGCCTAGTGACTTCTCCAATACCTCGTATGGCCTAGTGACTTCTATAACATCATCGAGTGATGAAAACATGCCTCCAAGATCATATGCGAGGATTGCCGGCGAGCGATAGATAACATTGCCATCTATACTATGTGGAGTCTATGGAAACCATGGAACATGAAGATCTCTGGAAAACTATCTAAGTCATCATGGGTATCTCCTTGGTGAAAGATGACACCATCTTGTGTGGCGGGTATTCTACCCCTTGATCAAAGATGGCACCAACCTTGATGAAAGAGAGGAATAGGAAGATCACATAGTATTTTGCTTTTTTCTCTCGTTTTTGGCTTGGATAATCGGTCCTCACGGTGGGTCAAATATGTGACATCGAGTACGGGGTCAACGTGCGTCTGGTATCTAGTTCGGCAGTCCTCCGAAGCAGTTTGGCTACTATGTGAATACGGTGGCCTCGGAAAGCCTCTCGGAGGACTCGCGTGAAGGATCGGTCGGACCCAAATGCTCTTACATGGTCGTTAGTTGCTTCTTGGAAGGATGCACTTAGCGGGCGATGAAGGTGGCCACCACGCCAACTTCCATGAAGGCCGCGACGAAGCTGCATGTATGACCGATCCCCGAGGATGCTGATATCGCCCGAAATCTCGATCGGAGGTGGGATCTCCCATGATGGTTGGAAGATGGGAAATTCGCCCCTGTACTCGAGAAGATATCCCTCTACATAGTGACATAGAACTATTAATCCCCCCATCCGCGATAACATTGCTAGACAGGAACCACTGGGTAAAATGGCCCCTATAGAGGGCTAAGCTCGAAAAGAACCCCATCGTGATTAGAGACCACTGTTGAGAAGAATGGGTAATAGCACGGAAAAGGCTGCACCACATGGACATCTAAGGAGGAAGGCTGAGATAACTCTCACAAACGATGCTGAAGTAATACACTTGCATACTGCTTATAGGGTGGATATTATGGACCTTGACCCCATAAAAATCCATCAATTTCCGGAGGAATTGATGCACCGGGAAAGAGAAATCATACATGATGAAAGCAATGAACATGATCACCTCACTAGTGCCTAGATAAGGGCGCTGCACATTGTGAGAGGCGCGCACGTCCAGGCCAGCAAGAAGCACTGCTTTCTTCTCTAGCTTCTTCAACGTCTCGACCGAGATTTTGGAGTGCTGCCATTCCTTGGTGGGAACCATCGAGGCCTCATCTTCTAGATCTTCCTCACATAGAGGGTGCTCGGAATTCACCGGCGGTGGACCTGTGTCCGCCATTAAGGCATCAAACAGATCGTTCTCGTTGATCCTAGTCACCATTTTTTCAACAGCAAACTCGACTTCTGTTACACATCTGTGGCGATGGATGTTGAGAAAATTGTGCCACGAATGTGTGACGGGAAGGAGAATTGACCTTCCTTTATGTGAGTGGGAAGTTGCCCTTAAAAAGGTTGTCTATCCCCACCTCTTTTCTAGGGCAATCCCTCATTGAAGCTGCGATAGATATTTCCCTCCCCATACACGATCTGTAACAAAAGCCCCTTCACGCGGGAGGCTATGAAGCGCTCCAAGATTGCACCCCATGCCCAACTGAAATGGTCGGGCAGGAACCACAAGAGCTGGAAGTAATACCTTCGGGATTAGGGCTAAACAAATCCCAGACCTTAGTCTGACAGAAGCTTAAACTTGAGCTTGAGGATATCCAGTGAAGAATCGGCAACACAATAGTGACCCTAAGACACAAAATATTATTACATCAATCTCATAACTGAGCAAAGAACATAATTATTACAAGCAGAGGTAACTGACCACAAACATCAAACAATGGAAGGCAAATTATGCTATTAAGTATAGCAAACTTAACAAATGTCCTAAGAGGCCTAAAGCATAATGATGAAGTCTCACCCCATAGATTCCAGGCTGCCGGCCGGGAACCCCAAGCTACTCGTCGGTGTCGATGTCGTACCAAACTTGTCTTTAGGGGAACACTTACTCTGCTACAAAAGTATCAACAAAGTAAGGGTGAGTACATGATCTACTCATCAAGACTTATGACTAGTGGGGCTATTTTGCATAAAGCTATCTTTGTTTGTAAAACAAGAGGAAGAAGAAGCTCGTCTAATCAAAATATTTTAAAAGGGATAATAGAGCGGCATCTCCAAAGTATTGATCATCATCTTTTTATATCCACCAAGTCATCATCATCACCTATCAACTAGGATCACCCCCTCGTACCCCATGAGGAAGCATCCTTAAGCATATGTTGATCTGCCAAGTTTTATGATTAGGTTTAAAGTTCTCTAATATCATCATGTCCGTTCCCAAGTCATCCATAACTATGGACACGGCTTTTCAGAAATATTAATAACCTGCAGGGGTGTACAACTTTACCCACATGTACCAACCGACTCTTAATGCCACTATAGATTAGCCCTCTTCCTTGGAAGGCCGACAGAGGGTGGTTGGACACGACCTTTACCTTGCTTTCACCGAGACCATGAGTCATGCCCTAAGGATGGTTTCGCCATAACGAGTCAAATCCTGAAGCCGGTCCCTAGAGATGTGAGGCAAGGTTGGTTTACCAGGGGTGCTATCTACCCTAAGCAAACGCGGCCATGCTTCCCTACCTATTATGATGCACCTCCTTCTCCTCCTCTTTTGAAAAAGTTTTCAATGTGTATGCCAAATGGAAAGCCCAAACTATGTGACTCATGGAATCTACTAGGCAAGTTAGTCAATCGAGGGGTTCCCAAGACCCGTGTGGTTGTACGATCGTCTTGGTTCAAGAGGCAAGAACTCGATTCCTAGTGGTGGCGATCATGGGACTACAAGAACCAGATCCCACCTTGGCCTCCCATACAAGCCTTAGCATGTTTGAACTCATATCACATCTGATCTCATCTCATCATGTTCTCCTGTCATACTAGATTCTTTGCATCTGATACATCTTCTGGATGAACCAAACTCAACAGCTAAGCATGGCAAGCAGGACATATATATATAAGCTCTAGCAGTGCACACAAGCCAAACCTAGTTATGCTAGGAGCAGTGGATCAGGTAATATAAGTTCAACATGAGTGATGTGTTGGAGATATGCCCAAGAGGCAATAATAAAGTGGTTATTATTATATCTTTGTGTTTATGATAAATTTTTACATCCCATGCTATAATTGTATTAACCGGAAACATTAATACTTGTGCATTTTTTAAACATAAAAGAGTCCCTAGTAAGCCTCTTGTTAATCTAGCTTGTTGATTAATACATGATCATGGTTTCCTAGTCATGGACATTAGATGTTATTAATAAAAATATCATATCATTAGGAGAATGATGTGATGGACACACTCCTGTAGTTAGCATAGCATAAGATCAAGTCATTTAGAGTTTGTTTGCTACAAACTTTCAAATACATAGTAACCTAATCCTTAGACCATGAGATCATGTTAATCACCATCACCGATGAGTACTTTGATGACATCAAACACCACTTCCATAACTAGGTGGTTATAAAGGTGGCATTGGGTATTTTGAAATTATGTGTTGAAGCGCATGGATCAAGAGTGGGGTTTGTCCATCCATATGAAGGATAGATATACTCTAGGCCCTCTCGGTGGAATGTCATCCAATTGGCTTGCAAGCATGGGACTAGGTCACAAGGGATGTCATATAATGGAACTTGTAAAGGGTACTTATCAGTAACGAGGTTGAACTACGCATAAGAGGTACCGAGGATCGAACCTCGGATAAGTAAAGTATCACGCGACAAAGGGAATTGGTATCGTATGTAAATGGTTAATTCGATCACGATGTCATCGTTGAAATATGTGGGAGCCATATGGATTTCCAGATCCCTCTATTGGATATTGAACGAAGAGGTGGCTCGATCATGTATCCATAGTTTGCGAACCGTAGGGAGACATGCTTAAGGAATCGATGTTATTTAAGTAGATATGGAATATGAGTTAGAGAGCGAATGTTGTTCGAAGTCTCGTATTGGATCCAAGACATCACGAGGAGATCCGGAATGGTCCGAAGAATAAGATTCATATGAGGAAAGTGGTTTTCCGTGGTTCTGAAAAAGTTTCGATGTTTTGACCGGATACTTCTAGAATGTTTTAGAGGGACCACCAGTGGTTGCACCACCCCGGGAGGGGGTCACTTGGATAGTGGCATTCCCTAGGGGCCAGCCGTACCAAACCCTAAAGGGACAATTCAGCCGAGACTAGTAAAAGGGTCAAACCCTAGTTTGAATAGTTAAATCCTAGTTTGAATAGTCAAACTCTAGTCTTTGGTAAGAAGGAAGACTTGGTGGAAAAGGTTTCAAGCTCTTCCCTTGGTGTCCGAGTTGGGGGGGGGACATGGCCTGGTCTAGGAACCCTTGGCCGATCGCCTCCCACCTATATAATGAGGGGTGGGGGCACACCCCCCCCCACAGACACCCTTGTCCATTGGCGCCTAACCCTAGCTGCCTCTCTCTTATCTCTCGTCCATCGTCCTTGTCCGGCTTAGGCGAAGCCCTGCAGAAATCTCTCCTCCTCCACCACCACCATACCGTCATAATGTTGGGATTTCGAGGAGATCTACAACCTCTGCTTCCCTGCAGGAACAAGGGAGAGGAAGGCCTTCATCGACTACCGTACGTGTGACCGACTGCGGAAGCGCTGCCGGAATGCTACTCCAGAAGGATCGTCTACACGATCTTGAGATCGGCAAGTGATCGACTACATCAACCATGAGAATCCGATATCATTAAACGTTTTGGATCTACGAGGGTTAGTTCTCTACAATCTCGTTGCACCGATCTCATATATTAGATCTTGGCTTTTCCATAGATTGGATCTTGGTTTTATGCGTTCTTGCGATATAATTTTTTTGTTTTCCTTGCAAAGAACCCTAGATAATGCAATAGATAGGATATTTTATCTACCGATAAAATACCGCAGTAGAATCATATGCATCATGGAAAGAATTGAAATGCTTTTGAAACCATAGGATTGTATAATGGTGGGGCTATGTTTGCCTTTGCAAGTTTATAACCAATAAGCAGAGCTTCAGGCATCTGGTACTTGACTTGGTTACAGTTGGTCAAGTATTGTTCGTCGATTTTCAATGGTGTTTACGAACTGCGGTGACCCAGCATACCACTGCATGATGTAGTATACTATAGTCGTTGACATAACACCAATGAAACACCGTTCACTAGTATTACATCCCTCAGAATGGCACAACAGAAACACAGCGGGTCAAATACATGGCTAAAGGTTACAATTCACTCTTTACATAAGATCCAGAGAACACTCTAGGTTAAAGAGAGAGAAAGAACTTCCTAATGAGAAGGATCAAAGATAAATAATGCAAAAACAATTATACTATTGCGCCAACTGCGGTGACCCAGCATACCACTGCATGATGTAGTATACTATAGTCGTTGACATAACACCAATGAAACACCGTTCACTAGTATTACATCCCTTAGAATGGCACAACAGAAACACAACGGGTCCAATACACGGCTAAAGGTTACAATTCACTCTTTACATAAGATCCAGAGAACAATCTAGGTTAAAGATAGAGAAAGAACTTCTTACGGAGAAGGATCAAAGATAAATAACGCAAAAACAATTATACTATTGCGTCTAGTATTCTGGCTAAGAGGTTGGCATTGCTGCTATTGCAACGCACTACAGAAATAGGTTCTTTGGCTAGAGATTATATTCCTAACTAATCAATAACTTCGTCTTCACTTGAGTTGAGGTATATGTTGTCTTTCTTGTCTTCATTGAAAAGCTTTACATAAGCATGATAAGTCCTGGAGCATAACTTGATGTAGACATCATTTTAATGGCTTCAGAATCTAGCAAGGGTTAAGAAGATACTTTGAGTACGAGCGTACTCAGCAAATTCACTAGAAAAGGAGTGTTCGATGCACTATAACTACAGCCACAGACCGTAGGTCGTAGGCAATGCAAGTTTTCATAAACATTCCTTCAAAGGTTGCTTTTATTCTGAAAAGCTATGTCCGTCAGCCTACACAGGTTTATCAGAACTTTCATGGAGTTCCTTTCCCGCCGCGTTCGCAGCTCCTTCCCGGAACAGGGAGTAACAAGTTACAGTTCTTACACTCTGTAGAGGTGCGTTACTTTACCCATGAGAGATCAACTCTTTGTTGCACAATCGGGCAGCTTATTCCCGTCCACAATTCCATGATGTGGGGCCCAGAATATGATCCAAGCCAATCACTGCCCCCTTCGCGACCTCGCATGCCTCCTTGGTGTACACCATGCCCACATAACGAATTACGACAATGGTTTGTACAAACCATTAGATGTCAGAACTATCGTGGGACAATGAGGGTTCCCACCCATATGTTGCATATCCTCTACGAATTACCAATTAATATGCACGCTACGAGGATAACAGCCATGACCTGCACATCCGACTTCATGCGAGAGGAAGAAGATACAACTGACTTCTCTGTCCTATTCCAAATCTCATGGTCAACGCGTAATATACGGCGCAAGAATCACTGGCGACATTGGTTGTTAAGTCCTAGGTGATATAGTTCTGAACAGTGTTATTTCAACTGTCAGATTTAATAGATTAACTGATCACCCTGGATCAGTAATCAATGGTTCACATTATTATTGAAAATAGTGTTTTCTGACCTTTTTCAAATGCAGGTGAGGACAACACTGGATTTGTAAAATATTTTACAGAAAATAAACAAAGGACATGAGCAAGTGTGAACTTGCCTTTTGTGATTGCAAGATTATGCACTCACGGTCTTCGAGTTAGTATAAGATCCAAAATCTGAAATCAGCATCATTGGTCCGGTAAGGACTAATGTTTAAAGAAGCAATATGCTTTTATGCATAAGTAATGTGATGCACGTTCTAAACGCAAATCCCGGGGATAACATTGTCCTAGGGTTTGGATTCCGGAAATGGTTACCTTGGGATGTGTGGTTCTTTTAGATAAGTTTCATATTTGTGCTTCTATTAAAGTTTATGAATGGTTGTGAACAACACATATGTAGTAGTAAAGTATATATACTTATGACATATTAGTTAAGATTTCTTATACAAGAGTTCTTGTTTGAAGTGGCAAAAAGAATAACCTTCGAAGAAAAGGTTTCTCTTCTAAGGTCTAAACAAGCTTCGTGGTTGGGTTAGTGGTGGTTGATGTTATTTGTTTGCTCAAATGGTTTGGCTTGAGTTGCTTTATAATTTAACTACTTCAGACCCAAGTTAACTATAAAACATATAGTAATATTTATTGTATTATATTTAGATTCTGGGAGACTAAAGTTAACTTTAAAATATAGATAGCTTTGAAAGTATCATACTTATAACATTTGTATTTTGTGTATCCGAAATGTTTCCTTTAGGTTACTTAAGATTGGTTATCCTTTTACTTGGTGTAATGGTTGCTTAATTCTATAATGGAGTAATATCATTTATTTTTTTATAGATGAGTGAGTATAGTTTATAATCCAAAAAATACTATTACTTAACTACTTATGGATTTATATAATGTTGTGGTAGTTTTTGTAATTTGGGGTTAACATGGTTTTATAAAAGGTTTGGTGTATTCATAAGTTTCCCTTTAAGGTTTTATTATAAATGGAAATCTTTTAGAATAAAATCTTCATTTAATGTTGAAGATAATTTAATAAAAAGATCTTTATAAGGTTTTAAACCATTAAAGCTTCATTTTATTAATATTTAAGATTAATACTTTTTATTAAACTTAATTTACTCATTTTAGGAATATTAATAAATTTTATTTATCCTTATATGAAATATTAATGAAGTAAATAAGTTTTAAATTTAAGTTGTTAAAATATTTGAATTTTTTATTTAACTCAAAAGTGGACTATTAGATTTTTAACATGTAGACATTATTTTTGTGATCATTTTGGTATACTACATTTATTTTTGTGATTTATAAATAATAAGATATGATTTTTATACTTCTTATTACTTTATAATTACCTAATAAATAATAAATATTTAATTAAGTGAAATAATAATACATGATTATAGTTTTAAATTAGAATCCTTATTTTTCTAAGATTTTTGGTATTTTATTTATATTATTAATATTCATTATTATAAAAATATGAATTATCAAAGTTTTACCACTTATAAAACCTTTATTGAATAATATTTATTTAAATAATTATCATAATAATATTTGATAATAAGTTTAAGTGGTAGATTTTATTTTTCTACAAATTTTCATATATTATACATGTTTTTATGAATTGTAAATCAAAAGTTATTAATTAAACAAGGTTTAATTATTTATTTGGTTTCTCAGATATTAATAATGAGGTTTATAATATTTGGTTTATTTCTTAAATAGGAAATACATTTTTACACCGTACCCTAAGTTAACCCCAGTCACTGACCAGTGGTCCAGTGACCACCTCAGCACGCTGTGTGAAGAAAATTCATTTATTACTGACCTTCTTTCTACTCTCAGTCGATGACACATGGGCCCTGGGCCACGTCACTCTCCACGCAGGATAACGACCAGTCAAACTAGCTGACGTGGTGCGATCATGATGTAACGATGGAGTCAGCATCACCACCGCCGCCAGAGGTTGGTCGCCGGTGACGATCTACTGCGCCCTAGCAAGCGACATAAGCCTAGTTCGAATAAGCGCAACCTACTGAACCTAATAGTGGCAGCACCGCTTGGAAATAGTCATCAGAGCTTCAGCTCCGATGAGCTCCGACGGTGGATGATGGTGGCATATGGTGAATCGGTGATTTACAACGACATCCGACGATTGAATGTTACTAGGAGGTTTAGGAACTCACCCTGATGATGATTGAGTGGTCGGCGAGGACAGACGTGGTCGGAAACAAGCTCCCCGGCGAGGATTCCGATGAACTGCTGCGAAGGGGAACGACCAAATTCACCAGCTCCAGTGCTTCCCTTGATGCAAGGTTATACCCAGAGGATCTGCTGCTCAGAATGGTGTGGGGAGACATGGTTCGACGGCGAGGAGTGGCTCCGGTGAGCTAGGGTTTCGGTTCCGTTTGCATCTGTGAGGATAAGGAGGAATTGGGGATAAGGTTTGAGGCAGGGCATCACGATGGCCTTCTTATCCCCTCCTGGAACGACGATGAGTATCTTGGCGCCGTCGAGCTTGGCGACAGCGGCATCGAAGCTCCGCCAAGCGAGCCGCCTGTGCGTGACGATGACGACGATGCAACTTTTCCGGATAACCCCCTAGCAATTTCTTTAGCTCAACCCGCGGTTATCTCCTGACCCCACTTGTCAGTCACAGACAGAAAAGAATCTGGGCTGGCTACTAGGCTGTTGTGGGCTACTTAGGGGCGTCAGATAGGTGTAGGGTCGTTGGGCCACGACCAGGTAGTATTTTTATTTGTTTTATCCTTTTTCTATTTTCTGTTTTCTTATTCAGATTTGAATTTGATTTATATTTTGAACCTTTCTTTGTATGATTTGTTTGCTGGATATTTACAACAATACTAAAATATACTTAGTCTCATTTGTGAATTTTTATTATATCATCCTTTTGTATTTCTTTTATTTACTTAATATGAACCTCCTTGTTAACATTTTATATAAACTTTTCTTATTATTTTTCTCTCCCATTTTAGTCAGGGATTTCTTGAGTGATATATTCTTATTTGTTTATAAACTTAACTCTAATTGGCTTATAATTTGAATTTAAATTTTATATTTATAATGATCCTGGATCATTATTTGATGCATGAAACATAAAAGACATTGATATGGTTATTAATACTCCCATTGATTTGGAAAATGTCAATGTATCTATTTTATTATGATAAATAAGGAGGTTTAGGATTTCAAATTATGATTATTTACCTTTGGTTTTAGGATTTTGTCTTGAAATACTTAGACTCCTTTATGGCTGTGGTTAAAGATTTAACCACAAAACATATGGTTTTCTGTTTGGGATATTTGTTGACAACACCTTTAGTGCTTGAAAGTTATATCTTGAATGTTTTATAGAAAGGAATTGATAAGGATATACTTAAGCACATATGGTTATGATGGTTGGAATTAACAAAGATGTGTTTATGTGATTTACTCTTTGAAAAATATTTCTTTAAAGTGATATGAATATAAGATGATAGATCAATCACATGAGATGAATATTATATTTGGCTTAAGATTTAAAGTTGGTTGTTTACCAATAATTACTATCTTCCATAATTCATAATTCTAGACTTCTTATTAAAGAATTCCTTTCTTAGATATACTTCCTTTTTTATCTATAATCGTTAATATGATGGGGTTTATTTCATAATACTATTCTCATTTACTGATTGACCTTCTAAACACATGGATGAATCAAATGAGTTTGATACTAAAATCTTTTATAACTTCCATATATCCCTGCTTGATTGCACCTACTACTCTACTGTTGATAGCCTTCCATTTAGCAAATAGTTCCTTCAAACTCCACTCATAATCTTCCTTAATTCATCCCTCACTAATATTTCTTCATCAGATGAATATATCCAACTACCTTTCTCTAAGATTTACTACCCTTTAAGAGAAATAACACTACTTTAATAACTCCATGCTACTCTAGCATTAATTTAATCATACTATCTTATCTCTTCTTGACTCCAATATCTTATACTTAACTTAACATTGTAGTAGTATGACTTGTCATGGCTAACCTAGGATTACATATCTATACTAAGTTTCAATCATGTTTTATCCACCAATGTCACTTATACATGATATAAGCATTCAATCTTGGTGAGTAAGGCATGTTCATTATAATCCTTTGATCCTTTATGGTTTAGGTTTCCAGTTGGCTAATCAAGGATTTATCAATACAACATTATAGTTGTCTTTTATTTAGCTCTATTGGATTAAGAGATATAATTCATTAACTATACCTACTTGATCCAATATGACTGCTCTTGGTAACTATCTTCAAACTTCATTCCTGTAATCTTCTTTTATATCAAGGAAAGATTTAACTCCATCATCTATTCTATTGATTGGATTATTTTCAACCATTCCTATCAAATAGATAACATCTGAAACTAACATCTTTATTCACTTCTTCTTAATTGTTTCTTTGTAGACACTTATTTGTAAGATGTGTTATGATCAAGAGCTTGATAGGTTGAGGATGGGTGAATCAATAGTTGATTTCCCAACATTGATGAACAACAGATATGGGAATCTAACTCAACAGAGATGATAAGGATTGATATGGAAAGAAAGATATATGGTGAATGATCTAAACTTAGTTTCTTTCCTACTCAATCTTACTTAAGAAGTAGGGTTAGGTATTTACCATGATGCTCATGGTATATGCAGATGAGATTAAGATATAGTTGTTACACTCTGGATACTATGATATGATCACCTAAGGATCAACTATAAATCATAATGTATTAGGTTTTAACTTTTATTTCATTTGATCTACCCTTAGATCAAATCTCCCTTACCCAAAATAAGGTTTTAACAAAGATCATATTGAAACTTATCGCAGTCAACTTGATGATCTACTTCTTATTCCATCAAGTTAAGAGAAGCTTCAATCACTTTGACAGGCGTTGTTCAAAAGCGCGAAAATTATTCAGATTTTCTATGCATAAATGCAATGCACACATTTGGGTTCAGCTTATTTCTAGGCTCTAATGCTGGGATGTTACAATCTTGGTCTTCAATCTCGATCTTGATATCGTATTCTACCGAAGAAGAACCAAACAGCGAAAAGAAAGGAAAACAATCAACACATAGCATCGATGCAATGGTCAAGCAAGGATGATGATATGACAAGTTAAATTGTATTGGAATGTAACCCTAAAAACATGCTTGGAAATCTAAACAGGGTCCAAGGGTGCAAACCCTAGAACAGGGGGGAACCTCGAAGTCACCTACGAGGGTTCACTTTGTTCTCTAATTAAACTTGTAATTAAAGTTGTTGAACAATGCATGATTTTCATGCTATGATATAGATCTCATTTTTCTAAACATTTTGATATATTATACATATTTATGACTTTAAGAATTAGTTATTGATTTTACAAGGTTTAAACCAATTTATGAAATTATTAAACCAATTAAGTTGAATTACTGCACCATGCTGTTGTCGGCATATCATCTAACATGGTTATACCCTACGGGTACATGATCTGAGCATACCTAGTCCAGCCCAAGGAAGGCCTACGGGAATATGCGCCAGCCCATGAAGACTTTCGGGTGGCCAGGGCCCATGACGCCTTCGGATCCTTGGAGAACAAGACTAGAGTAGATAGGATATTCAAAGGAGCAAACCCTAAAACCTGTAACCGGCTCGATCTGTGCCCGGGACCTGCCTATCTCTATATAAAAGCTAGGAGGGCACGACGAGGAGGGCACTTCATACCATCGCATACACACCTCCACGCCAGATTGCATCTATGCACCCCTGTACTTTTTGGTTCCGCTGTAATCAAGAGCAGACAAGCAGGAGTAGGGTTTTCCCTCCCGGGGCCTGAACCTGGGTAAACCTCGTGTCCCCATGTTGCTTGTTTGCTAACCGTTCCGTGATCTCCAGCATCCCCATTTTCTCCAAAAAGCAAGCTCATAACAATGGGCATTGACGAGATTAAACCTCATCATCATCATCTCACCCTAACCCTAACTCTTTTCTCATCGCACATGCATCTAGCCACTAAGGCTGACAGGTTGTCACATCCCAAAATTTTCCAAATTTTGAAATGTGAAAAATAAATAAAACAAAATAAAATTTTGTTGAAATTTAGGGTGAGAAGAAACTTTTTGATTCCAATTGGAAACATCAAAACCTATTTTTGATCAAACAAAATCCTAAAGGGATTTAAAAAGATAAACAAATAATAAATAAAAATTATAATAGTTGGAATCACTATTTTTGGGTCTTTTAATAAAAAGATTTGGTTTTCAAAAGAAAAGGTAGAATTAGAAATAAGGATTATTTTATAGAGCCAAATTAAATCTTGGCCAAACTTTTGAAATAAAGTATTCTATTTGACAAAAAGAGTAAAGGTTTATTTGAATAAAATAATGAGGATTTATTAATATCCAATTTTATGAAAGTAAAGGCTTTTTCCTTTTTAAATAAACACTAAAACTTGTTAATTTATTTTAAATAAGATTTCCAAGTGTTTTTGTTTTTCAAATGAAACCTACTGAAATGGTTTTGGTTGGTTTAGATTTCAAATAGAGTTTTAAAAATAAATTAAACCCTATTTGAATTAATGACTAAGGACTATTTATTTAATTATTAATGGATCCTAAAAAGAATAAAAGTATTATTTTATTTTGGACATTGGATTATGTTGTTAAACAGAACTAAAATCAATAGAAAGTTTGGTGGTGGTTTGTTTTGATTTGGAGTTTGAATTATTTGTTTGAAAATCAAAACAGAAATTCAAATAGAAAAATAAAAAGCTTTCTGTATAAAAAAAATGAAACAAACTCAACCCAACCCAACAGGCCCAACAAGCCCAACAGGCCAGCCCACCTACTCACCCCACGCGTGAAACGTTTTCCACCCAGAGATCAACCCGCTGAGTCACTGAGCAGTGGACCCTCTCTCTCACTGCATAAAGACGGCCCCATCGCCAAAGACGTCGTCGTTCTCACCCGCCGCGACCGTTTTCCCCTCGCACCTCGCCGATGCTACTTTGAATCCGTGGCGTGAATTCGCATCAATGCGCGAGTAATACTAGTCCGTGATCATGCACAATAAATCACCTCGCCCTCCTCCTCATTTTCCCCCAGACGTCGTCCACTCTCTGCCACCGGGCTGCCCCAATGGCCCACTGTAAACCTCCTATTCCGACGAGCTTTCCCGGTGAAATGATGCGTCGTCCGACCTCCCCTTTCCCTCTGGACTCCACGAGCATGCTCGCCACCCCCTCACGAACCTGCTCGCCTCCCACTGCTTGGCGTGCAGGGAGCTTCGCCTCTCGAGCATCGCCTCTCCGCGAATCTCCGGTGAGTCTTAGCCATCAACCTCATGCGCGCCTCGAGTTGCGACTTACGCCATTTGGTTCGCATGTTTCCTGTACATCTCCAGGTACCCTCCAATAATCCGTGTGTGGCCTACAAGCTCGCCTCCGACTTCAACAGAGAGCATCCGTCGTCAGGAGCTACTCCGGCGAGCAATCCCTGACATCATCATGCGCCCCTTGCCTCCTCGCGACCATGTTGAGCATCGCCATGATCCCCTGATCACGGTGAGCTACTTCCCTCCTTCCCTTGCTTCCTGTATCGCCGGAACCGCCGTTAGCCGAGCGTCGCCGCCGCGCGCTGCCGTCGAGCGCTGCTAGTTCCTGGTCATAGCGCTGTAGCCGTTAGATCATCATCCAGCGGATACGATAGAACGTAATCGAAGGGGTATGAACTCATCAGTGCCGCACGATTTGTTTTGATCCAACGCCTCACCGAGCGCAATCCGCACGAACCGGTACTGGCGAATAGGAGCAAGCCACGTGGCCCTGTCCGTTTTAATAAAAACAGAATTGATCTATTAGTTGTTCAATTTTGTAAAATTCATAACTTTAAATCTACACGTCCAAATTTTGCAAATTTTATATCAATAGAATCAGCAAGACAAATCCTACCCAATCATGCATTTTTTTAATGTTTTGCTTCTGGAAAATTGGTTGAATTTACAGAAACTTGTGTAGGCTTATTTTGAATATGAAAATTGTTCTAGATATATTTTTGAGATGAAATCTTTGCAAAATGGTTTGTTTTTAACCTACTGACCATAGGAACCAACTTGTGGATTTAAAAATGTATTTTGTGAAGATAAGGAATAAATAATTGAATTAGCTCATTTCTAGTCAAATAAAAATATTGTTTATGGTTTAGAAATGATTTTTGGAATGAAACCTTTGGGAAATGATTTGATTCAAACCTTCTGGCCCTAAACACCAAGTTTTGAGAATTAAAAAAATATATTTGGTGAATCCTTTAAAAGAACATTGCTTTGCTAAAAGCGTGTTCAACCACATAAAATATTGATTTGATTTAAAAATGGTTTATAGATAAAATCTTTTGCAAATGGTTTTACCACTTTAGTAAATGACCACTTTGAACTTTATAATGTTTAGATCCTAGTAGGAACCACTTTTGCAAATAAAACTATCTTTTGCATGCTTGCATGCATTGCCTTGTTTCTATTATTTTATGTGTGGGAAATGGTTTGAATGCTAGTTGAATTTGTGTTTGCTTGATTGAATTGTAGTGAAGTTAGAAGAGTGTGATATTTGCAAGATCAAGAAGTGAACCAACATTCTCTACTAAAAAGGCAAGTGACACTATCATCCAAGTCCTACTATTTTCATTACACTCAGTGGATTTTTGAAACATGCATGATAAGGACTACTATATTTTATGCTATGCTAAATCCTAATAGGATACCCTTATATATTCCTTAGTGAAAACATTGTAGTTGTAGTATGATTAGCCCTGCTATATATTTGGGATGGAATACATGTTATGATTATATGAAGAGTTGAAAAGATATAAGTTTTATATAATAAAACAAGTACTCAATGAACCACCTGGGTGGGCAAGGATACTCAAGATTGGACAAGGTGACAACAAAAGGAACCATGTTTATATGGCTATCTCTTTTTGTATGTGCACTAGAAGAAAACCACCCAGGGACTTAGAGATTGAACATGTTTCTCGTATAGTGGCTTCCGTGTATGTACCACATGCTAAATGGGCTCTGGCTTAGTCAACTACATAGTGGAAGACCCATGCATTGGCATCTTCAGGTTGACTAGAATTGTGTAAGGGAAATATATCCCTACATTGGTGCCTGGATGACAAGCTAGCATTGTGTATTGGGAGGACTCCTATGGAAAGATTTTGTCACATTCTCGATCTTCCAGTACTCCATCTTGGTGAGTACTTATCCAGCGGCCACTGGTGGCAACAAGACGAGATTGTGTCATGTGGGTAAAGTGTACAACTTCTGCAGAAGATCAAATTCTAAGTACTTAGCCGTGTCCCCGGTTACGGACAACTCTGAGCAACTAAGGCCTGAATCTATGAAAGATCTCGACATTCCAATTTCTCAAAGTAAAACTTGATGGTGACAACAAGGGATTTGAAGCACTTGGAGTTTTCCAAGGAGTTCAGAAAGATTTGACAAAGATCAAAACTATTTTGAAAAGATAGGATAAAACTATATTTCTTTCTGCAAAAGAGCCTAAACCCTACTTAGCCAAATATGCATGTAATGATAGGATCCACTTATTTCTACATAGTAGTGAAACTTGCCAATACAATTCAAATGTATTGACCCTTGTGGCTGCAACTTATTATGCTGCAGGTTTGTTTGATGTTAGTGAAGTGTGTTGAATAGGATTACAAGTCTACAACCAACATGATTGCCTGTGGCACTTTGAAGATGAAGGACCCATGCTATTGTTATATTCTGCTGTATTGTAATGTGATAGCCAAATGAGCTATGTAAGATGTAATGAATTATTTTATTCCTGGTTATAAAGTTGTATTATGACCTTTGTTTCTTGATATTACATCTTAACTGTGGATGCTAGCTATTGATCCAGGGACTAGCATTGTAAACACAGGGATCTCTACCTTATTTAAGGTTGGGAACCTTACGGATGGTATCAGAGCACTGTGTTGCCTGTAGGATTGTAACCCTAGGATTGGACAAAACCCCTTAGAAAAATAGGAGCTGTTTTTGTTCCAAAAACTTATTTACAAACAAACTTGTAAACTCTTTCCTCAACCTTTTGGTTTTTATTCTACATCTCTTCCTTTTCAACTTGATGGACAAAGCCTTCACCATGACCAATGATTTCAACTTTAGTTTTACCAAGGACTTCAACTTAGACATCACTAAGGACTACAAGTGAAAAACCAAGAGACATTAGATTGCCTACCAAAAAAATTGATATCATGTTAGTGTATGGATCATATTGACCTATGAGGTATGACCATACCAAGTTAATTATTTCAAGAAAACTTGTTGTTTCCTTCAACTCATGAGTTAAGCTTATAAGTTGATAAGTGAATTGTTGCTTGTTGATTGTTTGATTGAACTTGATTGTTTTGAGTTGTGTGTTAGAACTTCTTAAAAACCTATCCATCATTACTTATCCCTATCAAACCAACAGATGCCTCCCCGTCGTGCCAACCCCAACCAAAACAACAACATCACTCCTGAGATGCAGCAGATGATGACAATGTATAATAATCGATGCAGGAGGTGACCACATTCATACAGAATCAGAACAACAACAACAACAACAATCAGAATAATCCTCCAGCACTTGACATGCTCACCAAGTTTCTGAAACTTAGGCCTGCAAGGTTCTCTGTAACAACTGACCCAATGGTAGCCGATGATTGGTTACGTTCGGTGAATAAAGACTTAGTGACTGTTGGGTGCACCGATGAAGAAAAAGTTAGGTTTGCAGCATTTCTACTTGAAGGACCAGCAGCAACATGGTAGGACAACTTTCAGATCACCACTCCCCTTGAAGATGTGACTTGGGCTATTTTTGAGGATGGTTTCCGTACAACTCACATCTCACCTGGAGTGATGTACTTGAAGAAAAAGGAGTTTCACAATCTGAAATAGCGTCACCTCAGTGTGGCTGAGTATATTGAAGAATTCAACAATCTGGCACGATATGCACCGGATGAAGTTGATACAGATGCTAAGAGGAAGGAGAAATTTCTTGAAGGACTTAATGATGAGTTGAACCTGCAGCTAGCTGTTGCCTATGTCCCAACTTATCAATCACTCTGTGACAAAGCCACTATATTTGTAACATCCCTAAAATCATGATTTCAAAGATTGCATATCATTCATGCATGCATGTAGAATTGAGATCAATTTCAAAACTCATTTCAGAAAAACAGAAGGACATAGTGCTATCATTTTATGTGAGCAAACTTAAATCAAATGGCCATCCCCATTTGAGAGTTTGAATGTTTTAAACCTAGATTGTTTGTCTCCCTTGTTGAATGGATTGAGTGTGGAGTTTGAACCAAGCTTTACAAAATGGAAATGGTTTCAAAAACCATGTTTCAAACATTTGCAAATCAAGTGCAAAGTCCCTGTTATTTTGTTTCTCCAAAAATGACCAAGCCTTTACAAAGTAACCACATGGTTTTATGCCTAGATTTGAGACTGTTGCACACTGCAAAAACCCCAGAAAGATTTGAATTCAAAAAGAGTTTTGAATTCATTTGAAAACCATTCCTGAAAATCAAAACAGAAAAAGAAAAGGAATAAAGAAAGGAAAAGGGCCAGTCGCTCCTATTCTAGCCCAGTAGCAGAACCGGCCCAGCTAGCCCACCCGGCCTCCCTCTCTCTCTCTCGCACGCGCAAACGCACCCACGCGGTCGCTGACACCCAGACCCCACTTTCTCTCTGCGTGTTTCGCTGACGAGCGGGCCCCGTCCACGTCATCGTCTTCTTCCCCAAATCCCGCGCACGAACTCCGCCGCTGCCCGTTGCTGCCTTGATTCCGCGAGGTAAATGGCATTGATTCCCTGGGCGTTTCTTGTCGAGCCTCTGGCTATATAATCCCCACTCTCTCGCGACCATTTCCCCTCAACCAATTCCTCCTTCACGCCACCAGGCTGCCAACAACTCGCTAGATGCCGCCGCTGTTCCGACGACCGCGCCGACGAATTCCGGTGAGCTCCGTGTTCCCCTCTTCCCCTGACTCATGCTATCACGCTCAGCAACTTCTTGCGCATCCACTAACACGCCTTGTTTTCTCTCGCATGATCTCTAGCCTCGACAGCGACTTCAACCGAGTGCCGCCGCTCTCTGCACGAACTCCGGCGACCTCTCCCCGTAAGTACCAGCCGCCCCTTGCCCTCTGTCTGATACGATGAGGATCCCCATCGTCTTACGCATCTGACCATACCTTCCTTTTGACTTAGCGTGACGCAGAACCTCGCCAACGTCGACGACAGCCGCACCCGACGCGTTCGCGAACTCCGGCGAGGAATCTCCGACGACCTCGTGCGCCCCTTCCCAAGCCGTCACCACCTTGAGCTTCAGCACACCGCTGCGGTTCTGGTAAGCTTCTTCCCTCACTCCCGCGCGACCTAGAACGCCAGCGCCGCCGCCAGTCGCCGCCGCTAGCGCCGCTCGGTTTTGGTTAGATGAATTGTAGCCGTCAGATCCAGATCCAGCGCGTAGGATTAGTCCACTTATCGAACCGTTATGTTTCGATCTGAACCGTGCATCGCCACTTAGATCCTACTGGCGTCGCGATCCGCTATGACGGTACAAGAAAATTAAGACACGTGGCTAGGGTTAGAGTTTAAAACAGGATTTAAAAACAGATTTGGATTCAAATTTGATTAGGCTATAACTTTTGAATCCCACGTTAGATTTTTGCAAATTTTATACCGTTGGAATCAGGGAGACAAGCCCTTTCTGTTTATGCAATGTGTTTAAAGTTTAGGTTCTGTTAAAATGACTTTTTATGCAGAAACTTGTTTAGGACTATTTTGAGTATAGAATTTGTTTAGTAATTTGTTTTAGTGCTAAATAAGTTTGGTTTAGCAAGTTTTTGACTTGGTTATGATTCAGTATCATGCACTTGCTTGGTTGGGTTTTAAAATCATCACTTAGCATTTTTTTTTGCATGCATGCATATATTTATGTTTGTATATGAATTGTGTGTAAAATTTGTGCTACCATTTTGTGTAGACTTTGGTGCTAGTGACTGTGATTGTGAAGAGTGCTACTCTCCCCACTACCAAGTCAAGTGGTACTTCATGAATATTTCCATCCCTATATTTCATACAAGCATTAGAATTATTTTTGCTAAGTCTTGCATGTGTTACTATTTTTTTTGCCAAATGCCATGTTGGGAAATCCTAAGTAGTTGTAGAATTGCTAGAAAAATTCCTAAGTTAAGTTACTATGCCATGCTTAGCCTAGATAGTAGCAAACAAGGGTTGGTAAAAATATATACATGCTATGATGAAAATATTTCTAAGTCTTTGGACTTATGTTTTCTTAATAAAAACAACTAAGTCAATGAATCCCCTGGGTCGAATGGGACTTGAATGGTGGTTTTTGGTTGAGTGGTTACACAAGGCCCATGGACATGGTTTACCTTGTGTATCTCACTTGTGGTATGCCACCCAGGAACAAAGGGATTTTAGAGGCCAAGTGTTGAGAAGCTTATAGTGCAACCACTTGGCAATATGGGCTCTGCCTGGATCACATAAGTTGCTAGAACTTAGTCATTTGGACAGTTGGTGGTAGTGGGATGATAGGTTGGAACGCGTCCATTTGGCTAAGGGAAGGCTTCAAAGGTCTGTCTTGGGAAACCAAGTCAGTGGGAAAGTGCACAACCTCTACAGATGGAAAAATCGAAGTACTTAGCCAAGTCCATGGCAATGGACAACTTGAGCATCAAGACATGGAAGCTATCAAGAATATCATCACTCCAACTTCTAAGTAAAACTTGTGGGTGAACAAGGGTGAAGGACCCCAATGTCTATTGGTGGTTTCTTGGGAAAAGTTTTGTCAAAGAAAAACTTAGAGTTTTTCAACTAATAGGAAAAACCTATTTTTGAGCAAAGCAAGCCAAACTACACTTAGCCAAAATGCATATAGTAATATAGTCCACTTAAAATTTACTAAGGTATCACTTGCCAATACTATTCCAAAGTATTGACCCACTGTGGCTGTAACTTGTGATGTTGCAGGTTACTCCGATGATGATTAGGTGTCATGAGTCTACACTCAACATGCTTGCCTGTGGCACATGAAGATGAAGACTTATGTTTATTTACTTATTCCAAACTCTTGTATTAGGCATGTGGCCTTGAGTTGTAAAAGACTATGTTTTATCTCTGGAATGGATGTAATAAATGACCTTTGTATCTGTGTACTTCATCTTAAACTGTGGATGCTAGCAATGATCCAGGGACTAGCATTGCAATCACAGGGATCCTTTTCCTTTACAAAGGTGGGATCTTACAGATGGTATCAGAGCACTGTGTTGCCTATAGGATTATGACCCTATGATTGGAAACCACTAAGGAAAAATTTTCAACTACTTCTACACTTGTCTATTCTTCTCGTAAACTTTTCTAATCTTCTCATTCTCATCTCTATTTGTAGATGAACTCCATCAACGAAGCCGTAAGGAAAGGACCACTCATGACCATGACCTTGGAGTGTGAGACTGAGTTCCCCAAAATTCTCAAGGACCTCATGGTGGCAATGGAAATACATGGTGCAGCTGTGTACAAAGGCTTTCTAGTGATGGATGAAGGAGTTGAGTACTGGTGGGTGCAACTTCACTTGTACAAAAACAAGGAAGACAACCACAAAAAAAAAGGATTCTGCATGTACACCAACACTGTGGTGCACACCACATTCTTTGAGTCAGCAAGAGAAGCAGCTTGGAGGACTATCAAAGAACTTAGTGCTAGAGTCAAGTGCAGAATGCTCAACCTCCAAAAAGACTTGATGAAAGAGAAGGAACATACCCAAGAGTTGGAAGCTACCAACCAAACCTTAAGAGGAGATATTATAGACTTAGTGATGGAGTCATGTGAGCAAGATAGGCTGATTGCTTCTAGGAACATTGTGTTAGCCAACAGATCCAGTGAGATAGGATTGTAAACGTATTTCGTTAGTTGGACCACCACCTATCACCTTATTTTCCAAAATATTACCTTAAGACATGATTGGACTTGGTTGATGTAATGAATTCATGTATGCATGACTTGTGTGATTTTTCTTTCCAAGGATATGTATGTGATGTTTATCCTTGTTTTATCTTGAATTGTGTTGTCCTAACTTTTCTATCTTATAAATAGATGCCTATTACCATCAGCACTGTTGAGGAGTTCCAGGTTACCCTCTTTGGTCCTCGTATCGTTGAGCTTACCACTTTGCTCAATCTCCCTCTTCCCACCATCATGGTGCATCCACTCACCAAGTTTGAGAGGAAGGACCTCTGGGGCTTCAAGGTGAACCATCCGGGGCCTTGAGCAGGCCTACTACGAGGCCATCGTCTTCAAGCTTATGCACGGCGATGTGAGAGAGGCATGGAGGTAGTTATGCAGGACTGATAGGGGCGTCTGCTAGGGCGACACTCCCGACAGGTTAGAGGCACCCATTTCCACGTCTTCTAAGACGTGATGAGGACGGAGAGTCCATCGACTTGAGGACGACTCGAGGGGCCGTCGAGCCGATACGTCAGTATCTCCGGACTTAGAGTCTCTCATTAGGCACGTGGACACGGACAGACCAATGTCATGCTCGGTAATGATGAGCTCCAGTGCGGCTTCGAGAAGGACAAGCTCTTCAGGCAGGACGAGATAGTCAAGGAAATGGAGGCGAGATTCGAGACCCGTGACAGGAAGTTCAAGAGTCGGAGAAGCGTGTCGGGATAGGAACAAAAAGATCCGGATATGATTTAAAGAACTGCAGTCAAGGACTTGAGCTAGAGCAAGGCAGACGGTGATAGAGAGGCTTCGTTCCTAGAAGAGGGCTCTCAAGGCCAAGATTGAGTCCTTGACCACTACCATTGAGGAGAACAAGACCGCGATGGAGAACGCAGGTCTTACCTTTGTCGAGGAGGAGATTGATGCTGATGAGTAGATTTGACTACTCGTTTATCTTTTATTATCGTACTTGTTATTTGAGAACTTGTTATTGGACCATCCGACATGTGGATGGCTTACCACTTGTGTGTTTTACTTTATGGACTTGTTATCTTGTTGTTGAACTTTTTATCTTCTGTTGCATGCTTGTGTTTGCTTATGTGATGTAATGTGCATGAAAGCATCTATGGGTATCTCATTCTTATCTCTATTTGAACAAACCACAGATGCCTCCCCGTCGCGCAAACCCCAACCCCAACAACAACAACATCACTCCATAAATGCAGCAAACGATGACTGCTCAAACACAGCTAATGTAGATGATGACAACATTCATCCAGAACCAGAATAATAACAACAACAACAACCCTCCGGGCTTTGATATGCTTACCAGATTTCTGAGATTGAGGCCAACTAAGTTCTCAGGGACGACTGATCCCATGGTGGCCAACGATTGGCTACGTTCTGTAAACAAGGACTTAGTGACCGTGGGCTACACGGACGCTGAAAAGGTCAGATTTGCAGCACATCTGCTGGAAGGGCCAGCCGCCACTTGGTGGGAGAACTTCCAAATCACCACTCCTATAGATGAGGTGACTTGGGCTATCTTTGAGGATGGCTTCGACTTTCTCATATCTCATCGGGAATAATGAGCCTGAAAAGAAAGAGTTCCACAATCTGAGCGGTATGCGGTGTGGCTGAATACATTGAAGAGTTCAACAATCATGGCGTTATGCACCAGATGAAGTTGACACAGATGCCAAAAGAAAGGAAAAATTTCTGGAAGGCTTGAATGATGAGCTGAATCTGCAGCTGGCTGTGGCATATGTTCCCACTTATCAGTCGCTCTGTGACAAGGCTGCTATATTGGAGAACAAAATGAAGCAAGTCGAGAGTAGAAAGAGAAAGCACTCCGACAAGCACAGCTCGGGATTGTCTCACAAACGATCTCACTATGATGACAGTGGAAGCTCAGGATCCCACAAGCATGGGAAATTCAACAAGCACCACAACCACAACTGTCATGACAACAAGCATCACCGCAGTCATGAAAATGACAAGTACAAGAACCACAAGAGTGGACATAAGAGCCACCACAGTGGTAATGGTAGTGGGAATGGAAGTCAACCTGCTAAGAGAGACATCAGTCAGGTTGAATGCTTCAAATGCAAGAAGATGGGGCATTACGCAAATGAGTGCCCTGAAAAGAAAGTTGAAGGACCTGTCATGCCCAATCCTTTCCAGAAAGGACAGGTGAACCACATCAGTGTGGAGGAGGTCTATGAGGAGCGATCTTTGTTCTTTGGTAAGTTCAGACTCAATTCCATTCCAGCATTTGTACTCTTTGATACTAGTGCATATCATTCATTCATATCAAGAGCATTTGTTGAAAGAAATGAACTACCGGTAGAAACTATTGGGTGTCCTATAAAAGTAAGTTCTCCTGGTGGAGAAATGATAGTGAATTCAGGATGTCATGACCTAGTCATAGAATTTGGGAAGTATAAGTTCCCCGTTAACTTGATAATTCTAAACTCCCAAGGATTGGATGTCATATTGGGAATGGATTGGATGACTAAGTACAAAGGAGTGATAGATTGTGCCAACCATACTGTTTCACTCACAACTCCAGAAAATAAAAGGATCAGATTCAAGACCAGCTTTGAAGCAAAAAGGAGTATGCTAAATTCTCTTAAGGGGGTTAGCATGGACAGTGTGCCAATTGTGAGTGAGTATCCGGATGTATTTCCGGAAGAATTGCCAGGAATGCCACCGGATAGAGATGTGAAATTTCTGATAGATTTGGTACCAGGTTCTGGACCAATAGCAAAGAGACCATATAAAATGTCAGTTGATGAACTGAAAGAGCTCAAGAAACAACTAGGAGAACAGTTGCAGAAAGGATTTATTCAACCAAGTTCTTCATCTTGGGGAGCCCCAGTTTTGTTCGTAGAGAAGAAAGATAGAAGCCAAAGGTTATGCATAGATTACCGTTCACTCAACGAGGTAACTATCAAGAACAAATATCCTTTGCCTAGAATCAATGACTTGTTTGATCAGCTAGAAGGAGCATGTGTGTTCTCAAAGATTGATCTCCGGTCAGGCTATTTTCAACTTAAGATAAGAGAACAAGACATACCTAAAACAGCATTCACTACAAGGTACGGATTATATGAGTATACCGTAATGCCTTTCGGCTTGACAAATGCTCCAGCATACTTCATGAATATGATGAACAAAGTGTTCATGAAATTCCTTGACAAGTTTGTTGAGGTTTTTATCGATGACATCTTAGTCTACTCCAAGAGCAAAGAAGAGCATGAAGGACATTTGCACTTGATACTTGAGAAGTTAAGAGAGCATAAACTTTATGCCAAATTCAGCAAGTGTGAATTCTGGTTAGAGGAAGTTGGTTTTCTTGGTCATGTTATGACAAAGGATGGGCGTGATTGATCCCGCTAAGGTTTCAAATTTGTGGAATGGGAATCTCCCAAGTCCGTGAAAGAAGTTCGTAGTTTCCTTGGCTTAGCAGGTTACTACAGAAGGTTCATTGAAAATTTCTCAAAGGTTGCTAAGCCAATGACTGAATTGTTAAAGAAAGACAAGAAGTTTGCTTGGTCTGAAGGTTGTGAAGTCAGCTTTCAGGAGTTGAAGAAGAGACTTGTGACAGCACCAGTTCTATGTCTGCCAGACTTGGAAAAGGATTTCCAAGTATATTGTGATGCATCTCATCAAGGTTTGGGTGCAGTACTTATGCAAGACGGTGAAGTTGTGGCTTATGCCTCGAGACAACTCAAAACTCATGAAGTAAACTATCCTACTCATGATTTGGAGTTAGCCTCAGTCGTCCATGCACTCAAAACATGGAGACATTACCTTTTGGGAAAGCGTTGTGAAGTGTTCACGGATCACAAAAATTTGAAGTATATCTTCACCCAAAAGGAAATCAATATGAGACAAAGAAGATGGTTAGAGCTTATCAAGGACTATGACTTAAGTTTGCAATACCACCCCGGTAAAGCAAATGTTGTAGCAGATGCTCTAAGTCGTAAGGTATTTGTGAATGGCCTTACCAAAGGAGAATTGCCAGATGATTTGTGTACCCAATTCAGAAAACTCAGATTGGAGATTGTGCCCGAAGGACATCTCATGTCTTTGAATGTTCAACCCACTTTGTTGGACAAGATCCGAGAAGCTCAGAAGACTGATAAGGAAATTGAAGAGATTAAGGAAAAGATTGGCCAAGGGAAAGCTAAAAATTTCCACGAAGACGAATAGGGTACTTTATGGCATGGGAAACGTATCTGTGTTCCACAAGATCCGGAGTTGCGGAAACTGATTTTGCAGGAAGCACACAACTCTCCATATTCTATCCACCCGGGTAACACCAAAATGTACATGGACATGAAAGAAAGATTTTGGTGGAATAATCTCAAGAGGGACATCGCCGAACATATTGCTTTGTGTGATGTGTGTAGTAGAGTAAAAGCGGAGCATCAGAAACCAGCAGGTTTGCTTCAACCACTACCTATTCCTGATTGTAAGTGGGACAAGATTGGTTTGGATTTCATTACCGGATTATCAAGGACCAGGTCAGGATATGATTCCATATGGGTAGTAGTGGATCGCCTAACTAAAGTGACTCATTTCATACCCGTGAAGAGAACTTATACAAGTGCCAAGTTAGCCAAAATCTACATGAGTAGAATTGTATGTCTACATGGTGTGCCCAAGAGTATTGTGTCAGATAGGGGAACTCAATTCACTTCCCATTTTTGGAGACAGCTACATGAGTCATTGGGAACGAGGTTGGAATTCAGTACTGCTTTTCATCCTCAAACTGATGGACAAACAGAAAGAACTAATCAGATTCTTGAAGACATGTTGAGGGCATGTGCCCTAGACTATGGAGCAAGTTGGGATGAAAGTCTGCCTTACGCAGAATTTTCTTATAACAACAGCTATCAAGCCAGCATTGAGATGGCACCGTTTGAGTTTCTCTACGGAAGAAAGTGTACCACCCCATTGTTATGGAATGGTGTGGGAGAAAGAAGTTTATTCGGACCAGATCTTATCAAGGAAGCCGAAGAGAAGGTCAAATTGGTTAAGGACAGGTTGAAGATAGCACAGTCCCGACAGAAAAGCTACGCAGATCCTAAGCGTAGAGAAGTCACCTACGAAGTTGGTGATAGAGCTTATCTTAGAGTATCACCACTTCGTGGAGTGAAGAGATTCGGATTCAAAGGAAAATTGGCACCAAGATATATTGGGCCATTCAAGATTTTGAGTCGCAAAGGAGAAGTTGCCTATGAAATAGAACTACCAGAATCTCTATCAGCTGTCCATAATGTGTTTCATGTGAGTCAGCTTAAGAAATGTCATCCAGAAATGGAAGAAACTTCTTTGAAGGATACTATACCTTTGGAGGAGGTTCAACTAGAAAGTGATCTCACTTATGAAGAGAAACCTATCAAGATTCTTGAGACTGCAGAAAGAGTCACAAGGACAAAGACTATCAAGTTTTGCAAAGTGCAGTGGAATCATCATTCCGAAGAGGAAGCAACATGGGAAAGAGAAGAAGATCTTCGGAAAGACCACCCTCACCTATTTGCTAGCCAATCCGAATCTCGAGGGCGAGATTCACCTTAAGGGGGTTAGATTTATAACATCCCTAAAATCATGATTTCAAAGATTGCATATCATTCATGCATGCATGTAGAATTGAGATCAATTTCAAAACTCATTTCAGAAAAACAGAAGCACATAGTGCTATCATTTTATGTGAGCAAACTTAAATCAAATGGCCATCCCCATTTGAGAGTTTGAATGTTTTAAACCTAGATTGTTTGTCTCCCTTGTTGAATGGATTGAGTGTGGAGTTTGAACCAAGCTTTACAAAATGGAAATGGTTTCAAAAACCATTTTTCAAACATTTGCAAATCAAGTGCAAAGTCCCTGTTATTTTGTTTCTCCAAAAATGACCAAGCCTTTACAAAGTAACCACATGGTTTTATGCCTAGATTTGAGACTGTTGCACACTGCAAAAACCCTAGAAAGATTTGAATTCAAAAGGAGTTTTGAATTCATTTGAAAACCATTCCTGAAAATCAAAACAGAAAAAGAAAAGGAATAAAGAAAGGAAAAGGGCCAGTCGCTCCTATTCTAGCCCAATGTGAGAACCAGCCTAGCCCACCCTCCCTCTCTCTCTCTCTACGCAGCATAACGCACCGCTGATCGTGACACCAGACCCACTTTCTCTCTGCGTGTTTCACTGAAGCGGGCCCGCCCACGTCATCGTCTTCTTCCCCAAATCCAGCGCCACGAACTCCGCGCTGCTGCCGTTCTTTGCCTTGATTCCCAGGTAAATGGCATTGATTCCTGGCGTTTCTTGTCGAGCCTCGCTATATAATCCCCTCTCTCGCGACCATTTCCCTCAACCAATTCCTCCTTCACGCCACCAGTGCCCCATTAACTCGCTAGACGCCGCTGTTCGACGATCAGCCGATGAATTCGGTGAGCTCGTGTTCCTCTCGCTCGACTCATGCTATCACGCTCAGCAAATTCTTGCGCATCCACTGACACGCCTTGTTTGCTCTCGCATGATCTGTAGCCTCGACAGCGACTTCAACCGTGCGCCGCCGCTCTCTGCACGAACTCCGGCGACCTCTCCCCGTAAGTACCAGCCGCCCCTTGCCCTCTGTCTGATACGATTAGGATCCCCATCGTCTTGCGCATCTGACCGTACCTTCCTTTTGACTTAGCGTGACACAGAACCTCGCCAACATCGACGACAGCCGCACCCGACGCGTTCGCGAACTCCGGCGAGGAATCTCCGACGACCTCGTGCGCCCCTTCCCAAGCCGTCACCACCTTGAGCTTCAACACACCGCTGCGGTTCTATAAGCTTCTTCCCTCACTCCCGCGTGACCTAGAACGCCAGCGCCGCCGCCAGTCGCCGCCGCTAGCGCCGCTCGGTTTTGGTTAGATGAATTGTAGCCGTCAGATCCAGATCCAGCGCGTAGAATTAGTCCACTTATCGAACCGTTATGTTTCGATCTGAACCGTGCATCGCCACTTAGATCCTACGGCTCGCGTGCGCGATCCGGTGTGAAGCGGTACGCGCTAGTAAAATTAAGACACGTGGCTAGGGTTAGAGTTTAAAATAGGATTTAAAAACAGATTTGGATTCAAATTTGATTAGGCTATAACTTTTGAATCCCACATTAGATTTTTGCAATTTTATACCGTTGGAATCAGGGAGACAAGCCCTTTCTGTTTATGCAATGTGTTTAAAGTTTAGGTTCTGTTAAAATGACTTTTTATGCAGAAACTTGTTTAGGACTATTTTGAGTATAGAATTTGTTTAGTAATTTGTTTTAGTGCTAAATAAGTTTGGTTTAGCAAGTTTTTGACTTGGTTATGATTCAGTATCATGCACTTGCTTGGTTGGGTTTTAAAATCATCACTTAGCATTTTTTTTGGCATGCATGCATATATTTATGTTTGTACATGAATTGTGTGTAAAATTTGTGCTACCATTTTGTGTAGACTTTGGTGCTAGTGACTGTGATTGTGAAGAGTGCTACTCTCCCCACTACCAAGGCAAGTGGTACTTCATGAATATTTCCATCCCTATATTTCATACAAGCATTAGAATTATTTTTGCTAAGTCTTGCATGTGTTACTATTTTTTTTGCCAAATGCCATGTTGGGAAATCCTAAGTAGTTGTAGAATTGCTAGGAAAATTCCTAAGTTAAGTTACTATGCCATGCTTAGCCTAGCTAGTAGCAAACAAGGGTTGGTAAAAATATATACATGCTATGATGAAAATATTTCTAAGTCTTTGGACTTATGTTTTCTTAATAAAACAACTAAGTCAATGAATCCCCTGGGTGGAATGGGACTTGAATGGTGGTTTTTGGTTGAGTGGTTACACAAGGCCCATGGACATGGTTTACCATGTGTATCTCACTTGTGGTATGCCACCCAGGAACAAAGGGATTTTAGAGGCCAAGTGTTGAGAAGCTTATAGTGCAACCAGTTGGCAATATGGGCTCTGCCTGGATCACATAAGTTGCTAGAACTTAGTCATTTGGACAGTTGGTGGTAGTGGCATGATAGGTTGGAACGCGTCCATTTGGCTAAGGGAAGGCTTCTGAAAGGTCCTGTCTTGGGAAACCAAGTCTGGTGGGGAAAGTGCACAACCTCTACAGATGGAAAAATCGAAGTACTTAGCCAAGTCCATGGCAATGGACAACTTGAGCATCAAGACATGGAAGCTATCAAGAATATCATCATTCCAACTTCTAAGTAAAACTTATGGGTGAACAAGGGTGAAGGACCCCAATGTCTATTGGTGGTTTCTTGGGAAAAGTTTTGTCAAAGAAAAACTTAGAGTTTTTCAACTAATAGGAAAAACCTATTTTTGAGCAAAGCAAGCCAAACTACACTTAGCCAAAATGCATATAGTAATATAGTCCACTTAAAATTTACTAAGGTATCACTTGCCAATACTATTCCAAAGTATTGACCCACTGTGGCTGTAACTTGTGATGTTGCAAAGTTACTCGATGATGATTAGGTGTCATGAGTCTACACTCAACATGCTTGCCTGTGGCACATGAAGATGAAGACTTATGTTTATTTACTTATTCCAAACTCTTGTATTAGGCATGTGGCCTTGAGTTGTAAAAGACTATGTTTTATCTCTGGAATGGATGTAATAAATGACCTTTGTATCTGTGTACTTCATTTTAAACTGTGGATGCTAGCAATGATCCAGGGACTAGCATTGTAATCACAGGGATCCTTTTCCTTTACAAAGGAGGGATCTTACAGATGGTATCAGAGCACTGTGTTGCCTGTAGGATTATGACCCTAGGATTGGAAACCACTAAGGAAAAAAATTCAACTACTTCTACACTTGTCTATTCTTCTCGTAAACTTTTCTAATCTTCTCATTCTCATCTCTATTTGTAGATGAACTCCATCAATGAAGCCGTAAGGAAAGGACCACTCATGACCATGACCTTGGAGTGTGAGACTGAGTTCCCCAAAATTCTCAAGGACCTCATGGTGGCAATGGAAATACATGGTGCAGCTGTGTACAAAGGTTTTCCAGTGATGGATGAAGGAGTTGAGTACTGGTGGGTGCAACTTCACTTGTACAAAAACAAGGAAGACAACCACAAAGAAAAAGGATTCTGCATGTACACCAACACTGTGGTGCACACCACATTCTTTGAGTCAGCAAGAGAAGCAGCTTGGAGGACTATCAAAGAACTTAGTGCTAGAGTCAAGTGCAGAATGCTCAACCTCCAAAAAGACTTGATGAAAGAGAAGGAACATACCCAAGAGTTGGAAGCTACCAACCAAACCTTAAGAGGAGATATTATAGACTTAGTGATGGAGTCATGTGAGCAAGATAGGATGATTGCTTCTAGGAACATTGTGTTAGCCAACAGATCCAGTGAGATAGGATTGTAAACGTATTTCGTTAGTTGGACCACCACCTATCACCTTATTTTCCAAAATATTACCTTAAGACATGATTGGACTTGGTTGATGTAATGAATTCATGTATGCATGACTTGTGTGATTTTTCTTTCCAAGGATATGTATGTGATGTTTGTCCTTGTTTTATCTTGAATTGTGTTGTCCTAACTTTTCTATCTTATAAATAGATGCCTATTACCATCAGCACTGTTGAGGAGTTCCAGGTTACCCGCTTTGGTCCTCGTATTGTTGAGCTTACCACTTTGCTCAATCTCCCTCTTCCCACCATCATGGTGCATCCACTCACCAAGTTCGAGAGGAAGGACCTCTGGGGCTTCAAGGTGAACCAGCCAGGACGCCAGACAGAGCCTACTACGGAGGCCATCGTCTTCAAGCTTATGCACGATGACAGGGAGAGAGGCATGGAGGTAGTTATGCAGGACCTGATAGGACGTGTGCTAGGACGACACTCCCGACAGGTTAGAGGCACCCATTTCCACGTCTTCGGAAGACGTGATGAGGACGGAGAGTCCATCGACTTCGAGGACGACTCGAGGGACGCATCAGAGCCCGATCGTATCTGGGACTTAGAGTCTCTCATTAGGCACGTGGACATGGACAGGACCAATGTCATGCTCAGTAATGACGAGCTCTAGGTGCAGCTTCGCGAGAAGGACAAGCTCTTCGCGCAGCAGGACGAGATAGTCAAGGAAATGGAGGCGAAGTTTGAGACCCAGGACAGGAAGTTCAAGAGTCAGGAGAAGCATGTCCAGGATAGGAACAAAAAGATCCGAGATATGACTGAAGAACTGCAGTCCAAGGACTTCGAGCTAGAGAAGCAGCAGACGGTGATAGAGAGGCTTCGTTCCTAGAAGAGGGCTCTCAAGGCCAAGATTGAGTCCTTGACCACTACCATTGAGGAGAACAAGACCACGATGGAGAACGCAGGTCTTACCTTTGTCGAGTAGGAGATTGATGCTGATGAGTAGATTTGACTACTCGTTTATCTTTTATTATCGTACTTGTTATTTGAGAACTTGTTATTGGACCATCCGACATGTGGATGGCTTGTCACTTGTGTGTTTTACTTTATGGACTTCGTCATTTGCCCCAGACATCGTCCACTCTCTGCCACCGGGCTGCCCCAATTGCCCGCTATAAACCTCCTAGCTTTCCCGGCGAAATCCTGCGTCGTCCGACCTCCCCTTGCCCTCTGGACTCCACGAGCGTGCTCGCCACCCCCTCATGAACCTGCCTGTGCCTCCTACTCGCCCGTGCGTGCCCCAGGAGCTCGCCTCGGTCTGCCTCTGAGCATCGCCGCCCTCTGCCGAATCTCCGGTGAGTCTTAGCCCTCAACCTCATGCGTGCCTCGAGTTGCGACTTACGCCATTTGGTTCGCCTGTTTCCTGTACATCTCTAGGTACTCTCCAATAATCCGCGCGTGGCCTACAAGCTCGCCTCCGACTTCCACAGAGAGCATCCGTCGTCAGGAGCTACTCCGGTGAGCAATCCCTGACATCACCGTGCGCCCCTTGCCTCCTCGCGACCATGTTGAGCATCGCCATGATCCCCTGATCACGGTGAGATACTTCCCTCCTTCCCTTGCTTCCTGTATCGCCGGAACCGCCGTTAGCCGAGCGTCGCCGCCGCGCGCTGCCGTCGAGCGCCGCCAGTTCCTGGTCATAGCGCCGTAGCCGTTAGATCATCATCCAGCGGATACGATAGAACGCAATCGAAGGGGTATGAACTCATCAGTGCCACACGATTTGTTTTGATCCAACGCCTCACAGAGCGCAATCTGCACGAAACGGTACTGGCGAATAGGAGCAAGCCACGTGGCCCTGTCCGTTTCAATAAAAACAAAATTGATCTATTAGTTGTTCAATTTTTTAAAATTCATAACTTTAATTCTACACGTCCAAATTTTGCAAATTTTATATCAATGGAATCAGAAAGACAAATCCTACCCAATCATGCATTTTTTTTAATGTTTTGCTTCTGGAAAATTAGTTGAATTTGCAGAAACTTGTGTAGGCTTATTTTGAATATGAAAATTGTTCTAGATATATTTTTGAGATGAAATCTTTGAAAAATGGTTTATTTTGAACCTACTAACAATAGGAACCAACTTTTGGATTTAAAAATGTATTTTGTGAAGATAAGGAATAAATAATTGAATTATCTCATTTCTAGTCAAATAAAAATATTGTTTATGGTTTAGAAATGATTTTTTTTGGAATGAAACCTTTGGGAAATGATTTGATTCAAACCTTCTGACCCTAAACACCAAGTTTTGAGAATTAAAAAAATATATTTGGTGAATCCTTTAAAAGAATATTGCTTTGCTAAAAGCATTTTCAACCACATAAAATATTGATTTGATTTAAAAATGGTTTATAGATAAAATCTTTTGCAAATGGTTTTACCATTTTAGTAAATTACCACTTTGAACTTTATAATGTTTAGAGCCTAGTAGGAACCACTTTTGCAAATAAAACTATCTTTTGCATGCTTGCATGCATTGCCTTGTTTCTATTATTTTATGTGTGGGAAATGGTTTGAATGCTAGTTGAATTTGTGTTTGCTTGATTGAATTGTAGTGAAGTTAGAAGAGTGTGATATTTGCAAGATCAAGAAGTGAACCAACATTCTCTACTAAAAAGGCAAGTGACACTATCATCCAAGTCCTACTATTTTCATTACACTCAGTGGATTTTTGAAACATGCATGATAAGGACTACTATATTTTATGCTATGCTAAATCCTAATAGGATACCCTTATATATTCCTTAGTGAAAACATTGTAGTTGTAGTATGCTTAGCCCTGCTATTTATTTGGGATGGGATACATGTTATGATTATATGAAGAGTTGAAAAGATATAAGTTTTATATAATAAAACAAGTACTCAATGAACCACCTGGGTGGGCAAGGATACTCAAGATTGGACAAGGTGACAACAAAAGGAACCATGTTTATATGGCTATCTCTTTTTGTATGTGCACTAGAAGAAAACCACCTAGGGACTTAGAGATTGAACATGTTTCTCGTACAGTGGCTTCCGTGTACAGCCACATGCTAAATGGGCTCTGGCTTAGTCAACTACATAGTGGAAGACCCATGCATTGGCATCTTCAGGTTGACTAGAATTGTGTAAGGGAAATATATCCCTACATTGGTGCCTGGATGACAAGCTAGCATTGTGTATTGGGAGGACTCCTATGGAAAGATTTTGTCACATTCTCGATCTGCCAGTACTCCATCTTGGTGAGTACTTATCCAGCGGCCACTGGTGGCAACAAGACGAGATTATGTCATGTGGGTAAAGTGTACAACTTCTGCAGAAGATCAAATTATAAGTACTTAGCCGTGTCCCCGGTTACGGACAACTCTGAGCAACTAAGGCCTGAAGCTATGAAAGATCTCGACATTCCAATTTCTCAAAGTAAAACTTGATGGTTACAACAAGGGATTTGAAGCACTGGGAGTTTTCCAAGGAGTTCAGAAAGATTTGACAAAGATCAAAACTATTTTGAAAAGATAGGATAAAACTATATTGCTTTCTGCAAAAGAGCCTAAACCCTACTTAGCCAAATATGCATGTAATGATAGGATCCACTTATTTCTACATAGTAGTGAAACTTGCCAATACAATTCAAATGTATTGACCATTGTGGCTGCAACTTATTATGTTGCAGGTTTGTTTGATGTTAGTGAAGTGTGTTGAATAGGATTACAAGTCTACAACCAACATGATTGCCTGTGGCACTTTGAAGATGAAGGACCCCATGCTATTGTTATATTCTGCTGCATTGTAATGTGATAGCCAAATGAGCTATGTAAGATGTAATGAATTATTTTATTCCTGGTTATAAAGTTGTATTATGACCTTTGTTTCTTGATATTACATCTTAAATGTGGATGCTAGCTATTGATCCAGGGACTAGCATTGTAACCACAGGGATCTCTACCTTATTTAAGGTTGGGAACCTTACACGGGTGGGGCCTGGGCCACGTGGCACCACGCGGCAGCCACATGGGCTCCATGTCACCACGAAAGCCCTCGCGGAAGACAGTGGTCGATGACGACACATGAGAGTGCATAGACCCGCGGGACTAGGCGTGTTCGAATCAGCGCATCGAGGCAGACCTAAAAGAGGTGGCGCCGCTATGGGGTGGTCACCGGAGGAGTGGATGCAATGGCGCACGGCGGCGAAGCTTGCAGGCGATTGAGGTAAGGAGGAAGCAGAGCAAGGGAAAGGAAAAGGAGGGCACCAGGGGACTCATTGCTCACCAGGAGTGCGGTGGTGGCAACGACGAACACGGGGGAGGGGGGCAGAATCACACATGGCGACAGCGACCGAAGTCGGGGAAGGAGGTCCAATTGGGGCGATTGGGGGCTCTCTAGCTTGCGGGCTTCGATGAGAAGACCGATTTGGGCAAGGGGATCACGCTGGTGTGCTCAGACGGACAGGAGGTGGCCAGGAAAGATGGGACACAAGAGATCCTATGAGCTATGGTTTCGGCCAAGCTCAGGAACAACAGGAAGAGGCACTGGGGAAGAGTGAGAGGATAGGGGTGAGCGAGAGGGCGTCATGGCGATCTTATATCCTCCAGAACAGCGGTGGAGTGGGGATCTTGGCGCGACAATGATCAACGGCGGCGGCGCGGGCACACAGCAGTTTATAGCTAGGGAAGGCGACGAGCATTTTGCAGAAACCCCCTAGGAAAAACAGAAAGCAACCCGGGGTGCCTCTCTGCTGAAGGTGTTGTTAAAAACTCTCTGGACTTTTATAAAACATAGGAAACCAACTAGAGGAACTCTAAATTCATGTTATTTTGAATTCTTTTCACCCTTTTGAGTGGTTTGCAATAAATTGGTGCTCCCAAAATACACCAAAATTGCACAAAACTTTGTATAAAATAATTGTGTCTTTCCTTGATCAATTTGGAAGGACCACAAGGCTCATTTGAAATGTTTTGGAGGGATTCAAAATAGATAGCACTCATAGATAGATTTAGGGTTATGAAGGAACAAATCTGAATAGAACTTTTGTCTTACAACCCTCCAATTTGTTGTTTAAGCTCAACCAACTAGTTAAAGGGTATCCAGTACGGATCATTGGAGGAAGGAGCAGTTAATAGAACTAACTTGCTCAAGAACTTGACAACATAGTCATGTGGTGACATGGCAATACTTCTAGTAGACATCAAGAATATCATGAACCACCGATATGTCACTTAGTTCGGGAGGAAACTTGCTTTGGTAATGCAAGCAGACATAGTCTCAAAGTTTCGGCATGAGCTTAACTCTTTGACCGAAGAGAGTGTACCAGAATAGAGGACTTGGCAGCACAAGTGCCCTTTGCTTAATGATAGGGTTAACCAATCGTGCTAAGAATGACACAAATGTCCTTAGAGTTCAAATATTTAAGAATTGCTAAGAATCTCAGATAGCCACATTATTATGAACACGCATCATTCATGGGCATAAACAACTCAGAGGAAGGGTGGGCATCTATGTGTAAGAGCATCACTTCATTAAGAGGGTCATGAAACTCAGCACGACCTCTTAGTATAAAAGGGTGTGATACCTTGAGGTGGAACAAATAGAAGCTAATCAATGCCTCTTGACCTGCAGATTATAACATTTTGACCTGGTCCTAGATATGACAAGGTATTGGAGTTTGTTTCTCCTAGACATCCTGAAATGATTTGTCATGATGGACCACAAGAGTATCTTGCATCGAAAGACACTGATGCACATTTACTACTTGGCTACCAACTGGTAGACAAAGGTCAGAAAACAACAAGGGAAAGGAACATGCTCAGGATAAAATCCAGCGATGTGGATGCATAGATTATCATTCTTCTAAAAACCAATGCAAAGAAAACGGAAAGGTGTGGCAGAGTCATGAGTATAGATGCGAGACTCATGAGGAGTACTATTTTTGTGACCTATTTGGTTCCATTAAGAACATCTTCCATAGCTAGTGGTAGGGGAAGTCCTTAGTTGTCACAACTCAATCGCGACAAAGACCACAAGCTTGAAGGCTATAATTGTAGTACCACCCATCCTGATGTAATGTATGAACGTTAACAACAAGGGTCAAAGGAATGGATCTTGGGTTACAGGCCAGCTTCATGTACAAGATTCACAACACTAGAATCCGACACAATCCGGGATCTTTGGTTCAAATCCAAGGGTTAAAACCCGAGAAAGAAGTAACTACTATTTGAGTGGAACTGCGTACACTGCAAGATAGTAATCACGAGGTAGCTTCTAAGAGAAGAAATACCTTCTGAAGTACCCCAAACAAGTGAAAGTAGGCACACGAGGCAAAAGGGAACCTCGAATCCTAGAACATAACACTATGGAACCAACAATTTAATATTGTGGGCTCATAAGATAGAGAGATCATGATAGAAAGGAATCTCTTAGAATAAGAAAAACAAAGGAAACAAGGAACACACACACAACTCAAGGTCAACTGGTTGAGAAACGACATGCCCAAAAGGCACCTAAGATTTGAAAGACTAGAAGAGATATCAAAACTTTTCAAAGTCAACACAAGATAAGATGACCCAGAGTTAGAGCGATACTAGATAAGGAGTAAAATAAGCATACTAGAGTTTTAGCAAATACTTTTCATCTTTGAAATAGTTTTCACAAGCACTAGACTTAACATCGACAAATAGCAAGGTTTTCCAACAGTCGGTACTGCTGTGATACAAAAACTGTAACACCCCCGGGATCAGGCTAAATAAATCCTAGACCTTAGTCTGACATAAGCTTAACCTTGAGCTCGAGGATATCTAGTGAAGAATCGGTAACATAACAATGACCCTAAGACACAAAATATTATTCCAGCAAGCTCATAACTGAGCAAAGAACCAAATTATTACAAGCATAGGTCACTGACCACAAACATCAAACAACAGAAGGAAAAATATGCTATTAAGTATAGCAAACTTAACAAATGGCCTAAGAGGTCTGGAACATAATGATGACGTCCCAGCCCATAGATTCCAGGCTGTCGGCCGAGAACCCCAAGCTACTTGTCATTGTCGATGTCGTACCAAATTTGTTTTCAGGGGAACACTTACTCTGCTACAAAAGTATCAACAAAGCAAGGGTCAGTACAGGGTGTACTCAGCAAGACTTATGCCTAGTGGGTCTATTTTGCATAAAGCTATCTTTGTTTGTAAACAAGAGGAAGAAGAAGCTCGTCTAATCAGAATATTTTAAATGGGGATAAGAGATAGGCATATCCAAAGTATTGATCATCATCTTTTGATATCCACCAAGTCATCATCATCACCTATCAACTAGGATCACCCCCTCGTACCCATGAGGAAGCATCCTTAAGCACACGTTGATCTGCCAAGTTTTACGATTAGGTTAATGTTCTCTATGATCAGCATGTCCATTCCCAAATCATCCATAACCGCAGACACGTCTTCTCGAAAATATTAATACCATGTAGGTATGTACAACTTTACCCACACATACCAACCGACTCTTAATGCCACTATAGATTAGCCCTCTTCCTTGGAAGGCCGGCAGAGGGTGGTTGGACACGAGCATTACCTTGCTTTCACCAAGACCATGAGTCATGCCCTAGGGATGGTTCCACCGTAACGGGTCAAATCCTAAAGCCAATCGCTATAGATGTGAGGCGAGGTTGGTTTACCAGGGGCGCTATCTCCCCCAAGCAGCCGTGGCCACGCTTCCCTACCTATTATGATGCACCTCCTTCTCCTCCTCTTTCGAAAACGTTTTCAATGCGTATGCCAAATTTAAAGCCCAAACTATGTGACTCATGGAATCTACTAGGCAAGTTAGTCAACCGAGGGGTTCCCAAGCCCCATGTGGATGTACGCTCATCTTGGTTCAAGAGGCAAGAACTCGGTTCCTAGTGGTGGCGAGCATGGGACTACAAAAACCACATCTCACTATGGCCTCCCATACAAGCCTTAGCATGTTTGAACTCATATCACCTCTAATCTCATCTCATCATGTTCTCATGTCATACTAGATTCTCTGCATCTCATACATCTTCTAGATGAACTAGACTCAAGAGCTAAGCATGGCTAAGCGGGACATAGATATAAGCTCTAGCAGTGCACATAAGCCAAACCTAGTTATGCTAGGAGTAGTGGATTAGGTAATATAAGTTCAAAAGGAGCAATGCAATAGATAGGATATTCTATCTATCGATAAAATACCACAGTAGAATCATATGCATCATGGCAAGAATTGAAATGCATTTGAAACCATAGGATTGTATAATTATGGGGCTATGCTTTCCTTTGCTTGTTGATAACCAATAAGCAGAGCTTTGAACATCTGGTACTTGACTTGGTTATAGTTGGTCAAGTATTGTTCGTCGATCTTCGATGGTGTTGATTGATGACTTCAAGTGCATAGATCGTTTGTAGCTAGTTTCAAAATAAAGATATCGATCCCACAGGGAGCGGGAGTTCTGAAGTTTAATAACTGTTGAATTAAATACTGAAATAGTAATGCTAAATAATGTTCTAAGTAACAAGATAAAATGCGAGTTTTGTGTAAAAATGTATTTTTTGGTTTTGTATAAGAGAACAATAAGTAAAGTAAAACAAACTAAATACAAAACGTAAGTATCGCGTATAAAATAGATATGAAACTCCAATGGGAAAAAGTGTTCTCAAGGAGTAGCGGATACGCCTCTAGCATTCTTAAGGGTTTAAGGTAAAGATTATTATCATGAACATTCTCAACTATGTATGTGTGGGAGGAACTCCATAATTGGACGAATATGCAGCAACCACTGCTCACATCATCCTCATAACCACAGCAGACAAGTAATCGACATCAATCGAATTACTGTGCTATTAAGGGATTTTATCCCATAGGATGTATCCCGTGGCATGGACAATGTTTCATGAGTTTCCTCAGTTCCCAAATTGATACGTAAGGGGTGCTAACATATTTATAGTCACCGTAAGTGCTAGCACACTTCCGTCTACCAACAAGTAGTTCCCTCCATCAAGTCCCCACAAGAGGCAAATATTGAGAGGTCGGCTTCTCTCAACATCAAGATGAAGACGATCTAACTCATAGTCACATCAATGAATATCATAATAAACTTTATCTTATTTCAATCTCCTGCTAGGGTTTCTCCATCTCCCCAAGAACTAATGATCTACTCAGATATGGAGGCAATCAACACATAGAAAAGACAATGGAATCTATCATAGATGAATAGTACTTGTATAAATCTACAGTGAGTATGGAAATTACAACAAGATCTAGACAAGATGTAGATGAGATGGATGGAGTTGGTGGTGATGCAGCGGTTGATGATGAAGATCGATGCCTTAGCCTCCCGGATCTGCGTAGGGTGAATATGGATCCCCGGTGGATGAGTTCCCCCTCCAGATCCCTTCCGAAGGTGAGGTTTCTATGATTTCCGGTCGTTCTGTATGTCGTCTCTCTGATCTGATTGCTCGGGGTGAAATTATTTGAAGAGGCGGTGGCGGAGGAAACTATACGCGGTAACTATCTGTAAGGTTCCCAACCTTTAATAAGGTAGAGATCCCTGTGTTTACAATGCTAGTCCCTGGATCAATAGCTAGCATCCACAGTTAAGATGTAATATCAAGAAACAAAGGTCATAATACAACTTTATAACCAGGAATAAAATAAGTTATTACATCTTACATAGCTCATTTGACTATTACATTACATTGCATCAGAATATCTATAAACATGGGGTCCTTCATCTTCAAAGTGCCACAGGCAGACATGTTGGTTGTAGACTTTGTAATCCTAATCAACATACTTCACTAAATCAAACAAACCTGCAACATAACAAGTTACAGCCACAAGGGTCAATACATTTGAATTGTATTGGCAAGTGATACTATGGTAGTATAGTGGAGTCTATCATCTATATGCATTTGGCTAAGTGGAGCTTAGGCTTGCATTGCTCAAAATAGATTTTTCCTTATCATTTGAAAACACTAAGTTTTTGTTTGGCAAAAATCACCCAAGGCATCTACCAATCAAAGATTGAAGATCCTTTAACCCTTGTTCAACCACAAGTTTTTAACTTAGAAATTTGGATGATGAGATTCTTGATAGCTTCCATGTCTTGATGCTCAAATTGTCCTTTGCCAGGGACATGGCTAAGTACTTAGATTTTTCACTCTGCAGAGGTGGTGCACTTTCCCCACAAGACTTGGTTTCACCAAGCCAAGATCTTTCAGAAGCCTTCCCTTAGACCAGAATGGACGCGCTCCAACCTATCAATCCCCTACCACCAACTATCCATTTGGCTAAGTTATTGCAACCTATATGATCCAGGCAGAGCCCATATTGCCAAGTGGCTGTACTTGAAGCTTCTCAACATTTGACATCTCAAATCTGTTTGTTCCTGGGTGGCCATCCACAAGTGAGATACACAAGGTTCACCAGTCCCCTGGCCTTGTGTAACCACTCAACACAAACCATTCCTTCCATTCCACCCAGGTGATTCATTCACTTAGTTGTTTTATTAAACAAAACTCAAGTCCTCAGACTTAGAAATTTTTCCATAGCATGAATATATATTCCACCCTTGTTTTCTATTAGCTAAGCTAAGCATGATAGTAGTAGGGATCTTTAACTTAGGAAATTCTACTAAGGTTTCATCTACTAGGATTTCCCATAGCATGGTTTATACTTAGCAAAATTCCATGCAAGTCCTACTTAGAAATATCACTAATGCATAGTGAAAAATAATGGGTCAAAGTATGAAGCATCACTTGCCTTTTTGGTAAAGTATAAGTTCACTCCTTGTCCTTGCTACAATCACACTCTTCAAGTCACTACAATTCAATCAAGCAAGGCACAATTTCAATCTACCATTCAAGCAATTCATCACATAAAATCATAGAAACAAGATAATGCATGCAAGCATGCCAAAGATTGTTTTATTTGAAAAAGTGGTTTCTAAAGGTTTACAAACATTTGAAAACACCTAATGGTCATTTTATAAAGTGGCAAAGTCATTTGCAAAAGGTTTCACTTTATAAACCATTTTTAAAACAAGGTATCATTTTATGTGGTGTAGAAATGTTTTTAATAAGGCATTAATCTATAGGGTTCACAATATATATTTTCAAACCATAAAACTTTGTGTTTAGGGTCATAGATTTTATTTCCAAAACATTTCTCAAAGGTTTTCTTACAAAACCATTTTTAATAAATAAACCATATTTTCATTTGACTAGAATTGGTTTAAATCCAAGATTCATTCTTTTGTTTCACCAAATACATTTTTGAATCCACAAAGTGTTTCCTATGGTCAGTAGGTTCAAAACACTCCATTTGCCAAAGATTTTATCCCCAAAATCATTTTTGAACAATTTTTATATCCTAAACAAGCATACATAAGTTTCTGCAAAAACAAACATTTTACCAGAAGCTTTTTACTAAACAAATGGCATAGTTCGTTAGGGCTTGTCTTGCTGATTCCATTGATATAAAATTTGCAAACTTTGGACGTGTGGTTTGAAAGTTATGAATTTTACAAGTTTGAATAAGTAATAGAACATTTTCTGGCTTTTATAACAGCTCTAGGCCACGTGTCTGTTTCTGATTGGACAAAAATGGTTCGCACGGATCGGTCGGCGTGGAGCGTTAGATCTAACTAAAAATGTGCGGCACAGATGGACGCGTACCCCTTCGATTGGATCTAATCCTAGCCAGATGATTCGCATCCTATGGCTCCTGACACCCTAACCAAAACCCGGCGGCGCTCAACGGTGGCTGGCGGCGGCGACATTCTTTGGCGATACTCTGACGGCTCTGAAGCGAGGGAGAGGACAGATATGTTCATCAGGTTCGCCGTGGTATTCTGGTGCTCAACATGGTCGTAGGAGAGCAGGGGGTGCACGGGGGCGACGGTAATTTCTCGTCGGAGGAGCTTCTGGCGACGGGTGTTCCCGGATGCTGACAAAGGCGACGCTATGGGTCACGCCAGAGAGAAAAGAAGGTGTGGTTAGACGCGCAAGGTTGTGGTGAGTGCTCGTATGCGAAAGAGGGGAAGAGGGGCGGTCAGACACTACCTGGGGAACTCGCCGGAGGAGGAGCAGACGGTGGTGCTGTTCTGTTGTCGACGATGCCAATGCTGGGTCAAGCCTTGGTAAGCGAGGCTACCGGGAGGTTCGCCTGGAGGTGGGGAGAAATCTCGGCGCACGGGGAGCAAGGGGGCTGGCGGCGGAATCGCCATGTTGTTCGTCGGAGACAGGGAGGTTGTCGCAAGCAATGCGGGCAGCCTGAGTGCAGAGAGGGTCGGGCGAGAGAGGGGAAAGAGAGAGGGAACGCAGGCAACTTAGTACGTGTGATCGCGGGGTTGAATTGCTGAGGCATTGACGCGAATTTACGCGAGCGATTATAGCCAGAAACGGCCGGCGAGGTGAGGGGAAGGAACGGGTCCGCGGGTTGAAGACGCTGACGAGGCAGGTGGGGTTCGCTTGTCGGCTTAAGAGAGAAAAGGAAGGTGGGTCCATGCAGTCAGCGACGCTGTGGGTTTTTCCTGCGGTGAGAAAACGTTTCAGGGAGAGAGGGGTGAGGTAGGCTGCGAGTGGGCTTAGCTGGGCTGAGCAGATGGGCTGAGTCCTTTTCATATTTTTTTGTTCAGATACTTTTTCCTTTTTCCATTTCTTATTTCTGTATTGATTTTGTTTTGTCTATTCAAACATCTATTTGAATTCAAACCTCTCTCAAATTTTGTGTGGGTTTAAACACTGGTTAGTATTGTTTTCTGAAATCATTTTTAGAATAAATATCTTATTCTTTTTAGGGTCCTTTAATTATTTAAATTAGGCCTTTTCATTACTTCATATAAGATTTAGAATATTTTTAATCCCTATTTAAATTTCACTCTTCCACAAAACCTTTTCAGTAAGTTTTTATTTGTTTAGTTGGTTCAAATAATTCATCTTGAACTATTTGGAAAGTATTTAATATGATTTATTAATCATTTAAGATTGGGCATTTGTTTTAATTCCAATGGAATTTAATGTAGTTTTAATTCCCAAATTTTTATTTGGAGGTTTTTATTTTATTTAAGTTGATTAAACAACTTTTATTCCACTTGGGTAAATTCCAAATATCATTTTCTCATGTATTCTTATTTAGAGATTTGTCTTTATTAAGATAGGGATAGAATGGTTATTTCCATTTTATTTTATTTGGAATATTCTTTATCCTTTTATTTTATTTGGATTGGGATTATATTCACTCCATTTACTTAATGGATTAGGCAAAGATTTGATTTGGTCTTTAAATATTCTTTATTTAATATTTTTATCTTTGTCTTATAAAATCCATATCTTTTTATTTATAGATCCAAACTTGGTGATTCCAATTTGTGAAATCTTACTTATTATTTGTTTATCCTTTTAAATATCTTTTAGGATTATTTGCTCACCAATTGGTATGGGTTTCTTGATAGGTTCTTTATTAGCTTTGGGAATTCAATTTCTTATCTTATTAAATTCATAAGATTTTATCCATGGTTCCAAATTGAGTGAAACCAATTTCTATGGTCTTATATTATTTCTGTTTGTCTTTCTTGATCATTTGTGAATGTTTGTTGATCATTATATGGATCAAATCCATGGATTTGGAGATACTTGGAAATGATTTTTATTCCATTAGGGTTTAGGGTTTGGATTTATTTTCCAAATGTTTAAATTTCCAGATACATTCATTGAGGAATGCAATTCTCTTGATTTGGATTTTGTTGAATTCAATCTTTAACCAAAGTTTGTTCAAGATGGGATTTTAAGTTTCCATTTAGAAACAAAAGTTTCTTTTCACCCTGATTTTCAACAAAATTTTTTTTTTTTTTTCACATAACAAGATTTGGAAAATCTTGGGATGTGATAGGCTACCACCCTTAAAATAAATCTCGTCCCAAGATTTGGGGAGGCTAGGGTTACAAGTTGGCTCAAAAGCAACTAGGGTACTACCACCCTTAAAATTTCCAACTAGATTACATCTTGTCTTACTTGCGATCTTGGTGTAACTTTCCTGGACAGAGGTTTGCATAGTGGCCTAGCTCCTTGCATTTGAAACATGTGATAAGGTTGAGGTCTTGAGGTGGCTTCTCTGGACAATATGATGCATAATGTACTAACTTTTTGCAGTGGTTGCACATCACTTGGCTAATATCCTTCCTCATCTTGGGTTTCACTAGCTTTTGTTTGTCTCCTTGGCCCTTCTTCTTTTCTGGGCATTCACTGGCATAGTGTCCCATCTCTTTGCAATTGTAACATTGCACATGGCTTTTGTCCTTCTTTTTCTTGGGTTTCTCCAAAGCTAAGAGTGCTTCTAGTTCATGTTCTTCATATGTTATCTTATAGGTAGGAATGTCTACTGGTTTCTTTGACCTTCTATTGCTCCTTGGATAATTCATATGCCTCTTGTTTGGTCCTTTAAATTGGGTCATATTGCATGGAGGCACAAGTGGAGATTTTCCTTTGTCTTCATCCTTCTTGGTAGACTTGGCTCTCTTTTGATAGTCTGCAATCAGTTGTTGCACTCCACCTTGTTTCCTTTGTTGAATTATGGAATAGATGGGGCATTGGATAGGGACATGATTATTTCCTTCACATAGGTAACAAGTAACTTGAGATGTGGGGCATTGGTTTGTTGGATGTTTATTTTCACAATTGGGGCATTGATCTCCATGCTCCTTGGAAGTGTGATCCTTGTCTCCACAAATATTGCAAGCTTGGGTTCCTCCTAGAATAACATCTTTGTCATCCTTGTTATCATAAACTCCTTGGGAAGAGTTTTCTCCCATGTTGATCATTTGAGTAACCAATCCTTGCAACAATTGGGATTGAAGTTTCAAAATCCTTTGTATGGCTGGGTCTAGTCTATTGTTGTTGGTTAAAAGCTGAGTTGTCGCTTGGCTCAACTGGGTTTGGTTTGCTAGTAGTTGTTCTCTCATGTGCATCTCTTGGTTGTTGTTGTCATCATCCTTGATGTTGGAGTCTCTTGGAGAAGTCATCTGTTTGGGTTGGATTGGGATTAGAATAGGCAAAAGATTTTCTAAGGAAATAATTCTAATCACACACATCACAATTCACACAAGCAAGGTGCAAGCAATCACAACCAAACATTCCACTCAAACAACAAGTTTCAAGCATATTTTTAGGCAACCAAAAATATTTTTGTTACACCACATAAGTTGGTGGGTTTGACTTAAACAAAATATGGTGGTCCATCTATATGGTTCACTTGTGGTCTTTCCATCCTTCTTAGTTGATTCTTCTTGCATGAGATCAAGGTTTCCATGGAAAAACTCTTGGTCACAAAACTTCAAAGGTGATGATGGCTCCTTCTAAGTTGTGTTTCCTTAGTCTCCAAATCTTGAGCAAGATTTCTTGTCTCACTTGTCCTTAGTGATATCCAAGATTGAAGTCCTTGGTGAAAATGCTGAAGATGTTGAAGTCATTAGAGTTGAAGATGTTGAAGTCATTAGAGTTGAAGATGTTGAAGTCATTAGAGTTGATGAAGTCCTTAGCTCATGGTGAAGTCTTTGGCCATGGGGTAGGCTTTTTCCATCAAGTTTGAAATAGATGAGATGTAGAATCAAAACCAAAATGGTTGAGAAAAGAGTTTACAAGATTGTTTGTAAATAAGTTTTGGAACAAATATAACTCCTATTTTTCTAAGGGGTTTTGTCCAATCGTAGGGTTACAAATCCTACAGGCAACACAATGCTCTGATACCATCTGTAAGGTTCCCAACCTTTAATAAGGTAGAGATCCCTGTGTTTACAATGCTAGTCCCTGGATCAATAGCTCGCATCCACAGTTAAGATGTAATATCAAGAAACAAAGGTCATAATACAACTTTATAACCAGGAATAAAATAAGTTATTACATCTTACATAGCTCATTTGGCTATTACATTACATTGCAGCAGAATATCTATAAACATGGGGTCCTTCATCTTCAAAGTGCCACAGGCAGACATGTTGGTTGTAGACTTTGTAATCCTAATCAACACACTTCACTAAATCAATCAAACCTGCAACATAACAAGTTACATCCACAAGGGTCAATACATTTGAATTGTATTGGCAAGTGATACTATGGTAGTATAGTGGAGTCTATCATCTATATGCATTTGGCTAAGTGGAGCTTAGGCTTGCATTGCTCAAAATAGATTTTTCCTTATCATTTGAAAACACTAAGTTTTTGTTTGGCAAAAATCACCCAAGGCATCTACCAATCAAAGATTGAAGATCCTTTAACCCTTGTTCAACCACAAGTTTTTAACTTAGAAATTTGGATGATGAGATTCTTGATAGCTTCCATGTCTTGATGCTCAAATTGTCCTTTGCCAAGGACATGGCTAAGTACTTAGATTTTTCACTCTGCAGAGGTGGTGCACTTTCCCCACAAGACTTGGTTTCACCAAGACAAGATCTTTCAGAAGCCTTCCCTTAGACCAGAATGGACGCGCTCCAACCTATCAATCCCCTACCACCAACTGTCCATTTGGCTAAGTTATTGCAACCTATATGATCCAGGCAGAGCCCATATTGCCAAGTGGCTGCACTTGAAGCTTCTCAACATTTGACATCTCAAATCTGTTTGTTCCTGGGTGGCCATCCACAAGTGAGATACACAAGGTTCACCAGTCCCCTGGCCTTGTGTAACCACTCAACACAAACCATTCCTTCCATTCCACCCAGGTGATTCATTCACTTAGTTGTTTTATTAAACAAAACTCAAGTCCTCAGACTTAGAAATTTTTCCATAGCATGAATATATATTCCACCCTTGTTTTCTATTAGCTAAGCTAAGCATGATAGTAGTAGGGATCTTTAACTTAGGAAATTCTACTAAGGTTTCATCTACTAGGATTTCCCATAGCATGGTTTATACTTAGCAAAATTCCATGCAAGTCCTACTTAGAAATATCACTAATGCATAGTGAAAAATAATGGGTCAAAGTATGAAGCATCACTTGCCTTTTTGGTAAAGTATAAGTTCACTCCTTGTCCTTGCTACAATCACACTCTTCAAGTCACTACAATTCAATCAAGCAAGGCACAATTTCAATCTACCATTCAAGCAATTCATCACATAAAATCATAGAAACAAGATAATGCATGCAAGCATGCCAAAGATTGTTTTATTTGAAAAAGTGGTTTCTAAAGGTTTACAAACATTTGAAAACACCTAATGGTCATTTTATAAAGTGGCAAAGTCATTTGCAAAAGGTTTCACTTTATAAACCATTTTTAAAACAAGGTATCATTTTATGTGGTGTAGAAATGTTTTTAATAAGGCATTAATCTATAGGGTTCACAATACATGTTTTCAAACCATAAAACTTTGTGTTTAGGGTCAGAGATTTTATTTCCAAAACATTTCTCAAAGGTTTTCTTACAAAACCATTTTTAATAAATAAACCATATTTTCATTTGACTAGAATTGGTTTAAATCCAAGATTCATTCTTTTGTTTCACCAAATACATTTTTGAATCCACAAAGTGTTTCCTATGGTCAGTAGGTTCAAAACACTCCATTTGCCAAAGATTTTATCCCCAAAATCATTTTTGAACAATTTTCATATCCTAAACAAGCATACATAAGTTTCTGCAAAAACAAACATTTTACCAGAAGCTTTTTACTAAACAAATGGCATAGTTGGTTAGGGCTTGTCTTGCTGATTCCATTGATATAAAATTTGCAAACTTTGGACGTGTGGTTTCAAAGTTATGAATTTTACAAGTTTGAATAAGTAATAGAACATTTTCTGGCTTTTATAACAGCTCTAGGCCACGTGTCTGTTTCTGATTGGACAAAAATGGTTCGCACGGATTGGTCGGCGTGGAGCGTTAGATCTAACTAAAAATGTGCGGCACAGATGGACGCGTACCCCTTCGATTGGATCTAATCCTAGCCAGATGATTCGCATCCTACGGCTCCTGACACCCTAACCAAAACCCGGCGGCGCTCAACGGTGGCTGGCGGCGGCGACGCGCTGCTGGCGATGCTACGGCGGCTACAGGAAGCGAGGGAGAGGACGGATATGTTCATCGGGTTCGCCGTGGTATTCTGGTGCTCAACGTGGTCGTAGGAGAGCAGGGGGTGCATGGGGGCGACGGTGATTTCTCGTCGGAGGAGCTTCTGGCGACGGGTGTTCCCGGATGCTGACAAAGGCGACGCTATGGGTCACGCCAGAGAGAAAAGAAGGTGTGGTTAGACGCGCAAGGTTGTGGTGAGTGCTCGTATGCTAAAGAGGGCAAGAGGGGCGGTCAGACACTACCTGGGGAACTCGCCGGAGGAGGAGCAGACGGTGGCGCTGTTCTGTTGTCGACGATGCCGATGCTGTGGGTCAAGCGCGAGTAAGCTGAGGCTACTGGGAGGTTCGCCTGGAGGTGGGGAGAAATCTCGGGCGCACCAGGGAGCAAGGGGGGGCGTGGGCTGGCCGGAATCGCCGCGGTTGTTCGTCGGAGACAGGGAGGTTGTCGCAAGCAATGCGGGCAGCCTGAGTGCAGAGAGGGTCGGGCGAGAGAGGGGAAAGAGAGAGGGAACGCAGGCAACTTAGTACGTGTGATCGCGGGGTTGAATTGCTGAGGCATTGACGCGAATTTACTGTGACGATTATAGCCGAAACGGCCAAGCAGGTGAGGGGAAGGAACGGGTCCGCGGGTTGAAGACGCTGACGAGGCAGGTGGGGTCCGCTTGTCGGCTTAAGAGAGAAAAGGAAGGTGGGTCCATGCAGTCAGCGACGCTGTGGGTTTTTCCTGCGGTGAGAAAATGTTTCAGGGAGAGAGGGGTGAGGTGGGCTGCGAGTGGGCTTAGCTGGGTTGAGCAAATGGGCTGAGTCCTTTTCATATTTTTTTGTTCAGATACTTTTTCCTTTTTCCATTTCTTATTTCTGTATTGATTTTGTTTTGTCTATTCAAACATCTATTTGAATTCAAACCTCTCTCAAATTTTGTGTGGGTTTAAACACTGGTTAGTATTGTTTTCTGAAATCATTTTTAGAATAAATATCTTATTCTTTTTAGGGTCCTTTAATTATTTAAATTAGGCCTTTTCATTACTTCATATAAGATTTAGAATATTTTTAATCCCTATTTAAATTTCACTCTTCCACAAAACCTTTTCAGTAAGTTTTTATTTGTTTAGTTGGTTCAAATAATTCATCTTGAACTATTTGGAAAGTATTTAATATGATTTATTAATCATTCAAGATTGGGTATTTGTTTTAATTCCAATGGAATTTAATATAGTTTTAGTTCCCAAATTTTTATTTGGAGGTTTTTATTTTATTTAAGTTGATTAAACAACTTTTATTCCACTTGGGTAAATTCCAAATATCATTTTCTCATGTATTCTTATTTAGAGATTTGTCTTTATTAAGATAGGGATAGAACGGTTATTGCCATTTTATTTTATTTGGAATATTCTTTATCCTTTTATTTTATTTGGATTGGGATTATATTCACTCCATTTACTTAATGGATTAGGCCAAGATTTGATTTGGTCTTTAAATATTCTTTATTTAATATTTTTATCTTTGTCTTATAAAATCCATATCTTTTTATTTATAGATCCAAACTTGGTGATTCCAATTTGTGAAATCTTACTTATTATTTGTTTATCCTTTTAAATATCTTTTAGGATTATTTGCTCACCAATTGGTATGGGTTTATTGATAGGTTCTTTATTAGCTTTGGGAATTCAATTTCTTATCTTATTAAATTCATAAGATTTTATCCATGGTTCCAAATTGAGTGAAACCAATTTCTATGGTCTTATATTATTTTTGTTTGTCTTTCTTGATCATTTGTGAATGTTTGTTGATCAATTTTTATATGGATCAAATCCATGGATTTGGAGATACTTGGAAATGATTTTTATTCCATTAGGGTTTAGGGTTTGGATTTATTTTCCAAATGTTTAAATTTCCAGATACATTCATTGAGGAATGCAATTCTCTTGATTTGGATTTTGTTGAATTCAATCTTTAACCAAAGTTTGTTCAAGATGGGATTTTAAGTTTCCATTTAGAACCAAAAGTTTCTTTTCACCCTGATTTTCAACAAAAAAATTTTTTTTTTATTTTTTTTTCACATAACAAGATTTGGAAAATCTTGGGATGTGACACTATACGGCCGGAAAAATATTCCCGCCGTCTAGTTGGTCGTTAAAGCCACTGCTTCCTGCGATCGCCTCGGGTTTTCTTCTGGTGTTATTTATATTTCCCAAATTAGCGATTTGCTCTGTTTTTGACTCCTTTTCGCTCCAATATAACTGGTCCAAGAATTGTGTCCATTGTATCCATCATTTGTCCTGATCCTAGTGAAAATAGACATAAAAGATGCATGCGAATACCGTAAAATACCAAGATCCTACCACTACAGTGCAAAATAATAATATAAAACATGATGCAAATATGCACTCATCATTGATCTTGGTCTTCGATCTCGATATTGTATTCTACCAAATAAGAACCAAATGGCGGGAATAAAGGAAAACAATCAATACATAGCATCGATGCAATGCTCAAGCAATGATGATGATATGACAAGTTAAATTTTATTGTAATGTAACCCTAAAAACATGCTTGGCAATTTAAACAGGGTCCGAGGGTGCAAACCCTAGAACAGGGGGAACCTCGAAGTCACCTGCGAGGGTTCACTTTGTTCTCTAATTAAACTTGTAGTTAAAGTTGTTTAACAGTGCATGATTTTGATGCTATGATATAGATCTCATTTTTTGAACACTTTGATATATTATACATATTTTCTGACTTAAAATGAATTATTTATTGATTTTACAAGATTTAAACCAATTTTTGAAATTATTAAACCAATTAAGTTGAATTACTCCACCATGCCTACGTCAACACATCATCATCTCACCCTAAACCTAACTCTTTTCTCACCGCACAGGCATCTAGCCACTGAGGCTGACGGGTGGGGCCTGGGCCACACAGGCACCACGCGGCAGCCACGCGGGCACCATGTCACCAAGACGCGCGGCACGACAGACGGTGGCCAACGACGATGCATGAGAGCGTGTGGGGATGTGGGACTAGGCGTGTTCGAATCAGCGCATCAGGGTGGACCTAAAAGAGGCGATGCATCTACGAGGTGGTCACCGGAGTAGTGGTTGCAATAGCGCACGGCGGTGAATCTTGCAGGCAATTGAGGTGGGGGGAAACTAGAGCAAGGGAAGGAAAAGGAGGGCACCAGAGGACTCAGTGGCTTACCAAGAGCGCGGTGGTGGCGACGACGAACTCGAGGGAGGCCGGAATCACCCATGGAAATGGCGGCCGGAGTCAGGGAAGGAGGGTCCAATTGGGACGATTGGGGGCTCTCCAGCTTGCGGGCTTTGACGAGAAGAGCGAGTTGGGCAAGGGGATCATGCTGGTTTGCTCAGACGGACGGGAGGTGGTCGGGAACGACGGGGCACCAGAGATCTTGTGAGCTAGGATTTCGGCCAAGCTTAGGAACAAGAGGGAGAGGCGCTGGGGAAGAGTGAGAGGATAGGGGTGAGCGAGAGGGTGTCGTGGCGATCTTATGTCCCCCAGAACAGCGGAGAAGTGGGGATCTTGGCATGGCGACGATCGACGGCGGCGGCGCGGGCACGCAACAACTTCCAGCTAGGGAAGATGACGAGAATTTTGCAGAACCCCCCCCCCCCTAGGAAAGATAGAAAGCAACCCGGGGTGCCTCTCTGCTGAAGGTTTTGTTAAAAACTCCCTAGACTTTTCTAAAATAGAGGAAAACAGCTAGAGGAACTCTAAATTCATTTTATTTTGAATTCTTTTCACCCTTTTGAGTGGTTTGCAATAATTTGGTGCTCCCAAAATACACCAAACTTGCACAAAACTTTGTATAATCTTTCCTTGATTAATTTGGAAGGACCACAAGGCTCATTTGAAATGTTTTGGAGGGATTCAAAATAGATAACACTCATAGATAGATTTAGGGTTCTGCTTTATTCTTATTTGCATGCATTCTTACATATGATGCCCATGAATGCACAAACCACCCTAATTAATATTTAACTAAAACTGGGGTGTTACACTGGATGTGCCAATTAATGAATTATGTACACAATGGTTCAAAGTGAGTTAAGCGCGGTCATTGGAGTTCAACATGAAGACACTAGTATCGATTCAGTAAAGTTTGAATCGAGAGCTTCATAGTCAGGGTTGCTTCCGAAGCCACCAAGAACGCAACATGCCATGCCAGGCAGTAGATGGGTCCTAACGGACAATTGGGCACAAGTAATGGAGGGTCAGAAACTTCACATTCCACTAGCTAGCCTTGCTGGTAGGATGCAATCATATGCCATCGGCATTCCCTGGTATTAGCTCAGCCACAGAGGCAAATCGGATTAGCTCCTATGTTAAGGTTGTAACCCATCCAAGACATGGGGGCGCACTTGATCCAACCCAAAGTCCATGCTCGAAATTTCTTACGAGCATTCAACATTCAGCAAACTCGATTAGTCGATAAACCGACAGAACAGTCTTAGGGTGACCTCTATGTTGGGGATATGCTAAATGGGTATCACCATTCCATGTCTCTAATTCGGTTAACCCGGGTGGTCCATAGTTGGTATCAAGGCCTATGGCCTGCTAGGCGGCCCAGTTAGATGGATCCAGAAGGGAGGCCCATCCTAGATAAAGGAAGGATGGAGTCACCAACATACTCGCAGCCTTGGAGTGCAAGACACAAAGACTAGTTAGTACTAGTGTAGGACTCTGTAACCTGTCCAGCTGGGACTTTTCCCTATAACCCTAGGATATGGCGCCTTTATAAGCTGGACCTCTGGGAGCCTTTAGGGCATCGATTTACACACCTCGCATAGCGAACCAATCCCTGTAACTCGGCGTATTGCCCTTATAGTGATTTATAGCAGGAGTAGGGTTCTGCCATTGTAGTGGGACCTAAGCCTGGGTAAGCTGTGTTACCTCGTACCACCAACTTTCCGCCTCCCCCCACATCTGTAAACACGCACTTTGAGGACCCCTCCATGGCGTACTCGTCGGCAATACCATGACAGTTCGTTCCCACCATGGGGAAAGAGGCGCTTCAAGATCTACAACAAGCGAGGTCCAAGCTCTTTGCAGGAATTGGCAAAACCATAGCCATTGGACATGTTATCTTTTCCGGCAATGTTCTGATCGTCCCTCCTGACGAGTTCTAGATCCCGGCAAAGACAAACCCCACCCGCTTCTTGATCTTCCCAATCGGGGACATCCACCTCTTCATCAGCAAAACTGACTCGAGCGCTAGTTTCCTGGAAGTCGGAGGATCATCAAGGCCCAGATGGACCGCCTCCGGGCAGGACACATTCGTAGAAGGATCGAAGTCGGATCTCTCTATAGAGTTTGCCGACTTAAATCAAAAAAATCATGGCCCACCCAAACCACCCTTGTGTAGCATATAATGGTGGAAGATCACTGCAAATCCGCTGGGTTAACCTGTGCGTCTGGAAAGCAGCAATCGCACTTCGTCGGTGTCGTGACCATCTTCGATCTGGCCCATTGCATTTAGAGAGAGGGTGAAGGCCCTCGGTATTACCTTGCCAGATGGCTCCGGATATGGGCCAACTTGGAGGGATACCCAAACGATGATGTAATCTACCACTTCGTCGAAGGGCTTACGCGTGACACACTTCTCCGGCATGCGCTCAGGAGAAAACAAGCCACAGGGACCCTTACTTTCGAGCAGATGGTCAACACAGTTAACGGTTTTGCTGCTACTAATGACGTGGCCTAGTCCGGTCCTATCGCCTTACCTAGGCCACCGCCGCCTCCGCCGCCGCCCAATGGTCCCGCTTCCTCGTCATCGGCCTCCTCCATTGACAAAGCTCCCGCACCCTTCGACTTTGTTTTGGACGCACTTTACACCGACATTAGCATGGACTCGAAGGAGATGGACGTTAACTCGGAAGATCTAGACTCTGCCATGAAGGAGATGGAGGACGAGATCAATTGTGAGGAGCAGGTCGACAAGGTTGTCACTTCCCATCAGGTGCTAGTCGCCATCGGGCGTGTGATGGAAGAAGAACAAACCGGAGCAGCTCCGCCTAAGCCGTAGGACACCGGGAAAGGACCAGCCGATAATGCTGACAATGCTCAGGAAAAGGCCATGCCCCTTCTGATATCCCAGCGCAATAGCCGCAGGAAATTGCCATCAGCCCAAGCAGCGCCAATCCTCCGAATCTGCCACCACCACCATCTACGTCTCCGGCTGCCCAAATCACTCCACTTGATAGAGTGATGTACGACAATTTGCTCGTCGAGCCTATGGCTGTGGCCCATATACAGAATGTTGTCTAGCTCGATGAGAAATGCCAGCAACTACTGGAGGAAGCACATGCCATCGCGGAGCAAGGCGCAAATTTGGATCGAGATCTGGCCAAGGCATAGAAATCGATTGAGGCGGCTAGATCCATGGAGGCCGAGTATAAGACTCTGCTCGAGCAGCCGAAGAGCAAGAAATCTATGGCTTGCATTGTCAACAACGCAACTTGGGGTGGGATCCTTTGAAGCCGACACAAGCAAAGCCATAGATTGACAAAGATGGAAAGAAAGTCATGCCCACACTCTCCCTCAACTTGGCCGTCACCAAGACTCTACTTGAGCAGGATAGATCGCCCGCAGCTATGGAATTGGTCTATGACCTTGTCTCCAAGGCGGTCAAACATCAGGAAAAGGCCACCTCTCAGAGGCTCGAGTCTGGCCCTGCATATTGTCAGTCTAGCGCACCCAAGCAGCATAGGGCAAGATCTCCGCACGATGTCGGATCTCAGACGGGTTCATTGAAACGAAGACAGAGGGATGCATGCAACATGACCGACCTTATCCCCACATCCTCACACCATGGAGGCAAGGATCACCCTCGTCACTCGCCTCGACATTCCCGGAATCACGAAGACCCAAAGGCTCACCATCGCACGAGCATGCCTCCACCTAGACGCCCCCAGGGCGGCATTGTCATTCGCTACAATGTGGAGCAGCCTCGGCATGACGGAGAGTGCAGTGGCAACCACGGGCATAGGAGAAGGTCGCACCATGACCCTCTATGTTCTACAAGCAACCACGATAGGCATGAGGGTTCATAGGAGGGAAATAGCAAGAAGGCTAACCCACCGCCACCTCCGTCTCCGTCGCCACCTAGCAGCCACCATGGTGGAGGAGAACCGCGTTGCTCACGTAGCCCTTCCCGTGGAGGCGGCAAAAACAAAGCAAACCCGGAGCCATACGACGCACACTCACGCTTGGATAAGATTCAGGAGGCCTGGGAAGTACAATACCTGGGACCACGTAACTTCGGCCATGTGATACGGGCCACAACTTACCCCAGGGGTTTCCGGATTGACAAGACGATCAAGCCCTATGATGGCACTGCCAGGCCAGCTACGTGCTTGCAGGATTACAGCGAAGCGGTCGAGATTGCCAGGGGAAACCCCAACGTTGCCGTCAAGTACCTCCCACTGATGTTGACGGGCACCGCTCGCCAATGGATCAACGACCTGCTGGAGAAGTCCATATGCAATTGGTTGGACACGCATAAAGCATTCACCAAGAATTTCAAGGGTATGTACAAGCGTCCCTGAATTGTCGTTGATCTGCAGTCGTTCGTCGAGGAAAAGGACGAGACATCTCGAGCCTACCTCTCCCGCTGGCTGGATATGAAAAATTCATGTGCGGGAGTGCATGATCAGATTGCTATGGCCACTTACATCGATGGTTTGGAAAAGGGCACCTTGCTCCATAATAAGTTAAAGCGCCTACAAGACAATCACAAGCTAGATCTCAATCAGATGATCTCCTTGGCCAGTGAGTTCGCGGCTGCCGACAATGGTGCTCATAGATCCTTGCCGGCAATAGCCATTCCAACCCTAGCCAATAGTAATAACAACAATAAGAGGAAGAATCCGCAATAAGAAAAGCCAGCCTCCGACATGGTCGCCGTAATGTTTGCAAGCAGAGCTGATGGTGGACAGCGTGGCCGAGTCTGGGGGGTGGTCGTGGGTAGCAGCGCGGTAGTGAACTACCTCGGCAGCGCTTCGCGTTCCCCAGACGTACGAGGTATACCGCGATATGTCATGATTCGTACACCTCGATGCCAATGGAAAAGCTATCCACACCAACCGCTAATGCAAGTTTGTCAATGATCTAGAGGAAGACCCAAAGTCAGGCTACAAGCAAAGCCGAAAGAACCGACTATGAGGCAAGGGAAAAGGGAAGAAGAAGGAAGAGGAGTCCAAGGATTCAACTGACATGGACGAGGACCTAGACCCCAATCACGCCGACAAGGGCGATGGCAAAGGCAAGAAACCCTTCGAGAAGAAGGCCCCCATCTACCACACTTTCCATGGCACCCCAACTGTCCGGGCACAAAAGACCTCACGAAGGATATTGATGGCCACCCTACCCCCAGTTCCCTAGTACCTACATTGGTTAGAGGTTCCAATCACATTACATAGGATGGATCACCCCAGCCTTGCTCCAACAGAGAACCAGTATGCCATGGTCATCAACCCCCTGATTGACGGCTGCAAGTTCACCAAGTGCCTTGTGGATAGTGGAAGCAGCATCAACATCTTGTACCTGGATACGCTGCACAATATGAACTTGATGGAGACCAACCTAAGGTGGACCAGCACCATGTTTCATGGCATAGTTCCTGGTCAGGAAGATCGGTCCCTTGGGTGCATCACCTTCCGGTCGCCTTTGGTGATGTCAACAATTACCACCAAGAGACATGACCTTCGAAGTAGTCCCCTTCAAGAGCGTGTACCATGTCATATTCAGACGCGACATCTTCCACTCCTTCATGGACAAACCATGCTTTGTCTACAACAAGATTAAGATACCCGGACCAAACGGTGTCATCACCGTTGCCGGAAGTTTCACAAAGGCAAGGGAGTGCGAGATTGGAGAAGCAACCTTTATGGAAGTCGTCTTCTACGGCTAAGAATTCAAGGAGATCCAGCATCGGGTTGATGCCTCTGAGATGCCGGCATCGAAGAAGCAAATTTCTAACTTTGATCCTGCCTTCAAGGCCGACATCTAGACCAAGCCGGTGACTTGTGGTAGGCGATGACTCCAAGATCACCACCATTGGTACGAACCTAGATCCCAAATAGGAAAGTGTGCTCATCGAGTTCCTCTATGAGAATAGGGACATATTCGCCTGGCATCCTGCCGACATGAAGGGTGTACCTAGGGAACTTGCCGAGCATAGCTTAAATATTTATCCTAAATGCAAACCGTTAAAAAATCTCTACGACGCTTCGGGGACAAGAATAGACACGCCATTGGCAAGAGATAGCTAGGTTACTTAAGGCTAGTTTTATCCGATAAGTTCTTCACACCCGATGGGTGGCCAATCTTGTACTTGTGCCCAAAAAGGGAACTAAAGAATTAAGAATGTTTGTTAATTACACCGGCTTGAACAAAGCATGTACAAAGGATCTGTTTGCTTTGCCCACATTGACCAAGTCATTGACTCGACGGCTGGCTCGGAACTTATGTGTTTTCTAGATGCATACTCAGGATACCACTAGATCAATATGTGTAAGTCGGACCAATTGGCCACTTCATTCACCACACCTTATGACACGTTTTGATATGTCATTATGCCCTTTGGGCTAAAAATACGGGTGCTACGTACCAGCAGACAATGTAGCATTGCCTCCATGATCAAACTAGTCGAAACATTCACGCCTACTGGATGATATCGCGGTGATGTAAAAGAAATGAAATTACTTAATCGCTGACTTAAAGGAAACCTTTGATAACCTCTGAAAGTACAACATGATGCTTAACCCTAAGAAGTGCGTCTTCAGGGTTCTAGGCGGCAAATTGTTGGGCTTCATCGTTTCCCAATGCGGAATTGAGGTCAACCCGGAGAAGATCAATGCCATCCTCAACATCAATCGTCCGACATTCTTGAAGGACATCCAATGGCTCACAAGCTGCGTTGCAGCAGTAAGCCGGTTCGTCAGCCGACTTGGCGAGAAGGCTCTACCGCTATACAAGTTGCTGAAGAAGGCGGACAAATTCGTATGGACAGATGAAGAAGACGTCGCGCTTAAGGAGTTGAAAAGGATACTTTCTTCTGCACCTATACTTGCAACACCTGAATCAGTGGAGCCTATGTTGATCTACATGGTAGACACCAATCGGGTTATCAGCATCGTCGTTGTGGTGGAGCGGAAGGAACCAACGCATGAGTACAGAGTACAACAACCAAATTACTATGTAAGCGAGGTCTTGACAGAGTCCAAGCAGTGTTACCCGCACTATCAAAAGCTAGCTTATGGAATTTTCCTTGCTTCTTGGAAGCTAAGGCACTACTTCTAGGAGCACCCAATCATAGTAGTGAGCTAGGATCCACTGTTCGACCTCATCAACAACATCGACGCTATAATAAGGGTGGCAAAGTGGGGCATTGATCTTGCCGCCTTTGAAATCACCTACAAGATACGAGACGCTATCAAGTCACAAGCCTTGGCGGATTTTATTGTAGATTGGACGGAGCTGCCAGATGATACTCCTGTACTAGAGCCGAAATATTGTGTAATGCACTTTGACGGATCAAAGATACTCAATGGCTTGGGGGCTGGTGTGTTACTGCAATCACCAACATGAGAAAAGCTACATTATGTCCTGCAAATTCACTTTGAGGCTACAAACAACATGGCAGAATATGAAGCACTCATTCACGGACTTCGCGTAGCCAAGGATATTGGAATCAAGGCATAGATTGTTGTGGAGATTCCGACTTGGTTGCCCAGCAGGTGGCTGGCACCTGGAACACGCGGAACGCTATAATGGCGACATATCGAGACAAAGTAGACGATATATCCAAGTGCTTTGAAGGCTACAAAGTCAACTACGTCAAGAGGAAGGAAAACAAGGCAGCATATCTACTGTTAAAGCTTGGATCTGCCCGCAAACCAATTCCGCCAGGCATTTTTCTGGAGCATCACGGACCCCATCTGTGAATGGAGCGGACCCCGAGAATCCAGATAGAGTTGACTCATTTGTTAATGCAGTAACAATAGTCCCTCTGGCTTGAACAAAACTGTTCATAGATTATCTCGAACACGGAACTTTTCCCATCGATGAAGTCGAAAGTCGGCAAATATTACTTCGAGCAAAGGGATATACCATAATAAATGGGCATCTCTACAAAAGAAGCAGTACGAGTGTATTCCTAAAGTGTGTTTCCCAGTAGCAAGGTATGGATATCCTTCATGAGATTCATCTCGAAGATTGCGAGAATCACGCCGCTCCCCGATATTTGGTCTCCAAAGCCTTCCGACAAGGATTCTACTGGATGATCACGAAGGAGGATGCCGACAAGCTGGTTGAGACATGTATCGAGGTCAATATTATGCCCGTTAACCACATGTACCATCTCAAGAGTTACGAACCATACCAATAACTTGGTCGTTCATAGTCTGGGGGCTTGACATGGTTGGACCGCTGCAGAAGGCACCTTGTGGGTTTACGCATTTGCTTGGAGCAGTTGACAAATTCACAAAATGGATAGAAGCTAAACCCATTAGAAAGCTCGATGGGGCAATTTCCCTTAAGTTTGTACGGGATCTAGTGGTGAGATTTGCTCTCCCACATAGCATCATCACCGACAATGGTAGGAACTTGTCACTCGGAGAAGTAGAGGCTTATTGTTATGGGAAAAGAATCTGCCTTGACCTAACATCTATATCTCACCCATAATCTAACGGGCCAATGGACTAATTCTACAGGGAATAAATCCACATCTAGAAGCACCGCTACATAGAGCAGCAGGAGCCTGGGCGTAGGAATTGCCATCTGTCTTGTGGAGTTTGCGAACTACTCACAATAGATCCACCAGCAACACCCATTTGTTCATGGTATATGGAGCAAAAGCAGTCCTATCTTCCGACATCCTTCATTATTCACCAAGAGTTCCCCCTACGATGAGGATGACGCTTAGACATGGACCTGCTCAAGGAGGAACACGTGCTTGCATGCCAGAGATCCGCCATCTACCAGCAGAAGCTACACAGCTACCATAGTCATCGCGTTCAGCATCGCTCATTTAAAGAGGGGGGTCTGGTGCTCTGACTTCAGTAGAAAAAGTCACACAAATTATCCCTGCCATGGGAAGGACCAGTCATCATAAGCAAGGCGCTACTCAATGGTTCCTATTACCTCATCGGTAACCGTGAGTTGAAAGATAGTCCAAACGAGGATCATAAGTGTAAGCAACGTGACCCGAATGATGATTACCCGGAGATTGATCGGCCATGGAACATAGCATAGCTATGTCCTTTTTACACTTAGCATATTTTATTATCTACTGTGTACCCCTTATATGATCAATGAAATAAATCTTTTGGTTCACTCATATGCCTGAGTCTTTTACCTCCTTTAGTGTTCATTTTTGGATCATGTAAAACCTTTATGCACAAGCTTTGCATTTGCACTTCTGAAAATTCTGCCTACGGGCGTTAGCTTAAGTTTTCTAGTCAACATGTTCTTTGTTGTTTTTATGTGGATTATGGAGTAGTGACTTTTGGCACTCAAAGTCGGCGATTTTGCGCTCAGGTTCTTGACGGTGCCATTAGGCATGAACGCTTGAATGCATGTTCTGTCTGAGAGTCTTCCAACTCATGAAAGGTCAAGCATAAAAGCCGAAGTAATGAATAATCCAACACTTGCTTAAAAATATATACAATCATACATGCTGGAACTAGTTCTTAAGTAGCTGGAGGCTTGTAGCCAAGTTTTCCGCCTTAGACAAACACCATTGTTTTCTGCATATTACATAGCCAGAAGAAACAAATATTACAAATGTTTTTCATTCTTCTGGCGCAGCGGGCTTCGAGGCTGCATCATCGGCAATGAGGGAGCCATCCTGTTCATCAAAAAAGTTGGTTATTTTCAGGGACTCGGAGGCAACTTGGTCAGCACCAATCACCTCTAGAGGCACAAATATGTCCGCCTTGACCATCTGGGCAACCCTGGTGTCATAGCCGACGAGAGAAGACCAAATTGCATCGTTGTTGATCTTCTGTCCGTCTTCATCTATGTTGGGGAGACCAGCGGTTACCATATCGATGTCGACATCGTCATAGTGAGCTTTGACCATGGCCGATGCCATCCTAGCGTCGGCTCGGGTACATGAAGCTTTCCAGCTTACGATACGCTCGGGGGCTCGGTGGAGGATTTCTGAGTACTTCATTACATAGTCCATCGCTTTGATGTTGATGTCTAAGGGCTTGACAATCTCTTTGGCCTAGGTGATCATGGTATTGATGAAGTTTCTGGCAAGAACCATGCACTCTTTCGGCGGAGGAGCATTTTCACCCAAGTTGGCTAGGCCAATGGGAGCTGCATTTCGGACAAAGAAATTGAGCACATGAGTTCAACAAATCAGTTAAAAGTACCCGACTTACAGAAATGAAAGACGAAGGAAGCTTACTGGAGAACCTCTGCCAAGGAGTCCCGGTCTTGTCGGAGAGTCTTGTACACCTCAAAGTTGCAAGCATTTTGCTTGTCGACAGCTTTATTTTGCTCCTTTAGGATGGAAATCTCTTCCTTAAGACGGTTGATCTCCGTATTGGCACATTCTTGCACGGCAGCCAGAGCTTCTTCATGCATCTTGATGGTATTAGCCCTTTCCTGCTTCAAGATCTTTTTCTCACTGTCGAGCTCCTGGATATGCTTGGATTGCTTGACAATTTCCTCGGCCTTGGCAACAGCTTCTGTAAGGCGGAGAAATAAAAAAGCATAATGAATAGTTGGAAGATGAAGGAACAAGACCAAGCCGAGAATGAAACTAAGAAGAAAAAAGATTCTTGTTATTGTTGATTTGTTCCTTCAAATAGGTGATTTTACCCTTTTCAATTTCAGGATCCTTGCGCATCTTGTGTAACTTCTCGTTGGAGGTAACCTCTGAGCATTCTCGTTCTGCAAAAGCAGAAGTTGTTAGTCTACTTGGAGCATCTATCCGGAATTATTAGGTTCCACCTGGAAGCTAGGGGGCTACAATATGAGTTTTTAACTCGAAAGTTCTGCTTAGTCTTTCTTTAAGCATCTATTTGGAACTAATTTTGTTTCAACTAAAGGCTTGGGGGCTACAATATTGAAATTTACAAACATTGTGTAGGCTACTCTAAAAGTATCTAGTCAGAATTATTAATTCAAACTACATACTTGGGGGCTTGAACACAAAGTTTCTTACTTAGTCACTATTAGAGTACTCAGACCAAAATACCTACGGCTTTCCATCTAAGTCCTCGGGGGATACAGCGGGATATTATAGGTGAAATGCAAAGGCATAAAAAACTTACATGGGCAATAATATTAAGGTTATTGGTTGTAACATCCTAGCATTAGAGCTTAGAAATAAGCTGAACACAGATGTGTGCATTGCATTCATGCATAGAAAATCCGAATAATTTTCACGCTTTTGAACAAAACTTGTCAAAGTGATTGAAGCTTATCTCAACTTGATGGAATTGAAGTAGATCATCAAGTTGACTGCGATAAGTTTCAATATGACCTTTTCTAAAACCTTATTTAGGGAAAACATGATTTGATCTAAGGGTAGATCAAATGTAATAAAATTAAGCCATTGCATATTGTTTAATGATTAATATCTAATCCTTAAGAGATCATATCATAGAATTCATTACAATAACCCATGAATACCAAGCTATGAATATAATTCAAGTAATAAGAATGTAATAACTAACTCTTGACCTATTTTATCCTTATCTATTTCTACCATGAGGATCATGGTAATACTTCACTCTAACTCTTTAGTTATATGGAGTAGGAAGGAAACCAAGTCAAGACCATTCACCACATATCTTTCTTTCCATACCAAACCTCGTCATCTCTATTGAATCTTATCTTAATATCTATTGTTCATCAATGTTAAGTAATCAACTACTGATTCACCAATTCTTAGCCTATTAACTATTAATCTATCAACTCTTGTACTTATCATAGCATTGACTCTAAAGCCTTTAGAGAAAGAAGTAAGAAGAGGTAAGTGGTAATGCTAGATTTAGATATCATCTATAGATGGGAGTGTTTGAATAGAATCAAATCAATATGATAATTGATGGAGTTAACTCACTCCTGAATGGATAGAAGAGTTATTTGAAATAAAGATATATGTGGTAACAAAGAGGATCATAAGGATGAATTCTGAAGACAATTACAAGGAGTAATACTATTGGATCAAGTAGATATAGTCAATGAATAAATCTCCTAGTCAAATAGAGATACTAAGAAGATAACTGTAATACAATTGTAATGTTGTATTGATGAAGCCTTGATTAGCCACTAGAAACCTAAGCCATAAATGATCAAAGGATTATAATGATCATGCTTAAGTCACTAAGAGTGAATGATTATGTCATATATAAGTGACATTGGTGGATATAACATGATTAAACCCTAGTATAGATATGTTATCCTAGGTTAGTCATGACAAGTCACGATGGTCAAATGAGAAGTTGGTGTATGAGTTACTGGAGATAAGTAGAGATAAGATAGTATGACTAAGCTGAAGCTAGAGTAGCAGGGAGTTATTGAAGTAGTGTTATTCCTCTTAAAGGATAGTAAGCACTTGAGGAAAGTATAATTTTATATATGAATCCATTGGAGTAATATTAGTGATGGATGATAAAGGAAGTGTATGAATGGAGTTAAAAGTAACTACTTAATGGATTAGAGATTATCATTAGTGAAGTAGTGGATATAACCAAGTATAGATATGATAAGATTATGAAAAGCTTCAGTGACAAGCTTCTGAGATTTATAAGTGAGATTACAAAGTAATTTGTGAAGTATGAGAGAAATCATTCAAATGGAATTGGATTCATTAGAAGCATTCTAGAAGTGGGAGGTATTTCTATGAGGAAATCATGTAGAGCTTAAGTGTCAAGCTCATTGGATTTATAAATGGATTTAAGAGGAGAAATTATTAATAAGAATATTCTTGTAAAGTAAGGCTCATCATGTTAACACATGATGATGGATATGAAGAAATAGTATATCTAGGAAAGGAATTCCTTAATTAGAAGTCAAGGGTTATGAAGTATGGAAGATAGGAATTCTTGGTAAACACTAAACCTTAAATCTATAATCAAATTTAATATCTATTTCATCTGTTTGATCTATCATCCTATTTCCCATTGGTTTATAGGAATATTTTCCTGTAGCAAATCACTTAAGCATATCTTGCCACTTCACAACATTAAAACCATAAGTGCCTAGAAACTATAATTATCAACTCTTACTCTTAAGCCATCCTAAAGAACAACTCTATTACTTTACTTTAAATAGTGGTATCATTCCTAATCACAAGAATAAAGACAATATGTCTTAAACCTTAAATGTTATTCCTATCTATAAAATAATATATAAATCAAGCCTCCTAAAACTTATAGTAATTAGTTATAATTTTTAAACCATAACTTATATGCAAGTTTTAATAAACTATTTATCTTGATATTATTTAAACTCATGGGAATAATATTAACCATACTAATTCCTTAGAACCTTATATGTCATATAATAATGAAGGATCACCATATAAAAGTTCCTTTAATATTATAAGTTAATAAGAATCAAATCTCATGAATTAATAGTAATACATTCTTTAATAAGTTATGGTGTTTATTAGGTAAATTCAATTCATAACAAAGGTCCTCCAAATTATTGAAAGGAAAAAAAGACCTATATATAAAGGAAATAAAGAAAATATAAACATTATATAATAAAATTTCACCATATGATATTAAATATACTTTAATTTTACTGCATGTATTTAGCAAATAAAATTCTATAAGGAATATTCAAAACAAATGTAAAATACAACTCTGAAAAACAAAATAGAAATTAAAAAAGGAAAACAGAAAAAAATCATTTCTGGTCGTAGCCCATGTTCTCCTCTACAAATCTACCGCCTAGTGCACTTTGCGGTAGCCCACTAAGGCCCAACAACGAGCCCAACTCGTCACCCACTGTGACTGATAGGTGGGACACCGAGGAGGGACTACGGGTTGAGATTGGAAGCTTGCCAGGGGGTTCTCCACAAAAGCGTCGTCATCGTCTTCCTCCTCCAACTGAAGCAGCTCGCTGGACGCCGGCGATGCCGTCCGCCGCCGCATCTGCGCCAAGATTAGCACTGCCGACACCGAGGAGGATAAGAACACCACGGAGCCCTATCCTCTCGTCCTTATCTCCATTCCTCTCTTGTTCCTCTCTGTCTCCTCTATACCAAAAACCTAAGCTCACCGGAGTTGATCGCCGTTGTCGATAGAGGCCATCCCAAGGCCAATCGAAGATACTACAAGCTCTGATGACCCACAAGTATAGGGGGTGTATCGTAGTACTTTGATAAATAGGAGTGTCGATCCCAACGAGGAGCAGAAGGTGCTGAACAGTGGTATGGAGCAGGAAATCCCTGTGAATGCTTAGCAAACGGGTTTTTAGTGGTTTTCTGACAAGGCAACAAAAAAAGGAGCAAGTAAGAAAGGTAACAAACAAACGGAGAAAGTGGCCCAATCCTTTCTGAGCAAAGGACAAGCCGGTGGAAATACTTATAAGGACCAAACCATCTCGAGGACACATGGGAATTCTGTCAAGTGCTTTCGCTTCAAATAGCTGAGTACTCTTCTTTGGTGTTGTAAGTGTTGTGTGGGTGAACCTGTGCTAACATACCGCCCTTCCTAGGACTAATACATACTTGTGATTAAACCCCCTACAAACATCCATAACTACAGGAAAGTAATTAAGATATAAATCTAGCCACATCCTTAAACTCTGAGATCCTACGCTCCCTTATGCAAAGGTGTCCTAATGGGGGTTCAGGTTTCTATCACTCCGGCAACCCCACAATTAGTAGCCAAATACACAATGCATTCCCCTAGGCCCATAAATGGTGAAGTATCATGTAGTCGACATTCACATGACACCACTATAAGAATAGCACCACAACTTAAATACTAAACCATTGAATAATAACTCATCACAGATTCACTACTAACAACATGACTTCTCCCATGTCCTCAAGAACTAAACGAACTACTCACAAGACATCATATGGATCAAGATCAAAGATGATATGGTAATGGATAACAATCTGAACATAAACAATAATCCAATGGTTCCACTCACAAGCATCAACTACAATAGTAATCAACACCGGGAAAGTTTCCCCTAAGAACTAAAGCAATATCCAACACAATTGTTATAGCGGGACGGAGTGGTGATGATAGTGCTTGATGGCGATGGTCTCCCCTCTCCGGGAAGGAATTCCACCGGCAGAAATCTGTCTGCCGGAGAGATCTTTCTCTCTCGGTGTTTTCCGCCCCCAGAGGCGGCGGAAATCTATTTGTGGTCGCTCCTCTAGCCTTAGGGTTTCGTAGGGAAGATATAGGCTAAGGGGCAGAGTCGGAGGCCGGGCAGGTGGGCCACACCTGCCCTAGGCGCGGGGTCAGGTGGGCCCGTGCCTAGGGGGTGTGGGCCCCCTGAGGCCCTTCTTCGTCCCTCCTTCTAGCTCCCTCATTCTTCTGGAGAAATAATATGTTTCCATATTTTTCTGGTATTTTTCTGATCTTTGCGAAATTGCACCGGAACGCCTTCTTTTCCATCAGAATCCAGACTCCAGCAGTCCATCCTCCAAGAATCATCCAACATGCATAAACAGATGAAAAGCCATAAGTAATACCTCATAATAAGACAAATATCAATGAATAGAGGTAAATTATGATATAGAATGGTGATGCAAATTGGGCGTATCAACTCCCCCAAGCTTAGACTTTGCTTGTCCACAAGCGAATACTGAGCTCAGTAAACATGTCCATAGGTTTATGGAGTGAAGTGTCGATAAAAGAATACAAACAAGAAGCATCACACTTACCATTGCACAACTCATAGAAGAAAGCGACTCACCATTATATAACTTAGCTTGCAACCAAGTACAACAGTCACAATAGAGATGCATAAAGATAAATCATAATTGGAATTGGTAAACTTGTTCTTGGTCAGAGAACAATTGGCAAATAGTTTCACAAAAAGCTTTTTATAGAAGTTTCAAAACAGGAGCACTCTTTGCTCAAAAAGGTTTTTCACAAGTGAAGACAAGATTTGTGCAAACAAGGAAGATGAAGAACATGATTGAATAAATCACCATATGAATGCTTGAAATACAACAACTCAAATGCTTGATGGAGATAGAGAGGAAGTAGGTTTACTGACTCAACTTGGAAGTGGGATAAAGGTCTCTTCTTAGAGGGTAGCAGGGATTACAAGTCATAAAGAGCTTCCAAAAGATTATGGTACTTACTAGCTTTGAGCTCTCATTGCCCCTATCATAAGCATCTTGAGATGATTAAGGTTAAAGTGAACAAAGATGGACTATATGCTTGACGAAATATAAGTTGGCAATCTCATGTCCCTTGGATATGAGGGCCACTCCTCATGCTACTCAACTTTTGTCACAGGTAAGTTCTTGTCATTGTAAGTATTTGCATATCATTGAGAACCACCAATGGGGTACCCATTGCACATGGTACAGGAGCTTTCCCATAACCACAATGACAAGGCAAGCAGACAATGAGCATCTCAGCGATCTTTTTATTTACTATGTGCATAGCTTTTTATTGAGGATGCTTCATAGATTACTCAGTATGGTGATGTTGCAAGTTTCCACCATGATTAAGCATGGCTTAGGCTAGCGGCAGAGGCGTTTCTCTAACACAGGATACAAACTCCATGGACTTACAAGTTCCCTCTTTATTTCACACCGTCGACATCCGTAGACAAAAGAGCACGATATCAACTGTGTATAGAGTACAAGTGCAATGTTGAAAACGTTCCCCGTGATAGCATAGTTCTGCTAATTCCAACGTATAGATGCAAGCATATACAACTTCGATGTTCACAATGGTTCAAGTCTATTAGGGGAAAGTAAATAAGGTGTGCCATCAAGGTCGTGAGAGCTTTACTAACTAGTTTTCTCATAACAAAATACTTCTTAATTCTAAAGGTAGATTAAGCTTGAGAATTTGCTTGGAATAGCAAAAGCTACTAGGTAGATTTGGTGGACACAAATGGCAAAAGTTTTGGTTTAAAGGATTTTGGAAAAATGAGAAGTATGCCCTCTCAAAATAGGTTTTTGGCTAGCAAGGCTGGGTAGCAAGCAAGAGAGTTGAAAGAAACAAGCAAACATACAAGTAATAAAGCCAAACATGCAATCTTCCTTGAAGACACAAAATAATCTTAAATAAAGAATACCAAGCTTATGAGCCAACAAGAAAGAAAACAAATGATACAAAATACTTGTAAGCTTTTTTCTTTCTTTTTCTCTTTCATAGTAATGCTACTGACCAGAACTTGGTTTGCCAAAACCAATTTAGATCCACTTGATGATCCCAAAGTGGTGCCAATACTGATCAACAAGATCCATCATATAATAGAGATTCCAAACTAAAAATAAGAAGTGCATAAAGTAAAAGATGAGGCTTCTCAATAATATTCCAATAAAGGCATTCACACCAAGGGATACATAGATAATCAACTAAAGGAGAGATACTTCCACATGCAAACCAAACTATAAGATAACCCCTCTACCACAGATATGAATCCACTAAAAAGGTAAAAGATAAAAGATAATGGCGGTGATACCGCGGCACTCCCCCAAGCTTGGAACAAGCCAAGGGGATGCCAAACCTGATGACGAATTACTCCTTCGGTGGTGGTGGTGTTCTCTTTATCAGCTCCTCAATAAGTTTCTTCGAATCCTCCATATCGAAGATCAGAGTACGAATTGTGTCACATCCCAAGATTTTCCAAATATTGTAATGTGAAAAATAAATGAATAAAATAAAACTTTGTTGATTTTCAGGGTGAGAAGAAACTTTTTGAATTCCAATTGGAAATCTTCAAACCTATTTTGAACAAATAAAAATCCTAAAGGGATTTAAAAAGATAAACTTTTAATAAAGGAAAAATATTTAGATTTGCTATTATGGTTCTTTTAACAAAAGGATTTGGATTTCAAATGAAAAGGAAAGGAATTTAATTAAGGATTATTTTATAAGCCAAATTAAATCTTGGCCAAGTATTTTAAACAAAATATTTCTATTAGAAAAAATAATAAAAGTTTAATCAAATAAAATATTAAGGATTTAATATCCAAGTTTTATTAATAAAGGTTTACTATTTCTAAAACATCAAAACTTGTTTATTGGTTTAAAATAAGTTTTCCAAGTATTTTATATTCTCAAATAAAACCTACTGATTTGGTTTTGAAAATATTTAGATTTCAAAAGAGGTTTTTAAATAAATCAAATCATATTTTGATTTACTAAAAACAGGTCTATTTATTTAATTAATAATGGACCCTAAAATAAAATTATTATTTTGTTTTTGAATTTTGGATTATGTTACTGAACAGAACCAAATTCAAAGTTGCAAAGTTTGGTGAAGGGTTTGATTTGTTTTGTTGATTGAATTGTTTGTTTAATTTTCAAAACAGAAATTTGAAATAGAAAAAGAAAAGGCATTCAGGAAGGAAAAAATGGGATTTGGTCGACCCAACCCAGCAGCCCACTAAGCCCATTCGCAGCCCAGCTACACTTTCCCCTCTGCGAAACGTTTTCTACCAAAAACCGCACCCGCTGAACCAATGACTGGTGGACCTCTTTTCCCTCTCGCTTTCTCGCTGACAGCCAGGCCCCACAGCACTACTCATTCTCTTCTTCCTCGCGCTGACGACGCCCTGCCGTTGCTGCCATTTACGCCGGCGATTGAATACGCGTTGATTCCGCGACCGTTACTCGCCGTGACTGCACCCTATTAACCACCCAGGCCTCCTCTCCATTTCCCCTCACACGCCTCCTCTCTCTGCCCCGAGGCTGCCTCAATTTGAGATCGCAACGCCACAGCTCCGACCACCGTCCCTCCTCGATTCTGGCCGAGCCTCGCCACCCCGTACCTTCCCGAACACACGAGCACACTCACCACTCCCAGGCGTGTCTGCCTGCGCCCTCCGTTCAACCGCGGGTGTCCCTGAGCGTCACCTTCGACAAGCTCTGAGCGTCGCCGCGCCTGTCTTCCACTCCGGCGAACCCCACAGGTAAACTCTGTTCGCCCCAGCACTCCTAGATGATGCTCCCACACTCGCCACGTCCTACTGCATCTGACCATGCCCTTGTCCTGCCTTAGGGCGATCTGCAGCGTCGCCTCGACAACAACCAGAGCCGCCTGACGTCGTTCCCCACTCCGGCGAGCAATCCACCGCAACCCTGCGCGCCCCTCGTCGAACCAACGATACCTTGAGCTTCCCCAGGCCTCTACAAACACGGTGAGCCAACTCCCTCCCTCTCTCGCTTCCTATAACACCGGCGCCGCCACCGTCTGGCCGCTCCGCCGCCGATACGCCCAGTACGATCCCGATCCAGTGGCTAGGATAGAAGCTAGGTGAAAGGGTAAGTAGCATCTGCGTGCCGTGCAATATGACTTGATCCAATGGTCTGTGCTAGTCGATCCATGCGAAACGTTTCCGACGAATAGAAATCAGACGCGTGTCACTGGTTTGAGTTAAAACAGAATTTTGAATCAGATTTATTTGCAAACTTGAAACCCTTATAACTTTTGTTCCACAAGTCCAAAAATTGCAAACTTTATATCATTGGAATCAGTAGAGCAAGCCCTAGCCAACCCTGCCCTTTGTTTAGTAAAAAGCCTCTGGTAGATTGTTTGTTTTTGCAGGAACATTTGTATGCTTGTTTAGATTAGAAAAATTATTCAAAAATGTTTTTAGGGTTAAACCTTTGCAAAATGGTTTGTTGTGAACTTACTGACCCTAGGAACCAACCCATGGTTTTGAAAATGGATTTGGTAAAATTTAGGATGGATTAATTGACTTAGCCCATTTCTAGCCAAATAAAAATATTGTCTTGTTTGTGAAAATGTTTTTCGGGTAAAAACTTTGGGAAAATGGTTTGAATCAAAGCTACTGACCCAAAACACCAAGTTTTGGGGAGTAACAACTTATTTGGTGAAAAACATAAAGTTTTGATTTGATAAAAATATTTTTCCACCACATAAAATGATGAATGGATTTAAAAATAGTTTTTGGGCAAAACCCTTTTGCAAATGACTTTGGCACTTTGGAAAATGACCACCTTGAGCCTTACGAAGTTTAGAGCCTAGTAGAAACCATCTTTGCAAATAAAACTATCTTGTGCATGCTTCCATGCATGACTTAGAACCCATTATTTTATGTGTGTATTGAGTGATTGATTATTGGTTTGGAATGCTAGTTGATTTTGTGTTTGCTTGATTGACTTGTAGTGAAGTTAGAGAAGTGTGAATTTAGCAAGATCAAGAAGCGAACCACCATTCCCTACCAAAAAGGCAAGTTACACTATCATCTAAAGTCCTAATATTTTCATTATACTTAGTGGATTTTGAAACACGCATGAAAAGAATTTCTATACTTATGCTATGCTAAATCCTAATAGGATACCTTATACATTCCTTAGTGAAAACAATGTAGTTGTTACATGCTTATCCATGCTATATTTTGAAAAGAGATACATGTTGAGATTTTATAAAGTTGAGAAAGTACTTGTATTTTATATAATAAAACAAGGACTCAATGAACCACCTGGGTGGACAAGGATACTTTGAGTTTTGGAGAAGGTGGCAACAAAAGGAACCATGTCTATGGCAATCTCTTTGTGTTGTGCTCCAAAAGAAAACCACCCAGGAAACTTAGAGATTGAACATGTTTCTCCAATTGTGGCTTTCGTGTACAACCACATGCTATTATGGCTCTGGCTTAGTCAACTACATTGGGAAGACCCATGCATTGTCTTCAGGCTACTGAAAATGAGGACCTGGAATCCTACATGGGTACTGAAGACAAGCTAGCAATGGTGTATGGAAGGACCCTCTGGAAAGACTTCGTCACATTATCAATCTGCCGGTACTCCATCTTGGTGAGCACTAATCCAGTGGCCACTGGTGGCAACAAGATGGGATTATGACATGTGGGTAAAGTGTACTACTTCTGCAGAAGATAATAAAAATCTAAGTACTTAGCCGTGTCCCCGGTTATGGACAATACTGAGCAACTAAAGTTTGAAGCTATGGGAAATCTCGACATTCCAATTTCCAAAAGAAAAACTTTTAAGTGATAACGAAAGGCTTGATGCACTTGGGGGTACCAAGGAGCTCAAGAGATTTTGATAAAACTTGAACACTTGGGGTACCAAGGAGTTCAAGGAGATTTTGAGAACAACTTAAACACTTGGGCTTTACCAAGGAGTTTTCAAAGACTTGATCTAAGGTCAAACCATTTTGAAAAGATAGGATAAAATATTGCTTTCTGCAAATGAGCCTAAAAACCCTACTTAGCCAAATATGCATGTAAAGATAGGATCCACTCATACTCTACATAGTAGTGAAACTTGCCAATACAATTCAAGTGTATTGACCCTTGTGGCTGTAACTTGTAATGTTGCAGGTTTGATTGCTTTTAGTGAAGATTGATTGATTAGGATTACAAAGTCTACAACCAACATGTCTGCCTGTGGCACTTTGAAGATGAAGGACCCCATGCTTATAGATATTCCGCTGCAATGTAATGTAATAGCCAATTGAGCTATGTGTGATGTAATAAAATTATGTTATTCCTGGTTATAAAGTTATAATATGACCTCTGTTTCTTGATATTACATCTTAACTGTGGATGCTACCTATTGATCCAAGGACTAGCATTGTAAACACAGGGGATTCCACCTTATATTATTTAAAGGTTGGGACACTCCCTCTATAGATGGTATCAGAGCATTGTGTTGCCTGTAGGATTGTAACCCTAGGATTGGACAAAAACCCTTAGAAAAATAGGAGTTGCATTTGTTCCAAAACTTATTTACTAACAATCTTGTAAACTCTTTCCTCAACCATTTTGGTTTCAACTCTACATCTCTTCTACTTCAACTTGATGGGAAAACCTACCCCATGGCCAAAGACTTCACCATGTGCAAAGGACTTCTTCAACTCTAATGACTTCAAAATCTTCAACTCTAATGACTTCAACATCTTCAGCATGTTCACCAAGGACTTCCAACTTGGATATCACTAAAGACTACAAGAGAAACAAGGAAATCTTGCTCAAGATATGGAGACTAAGGGAATGCAAAATTAGAAGGAGTTCACTTCACATGAAGCTTTGTGACCAAGAGTTTTTCTCAAGGGAACTTTGATCTCATACAAGAAGAATCAACCAAGAAGGATGGAAAGATCACAAGTAAACCATATAGATGGACCACCATATTTTAGCTAAGACAAAACCCACCAACTTATGTGGTGTAACAAAAATATTTTGTTGACAATGTATGTGCATGAACCTTGTTGATTGAGTGAAAAGTTGTTTGTGAATGCTTGCACATTGCTTGAGTGAATTGTGATGTGAGTAATTAGAATTATTCCTTGGAAAATCTTTTTGCCTATTCTAATCTACATTCAACCCCAAACAGATGACTACTCCAAGAGACTCCAACATCAAGGTTGATGACACCAACACCAACCAAGAGGACAGCATGAAAGAGCTCATAGCAACCCAACACCAGCTGAACCAAATGACAGCTCAGTTCATAGCCAACACTAGTGATAAAGATCCAGTCCTGCAAAAGTTTTTGGGAGACCAAACCCAATTGATGCTTAAGGTGACTGATCAAATGATCAACATGGAAGAAAACTATTCCAAAAGAGTTTGTGACAACAAGGATGACAGAAATGTTATTCTAGATGGAGCCCTAGCTTGCATTATTTGTGGAGACAAGGATCATACTTCCAAGGAGCATGGAGATCAATGCCCCAACTGTGAAGAGAAACATCCTGTTGGACAATGTCCTACCTCTCAAGCTACTTGCTACCTATGTGAAGGAAACAACCATGTTCCTATCCAATGCCCCATCTATTCCATTGTTGAACAAAGGAAACAAGGTGGAGTGCAACAAATGATTGCAAACTATCCAGAAGGATCCAAGTCTACCAAGAAGGGTGATGACAAAGGAAAAGGTCCACTTATACCTCCAAGTAAGACAACCCAATTCAAAGGATCAAATAAGAGGAATGTGAATTTTCTGAAGAGCAATAAAAGGTCCAAAAAGCATGTAGTCATTCCTACCTACCAGATAACATATGAGCAACATGAACTGGATGCACTCCTAGCTTTGGAGAAACGCAAAAAGCAAAAGAAGGACAAAAGCCATGTGCAATGTCATAAATGTAAGGAAATGGGACACTATTCCAGTGAATGCCCAGAGAACCAGAAGAATAAGGAGATTGGCCAAGTGATGTGCAACAACTGTAAAGAGCTAGGCCATTATGTAGCAACTTGTCCACAAGAGCCACGAAAAGAACTCAAGGATATCCACTGTTTCAATTGCAAGAACTCAGGACATTATGCAAGCAATTGTCTAGAAAAGATGAAGAACAAGTTGAACAAGCCTATGGAGAAACTCAACCTTGGCCCATGAGCTAAGTATGGAAGCAAGGACACTATGCAAATGTTTGCCCAAGAGAAGTTTCCTCAAGATTCCAAGCAAGCCAACATGTAGTTTAGTTTGAAAGTTTTCAAGGGTGGTAGTACCCTAGATGTTTTGAGTCTACTTGTAACCATAGCTTTCTCAAATCTCGGGACGAGATTTATTTTAAGGTAGCCTGTCACATCCCAAGATTTTCCAAATTTTGTAATGTGAAAAATAAATGAATAAAATAAAACTTTGTTGATTTTCAGGGTGAGAAGAAACTTTTTGAATTCCAATTGGAAATCTTCAAACCTATTTTGAACAAATAAAAATCCTAAAGGGATTTAAAAAGATAAATTTTTAATAAAGGAAAAATATTTAGATTTGCTATTATGGTTCTTTTAACAAAAGGATTTGGATTTCAAATGAAAAGGAAAGGAATTTAATTAAGGATTATTTTATAAGCCAAATTAAATCTTGGCCAAGTCTTTTAAACAAAATATTTCTATTAGAAAAAAATAATAAAAGTTTATTCAAATAAAATATTAAGGATTTAATATCCAAGTTTTATTAATAAAGGTTTACTATTTCTAAAACATCAAAACTTGTTTATTGGTTTAAAATAAGTTTTCCAAGTATTTTATATTCTCAAATAAAACCTACTGATTTGGTTTTGAAAATATTTAGATTTCAAAAGAGGTTTTTAAATAAATCAAATCATATTTTGATTTACTAAAAACAGGTCTATTTATTTAATTAATAATGGACCCTAAAATAAAATTATTATTTTGTTTTTGAATTTTGGATTATGTTACTGAACAGAACCAAATTCAAAGTTGCAAAGTTTGGTGAAGGGTTTGATTTGTTTTGTTGATTGAATTGTTTGTTTAATTTTCAAAACAGAAATTTGAAATAGAAAAAGAAAAGGCATTCAGGAAGGAAAAAATGGGATTTGGTCGACCCAACCTAGCAGCCCACTAAGCCCATTCGCAGCCCAGCTACACTTTCCCCTCTGCGAAACGTTTTCCACCAAAAACCGCACCCGCTGAACCAATGACTGGTGGACCTCTTTTCCCTCTCGCTTTCTCGCTGACAGCCAGGCCCCACAGCACTACTCCTTCTCTTCTTCCTCGCGCTGACGACGCCCTGCCGTTGCTGCCATTTACGCCGGCGATTGAATACGCGTTGATTCTGCGACCGTTACTCGCCGTGATTGCACCCTATTAACCGCCCAGGCCTCCTCTCCATTTCCCCTCACACGCCCCCTCTCTCTGCCCCGAGGCTTCCTCAATTTGAGCTCGCAACACCACAGCTCCGACCATCGTCCCTCCTCGATTCCGGCCGAGCCTCGCCACCCCGTACCTTCCCGAACACACGAGCACACTCACCACTCCCAGGCGTGTCTGCCTGTGCCCTCCGTTCAACCGCGGGTGTCCCTGAGCATCACCTTCGACAAGCTCTGAGCGCCGCCGCGCCTGTCTTCCACTCCGGTGAACCCCACAGGTAAACTCCGTTCGCCCCAGCACTCCTCGATGATGCTCCCACACTCGCCACGTCCTACTGCATCTGACCATGCCCTTGTCCTGCCTTAGGGCGATCTGCAGCGTCGCCTCGACAACAACCAGAGCCGCCTGACGTCGTTCCCCACTCCGGCGAGCAATCCACCGCAACCCTGCGCGCCCCTCGTCGAACCAACGATACCTTGAGCTTCCCCAGGCCTCTACGAACACGGTGAGCCAACTCCCTCCCTCTCTCGCTTCCTATAACACCGGCGCCGCCACCGTCTGGCCGCTCCGCCGCCAGCCACCGCCGCAGCGCCGCTAGTTTTAGGTCGAGCTTGCAGCAGCCGTACGATCCCGATCCAGTGGCTAGGATAGAAGCTAGGTGAAAGGGTAAGTAGCATATGCGCGCCGTGCGATATGACTTGATCCAATGGTCTGTGCTAGTCGATCCACGCGAAACGTTTCCGACGAATAGAAATCAGACGCGTGTCACTGGTTTGAGTTAAAACAGAATTTTGAATCAGATTTATTTGCAAACTTGAAACCCTTATAACTTTTGTTCCACACGTCCAAAAATTGCAAACTTTATATCATTGGAATCAGTAGAGCAAGCCCTAGCCAACCCTGCCCTTTGTTTAGTAAAAAGCCTCTGGTAGATTGTTTGTTTTTGCAGGAACATTTGTATGCTTGTTTAGATTAGAAAAATTATTCAAAAATGTTTAGGGTTAAAACATTTGCAAAATGGTTTGTTGTGAACTTACTGACCCTAGGAACCAACCCATGGTTTTGAAAATGGATTTGGTAAAATTTAGGATGGATTAATTGACTTAGCCCATTTCTAGCCAAATAAAAATATTGTCTTGTTTGTGAAAATGTTTTTGGAGTAAAAACTTTGGGAAAATGGTTTGAATCAAAGCTACTGAACCAAAACACCAAGTTTTGGGGAGTAACAACTTATTTGGTGAAAAACATAAAGTTTTGATTTGATAAAAATATTTTTCCACCACATAAAATGATGAATGGATTTAAAAATAGTTTTTGGGCAAAACCCTTTTGCAAATGACTTTGGCACTTTGGAAAATGACCACCTTGAGCCTTACGAAGATTAGAGCCTAGTAGAAACCATCTTTGCAAATAAAACTATCTTGTGCATGCTTCCATGCATGACTTAGAACCCATTATTTTATGTGTGTATTGAGTGATTGATTATTGGTTTGGAATGCTAGTTGATTTTGTGTTTGCTTGATTGACTTGTAGTGAAGTTAGAGAAGTGTGAATTTAGCAAGATCAAGAAGCGAACCACCATTCCCTACCAAAAAGGCAAGTTACACTATCATCTAAAGTCCTAATATTTTCATTATACTTAGTGGATTTTGAAACACGCATGAAAAGAATTTCTATACTTATGCTATGCTAAATCCTAATAGGATACCTTATACATTCCTTAGTGAAAACAATGTAGTTGTTACATGCTTATCCATGCTATATTTTGAAAAGAGATACATGTTGAGATTTTATAAAGTTGAGAAAGTACTTGTATTTTATATAATAAAACAAGGACTCAATGAACCACCTGGGTGGACAAGGATACTTTGAGTTTTGGAGAAGGTGGCAACAAAAGGAACCATGTCTATGGCAATCTCTTTGTGTTGTGCTCCAAAAGAAAACCACCACCAGAAACTTAGAGATTGAACATGTTTCTCCAATTGTGGCTTTCGTGTACAACCACATGCTATTATGGCTCTGGCTTAGTCAACTACATTGGGAAGACCCATGCATTGTCTTCAGGCTACTGAAAATGAGGACCTGGAATCCTACATGGGTACTGAAGACAAGCTAGCAATGGTGTATGGAAGGACCCTCTGGAAAGACTTCGTCACATTATCAATCTGCCGGTACTCCATCTTGGTGAGCACTAATCCAGTGGCCACTGGTGGCAACAAGATGGGATTATGACATGTGGGTAAAGTGTACTACTTCTGCAGAAGATAATAAAAATCTAAGTACTTAGCCGTGTCCCCGGTTATGGACAATACTGAGCAACTAAAGTTTGAAGCTATGGGAAATCTCGACATTCCAATTTCTAAAAGAAAAACTTTTAAGTGATAACGAAAGGCTTGATGCACTTGGGGGTACCAAGGAGCTCAAGAGATTTTGATAAAACTTGAACACTTGGGGTACCAAGGAGTTCAAGGAGATTTTGAGAACAACTTAAACACTTGGGCTTTACCAAGGAGTTTTCAAAGACTTGATCTAAGGTCAAACCATTTTGAAAAGATAGGATAAAATATTGCTTTCTGCAAATGAGCCTAAAAACCCTACTTAGCCAAATATGCATGTAAAGATAGGATCCACTCATACTCTACATAGTAGTGAAACTTGCCAATACAATTCAAGTGTATTGACCCTTGTGGCTGTAACTTGTAATGTTGCAGGTTTGATTGCTTTTAGTGAAGATTGATTGATTAGGATTACAAAGTCTACAACCAACATTTCTGCCTGTGGCACTTTGAAGATGAAGGTCCCCATGCTTATAGATATTCCGCTGCAATGTAATGTAATAGCCAATTGAGCTATGTGATGTAATAAAATTATGTTATTCCTGGTTATAAAGTTATAATATGACCTCTGTTTCTTGATATTACATCTTAACTGTGGATGCTACCTATTGATCCAGGGACTAGCATTGTAAACACAGGGGATTCCACCTTATATTATTTAAAGGTTGGGACACTCCCTCTACAAATTAACTCCGAATATGCTCAATGCAGCCCATGATCAACTCGGACCGAGGATCCCAGTCCTTGTTATTCTTTCTCCATTCTTCCAAATTAGAGTGTTTCTTCCCTGCACGGTTAGAACAAGGGGTACTAGGAGGAAGTGTGCATGGAGCGAGCATATGACGTGGAGCTCTCCCTCCTGTAGACATCCATGCTGTCCTCTTAAGCTTGGTTGGTCATGCCACCAAACCAATGCTTGCGATGATTGCGCGAGTGTCCGGTTGCTTGTCCTCCTCCATGTCACCTTCATACCCTACCAAAATCTCCTCCTCCTTGGGGACTTGAGGTTCTTCTTCCTCGGGCTTCTTGCCTTTGTCGTTGGCGGAGGTCATGGTGCTCTAAACTTGAGAAGATTTGACAGAAACAGATCGAAATGAAAACACGAAGAGAACATGATGCACGAACCTCGGGGGATCCGGGGGGGTTATATATTACGAAGTTTCAAGGCATAAGGAAGGTTTTGACACGGAAATGAGCCGGAGACGAAGTTCGAGGGTGGAACACCCCCCCCCCCTTAGGCGTGGCCAGGCTGGGCCCGCGCCTGGGGTGGGTCTGTCCACCCCGGACACTGTTTCCTCTTAAGTTCCGTCTTGTAGCTTCCCTTATGTATTAAAAACATCAAAAATATAAAAAGATTGGGGTTTCAAGAACCTTCTGTTTTCACCACTTTTACCTATTCAAAGACGAACTCTTCAGATTCCTTTTCTCCTTCTCCTGGAAATTTCCTTCATACAAAACCCTTGCACAAACTCAATGACAACATTAGTGTAAGCAAAAACAATAAACCTTTGGGTACACACTTCAACTGAAAATCCATCAAAACAAAAGCTTTTGTAAGAGGCAAATGCAAATGATGGCAGGAATCTGTCAAAACAGACCAGCATGTAAAGATTGATTTTTCAAAGACCTTCTGTTGATCAAATCAAAAAGTGCAGAACTGATGAAAGTTGGTTAACAACTTGGATAACAAGCTCAGAAAAATGCATCTCCATCCGAAGTACTGAGCTTCCTCACAAATTTTTACAATACATCACAAAAATCTGTCCCAGGACAACCACTTTTCACAACTCCTCTACTTCACAAAAGTAGTTGAACTTGACACAAAAACCAAAACAAAAAGGATAAGGAGCGGTTATTACAGAGGTAATAACTTCCAAGAGTCTACAAAACTCTTGGGTTATCTCCCAACAAGTACTTTTCTTTAATGCCTTTAAGTTAGGCTTGAGACTTCCAAAGATGCTCACATAGGATATATATATATTTGAAGTGAAAGAGAGCATCAAGAAGCAAATAACCAACACACTTGAGTCTAACCCACTTCCTATGCATGGGGGTATCATGAGAAAACGAATTGTTGAAACAAAAAGCCACAAGCATAGGAAGACAAAACAGATGCAACTTTAAAGCTTTCAACATAAAACGGGGAAACTTAACATCAGTGAGCTGCATAAAACCATGTTTCCCTCTCTCAAAATAACTTCCAGTAGCACTTTGAATAAATTTGACAATATAACTATCACTAGAAACAACTTTATCATCAGAATAAGCATACTTACTGTCACCAAAAACACGTCCAAGGTCATAGACTGGATCAATAGAAGCAAGTTGTTCCATCCCGAAATCTTTATTATGCAAGCTATTTTCACAAGGAGCTTTAGAAAATTTGGAAAAGTTAAACTCATAAGAATCTCCATCAAACTTAGTTAAAAAAAATTCCTTCTTACAATCAATAATAGCTCCATAAGTGTTCAAGGAAGTTCTACCAAAAATGATAGGACAAGTTTTGCTAGCTGCTGAATTAAGCACTAGAAAATCAGCAGGATACTTAATCTTACCACAGAGAACCTCCACATCTCTTATAATACCAATGGGGCAAATGGTTTCCTTGTTAGCAACGTGAATAACCACATCAATGTCCTCAAGCTCACAAGGACCAATCTCATGCATAATTTCCCTGTAAATCTCATAAGGAATAGCACTAGAACTAGCACCAATATCACATAAACCATAGTAGCAATGATCACCTATTTTAACAGAAAGCACAGGAACACTAGCTTTTCTAGCCTTACTAGGATGAGAAATAATATTAGAAGCGTCTTCACAGAAGATAATGTGCTCATCCTCTATATTTCTAGTGACAATGTCTTTCACAATAGCTACCATAGGTTCATCACTCAAATGCTTACCAGGCTCCACAATTTTCATGGTACCTTTGTTATTTGCACTAATAATCATAGAATACTCCTTTATCTTAGCTGGGAAAGGTATTTTCTCAACATGAGGTTCATGCACAATATGATTAGTAATACAAACTTGAGTACTTCTAACGGGAACATGACTAACAACATCTTTATAAGGAACATGGTACTTATTCCACTTCTTCTTGGGAAATTCTATGTAAGAGGAAAAGGCCTTAAAATAGTTGGCAATACTTTGGGAATCAAGACCAAACTCATTACTAATATCTCGGAAGTCATCAGTTCCCATAAAAGATTTAATGCATTCATAATCATAGTTTATACCTGACTTTCTTCCTTTGTCATTCTCCCAAGCTTCGGTGTTACCTTGAATACGGTCTAAGAGATCCCATTTAGCTTCTTCCTTCATACGTGTGAATGATCCAGCACAAGAAGCATCTAGTAAATCTTTATCATGAAGAGAAAGCCTAGCATAAAAGTTATTGAGAATAATATTGTTAGGGAGTTCATGAATAGGACATTTACGCATTCGTAACTTCAATCTCCCCCATGCTTGAGATATACTCTCTCCATCAAGAGGCAAAAAGTTATATATAAGATTTATATCCTTATGAATCTCATTGGGAAGATAAAATTTAGAGTAAAAGAGAGATGCCATCTCCTCCCATTCCATGGATTGTCCATTCTTCAACAGCTTATACCATTCTTTAGCTTTCCTTTTCAAGGATATGGAGAGTAAATTCTTCTTCACCTGTTCAGTTGTGATACCTGCACACTTAAACAACCCGCATAATTCATGGATAAAAAGCAAGTGATCACCAGGATGGATGGTTCCATCCCAAAAATAATAATTATCCGTAACACGATTAACAATACTTGTAGGTATCTTAAAAGGATCTATCTCAACAGGTGGTGGTTCATCTACTACCCTAGCAGTGGTAGTAGTTTTCCCAAACAGAAAACCAAGTGGGTTATCCATATTGGAAACAAAGTAACAAGCAATAACAAAAGCAATACTCACAGTAAAAGTTTCCCTTACAAGTTCCACTCTTCAATAGCGCTTCACTCCCCGGCAACGGCGCCAGAAAATAGTCTTGATGACCCACAAGTATAGGGGGTGTATCATAGTACTTTCGATAAATAGGAGTGTCGATCCCAACGAGGAGCATAAGGTGCTGAACAGTGGTATGGAGCAGTAAATCCCTGTGAATACTTAACAAACGTATTTTTAGTGGTTTTCTGACAAGGCAACAAAACAAGGAGAAAGTAACAAAGGTAATGAACAAACAGAGCAAGTGGCCCAATCCTTTCTTATCAAAGTACAAGCATGTGGAAATACTTATAAGGACCAAACGTTCTCGAGGACACATGGGAATTCTGTCAAGTTCTTTCGCTTCAAATAGCTGAGTACTCTTCTTTGGTGTTGTAAGTGTTGTGTGGGTGAACCTGTGCTAACATACCGCCCTTCCTAGGACTAATACATACTTGTGATTAAACCCCCTAAAAACATCCATAACTACAGGAAAGTAATTAAGATATAAATCTAGCCACAGCCTTAAACTCTGAGATCCTACGCTCCCTTATGCAAAGGTGTCCTAACGGGGGTTCAGGTTTCTATCACTCCGGCAACCCCACAATTAGTAGCCAAATACACAATGCATTCCCCTAGTCCCATAAATGGTGAAGTATCATGTAGTCGACATTCACATGACACCACTAGAAGAATAGCACCACAACTTAAATACTAAACCATTGAATAATAACTCATCACAGATTCACTACTAACAACATGACTTCTCCCATGTCCTCAAGAACTAAACGAACTACTCACAAGACATCATATGGATCAAGATCAAAGGTGATATGGTAATGGATAACAATCTGAACATAAACAATAATCCAATGGTTCCACTCACAAGCATCAACTACAATAGTAATCAACACCGGGAAAGTTTCCCCTAAGAACTAAAGCAATATCCAATACAATTGTTATAGCGGGACGGAGTGGTGATGATGGTGCTGGTGGATATGATGGTGTGGAGGATGATGATGATGATCCTGATGAAGCCTAGCTTGATGACGGTGTTGATGGCGACGGTCTCCCCTCTCCGGGAAGGAATTCCCCCGGCAAAAATATGTCTGCCAGAGAGATCTTTCTCTCTTGGTGTTTTCCACCCCGGAGGCGGTGGAAATCTATATGTGGTCGCTCCTCTGGCCTTAGGGTTTTGTAGGGAAGATATAGGCAAAGGGGCGGAGTCGGAGGACGGGCAGGTGGGCCACACCTGCCCTAGGCGCTGGGTCAGGTGGGCCCGCGCCTAGGGGGTGTGCCCCCCTGAGGCCCTTCTTCGTCCCTCCTTCTGTCTCCCTCATTCTTCTGGAGAAATAATATGTTTCCATATTTTTCTGGTCTTTGCGAAATTGCACCGAAACGCCTTCTTTTCCATCAGAATCCAGACTCCGGCAGTCCATCCTCCAAGAATCATCCAACATGCATAAACAGATGAAAAGCCATAAGTAATACCTCATAATAAGACAAATATCAATGAACAGGGGTAAATTATGATATAGAATGGTGATGCAAATTGGGCGTATCAAGCTTCGCCGTGACGTGCTTTAACTTCACAAGGAAGGAATCGAGTCGACGTGCTCCTAATCGACCCCATCTTCCTCAAGTCCGATGATCACCGTCGTTGTCTCCACTATCGATTCCGATCACCCCGTGACTCGCCGACCACATCGTCGCCTTCCTGGTGAGCCACTGGTTCTTCCAGTAACTTCCCTTCGTCTCCTTTTTCTCTAATTCTCTCTCGCCATGAGCACCCGACACCGCCGCCGTTGTTCACCGTTGTTGCCCAGCCTCTGACGACCAGTAGCTAGCGGCGCCGCCACTATTAGGTTCCTTGCGATGCCCTCTTTCCAACAAGACCAACCACAGTCGTGCACATGCATCCCAGCGATCGATCGAACTTCAATTTGTGAGTTCATCCATCGCTGATGTCATCTCGACGTCATGCCCGCGTCACCCTTGACCTAGTCCACCGTTTGACCAGTCCACGCTTAGGTGGCAGCTGGCGTGGCCCTGACCCCACTGATCAGTGACCTAGGGTAGGTCTGGGTTTGGTATAAAAATTTATTTCCTGTTTAGTAAATAGACAAAACAATATAAATTCAAATATAAATATTTTCTAGAAATTGAATAAAATGATTAAACATTGTAAATTCAATAACTTATGTTTTATAATTTAGAAAAATATGTTTAATATATGAAAATGTTTACAAAAATAAAATCTATAATTCAAGTTTATTATCAAATATTATTATGATAATCATTTAAAAAATTATTATTCAATAAAGGTTTTATAAGTAATAAACTTTGAAAATTCATATTTAAATATTGGTAAATGTAATAATACAAATAATATATCCAAAAATCTTAGAAAAATAAGAACTATAATTTAAAAACTATAATCATGTATTATTATTTCACCTAATTAAATATCTATAATTTATTAAGTGTTTATAAAGTAATAAATCTTATAAAAATCATATCTTATTATTTATAAATTACAAAAATAAATCTAATATACCAAAATGATCACAAAAATAATATCTACATGTTAAAAATATAACATCCCACTTTTGAAGTAAATAATAAATTAAAAACTCTAATAACTTGAATTTAAACCAATTTCCTTAATGGATAATTCATATTAGGATAAATAAAAAATTGCTAATAATTTTAAAACTATACATCTAAGGCCTAATAATAATATTTGACTTAAATATTAATAGTATGAAATGCATATAATCCAAAAACATCTTAATTACAATTTTTGAAGAATTGTCATTCATCTATAAGTAGTAAATAATATTGTTTACTTATTCATAAACCATAACCACACCTTTATAATGAGATAAATGTTTCTATTCCATTATAACATAAAGAAACCACTACTCAAATAGAAGTAATATCACTCTTAAAGTATCTTTAAGGAAACATTATGAAGTGAACAAGGTACAAATATCATAAGCATTACACTTTAAGTCCATCTATGTCCTTAAAGTTAAACTTTAGTCTACAAGACTATAAACATTATGATAAATACTTTATTATGTGTTTTATAGTTTACTTTGGTCTGCTTCAATTAAGACCTAATGCATCTCAAGACATCGACCATATTCTATTAACCATCAGGATTGTTTAAACCTTAGAAAACAAAACTTTTCTTCGAAGGTTATCCTTTTTACCACTTCAAACAACAAATTTTATAATAATATATCTAACTCTTAACAACTAAACTCAAGGAATTTTATCATAGTCAATAGATGAAAATTAATCATAATCATATACTTTAGTGGTATATTTAAGATTGTTAACACTTAAGTTCCTTATAAATGCCATTACTTGTAAAGTAAAATTTGAAGATAAAACAATTCTTATATAAGCAGTCTTTGAGTAGAATTCCACATTTGTGTATCTTATTTTTGTATAATAATATAATTACACATTGTCTCACACACATACACAAGTCTTAATAAGAAGCACAAGTGTGGATCTTAATCTAAAAGGGTAACGCATTCCAAAGAAACCAGTATCAAAACCCTAGAAGCATGTTATTCCGAGGATTCGAGTTTCACAAATTGTATTACATTACTTATGCATAATAGCATCTTGCTTCTTTAAACATTAGTCCTTACCGGACCAATGATGCTGATTTTAGATATTGGATCTTATATTGTCTCAAAGACCATGAGTGCATAATCTTGAAATCACAAAAGGCAAGTTCACACTTGCTCAAGTCCTTTGATTATTTTCTATAAAGTATTTTGCAAATCCAGTGTTGTCATCACCTGCATTTCAAAAAGGTCAGAAAACACTATTTTCATAATAATATGATTATAGGATATTTACCATGAGGTAATAACCTTATATTAAAGGTCTGGTGGTAAAGGAACATATTATATAGTACTTAACAACCAATGTCGCCAGTGATTCTTGCGCCGTATATCACGCGTTAACCATGAGATTTGGAATGGAATGGAGAAGTCAGCTCTATCCTCTTCCTTTCGTATGTAGGCAAGACAACCTTAACGTGACATTGTGATTCCTTGTGCGGATCCAACATATGGGTGGGAACCCTTAGGCCTCACGCTTTTGGTGTCTAGATTATCTATGAGTGGTTGTCGGAGGTATAGCCAGACCTATTTGGTACTTGCCAGGGACATCACCAACTCATAGAGTCTTTGGGAACTCATCAGGGTTTTAGCCTACCCGAAAGGGGCTAAACGGAGGTGAGCCAGCCCCAAAGGATCGTGCAGACATGCAGGGTCGCGGAAAGGGCAGTGATTGACTTGGATCGCTTACTGGGCCCTACATCATGGAATTGTGGACGAGTAAGCTGCCCGGTTGTGCAACAAGGAGTTGATCTCTCATGGGTAAAGTAACGCACCTCTGCATAGTGTAAGAACTGTAACTTGTTACTCCCTGTTCCGAGAAGGAGCTATGAACGCGGCAGGAAAGGAACTCCACGAAAGTTCTGGAAAACCTGTGAAGGCTGATAGACATAGCTTTTTAGAATAAAAGCAACCTTTGAAGAAATGTTTATGAAAACCTGCATTGCCTACGATCTATGGTCTAAGGTTATAGATATAGTGCATCAAACACTCCTTTTCTAGTGAACTTGCTGAGTACGCTCGTACTCAACGTATCTTCTTAACCCTTGCTAGATTCTGAAGACATCAAGACATTGTCTACATCAAGTTATGCTCTAGGAATCATCATCAAAAGCTCAATATCTTCAATGAAGTAAAGGAAGTCAACATATACATCAACTAAAGTGAAGAGGAAGTTGCTGATTAGACAGGAATATAATTTCTTGTCATAGAACCTACTTCTGTAGAGTATTGCAATAGTAGCAATACAAGTCTAATAGTTAGATGCTAATCTTGCTAGCATAATAGTTATGAGTTGATTATTTTTGGTTCTTCTTTATAAGAAGTTTCTTTCTCTCTCTTTAACCTAGAGTGTTCTCTGGATCTTGTGTAAAGAGTCGAGTTGTAACCGATAGTCATGTCTTGGATATGTTTTGTTTCTGTTGTACCACTCTGAGGGATGTAATGCTAGTGAACGGTGTTTCATTGGTGTTATGTCAACGACTATAGTGTACTAAATCATCCAGTGGTATGATGGGTCACTGCATTGGCGGCCTCAGTATACAGTTTGCCAAAGGCAACTATGTTTAGTCGAAGGATTTCCGCCTATTTGAGAAGCTCCTCAAGGCCGCATATTGGAGAAGTCGGCGCTGCACCGGGAGCTGCGGCAGAAGCCCTCGGAACAATTGTCGAGCTTATAAGCTTAGGGGCTTCCGCCCGGCTCATGATCGCCATAGATCCGCCTTCCATTGCCAACTCTTTACCTTTCTCGGTGGCATCCTTAGCCGGAGCTTCAGCCACTTTGTAGGAGGTGCTTTCTTGCATCGCTTGATCGCCAGGAACGAGGATCAACGCGGCAGCATTTGGGACCTCCTGCGAAGGAGTGTTGTCCACTTCCATGGCGGAAGGATCAGATGCTGCCATAGTCAGAGATCTGATGGGTGCGGCAGATGGTTAGATAGCAGGGGTAGGAGGAGCGATGGCGGGGGAAGCCTGGATCAACATCACGAATATATTTAGAAGCCCCAGCAGTCTTGGAGGTCTTCTTCAAACTTAAATTGGTCTTTTTCCTAAGACATACAAAGCAATGTATAAGTACAGGAATAAGCAAGGCAAACGACAATCTCGGAGGAAAATAAACTTACACGACCGTTGGCGCCTTAGTCAAAGGCATGCCAATTGCCCTTCTTTTTTTCGCTTCTAGGGAGGCGGTGGATTTCTTGGAGACTCCACCCTTTGTCTTCTTCTTCTTGCCTCCATCGGCAGCGTCAGAGGTGGAGCTCTTCCGCTTTCGCGCCAGCGGGACTTCGTCGTCGGACACGACAATGACTTCCTTCATCTTGGGGTCATAGAATTGGGGGGCCATATAGGTCTCTTCCAAGTCCCCTAGTTATTAAGTGAATCAAAAGTGTTAGACAGAAGGACATGTTCCAGTCGGAACAACTGGAGTATATGTCAAATCAATGTAAAGAAGTGACAATTACCATTGGGCACTTGTCGTCCATGAACATGTCGTAGGTGATGGAGAAGCTACTCTTTTGGTCCTTCACCTTGATGATGTCCTTGAGGTGGAGCTTGATGGAGTCAGTGGAAAAGTTATCCTCGGAAATCCGGAGGGTGTATTTTCTGTCCTTTGTGTACTGACACATCAGATTTTCTTGGTGCTGTAGAGGACGGATACGCCTTATGAACCAGCACATGGCTAGGATCAAGCCGGTTAGAACCGTCTCTACGAGCCACTCAATCCGCCTTACGGCACGGGAGGCTTCATCGTCGGAAGGAAGGAGGGAGTTGTGATCTCCATGTGGGGGCTTCGGCGGCGGCCCCTTCATCGAAATCCGGGTATGATGCTTCTTGGCCATCCAGAGGGATATTTGGGCCATAGAAGTACGTCTGTTGCCAGTTCTTGCAGTACTCGTGTCCTACAATGTCGGGGAACCACCGGCCAGGACAGATCTTGAAGCTGATGGTCCCACAGTTCCTAAGCTCCTCCTTGCTCACTCTGGCTTCCCTCTTGATGGTGAAGAAATATATAAACAAATCTAACCTAGGCCTAATACCTAGGTATCCCTCGCATAGAGATGCGTAGTTTCTAAGTGCGAGAATGCTATTGGGGGAGAGGTTGAACCCGGAAGTGTTGGAGGACTTGGATGCAGAAGTTGGACAACAGCAGGGAAACACCGCGTATCAACTAGGCTTTGAGGTATACCCTTTCTCCAACTTGGGGAGAAGGGACAACCTCACTGACCAGCGCCGCTTGACATGGTTATACCCTATGGGTACCCGATGTTAGCCTACCTGGTCCAGCCCGACGGAAGGCCCACTCGACGACCTACCAGGGTCTGTGACGCCTATGACGGTTCGACTGCTATGAAGCCCATATGGACACGGACTCTCAAGCGTACAAGACAAGGAAATCTCAAGACTAGAGTTTGAATACAACTTGTAACCTACTCGTATCGGCACCCGAGACCTAGCCTCCCCATATATAAAGGCTAGGAGGGTCCAACGAGGAGGGCACGATCTATAGACGCCATAACCTCCGATAGACTAGACCACAACAGATCTACAGATCTATCGACTCATACTTTCGCACACGCATCCACGCCAGATCGAATCTGCGCATCCTGTAACCTTCGGTTCCGCCGTAATCAAGAGCAGAAAAGCAGGAGTAGGGTTTTCCCTCCAGGGGGCTGAACCTGGGTAAATCTCGTGTCCCCTGGTTGCTTGTCTGTTAACCGTGCCACGATCTCCAGCATCCCTATCTTCTTCAAAACCCAAGTCCATAACAATGGGCATTGACGAGATTAAACCTCGTCAATTGGCGCCGTCTGTGGGAACTGGGGGTGCTGATAGTGCGGTCGTGACAGTCCCATCATCAGAAATCTGCGACCTTCCTGTCTCAAGAAAACGGATCTACATCGACGTGCTCAAATTTACAGCATCAACAATTCTACTGTGGCTGACTTCGATTTCCTCATGACGGAGTCGACGTACTCGGCAGCCACGTACTTAGAGACTAGATTGGATCTGATTCATCTACACGCGTGCCGGCCGGTTCTCCCGATTTAGTTGGCTCCGGATACATCAACATGAATTCTGGTCTAAAACCGACCCAATCAAAGATTCTAAGACAGCTGCCGACAGTTCAAGTTCCAAGGACAAGACCAAGTTGATGCAAGTGAATAAGAAATCTATGACTGATAATCGTGAAGGACTGTTCAGCAATGGAAAGAGAAAAAAATCGCATTGCTTTGGCCACATATGACAACTCAAGCTTGCAGATCAAATCAAGTACTACATGTGAAGTTACATGCTTCAGAATACGTATGGCTGCATGGATTTCGCGGCCGGAAGTGCTAACCGCATGCGGACAAAAAAAAAGCATTGATCAAGCTGCAAAACTACTCGGCCGTAATTCTACGCGCGGGACAAACTCACCGCCGCATCAACTCCTCCAAACAAAAGTCCGGCGACCCCGCCTTGTCGACTCCGTTCCGTTGACCTCGACTACACGAACACGTTAAATATACACCCAGGAGCTGCGCCGACACCTCCGAATGACCTTCCACAATCTTCGGATGCGGTGACCCGCCGTGGTCTTCGACCCGATGTGATCTTCGGCTCCTACGACTCAGGGGCTCGGGGGCTTCCTCCGTTTTGGCGACCCTTCACCGTCTTTGGCTCCGGCGGCCCGGTGTCTTCTTCAACTTCAATGACCCGCCACGGTCTTCGGATGCGGCGACCCGACGCAATCTTCGATTGCGGCAACTGGCCGCATCGGCTTCAGCAACCACGACTCGGGGGCTCCTTTGACACCCGCGACCGCGACCCGCAGGTCGTATCGGCCCTTGTGACCGCGATCCGCCGATTGCGTTGGCTCCCGCGACCCGTTCACCTCGTCGACAACAAACAAAGCTAAGTTTCCCTCTACTTAGAGCTGATTGCTTTTATTTTTAAACTCACACTCGAAACACTCGGGGGCTGTGCCCTCTTCGAGTAACCTAATGTGCCATCGGCTCCACGCACTCGAGCACCTCGAACGGGACAGCCCGAGTAGCTGATTCTGCCTGATCGTCGAATCCTTGAACTCCGAGTGCCTCGGCAAGGTACTGAGACTAAGGGTAATCAGGCTAACGAAAAGGCCTAGCATACAGTGCAAAGTGTCGACTCGATCGGCACCAGAATCTTACTATACAAGCCGAAAGGCAAATATTCCTTACAAGATACAAGTATTTCACAATTATTCATGTTTTCTGCAGCTTACAAAGACGCCGACTGTGCCGAGCTATTCTATCTAGTCCTCCAACAGGAGTCGACGAAATAGCTGGCTACGCCATAAACTCAAGACCCGAGTCGAGTCCCTCCTCGGATGGTTGCATCGCTTGATGCTACGAAGACGCGGCGTTGGCCACTCACCCGACAGAAGAAACGGCGTCGACTTCATCCGCAATGTCGAGTCCTTCCGGCTAAAATGCCGCATCACCCCGCTACGTTGACTCCCTGCTCCTTATGCGTGAGACGCTGACTCGATGCACTTCCGGGTCAGTGGTTTCTCCTCGCACGAGTCTCCACTCGAGTCTGCGACTCGACTAGAGACTCAGGGGCTACTCCTATCAGGAGCGCTGGTCGCGCACCCGATGTACTTCCGGGTCAGCGGTACGCCCACGAGATTTTCGGCTACAACTGCACGATACAAGACTCGACTCTCTGTCCGAGTTTACGACTCCGCCAGACACTCGGGGGCTACTCTAAATGGGAGCACTGGTCGCGCATTCGAAGATCTTCGAGTCCTACGCCGAGTCTACGACTCCACTACGGACTTGGGGGCTACTCCCATAGGGAGGATTGATTCAAGCATCCAAAAAAAATTGTGTCCTACGGACCTAAAGCAAACAACGGCTGAATTAAAGTCTCTTCTCGAGTCTACGACTCGAACAGACACTCGGGGGCTACTCCCATAGGAAGCGCTGGTCGCACACCCTATAGTCCATTGTGTTGACTACGTCCATGATGTCGATTCCTTTACAACAGCCGAACAAATTCAGCTGACCCGATGAACTTCCGGGTGAAGTGCTTCGCACTCGACACAACTTTCGACTCCGACATCCAAATACAAGGTTCAAGACAACTAAGTCTCCACCCGAATCTATGTTTCAGATGGACACTCGGGGGCTACTGACATGGTTATACCCTACGGGTACCCGATGTTAGCCTACCTGGTCCAGCCCGACGGAAGGCCCACTCGACGACCTACCAGGGTCTGTGACGCCTATGACGGTTCGACTGCTATGAAGCCCATATGGACACGGACTCTCAAGCGTACAAGACAAGGAAATCTCAAGACTAGAGTTTGAATACAACTTGTAACCTACTCGTATCGACACCCGAGACCTAGCCTCCCCATATATAAAGGCTAGGAGGGTCCAACGAGGAGGGCACGATCTATAGACGCCATAACCTCCGATAGACTAGACCACAACAGATCTACAGATCTATCGACTCATACTTTCGCACATGCATCCACGCCAGATCGAATCTGCGCATCCTGTAACCTTCGGTTCCGCCGTAATCAAGAGCGGAACAAGCGAGTAGGGTTTTTCCCTCGGGCCTGAACCTGGGTAAATCTCGTGTCCCCTGGTTGCTTGTCTGTTAACCGTGCCACGATCTCCAGCATCCCCATCTTCTCCAAAACCCAAGTCCATAACAATGGGCATTGACGAGATTAAACCTCGTCACCGCCCGCCAAACCAGACCCTCCATCGCCGGAAGGTATCCTTCAGTGATCATATCCTCGATGTCGCCGTCGGAGATGTCCAAGCCGCGCCACTCCCCTTTGTGAGATTCAGCCTCCTCTTCTAGCAGCTTGACGTGGCCCAGTCAATTGCAGAGCTTCGTTGGGAGACCCCAAGAGGAAGGTGTGATGAGCACAGCAGCAAGTCTTCCCTCAGTTATGAAACCAAGGTTATCGAACCAGTAGGAGCAAGGAAACAACTCCAAGGTGTTGCTAGCAACTTGGAATCCTGCACAACACAAACTCAAGACTTTGCCCCAACTTACAGTGAGGTTATCAATCTCACTGGTTTGCTCAAAACAAAGGATTAAACGTATAGTGTGGATGGTAATGGTTGCTTGCAGAGAGTAAATGGTAACAGTAGATGATGTAACAATGGTAAAGATTGGACCGGGGTCTACAGTTCACTAGAGGTGTTATCTTTAAGATACATAACATGCTGGGTGAACAAATTACAGCGGGTTAATTGACAGGAACTGAGAAAGGCATAACAATGCAAATACTAGACATTCATGATTCCTATGAGATTTGATTGGGCATTACAACAATATACATAGACCGCCATCCAACTGCATCTATGAATAATAATCCACCTTCAGGTTATCTTCTGAACCCCCTCTAGTATTAAGTTGCAAGCAACGGATAATTGCATTAAGCAATGTGTGTAAAGTAAACAATACAATTGTTCCATGAACAAAAGATTATTGGTTTCTCCCTAGTAGCAACAACACATATATAACCTTAGAGATTCCTGTCACTTCCCCAGATTCAATAGAGGCATGAACCCACTATCGAGCATAAATACTCCCTCTTGGAGTCACTAGCATCTACTTGGCCAAGATAGCTACTAGCAACGGAGAGCATGCAATATCTCAAACAACACAGACAAGATAGAATCAATAATCAGTAAGACATGACATAATCAATAATCAATCTGACATAGTATCTCAATATCCATCGGATACCCGCAAACACAACATGTATGATTACAAATAGATGATCTTGATCATGAACGGAGCTCACATGATCTAAACATGATAGCACAAAGGAGGAGAAATAACCATCTAGATGTTGTATGGACCCATAGTCCAAGGGTGAACTACTCACGCATCATACCGGAGGCTGGCATGGTGATGAAGAAGGCCTCCTGGATGATCTCTCCCCTCCGGCAGGGTGCTGGGAAGAGCTTCAGATCCCTCGATCTAGGGACGATGGTGGCGACGGCTACGGACTGTTTCGTGGAGATCTCATTGGGTACTTAGGGTTTTGGCATCGTGGGGCTTTTATAGGCGAAGAGGCGAGGCAGCAGGGCGGCCAGGGGGCACACACTATAGGGCGGCGTGCCCTAGGGTGGGCCCATGCGACCCAAGGGTGTGGCCACCCTGTGGCGCCCCTTCGGTTGTTCTTTGGTCTCTATGTTCGTCTTGGTAAAATATTGACTTTGGCTTTTGTCCCGACCAGTTCTGAGAATATTTCTTTACTAACTTTTCTGAAACCAAAAACAACAGAAAACAGGCAACTGGCACTGCGGCATCTTGTTAATAGGTTAGTCCTAGAAAATGTATAAAAATACCTCACAGTGTAGACAAAGCATAGCAAAGTAGATACTAAACAAGCATGGAACATCAAAAATTATAGATACGTTTACGACGTATCAAGCATCCCCAAGCTTAACTCCTGCTCGTCCTCGATTAGGTAAGTGATAAAAAGAATAAATTTTGAGGTGACATGCACCATAACAATCTTGATCAAACCATTTGTAAAGCATTGAAAGTTGGGATCAAAGTAATCTAAACATGAGCATGAAATATGAAGTTCTAACAATAAGGCATAGTAACTATGCTGCAACATGAAAGGATACAAACAAAGATCATGAATAACAATGCATTGAGAGACGTTTTTTTTTCACATATAGAAAACATAGCATAGTGGTATTCATATTGTACCTCATGGAGTAGCAAAACATAAATGCATAGGACACGTTCAAAGTTCATAAGGGTGACTAGATACAAATAGTTCAAGAATAAGCAATATCAACATTATGAATCAATCACTAAGTTTTGGGACAATGCACATAGAACTAAGAATGACAAGTATGCTCTCCTAGTTGGTCCATAAAGATAGAAGGTGGAGACTCGATATAAAAGTGGTAAGAAAGGCCCTTCACAGGGAAGTAGGGATTTCAAGTTTCATAAAGAGCTTCCAAAAATTATGGTACTTATTAGCTTTCAGCTCTCATTGTCCCTATCATAAGCATCTTGAAGTGATTAAGGTTAAAGTGAACAAAGTATGGAGTATATGCTTGTCAAATCATAAGTTGGCAATCTCATGTCCCTTGAGTACGAGGTTCATTCCTCATGCTACTCAACTTTAGTTACCGGTAAGTTCTTGTCATGGTAAGTATATGTGTATCATAGAGAACCACCAACGGAGTACCCCTTGCCCCATGACACAGGAGCTATCCCATATCAAATGACAAGGCAACAGACAGTGAGCATCTCAGCGATCCTTTTATTTACCATGGGAATGATGCATTTTTTCTCTCTTTTTTTCTGTATATTTTTTTGTGAAGATGCTTCATGGATTGCTCACTATGGTGATGCTGCAAGTTTCCACCATGATTAGGCATGGCTTAGGCTAGCAGCCCAGCCGTTTCTCTAACATATATACATAACTCCATGGACTTACAAGCTCCCCTTTTATTTCACACCACCGACATCCATAAACAAAAGAGCATGATATCAACTGGGTAGACATTTACATGTGTTGAAAGCATTCCCCGTGACAACACGGTTCTGCTAATTCCCAACTTATAAGTGCAAGCATATACAACATAGATGACACAATGGTTCAAGTTTATTAGGGGCAAGTGTGCCATCAAGTTTGTGAGAGCTTTAATCACTAATTTTTACATAACAAGTTTAATTTGGAAGATATATAAAACAAGAATATACTTGGAATGGTGTAACACACCATGCATAGGAATTTATAGTGGACTCTTTGGAATAACTTGGTTTTTGGGGAGTTGGATGCATGAGTAGAGCTTACTCAATACAAGTGGAGGCTAGCAAAAGACTGGGAGCGACCAACTAAGAGAGCAATAATGGCCATAATCATGCAGAGCGACAAAACATTATCAATCAAATCATAAAGTGGTATCACAAGTTAAAAACTAAATGATCATAGAGGCTAAGGTGACTGGTTCATAGTCATAACATGGTGTGAGCATGTGCCAAGTCAACCCAAACAAAGCATCAAAGGATAATACCATAATATTATGCTTTTGTATGTTAAAACAACGCATGATTATTTCAAGGCACATTAAGCAATCTCAATTGTTTGGAACAAGTCATGCTACAGCAATAATAACTAAGCATAAGGTCAAAACAACATCTAGCATGACAAGATAAAGTCTAAGCCACAGTTAAAACAAGCTCCCTCTTGTACCACTATAAGCATGAAACTTTCTACTCTTTTCCAACACCAATTAACTTACTTGCAACAACACAGCGAAAGCGGGGGTCCAACTACTTTATTCAATCAAACTAAACAAACGAAAACCAAAAAACAAAAAACTAAGATGCTCCAAGAACAACACAACAGTGCATGAAACAATAAAAATGAAGTGTTTAGAAAGAGACCTTAGATTTTTATTGATGAAGAAGAGGATGCCTTGGGCATCCCTGAGCTTTGACGCTTGTACCTCTTGAATATTTCTTGGGATGACACGGGGTGGCATCCCCAATCTTGAGCTTTTGTCCATTCTTCATCTCATCACATCATTCTTCCCCTACACCTGAAATTTCCTTCATACAAAACTTCACACAATCTTCATTAGCAACATTAGTGCATTCAAGAAAATAAACCTTTGGGTTTAGTTTCAACACAACAAAACTTTCACTAAAAACACAAGATATTGTACCAATTCCTTTAAAAAGCTCAAGTGATCAACAAGAACTCAAAAAGAAACCGATAAAGAGGCAAATGCAAATAAGAGCAGAAATTTGTCAAAATAGACCAGCAGGTAAAAACAGATTTTTTCGAAGACCTTCTGTTACACAAATCGAAAAGTATTGAACTAACGAAATTTAGATAACAACCTAAGGCATTTACTCAGAACATTACAGCTTAATCCGACATACGGAGATTTTTCACGAATTGTTACAGTGAAGCACAAAAATCTGTTTCGGGACAACAACTTCCCGAAATCTTACTTCTCTCTCATTAGAGGTTATTCTTGGCACAAAAATCAAACGAAAAGGATAAGGAGAGGTTATTATAGAAGTAATAAATTCCAAGACTCAAGAAAACTATTGGGTTATCTCCCAAGAAGTACTTTTCTTTAACGCCTTTAAGTTAGGCACAAGAAGCAAGAATCAAGTATTTTCAAATGAAGAAGCATTAACATCAAATTTTGCTATAAAAGGAGGAGAAAAAGGTAACTTATCTCTCCTTATAGGGAAGTGTTCAATACCTTTCTTGAATGGAAATTGATATTTAATGGTGCCTTCTTTCATATCAATGATGGCACCAACAGTTCTAAGAAAAGGTCTTCCCAAAGTAATATGACGAGAAGCATTGCATTCAACATCCAAAACATAGAAATAAATAGGGACATAAGCATTGTTAACCATAATAAGAACATCATTAATACTTCCCATGAGTTTCTTCTTAGCATTATCATCAAGTTGGACATCTAAATAGCAATCTTCCAAAGGTGGCAAATCAAGCATTTCATAAATATTTCTAGGCATAATAGAGACACTAGAACCAAGGTCACATGAATCTTTGAGATCAAAACCATTCACTTGTAAATTAATGATGGGTTCCCAACTATCTTCTACTTTCCTAGGAATATAAGCTTTGTGTTTCAATTTTTCTTCCTTAATTTTAATAAGAGCATCTGTAATGTGTTTTGTGAAATCCATATTCATAGCACTAGCATTAGGACTTCTAGAAAGCTTTTGTAGGAACATAATCACTTCAGAAATATTGCAACCATCAAGATCAAAATCAAACTTAGAATCATAGGTAGTAGACTTATTATTTCCCATATTTTGAAGAATTTCAGCATTCTTATTGGGTTTAGGCATCATTGTAGGAGGAATGGGGGCTTATTGTGGTTTACTAGCATCAACATTGGTGGTGGTAATAGTACAAATACTATTGTTTCTAGCAATTTCATCTTCTCTTGCGCACTTAGCATGTAATTTAGCTAACAGTCTAACATTTTCATCAATAGTAACTTATATGGCATGAGTAGCAGCAAAGGTACTTTCCAAGGTTTCAGGTTTAGCAGCCATTTTATTAATCGAAGAGGATTGTGCTTCAGACAAAGATGAAATATTTTTCTCAACATTCAAAGGCTTTTACTCCACGGTCTTGTTGAAAGTGGTTTGTTTACTAATAAAGTCTTTAAGCATGACTTCAAATTTAGAAGGATCACTTCTATTGTCGTTGTAGGAATTTCCATAAGCATTACCATTATTGGGAGGAAATGGCCTATAATTATTACTACCAAAATTATTTCTATAGGCATTGTTGTTGAAATTATTGTTTCTAATAAAGTTCACGTCAACTTGTTCTTCTTGAGCAACCAAAGAGACTAAAGGAACACTATTTGGATCAATAGGAGCTTTTCCATTAACAAGCATAGACATGATAATATCAATTTTATCACTCAAGGAGGAGGTTTCTTCAATAGAATTTACCTTATTACCATGTGGAGCTCTCTCAATGTGCCATTCAGAATAATTAACCATCATATTATCAAGGATCTTTGTTGCAACACCCAAAGTAATGGTCATAAAGGTACCTCTAGCAGCAAAATCCAACAGATTCAATGAAGAGAAGTTTAGTCCTGCATAAAAAGTTTGCATAATGATCCAAGCAGTCAGTCCATGAGTGGTACAATTCTTTACCAAAGATTTAATTATTTCCCAAGCTTGAGCAACATGTTCATTATCAAGTTGTTTAAATTTCATTATTTCACTTCTCATAGATATAATATTAGCAGGAGGATAGTATTTTCCAATAAAAGCATCTTTGCATTTAATCCAAGAATCAATACTATTTCTAGTCAAGGATAGCAACCATTCTTTTCCTTTTCCTCTCAAGGAGAAAGGAAACAATTTGAGCTTAATAATATCTCCATCTACATCCGTATATTTTTGCATCTCACAAAGTTCAACAAAGTTATTAAGGTGGGCAGCAGCATCATCAAAACTAGCACCAGAAAATTGCTCTTTCATAACAAGATTCAATAAAGCAGGTTTAATTTCATAAAAGGTAGCATCAGGAAAAGGTGGAGCAATAGGTGTACTCAGGAAATCATTGTTGTTTGTGCTAGTGAAGTCACACAACTTGGTGTTCTCAGCAGAGTTCATTTTTGCAAAAGTGGAGCAAAACAACAGCAGTAGCAACAAGAGTAGGAACTAATTTTTTGTGTGTTTTTGATAAGAAAAGGAAAACCAAACAAAACTAATTTTTTGTGTAATTTTTTATAAAAGAAGCAAACAAAACAAAGCAAAATAAACTAAGCAAAACAAAAACAAAGTAAAGAGAATGGTTGTGAAGTACTTCCATTGTGAAGCTGTCCTTAACTCTCCGGCAACGGCGCCAGAAAAGTCTTAATGTGGCTCGGTCAATTGCAGAACTTCGTTGGGAGACCCCAAGAGGAATGTGTGATTAGCACAGCAGCAAGTCTTCCCTCAGTTATGAAACCAAGGTTATCGAACCAGCAGGAGCAAGGAAACAACTCCAAGGTGTTGCTAGCAACTTGGAATCCTGCACAACACAAACTCAAGACTTTGCCCCAACTTACAGTGAGGTTGTCAATCTCACTAGTTTGCTGAAAAGATTAAATGTATAGTATGGAAGGTAATGGTTGCTTGCAGAAAGTAAACGGTAACAGTAGATGATGTAACAATGGTAAAGATTGGACCGGGGTACACAGTTCACCAGAGGTGTTCTCCTTAAGATACATAACATGCTGGGTGAACAAATTACAGCGGGTTAATTGACAAGAACTGAGCAAGGCATAACAATGCAAATACTAGACATTCATGATTCCTATGAGATTTGATTGGGCATTACAACAATATACATAGACCGCCATCCAACTGCATCTATGACTAATGATCCACCTTCAGTTTATCATCTGAACCCCCTCCAGTATTAAGTTGCAAGCAATGGATAATTGCATTAAGCAATGTGTGTAAAGTAAACAATACAATTGTTCCATGAACAAAAGATTGTTGGTTTCTCCCTAGTAGCAACAACGCATCTATAACCTTAGATATTCCTGTCACTTCCCCAGACTCAATAGAGGCATGAACCCACTATCGAGCATAAATACTCCCTCTTGGAGTCACTAGCATCTACTTGGCCAAGATAGCTACTAGCAACAGAGAGCATGCAAGATCTCAAACAACACAGACATGATAGAATCAATAATTAATAAGACATGATAGAATCAATAATCAATCTGACATAGTATCTCAATATCCATCATGGCCCCGCAAACACAACATGTATGATTACAAATAGATAATCTTGATCATGAACGGAGCTCATGAGATCTAAACATGATAGCACAAAGGAGGAGAAACAACCATCTAGCTACTGTATGGACCCATAATCCAAGGGTGAACTACTCACGCATCATACCGGAGGCTGGCATGGTGATGAAGAAGGCCTCCAGTATGATCTCTCCCTTTCGACAGGGTGCCGGGAAGAGCTTAAGATCCCTCCCCAATCTAGGGATTATGGTGGCAACGGATACAGACTGTTTCGTGGAGATCTAATTGGGTACTTAGAGTTTTGGCATCGTGGGGATTTTATAAGCGAAGAGGCAAGGCGAGAGGCGGCAAGACACCATAGGGCACTTGCTGAGGGCCCCTAGGGTGTGGCCTCCATGTGGCACCCCTTTGGTTGCTCTTTGGTTTCTGTGTTCGTCTTGGAGAAATATTGACTTTGGCTTTTGTCCCGACCAATTTCAAGAATATTTCTTTACTAGATTTTCTGAAACCAAAATAGCAGAAAATAGGCAACTGGCACTACGGCATCTTGTTAATAGGTTAGTCCCAGAAAATATATAAAAATAACTCAAAGTGTAGACAAAGCATAGCAAAGTAGATACTAAACAAGCATGGAACATCAAAATTATAGATACGTTTACGACGTATCACAGCTCGAGCGCCGCTGGAATATGGTCGCCGCCGGTGGATTCCACCACCGCGGAACATGGCACCCCCCCCCCCTTCGGTGGGACGTGGACCGTGCTAGAAGGCTTGGCCAAAGCCTCGCTAGACGCCACCATCGAAGGGTTGCTGCTGCTCGCCATTGGTGAAGGAGAGGTGGACTGAGAGCTGGGGGAGAACTAGGGTTTTCTCTCTGTGCGCGATGTGCTCGAGGAGGATTTGGGATGGAGGAAGAAGATGGTGCGAGAGCGAATGAGGGTAAAAAATAATTGACCTCCATTGTTAAAATATATAGTCCCAACATCAAGATTCATGCCATATGATCCAATGGTCGATGCATGGACACCGCATGCGCGAGCATGCGCGGAGATTTTTCCACGTTACCACCGATGCCACTTGACGATTCGGATTTCTCGCGCGGCAAAATCGCTATCATTATGTTTCCTGCATGTGTGATTTATGAGGCGTCTCTAGCCTATGGCTACGTCATCTCACTGACAAATGCAGACGAACTGTCCCATCTGAAGATTTCGGCATGGACGGATCCTGTCTGGCCACGAGAAGAATACGATGGAAGACTTGGTGATTCTCCGACTTATGTGTTGAAGATGGAGAATATTGCAGGGTTCTTTGGAGGAGTACAAGATATTGCTTGACGATTTGCCGATATCACCTAGACAAAGCATTAAAACTGAAGAGGCAAGACGACGAAAGATCTCGGAGTTCTCCGGGGGCTACTATAGGGGATATGCTAAATGGGTATCACCTCTATAATCCGGTTAACCCGAGTGGCCCATAGTTGGTAGCAAGGCCCATGACCTGTTGGGCGGCCTGGTTAGATGGATCCAGAAGGGAGGCACATGCCGGATAAAGGAAGGCTACGATGAAGTCACCGACATACTCGGAGCCTTGGAGTGCAAGACATAAATACTAGTTAGTACCAGTGTAGGACTCTGTAACCTGCCCGGCTAGAACTTTTACCTGTAACCCTAGGATCTGGCGTCTTTATAAGACGGACCTCTGGGAGCCTTTAGGGTATCAATTTACACACCTCGCATAGTGAACCAATCCCTGTAACTCGGCGTATTGCCCTTATAGTGATTTATAGCAGGAGTAGGGTTCTGCCACCATCGTGGGACCTGAACCTGGGTAAGTTGTGTTACCTCGTACCTGCCAACTTGCCGCCTTCCCCCACGTCTCTAAACACGCACTGTAAGGACCCCTCCATGGCTTACTCGTCGGCAATACCACGACACTCTGCCCCCCCAAAGGGCTGGCGTTGGAATTCCATGGGATTTCTGCATTTGACAAAACCAGACTAGTTGATTGACCGATGGAACTGTGTCAGGGTTCCCTCTGCCTCCTCAGAGGGTAAATGCCAAGATCTCAAGAGAAATCGGAAGCCGGCAAAACCATACTAGTTTATTAAATCGACAAAAAAGTATTAGCGTGAGTTATGCCCTCTGAAAGGACTAGTACTAGTATCCCACGAGAAATTGGCATCTGGAAAAGGTCACTCAATTAAACGACGAATAATCTTGGGGACTCCTCTCAGTCTTAGAGGAATTTCGCCTTTTGATCCCAAGGGGTCATTAGTAAAAACTATCATGAAGGGAAAATGCATGATCAACACTCCGATATGCAGATTCAAGTATGTACTCCTTCTTGACCTCCACCGTAAGAGGCCCACTTGGAACCACGGTGGCCAATCATAAAGGCTTGGGACTCAAGCGTAGGCCCAAATGGAGATGCCTTGGCAGCCAAGACAGTGCATATCGCCAAACTTATTCTTTGGGATATCAAGATTACTCCACCAAGATCGGATATCGATATTTAGTTTACTGTTTTGTATAAGCGCCATCACTTATAACCCATCTCGACACTTTGTAACCCTAGCTCTTGATTGTGTATATAAGAGGAGGTAGGGACGCCGAATGGCACGTCTAACACCTCTCATAGAATCATCTCTCTCATAACACCGTCGTGTAGAGTCTGCACGACACCACCATACGTGAGATTGAGCTTTATCTCGAGATCACCCGAGCACACTACGGTAATCCCAAGCGCTCACAAATAGGAGTAGAGTTTTTACCAGGCATTGTACGTCCAGGGTCTGAACCTGTATAAATCTCTGTCTCAGTGTCCTACCATCCCGATCATCGAGCGTGACCCCTTCAAACATAAATCTACCATAGTAAAATTACTCGACACAATCATATGTATCTTCTTTATAGCCCAAGATTTCTGAGTTTTTATCACACAATAAAGAGAGAAATAGAAAGATCTTCCAAAAGACATTGGCCCTGGCCATCGCGGTGCCTCCCTCACATAAGATGACATCACACACATTTGTAGATTTTGCCCCGACTGCTTCTCTCTATCTCACTATTGGCTTTTCCACTTGGTCATCGCTGCCAGTTTGGTAGGCCAATTTATTGTTTTCCCCTTATTCTACACAAGATTTTGTTCCCTTCTAGTATTGCAGGACATATGTTTTCTTATAATATTACACAACACAATTTTTTTTGGAAAATAGCTCCTAAGAACATTAGAAACAAAATCACTACATTTACCACAATGATATATATCTTGTTCTTTATAGCCAAGGAATTTCATATTTTATTAGGCAACAAAGAGAGGAACAGCAAGATTTTCCAAAACACCTTGGTCCCAACCATCATGGTCGCCTCTGCTGTTAGCCGCTTTTTTCTATCTCACTTTTGGCTCTTCCACCTGGTCATTGCAGCCGGTTCGGCGCGTCGGCTTGTTGCTTTTTCCCTCGTTGTATGTAAGACTTTGTTCTCTTATGGTATTGCGAGACATGTGTTTTCTTATAATATTACACAACACTAATCCTTTTGACTATGGAAAATAGCTCGTAATAACACTAGAAAAAAGATCACTGTATTTATCACAATGATATCTATCTTGTTCTTTCTAGCCAAGGAATTCAAGTTTGTACCACATAACAAAGAGAGGAATAAAAAGAGTTACCAAAACACGTTGGCCCCAACCATCATGGTCTCCTAAAAAGAGTTTCCAAAACACCTTGGCCCCAACCATCATGGTCGCCTCCCCATCAGCAGCTTCTTTCTATCTCACTTTTGGCTCTTCACGCGGTCATTGTGGCCGGTTCGGTGGGTTATTTTGTTCCTTTTTCCCTCGTTGTATGTAAACTTTTGTTCTCTTATGGTATTGTGGGATATGTGTTTCTTTATAATATTGTAGACATGAATGCTTTTATTCATGGAAAATAGCTCCTGAGAACACCAGAAAAAGATCACTAGATTTACCAAAATAACATCTATCATTTTTTTTAGCCAAGAAATTTGAGCTTTTATCACCCAACAAAGAGAGGAACATAAAGAGTTTCCAAAACACCTTGGTCCCAACCATCACGGTCGCTTCCCTCGTCAGCATAGCTTCTTTCTATCTCACTTTTGGCTCTTTCACCCGGTCACTATGGCTGGTTCGGCGGGTCAACCTGTTGCTTTTTCCTCGTTGTACGCAAGATTTTGTTCTTTTATGGTATTGCCACACATGTGTTTTCTTATAATATTACAGACATGAATCATTTTATTCATGGAAAATGGCTCCTAAGAACACTAGAAAAAGATCACTGCATTTACCAAAATGATATATATCGTCTTCTTTATAGCCAAGAAATTTGAGCTTTTATCATGCAACAAAGAGAGGAACATAAAAACTTTCCAAAACACCTTAGCCCAAACCATGATGCCCCCTTCCCGTCAGCCACTTCTTTTTCTCTTGTTTTTTGCTCTTTGGCCGGCGGGTGAACATTTTGCCTGCCTTTGTTTCCTTTTAATATTGCATTATAGGTTCCTGCTTTTTGCGGAAGATATGTCTCCTAGAAACTGCTCAGAAAACTAGGACATCGCATTCATTAAGTGATGAGTCTTTACTTCTTTCTACCTAAGAAGTTTGAGCTTTTATCTGGCATTAAAAGGGAGTTGAACAGTCACATAGTTCAATCAGATGATTTTCACAAAAAAAGATTTCGATTAGAGGGCAATGCAATTAAAAGTATCATTATGTATATCTAAATACTAGTTCCAAAACATAACTTGAATATATAATGAAAGTGTAAACCATTAAGTTTATAATAATTCTTTTGAACTTTAAATTCAATTTAAACACAACAACCTTGAAACTAACATTATACATCATTCATCTATATTATGGGTGAGTGATCTTTATCTCTTAATCATTATTAACATGACCTCAAATCCTAACAAAGTACTAAGATCATCTAATTATGCTCTCATTAATAAGTTGCATATTATTTTCCTAATAACACATCCAATCTCAAACTCATCATTCATTTAAACTGAAAGTGAATGATTCTACATTAACAACTATACTAATCAAAACTCTATTTTTTATAATGTTCTAAAAACATTGCACCTTAAGATTCACTTCTACTTTATAGTTAACTTTGGTCTAAACAATCATAAACATCTTATTTGAAGTTTATTCATGTTTTTATAATTAACTTTGGTCACTTATAAAACCAACTAAAGTATAATAACTCAACATAATTTGTAACCATCAAAACCCCTAATGTAAACCCTAGTAACCTTCAAGATTGATTAACCTAATCTAAACACTAGTTTCTTCGAATGTTATTATTTTTGCCACTTCAAACAACAATGCTATAATCAGTTCTTTCAACTCTTAACAATCCAACACATGAATTTTCATCCTAATTAGCAGATGATAATTAATTGTAATCTTCACATGAATTGTACTCAACTTTTATATCTTGTATGCTAACACTTAAGTTCCTTATAAATATAATTGTTAAGTAAAATTGAAAATAAATCAAATCTTAAAGTAATCACCTAAGTTCAATTCACTTTAAATATTGGGAATTCACTTTGGGATTTTTATAAAATGCATAGCATTACTTATGCATAATATCATATTGCTTCTTTAAACATTAGTCCTTACCGGACCAATGATGCTATTTTCAGATATTGGATCTTCTATTGTCTTAAAGATCATGAGTGCATAATCTTGCAATCATAAAAGGCAAGTTCACACTTGCTCATGTCCTTTGGTTATTTTCTATCAAGTATTTTACAAATCCAGTGTTGTCATCATCTGCATTTCAAAAAGGTCAGAAAACACTATTTTCATAATAATATGATTTTGGATTATTTACCAAGAGGAAATAACCTACTATGAAAGTTCCAGTGGTAAAGGAACATAATACCTAGGATTTAACAACCAATATCGTCAATGATTCTTGCACCGTATATTATGCGTTAACCATGAGATTTGGAATGGTTGTAGCTAGTGCATCAAACTCTCCTTTTAAGTAAACTTGCTGAGTATGCTCGTACTCAACCGTATCTTCTTAACTCTTGCTAGATTATGAAGCCAATACACATGATGTCTACATCAACTTATTCTCAAAGGAATCATCACCAAAATCTCAAGTTCTTTAATGAAGTCTACATATATATCAACTGAAGTGAAGATGAAGTTATCGATTAGATAGGAGTATAAACTCTAGCCATGGAACCTACTTCTGTAGAGTATCACAATAGCAGCAATGCAAGTCAAATAGTTAGATGCTAATCTCATTAGCATGATAAGTTATGCATTATTATTTCTGGTTCTTCTTTGTAAGAATTGCTTGCTCTTGCTATAACCTAGAGTGTTCTCTGGATATCTTGTAAAGATTCGAGTTGTAACCTATATTTATGTCTTGGACCTGCTATGTTTCTGTTGTATCACTCCGAGGGATGTAATTCTAGTGAACGGTGTTTCATTGGTGTTATGTCAACAACTATAGTGTACTACATCATGCAGTGGTATGATGGGTCACCGCAAGTACTCACCTTGAGAAGATTTTGAAGAGGTTCAAAATGGAATATGCCAAAAGAGGTTTTGTGCCTCTACTAAAAGGTAGCACACTGAGTAAGACTCGGTGTCCAGCAACAGCTGTCGATAGAGAAATGATGGCTAATGTCCCCTATGCCTCAGCCATAGGCTCTATCATGTATGTTATGTTGAGTACTTGACCTGATGTGGCCCTGGATCTTAGTTGGATAGGACATTTCTAAAGTAATCTAGGAGTGGAACATTGGACAACTGTCAAGAATATCCTAAAGTATCTCAAGAGAACTAAGGATATGTTCCTAGTCTATGGAGGTAGTGACGAAGCTCTAAACGTAACTGGTTAAGTGGATGCGAGCTTAGACACGAACTCTGATGACTCAAAGTCTCAAACGGAATATGTGTTTTTGGTGAATGGTGGTGCGGTAAGCTGAAGAAGCGTGAAGCAGCCAATGGTGGCACAGTCTTCAATGGAGTCGGAATACATCGCAACTAATGCAGAAGCGAATGAAGCTGTTTGGCTAAGGAATTTCTTCATCAGACTAAGAGTTGTTCCAAGTGCGCATGATCCCGTGACGATCTATTGTGACAACACGGGTGCCATTGTGAACGCGCAAGAACCAAGAACTCATTACATGGTTAAACATATCAAGCGACGATTTCACACCATTAGACAAAATGTCGAAGATGGTGAAGTCAATAATATTTGCAATGTACATACGGATCTGAATACTGTAGATCCATTTACTAAGGGACTTCAAAGATCCAAGCATGAGCAATACCTGAATATTATTGGTGTTAGATCACTGCCTGATGTAAACTAGATTAATTTGTACTCTAGTGCAAGTGGGAGACTAAATGAGATATGCCCCAGAGGCAAATAATAAAGTATTTTATTTGATATATCTCTTGTATGCTTATAATACGTTTCATGTCATGCTATAGTTGTATTAATACGAAATATTAATACACGTGTGGTATCTAAACAAACCGTGTCTCTAGTTACCTCTAGCGAACTAGCTCATTGGTCAACAGGATGATATAGGGTTTTCGAGATCGTGGGCGTTAGTGCCAATTGACAATAAGGTCATATCATTGGTTAAATGATGTGATAGACATACACCCAAAATCATATCACAATGAGATCTAGTTACAAATGCTCGTTATTGATGATAACATAGAGAAACTCGCAACCTAATCCTTTGACTGTGAGATAATACATAATCACCGTTATTGGAAGGATCCTTGATGGTATCAAGTATCAAGATGTGAAAGGGTGATAAAAAAGGTATTGTCGGGTTTCCTGAAGGAACGTGTTAATGAGTATATATCAAGACCAGGAATTGTCAATCCAAGTAACGGATAGATACACATGGCCAACTCGGTGACATTGCATTAACGAAGCTTGCAAGCGTATGACTAGGTCATGGAATGCAACGACACGAGAACGAGTAAACGAGTTCATCGGTAATGATATCGAACTAGGTATGGAGATACTGAAGATCAAATCTCGGATAAACTAGATATCGAGTGGCAAAGGGAGTGGGATGTGACGTTAAGGTTCAAGCGATGAGATTCGTGAAACACACAGGTGGTCATTATGGGCATCCAAGTCTCGCTGATGATCATTGATGCGAGAGGGGTCTCGGTCATATTCGGCGTGTTTTTTAACCGAAGGGTGGCACACTTAAGGGTGAGGACGCATATGGATTGATTCGGCACCGTAGGATAAATGAGAGAGAAAACGGAAAAGTTCCGTGTAACACCCGATGTTGATCAGAGGGGTACGGAAGGAGTTCTAGAGTAAAAGATATAAAAATATATGTGTTTTATATTAATTAGTTGAATTAATATTAAAATATAATATTTTATTTTATTTTCAGAGGCAGCCCATGCCTAATGGGCCTCACCCAGAGGGGAGGCCCAAAGGGGCAAGGCGCCATAGGAGGAGGGCCAGCCGGCCAAGCCCTAGTAGGATCCTCCCATGGGGCCCACCTAGGCCACCGTCGGTGGCTCCCTGGCGGCAGCTGTGGGCATAGTCCCACACCGCCCGCCCCTTGGGGTTTGCACCTCCTCCTCCTACTATAAATAAAGGGGGACCCCCTTCCCTTTGAGACACACCATTCTATCCTCACTCTCTCATTTCCTTAGAAGTTTTCTCTGTAATATTGGAGAGGACTTTGGGGAAATTGGTTTCTCTACCTTCGCACTACCGTCGTGCGTTGGACGGTCTGACTTCTTTCTTCTTCCGCTGCTCGGCTGGATCGAAGTCCGGGAGACGTCGCCTATACCGAACGTGTATAGAACTTTGGAGGCGTCACACTTGGGGCGCTAGGAGCTGCTTTTCTTCAGCAACATACGCCTACCTGCGTAAGGCGTATCTCGGTCTTCAAGGGTATGAATATCATCTTCTTATCCGTTACTTATGTCTACATAGTATAGATCTTGGTTATCGTGTTCGTGTTGTTAGAATTTTTTTGTTTTCTGCTACGAATCCCAACATGATATATATCTTGTTCTTTCTAGCCAAGGAATTTCATCTTTTATCACGCAACAAAGAGAGAAACAACAAGAGTTTCCAAAACACCTTGGTCCCAACCATCATGGTCGCCTCCCCCATTAGCCGCTTCTTTCTATCTCTCATTTGGCTTTTCCACCCGGCCATTGCGGACGGTTCGGTGCGTCAGTTTGTTGCTTTTTCCCTCATTATACGTAAGCTTTTGTTCTCTTATGGTATTGCGAGACATGTGTTTTCTTATAATATTACACAACACGAAACCTTTTGACTATGGAAAATAGCTCGTAAGAATACTAGAAACAAGATCACTGTATTTACCACAATAATATCTATCTTGTTTTTTCTAGCCAAGGAATTCAAGTTTGTATCACACAACAAAGAGAGGAATAAAAAGAGTTTCCAAAACACCTTGGCTCCAACCATCATGGTCGCCTAAAAAGACTTTCCAAAACACATTGGCCCCAACCATCATGGTCGCCTCCCCATCAACGGCTTCTTTCTATCTCACTTTTGGCTCTTTATACAGTCATTGTGGCCGGTTCGGCGGGTCAGCTTGTTCCTTTTTCCCTTGTTGTACATAAACTTTTTTCTCTTATGGTATTGCGGGATATTTGTTTCTTTATAATATTGTAGACATGAATGCTTTTATTCATGGAAAATAGCTCCTGAGAACACCAGAAAAAGATCACTAGATTTACCGAAATAACATCTATCGTCTTCTTTTTAGCCAAAAAATTTGAGATTTTATCACCCAACAAAGAGAGAAACATAAAGAGTTTCCAAATATTTTTGGTCCCAACCATCACGGTCGCTTCCCTCGTCAGCATAGCTTCTTTCTATCTCGCTTTTGGCTCTTTCACCCGGTCACTATGGCCGGTTCGGCGGGTCAACTTGTTGCTTTTTCCTCGTTGTACGCAATCTTTTGTTCTCTTATAGTATTGCCACACATGTGTTTTCTTATAATATTGCAGACATGAATCCTTTTATTCATGGAAAATGGCTCCTAAGAATACTAGAAAAAGATCACTGCATTTACCAAAATGATAACTATCGTCTTCTTTATAGCCATGAAATTTGAGTTTTTATCACTCAACAAAGAGAGAAACATAAAGACTTTCCAAAACACCTTAGCCCAAACCATCATGGCCCCCTCCCCGTCACTTCTTTTTCTCTTGTTTTTTGCTCTTTTGCCGGCGGGTGAACATTTTACCTGCCTTTGTTTCCTTTTAATATTGCACGACGGGGTTTCTGGCATTCACTAAGTGATGAGTCTTTCCTTCTTTCTACCTAAGAAGTTTGAGCTTTTATCCGGCATTAAGAGAGAGTTGAACAGTCACATAGTTCAATCAGATGGTTTTCATAAAAAGAGTTCGGTTAGAGGGCAATGCAATAAAAAGTATCATTACGTATTTCTTTTGGAACTACCATTTTGTACTTTAATACTGGCCAACATTACTAGCCAATCGTTGCCCCCCAAAATTCTCAAATTCATTCTCCCTCCATATCGGTTTATTGGGTTAACATGGAACATAAGAAATATATTTAACTACAAATTTGATCAATGAAATATGAATTATATTCAATAATATAATTTTTGTGACATATAACTCATGTTTTATTGATAAATTTTATGGTCAATTTTTTTTCTTAAACTTCGTGTTAGTTTAATAAACGGTATGGAAGTAGTACCTCTAAAGGGGCAAATACTGCTACGTCATATACTTTTTCCTGAAATTTTTAATGGTGCCACTTGATGCAAGATCAAGCAATTGAAGCCTCAGCGTAGCGCGCACCGTCATGGACAGCAACCTTTCTTGCCACATCCCATCCCGAAGAAAAACTGGGGCCATGTGACACAAGTTGCATCGGCAACAAACCAGAAAACGAACGTGCCCAAGCCGGCGAGCAGCGCCTAGGCTGCGTTTGCCGCCACCAGTCAAGCACGGGATCGCTAGCGCCTCCAGCGACCGATCGACCGTTCGACAGCTCGCGAGTCGCGAAACACCACGGGAAAGCAACACGAAGCACGTGCTATGCTAAAGCTAAACAAACAAAATCTAGCGCCCTGGCGTCGCGCACGTACTATATAATCGTTCCAACCAACCTCCGAGTCCGACGCCGCGCGGCATCGGATCCTCGTCACCACGCTCGCCCTTTCCGCAGCCGTCCGTCCATCCATCCCTGTAGCGAAAGAGCGGGCCACGCGATCAACTGACGGAGGGATACATGCGACGGAAAACGATGGCTGGAGAGGGAGAAACGGGCGGGGGAAACGACAAAGGAGAGAAAAAAAAGGGAGGGAAGCAGAAGGGGATGCCCGCCGAAGTCAGCAAGCGAACTACTCAGGCTCAGCAAAGCAAGCGGCGCGCGAGGGAGCCGACACGCAAGCTGATCTTTCCCCGGGTACGCCGTCGCCATAAACTAGTATTAAGCTATTGTGCCAAAGCCTCCTCCCTCCCTCCTCCCCCGGCGTGACAGCCAACCAGCCCCCAAAACCTCCAGGCCGCCCTCCCTCCACCCAGTGGGTGCTCTCCTCGTCTCCTCCTTCCACTCCCCGCCCGGTTGACCCTGGTAAGCCTGCTGATTTCGTAGATTTACGCACTCTCTCTGTCTCTCTTCGTTGTTCCGGGTTTGCGTCTGCGCTTGTTGTCTGTCTGGGTAGCAAGCTCGTGGGGCGGGGCTGGGCGGCTTGGTGGGGAGCTGGGGGTGGATCGCGTGAGCTCTGGGTTCGGGTGCTGCTTCGCGCGTCTGGGTGAAGAGAGCGAGGCGAATCCGCGGGTTTGGCTGCGCAGATGATTATGAAATGGGGAATTTAATTTCTGCGCTGCTTTGCCCGTTGGGATTTCGGTGGCCGCAGCACCTGGTCAGCAAGTCTTCTCCCGCTTTCTCCTGTTTCTTCAGGGTGGTCTTTCTACCCCAGATCCATCCGGCCCAACGTTCACCTCCTGTTTGGAGCGCGGGAGGTACTAATCGGTCGGTCGGGCGATGTTACTTTCCCCAAATTTACTGTGTGAGCGGAGCCTTCGGAGGTATCTTCCAGAGCGGTAATCCCAGACTTACGGACTTCCAGAGGGATGCTTATTCTGATTCTGATTCTGGTCCTGATAACGCCACGTTTCCTTCCTTTTTTTTTGTGTGCACAATTACCGGGTGTCGCCCTTGTCTGAGAAGATACTACTAGCAGATTTTTCAGGTGTAGATTAATAATTTTATTAGAGTATTTTTTTTATGTACAGCTCGCTGCTGTATTTATGTTATATATCGACTATAACCAGCCATTTATTGATCTCTGTCCTGTTCCATCTCAGTTTGTTGGATGAATGAATGTCTACCACGCATGTGCAGCCATGGTTTTAGGAAACTTTTTAAGAAAGCTTTGCATGTTAAACCACTAGGATTCCATGTGTAACACGCAAATACCTGGCGGTTGTTTGTTACCTAACCATTCCTCCTCGCCCTCATGCATATCACGAAACAGCAATTATTGGTGCTGCGCATGCGATTTCTTATGATAATAGCCTATGAGCCTACTCTCGATACAACATGCTTGTTGGTTGCCGATTATCTCACCGAACCACACTTCGGTGATTGAATTTGCACATGGGTCTGTCACTATTTGACAAGGGAACTTCACCGGTTTCATTGACCTTTGAACCATTCTTGGCCTCCCTATACATGTCCATAGAGAGTATCCGATTCATTTCACTCTCAAGGGCACTGAAGACAGTATCCGAATCAAGATGTTTCGGATTTCAGCATCCTTAATATCTGTACTTTGAGTCAGCTGCAATCATCCAAGCAGGAACTAGACAAGGAATAAAAATACATGTAATTATTTCCCTGAACGAGAAAGCTGTGGCAAAATCCTTGCAGATCTGTTTTTAGCCGGCACAGTACACATGCCTGCTCAGCCCCAACATCCACCAAGCAAATATCTTTCTTGTTTATCGCCTCGACATCCATTGGAGGATAAGATGTAAGGAGCACACATAGTGTAAAAGTCGTGCTGCCATGGCGAGGTAACTCCAGGATCACAACGAGCGTTTTGGGTAGAAGGTCCTGATAAAGAATCATTTTGAGGTGGGACCAATGGCTCATATTAAGGATTTAGTTTAGAAGAGAATGAGATCGCGGAGATGATATTTCTGACTCCGGAGGAAGATACTTTTTCCAATTGCCACCATTGCTGGACAGCATATCCTAGTACATATAACTTTTGTTGCCACCCGTCTAGTTAGACGTGAATGGTCATTGCTCAAGAATTATATATGGTCAGAAAAGATGGAAACCTAGTGTGCTGCGATCGAGCCAAGCATATATTTTCTTGGTGTTATTTTTTAAATTGCATGGATGGCATTGAGACACACTAAATGTTTCATATTATTCATGATCAAATATTCAGCATAACTCATCTTGAGGCATATTTTTTCCCGGTTCAAAGTATTGATCAATCTTGCTCTGAAATATAAAGTTATTTCCTGAACCAGATATATCATTTCTCTTGTTTTATAATGCCATAGTGAAAATGGATGGGAACACTAGAGGAGGTGGGCATTCTGACGCGTTAAAGAACTACAATCTGGGCAGAACATTAGGTATTGGAACATTTGGAAAAGTGAAGATTGCAGAGCATAAGCATACAGGTCACAAAGTTGCTATAAAAATCCTGAACCGTCGTCAAATGAGAACTATGGAAATGGAAGAGAAAGGTATGCCTCCTTGTACAAATAGACCACATTATTTGCTAAATATGTTTTTCATCCTTTGCTTGCTCGAGATTTTAAGTTATCTGCTTCCAGTGCTGGTTAGACTTGTCAGTGTGTTCCAGATCCCACCAAATCGGTCGATAGTAAGTATATTAGTCTAGGGTACATTCAGTTCCCTTTTTTTTAGCTGAAGGGTACCTTAAGTTTTGGTGAAGACGAAAGTTCACCTTCTGTTGTGCTTTGGGAGGGTAATATTAGCAGCTGGAATTTCTTTCTAGGCTGAATGACTAATTCTTTCTATTTGTTTTTCTTATATAATGCTTCCAGCAAAGAGAGAAATCAAGATATTGAGGTTGTTCATTCACCCCCATATCATCCGGCTTTATGAGGTCATTTACACACCTACAGATATATTCGTTGTGATGGAATATTGCAAGTATGGTGAGCTATTCGACTGCATTGTTGAGAAAGGCAGGTTACAGGAAGATGAGGCTCGCAGAATCTTCCAGCAGGTGCTCCTTTTGCTCTTCTTGGCGTATAGGTTGTGTTGGCATAACAATAGGTTTCATTAATGATCCACTGCACTGTTTATTTTGATCGATCAAAATGTATGGACACACTGTCCAATTGTCCAGTGTCCACATTCATCCACAGTCCTCATGATCTTACTGTACATGTCATAGTCATTTAGCTAAATTATCATTTTGGACTATTTTTTGGCTCCTGATATCTACATTGCATTTTTTGAGTTGGACTGGTAAGAAATTGGTGTCTTCCTGATGCCTTGATTGTCTTAGTATCAAACTGGGGCATCTTCTTGATGTCTCGATGGTCTGAGTATCACTACTTAAATCAAGTTGTGTTTTAAATGACATTCTTCTTCTTGATGCCCTTATTGTTAGTATCGCTACTTAAATCAAATTGTGTTGTATATACATATTCATGCTTTGTTTTATTAGTATTTACTAAAATTTTCTTGAACAGATTATATCTGGTGTTGAATATTGCCATAGAAATATGGTTGTTCATCGTGATCTAAAGCCAGAAAACCTGTTACTTGATTCCAAATATAATGTCAAACTTGCTGACTTTGGGTTAAGTAATGTCATGCATGATGGACATTTTTTGAAGACTAGCTGCGGGAGTCCAAATTATGCTGCTCCAGAGGTATGCTTGTATTTGTATTAATGGAGTCTTTATCTCCACGCTTCGTGTTAATAGCTTAGTGTGTCTTCCTGCACAGGTTATCTCAGGCAAACTGTATGCTGGACCTGAGGTTGATGTTTGGAGCTGTGGTGTTATCCTTTATGCTCTTCTTTGTGGTACTCTTCCATTTGATGATGACAACATTCCCAACCTCTTCAAAAAGATAAAGGTGAGACAGCACATATATGGACTTAGTTCGATCTTGCAAGAGTACATTTCTTGTTCTGGAAATCAACAAACATTCATGTAGACTAGTTGGACCTTAGCATATACACTTTTTGTCCGGAGATTTGACCCCATTTGTTTGGTGTTCCAGGGAGGTATCTATATCCTTCCAAGTCATTTATCTGCTCTTGCAAGGGATTTGATCCCAAGAATGCTTGTTGTTGATCCTATGAAGAGAATTACAATTCGTGAAATCCGAGAGCATCCGTGGTTTCAGAATCACCTTCCTCGCTACCTAGCAGTGCCTCCACCAGACACAGCACAGCAAGCCAAAATGGTATCTCATCTATTTCACATTTTAAGTGACTGTCATATTGCACTATAAAGCTTTTAAAACTCTATCCACTAATATATACATGGACTTCCTTTTTCCCAAAAAACATATATATAGGAACTTGGATAAATCGCAGGAACAATAGGATTGATACTTCTGTCATGAAATAGCTTTTTAAAGTATAATCTTATACTCCCTCAGTCACAAAATAAGTGACGCGGCTTTGTGTAGATACGCATGTATCTAGATGCGCGTTTTAGCGTCTAGATACATGCATATCTAGACAAAACTGCGTCACTTATTTTAGGACGGAGGGAGCAATAATATTTAGCTAACACAATATTATAGAGATCAATGGCTCAAAGTTGTGGCTCAAAGGTTATGAGAAGTTAAACATAATGTAATATGAAATGAAGGGAGCAATTCCTTACTCTAGTAGTTTGTCTTAGACTTCTAGTAGCATAACATGTACTCACACAGGATGCAAGAGTAGCACAACTCTTCTTGCAATTCCCACTGTTATGTAGTATTAAATTGTTCTTTTACTAGTGAGCTCTCTAAAGCCATTTTCACGGCGATGGTATTCTGATTTCGTATATTTCCATTTCTGAAGATTGATGAAGATACACTTCAAGATGTTGTCAACCTGGGATATGACAAAGACCATGTGTGTGAGTCACTGTGCAATAGGCTGCAAAATGAGGTATATGCAAACAAAAAATCAATGGTTCATTCCATTCAATTATTCATAATTGACTTTAGATAATGTTTCCAGGCAACTGTTGCATATTACTTACTCTTGGACAATCGGTTCCGAGCTACTAGTGGCTATCTGGGGGCAGAACATCGATCAATGGTCAGTCCACATTTGCATCATCTGGGTCTTGTTTAATTCATTAAAGGTTTATTAAGCACTATTAATTGTCTGAATGGATGGTTCTATAGGATAGGAGTTATAATCAGGTTGCATCATCGGAATCAGCAAGTTCAAGTACCAGGAATTATCTTCCAGGAAGCAATGATTCTCATGGCAGTGGCTTGCGGCCATATTATCCAGTTGAAAGAAAATGGGCTCTCGGGCTTCAGGTCTTCCACATTCTTCATTTTACTTCTCTTAGTGTTTTGTTATTCAGCTGTTAAACTAATGCATCACTTATCCAACAGTCCCGAGCTCACCCACGTGAGATAATGATTGAGGTTCTAAAGGCACTTCAAGAATTAAATGTCTCCTGGAAGAAAAATGGACACTACAACATGAAATGCAGGTGGTGCCCCGGGTTTCCTCAGGTCAGTGATATGTTAGATGCCAACCACAGCTTTGTTGATGACTCTACCATCATGGATAATGGCGACGCAAATGGGCTACCTGTTGTGATCAAGTTTGAAATCCAGGTGTGCAATTTCACCATCTAATACAAACTTAATTTTGTTCCATACTAACAGTAACGAGAAAAAAATGTTGAGTTTCTACTCAATATTGTCTTCAACAGTTGGATTTTAGATAGAATAACCTTGTTGCTGGAACGAAGACTGACCAATATATTTCCTATTTCATTCAATCATGTGTTTTGGTTCATTATCATATAGTCTACATATTTAACCTCTGTCGGTATACTTCAGGTGTTGCTGTTAGCCGGATGGTACTAATATATGCTTTCTGTTTAGCAATTAATTTGTTTTTTTCTTCTTCAGCTTTACAAGACCAGGGATGACAAGTACCTGCTGGATATGCAGAGAGTTACTGGACCTCAGCTCCTTTTCCTGGATTTCTGCGCAGCCTTCCTTACCAACCTTAGGGTTCTATAGTGCCTATTTGGGCTGAGGGGTGAATATAAAGACATATGTCTATCGCGTGTGGTTCATCACTGCAACGATGAATAAATGAATCCATGTAAATAGGTGTGTTTCATCTTCCTTTTACAATGTCAAGTCCCTGACAGCGAAACGTGTTGTTTGAGTGACTAGTCTTGTGTCAAGCACCAAAAGGTTAATCGGTGATTGTATGACTTGCATAGGCTGTGGTGAGGCATGTGGGCGAATCCTTGCTTATTCATAAGCAAAAAAATTGACAATGTTCAGATTTGCTCAATTTCACATGATAATGTGCAGGTGTGACGACCCAAAGTTGTCACTGAGCCATTTTCATCATAACTTCGTCGTTTGTGGCTCGAACTCTCGAGCACTTGGAGTTTAGTACTAGCCAACTGCGCACCAACCGCTTTGTGCTAAGCGAGCGAAACAGCCCATTTTGTTCACGGGAGCAGCGAAACGACACGTACATCAGAAGTAGCGCGGTATGCTTAATCCAAACTCGTACACCAGAATCCATGAGTGTAGCTGTGGAAGATTTCCAAAACCTCTGACGATGGTGACTAGTAGCCCTTGTTTCTTCACATTCAGTTCAATAGAACTCACTGAACATCTATACAGGAGATTTAAGACAGTCAGGATTTTTCTTTCCGAAAAGGGAAATGGAGACCCAAAACTCGATACATGTTCACCCCGGAAAAGAAAACCAAGGCCATATGCCTCGTGATAGTAACTACACCATGGAACCACTTACCCTGTGAAAAAGGACATAAAAAGGGAAAAATATACAACTCCTAAACTAAGCCTTCAAGAAGAAAACAGCCTACATCTGTCGATAGCGACGATCCAACCATAGGCCGATCTCGGGATTTTCATCCCAAAAACCAAGCCTCGATCCACTACCTTCAGCAAGCAAACGACACAGACGCACGTCGACATAACTTCAGAAATCTCGTGTTTCCACCAGAGTGCGGATACTTGTTGATGAAGTTGCATCTATCATCATCTCTTGTCCGGCTCACGACACCTCGAAAGCCGGATTCCATTGGAGGAGATGTCGAAAGACGAAGACGTCCCACATCGCCTCGCCTCCCGTCATTGTCGCATCAACTTTGATCTAGAAGCAACATACATGACTTGACACCTCCGTAGGAGCCACCATGAGTAGCATCTGCTAGTATCAGACATGACTTGGCGCCTCCACTGAGTCGTGGTGTGCAGCACCTACCGGTGACATGCATGACTTGGCACATCTGCATGAGTTGCCGCACCGAGAACCTGATGATCCAGATCGAACCCAGTTTGCGGGTGGAGGGGGTCCTATACTGCCGCTGGCCTCGGAAGGCCATCACCAACTCGAGACCTAGTCGCCGCGTCATCCTTATGACCACGGAGGACGCCGTCACCAAATAACTAGAGTTGCCACCCCTATTGCCAAACTCATGTGCCACTATTGGCGACGCAACAAGGTCAATGTGGCTAGACCACCAACACTTTACCGATTACCGGCTACCATGCTACCACACATCTACAACCTCTAGCAATCACCATATTCCCACCGCAAGCCACGTCAGATCCTGCTCCGTAGGCCTGTCAACCCAAAAAGACAGACTATCACGGCCTCAGAGCTGCCACTAGGCCACCGTCGACTGCCCTTGCAACCGCTGGCTGCCATGCCACCATCGTCCTAGGTCCACCGCCCCGAGACTCCATGCTCCGCTTTGCATGCAACCAATGTCCAAGGTCGTTGTTGCGATCTAGGCCAGAGATTTCCTGCTACGAAACAGATGAGGAGACGAGATCTCGTTGTCCGCTGGCTTCCTCGGCGACGACGAGGAGTTGCAAGGGAGGAGGTGCAGGGACAACGCTAGGGTTTTGCCGGGCTTCCCCTGGGAGCGACGCTAATGTCTTCAACACAATCATGTTTCCCACACAAACTGAACAACGTGTCCAACACACACTAATCATACTTACAACATCAGTGCAACTTTCTACACATCTGGATAAAGTTCGCTTTTGGCTAATCAATTATGCTTCCAACATTTGTATATTGTTCCTCAAGGGCTCAAATTTTAGGTTGCCTATGTCCCAAGATCAAAAGAAACCTAAGCTAGAGGAGGATTCTTAGAAGTTTTTCCGGGAGCAGTTTATTGGGAATAGATTTTTTGGGAGATGTTAGGATGCATTTGGCATTGCGGTAGATTATCACAATACCGTTTGTCCCACCCGTTTTTGTTCTTTTATTGTTTGCTGCTTTTGTCTACTTTTATGGCCAAGTTTTAACATCCATCATATAAAATAAACACAACACAACACAATTCGGCAACCTTAAACTAAGCTTAAAAGAGTAGGCAATGGAGGACTTATTTCTTAATCAAGGGGTAGGTAATTTGTTCCTTAATCAAATGGAAAATTCCTCATAATTTCCTAATAAGCCACGCTAATCCAACGCCTCGACACAACACTCTCTTATCCAATGACTGCCCAAGCAGTCCGATGGAACAGCGATCCCTAGAGTTTTTCTTTGGGAAACCACCTGACGCACTTTATTGATTGGTAAACACATTTACATTGTTTAAGCTATTGTTTAGGCTCGTAAATAGTGGGAGTATCACAACTAGATTCATGTATGTCATGTTGGTAAAAATATGACATAGCATGCTAATTAATAAGGAAAAAGATGATGGTTGTATCATATTATGATACAATATCATATCACATAAAACTAGATATTTAATTCCAAATAGATCATGTACACATATTTATATTGATATTCTAAAAAACCAGTATGCAACTATAATAGTACTATATGATATTATGCATTAGAGATTGATGACCCACAAGTATAGGGGATCACAACAGTCTTCAAGGGTAGTATAACCCAATTTATTGATTCGACACAAGGGGAGTCAAAGAATAGTTATAAGACTCAACAACTGAGTTGTCAATTCAGCTGCACCTGAAAATAGTCTTGCTCACAGTAGTTTATCAGTAGTAATAGCAAAGTAACAGCAGCATCAGTAGTAACAATAGTAGCAAACGGCAGGATTTGAGTGCGGTAGGCATAGACGGACATTGCATGAACAAGACTATTCATGTAATAACAAGATCTAGGGCATTTGCAGATAAATAAGATAAAACATCCAAATACTAAATAATCATAGGCATGTGTTGTCATAAGTGCTCGCAATGAGAACTTCCACAACATCTTCTGTTCTGTCAGCTCGTTGCAGCGGGGCCTCAAGGAAATCTAGTGACAATTAAGGTACTCCTTTTAATAGAGTACCGGAGAAAAGCATTAACACTCCGTGAACGGACTCAGCTTCAGTGACTTGATTATATCAAGTCTCAACGTAACTTGGTGGCCACATCCACCATCAATTTCAGATCGGACATGCAAGGATTAGAGGAGGCAAAAGTTACAACTCTTAGCCATTCTCCATCTTCAAATGCCTCCTGTTCAATAGCCTGAAAATTTCTCAAAATGGATGATATAATGTATATGATTTATTGGAATTGTTTCAATTTTTCTGAAAAGTTTGAATTTCGAGTTCAACTTTCGGACAAAATTTTAAAATGATTCTTTTTCACAAATCGTATGTTCAACACGGCTGAAAATTTCCCAAAATGCATGATAATGTACTCTCTCCAATCCAAATTAGTTGGCTCAATTTTTTCAAGATACATGTATCTAATATTAAATCATGTCCAAATACAATCGAATCTAGAAAAATCTAAGTCAACTAATTTGGTTCGGAGGGAGTATATGATTTACTGTAATTTTTCCAATTTTTTCTTAAAATTTTAAATTTTGAACCACTTCTATTCAATTTTTTCTTGTATTTTTTTTGTACTCCGTTCGACCCATATTAGTTGACTCAAAATTGTCTAGATACGAGTGTATCTAGCACTAAAATTCGACTAGATACATTCGTACCTAGATAAATCTAAGTCAACTAATATAGGCCGGAGGGAGTAGTATTTGAGTAGCATTCTTGCACTATTTTCAGTTAGTTTTTTGCTAGCCAAGTCATTGATTTACTATGCAAATAGTAGACTGTAACTATAACCGGACTATAAGTCTTGGTAGAATATAATAAGGGAAATTCATATACATATTATATCATCCATTCTGAGAAACTTTCGGGCTATTTGAGCATATGGTTTGTGAACCGGAGGCATTTGAAGATGGAAAATGGCTAAGAGTTGTAACTTTTGCCTTCACTACTCCTTACCCGTCCAATCTGAAGTTAATGGTGGATGTGGCCATCAAGTTACGCTGAGACTTGATATCATAAAGTCACTGAAGCTGAGTCCCTGTGAACACACGTGATCCTCATATCACAGTCATCTCCTCCGGTTATCCCAATTTCTGTCACTTCGGGCCCTCGGATATGTGTAAACAACTTGCAGATAAGATCACAAACAATACTATCATCCTGAATCAATAACATGTTCAGATCTAATATCATGGCACTCGGGACCTAGTGACAAGCATTAATCATAACAAGTTGCAACAATGTCAAAAATCACTAACAAAGATACTAGGCACCATGCCCTAACAATCTGATTCGATTACATGATAAATCTCATTCAATCCTTACCATCACCATAGCCTACAGCGAGGAATTACTCACTCATGGATGGGGGAAACATGGATGGTTGATGGAGAGGCGTCGGTGATGATGATGGCGATGATCTCCTCCAATTCCCCGTCCCGGCACGGTGCTAGAACAGAGTTTCTGGTTCTGAATCGCGGTTTGTGGTGGTGGTGGCGCAGCGGAACTCTATCTGAAAAAACGTCGAACCCCCCTCTGTTTTTAGGTTAGAGGGCTTATGTAGGCGAAGGGGGAGATCAAGGGGGTGCCCGAGGTGGCCACACCACCCCCAGGCACGGCCTGGCCTGGCCTGCACCACCAGGTGGTGTGGGCATCTCGTGGCCCTTCTCCGTCTCGTCTTCTGGCTTCGTGAGTCTTCTGGTAAAATAGGAGTTTTGCGATATTTTTCGGGATTTTTCCTGAAAGTTGATTTCCTGCATAAAAACTAGACACCAAAGCAATTCTGCTGAAAACAGCTGATGCGTGCAGCAGCACTTCGTTGGGAGACCCCAAGAGGAAGGTATGATGCGGTACATCAGCAAGTTTTCCCTCAGTAAGAAACCAAGGTTATCGAACCAGTAGGAGGAAGGAAACGTCCCAAAGTTGTTACAACCAACGTGGAAACCTACACAACACAAACTCAAGACTTTGCCCCAACTAAGAGCGAGGTTGTCAATCTGACCGGTTGTTGTAACAAAGGATTAATTGTATGGTGTGGAAGGTGAAAGTGGTTTGCAGCAAGTAAATAGTAACAGTGGAAGATGTATCAATGGTAAAGATTGGACCGGGGTCCATAGTTCACTAGAGGTGTTCTCCTTAGATAAACAAACATGGCATGTTGGGTAAACAAATTATAGCAGGGCAATTGACAGGACCGAGCAAGGCATAACAATGCAACACTAGACAAAAAGATCCTATGAGATTTGATTGGGCAATACAACAATATACATAGACCGCCATCCAACTGCATCTATGACTAGAAGTCCACCTTCAGGTTAAAATCTGAACCCTCTCCAGTATTAAGTTGCAAGCAATAGACAACTGCTTTAAGCAAAGTGTGTAAGGTAAACAATCTACTTGTTCCATGAAGAAGAGATCGTTGTTTTCTCCCTAGTGGCAAAAGCACATCTACAACCGTAGAGATTTATGTCACTTCCCTTGATTAAGTAGAGGCATGAACCCACTATCGATCATAAATACCCCTTCTTGGAGTCACTAGCAACTACATGGCCAAGATAGCTACTAACAACGGAGAGCATGCAAGACCACAAACAACACAGACATCATAGAATCAAATAGACAAAACCATTAATCAATCTTATATAGTAATCTCAATATCCATCGGACCCCCGCAAACACAACATGCATGATTACAAATAGATGAGATCTTGATCATGAACGGAGCTCACAAGATCTATACATGAAAGCACAAGGAGGAGATACAAACATCTAGCTACTACATGGACTCGTAGTCCAAGGTGGAACTACTCACGCTTCATACCGGAGGCTGGCATGATGAAGAAGAAGGCCTCCAGGATGATCTCCCCTCCGGCAGGGTGCCGGGAAGAGCTTCAGATCCCTCCCGATCTAGGGACAACGGTGGCGACGGCTATAGATGGTTTCGTGGAATATTGATCGGGTTACTTAGGGTTTAGGCATCACGGGCTTGTTATAGGCGAAGAGGCGAGGCTGGGAGGCGGCCAGGGGGGCCCACACCCTGCCCAGGCGCGGGCCCACCCTAGGCCATGCCTGGGGTGTGTGTCCACCCTATGGCACCCCTCCGTCTCTCCTCTGGACTCCGTGTTCTCCTTGGTGAAATATTGACTTCGTCTTTTGTCCCGTCCAATTCCGAGAATATTTCCTTACTAGCTTTTGTGGAACCAAAAACAGCATAAAATAGGCAATTGGCACTGTGGCAACTTGTTAATAGGTTAGTACCAGAAAACATGTAAAAAGCACCTCAAAGTGTAGACAAAGCAAAACAAAGTAGATACTAAACAAGCATGGAACATAAAAAATTATATATATGTTTCCGACGTATCAAGCATCCCCAAGCTTAACTCCTGCTCGTCCTCGAGTAGGTAAGTGATAAAAAGAATATATTTCAATGTGACATGCACCATCAAAACCAAGATCAAACCATTTGCAAGCATTGAAAGCTGGGATCAAAGAACTATAAACATGCACATGAAAGATGGAGTTCTAACAATAAGACAAAGTAACTATGCATGCAACATGAAAGGCTACAAACAAAGATCATGAATAACATGCATTGAAAAACGTTTGTTTATTTCATATACAGAAAACATGGCATAGTGGCATTCAGCTTGTCCCTCATGGAGTAGCAAATAGATGCATAGGACACCTTCAAAGTTCATAAGAGTGACTAGATACAAATATCACAAGAACAAGTAATATCACAATATGCATCAATCAATAAGTTTTGGGACAATGCACATAGAACTAAGAATGACAACTATGCTCTCTTAATGGTGCCTAAAGGTAGAAGGTGGAGACTTAATATAATAGTGGAAGAAGGGCCCTTCATAAAGGGAAGCAAGGATTTGAAGTTTCAAAAAGATCTTCCAAAAATTATGGTACTTGTTAGCTTTCAGCCCTCGTTGCCCCTATATAAGCATCTTGAAGTGATTAAGGTTAAAGTGAACAAACTATGGAGTATATGCTTGACAAAGTATAAGTTGGCAATCTCATGTCCCTTGAATATGAGGGGCGCACCTCATACTACTCAACTTTGGTCACATGTAAGTTCTTGTCATAGTAAGTACATGTGTATCATAGAGAACCGCCAACGGGGTACCCCTTGCACATGGTACATGAGCTTTCCCATAACCAAAATTAATAGGCAAGCAGACAATGAGAATCTCAGCAATCTTTTTATTTGCTATTTACATAGGTTTTTATTGAGGATGCTTTACAGATTGCTCATTATGGTGATGCTGCAAGTTTCCACCATGATTAGGCATGGCTTAGGCTAGCGGCCCAGGCGTTTCTCTAACAAAAAATACATAACTCCATGGACTTACAAGCTCCCTTTTTATTTCACACCGGCAACATCCATAGACAAAAGAGCATGATATCAACTGTGTACAAAGTACAAGTGCAATGTTGAAAACGTTCCCCATGAAAACATGGTTCTGCTAATTCCAACGTATAAGTGCAAGCATATACAACATAGATGACACAATGGTTCAAGTTTATTAGAGGCAAGGAATATAAAGTGTGCCATCAAGTTCATGAGAGCTTTAGTCACTAAGTTTTCACATAACAAAATACTTTTTAATTGGAAGATAGCTGAAAACAAGAATATACTTGGAATGGTGTAACACACCATGCATAGGAATTTATAGTGGACACTTTGGAATAACTTGGTTTCTTGGGAGTTGGAAGCATGAGTATAGCTTACTCATACAAGTGGAGGATATCAAAAGACTAGGAGCAACCAACTAAGAGAGCAATAATGGTCATAATCATGCGGAACGACAAAACATTACTAACCAAAGCATAGAGTGGTACTACAAGTCAAGGACTAAATGATCATAGAGGCTATGGTGACTTGTTCATAGTCATAACATGGTGTGATCATGTGCCAAGTCAACCCAAACAAAACATCAAAGGAGAATACCACAATACAATGCTTTTGTATGCTAAAACAATGCATGATTCTTTAAAGGCACACTAAGAAATCCCAATTTTTTGGAACAAGTCATGCTACAACAATAATCACTAAGCATAAGGTCAAAACAACACCTAGCATGACATGCTAAAGTCTAAGTCATAGTCAAAGCAAGCTCCTCTTGCACTTTCAAGCAAGAACTTTCTATTCCTTTCCAACACCAATCGACTTATTTGAAACAACACAGCGAAAATGCGGTTCCAAACTACTTTATTCAAGCAAATTAAACAAACTAAGCAAAGCAAACAAAAACTAAGACGCTCTAAGAACAACACAACAGTGCATGAAACAATAAAAATGAAGTGTCTAGAAAGACCTGAGCTTTTTAATGATGAAGAAGGGGATGTCTTGGGCATCCCCAAGCTTTGACGCTTGTACCTCTTGGATATTTCTTGGGGTGACACCGGGGTGGCATCCCCAAGATTGAGATTTTATCCATTCTTCATCTTATTACATCATTCTCTCTCTACACCTGAAATTTTTCCTTCATACAAAACTTTACACAATCTTCATTAGCAACATTAGTGTATTCAAAAGATAATAGACCCTTGGGTTTAGCTTTAGAACAACAAAACTTTTCACTAAAAACACAAGATACTGTAGCAACTCCTTCAAAAAGCTAAATTTCCCAAAAAAAGAACCCAAAAAGGAATCAATAAGAAGCAAATACAAATAATGGCATAAATCTGTCAAAACAGACCAATAGGTAGAAACCGATTTTTCGAAGACCTTCTGTTGCTCAAATCAAAAAGTGTTGATCTAACGAAAGTTAGCTAACATACTGGGGGATTTATTCGTAAATTTTCAGATCAATCTGAATTACATAGACTCCTCACTAATTTTTATGGTGGAGGACAGAAATCTGTTTCGAGACAGCAACTCCCCAAATCTTACTTCCCTCTCATTAGAGGTCATTCTTGGCACAAAAAGCAAAAAAAGTATAAGGAGAGGTCATTACTGAAGTAATAACTTCCAAGACTCAAGAAAACTCTTGGGTTATCTCCCAACAAGTACTTTTCTTTAACGCCTTTAAGTTAGGCACAAGAAGCAAAAAATCAAGTATTTTCAAATGAAGAATTAAGATCAATACTTGCATAGTCCTCAACTATGAGAGGTATCTCATTCAAATGAGTCTTGGAGGATCCCTTCTCATCTATCTTTGGTTTACTACTTTCATCAAAAGGATTTTCAGGAACAATCCAATCAAAATTCTTTTCAAAGGCTTCATGCATCCCAACAAGCTTAAAGGGTATGGGTATCAAGAATTCCTCTCTAGGTTTGGTTTTATCTGAAGTACCCACAACATCTACACATGAGCCTAGAATATTAAATTGCTAATAGACCTTTTTGGATTCCTTAGCAACATCATGGAACTCTTTTAGTAAAGTTTCAAGAATAAATTCTCTCTTTTTAGCATTCTTTTCTTCTTTTAGTTTTAGGAACAAAATTTGCATCATGGGGTTAAGGCTAACAAACCTAGCCTCCAACATATGAACTAAAGAAGCTGCAACAATTTTATAATTAGGAGCAAGTTCTGCTATAGATCTATCCTCAATATCCTCATGCTTGCTAACATTATTAAAGAATTCTTCAATATTAACTTTCCCAATTATGGAGCCACTACCTATTGAAAGGTCTTTCAGGGTGAACTTGGGGAACAACATGGTGAGCTAGAGCAAGGTGACAACTAGAGTAGGAGCTAATTTTTTGTGTTTTTTATAAGAGAAACCAAACCAAACAAAACTATTTTTTTTGGAGTTTCTGATAAAAAGAGGCAAACAAAACCAAACAAAAGAAACTAAGCAAACTAAAAATAAAGTAAAGAGAAAGGTTGAGGAGGACTCCCCTTGTGAAGGAGTCCTTAGCCTCCCCAACAATGGCGCCAGAAAAAGTCTTGATGTGTGCAGCAACACTTCGTTGGGAGACCCCAAGAGGAAGGTATGATGCGATACAGCAGCAAGTTTTCCCTCAGTAAGAAACCAAGGTTATCGAACCAGTAGGAGGAAGGAAACGTCCCAAAGTTGTTGCAAGTAACGTGGAAACCTGCACAACACAAACTCAAGACTTTGCCCCAACTAACAGTGAGGTTATCAATCTCACCGGTTGCTGTAACAAAGGATTAACTGTATGGTGTGGAAGGTGAAAGTGGTTTGCAGCAAGTAAACAGTAAGAGTGGAAGATGTATCAATGGTAAAGATTGGACCGGGGTCCATAGTTCACTAGAGGTGTTCTCCTTAGATAAACAAACATGGCATGCTGGGTAAACAAATTATAGCAGGGCAATTGACAGGACTGAGCAAGGCATAACAGTGCAATACTAGACAAAAATATCCTATAAGATTAGATTGGGCAATACAACAATATACATAGACCACCATCCAACTGCATCTATGACTAGAAGTCCACCTTCAGGTTATCATCCGACCCCCCTCCAGTATTAAGTTGCAAGCAATAGACAACTTCTTTAAGCAAAGTGTGTAAGGTAAACAATCCACTTGTTCCATTAACAGGAGACCGTTGTTTTCTCCCTAGTGGTAAAAGCACAAGGAGGAGATACATGCATCTAGCTACTACATGGACATGTGGTCCAAGGTGGAACTACTCACGCTTCATACCGGAGGCTGGCATGATGAAGAAGAAGGCCTCTAGGATGATCTCCCCTCCGGCAGGGTGCCGGGAGGAGCTTCAGATCTCCCTGATATAGGGACGACGGTGGCGGTGGCTACAGATGGTTTCATGGAATATTGATCGGGTTACTTAGGGTTTAGGCATCGGGGGCTTCTTATAGGCGAAGAGGCAAGGCTGGGAGGTGGCCAAGGGGCCCACACCCTGCCCAGGCGCGGGCCCACCCTAGGCCGCGCCTGGGGTGTGGTGATGGTTCTTGACGTGGAGCACTTCATTGGAAACCCCAAGAGCAAGGTGCGATGAGCACATTAGCAAGTATTCCCTCAGTAGAGACCGAAGTTATCGAACCAGAAGGAGGAAGGAAATGTCACACAGGTGTTGCAAGCAACGCGGAGACCTGCACAACACAAACTCAAGACTTTGCCCCATCGAATCAGTGAGGTTGTCAAGCTCACCGGTTTGCTGTAACAAAGGATTAAACATATGGTGCGGAAGGTAATGGTTTGCAACAAGTAAACAAGTAACAGTGGAAGATGTATCAATGGTAAAGATTGGACCAGGGTCCATAGTTCACTAGAGGTGCTCTCCTTAGATAAACAATATGGCATGAAGGGTAAACAAATTACAACGGGGCAATTGACAGGAACTGAGCAAGGCATAACAATGCAATTACTACTCAGAAAGATCCTATGAGATTCGATTGGGCAATACAACAAGATACATAGACCACCATCCAACTTCATCTATTACTAGAAGTCCACCTTCAGGTTATCATCGGAACCCCCTCCAGTATTAAGTTGCAAGCAATAGACAACTGCTTTAAGCAAAGTGTGTAAGGTAAACAATCCACTTGTTCCATTAATAGGAGACCGTTGTTTTATCCCTAGTGGTAAAAGCACAAGGAGGAGATACATGCATCTAGCTACTACATGGACATGTAGTCCAAGGTGGAACTACTCACGCTTCATACCGGAGGCTGGCATGATGAAGAAGAAGGCCTCTAGGATGATCTCCCCTCCAGCAGGGTGCCGGGAGGAGCTTCAGATCCCCTCGATATAGGGACGATGGTGGCGGCGGCTACAGATGGTTTCGTGGAATATTGATCAGGTTACTTAGGGTTTAGGCATCAGGGGCTTCTTATAGGCAAAGAGGCAAGGCTGGGAGGCGGCCAAGGGGCCCACACCCTGCCCAGGCGCGGGACCACCCTAGGTCGCGCCTGGGGGTGTGGTGATGGTTCTTGACGTGGAGCACTTCGTTGGAAACCCCAAGAGCAAGGTGTGATGAGCACATCAGCAAGTATTCCCTTAGCAGAGACCGAGGTTATCGAACCAGAAGGAGGAAGGAAACGTCACATAGGTGTTGCAAGCAACGCGGAGACCTGCACAACACAAACTCAAGACTTTGCCCCAACGAATCAGTGAGGTTTTCAAGCTCACCGGTTTGCTGTAACAAAGGATTAAACGTATGGTGTGGAAGGGTAATGGTTTGCAGCAAGTAAACCAGTAACAGTGGAAGATGTATCAATGGTAAAGATTGGACCGGGGTCCATAGTTCACTAGAGGTGCTCTCCTTAGATAAACAACATGGCATGAAGGGTAAACAAATTACATTGGGGCAATTGACAGGAACTGAGCAAGGCATAACAATGCAATTACTACTCATAAAGATCCTATGAGATTCGATTGGGCAATACAACAAGATACATAGACCGCCATCCAAATGCATCTATTACTAGAAGTCCACCTTCAGGTTATCATCCAAACTCCCTCCAGTATTAAGTTGCAAGCAACAGACAACTACTTTAAGAAAAGTGTGTAAGGTAAACAGTCCACATGTTCCATGAACAAGAGACCGTTGTTTTCTCCCTAGTGGAAATAGCACATATACAACTGAAGAGATTTCTGTCGCTTCCCTTGGAAACTAGAGGCATGAACCCACTATCGAGCATAAATACCCCCTCTTGGAGTCACTAGCAACTACTTGGCCAAGATATCTACTAACAACGGAGAGCATGCAAGATCACAAACAACACAGCCATGATAGAATCATAAAGACAAAACCATTAATCAAACCAACATAATAATCTCAATATCCATCGGATCCTCGCAAACACAACATGCATGATTAGAAATAGATTAGATCTTGATCATGAACGGAGCTCACAAGATCTATACATGAAATCATAAAGGAGGAGATACAACCATCTAGCTACTACATGGACCCATAGTCCAAGGTGGAACTACTCACGCATCATACCGGAGAGAAGGCCTCCGGGATGATCTCCCCTCCGGCAGGGTGCCGGGAAGAACTTCAGATCCCCCCGATCTGGGGAAAATGGTTGTAGCGGCTACAGACGGTTTCGTGAAGATTTGAATGGGTCCTTAGGGTTTCTGCATCTGGGGCTTCTTATAGGCAAAGGGGGAGGCCGAGGAGGCGACCAGGGAGGCCACACCCTGCCTAGGTGTGGGCCCACCCCTGGCTGCACCTAGGGGGGTTTGGCCGCCCTGGCACGCTTCTCCGTCTCTCCTCTGGACTTCTTGTTCCCCACGGAAAGTTATTGACTTTGACGTTTGTCCCGTCCAATTCCGAGAATATTTCCTTACTAGCTTTTCTGGAACCAAAAACAGCAGAAAACAGGCAACTGGCACTGTGGCAACTTGTTAATAGGTTAGTACGAGAAAACATGTAAAAAGCACCTCAAAGTGTAGACAAAGCAAAGCAAAGTAGATACTAAACAAGCATGGAACATCAAAAATTATAGATACGTTTCCGACGTATCATGTGGCCACCCTGTGGCGCCCCTCCGTCTCTCCTCTGGACTCCGTGTTCTCCTCGGTGAAATATTGACTTTGGCTTTTTTCCCGTCCAATTCCGAGAATATTTCCTTACTATCTTTTCTGGAACCAAAAACAATAAAAACAGGCAACTTGTTAATAGGTTAGTACCAGAAAACATGTAAAAAACACCTCAAAGTGTAGACAAAGCAAAGCAAAGTAGATACTAAACAAGCGTGGAATATAAAAAATTATAGACACATTTCCGACGTATCAACAACGTCAGTTCGTGTTAGTTGTATCCAAATCACACAAATTGGAGGAGAAAAAATTGTAAAAGTATTCGGGAAAATAGATATGTTCTGGACGTATCAACTCCCCCCAAGCTTAGCTTATTTCTTGTCCTTAAGCAATCAAGTTGAAAACTGAGTGCGATAAAAGAAACTTTCACAAACACATTTGCTTCGTATGATGTATATATTCTCAGCACATGAGTAGATATCTAGGCAATTCATAATAAAGAGTATGCAACTAAGTCTACTCAATAGTCATGCAAGCTATGAAGAGGTTCCAACACAATAATAATAAGTAGCATGAAAAAGCATAAGCAACATTGTAATGCTCATAAGAAGGTATGATAAAGTGGTATCTCGCTTGCCTTTGATTGTGGAGCAAAACATAAATACCAAGGCACCTCTGAAGTTCAAGTGAAGACTAGAAGTAAAGATATCAAAGATAAAAGCATCAAAGTTATGTCACAATTAACCAAGTTTTGAGACAAGCACATTACACTAAGAATGACAGCTATGCTCTCAAGAAGGTGCTCATAGAATAAGTGGTGACTCAACAAAGAAGTGAAAAGGTTTTGAAAAGTTTGAAAGGCTTCCAAATGCTGAAAGTATGGTACTCATTAGCTTTGAGCACTCATTGCCCCTATCATAGGAATCTTTAGATGGTTAAGGTTAAAGTGAGGTCCAATACGAGTTATATGTTTGACAGATCATAAACTGAAAATCTCATGTCCCTTGAGTACGAGGGTCGTTCCTCATGCTACTCAACTTTAGTTACCTGTAAGTTCTTGTCATTGTAAATGCATGTGTATCATAGAGAACCGCCAACGGGGTATCCCTTGCCCTATGACACATGAGCTATCCCATATCAAAATGACAAGGCAACAGATAGTGAGCATCTTAGCAATCCTTTTATTTACCATGAGAATGGTGCATTTTTTCTTATCTCTCTTCTTTTTCTATATATTTTTCTCTGAGGATGCTTCATAGATTGCTCACTATGGTTATGCTGCAAGTTTCCACCATGATTAGGCATGGCTTAGGCTAGACACCCAGGCGTTTCTCTAACACATATACATAACTCCATGGACTTACAAGCTCCCCTTTTATTTTACACCGCTGACATCCATAAACAAAAGAGCATGATATCAACTAGATAATATTTTCAGGTGTTGAGAGTGTTCCCCGTGACAGCACGGTTCTGCTAACTCCCAGCCTATAATTTGTAAGCATATAACTTTCATGGACAGTCACAATGGTTCAGGTTTATTAAGTGCAAGAAAATAAAGTGTGCCATCAAGTTCGTGAGAGCTTTACTAACTAACTTTCTCATAACAAGAAAACATTTTATTTGGAAGAAAACGAGTCATAATAAATATGCACGGAATAGCAATGATGCTATTAGGTAGATATGGTGGACACTTTTGAAAATTTTGGCTTTGGGGAGTTGGATGCACGAGTAGAGCTCATACTCAGCACAGGTGAAGGCTAGCAATAGAAAGGGAGCGACAATCGAGAGAGCTGTAACTGTCATAATCATGCTTGCAACAAAACAAAATTAATTATGGCATAAAAGTGATACTAGATCTTTGAGGCAAAATAAATCATCGAGGCTTAACTGACTTTTATTCAGTCATATGCATGCATGAGCATGTGCCAAGTCGATTCAAATGAAACATTCAGAGGAGGATACCACAATGTCATACCAAATTATGAATTGAACAATGCAAACAAACATTCATATGACATGCTACAAACTATTAGCAAGTTGGAGCTAATCATAAGAGAGCAATAACTACTAAGCATCCAATAAATAACATACACCTTACATGAACAGACTAAGCATGCCCACAATGATGAGTATATGTACAAGAATGAAGACAAATAGAGTTCATTACCAGCCTCTTACCACACCTCGAGTTATCATAAATCATCATTATTGCCTTTCACTTATGTGACTTGAATAATAAGATAAACCAAACTCCAAAGGAGTCACTAGGACCGCTGAACCCTGCAATGAACTTTACAAAACTAGAGAAGAACAAAAAATATTTTTGGGTTTTCGTTTTTAAAGTAAGCATTGAAGGCAAAAGCAAACAAAGCAAAATTGTTTTAGATTTTTCTTATAACAAACCAAAGCTAAAAGAAGGAAAAGAAAAACAAAGCTAAAAGACAAAGATACAAACAAAGAGAAACAATTAAAATATTTTTGGTCTTATTGTGGTTTGGAAAGCAAAAACTAAAAAAGAAAGCGAAACATGGATATATAAAGCACCGACGGAACATGATATATAGATGAGTGTGATGTCGGTATACCTCCCCCCAAGCTTAGGCTTTTGGCCTAAATGGAGATCATTCCCAGCCTGGCCAAGAAGGAGTGCCTCTGTAATGTGACAAAGAGGTGCCTTCATCCTGGTACGTACTCGAGGAAGCCCCTGTGTAGTGCGCAGAGTAGTCATAAGAGGGCGCATCCCCCTGGTAGTGCCCATGGAAACCAAGCAAGCGGAGCTGATCGTCCATCTCCTCCTTGGAGTGTGGCCATGGTCTCCTACAAATACTGAACAAAGTAGACTGTGGCAAAGGAATTTCCCTCTCATTCCCGTCAGTAAACATCATCCTGTAAACTAAATTCTCAAGGCTAGAGCTACCAGTAACAAAGTTATGTACTTTCATGGCAGATAGATCAAGCCTCTATGGAGCCAGTACTGTATCATTTGGATCAACAGAAAGGTCCAAGGCAACAACTACGCGTGCAACACTAATACCCCCATAAATGGGTCCTCTAACAACTAGGCGGTGAGCAATGAGAGAACCAAGATTATACCTGGTTTCATTATTAAACGCAGCAGCGATGTAACATCCCAAAAATCATGATTTGTAAAGTTTGCATATCATTCATGCATTCATAAGAATTTGGTCTTTTCAAACAAAATTCCAAAATAAGAAACCATATCTTGCCTATTATTTTATGCAAGTAAGGCAATGTTTTTTTACTTTGCAAGTATGAGAAAGCTTGGGATTGATCACAAATGTTTTAGAATTGAATACAAAGATCACACAAAATGTTTCAAAACAAAATTCAAATATAAAACCATTCTTATGCCTAATATCCATATATTAATAAAGGCATGGTTTTATTTTTATTTTCAAACCCAAATTGGTTTTTGAGTGTAAGTATGTGTTTGACACATCTTTGGACACTATAAACAGAGTACAAAAGTCTGGAGAAAATTTAAATTCAAACAGATTTGAATTAGCCATTCAAATTCAATCTAGAAAATCAAAACAGAAAAAGAAAAAGAGAAAAGGAGAGAAAAAATAACAGCAACAGCCTAACTAGCCCAACCCACCCCGCGGCCCAGCCAACAGCCCACCTAGCCCACCCGGGAAACCCCCTCCCCCACTCTATTTCTCATCCCGCCCGCGCACACCCCTCTCGCTGACAAACAAGGCCCACTGCCACCTCAGCTCATCGTCTTTGCGTGACCCGCTCCCCTTTTCCTCGCTGCCATTTCCTGCAATGAAATCGCGACATCAATTCGCGTTGATTGTGCCAGTGATTCGCCCCACGTCCACGCCCTACTTAAGCGCCCTTCCCCCTCTTCATTTCCCCTCAAACCCCAAGCCCTGAGCGCCACCAGGCTGCAAGAATTTCTCGCCCAAACCCTTCTGCTCCGACGAGCTGCAACGCTGATTCCGGCCAACTCCAGGCACCCCTCTGCTCCTAGTTCCCATGAGCGCACTCCATATCACCTCACGCATCTCCCAGTACCTTTCCCTAGCCCGCGCGTGCTTTAGAACGTCGGCAAGGACAATGCCAGCATGCCACCGTCCTCTGCTGCAACTCCGACGAACCTTTCTAGTAAACCCTGGCCGCCCCTTACTCTCTGGATGATACGCGTACACTCGCCATGACCATGCGTGTCTAACGCCGCATCTGGCTTGTATTTTAATGCCTTGTAGCATCTTCAACAACCACACCCAAGCGAGCCCGACGCTGACGCCAACTCCGACGAGCAATCGACGCCGTGCCAGTACGCCCCCACTCCGTCCACGACCACGTCGAGCATCACCGCGTCTCTATGATCTCTGTAAGCACCCGCACTTTCCCCCGTACCCCCTGGCCTCGCTGGAGCGCCGTCGCCAGACACGCCGCCGCCGTGCTCGCCATGTGCGCCGCCCATCTATGGCCAGTGCATTTAGATCCACTGGATCTAGATCCAGCGGCTAAGATTAGAAGAGAGAGTGAAAGGGTACGGGTAGATCTGGACCGTTAGATCTCACTGTTGGAGATATGCCCAAGAGGCAACAATAAAGTGCTTATTATCATATCTTCATGCTTATGATAAATGTTTACATACCATGCTATAATTGTATTAATCGTAAACATTAATACTTGTGTGATTTGTAAACATAAAAGAGTCCCTAGTAAAGCCTCTTGTTAAACTAGCTTGTTGGTTAATATATAATCATGGTTTCCTGATCATGAACATAGAGATGTTATTAACAACAGGGTCATATCATTAGGAGAATGATGTGATGGACATACTCCTATAGTTAAGCGTAGCATAAAGATCAAGTCATTTAATATAGTTCATTTGCTATAAGCTTTCTGATACATAGTAACCTAATTCCTTCGACCATGAGATCATGCTTATCACCATCACCGGAAGGATGCTTTGATGACATCAAACACCACACCGTGCGGGTGGCTATAAAGGTGGCATTGAGTGTTCGGAAAGTATGGGTTGAAACACATGGATCAAGAGTGGGATTTGTCCATCCATATGACGGATAGATATACTTTGGGCCCTCTCAGTGGAATGTCATCCAATTAGCTTGCAAGCATGTGACTGGATCACAAGGGATCACATATCACGGGAACGAGAAAAGAGTACTTATCGGTAACGAGGTTGAACTAGGTATGCAGAGATACCGACGATCAAAACCTCGGATAAGTAAAATATCGTGATACAAAGGGAAATTGGTATCGTGTGTAAGTGGTTCATTCGATCACAAAGTAATCATAGAAATATGTGGGAGCCATATGAATTTCCAGATTCCTCTATTGGTTATTGATCGGAGAAGTGTCTCGGTCATGTCCGCATAATTCACGAACCGTAGGGAGACACACTTAAGGATTCGATGTTGTTGAGTAATTATGGAATGATGAGTAAGAGACCAAATGTTGTTCGGAGTCTCGGACAGGATCCGGGATATCACGAGGAGATACGGAATGGTCCAGAGAATAAGATTCATATAAGGAAAGTCCTGTTTCGGAGTTGGGGAATGATTCCGGTGTTTTCACCGGGAATGCTCTAGAAGGGTCCGGAAGGTCCGGCACTCCGGAGGGGAAGGGTACATGAATGTGTCATGACAATGTGGAATGGTTGCATCATGTACTAGGTCACTTGGTTGGGCAAAATAAATGGAGAAATCAAATCCTAGTTTGAAAGTCAAACGCCAATTTGAAAAAGTCAAACGGCAAGTTTGCTTGGTGGAGGGAGAGTAGGAAACCTACTTGGGGAGGAAGTCCCACTCCCTCCACCCGCCGGCCAAGGAGGAGGAGTTGGAGGAGGACTCCCTCCTTCTAGCCGCCTCCCTCCCACCTATAAAAGAAGGGGTAGGGCGCCCCCTCTCCCTACACACCCAACTCACCTCAAACCCTAGCCCCAAGCCGCCGACCTCCTCCCAAGTCGCCGCTGCCTAGGGCCCTCCCAAGTCGCCGACTAGGGTTTCCCCAAACCCTAGCCGCCGGCTACACCTCTCCCCTTGGTGCCTCTAAACCCTAGACCACCAAGGCCTCTCTCATAGTCCACCATACTCGCTCCGGCTTAAGGCGAAGCCCTGCGAGATCTCCCCTCTACTTCCGGCATACTGCCGTCGTCTTTGGGAATCACGGGAGAGTGCTACAACCTCCATTTTCTTTGGAACAAGGAGAGGAAGGTCTTCATCGAAAATTTAACGTGTGACCGACGTGGAAGCGTTAACGCACTTGGCCGGAAGGATCGTCTACGCGATCTTGAGATCGGCAAGAGTACAACTACATCACCCACGAGAATCTGCTCTCGTTAACCGCTTTGGAATCTTCGAGGGTGAGTTCCTCTATCGACTTGTTGCTACAATATAGTAGATAGATCTTGGCTTGTTTGTTTGTATGCGGTAGAAAATTTTTGTTTTCCATGCTACGAACCCCTTCGGTGGTATCAGAGCCGTGTCTATATGTAGATCTGTTGCACGAGTAGAACACAATGGTCATTGTGGGCGTTGATGCTTTTGTTGTCGATTGCTTCTTGTGTACTTTGAATCTAGCGAGATGGTGGGATGAAGCGGCCTGGGCTAACCTTACATGACATCGTTCATGAGACTTTCTCCATGCTTAACATGCAACTTGTATTGCATAAGTGGCTTTGCGGGTGCCTGTTTCTCCCAACATAGTTAAGATTCAATTTACAACGGGTGATTGACAATACTAGTATCAATGTTGTGGTTCTTGTTCGTAAGTTAGAACGACACTTATTGAAAGCCCCAAACCACGTAAAACATGCAAAGAAAATTAGAGGCGTCTAACTTTGTTTTGCAGGGGTGTGCTGTGATGTGATATGGCCATGATTGTGATTATATATGATGTATGCAATGTTCTTTATTGTAAGTAGGCAACCGGCATGAGCCATATGGTTGTCTTTTAAATTCCGTTAAGACGCACGTGTCTATTATTCAAGGTAGTTGTAATAGTTGATGCTGGTGGACGACAACCATGAAGCAGCCCCATTGACCTTGAAGCCATGCCGGTGATGATGGAGATCATGTTCGTGCTTGAAGATGGAGATCGGAAGCACAAGGAGAAAGGCCATATCATATCACATATTATGAATTGCATGTGATGTTAATCCTTTTATGCATCTTGTATTGCTTAGTTCACGACGGTATCATTATAAGATGATCCTTCAAGCACACAATTTCAAGTTTTAAAGTGTTCATCCTTAGTAAGCACCGTTGCTAAAGCTCGTTGTTTTGAAGCACCACGTGATGATCAGGTGTGTTAAATTCTGCAAGTGTATACAACGTGATCAAGCCAGATTTGCTCATGCGGAAGCTAAGGTTTGATCTTGACGAGCCTAGCATGTACAGACATGGTCTCGGAACACGGATCACCGAAAGATAAAGCACGAGTCATATAGTAGATATGATGAACATGTTGATTGTTCGCCATTGAAGCTACATCAACTCTCGTGATGATCGGTTTTGATGTGGTGGATTTGGTTCGTGTGATCACTAAAACAATGTGAGGGATATTGTTTTGAGTGGGAGTTCAACGGCAATATGATTAAAATTTGAGCACTATTTATCATAAATTAAATCAAAGTGAATTTGCATAATTGTTGTAGTCATTGGCATCCGTTTACCACCTTGCGCTTAGTTATAATTGAGATGATAGAACTATAGAATTCTGGTTAGTTACTTTACGAACTGGTATCGTATTGTTTTGAAGTGTTAATCTAAAGTTTAAAAGTCCTATTGCAAACTTTCAGTAAGTTCCGGTTACTCCATGAAGCTTAATAATTGGTATTAAAACAAGAGTGACAATTCCAAGTGTTAGTGTATGAGTATCATGTTTGTCTCCATGATTCTTGATATTCAAAGGATTGTCTTAATATCAAGGTTATATAGGATCTGAAAGAGTTGTTTCAAAAACCATGATGTGTGGAAGATATTGTGATATCTGAAACGAAGTTTTGGTTGCAACATGATAGAGTATAATATGGCAAAAGTCATGTTCTCATATTTGATGAGAATTTGCAAAAGGTTGGAGACACTAGTTGTCCTAATCCTCCAAAAGGATTTGGAGAGCAACATTATACTCGCGATTCACTGTTATAAGCTAAAAGTAGCTTGATCATGGATAATCCCATGATAAGGGTGAATATTTGATGTAGGTAAAATGTTTACTACACCAAGAGATTACTAAAGAAAGGAATTTGAAAGAACACCAAACATTTGATGATGGTGATCTACTTCAAAGTGCAAGTCCAAAGGCATTGGTATTTTACTATACATGCTTTGGACTATGTGTCATGTATATGGATCCACTATTGATGTTGATAGATTCTTTCAAACAGAAAAGGAAATACTGAAAGAAAATCTCATAAATATATGGCAGAAAAGAAAAGACTAGAATTGTTCAGCTTAAGTATATAAATGATATACATGTTATGGCTATATTCTTTGCTTATTAAACAATGCGGTTCTTAAGTATTTGATACTAAATTTGTTGGTATGAATCGTCATACAAAACAACAGAATTCATGAACTACAATGGCCTAAGTAACTAGCAAAAGAATATGTGATGATGTTCATCGAGAACAAATAAAGGGTTATTGTGTTGCTCATTAAACATTAAAGCTTGCCTTCAAGATTTGTTTTATCAGGTATTATGACAACAAAAGGGTTGTTCAAATAATTGCCGTAATCCATAAAAGATGGATGATTCACAAATCTCGTTGGAGAAATCACATCCATAAAACTAGTGCTAAAAATGTCGAAAGACAAATTGATTGAAAGATCACTTAGGAAGTGACATCGCCGTTTAAAATTATATTGGAAAGAAAACATGAAGAAACTCCATGTGGATGGAATTTTGGAGTCTTTTTGATTTTTGATCAAATGACGCTTGTGAAACTTTTCTAGAGATAATTAAAACTTCGTTCTTAGGCCAAAAGGGAACGAATGACTAGCTTATTGGAACTTGTACATATTGTTGTATGAAGTCCATTATGTGTAGTCAAGAGCGATGGATTTCAACTTCATATGCTTCCTCCGAAAATTTGAGTGAATACATGAATATTTACTTAATAAGGATGAATTATGAAACATTTGAAAAGTTCAAAGATTTTTAAGATGAAGTACAAAATCATTGTAACAAGAATATAAATAGTTTATGATAAGATCATAAAGGAAGATATTTGAGTTACGAGTTTAGCATAATACCTAAGATTTAAGGAATCGTTCCGTGGATTTGCATTTCCCGAAACACCATAAGAGTATGGAGCGTTCGAGATATGTGATTAAACCTTGTTTGACATGGTAAGATCAAAGGTGCAATTCATAAAACTGCCATTATATTTTAAAGATTAAAAGCTTTAGAGACTACCGTTTTTCCACTGAAAAGAGCTCCATCATAATTTGTTGAATTGACACCATATAAAGTTATGGTTTGGGATAAAACCCAAGTTGTCCTTTCTTAAATATTGGTATGCTATGCATAAGAAAGATGTTTACAACCAAAGTCGGATGAACATATCTTTGTATGTTATTTTGAATAATCGTTGAGTATTCCTCCATAACACCAAAGGCAAAAATGTTTGTCGCTTAGAACGTCAAGTTTCTTTGAGAAGGAATTTTCCGTGAAAAGTTAAGTGGGAGGACAATAAAACTTTGATAAGGTTAAATGAACCTTAGCTATATGTGAAAAGTTGCGCAGCACCGAAAAGTGTTCCGGAGGCAGCAACAATGCTCATGGCTCACGTGCCTCAAAGGTTGTGGTCATGGAGATCTAAGTTTCTATTGAAACAAGTAGGTCGGTTAAACCATCAAATACCAAGATTTGAGAGTTAAATCATTATTTGACAATAATGATCCGACTACATGCAAAGAAGCGATGATGGGCCCTGACTCCATAAAATGGCTTGAATCCATAAAATCCGTGATAGTTCCATACATGAGAAATCAAGCTTTGAACTTGAAGGACCCTCGATAAAGGTGTAAGACCTTACAGTCGTGTTTGGATCTATAAAGAAATAGATATGGATGTTTCACATCTATGAAATTATCGACATGTCGGGAAAGAGTTCACGACAATGTTCAAAGAGTTGACTATGACAAGATCTGATCTTTCATTAAGCGATATTTAGTCTAGACGGATTAATGTAGCAACCACTACATATAATTTTGTTATGTGGTAGTTGAATAGACAAAACAAAGTTCTTCTAATGGAATTGTTACCTAGGACGTGTGCATAACACGGTCCAAAAGGTTTTGTTATTTCAAAGGATGCTAAAAGCATATGCAAACTTCAATGGTTGAAGTGAGCATCGCGGAGTTGGAATCTTCACTATGATGAAACTGTTAAAAGAGTTTAATTTCATCGGAGACAATGAAGATGCTTGCATTTGCAAGAAATTAAGTGGGAGCGCTAAGACATATTTCTAATACATTATGTGGAAGACATATTGTTGATTGGAAATGATGTATTTTTATTAACACATATTAAGAATTTCATCCCGATGAAAGATTTAGGCAAAACCCAAATATTTGGCATCAATATCTATATAGATAGATTGAGACGCTAATATGGTTGTGCCGAAAGTACATAGATGATATATTGAATGAATTCAATATATAAACTACAAGAAAGGTCTTGTTGCACAGGAAGGATTGAATAAATATTTAAGTATTTTTGATACTTAATAGATAAAATCACAAAGAGTATTTTATCAATCATGTTGTGATGTGTACAAATCCAGATATGTCCTATGCTCTAAATGTTATGAGCGTATACCAGAATGATTCATAAGATGATTATTGGACGATAGTAAAGATATTCTTATGATCTTGTAAAAGAAATAAGAATATATTATTTTGAAGAAGTGACAAATAGATGGTTAGTTCATTGTAAAAGTACTACATTGATACTAGTTTTTGTCACAAAGTACAAATTAAGTTTATCCCAATCTAAACTAAGGGTGGCACAATATAATGGAAAGTAAGTTACATAATGGATTTGGATGAGTTCCAAAGTTAAGACATTGTGACAGATACTACAACAAAAGGTCTAAGTATATAACTGCTATTATAGCAGCTAAAGAGGGCATTGTGTCAAGTAGTTTGTTATCAAACTAGGTGTAGTTCACAGCGGGATAATACTATGAAGATATATTGTACGACAATATTATCAACATGTTTTAACCCCAAAGAACTAAAGGTCTCACCAAAGTACCAAATTTATACAAAGCCATCTCATTAGAGAATGAGTGATGCGTAGAGACGCAAAGACATGCAATTACACACGGACCTGGAAGTGTCAAATCCGGAGATCAGTTGACCACTAGCAATCGTGTACATACAACACCGGAAAGCCATAGGTGTTGAATACACAAAGGTTTGAAACTAGATTATTGACTCTAGTGCAAGTGGGAGACTGTTGGAGATATGCCCAAGAGGCAATAATAAAGTGGTTATTACCATATCTTCATGCTTATGATAAATGTTTACATACCATGCTATAATTGTATTAATCGGAAACATTAATACTTGTGTGATTTGTAAACATAAAAGAGTCCCTAGTAAAGCCTCTTGTTAAACTAGCTTGTTGGTTAATATATGATCATGGTTTCCTGATCATGAACATAGAGATGTTATTAACAACAGGGTCATATCATTAGAAGAATGATGTGATGGACATACTCCTATAGTTAGGCGTAGCATAAAGATCAAGTCATTTAATATAGTTCATTTGCTATAAACTTTCTGATACATAGTAACCTAATTCCTTTGACCATGAGATCATGCTTATCACCATCACCGGAAGGATGCTTTGATGTAAGGTTCCCAACCTTTAATAAGGTAGAGATCCTTGTGTTTACAATGCTAGTCCCTGGATCAATAGCTAGCATCCACAGTTAAGATGTAATATCAAGAAACAAAGGTCATAATACAACTTTATAACCAGGAATAAATTAATTCATTACATCTTACATAGCTCATTTGGCTATTACACTACATTGTAGCAGAATATCTATAAGCATGGGGTCCTTCATCTTCAAAGTGCCACAGGCAAACATGTTGGTTGTAGACTTGTAATCCTATTCATCAAACTTCACTAACATCAAACAAACCTGCAACATAATAAGTTGCAGCCACAACGGTCAATACATTTGAATTTTATTGGTAAGTTTCACTACTAAGTAGAAATATGTGGATCCTATCATTACATGCATATTTGGCTAAGTGGGGTTCAGGCTCATTTGCAGAAAGCAATATAGTTTTATCCTATCTTTTCAAAATAGTTTTTGTTCTTTGTCAAATCTTTTTGAACTTCTTGGAAAACTCCAAGTGCTTCAAATCCCTTGTTGTCACCCTCAAGTTTTAACTTTGAGAAATTGGAATGTCGAGATCTTCCATAGCTTCAGGCCTTAGTTGCTCAGTGTTGTCCATAACCGGGGACACGGCTAAGTACTTAGAATTTGATCTTCTGCAGAAGTTGTACACTTTACCCACATGACACAATCTCATCTTGCTGCCACCAGTGGACGCTGGATAAGTACTCACCAAGATGGAGTACTGGCAGATTGAGAATGTGACAAAGTGTTTCCATAGAAGTCCTCCCAATACACAATGCTAGCTTGTCTACCAGGCACCAATGTAGGGTTTCAAGTTCCCTAGCACGAGTCTAGTTAACCTGAAGATGCCAATGCATGGGTCTTCCACTATGTAGTTGACTAAGCCAGAGCCCATTTAGCATGTGGCTGTACACGGAAGCCACTGTACGAGAAACATGTTCAATCTCTAAGTCCCTGGGTGGTTTCCTTCTAGTGCACAACAAAAAGAGATTGCCATATAAACATGGTTCCTTCTGTTGCCACCTTGTCCAAAACTTGAGTATCCTTGTCCACCCAGGTGGTTCATTGAGTACTTGTTTTATTATATAAAACATAAGTCTTTTCAATACTTCATATAATCATAACATGTATCCCATCCCAAATATATAGCAGGGCTAAGCATACTACAACTACAATGTTTTCACTAAGGAATATATAGAGGTATCCTATTAGGATTTAGCATAGCATAAAATATAGAAAACCTTATCATGCATGTTTCAAAAATCCACTAAGTGTAATGAAAATAGTAGGACTTAGATGATAGTGTCACTTGCCTTTTTGGTAGAGAATGTTGGTTCACTTCTTGATCTTGCTAATATCACACTCTTCTAACTCCACTACAATTCAATCAAGCAAACACAATTCAACTAGCATTCCAACCAATGATCAAACATTTTATCACACATAAAATAATAGAAACAAGGTCATGCATGCAAGCATGCAATAGATAGTTTTATTTGCAAAGGTGGTTCCTACTAGGCTCTAATCATTATAAAGTTCAAAAGTGGTCATTTACTAAAGTGGTAAAACCATTTGTAAAAGGGTTTTATCTATAAACCATTTCTTAAATCAAAACATTATTTTATGTGGTGGAAAATGCTTTTAGCAAAGCAATAATTTTATATTGTTCATCAAATAAGTTGTTGATTCACAAAACTTGGTGTTTAGGGTCAGTATGTTTGAATCAAAACATTTCCCAAAGGTTTTACTCAAAAATCATTTCCATATCAAAATCAATATTTATAATTGACTAGAAATGAGCTAATTCAAGTATTTATTCCTAAACTTCACAAAATTCATTTTTAAATCTATGAGTTGGTTCCTAGGGTCAGTAAGTTCACAACAAACCATTTTGCAAAGATTTCACATTAAAATTTTATCTAGAACAATTTTTATATTCAAAATAAGCCTACACAAGTTTCTGCAATTTCAACCAATTTTCCAGGGGCAAAACATTAAAAAAAATACATGGTTGCAAAGTAATTGTTCTAATGATTCTATTGATATAAAATTTGCAAAATTTGGACATGTAGATTTTAAGTTATGAATTTTATAAGTTTGCATACAAATCAGATTCAGAATTCTGTTGTAAATCAAACCAGTGCCACGCGGCGCAATCTTATTGGCCGGTACCGCTTCGTGCGTATCGAGCTCTCTGGACCGCATGATCTAACTTAAAATGCACGGCGCTGATCAACTCGTACCCCTTCAGTTAAGATCTAATCTCAGCCAACGATTTCTGATCTAACGGACATGGTCGCGTGGTCAAGCACTGGCGGCGCTGCGCGGCGGCGAGCGGCGGGGCACGCTCTGTTCGCGGCGGAGCTGACGATACAGGAAGCGAGGGAGAGGGGGAGAGGGCTCACCGTGTTCGCAAGGAGGTGCCGAAGCTCAACGTGCTGTTGTTTTGACGAGGGGCGCACAGGGATGGTGGCAATTCCTCGCCGGAGTCGCTGGCGGCGTCGGGCACGCTCAGGTGTCGTCGGGGATGGGGCTGTAGATCGTTCCAAAGCAAAATAAGCGCACGGTTAGACGCCAGCTGGTCTGGGGAGGATGTGAGCATCAACAGTAGGTGCTAGAGCGGTCGAGGCCTACCAGGGGAAGGTCGCCAGAGACGAGTCAGACGTGGTGGTGCTCAGGTGAGGATGAAGCCAACGCTACGGGACACTCGCGGGTAAATGGAGCACACGGGCAGGTGCGTCAGGAGGTGGGGAGCAAACTCGTGTGTAGAGGGAGGCGAGAGGTGGCGGGGTGTGGCCGGAATTGCTCTGGGACGCTTGTCAGAGCAGTGGCGGAGCAAGAGGAAATCGGGGCAGCCTAGGGGCAGAGGGGAGGAGCTGTCTGGGGAAAAAGATAGAGGAGGGAGAGGCGTGGTTACTGGCGGGTTTACTCCGGCCATCAACGCATAATCAAAGAAATTTAATCGCGGCAGAACGTCGTTGAGCAAAGGGGGAAACGGCCGGCGAGGTGTTGATGACGATGACGAGGCAGTGGGGCCGTGCTGTCTGTGAGGGAGAGGGAGAGGGAGTGGGGTCCATTTGTCTGTGACTCTGCGGGTGTGAGTTCGAGTGGTAAACGATTCGTAGTGGGGTGAGCTGGTGGGCTGCGTTGCTGGGCTTAGTGGACTGGCCAGTTGGGCTGCGTCAGTTTCTATTTTTTTTCTTTCTGATTGCTTTTTCTTTTTCTATTTGGTTTTCTGTTTTGCTTTTATTCAAACAACTCAAACAACAAATGAATTCAAACTTTTGCTAAACTTTGTATTGATTTTAGTTCTGTTTAACAACACAAAACAAAGTCCAAAATAAAATTATTTTATTCTTTTTAGGATCCATTAATAATTAAATAAAATAGACCTTAGTTATTAATTCAAATAGGATTTGATTTATTTAAAATCTCCATTTGTAATCTAAATAATACCAAAATCAATTCAATAGGTTTTATTTGAAAATACAAAACACTTGGAAATCTTGTTTAAAATAATTTAACAAGTTTTAGTGTTTTATTAAAATGGAAAAGCCTTTACTTTAATAAAATTGGGTATTAATAAATACCCATTATTTTATTTAAATAAACCTTTACTATTTTTATAAAATAGAAATATTTTATTTCAAAAGCTTGGCCAAGTTTTAATTTGGCTTTATAAAATAATCCTTATTTATAATTCTACCTTTTCTTTTGGAAACCAAATCTTTTTATTAAAAGATCCAAAAATAGTGATTCCAAATATTTTAACTTTATTGTTTATTTATCTTTTAAATCCCTTTAGGATTTTATTTGATCAAAATAGGTTTTGGATGTTCCCAATTGGAATCAAAAAGTTTTCTTCTCACCCTAAATTTCAAGAAAGTTTTATTTTGTTTATTTAATCTTTCACATTTCAAAATTTGGAAAATTTTGGGATGTGACATTTGATGACATCAAACACCACACCGTAACTAGGTGGCTATAAAGGTGGCATTGAGTGTTCGGAAAGTATGGGTTGAAACACATGGATCAAGAGTGGGATTTGTCCATCCATATGACGGTTAGATATACTCTAGGCCCTCTCGGTGGAATGTCATCCAATTAGCTTGCAAGCATGTGACTGGCTCACAAGGGATCACATATCACGGGAACGAGAAAAGAGTACTTATCGTGATAGGTTGAACTAGGTATGCAGAGATACCGACGATCAAAACCTCGGATAAGTAAAATATCGTGAGACAAAGGGAAATTGGTATCGTATGTAAGTGGTTCATTCAATCGCAAAGTAATCGTAGAAATATGTGGGAGCCATATGAATTTCCAGATTCCTCTATTGGTTATTGATCGGAGAAGTGTCTCGGTCATGTCCGCATAATTCACGAACCGTAGGGAGACACACTTAAGGATTCGATGTTGTTGAGTAGTTATGGAATGATGAGTAAGAGACCAAATGTTGTTCGGAGTCTCGGACGGGATCCGGGATATCACGAGGAGATCCGGAATGGTCCGGAGAATAAGATTCATATAAGGAAAGTCCTGTTTCGGAGTTGGGGAATGATTCCGGTGTTTTCACCGGGAATGTTCTAGAAGGGTCCGGAAGGTCCGGCACTCCGGAGGGGAAGGGTACATGAATGTGTCATGACAATGTGGAATGGTTGCATCATGTACTAGGTCACTTGGCTGGGCAAAATAAATGGAGAAATCAAATCCTAGTTTGAAAGTCAAACGCCAATTTGAAAAAGTCAAACGGCAAGTTTGCTTGGTGGAGGGAGAGTAGGAAACCTACTTGGGGAGGAAGTCCCACTCCATCCACCCGCCGGCCAAGGAGGAGGAGTTGGAGGAGGACTCCCTCCTCCTAGACGCCTCCCTCCCACCTATAAAAGAAGGGGTAGGGCGCCCCCTCTCCCTACACACCCAACTCACCTCAAACCCTAGCCCCAAGCCGCCGGCCTCCTCCCAAGTCACCGCCGCCTAGGGCCCTCCCAAGTCGCCGACTAGGGTTTCCCCAAACCCTATCCGCCGGCTACACCTCTCCCTTGGTGCCTCTAAACCCTAGACCACCAATGCCTCTCTCATAGTCCACCATACTCGCTCCGGCTTAAGGCGAAGCCCTGCAAGATCTCCCCTCTACTTCCGGTACCACGGCGTTGTGATGCCGGAATCACGAGAGTGCTACAACCTCCGCTGCCTGCTGGAACAAGGGAGAGAAAGGTCTTCATCGAGTACCGAACATGTGATCGACTGCGAAAGTGCTGCCGGAACGTAGCGCCGGAAGGATCGTCTACGCGATCTTGAGATCGGCAAGAGTACAACTACATCACCCACGAGAATCTGCTCTCGTTAACCGCTTTGGAATCTTCGAGGGTGAGTTCCTCTATCGACTTGTTGCTACAATCTAGTAGATAGATCTTGGCTTGTTTGTTTGTATGCGGTAGAATTTTTTTGTTTTCCATGCTACGAACCCCTTCACTCACTTAGATCTAGTGGCTCGCGAGTGTGATCCACACGAAGTGGTACTGACCAATCAGGAGCTGCCGTGTGTCAGGATCTTTCTTTTAAAATCCAGATTTGATTTAATTAGATGAATTAACTTGTAAAATCCATTACTTTTGTTCTGTTCATCCAAAAAATGCAAATAATATATCAATGGATTCACAAAATTAAATCCTACACATCTATGGGCTTATTTTTGTATTTTGCTTCTGTTAAAATGGAATTTTATGCAGAGACATTTGTAGACTTATTTTCAGTATATAAATTATTTAGAAAATGTTTTAAAATCCAAATTAAGTTTATTTAGTCTCTAGTATGTTTAGTTTAGTGTTCAGTACTGTTTACTTGTCTTATTTAGTTTAAGAAAAATCATCACATGGCATTTGCATGCATTCATATATTTTTGTTTGATTGTTTGGAATGTAAATTTGGTGCTATCATTTCATGTGTATATTTTGGTGCTAGTGGTGATTGTGACTATGAGGATTGTTGCTACTCCCCCAACTACCAAGGCAAGTGGTGCTTCATGTATCTGTCCCATTATTTTGACTATGCACTAGTGATATTTTGTATAGGGCTTGCATGATATTTTTGCTAGTATCTTTATGCTATGCTATGGGAAATCCTAGTAGTTGTAGAATTGGTAGAAACATTCTCTAAGTTAAGATAATTGCTATATTATCATGCTTAGCCTAGCTAGTAGCAAACAAGGGTGGTTTATATACACATGCTATGGAAATTTTTCTAAGTCTTTTGACTTATGTTTTTGCTTAATAAAACTACTAAGTGAATGAATCACCTGGGTGGAATGGAAGGAAAGGGTTATGTTGAGTGGTTACCCCAGGGGCAATACCTGGTGTATCTCACTTGTGGAAAGCCACCCAGGAACAAAGGGATTTGAGATACTTAGTGTTTAGAAGCTTCTAGTGCAACCACATGGCATATGAGCTCTGCCTTGATCATATAGGTTGCAATAACTTAGCCAGATGGACAGAAGGTGGTAGGGGTGATAGGTTTGGAACGCGTCCATTTGGTCTAAGGGAAGGCTTCTGAAAGATCTCGTCTCGATGCATGTCGAGTCTTGTGGGGAAAGTGCACCACCTCTCGAGAAGGAAAAATCTAAGTACTTAGATGTGTCCCCGGCAATGGAAAAATTGAGCATCAAGACACTGAAGCTATCAAGGATCTCCTCATACCAATTTCTAAGTTAAAAACTTGTGGTTGAACAAGGGTAAAGGACCACCAATTTTATTGGTAGATGCGTTGGGTGATTTTGATAAACAAAAACTTAGTGTTTTCAACTGATAGGCAAAACCTATTTTGAGCAAAGCAAGCCTAAGCTACACTTAGCCAAATTCATGTAGAAGTTAGAAGCTACTATTCTACTAAGGTATCACTTGCCAATACTATTCCAATGTATTGACCCACTATGGTTGTAACTTATGATGTTGCAGGTTACTCTGATGAGGATTAGGGTTATGAGTCTACACTCAACATGCTTGCCTATGGCACATGAAGATGAAGACTTTACTATATTTACTTATGTTATGAACTCTTGTAATAGCCTATGGCTATGGAGTTGTAAAAGACTATGTTATCTCTAGAATGACGATGTAATAAAGACCTTTGTATCTGTGTACTTCATCTTAAACTATGGATGCTAGCAATTGACCCAGGGACTAGTATTGCAATCATAGTGATCCTTTACCTTATAAAGGTGGGGTATTACAAGTGAGAAAAACCAAATGATAGTTGAAAATATTGCTAGTGTTCTCCCTACCAAGAATGATAGTGGCAAGATAATAAGCAAAATATCTAAGAGTTGGGAGTTGAATGTTTATTATCTTCCCGTGTTGGGGTGTGTGGTCATCATCATTTGTTACCCCACGGTAGAGCTCCAACAAATCAGAGGGTCGACCTTGAATCTTCTTCACTATCCCAGCCACGCCAATACATATAATGCTGCAAAATCTTTCCAATGTCATGGTAAAAGGCCTATCATAGATTTTGAATGAAATTTTTGAACTGAAAGGGGTGTTAGTGAAAGTGAAACTCTCCACAAATTTTTTAGTGAGCAAAGCATATTGCTCACTCTCATCCTGCATATAATCGGTTAGACCAACCCTCTGAACAAGAATTAGGAAATCATCGAGGATCCCTGCAGCTTGCAAAAAGGCAAAACAGTGGAAGGTAGAAGGGTGCGCATCTCCCTCATCTCCCTCATTGCCAAAGCGCGGTGCAATAAGATCCTCATTGTATGATGGCCTAAATTGAGAGGCTGATCTCGAAGGCCTTGTCCTCCTAGGTGCATCTCTTTCAAACATTTCTCCAAAAGTATGGTTGTCCATGGCCCTTTTTCTAAAATTTTAGATAAACATCAAACAAGTGATTTCCAAGTTAATAAATGATGGGGAACTACTATAGAAACTTGCAAGAGAGCTAAACATGCATCAAAATGAATTCTCTAAGCATAGAAAAAGCATGTAAGCTCACATAACTTGTCACATATAGTAAAAAAATACTCAAGATACAAACCACCAATCAAATATCTAATTGGACACGTGGAGGAGGCACATACCGGAGAGCAATCCCTCCAAAAATCAGCAGCAAAGATGGGCTGAGCAAGGAGATCGAAAATCGGGAGCAAAAATGGCAAGAACTCAACCTATGTGAAGTTTTCCGATGTTTTCGGGAGAGAGAGAGAAAGAAGTGGCAGGAAGGAGACTAAGTGGAGGGCCGGGGGTGGCCCATACTAGGGCCAGGACCGCCCCTAGTCTGGCCGTTCCACCAGGGGGTGTGCCTGCCTGGTGGGTCCCCTCGGGTCACTCCAGGTACCCCTATGCCCCTTTTTTCGCGTAAAAATTTAATGTGGTTTTTTTGGAATTTTTCTGGAAACTTTATTTTTGGGAAATTTTCAGGTTGAAAATTGATTTTCTCGCAGAAAAAGATTTTGGAAAGACGCAAAAGCAAACCAAAACTAAAACTACAAAAGTTCTGATACGTCGTAAACGTATCTATAATTTTTGATGCTCCATGCTTGTTTAGTATCTACTTTGCTTTACTTGTCTACACTTTGAGGTGCTTTTTACATGTTTTCTGGTACTAACCTATTAACAAGTTGCAACAAATGCGGATGCTTTTCTGCTGTTTTTGGTTTCAGAAAAGGTAGTAAAGAAATATTCTCGGAATTGGACGGGACAAACGTCAAAGTCAATTACTTTCCGTGGGGAACAAGAAGTCCACAGGGGAGACGAGGAAGCGGGCCAGGGCAGCCATAAACCCCCCCCCCCCCAGGCGCGTACAGGGGTGGGTCCGCGCCTGGCTAGGGTTTGGCCCCCCTGGTCGCCTCCTTGGCCTCCCCCTTCGCCTATAAGCATTCCCCGATGCAGAAACCATGAGCACCCGATCAAATATCCACGAAACCGTCTGTAGCCGCCGCCACCAACTTCCCTAGATCAGGGGGACCTGAAGTTCTTCCTGGCACCCTGCCGAAGGGGAGATCATCCCGGAGGCCTTCTCTCCGGTATGATGCGTGAGTAGTTCCACCTTGGACTATGGGTCCATGTAGTAGCTAGATGGTTGTATCTCCTCCTTGTGCTTTCATGTATAGATCTTGTGAGCTCCGTTCATGATCAAGATCTAATCTATTTGTAATCATGCATGTTGTGTTTGCAGGGATCCAATGGATATTGAGATTATTATGTTGGTTTGATTAATGGTTTTGTCTTTATGATTCTATCATGTCTGTGTTGTTTGTGATCTTGCATGCTCTCCGTTGTTAGTAGCTATCTTGGCCAAGTAGTTGCTAGTGACTCCAAGAGGGGGTATCTATGCTCGATAGTGGGTTCATGCCTCTAGTTTCCAAGGGAAGTGACAATAATCTCTTCGGTTGTAGATGTGCTATTGGTACTAGGGAGAAAACTACGGTCTCTTGTTCATGGAACATATGGACTGTTTACCTTACACACTTTGCTTAAAGCAGTTGTCTATTGCTTGCAACTTAATACTGGAGGGGGTCCGGATGATAACCTGAAGGTGGACTTCTAGTCATAGATGTAGTTGGATGGAGGTATATGTATCTTGTTGTATTGCCCAATCGAATCTCATAGGATCTTTCTGACTAGTAATTGCATTATTATGCCTTGCTCAGTTCCTGTCAATTGCCTCGTTGTAATTTGTTTACCCTTCATGCCATGTCGTTTATCTAAGAAGAGCACCTCTAGTGAACTATGGACCCCGGTCCAATCTTTACCATTGATAAATCTTCCACTGTTACTTGTTTACTTGCTGCAAACCATTACCTTCCACACCATACATTTAATCCTTTGTTACAGCAAACCGGTGAGTTTGACAACCTCACTGATTCGTTGGGGCAAAGTCTTGAGTTTGTGTTGTGCAGGTTTCCACGTTGCTTGCAACACCTTTGAGACGTTTCCTTCCTCCTTCTGGTTCGATAACCTTGGTCTCTACTGAGGGAAGACTTGCTGTTGTGCTCATCACACCTTGCTCTTGGGGTTTCCAATGAAGCGCTCCCACATCAAGGAGGCGCCATCAAGTTCTAAGACACTCTTAAAAAGCAAGCAACTGGCAAAACAAAGACGAACAAGACGAAGAGCAAAGATTGGAGTAGAGAAAATAAAGGTGAGCAAGGATAATCATTGTGAAAACATTGATTTGTTCATTAAAATACCTTTGTTAACAAGTTAGTCTTGTTACCAAAACAATCTTAAATGAAACAAAACTTTGCATTTCACTAAATGACTATGTTACCTCAATCTTGATAGCAATAGTCCCAATCATAATAGTTTCAAAATTTTCTTATGGTATGGGACAATATATTTCTCCAACTTTGATGCCCTCAATATTTTCAATTGAATTTAGGCCATGACTCTTATCAATCTTCTTGGGGAAATAGACAGTATGCTCTTTGTCATTAATATTAAAGTTACCTTTCCTTGATTACAATTAATGACAGCACCTGTAGTATTAAGAAAAGGTCTCCCAAGAATAATAGACATATTATCATCTTCGGGCATCTCAAGCACAACAAAATCTGTTAATACCAAGAAATTATGAGCCACTTGAACAGGAACATCCTCACATATACCAACAGGAATAATAGTAGACTTATCCACCATTTGCAAAGATTGGTATCAATTTTTCTAGCTAAAGTCTCTTGTAGAGAGAAAATACATAACACTAACTCCTGCTCCCAAATCACACAAAGCAGTTCTAACATAATTATTTTTAATAAAGAAAGGAATAGTTGGAATCCCTGGATCCCCAAGTTTCTTTGGAACCTTACCATTGAAGGAATAATTAGCAAGCAAAGTGGAAATTTCCTCATTAGGAATCTTCCTCTTATTAGATAAAATATCCTTCATATACTTTGAATAAGGAGGGAAGTTAATAGCATCAGTCAAAGGAATTTGCAAAAATAAAGGTTCCATCCACTCACAAAACTTGTTATAGTGTTATTCTTCCTTTGACTTGTGTTTCTTATTAGGAAAAGGCATTGGTTTCTGCACCTAAGGTTCTCTTTCACTACCATGTTTATTAGCAACAAAATCTTCCTTAGTGTACTTAGTGTTTTTAGTGTGCTTTTCAGGTTCTTCTTCAATTTCTTCCTTATCAGGAGCATCATTGTTATCATTACCACTTTTAGTTTCAGCATCAGAGACAGATATACTATTAGGATCTATAGCAGGTTCAGAAGATTCTATAGCTGTTTTATGTTTCTTTCTCTTTCTCTTAGAAGAAGTACCACTATTTTCAGCTTGTTGAGAATCTTGCTCAATTCTTTTAGGATGTCCCTCAGGATATAAGGGATCTTGAGTGGTAGCACCTCAACAAGCTGAAAATAGTGGTACTTATTCTAAGAGAAAGAAAAAGAACATAAAACAGTTGTAGAATCTTTTGAACAATGTAGAAAAACTGAAAAAAGATTGGATGAAATAGTAATGAACATCAAGTAAGTGTGATATGTGAAACATTCTGTGCAAATGGTGTGTTGTGTGAGATGCACCTTGATAACAAAGGGTTTTATGGACAAGCAATGCTTCAATGATTCTTGACTTTTATTTTTCTCCTTTCTAATCTTTGCTTTCCCTCTTATTAGCTTTAGTTTTGCTAGTTGTTTGCTTTTTAGAGTGTCCTAGAACTTCTGTAGTTTTGGTTTTTGTTTGCCTTTGTGTCCTTCAAAAAAATCTTTTTCTGCGAGAAAATTAATTTTCATAACCTGAAAATTGGCCAAAAATAAAGTTTCCTGAAATATTCCAGAAAATTCATATTAAAACTTTCCTCGAAAAAAGAGGCAGAGGGGCACCTGGATGGGCCCAGGGGGACCCACCAGGCCAGCACACCCCTAGTGGCATGGCCAGCCCAGGGCGCGCCTGGCCTGGGTGGGACCCACCTATGGCCCTCCAAGTTGCCTCCTCCCAGACACTTCTTTCTCTATCCCAAAAAACACTGGAAAACTTTCTCAAGCTCGAGTTCCTGCTATTCTTGCTCCCAATTTTCTATCTCCTTGCTCAGCCCATCTTTGCTGCTGATTTTTGGAGGGAATGCTCTCTGGTATGTGCCTCCTCTGCTTGTCCAGTTAGATTTTTGATTAGTGGATTGTATCTTGAGTATTTTGCTACTGTAGGTGACATTTTGTGTGAGCTCGCATGCTTGTTATATGCTTAGATATTTCATTTTGATGCATGTTTAACCCTCTAGCAAGTTCCTATAGTAGTTCCTCATCATTTATCAACTTGGAAATCACTTGGTTTGATGTTTGTCTAAAAATCTCAGAAAAAAGGGTCATGGAGAACCACACCTTTGGAGAAGTGTTTGAAATTGATGCACCTAGGATGAAAAGGCCTTTGAGATCATCCTCTTGAGCTAGGCCATCATACAATGAGGATCTTATTGCACCGCGTTTTGGCAGCGAGGGAGATGAGGGGGATGCGCACCCTTCTACCTTCCCTTTGGTTTACATTTTTGCAAGCTGCAGGGATTCTTGATGATTTCCTAACTCTTGTTAAGAGGGTTGGTCTAACTGATTATATGCAGGATGAGAGTGAGCAATATGCTATGCTCACCAAAACTTTTGTGGAGAGTTTCTTTTTCACTAACAACCCTTTCAGGACAGATGTGTCATTCAAAATCTATGATAGGCCTATCACCATGACATTGAAGAAATTTTGTGGCATTATAGGTATTGGCATGGCTGGGACGATGAAAAAGATTCAAGCTCGACCCGCGGAATTGTTGGAGCTTTACCGCGGGGTAACTAATTATGATGACCGTAAAACCTCCGCGGGAAGATAAGAAATATTCAACTCCCACTATCATATATTTTGCTTATTATCTTGCCACTAGTATTCCTAGTAGCGAGAACACTAGCAATATTTCCAACTATCATTTCGCCTTTCTAGCTGCTTCACTCAACAATGAAACTAGGTATAATTTTGGTTCTCTCATTGCTCGTTGCCTAGCTGCTAGAGGACCCATTTATGGGGGTATTATTGTTGCACATGTAGTTGCTGCCTTAGAACTTTCTGTTGATCCAAATGATAAAATATTGGCTCCATAGAGGCTTGATTTAGCTGCCATGAAATCACATCACTTTTTTACTGCTAGCTCTACCCTTGAGAGTTTGGTTTATAGGATGATGTTTACTAATGGGGAAGAGAGGGAAATTCATTTTCCATAAACCACTTTGTTCAGTATTTACAGGGGACCTTGGTCACGCTCCAAGGGGGAGATGGACGATCAGCTGCGCATTCGTGGCTTCCACGAACACTACCAGGGGGACGCGCCCTCTTATGACCACTTTGTGCACTACACAGGGGCTTCCTCGAGCACGTACCAGGATGAAGGGGCTTCTTCGTCACATTACGGAGGCGCACCTTCTTGGCCAGGCTGGGATTGAGCCCCACTTAGGCCAAAATCCTAAGCTTGGAGGGAGGTATACCGACATAACACTCATCTACATATCATGTTCCGTCGGTTCTTTGTATATCCATGTTTCGCTTTGTTTTTAGTTTTTGTTCCTGCTTTCCCAAAACACAAAACGAACAAAAATATTTTCGTTGTTTCTTTTGGCTTGTATCTTTCCTTTTTAGCTTTGGTTTGCTTTAAGAAAATTCCAAAAAGATTTTTTCTTTGTTTGTTTTTGCTTTGATTGCTTGCTTTAAAAATCGAAAACCCAAAAATATTTGTTGTTCTTCTTTGGTTTTGTAAAGTTCGTTGCAGGGTTCAGTAGTCCTCAGTGGAGTTTGGTTTCATGTTATTATTCAAGCCACACAAGTGAATGGAAATAATGAAGATTAAATACAACTTGAGGTGTGGTAAGAGGCTGGTAATGAACTCTATTTGTCTTCATTTTTGTACATATACTCATCATTGTGGGCATGCTTAGTCTGTTCATGTAAGGTGTATGTTATTTAATGGATGCTTAGTAGTTCTTGCTATCTTATGATTAGATCCATCTTTCTAATAGTTTGTATCATGTCTTATGAATGTTTGCTTGCATTGTTCTATTCATAACTTGGTATGGCATTGTGGTATCCTCCTCTGAATGTTTCATTTGAATTGACTTGGCACATGCTCACGCATGCATATGACTGAACCAAAGTCTGTTAAGCCTCGATGATTTATTTTGCCTCAGAGTTATTGTATAACTTTTATGCCATAATTAATTATGTTTTGTTGCAAGCATGATTATGACAGTTATTGCTCTCTCTCTATTGCTAGACTTCACTAGCACTGAGTATGAGCTCTACTCGTGCTTCCAACTCCCCAAAACCAATATTGTCGAAAGTGTCCACCATAGTATCATTTGCTATTCTGTGCATATTCATTATGCCTTGTTTTCTTCCAAATAAAATGTTTGCTTGTTATGAGAAAGTTAGTTAGTAAAGATCTCACAAACTTGATGGCACACTTTATTTTCTTGCACTTAATAAACCTGAACCATTGTGACTGTCCATGAAAGTTATATGCTTGCAAATTATAGGCTGGTAGTTAGCAGAACCGTGCTGTCACAGGGAACGCTTTCAACACCTATAAATATATACCCAGTTGATATCATACTCTTTTGGTTTACGGATGTCGTCGGTGTGAAATAAAATGAGAGCTTGTAAGTCCATGGAGTTATGTATATGTGTTAGAAAAACGCCTGGGCCGCTAGCCTAAGCCATGCCTAATCATGGTGGAAACTTGCAGCATCACCATAGTGAGAAATATATGAAGCTTTATTCTTATAAAAAAAGAGAGACCTTGAAAAGAGGAAAGAGATAAAAAAGCACCATTTTCCCATGGTAAATAAGAAGATTGCTGAGATGCTCATTGTGCAAGGGTACCCCGTTGGTGGTTCTCTATGATACACATGTATTTACTATGACAAGAACTTACCGGTAACTAAAGTTGAGTAGCATGAGAAGCGACCCTCGTACTCAAGGGACATGAGATTTCTAGTTTATGGCCTGTCAAGCAAATAACTCATATTGGACCTCACTTTAAACTTAACCATCTAAAGATGCCTATGATAGGGGCAATGAGAGCTCAAAGCTAATGAGTACCATACTTTAGGCATTTGGAAGCCTTTCAAACTTTTCAAAACCTTTTCACTTCCTTGTTGAGTCACCACTTATTCTTTGAGCACCTTCTTGAGAGCATGGTTGTCATTCTTAGTGTAATGTGCTTGTCTCAAAACTTTGTTAATTATGTCATGACTTTGATGCTTGTATCTCTGATCTTTACTTCTAGTCTTCACTTCAACCTTAGAGGTGCCTTGGCATTTATGTTTTGCTCCAAAATCAAAGGCAAGCGAGATACCACTCTATCATACCTTTTTATGAGCAATGCAATGTTGCTTATGTTTATGTTTCATGCTACTTATTATTATTGTGTTGGAATCTCTTCATAGCTTGCAATGACTATTATGTAGACCTAGTTGCATACTCATTATGAATTGTCTAAGTATCTACTCTTGTGCTGAGAATATGTACATCATATGAAGCAAATGTGTTCGTGAAAGTTTCTTTTATCGCACTCAGTTTTCAACTGAATTGCTTGAGGAGAAGCAATAAGCTAAGCTTGGGGGGATTTGATACGTCCAAAACGTATCTACTTTCCCGAATACTTTTTCTATTGTTTATCCTCTAAACTTGTGTGATTTGGATACAACTAACACAGACTGACGCTGTTTTCAGTAGAATTGCATTGGTGTCTAGTTTTTCTGCAGAAAATCAACTTTCAGGAAAAATCCTGGAAAATATGCCAAAAATCCTATTTTACCAGAAGATTCACAAAGCCAAAAGACGAGACAAGTAGGCCCACGAGGGGCACACACCCCCTGGCCGCGCGGACTGGGCCTGGCCGCGCCTGGAGGGGGTGTGGCCACCTTGGGCACCCCCTCGGCCTCCCTCTTCGTATACATAAAGCCTCCTGACCTAAAAACTCCGGGAGGGAAGGGGGTCGACGTTTTTCCAGAAAGAGTTCCGTTGCACCGCCACCACCAGAAACCGCGATTCGGAATCAGAAACTCCGTTCTGGCACCCTGCCAGGACGGGGATTTGGAGGAGATCATCGCCATCATCATCACCGACGCCTCTCCATCAACCATCCATGTTTCCCCCATCCATGAGTGAGTAATCCCCCGTTGTAGGCTATGGGGATGGTAGGGATTGGATGAGTTCTATCAGGAAATCGAATAAGATTGTTAGGGCATGGTGCCATGTATCTTTATTAGTGCTATTTGACTTTGTTGCAACTTGTTATGCTTAATGCTTGTCACTAGGGCCCGAGTGCCATGATCTTAGATATGAAATTATTATTGCTTCATGATGATAGTATTGTTTGTGATCTTATCTGCAAGTTGTGTACACATATCATTGTCCGGAACCAAAGGCCCCGAAGTGATAGAAATTGGGATAACCGGAGGGGATGGTTGTGATATGAGGATCACATGTGTTCACGGAGTGTTAATGCTTTGCTCCAGTGCTCTATTAAAAGGAGCACCTTAATTGCCAGTAGATTCCCTTGAAGCCCCGCTGCAACGGGCTGGCTAGACAAAAGATGTTGTGCAAGTTCTCATTGCGAGCACGTATGACTATATATGGAACACATGCCTATGATTGTTTAGTACTTGAATTCTTTATCCTATTTATCTGCAATTGCCCTAGATCTTGATGTTATATGAATAGTCTTGTCCATGCAACGCCCGTCCATCCATCCCTATGCCTACCGCACTCATATCTTATTGTTTGCTACTATTGTTACTACTTCCTTTGTTTTACTGCCGCTGTTACTTTGCTATTGATACTACAAAACTATTGCTACTGATAAACTACTGTGAGCAAGACTATTTCTAGGTGTAGCTGAATTGACAACTTAGTTGTTAAGGCTTATAAGTATTTTTTGGCTCCCCTTGTGTCGAATCAATAAATTGGGTAATACTACCCTAGAAGACTGTTGCGATCCCCTATACTTGTCGGTCATCAAACCATCATTAATATCATAACTTTCTCTAGACTCAGATGAGCTAACAGGTCTAATAATATCTTCATTAGGAGATTTAGTGTTTCCCAATATAGTTCTAGCAATAGTATCATCTAGGAAAGGACCTAATGAACCACTTTCATCAAGCACAGTAGAAGTAACATCATGAGCATCAGAAGCAATTTCAGATTCAGCAGTAGTAGCAGTGTGTGTAGCATGTGTATGTGGTGGTGGTGTAACAAGCTTACATATAACAAATGGTGAATCAAGAGCAACAGAGGTGTTTAGAACTGTATCTCTTCTTGTAGTGGATGGTAATATAGGAAATTTTCCATCACGAGTTTTCACCATGATGAATAGGATAGTAGCAAACAATAGTAATCCCAAGTGAACTTACAAATAAATCTATGCTCCCCGGCAACGGCGCTAGAAGATATTCTTGATGACCCACAAGTATAGGGGATCACAACAGTCTTCGAGGATAGTATAACCCAGTTTATTGATTCAACACAAGGGGAGCCAAAGAATACTTATAAGCCTTAACAACTGATTTGTCAATTCAGCTGTACCTAGAAATAGTCTTGCTCACAGTAGTTTATCAGTAGCAACAGTTTTATAGTAGCAATAGCAAAGTAACAACCTCGGTAAAATAAAGGCAGTGGTTACAATAGTACTCCCTCCGATCCTAAATAAATGTCACGGTTTTGAACTAACTCTAGTTCAAAATGGTGACACTTATTTAGGATCGGAGGTAGTAGCAAACATCAAGATATGAGTGCGGTAGGAATAGGGATGGATGGACGGCTGACATGGTTATACCCTACGGGTACATGACCTTAGCATACCTAGTCCAGCCCAAGGAAGGTCCACGAGAACATAGGCCATCCCATGAAGACTTTCGGGTGGCCAGGGCCCATGACGCCATCGGATCCTTGGAGAACAAGACTAGAGTAGATATAATATTCAAAGGGGAAAACCCTAGAACCTATAACCGACTCGATATGTGCCCGAGACCTGCCTATCTCTATATAAAGGCCAGGAGGGCACGACGAGGAGGCTCTCTCGCATACCACCGCATACACACCTCCACGCCAGATGCATCTGCGTACCCCTGTAACCTTCGGTTCCACCGTAATCAAGAGCAGACAAGCAGGAGTAGGGTTTTTCCTTGAGGGCTGAACACAGGTAAACCTCGTGTCCCCGTGTTGCTTGTTTGCTAACCGTTCCATGATCTCCAGCATCCCCATCTTCTACAAAACCCAAGTCCATAACAATGGGCATTGACAAGATTAAACCTCGTCAATTGGCGCCGTCTGTGGGAACTGGGGGCGCTGACTGTGCGATCATGACGGTCCCAACCAAAGCGATCTACAACTCTGCGTCGACGGAGAGTCATCTCCTTTTCGGCGCTTTCGACTTCACCGCCCACTCGCCAGCCACCCTGAAGGACTTCGAGCCCATTGGCGACGGACTCGAGATCCTGTTAGAGCTTCGCTTCAGTGGGGCAGACCGGCACTCTCCGCCTCCCAGAGCGGGTGCCCCTGCCATCGATCAGGCCCGCTTCATGGGCTCCACACCCCGTGCTACGCACATCTACATCGATAGATGAGTTCTATAACAGCAGCAGCTGCAACTCAGATCTGTGCGATCCACCATCGGACGAAGGGACCTACGGTTCTGGATCCGAAAGCCGTGGTAGCAGCAATCCGATCTACGAGCGCTACCAGTGCGCTGCATTCATCCAGAGTGACGTGGATCAGGAACACAATCCTCCACCCAACCCGCAGGGTAGAAACAGTGGGAACAGAAGAAGCTAGTCCCCCCTACCTAACGGGAACGACACCGATCGGGTCATCCACCTCAACAAGGAAAGATGGGATCAAGCACGTGAAGCCGTAGCAGGCAACAAGATCCTGCCCGCGGATGCCTCACAGGACCTGCTAATGGCATACCACATGCTCCTAATCGAGGAACACAAGAAGCAGGTGAAGATGCAAGAGGTGCTTGACAAACGCAAACAAGCAGCCTCGGAATCCAGTGCACGGCAAGCTGCGCTCTCCGCCATGGGCATTGGCTCCAGCTCGCACGGCAACCATGGCAACAAGCACCGTTCTCGCACGGAGAACATGGATCCCAAGGCACATGGCGAGGTGACTCGAGCTCTCAACGCGTCCTTCATGGAGATGGATGCCGAGGTCAACGTCATCCCGAAGACGCCGCAAGCTGCGATCATGGCAGCCACCGCATACCTCGCGTCCCATCCACCTCCAGAGGGGGACCAAAAAAGGGCCATGCACAAGTCTGCGCTTACCGGACTCGGACTCGTTGGAGCTGCGCTCCACGGGGAAGCTCCTGCGGAGCCAAATAAAAAGACTGCGGTTAGGTTCAACCGCAGCCCCACGCCCTCATCCGAGGATGAAGAGCACGCCCTTCCTTGAAGGCACAAGAGCTCGCGCCGTCGCAGCCGCGATTACGACGCTCGAAGCGAGCTAACCCAGCGCAAGATCGACAAAGCGCGCGCCAAGCGCGTATGCTCGTCCGAATCCAAAGAGGATGACGATGAAGGAGAACTCTGCGGATCCCGATGCTTCAGCAGATCTGTTCGGAGGACACGGATGCCGTGGAACTTCAAGCTTCCTTCGGACACTCCGAAGTTCGATGGCACACAGGACCCCAAGGCGTGGCTCAGCGACCACCTGTCGTCCGTCAAGCTACACGGCGGAAATAAGGAAACCGCCATGCAATGCCTTCAATGCGGTGGCGAGCGCCTTCGGATCTGGCTCAGCAGCCTATCTTCGGGATCCATCCGAAGCTGGGAGGAACTGGCGTACAGTTTTGTCCGAAACTTCAAAGGCACCAGCAAGAGGCCTGCCTCGATTGAGGAGTTGTGGGCCTGCACCCAACGAACGGGCGAATCCATTCGCTCATGCATACTGCGCTGGTCCAACACCAAGAACTCCGTGGCGCACATATCTGAGGAGAGAGCTATCGACGCCTTCAAGGATGGAGTCGGACGCCAGGATTTCAAAGAAGAACTCGGGCGCGTCAAGCCCAAGACACTCGACCATCTCATGGACATCGCCAACAGGTGGGCCGATGGCGAGGACTCCGTCCATCGAGCGCACTCGGAGGAGGAAGACGACTACAGCCAGCGACGTGAGCGCCGTAGCAAGAGAAGATCGCGCGTCTACGACGATCGCGATGGACCCGACATGGTTGCGACTGGCTACACCGAACGTCGCAGCGACGACAACCGCAGCAGCAGCGGATACCGTGGAGGCAACTTTCGCGACGGAGGACGCGCCGATCATGGCAGCGTCCGCGCGGCAGCGGACCCTCGAGTGCGACAAAGCGGGTCCATGCACCATCCACTTCTACATCGACAAGCAGGATGGTTAAAAGAAGGCAAGCCACATGCTCAAAGACTGCCGCGAGTTCCAGAAACTTAGCGAGAGCATGGCTCAGATGAGGCAGCAAGCCCCGAACCCTGGATACGGGAACGCACCCGCACCAGGCGAGATTGCACATGGAGCTCCTCCACCACCATCGGCGGGACCTCCGAACCACCCAATCGCACCCGCGCAGAATAACGGTGGGCACGGGTACCCCGCGCCGAAAGGATCACTAATGATCCAAAAGGCGTATGAGCGAGTGCAGAAGAAAATCACCCGTCAGATCAATCTGGCTGTGACCGCTCCACCTGCCATCCCTAAGTACCTCAGCGGATCGGAGTCCTGCATCACGTCCAGCCGTTTGGATTACCCTTGCCAGGTCCCTCGCCTAGGTCATGCTGCCCTGGTGCTCGAGGCGCAGATCGGAGGGTTCGACATGAGCCGCGTCTTCATGGACGGCGGCAACGGCATCAATCTGATGTTTGTCAGTACCTTAGCAGCAATGCGTATCCCGCTGTGCAGCCTGGAACAATCCGACACAATGTTCCACGACATCGTCCCAGGGAAGGGCATATTTCCCCTAGAAAATATATGGCTCGACGTCATCTTCGGCAAGCCCGACAACTTTCGGTGCGAGCGACTCGAGTTCGAAGTGGTGGACTGGCCATCACAATACCACGCCATCCTCGGGCGTGTAGCATTCGCACGATTCCTGGCAGTACCGCACTATGCTTACCTACTACTCAAAATGCCAGGACCCAGGGGCGTCATCACGGTCCACGGGAGCTTCACCCGATCGAACCACTGCGACAGGGACTTCAACAGAATCTCCTAGTCATTCGGCATGCAGGAGGAGCTCGTAAGGCACCATGAGGAGACGGACAACGGGGCACCCCCAGTCGCAAGACAGAACGCACTAGATATGTCCTTTGACTCCACCGTCAACACAAAGAAGGTGCAGGACCATCTGACGGATGCCTCCAAGACGGTGCTGATCGCCAATGACCTCAGCTCCGCATAGGAAAGCGCGCTCGTCAAATTCCTCCGTGAGCGCTGGGAAATCTTCGCCTGGTATCCTGCGGACATGCCAGGAGTTCCCAGGGAATTCGCCGAGCACGCACTCAACGTCTTTCTAGACGCCAAGCCCGTCAAACAGTCCATCCGACGACTGTCCGAACCACAGGCCGAAGCAATCGGAGTCGAAGTCAACAGACTACTCGACGCAAACTTCATCAGGGAGATCAAGGAGAGCGAATGGCTCGCCAACACCATGATGGTCCCCAAAAAGGACACGGACATCCTGCGGATGTGCATGGATTTCACATCGCTGAACAAGCACTGCCCGAAGGATCACTTCCCTCTCCCTCGGATCGATCAGATCATCGATTCGACTGCAGGATGCGAGAAACTCTCCTTCCTCGATGCCTACTCAGGCTACAACCAGATCCGACTAAAGGTCGAAGATCAGGAGAAAACGGCGTTCATCACGCTGTTCGGAGTGTTTTGCTACAACACAATGCCCTTCGGGCTGAAGAACGCAGGCGCCACGTACCAACAGTGCATGCATGCATGCCTGAAGGACCAGATCGGCCGCAACATCCAAGTCTATGTCAACGACATAGTCATCAAAACAAGGGAAGCCAAGACGCTCATTGACGATCTCCGAGAGACGTTCGATAACCTTGATCGGTACAAGATCAAGCTAAACCCAGAAAAGTGCGCCTTCGGCGTCCCATCTGGTCAGCTGCTAGGCTACTTCATCTCCCAGCGAGGGATCTAGGCGAACCCGAAGAAAATCCGGGCCATAATGGCCATGGAGAAGCCAAAGAACCTCAAGGGCGTCAGCAGCTTGCCGGGCGAATCGCGGCATTGAGCAGGTTCATCAGCCGCATGGGCGAAAGAGCTCTGTCGTTCTATTAGCTGCTACGCAAGGCAGACAAATTCGAGTGGACGCCCAAGGCGGACAATGCATTCGAAGATCTAAAGCGGCTGCTCTCTACCTCGCCCGTCTTGGTCACGCCAAAGGAGCGCGAGCCTTTACTGCTGTACATAGCAGCCACACACCAGGTGGTAAGCACCGTACTGGTGGTCGAGTGACCCGAAGAAGGCAAGACCCATGGGGTTCAACCCCCAATCTACTACCTCAGCGAGGTATTGACGCCGACAAAGCAGAGGTACCCTCACTACCAGAAACTCGCCTACGGCGTGTTCATGACGGCTCATCGGCTGAGCCACTACTTCCAGGAGCATCAGGTGATGGTTGTCAATGAGGCACCCCTGAACAGCATCCTGAACAACCTAGAGGCCACAAGACGTGTGGCCCTGTGGGGCATCGAGCTGTCACCTCTAGACATCGTCTACGAGAAGCGCCACACGATCAAGTCTCAGGTCCTTCCGGACTTCCTCGTCCACTGTATGGAACTGCAACTTCTAGACACGTCGGACATGACACACATGGACGATGCACTTCGACGGCTCCAAGCGCGAGGCCGGAGCAGGAGCCGGGGTCATACTGACCTCCCCGCAAGGCGACAAGATGAAGTACGTCCTCCGGATGAAATTTCGAGCTTCCAACAACGAGGCCGAATACGAAGCCCTCATCCACGGCATGAGGATGGCCAAGATCTACGGCGCAACGTGCCTGGTCATCTATGAAGACTCAAACCTCGTCATCCAGCAGACGATGAACGAGTGCGACGCACACGCCGCCAACATGATCGTATACCGCACACTCTACAACGCACTCGAAGGAGACTTTGACGGCTGCGAGCTTCGGCACGCTGGAAGAGAAAGCAACGAAGAGGCCGACAGACTCGCCAACATCGGCTCCACCTGCACAAGGGTGCCACCAGGTGTGTTCCTCGAACAGATCTGTGTGTCGTCCATCAAAAGGAAATTCCCCAAGGGATCACCTGAAGAAGCAGAACACTCGGAGGCTGCGCTACCTGAAGGACGGGAAGGACCCGAAAAGCTCGACACAGAAGTCGCAGTGGTCAACCTAATGCAGGTCATGGCAGTCAAAGAAACTTGGACATGGCCATACCTCAGGTACCTGATAGACGACGAACTGCCTGATAGCCCGACAGATGCCCGGCGCATATCTCACCGGTCCAAGGCCTTCACCATCATCAATGGCAAGATGTACAAGTGCAGCATTTCGGGTGTACTCCAAAGGTGCGTCACCATCGATGACGGCAAAACCATCCTCCAAGACATCCACGAGGGCACCTGCGGCCATCATGCGGGAAGCCGCGCCCTTGTCGCCAAAGCTGTATGAGGATTTCTTGTGTAGCGCCATGAACGATGCCAAGGACATCGTCCGAAGATGCAATGGGTGCTAGAGGTTCGCAGACAAACCACACACACCCGGATCGGAGCTTAGGCCCATACCTCTAGCATGGCCTTTCGCCCAATGGGGGCTCGATATGATTGGCAAACTGCTAAGGTCCTCGAAAGTAGGTCATGTCTACCTCCTGGTCACAGTCAACAAATTCACCAAGTGGATTGAGGTCATGCCCGTCACTAGCCAAAAGGGCAAAACTGATGTCAAGTTCTTCGAATCCATTATCTACAGGTTCGGTGTGCCGCACAGCATCATCACCGACAACGGGTCGAACTTCATCTCCAAAGAATTCCAGGACTTCTGCGAAGACCTCAGAATCAACATCACATATGCCTCTGTGGCGCACCCGCAAATGAACGGGCAGGTCGAAAAGGCCAACGGGCTCGTCGGTGCTGGCATCAAGAAGCTCCTAATGAGCCCACTTGAGCGACTCGCAGGAGCCTGGACACAGGAGCTACCCTCGGTCCTCTGGAGCTTGCGCACGACACCGAACAGCTCAACTGGCTACACGCCCTTCTTCATGGTGCACGGAGCCGAAGCCGTGCTACCAGCAGAGGTACACCATAAGGCCCCACGGGTCGTCGCCTATAGCGAAGCCGAATCAATGGCCGCACTCGAAGACGCCGTTGACACACTCGACGAGGCACGCGACATAAGCGTAGCCCGATCGGCGGTCTATCAACAGAGCCTCCGCAACTACCACAGCCGTCGGCTGCGCCCAAGGTCCTTCGTCGAAGGAGACCTAGTCTTGCGACTCAAGCAAGACCGACCGAAGAAGCTCGAGTCGCCCTGGGAAGGACCCTACATCGTCACTGAAGTCATCCCAGGTGGCGCCTATCGCCTCAAACACGTGGAGTCTGGAGTCGCATACTCCAACCCATGGAATGTCGCACAATTGCGATGCTTCTACCCCTAGCTACCCCCGTTTTGTACTTGCAATAAGGCTATTCAGCCAAGACTACTCAGCCGAACAATGTACCTCCTCCTTACGATATGAATAAAGCTAAGTGTCTCGTCCCAAAATTTTGTCTATTATTCGCATTTTTTCATGTTACAACACACTCGGGGGCTCCCCTCACCTCACGACTTCGTCGACTAAGGATAACGCATGTACACCTGAGTAGCTGACCACGTCAGGCTAACGAAAAGGACGCGCACACAAACAAAGCACCACGTGCTAACAACAACAAACCTTTACAGCAAAGGGCATAACACGCCGAGTCGTATAAATACAAATTTTACATCTATCTTTTTATAAGTCCTACCTATTCTGAAGAATCACCTGCGCACGCTGCTCAAAGAGATCTACAATTTGTTCGGCATACTGCCTTACAGCCGCATAATGTGGACGCATATCCCACACACCGCCATCCAGCCGAAGAGGCGGCCCAGCTGCCACAGCAGCAAGGTCCACATCAGGACGATGTAGCCGCACAAGAGAAAGCGCAGCCTTTACCCCTGCAACTAGTTGATGCCGCACCAACTCCCTGACATGATGCACATCCCGAAATTTCGCCAGTAGGCCCCATAGAGTCGACAGTGCCTCATCCAGGGGAAACATCACGTGAAGAACCAACGCCAACGAAGCCTTCGCTTGGCGCAGCACCTGCGACACCTGGTGAACACGATCCTGCATAGTCGCAAGGACCATGGCATGATCGCGGTCCATCCAGAAAAATTCGCCGGCCTCCATGTCCTACTGGGTCAAGCAATTGATCCGAACAGCAACACACTCCTTTCCCTACTTAGGAACAAGGTTAGCACCTGCAACAATGGCACAGTAAGATGATAGGCCAGCAGCCGCATCCGAACAAACGAGCAGCAGCTCGGAAAACTTACATTGAAGTTGTTTGGCTAGACGACGCAACTCGCCCATCAAATACTCCTCTCTGGCAGCGCCTCGCTCTGTCTTTGATTTCCAAACATTGGCATGGCCGCGCACTCCAAGCAATTCTTTCTCAAGACTACGAATGCGATCACGCAGAAACGCAAGCTACGACACACCATCCAAAGATGGCCGCAACCGCGACGCAGACGAAGTGTCAGCGGGACCATCACCCGAAGGTCCCTAGGGAAAAAGAAGGCAGGGATATGAACAACCACACAGATGGACAAGGAACTCGGAGATTCATTATATGCAGCAAAAATCCACTGCGTGGCACAAGGATTGTTCATAGACATAATTACAACAAAAGAAACAAAAGCTATCCTACAACTACAAGGCCTAAGAAGCCGCATCCTGGGTAGCCTCGTAACCGGACTGCCTACTCTTGGCCTACCCTTGCTGCCTCGGCGCGTACTCAGCCAGCAAGTCAATCAACTTCGGCCCATAACGTTTACAGCGGACAGCATAGAGGGCGAAGGCTACCTCGGATCCGTCAGCATCCGTCGACATCTGGGAGGTGACCCGATGAAGATCCAGCTCCGCGACGAGACGCCGCCGCTAGCCCACGGATGCCGATGCCTTTTGCTTGCGCTTATGCGCGCGAGGGCTTTGGTGACAAGCGCATCCGCCAACGAGTCGACATCCTCGAGGGCGATGCCCTTGGGAACGAGCTCCTTATAGAAGTGCCCAAGAGCCTCCTTGGCCTTGGTAAGTGAGCCGACCACAGTACTGCAGCGGTCTTCGACCGCTGCAGTGGCATCATCTAGAGCACTTCTGTGCTCCAGAGCACCACGGTCAAACTCGATGCCCGTGGCATCTAAAACAAACGAAAAAGGCGACGTGAATAAAAAGCATAACAAGAAAGGACAAGAAAGCCGAAAAGGAAAAGACGAAACCACTCACCCGAAATAGCCTTGGTAGCCGCCATCAGCTTGCCGGCTACCTCCTTCTCCCGTGAGGCTGCAGCGGTGGCGAGTTGCTCCTCGCGGTCCGTAGCCTCCTACTGCAGGCGCTCCTTGGCCGCGGCTGTGTTGGCTAGCTCCTGTTCGAGGCGCTCCTTCACACCAATGGCGTCCTCGGCTTTCTTATCCGCTCGCCCAAGGCTCTTTTTGAGAGCATGAAGCTCGCGGAGGGTGGTATTGTTGTCCTCTGCAAACAGCAGAACACTTATCAGATCGAAGAAAAGGAAATAGAAGAAGACGTAAAAAGACTAACCCATGAACGTACCCTGAAGCTGTTTGAAGCTGGCCTCCAACGCCAGGTGCTGCTGCACCAGTTGGTTGGCGCCTTGCACAAAAGGCTGCAAAAAGACACTACTCGTCAAAAGAAAGGCTCGGGGGATACGCCCAAAGAACGAGCAAGACAGAATACACACACAAAAAGAACGCTCAGGGGCTCCCCCCGAGGCAAGTACAAACAAAAAAAGGAAAAAAGGCATGATCAGCAGATCACCCGAAAGATGCTCGGGGGCTCCCCCCGAGGCACGAAGAAACAATGATCAGGGGATCATCCGAAAAGGCTCGGGGGCTCCCCTGCGGCAGAAAAAAAATCACTTACGTGGTTAGACGGCGACTCCGAAGGTTCGCCTGCAGTCTTCTGAGGAACAACCACCCGAGCCTCCTGTGGAGAAGGTTTCAGAGCAGCGCCCTCAGAGGTGGCCACCGTCTGAGGAGGAGGAGCAGCAACCTTCGACTCCCCCACCATCTCTCGAGCGCCATCGCTGAAGGAGCCGTCGGAAGAGTGGCTGCAAAAGAAAACATCAGACAAGAACAATCAAGAAAAATCAAAAGAAAGCAAAAGGCAACTGGATAAACTTAAGAGTCGAGATCGCTCAAGTCGAAGACATGCGGGGTCCTCCTGCCCTTCGTCTCTTCCTTCTTCTCTTCTTTCTTCTCTTCCTTCTTCCGCTTCACCGACGGCTGCGGCGCTACAGCCCGCACGGGAATGGCAGGAATAGGAGAGGAAGAGCCATCGTGACCCCCACTGTGACGCTCAAGGCACGTTGGATTCCTAGGAGTCGGTGGAGTCAAAGCATCCGACGTCTCGCTCGAGCTCCGCGTCCGCTTTTGAGTCTGCTCCTCGCTAGACTCAAAAGCCTCCTCAGCTGGCGACCGCGCCAAAGGAAGCTCAGACATGGAGTCCACTACCTCATTGTCCGGTGCATCCGGAAACAGTTCGGGTAGTGGCGGCGACATGCCCGGCACCTTGAACTCCTGCGCAAAAGAAGCAAATTTGTAAGCACACAAGCAAATAGAAGGAAACACAGTCGAAAAAAGCGCGGCCTTGCGTCCCAGATCTACTGCGGAACGGACGAAGCAGCGAATGGAAATCAGCGACTTCCCCGGAATATCCTCTCCAGCCTTGTACTTCAGCAGCGGATGAAGAATCCCGTCGAGATCCCCCTTGGAAAACTCCTCAGCCGAAACCCTAGTCGGATCACGACGACCAGAATAAAGGAACATCGGGTGCGCCCTAGCCTGGAGCGGCTGCACCCGATGTTTAAGGAAGGTGCGGATGATATCCACACCGTTCACCTCTTATCCGGGATCAACTGGAGATCGTCCACCCGACGATAGATCCCCTCTATCTCCGCCACCTCGCCATCCAAGATCTGGTTCTTCTAGGACCTCTTCGGCTCGATTTTCTGGGAGGGGTCGAAAGGAGCAAGACCAAATTTCTGTCCGGCCACTGTGGAGTCGCGGATGTAAAACCACCGCCTCCGCCAGTACTAGACAGACTCGGACATATAAAAGGAGAAGAAAAGCAAGTTGGATTTAAGGGAGATGATGCAGCCCCAATGGGATAAACACCATCGGAGCCAGATTGCCTCTTCACGGAATAGAGCTTCCGGAAGAGGCCAAAGTGTGGCTCGATACCGAGCTAGCACTCGCAGAATGTGATGAAGCAGGCGGCATGAAGAAGAGAGTTTGGGGAAAGATGATGAAGCTGGATGCCATAAAGAAAAAGCAATCCACGGAGAAAATCGTGGATTGGGAAAGAAAGGCCCCAAAGGACAAACGCGATGAACATGACCCGAAACCCAGCGGGAGGACGGGGAATTACCTCGTCGCCGGGGACTCTGACGGCCTCCCTATCCTGCGGGATAAGACCCCGCTCACGGAGCTTGCGGAGGTCACCCTCGCGCGTCTCCGATCGCCACCAGCCACCAACGGTGACGCGAGTGGCGGTGGAACCTTTTTTGCCACCGGCGGTAGCACTGGTACCAACTGCAGTGGAGGACTTCTTGGGCTTCCCCATCGCAGTATGGCGGCGATGACGATGAGCACGCATAATCAAAGATGGAAAAGTGCGAGGAAATTCCAGAGCGCAACGAGGAAAACTCAAGAAGATGAAACAGGAATGGCTGTGGTGAAAACAAACTCACCTTTCCCCAATGATTATAAGGACGAAGACTATGCACGACGACCGTCCATCGGGAAGACCTAGAGCCAACACTCAGATCTGACCGTCCACGTGTCAGCACAGCAGCGAACCGTCGCTCACACGCGTCCACTACGCACGGAAATCGAGGCGACGCCGTAATTATCTCCACGCCACGCGTGACGAGTCAACTTAAAGTCAGAAGGTGGGACCCATGTTAGTACAGTCATGTCATCTCTGGCGCCGCGGACACTTGAGATCACCGATCGTTAGCACTGACATCATCGAAAAGCTATACTAGCAACGGTTACAATTCTTCGGCTACACAGCTAACAGTACTCACTCGAATCCACGATTCGATTAACTACTCGGGGGCTACTCCTATCAGGAGCGCTGGCCGCGCACCCAAAAAATAATCAAAGCAACATACCATGGAACTATTCTTCGAGTCCTACGTCGAGTCTACGACTCCACTACGGACTCGGGGGCTACTCCCATAGGGAGGACGGATTCAAGCATCCGAAAAATTTGTGTCCTACGGACCTATAAGTCAACTAAGACTAAATTAAAGTCTCTGCTCGAGTCTACGACTCGAACAGACACTCGGGGGCTACTCCCATAGGGAGCGCTGAGCGTGCACCCTATGAATTCTTTGACTGCGATCCTTCGGATCAGCATGCAAAAAACTTTTCAGTAGCTCTGCCCCAATTAAACGCTAAGTGAGTAACATCCTCCTTGGCCACCCGAAACACCTTCGCGGTGATAAAAATTCGGATGTTGTGTCTGCGACACAAAGATAAGACCTACAAATATCATCTGATGGCCTGGCAACGCACACGACTGCGCTCTGCTAGTGAGAATCCATGCCAGCAGGCGCGATGAAAATCCCGACGAACGTGTTGGGTACATCATTTAAATTTACTGGAATTCCACTTCTGTAAGTCCTCCGCGGCCTGGTCGAATTGCGCCAGCATATGTTCCGGATTCGAGTCGAGGGACTCGAATCTGAAGAAGATCGTGTTGTTTTGTCCTAAGACAGTTAACTGACCCTGATCCATCGGGAGAGTCAGGCACACGCATCAACAATCCCTACACGCTCAAATCATTCTCTAGTAAACAGAGATAGCCGCACCCAAAGGAATGAGGAGTCCTCAGCCGAATCTACGATTCGACTGAACACTCATGGGCTACTGCCATGGTTATACCCTACGGGTACACGACCTTAGCATACCTAGTCCATCCCAAGGAAGGCCCACGAGAACATACGCCAACCCATGAAGACTTTCGGGTGGCCAGGGCCCATGACGCCTTCGGATCCTTGAAGAACAAGACTAGAGTAGAAAGAATATTCAAAGGGGCAAACCCTAGAACTCAGAATCGACTCGATCATGCCCGAGACCTGCCTATCTCTATATAAAGGCCAGGAGGGCACGACGAGGAGGCTCTCGCATACCACCGTGATACACACCTCCACGCCAGATTGCATCTCAAGACCCATGTAACCTTCGGTTCGCCAGTAATCAAGAGCGGAACAAGCGAGTAGAGTTTTCCCTCCGGGGCACGAACACAGGTAAACCTCGTGTCCCCGTGTTGCTTGTTTGCTAACCGTTCCGCGATCTCCAGCATCCCCATCTTCTCTAAAACCCAAGTCCATAACAATGGGCATTGACGAGATTAATTCGCGTCAACGGGCGTTCCATGAACAAGACTATTCATGTAACATCAAGATGTGGGCATTTGTAGATAAATAAGATAAAGCATCCAAGTACTAAATAATCATAGGCATGTGTTCCGTATATAGTCACACGTGCTCGTAATAAGAATTTGCACAACATCTTTTGTCCTGCCAGCCCGTTGTAGCTGGGCCTCAAGGGAATCTACTGGCAATTAAGGTACTCCTTTTAACAAAGTACCGAAGCAAAGCATTAACACTTCGTAAACACACGTGATCCTTATATCATAGCCATCCCCTCCGGTTATCCCAATTTCTGTCACTTCGGGGCCTCGGGCCCCGGACAATGATATGTGTAAACAACTTGCAGATAAGATCACAAACAATACTATCATCATGAATCGATAACATGTTCAGATCTGAGATCATGGCACTCGGGCCCTATTGACAAGCATTAAGCATAACAAGTTGCAACAATGTCAAAAAGCACTAACAAAGATACTAGGCACTAGGCCCTAACAATCTGATTGGATTACATGATATATCTCATCCAATCCCCACCATCCCCATAGCCTACAACGGGGAATTACTCACTAATGGATGCGGGAAACATGGATGGTTAATGGAGAGGCGTCGATGATGATGGCGATGATCTCCTCCAATTCCCCATCCCGGCAGGGTGCCAGAATGGAGTTTCTGATTTCGAATCGCGGTTTCTCGTGGTGGCGACGCAACAAAACTCTATCTGGAAAAACGTCGAATCCCCCTCTGTTTTAGGTCAGAGGGCTTATGTATGTTAAGTGGGAGATCGAGGGGGTGCCCTAGGTGGCCGCATCACCCCCAGGCGCGGCCTGGCCTGGCCCGCGCCACCAGGTGGTGTGGGACCCTCGTGGTCCTTCTCCGTCTCGTCTTCTGGCTCCGTGAGTCTTCTGGTAAAACAGGTGTTTTGCGATATTTTCCGGGATTTTTTCTGAAAGTTGATTTCCTACACAAAAACTAGACACCGAAGCAATTCTGCTGAAAACAGCGTCAGTCCGTGTTAGTTGTATCCAAATCACAGAAATTAGAGGAGAAATAATAGCAAAAGTGTTCGGAAAAGTAGATACATTTTGGACGTATTTAGTGATATAGTATCATATGCATGATAGTAGTATATGATACTCTCTACTATGATTAGTCTTTATAAGTTTGGATAAAATAAAGTTAGGGGACCATCATTCCAAACAAAACTAACATGATTAAGAAATTTTTGTCTAGCTTAGCTCGTGCACCATTCGTTCGCTTTCCTATGACAATGTTACAAGTTAACCTATTTTTGGCGAAATTCCACCAATCTATTAATATTCATCAATAGCGGTACAAAATAGCTAAAAGTTAAAAAATTACAACTAGGTCATTGGACCACATAGCGATGACTACATACACTAGCACGAGCCGAAGGTGCGTCGCCGTCCTTGTCTCTTCATTGTCGGAGGCAGACAAATCTTGTCGTAGTAGAGCTCATTGTAGTAGACGGAAGAGAAGTCGTCATGTTAAGGCCCGAAGAACTAGCGCACCGAAGCAACAACCATCATCGAAGATAAAAATCGTAGATCGAGCTATACCAAAGAGTACAAAAAAACGATTGGATCCCAAAGGATCCATTGAACACACGACTCCACGCGCTCTCCGTCGGTGCTAGGAGCGCCACCGGAGCGAGGAGAGGACATTATTCTAACATCAGGACGTAGACGCCTCAACATCCTAAGGAAGACACTGCAAATAGTCTAAACAAAAAACATGGACCTTCCCGATAAAATGTCATGGTCCGTCACACCTCCAAAACACCAAGATCACCGGAGACAAAGCGGACTGACGTTATAGCCGGCGAAAGGGATTGGAACCCTATGTTGAATAAAAGAGCAATTTACCAAGCGAATTATCCATAATAAACGCTAGATAAAACATGATTAGAATAATAGGAAATATACTAATCATGTAAAATAGCGAATACATAATAAGGCATATAACCAAACAAACTGCAAGGCATAAAACTTTAGATACGATCAGAACAATATTGAGAAAGAAGATATACACGGCAGTAGCACAAGAGGAACCGCCGGCATTGGAACCGTCGTTGGCCATGTCGTCGAGGAAGAGGGTGCTGATGTCGGGGAAGAAGTCCTTATCGGGAAAGACATCGCCGCAGTCGTTATCCGTGTGGGAGTCCGTGACAAAGCTAGTAGTCGGCGCCGATAGCGCTCCCCAAAAACCTTATCGCCCTTCTCCCGTACAGGACTCGAAGCAGCGGGGTCTCGGAGGCCTACTGTCCTGGCTCGCGGTGCACGCCGCAAGACGAGATGGGGAAGATCTAGGTAGCGCAGTGCTCTGGAACTTGAGGCGCAAAGGAGTATGCGACGATGTGTTGCAGTGTATCTGAGAGGAGGCGTGACCTCTCTCTTATATAGACACCGAGGGATAGGCAGACAGGCTGCGCAGAAGATGAAACGAACGGACAGGAGTTGAAGCGAACAGGCGGCAGCCCATCGGACAGCCTCCACTCAGTTCGTATTAAAAGTCCACTCGAGCAAAACATTTCAACTTCTATACGAATGTTCATATACCATTCATGTGTGGCAAAATAAAGCTCGGCTTGGCGAGGCGAGGCGAGGCGTGGCGTGGCGAGGCGAGCGAGGAGGAGGAGCGCGCGTGTGGAACTCTCTCCTTTTCCTTCTCATCTTTTTACCAAGTGGTAGGAGAGCTCACCTTATAAGATGGTCCAACTTCCACTCAACTAGCAATGTGAGACTAAACATTTGTCCCAGCTCTTGCCTTGCATGAATGGGCCAAATGGGCCTCTAGGATTTCAGGAATTTTTTAACATATAATAAATGGGCTGGGCCTATTTAGGCAAAAATTCCAACAATCCCCCACCAGATCCCAGAGGCACATGAAGTTTGCCTTTGGTTCCAAAACATTGTTTATATACCAGTACTGTAGTGGAGACTGTTAAGTTGAACTTTCACCTAGAACTTTATGTTATACTAGGCTGCAACTTGTACAGTGGACTATGCCTTGAACTGCAAGTTTGCTGCGAACCTAGCTTCACAAAAAGTCTTGACCGATACTAGGCTACCGTGGGACTTCCCCGTGGGTGGAGCTTATAAGTCATACTCCATGACCTTTCATGAGTTTATTAGAGAGCACCCTACTCTCATAGACTGCGACATTTTAACAGTCAGACTCATATAGGTGTGTTCTTCAAAAGATGTTCTGCAGGACAACATCTTTGCTTAGGATAAGCCACTTAGAACACATTAAGATAATAAATCAACCTGCCGTGCAGAATAGAAAAGTATTGCATCTTTATGGAGTGGTGTTTATTAAAGTAGGGATACTTTCCTCTCAGCTAACCAACAGCTAGTCTCTCAATTCTAATTCACGGGATCTCCGATCACATAGAGTGGTTTACCACTCTGGAAAGCTCAAATTGTGGGTCTCATACCCATCTCCTTCGATGCATTTTCTATCACGTTGCATGATAGACCCTTTGTGAAGGGATCTGCCAGGTTTTTAGATGTTTGGATATAATCCAATGCAATAACTCCGGAGTTTCTCATTTTCCCGACAGATTTCAGTTTCCTCTTCACATGTCTTGATGACTTCATATTATCCTTAGAACTATTTACCTTGAAAATCACAGTTTTATTATCGCAGTTCATAAGGACTGCGGGTATTGGTTTTTCAACCACAGGTAAGTTCATCAAGAGTTCATGAAGCCACTCTGCTTCAACAGTGGCTGTGTCTAATGCTGTGAGTTCTGCTTCCATAGTTGACCTCGTTAAGATGGTCTGCTTGCAAGACTTCCAAGAAACAGCGCCACCAGCAAGTGTGAATACATATCCACTTGTGGCCTTTATCTCGTCAACATCAGATATCCAATTTGAATCACTATAACTCTCTAGTACCCTTGGGTACCCGGTATAGTGTATGCCATAGCTCGCAGTGCCTTTTAGATATCGCATAACTCTCTTAAGAGCATGCCAGTGATCATCTCTTGGATTTGAAACAAATCGACTGAGTTTGCTTATAGCAAAGGCGATGTCAGGCCTCGTGGCACTAGCTAAATACATAAGTGAGCCAATGATTTGATAGTATCTCAGATGGTCTCTAGCATTTCCTCGATTCTTTCGAAGCAACACACTGGATCATACGGTGTAGGAGAAAACTTGAAGTCGCTATACCCGAAACGACTCAAGATCTTTTCCACATAGTGGGACTGAAGCAGTGTAATCCCACCATCATCATCTCTCAATAACTTGATGTTCAGGATGACATCAGCTACTCCCAGATCCTTCATCTCAAAGGAACGAGATAAGAAATCTTTGACCTCCTTAATTGCATTAAGGTTGGTTCCGAAAATCAGTATGTCATCAACATACAAACAAAGGATGACCCCCTCACCCCCACCATGGCGATGGTACACACATTTATCAGCTTCATTTACAACAAAGCCTGCAGCAGTTAAAGTTCTTTCGAACTTCTCATGCCATTGCTTTGGGGCTTGTTTTAGGCCATATAAAGACTTCAACAACTTGCACACCTTTCCTTCTTGACCATTTACCACAAAGCCATCTGGATGATCCATGTAAATTTCCTCATCCAAATCTCCATTAAGGAAAGCTGTCTTAACATTCATTTGATGAAAGAGAAGACCATGAGAGGCAGCCAATGAGAGTAATACTCGAATGGTGGTCAATCTGGAAACAGGTGAGTAAGTGTCAAAGAAGTCTTCACCTTCCTTTTGAGTATATCCCTTGGCCACAAGCCGTGTGACGAGGTTTCGACTCGTCAATGCCCATTGTTATGGACTTGGGTTTTGGAGAAGATGGGGATGCTGGAGATCGTGGAACGGTTAACAGACAAGCAACCAGGGGACACGAGATTTACCTGAGTTCAGGCCCCGAGGAAAAATCCTACTCGCTTGTCTCGCTCTTGATTACGGGCAAAACCGAAGGTTCTGAGGTCTGCAGATTCGATCTGGCGTGGAGGTGCGTGTGCGAAAGTATGAGTCGAGAGCCTAGATCTGTAGATCTATTGTAGAGGTGGAGATCGTAGATCTATCTATTGGGGGTTATGGCGTGTGTAGGTCGTAATATATCCTCCTCGTTGGACCCTCCTAGCCTTTATATATGGGGAGGCTAGGTCTCGGGTGCCAATACGAGTAGGTTACAAGTTGTATTCAACCTCTAGTCTTGAGCTTTCCTTGTCTTGTGCGCTGGGCGTCGGTGTCCATATAGGCTTCATAGCAGCCAAAACGTCATAGGCGTCATGGACCTTGGCAGGTCGTCGAGTGGGCCTTCCGTCGGGCTGGACCAGGTAAGCTAACATCAGGTACCCGTAGGGTATAACCATGTCAGTAGCCCCCGAGTGTTCAGTCGAATCGTAGATTCGGCTGAGGACTCTTCAATCTTTCGGGTGCAGCTACCTCTGTTTGCTAGAGAATGATTTGAGTGTGTAGGGATTGTTGATGCGTGTGCCTGACTCTCCCGACGGATCAGGGTCAGTTAACTGTCTTAGGACAAAACAACACGATCTTCTTCAGATTCGAGTCCCTCGACTCGAACCCGGAACATATGCTGGCGTAATTCGACTCAGGCCACGGAGGACTTACAGGAGTGGAATTCCAGTGAATTAGATGATGTACCCAACGCGTCCGTCGGGATTTTTTATCGCGCCTGTTGGCACGGATTCTTACTAGCAGAGTGCAGTCGTGTGCGTTACCAGGCCATCAGATGGTATCTGTAGGTCTTATCTTTGCGTCGCAGACGCAGCATCCGAATGTTTATCACCGCGGAGATGTTTCAGGTGGCCAAGGAGGATGCTACTCACTTAGCGTTAATTGGGGAAGAGTTGCCGAAAAGTTTTGCATGCTGATCCGAAGGATCGCACTCGAAGAATTCATAGGGTGCGACATCAGCCTCATGGGAGTAGCCTCGAAGTGTCTGCTCGAGAGACTCGGCGTAGACTTTAATTCAGCCGTTGTTTGGCTTCAAGTCCGTAGGACACAAATTTTTCGGATGCTTGAATCCATCCTCCCTATGGGAGTAGCCCTCGAGTCCGTAGTGGAGTCGCAGACTCGACGTAGGACTCGAAGAAATAGTGAGTAGTCCTGATAGGAGTAACCTCTGAGTCTGTAGTCGAATCGTTGATTCGAGTGAGGAATCGAAGCGTGCCACTCGAAGATCTTCTGTGTACGTGATCAGCGCTATAGTTTGGAGTAGCCCCCGAGTGTCTGGCGGAGTCGTAGACTCGGGCAGAGACTCGAGTCTTGTATCCTTGAGTTGTAGTCGGCAATCTCGTGGGCGTGCCGCTGACCCGGAAGTACATCGGGTGCGCGACCAGCGCTTCTGATAGGAGTAGCCCCCGAGTGTCTAGTCGAGTCGCAGACTCGAGTGGAGACTCATGCGAGAAAAAACCACTGACCCGGAAGTGCATCGAGTCAGCGTCTCACACATAAGGAGCCAAGAATCGATGTAGCGGAGTGATGCGGCATTTTAGCCGGAAGGACTCGACGTTGCGGATGAAGTCGACGCCGTTGCTTCTGTCGGGTGCGCGACCAGCGCTGCGCCTTTGTAGCATCAAGCGATTCAACCATCCGAGGAGGGACTCGACTCGGGTCTTGAGTTTATGGCGTAGCCAGTTATTTCGTCGACTCCTGTTGGAGGACCCGATAGAATAGCTCGACGTAGTCGACGTCCTTGTAAGCTGCAGAAAACATAAACATTTGTGAAGTACTTGTATCTTGCAAGAAATAGTTGCCTACGGCTTGTATAGTAAGATTCTGGTGCCGATCGAGTCGACACTTTTGCACTGTATGCTAGGCCTTTTCGTTAGCCTGATTACCCTTAGTCTCAGTACCTTGCCGAGGCACTCGAAGTTTAAGGATTCGACGATCAGGCAGAATCAGCTACTCAGGCTGTCGCGTATAAGGTGCTCGAGTGCGTGGAGCCGATGGCACATTAGGTTACTCGAAGAGGGCGCAGCCCCCGAGTGTTTCGAGTGTGAGTTAAAAAAGAAATCAGCTCTAAGTAGAGGGAAACTTAGCTTTATTGGTAGTTGTGGAGAAGTTGACGCGGTAGCAAGTCACGCGGCGGACGTAGTCGACACGGCGGATCACGGTCATAGCATCGACAGGCTCCTGGGGTCGATGGCGGCAGCGAGTTCTGCATCCGAAGATTATCGCAATCGAAAATCACATCAGGTCACCACATCCGAAGTATGTAGCAGGTCACCGCAGCCGAAAGCCACAACGGGTATCGCGGGTGTCGAAGATCGAGGTGAGTCGCCGAAGCGGAGGGAGCCCCCGAGCCCCCGAGTCGTTGGATCCGAAGATCACAGAGGATGACCGGAGTCGAAGGAGCCATCGATTAGCAGTCGCTGAAGCCGATGCGACCGGTCACCGCAATCAAAGATCGCGTTGGGTCGCCGCATCCGAAAGATGCAGCGGATCAACGAAGTTGAAGGCCACAGAGGATCGTCGCGGTCAAAAACCGCAATAGATCAATGGTCGCGAGTCGTATGTCCAAGTGGACGTAGCCCCCGAGCGTGGAGTTGATGTGGTCCATGCGGCGTCCGAGAGCCGATGCGGCGGACCGAAGTTGACGTGGCAGCGGGTCAAAACCGATAGTGGCAACAATTTTCCGCAACCAAGATCGCAAAAGATCAACGTAGATTTTTCGGACGGCCGGAAAATTCACGCACGCAGGTCCCTTGGTCTTCACGTGGAATCTTGAGTGATTTTTTTTTGCTAGCTGAATTCTCACGAACTGGTCTGTCTTGTCCATTGATTTGACTTGATTGGATCTCTTGTCGCAAGTTTCATGCCTCCATACGCATAATGGGTTGATTTGTTTTTTAGCTCCCATCTAATCGGCACGCCCTGTGCTGCTGCGAGATTGGATGCCTCCGTATCGATTTGGATTTGCGGTCGTGTTTGCATGGAACGTCTTCTCCTCGGGACTTGAGGTGTAATGATTGATCCAGAGTAGTTTTCCTTGGAGATTTGTCCAATGCACCCGGTATAGGAATTTTGTCCATAGATCACGACAGACGGCAGATAAGATCTCGCTAAAATCGCCTTGTTCCGATCAGACTTTAAGAACACATGGCGTGATGTTGATCACGCAGTACCGATTTCTTCGCATCTTGGGCGAGATTGATTCCTTGATATCGGCTAATCGTAGATCGCCGGGTTGATGGAACCGTCGCGACCGCACAATCAGCGTCCCTAGTTCCCACAGACCTTGTACTTCTCAATAGTACCATCAGGTCGAAGATTTTTATTAAACACCCACTTGCACCCTATAGGTTTGCACCCATAAGGGCGATCAATGATCTCCCATGTTCCATTAGCTAAGATGGAATTCATCTCACTATGGACGGCTTTCTTCTAGTAGTCAGCATTAGGAGATGCATATGCTTCTGAAATGGAAGTGGGAGTGTCATCCACAAGGTACACAATGAAATCATCACCAAAGGACTTTGCAGTCCTCTGTCTCTTGCTTCTTTTAGGAATTTCATTATCATCCTCCTTAGGACTTTCAGAGTGTTCAATTGGAATAGTAGGTTTAGAGAATGTAGTGAATTCCTGATTAGATGAACTAGGTATCTCCGGATTTGATGAGTTAGGTTTATCTTTCATTGGAAAGATATCCTCAAAGAAAGTCGCATCAGTCGACTCCATGATTGTACCGACATGAATGTCATGCACTTCATATTTTACTATCAAGAATCTATAACCAATGTTATGAAAAGCATAGCCCAGAAAAACACAATCAATGGTTTTTGGTCCAAGCTTGCGCTTCTTGGGGATTGGTACATTAAACTTTGCCAAACAACTCCAAGTACGTAAGTAAGAGAGTTTTAATCTTTTATTCTCTCATTCTTCGAATGGAGTAATTTATTTGTTCTTTGTGGGAACTCGGTTTAGGACATGACACGCAGTCAATAGTGCCTCCCCCCACCATTCCTTAGAAAGACCGGATGTGTCTAACATGGCGTTAACCAAATCTGTTAGAGTACGGTTCATTCTTTCGGCTACTCCATTTGACTGGGGTGATTAGGGAGGCGTCCTCTCATGAATTATGCCATGTTTCGCACAAAAGGAATCAAACTCGTTGGAGAAGTACTCTCCATCACGATCAGACCTAAGCCTCTTAATCTTTCGATCAAGTTGATTTTCTGCCTCAGCTTTATAGATTTTGAAGAAACTCAAAGCCTCATCTTTTGATTTCAAAAGATACACATGACAATATCTCGTAGAGTCATCGATCAAAGTCATGAAATATTTCTTTCCACCTTTTGTCAACACGCCATTCATCTCACAAAGATCAGAATGTATGAGCTCTAGTGGTGTTAAATTTCTCACTTCTGCAGTCATATGTGACTTGTGAGGTTGTTTAGCTTGCACGCAGACTTGGCACTTAGATCCCTTAACAGTTGTGAAATCAGGGATTAAATTCATTTTGGCTAGCCACGTCATACAACCAAAATTAATATGACAAAGACGAGAGTGCCAGACATTTGATTCAAAATTCGTGTAAATATGATTAACAACTTTATTACAAATGTCTGACAGGGATAAGCGGAACAAGCCTCCACACTCATAGCCTTTACCAACAAAGGTTCCATACTTCGAAATTACAAATTTATTGGACTTGAATACAATCTTGTAGCCATCTCGGCACATAAGAGATCCGCTAACAAGATTTTTATTTATTGAGGGAACATGATGCACATTCTTCAGGCGTATGGTCTTTTCGAAAGTGAACTTCAGATCGACCGTACCAACACCATGAACATAAGCATGCGAGCCGTTCCCCATCAGCACGGTTTGAGTCCCTCTGACCTGATATGAAGAAAACATGGAAATATCAGAACAGACATGTACATTAGCGCTCGTGTCAATCCACCAATCAGGAGAATGACATAATGAAAGAACAGTAGGTAATATACCATACTCAACATCTTTCATCTCAACGTCGCCCATGACAACATTAGCAGTGTTGCTGCCCTTTCCATGCTGGCGGTTGTCAAAGCGGTTGGGACAAGCAGGAGCCCAATGATTAGGATCACCGCATACATGACAAGCACCTTTCCTCTTATCAGTCTTCTTCTTGAAGCTGGTAGACTGTGAGGCCTTGTTCTTTCCATCGAACTTCCCTTTGCCGTCAAACTTGCCTTTGTTCTTGAATTTATGAGGCTGGAAGTTCCTTTTCTGTACCAGATTGGCATTAGAACCTTCCTCGGTACCTCGAGCACGTGTGTCTTTTGCTCTTGCCTTCTCTTCCACATCAAGAGTTCCAATGAGATCTGTCACGGAGAACTCTTGTCTCTTGTGCTTCAGAGAAGTAGCAAAGTTCCTCCATGACTGAGGAAGTTTGGCAATAATGCCTCCGGCAACAAACTTGTCCGGTAACACATAAGTGAAGTGCTCAAGATCCCTGGCAAGTGACTGTATCTCATGAGCCTGCTCCATAATGGGGCGGTCATCAACCATCTTATAGTCATAGAATTGTTTCATGACATACGCTTCATCGCCAAAGATCGGAGACTCCAAATTTTCTCTCGGCGCATCCCACATATCTTTGCCATTGCTAAATGACATATATGAATCGACAATATCGCCAAGGATGCCGATCAAGGCAGCCTTGAAAGTGGTATCAAGTTTTTGAACGCCTCTTCCCGAGCGGGATTAAGTTCTCCTCAGTGCGCCATAGATGGCGTTATAGCAGCTCATGGTCTAAAACCGAGACGCTGCTCGCACGCCATCGTTTGTAATTCACACCTTCGAACACAGGTGGCTTCATAGAAGCAACAAAGCCACTTGGGGCAAATTGCCTGAAATAAGGTTTTTGGATTGTTGAATAAAAGAGAAATTTACCAAGCGAATTATCCATAATAAACGCTAGACAAAACATAATTAGAATAATAGGAAATATACTAATCATGTGAAATGGCGAATACATATTAAGGCATATAACCAAACAAACTGCAAGGCGTAAAACTTTAGATATGATCAGAACAATATTGAGAAAGAAGATATACACGGCAGTAGCAGAAGAGGAACCGCCGGCATTGGAACCGTCGTTGGCCATGTCGTCGAGGAAGAGGGTGCTGATGTCGGGGAAGAAGTCCTCGTCGGGAAAGATGTCGCCGCAGTCGCTATCCGTGTGGGAGTCCGTGACGAAGCCAGTAGTCACGCCGATAGCGCTCCCCAAAAACCTTATCGCCCTTCTCCCGTACAGGACTCGAAGCAGCGGGGTCTCGGAGGCCTACTGTCCCGGCTCGCGGTGTACGCCGCAAGACGGGATAAGGAAGATCTAGGTAGCGCAGTGCTTTGGAACTTGAGGCGCAAAGGAGTATGCGACGATGTGTTGCAGTGTATCTGAGAGGAGGCGCGACCTCTCTCTTATATAGACATAGAGGGTAGCGCGCATTGCCACGGAAAGATGAAACGAACGGACAGGAGTTGAAGCGAACAGGCGGCAGCCCACTCAGTTCGTATTAAAAGTCCACTCGAGCAAAACGTTTCAACTTCTGTACGACTGTTCATATACCATTCATGCGTGGCAAAATAAAGCTCGGCTCGGCGAGATTCCCGCAACCCGCGGCGCGCGCGAGGAGGAGGAGGAGCGCGTGTGTGGAACTCTCTCCTTCTCCTTCTCATCCTTTTACCAAGTGGTAGAAGAGCTCACCTTATAAGCTGGTCCAACTTCCACTCAACTAGCAATGTGAGACTAAACATTTGTCCCAGCTCTTGCCTTGCATGAATGGGCCAAATGGGGCTCTAGGATTTCAGGAATTTATTAACATATAATAAATGGGCTGAGCCCTATTTAGGCAAAAATTCCAACACCCTATATTGGTGTTTTGGCCGCCGCCTCTCTCCTTGTGCGGCACACGCGTGTACAGCTATAAGTTAGGGTGTCAAGTGGGATCCCAGCAACACTTCTAGTTCGTTTGTCAAAATCTAGTGTAAATTTTTCCTTAAAATTTAAACTAGATTTTAGAATGAACTAAAGATGGGACTTTAGTGAAATCCCACTTGGCACCCTGCTACAAGTTAATCTTCGCAAATCCCGAAGAGAGAATTCCTAATCCTCGAAAATAGCTGCTGAAGGAGTTGATGAAATGCCACCACTCAACATTGCGTCAATGAGCTAAAACTGTCAGATTGGATTAAAATTGAATTGTATTGGAATACTCTGATGCCTAGAGTTTGAGTTCGAGGGAGATGAGATCCTTGACACCGAAGCAATCGTGTAACACTTTACTTAGCCACGAGAAGTACTGTAACGCAGTCAAGCCAAAAAAGAAGACGCCGAAAGCCAGCGTTGGTCACCCGGAAGGAATCGCCATCTTGCAGTTGGGCACCGCGGATCCCCCCGATTCCTCCCCTCTTCCTCGCAGAGGCCAAAACCCAACTCCCCGATCTCCCAGCTCCCCAGATCTCGAAACCCTCGCCGTCGCCGCGGCCATGGCGAAGCAGTTCCCGGTGCCGCCGGTGGTGTTCACCCCGTCCACCCCGACCAACCGCCGCCACCCCATCCCCGGGGCCGGCGCCTCCCAGCCACCCGCCTTCGCGCCGCCCCGCCCCTCCACCTCATCCGCCGCCAACCCCCTCCCCTTCATGTCCTTCGACATCGGCCCCGCCCCCTCCAACTCGGCGCCGCCCCTCTTCACCGGCAACATCGGCGGCTCGGGCGCCTCCTTCGAGGACGAGCCGCCGCTCCTCGAGGAGCTCGGCATCAACACGCGCCAGATCTGGCGGAAGACGCTCTCCATCCTCCACCCGCTCCGCTCCGCCGACCCGTCCCTTCACGCCGACGCCGACCTCTCCGGCCCCTTCCTCTTCCTGCTCTCCTTCGGCCTCTTCCAGCTTCTCGCCGGCAAGTTCCACTTCGGGATCGTGCTTGGCTGGGTCACCGTCGCCTCCCTCTTCCTCTACTTCGTCTTCTCCATGCTCTCCGGCGGGCGCCGCGGCGATCTCGACCTCTACAGGTGCGTCAGCCTCGTCGGGTACTGCATGCTCCCCATGGTCATCTTCTCCGCGGTCTCCCTCTTCCTGCCGCGGGGCGGTGGGCTCATCTTCGGGGTTGGAATGGGATTCGTGCTCTGGTCGACCAGGGTCTGCACCAGGCTGCTAGCGGAGCTTGCATCCAGCGGCGACGAGCACAGGGGACTCATTGCCTACGCCTGCTGGCTCGTCTACATGCTCTTCTCGCTGCTCGTCATCTTTTGATGCTGTTTTATATGCAATGGAAGGTATGCATGCATAAATCTCCTAGATCATGCCAATTATTATTATCACAAGATAAATGTTGTTGTTAGCAGTTCGGCTATGCTACTACAGAAGTAGTGTTGATTTGATAGTGAACTAGAACTTAGTGGGCACATCTGATTGAATAGTAAACCTTTAGCCAACAGAACTATGATTCATCAAGTTCATGAGTTGGTTTTGAATGCTACACCTTATAGTGGGTAGTTCTACACAGATATTGGTGGTTTTTAGAGGGTTATTAGTTTTGGTCTGTCCTTCCTTGAATATGCAAAGAACATCTGACTGTATGGTTGTTGCGGTGTTCTTTTGATATTGTTGAGAGAATGCTGCCATGGTTGTTCACTTCTTCTGTTGTTCAAGTTTGTACTCCCTCCGACCCATATTAGTTGACTTCAATTTGGATGTATCTATCACAAAAACTTGTCAAGATACATCCAAATTGAAGTCAACTAATATGGGTCGGAGGGAGTAATTTATTTGGAAACTTCCTTTGCTGCCTTAGTTTCCATAAATGACTACCTTGTTACTTTAGATTGCGTTAGGTTACACATGTGAATAAAATTAGTGTACAACAAAGCTGTAATCAGCCAGGTTCTCCAGGCTCTTGTTTCTACACTTCCACCCCCCTAAAGAAAAACCTTGTTACTTTAGATTGCGTTAGGTTACACATGTGAATAAAATTAGTGTACAACAAAGCTGTAATCAGCCAGGTTCTCCAGGCTCTTGTTTCTACACTTCCACCCCCCTAAAGAAAAACACAGTTTGCTGCAACCCTTGTGATGACAATAGATAAAATCAAATTAGTCCTATCCATACGTTCCTTTTCAACATTTACAATCTGTGTTACTTTTTAGAAAACCAGCGAATTATGAAATATGGGATACAACTAGAAAATACTTTACCAGTTCTGATGAAAATGCTGCTGGGCGTGCGATTAGGTGCTAGGCAGCAGCAAAACTATGGATTTACGCTTAGCACTCTTTGTCCAGTGTGGGTCTTAGCCCAATTAGATAAGCAGACAAGCTCATTAGCTGTAATGTAAGGGGATTTAAGGAGAAAATTATTACTTATAAGAGGAATGGAAACATATAACATCAACCTGTCTGAATCTCAATTGCAGTGGCTTTATTTCTCTTCTGTGGAACAAAGTTCTGTATTTCGCTGTTTTTCTAGTGTTGTGTTTGCAACTTCTAAATCAGTCTCATCTATACATTTTTTTAATCATGCACAATCTGTGGTACTGTTTAGAAAATTAGAAAATTTCGAAATATTTGATACAACTGGAAAATATATAACCAGTTATGATAGAGAGCTGATAAGTGTGCGCTTAAGTCTGCCCAGGCACAAGGTGACAGAAGAACGCTTAGTCTCAAGACAAACTCATTTGTCTTGCGCTTAGGCGAGATAGGCAGAGGCAGAACTAGGGGACTCACACCTAGCGCTCTTTGTCCATTGTGAGTCTTAGCCCAAGCAGATAAGGAGACAAACTCATTTAGTAGTAACATAAGGGGATTTGTGGAGAAAATGATTACTTGCACGAGCAATGGAAACATATAATATCAACCTGTCTGAATCTCTATTTCAGTGGCTTATTTCTATTTTTTGCAAGATTCTGTTTGTTTGCTATTCTTCTAGTATTGTGTTTGCAATTCTAATTGTGTACCTATTATTGAATCTGTTATTTCCCCTTGTATGCAGATCATGCTCAGAATTCTTTTGCCCTGTGGAGTGTAGAACTGCATTTGATCGGCCACTGGAGTGGTTTTGCTGTGCTGTTACAGAACTATTTGATGATCTAGTCAGTTTGGAAAAAAAAATGTTCTGTAACGATCTCTTCCTTTTCATTCTTAGTTCCTGTGGCGCATGGTAGGCGGCTGGTATAGATCTTGGTAAAGAAACGGAAGGCAAGACCAGTACAGTAAAAATGTTATAAGTAATTAGGTTGTGTTGATGGAATCTAGCAATTTTCAAAAGAGTACACCTGTGATCCGTTCATCGTGCTTGCTTACCACGACTAGTTGTCTTAGGACCATGGTTCCAATTTTTTTCTGTATGATTTACTTCTTTTGTGTTTTCCAATTGTCCTATGTTTAGAGAATCTGGCAGCTACTCCTTCATTAATTAGAGGTGGTTTTTACTGGTTATTCCTGGCTTTGCTAAAACAAGTCAATCCTAAGTTTCGTCTTTTATTTGGACTTGTTTCTAGTTGTTTAACTACGTGCTGTCTCCATGGGCGTGGCCGTTCCATCTAAACAAAAAAAACGCTACTCGGTGTTACTCTCTTTCCAGGCTTAAACTTCATTGTTTGTTAACCACTCCCTCTGTTCCAAAATATAAAATATTTTAGCTTTTGGAACGGAGCGACTTGGACAGTCTTAGAGCAAGAGCATCTCCAGCAGAGGCTCTATTTTAGAGCGCCGAAGGGCGCGTTTGCAGCGCGCGCTGCAGCGTTCGGACGCTCTAAAATAGGGCGCCCACTTTTAGATGCGCTAAACGCGTGTGCTATTTTTGCGCGCTCCATAGCAGAGGCTCTATTTTAGAGCGCGCAAACTCTATTTTAGAACGCGCAAACAAATTTATCACACGAATCGCAGAAACAAAGATCTAGAAAATACATTAAAATTATTTTAGACAAACACAAATTAAACTAGGCAAACAAAAATTAAACTAGACGAATATTAAAAAACTACTCTACTCCTCGTCGGACGCGGTGTCGTCGGACACCTCCGACAGATCCAAATCCTCCCAGCGTGGATCATTGTCCGGGATAGTCTGCTCGATCTCGATCTGGTCGTTGATGAATCGGCGCCGGCCGATCTGCGGCTCGGACCTCCGCTCCGCTTTCCTTCGCGAAGAAGTTGCGCTGCGTTGATGACGCCTGCGGAAGCGCCGACACCACCGCCATGGCGCGCTCTCCACGTCGGCGGCAGCCGCTGTTGAAGGTCGCGATTGCGGCGTCGATCCTCCGCCGTGACGGCGGGTCCGCGAGGAAGCCTCCTCAAGCTTTCGTCTCCGGAAAATTCGCCAGCGCGCCGAGGCGCCAAGCGAGCGTAAGCGTCGCTGGTGGCCTCCAAGGCCAGACGTCGTCCGAGCACGGCGCGAGCCGCCGCGCAGAGCTCACGTAGAATGTCTCTTCTCGCGACACGCCAGAAGTAAAGCCGGAGCGGAGCGGCGAAGCGGCATGGCGGCGAGAAGCGTGGCGGCGGAGAGCGCGAGAGAAGAGGATAGGAGTGCGCAGGAGGGAGAAGAAGAGCGCGCGTGGCGTGGATAGCGCGTGCTGTATTCGGCGCGCGATATATAGCGCACAGGATAGCGCAGAGCCCCACGCGCGTGCTATTCCCGCGCCTGCTGGAGGTGTTTTTAGCGCGCGCGTGGCAAATTTTGGCGCCGCGCTATTTTAGCGCGTCTGCTGGAGATGCTCTTAGGCCTTGTTTACTTTTAGGGTATTTGAGGGGATTATTTCGTATCTCGGAAAAATCTTGGACATTCTTAGGCCTTGTTTACTTTTAGGGTATTTGAGGGGATAAGAGGGGATTATTTCGTATCTCGAAATTTTTTCGATACCGGGTTTGGAGGAAATAATACCGAAATATCCTCACAAATCCCCTACACATTTTTGGCTAGATTTAAAACTCTCTATCATGGCAAAGTATTTAATGGGATTTGAGAGTATTTGGTGTACACCTAATTCCCGTATATCCTCATATCTTTTGAAGATAAAAAAACAGAAGAAGTAAATAAACCCTTAGTGTGTAGATTCATACGTATCTTGGTAAAATAAAGTCACTTATGGGACGGCGAGAGTATTATATTTTGGAATGAAGGGAGTACTTGACGTGGTTTTAGTTTAAATTTGAACTCAAGTTTTTGAACCGGAGGGAGGGACGTGATGTGTGCCTTCGCCTAACTAAAATCCTAGATAGGTATGAAAGCTCTTTTATCCTGCCCGCTCGTAATCCCCTACGTCCAGTTAGCCAATTTTTACTTTACCAATCTGTGTCCGTACCGAATCTGTAATTCCACAAAATTAAACGTGACGGCGCGTATTGCCTCTCCCCTTAAGATCGAAGAATTACGGAGCTACTAGCATTTGTTTGTTAAATTTCTCGGCAACAATTCTCTGCTAGAGCAGCCGAAGCCTGTCGCCTCGCGGCCGCGCTGCACCCGCGACCGCCACTATGGGTGAGGGTAACCGCCGCCACGCAGAAATCAAGGAGCCTTCCGCCGACCCGACCGCCCGAGCTGGTGGTGTAGCAGAGGACCCCGCCGCCCCACGCGAAACCCCTTCCTCCTCTTCCAAACCCCACGAGGAGGGTCACGAGGACGAGGCGATCCCTGCCCCGCCGCGGAAGGAAGCACCGCGCAGACCCGCGCGCCCTGAGGCTGAGGCTGCTGAACCTGATCCGCACCTTCTACCTGGAGGCGCTCTCCCGCCTGCCCTCCGCCCGTCTCTGGGCCACGCACGCCCGCGGCGTCCTCGTCGCCGGCCACTGCTACGGGCCCCTCTCTCCCGTCGAAAACATCCTCATCAACGCCATCTGGTATGACACCGCCTTTCCCCGCCGCCCCACCACCGAGTTTCACTTCGGCGACGTGCTCGAGATCAGCCCCCAATGCTTGGCCCGCGCAGCCCACCGCTCCCTGGAGGGCCTCGTCGCCTGCCTCTTCCACCTCTGCCCCACCCTCTCCCGCGACGACGCGCTCTGGCACCTCCATCTCTCCGGGGCCGACCTCTCCCAAGCCATCGCCTCCGCCTCCGCCCCCGACTCCGCATTGGCGCCCACGCACGCAGCCTTTCTCGCCGCGGGGGAGACTGCGCACCACCCCGTGCCACGGGCCATGGCGCACTTCGCCTCCTCAGTCCTTCCCACGGTGGAGCATGACGCGGGCACGCTTCTCCGCGCCAACCAGGTGCTCTCCGCCGCAGACCTAGACCACCTCTCTGCCATGCTGGTGCCCTCCCCGATTCCAGAAGACCTCTGTCCCCCTCCCCCTCTGCTGACGACCTGGGTGTCCGCCATAATCAAGTCTCGCATCGAAGGCTGCAGAGATTCCCAGGAAACCTCACGCCAACTCACTGAAGCCGCGCTGCGCAAATATGCTCTGCAGACAGGTCAACACTACGAGCTGCATATCTTCTGTGGCCTGCATGTGTTCTTTGGATCACAAGCCTTTTGGTTTTGGCACATCAACTTCTTGGCACGCCCAAAGGATGCCGCTGGTGAGCCGCCCATTTACTTCTCGCCGAAGCGACCGTACCCATGGGTGACGACGATGAATTCCTCGACGAGGATATCGTCTTGTGCTGCCCGATCAAACCGTCTACAATTGGTATGTATGCGCTCTCCCACCACTACCATCCTACAACATTTTGATTTCTTTGCATATTCTATTTCTAGCAGTTATACTATGCTGCAGTTTTAGTCATCATATCATAGTTTGTATTACCGAATTGGCAGTTTTAGACATATCTTAGCTGCACGGTAACCAAAATGCGCATAAATTGTTCATTGCTAGCAATTATTTAAATCCTGGCATGAATTGCATGAGGTAGATTCTTGCAATAGATCCTGCAACCTCACTGATTAAAACAGGAATTTAAATAGAGTGATTTTCACTTTTTACTTCCTAGTTATGCATTTATGACACTACTTACCCCGTCAAGTAAAAAATTGTCTGGATTACCCCTTTTAGAAGTTTTGAACCCTCATTTTCTGATGTGTGTCTATTGGGAAAGGTGTAAGGTGTTGACCGGAGTTCAAATGTATCAAGACGATGATGAGGAATTGAAAATATGGATACAAGAAGTATAAACGATTGTCGATCATGCCCTCCAATCTTTACAAATTTTACCACGCCACACTGGCATAACATGCTAGCTCTATGTAACAAAAACAAGCAAAGTGTTAAATTGGGATAAAAATGTGTTCAAAGGCTCTTAAATGAGATATTTCGGTTTTAGTTCCACTAAATAGGGTAATTACTGTCACAATTGCACAGCTAGTGGGTAAAAAATAGAATTCACTCATTTAAATATTACACAACTTCAGCTATTGCAAGGAAAACGGTCATGGTGTTCTCCTTTTCTTATTTACCGAACATGCAGATGCTTCATGCTTCTGTTTTATTGAAACCTATAAACTCCATCAAGATGTATCAGAACAGGTCATACTCCTTGAAAGGTCAAGAGTGATACGCAGTATAAAAAAAATTATGCCCAGAGCACCAGACCAAGTCACTAGTTTCTGGGGATCTAGACACAAAATGGTGTCCGTTCCCTGGCTTTGCAACGTTGGCTCATATCCTCTTCTTTATCAATATAGAAGGCAAAGCTTTTGTATCTTTCAAATAAAAAAATTGGCTCATAATATACAATCCTGAATTCCTGATACACAATTTTAGGGAATCCTTCACAGTAAGTAGTTTTGCTCCTTCAAAAAAAAAGGGCAAATCTATTCTAAAACGGTCGGTAGATGACCGATCCTGACGGACTCACTCTTGCCGTCCATCCCGTGCAACTCCACACGTGAGTGTGTACATTCTGCCGCTAAACGGCAAAACAGATCAAACTAGCTTAGAGTCAAACCAAAAACTTAAAATGACTTGTAGATCAAACCGTTTGTCTGATTTATGATCCGTTTTCACCGTTGGACTAGTCGCGACGAGATCTTCGAAACTAGATCCCATGTTGATATATTTCGGTAAAAAAAATTTGGACCAAAATGGTATCCACCCTTAATACAGAAGTTATCCATGTTATAATATGTATGTTATCCATCCTATAATACACAAGTTATCCAACATATAAATATGATGGGTATAGACGTTTAATTGGAGCGCGATAGGCTAGTTGCTAGGATACTGAGACTTTATTACTATCAATACGTTAGCGTCGATGAGCGATGAAGCCTCAGTACCCTAAAACCCATCTAGGCTTCGTCACCCTCGGTAGCGACGACAGACGATAAAGTCGAGCCGCTAGACTAATGGTTGAGCATCAAGTTGTTCACTACGGCTTACTGTTGTGGATGGTTGGGGCATAAGACCCCATTTATTTATATTGTACGTAAAAAATTTAAATTTAGTTTTTCTAATAAAATTATGTTTGATGTTCCACGCGATGGACTTTCGAGATTGAGTAGTCCGTACGCTAGGAGAGCGACGACGAGCAACGAGGCTGAGCTGTTAGAATAATATTTTATATTCTGTTTGTAGGTAAATTTGTATAGTGGTGGATAACTTATATGTTATTGAATGGATAACTTATATACTAAAGGCTGGATAACTTTTGTGTTAGTGATGGATAACTTATGGGTAAACAAGAAAGTTACCTATTCATAACACGTGTGGACAGATTTTGTAGTAGTGGATACCTTACATGTTATTGTGTTAACTTATATGTCTAAGCCCGGATAACTCCCGTGGATAACTTTTGGTCTAAAAGAATTGTCAGAACATACCAATATGAGATCTAGTTTCGAAGATCTCAGCACGACTAGCCTAACGGTAAAAACGGATCTTAATTCGGACAAACTGTTTGACCTAGAAAACATTTTGAATATTCGTTTTTAATTTAGCTGGCTAATCAATCCCGCGCTTGGCCAGTGTCAGAATATCCGCTTGATTTTGCAATTCACATGGCGGTCTCCGGGTAGTAAAGTCAAAAAAAAAAAAGTAGTTTTGCTCCTCCAAATACCATTTATCGAACCAAATGCACATCGATGTGTCGGCTCCCTTCATGTACTCTTCCTTGCTCTACGGTGCTGACATATCCATCCCTAAATAGTTAGAGCTGAGTCACCCTCAGTATTTCCGACCTAATTCTGGTCATGGATTTACTCTTTCTGATGGTCTCCCGAACTAAATTCCACATCCACATGTCTTCGTTTTGACTTGGTGATCCAGACTCCATTTTGTTTTATCAGTCCCTATGCAACCGTTTTTTGGTAAATAAAAATAAAATGTGTCAGTAGTTATTGCATGGTCAGGTTATTCTGTCATACTCCTCTAGGTAAGCATGGCTAGCTGAACCTTATTGAACAAGTTACTCCCTCCGTTCTAAAATAGATGTTTTAGATTTATTAAAATTTAAATAAACCTATATATTAAATAGTGTCTAGATTCATCCAAATTTTGATAATTTTAGGACGGAGAGAGTACATAGTTTTATGATTTTATTTGCTACTTATATCTAAAGTGTTCTATATTTTTATGTCTTCTCTGTTGTGAAAAGCTCTTCTCCTAATTCTTCTTTCCTGGAACATGTAGGTGGTTGTGAAGCATGTAGCGCCCAATACATAGAGATCAACCACCCTGTCGACAAAGAACATAATGGTGGATTGGAGGAGTATGACGATGACGAGATTGGGAATGGAGATGATCAGTGGGATTATAATTTTCCTCTTGTGGACTTTGTCACGTTCGATGCTGAGAGGGACAGTGCAACTATACGTGCTATAGAGGAGAGCTTTCCTCAGAGTTCTGACGGGGATGAAAGCGTCGAGGACTTCTGGATTCGTGAAGTATGATAGAAGTTAGCAGTAGTAACCTATATAGTTATGCTTGCATAGAGCATCTGACAGGTGGTGCCTTCCTTGAATAATGCATCTTTTGTTCTACTTTTTTTGCTGTTTTGTAAGACGTCTCATGCTCGTATTTGACACGATGTTGGCCAGTGGATATTGCTAAGTGGTTGCATCTGTATGAAGAGTTGGTATTGCTTCAACGCATTTAATAACATAATCAACAGCAAGAAGAATATGAGTACACCAGGGTGGAAATGGACCCATATAAGCATTCCCCACACATCAAAAGGATCTACAGTAAGATTATAATTCATAGCTAACTCTTGTCTCCTACCTACATTACTCATTTGTTGACAAACATCACAATTTTTAGCATATTTGTGCAGTCTTTGAATAAAATTGGCCAATAAAATCTTGATTGAAGCACTTCAGCAGCTGTTTGATTAACAACATGATGCCGTCCATACAGGCTATCATGACAAGCTCGTAGGATCACATTCATCTCATGATCAGGCACACACTTTTTAATCATTCTATTAGGTCCATGATGGTATAAGTAAGGATCATTCCAAAAGCAACGTATTAAATCATTAAAAAAGTTCTTTCTTTTGGTGAAATGTTATTTGAGTTGGCATAATTTTTCCTACTATGTAATTAGCATAATATGCAAACCAATGGTCATTAGCATCTAAAGTAGTACCATGAACAACAAAGTCATCCATGAGAACTTCCATTGTCTTTTCAACAGGTTCATCAAAGATTTATAAGACGTACCTTGAAAAGTTACAACCGCATTATATAAGTCAAGTGACATTGAAAGAACATGTTGGGCCCCCATGTGTGGTTTTGGTAATTAATGACAATCTTTATGGACTAATGTGTATATTAAGTTATACTTGTAGGATTTGTCCATTGGCATTGCTGGAGCATGTGTTGGCTTCAAGGTCGATAAAATGCAAAGAAGATATGTTGTGCAAGCTCAATATGCGAGATCGATGATGAGGAATTAAGAAAGGCGTTCCATCTTGAGAAGGGCAAAATCGTCTACATCGAGCTCAAGTGGAATGCTCAAGGCAAAGGTATAATCTTGATAGGTTTTCCCTTTTGCCGGTCTCACGTTGTGTGTGTGAGACCGGGTTTAGGATAGATAACCGTACTATCAAGAGGGGCTCTCGTATGAGTAATTCGGTCACATCATTCGAAGAGAGCTCAAACCTTTGCATACTTGCATCATCGTATTTGGTTATTATTTGGTCTTATCCATGTGAGGATATAGAGCTTCTGGTAATATCCATAAAAAGCTCTTGTTCATCAAAATCGGATCTCCCATATATATCTTGTTGCGATTTTGATTTATACGGCTTTTTGGTTTCTCACCAAGTGAGGTATATCACATTATTCTACTTGATACTTTCTCACTTGGTGATAATCAATATTTCCACCTTTTATTGGGAAGCCCTTGTTGTCCTCTATCCAACGCAATTGGAATCGGGTCAATCGGAGCTACCGTTTAAAAGTTATGTCCGTTTGAATATTTGCCGTTTTAAATTGAAAAGGAAAAAGAAAAACTGGGCCGACCGGTACTACCGCAGCCCAGTACGGTCGAGCCTGAGACGCGCAGCCCATTCTCAGTTTGGCCCGGCTATGGCTTTCGGTCCTACCGGCCTGGCCTGGTAGTACCGCCCGGGTGGGCCGGTACTACCGGCCGGCCCAGGTCGCCCCAACCGTATTTACTCACTTTGGCCCAGCTAGCCTTCCCGCTCGCCTACCCTCGCGCGCGTGCGCCGCCGCTGCGCCAGCTCATCGCACGCGGCCGCCCGCGTTGACTCGCAGCTGCCACGCTCGCGCTTCTGTCGTTCGTCTCGCTGGCCCCGCTTGGCGCGCGCGCTTGGCCCCGCTTGCTTGCTGCCGCTTGCATGCTGCGCGCGTTGACTGCGCCGCTGCATAGCTGCTGCTGCTGGCTCGCGCGCATGCAGCTGCCAAGCCCGCTGGCCCCGCTGCTGGCGCTGGCCCCACGAGCACTGCTCTCCCCAGATCCCGCTGCCCCACTGCATCCCCAGTACCGGTTGAAAACGGTACTACCGGACCGTTCTGAAAAAGTGTCCCAACGACCATATTTTCTGGGTATCTATTTAAGCCTTTTGCCCTTTCTCATTTCAAGTGGCCCCTCTCTTATCTATTAGGCTAAACTTTGTCCACACTTGCTCTAGATCTTGAAGCTTGCCTAATCTTTTCCCTCCGATGATTCTTGCCCATATTTGAGTGGAAGAGAGAGGAGATCTAGCCCCACGTTTTAACCTAACCGATTCATCTCTTTGTGAGTGCATCTTTGGGGATCTAGATTTTGGGGGATTTTGTGTCTCTCTTTGATTCCTCCTCTCTTGTTCCCCCAATAGCTTTGGTAGCTTTGTTGGAACTTGAGAGTGAGGGATTTGAGCATCTTTGTGGTATTCTTGCCATTTGCATTTGGTGCATCGGTTTGAGTTCTCCTCGGAGAATTTGGTTTGATTTACTCATTGGAGCTTGTCCCTCTTGGGTTCTTGGAACCCTAGAAGGTTTGTGGCCTTGGTGGCATTGTGGCCTTTTGTGGCATTTGTTGGGAGCCTCCAATTAAGTTGTGGAGAAGTGCCCCAACCTTGTGAGAGGTTCCGGTTGCCACCGACAAGTGCACCGATAGTAGAAGCATGGATCGATCCCATTGGGGTGAGATTCACCGGAGAATAAGGGAGGCCTTTTATGGCGTTGGTGGTTTGATACCACCCCCTCTCCAAACGAGACGTACTCCATGTTGGGAGGAACTCGGTAAAATATCGGTGTCCCCGCGTGCCTCGGTTATCTCTATACCCGAGCTCTTTACTTATGCACTTTACATTGTGATAACCTTCGTGCTTGAAGTAATATATATCTTGCTATCACTTTGTTGCTTGTATTGCTTAGCATAAGTTGTTGGTGCACATAGGTGAACCTTAGTTGTTCTAGGTTGTGCTTAACAAAGTAAACACTAGTTTTATTCCGCCTTTGTTGAGCCACTCTAGGAAAAGTTTTCATCGCCTATTCACCCCCCCTCTAGGCGACATCCATATCCTTTCAGACATCAACTTGTAAGCATAAGTACGATAGGGACAAGTGAAGGTTTTTTATCTTGATCTTCTGGTTGGATGTCAATTTAAGAGTAACCAGAATAACCATCAAGAAAACTGAAATATAAGTTATTGGTGAGCCTTTCTACGATTTGCTCCATAAAGGGTAGAGGTTTAAGATCCTTTCGTGTTTTCTTAATCAATTTTCTGAAATCAATGCACATATGATACCCACGGGTAGTCTTGATTGGAATTAGTTCATCATCATTATTTTTAATAATAGTAAAACCTCCCCGTTTGGGTATACAGTGAGCTAGACTTACCCATTTACTATCAGAAATAGGTTAAATGACATGTGCATCTAGTAAAAGTATTACTTCTTTTTTACCACTTCTTTCATTTTAGTCTTAAGCCTTTGAGTATCAACAAAATGTTTAACATCTTAAATTATTGGTATTTTATGAGTTACTATAGAGGGAATTATACCTTTTGATATCATTAAGTGTGTATTCAAAGGCTTCACTTTGTTCTATAAGTATTGTTGACATGGTTATACCCCGCGGGTACACAACGTTAGCATACCTGGTCCAGCCCAAGGGAAGGCCCACGACAGAACATACGGCCCGTGAAGATTTCGGGTGGCCCAAGCCCATGAAGCCTTCGGATCCTTAGAGAACAAGACTAGAATAGATAGAATTTCAAAGGGCAAACCCTAATCTATAACCGACTCGACCTACGCCTGGGACCTGCCTATCTATATAAAGGCTAGGAGGGCACGTCAAGGAGGACAATCAACTCACCTCATACACACCTCACGCCAGATTGCATTTGCGCACCCCTGTAACCTTCGGTTCTGCCGTAATCAAAAGCAGACAAGCAGGAGTAGGGTTTTTTCCTCCGGGGGCCTGAACCTAGGTAAACCTCGTGTCCCCGTGTTGCTTGTTTGCTAACCGTTCCGTGATCTCCAGCATCCTCATCATATCCAAAACCCAAGTCCATAACAATGGGCATTGACGAGTTGAAACCTCGTCAATTGGCGCCGTCTGTGGGAATTGGGGGTGCTGATTGTGCGATCGTGACAGTGCAATCCGAAGCGATCTGGAACTCATCGTCCAAGTAGAGCCACCTCCTCTTTCTGCACTTTTGACTTCACCGCCCACTCGCCAACCACCATGAAGGATTTCGAGCTCGTAGGCGACGGGATCGAGATTCTGTTCGGGAGCTTCTGCTTCCAGGTGGGGCAGACTGGCACCCTCTGCCTCCCAGAGTGGGTGCCACCACCATCCATCAGGCCCGCTTTGTGAGTCCCACCCATCGGCATGTTACGCACGTCGATGCTGACAGATTAGTCCTATGACAGCAGCAGCTGCAACTCAGATCTATGCGGCCCTCCATCAGACGAAGGAACCTACGGTTCCGGATCTGAAAGCTGCGGCAGCAGCAACCTAGTCCGCGGGCACTACCAGTGTGCCGTGGTCATCTAGGGTGAATCAAAACTGCCACCAGGTTCGAGTGCACCCAACCCAATGCCCGACCCGCAAGCTGGGAACATGGGAAACGGAGGAAACCCTAACCTCCAGCCCAACGAAGGTGACGCTGACGCCTACCAGAAAATCAACCTCAACGAGGACGGATGGCGTCAGGCACGCAAAGCCATGGCAGGCAACAAGATCCTACCTGTGAATGCTTCACGGGATTTGCTAATGGCATACCACCTGCTCCTCATCGGCGAGCATAACCGGCAGGTAAACATGCAGGAGGAACTCGACAAATGCAAGCAAGCAGCTTCGGAGTCTAGCGCGTGGCGAGCTGCGCTCTCTGCCGCTGGCGGATCTAGCTCGCACAGCAACAACGCCAACAAGCATCGCTCCCGCGTGGAGAACATGGACCCCACTGCACGTCGCTAAGCAACAAGGACCCTCAACGCGTCCTTCATGACAATGGACGTGAACGGAAACGTCATGCCGAAGACGCCTCAGGCTGCAATCATGGCAGCTACAACGTATCTCGCATCCCATCCACCTTTGGTGGGTGAACCTAAAAGCGCCATGCACAAGTCTGTGCTAGCCGGACTCAGACTCGTCGGAGCTGCGCTCCACGACGAACCTCTTGCGGAGCCTAAAAAGAATGCTGCGGTCAGATTCAACCACAACCCCACACCCTCATCCGACGAGGACGAGCATGATTTGCCTCGACATCGCAAGAGCCCAAGGCGTCGCAGCAGTGAATACGATGCTCGAAACGACCTTGCCCAGCGCAAGGTCGAAAAGGCACGCGCCAAACGCGCGTGTTCAACAGAATCCGACTAGGATGCCGACGGAGAGATGTGCGGAGCCCGATGCTTCAACAGATACTTTTGGCGCACACGGATGCCGAGAAATTTCAATCTCCCTTCGGACATTCCGAAGTTTGACGGCACGCAGGACCCGAAGGCCTGGCTCAGCGACCACCTCTCGTTCGTCAAGCTGCACGGCGGTAACAAAAACACCACACTACAATGCCTTCAGCTGCAGCTGACGGGCGCAGCTGGAATCTGCCTCAGCAGCCTGTCCTCCAGCTCCATCCGAAGCTGGGAAGAGCTGGCGTACAGTTTCATCCGAAACTTCAAGGGCACCAGCAAGCGGCCAGCCTCAATCGAGGAACTACACGCCTGCACCTAACTCACCGGCGAATCCATTCGCTCGTACATCCTGTGTTGGTCCAACATCAAGAACTCAGCCGCGCATATCTCTGAGGAAAGGACAATCGACGCCTTCAAGGACGGTGTTAAGCGCCCGGACTTCAAGGAAGAACTTGGGAGCGTCAAGCCCAAGACGCTCGACCACCTCATGGACATCGCCAACAGGTGGGCAGATGGCGAGGATTCCCTCCACTGAATGCATTCGGATGATGAGGACGACTATGGATGCAGGTGAGAACGTTGCATCAAGCGAAGATCGCGTGTCTACGACGACCGCGATGGAGTCGACATGGTTGCCGCTGGTTACGCCGATCGACGCAATGATGGCAACCGCAGCAGCGAAGGATACCGCGGAGGAAACTTTCGTGACGGAGGACACCCCACGCAAACATGGCAACGACGCAGCCGTGATGACAAGCCCTCGGCATACGACAAGTTGTCTGGCCCTTGCACCATCCACTTCTACATCGACAAGCAGGATGGCAAAAAGAAGGCCAACCACATGCTAAAGGACTGTCGCGAGTTCCAGAAGCTCAGTCAGGGTCTTACCCAAATGCGACGCCAGATCATGAACCCTGGGTTTGGGCCCGCACCTGCACCAGGTGACATCGCCCACGGAGATCCTCCACCACCCGTGGGACCGTCGAATCCAGCAATAGCACTTGCACCAAACAATGGTACATGGGGATACCCACCGCCCAAAGGATCCCTGATGATCCATAAGGGACGCCCTACCAACAGGGTGCAAAATAAGATCACCCGACAAGTCAGCCTGGCCGTGACCGCTCCACCTTCTATCCATGAGTACCTCAGTGGTTTGGAGTCCTGCATCACGTTCGATCGCTCGGATCACCCTCGCCAGATCTCTCGCCCAGGTCATGCTGCCCTGGTGCTCGAGGCGCAGATCGGAGGATTCGAGATGAGCCGCGTCTTCATGGACAACGACAGCGACATCAACCTGATGTTCGCCAGCACCCTCGTAGCAATGCGGATCCCGCTGTGCAGCCTGGAACAATCCGACATGATGTTCCACGACATAGTCCCAGAGAAGGGCATCTACCCGCTGGGAAAGATATGGCTCGACGTCATCTTCGGCAAGCCCAGAAACTTCCGATGCGAGCGGATGGAGTTCAAAGTGGTGGACTGGCCATCATAGTACCACGCCATCCTCGGGCGCATGGCGTTCACAAGATTCCTGGCAGTACCGCACTACGCGTACCTGTTGCTCAAGATGCTAGGGCCAAGGGGCGTCATCACGGTCCAGGGAAGCTTCACCCGATCGGACCACTGCGATAGAGATTTCAACAGAATCTCCTAGTCGTTCGGCATGCAGGAGGAGCTCACGAGGCTCTGAGAGGTGACAGACAACGGGGCACCCCCAGTCGCCAGGCAAAACGCACCCGATATGTCGTTCGACTCTACGGTCAACACGAAAAAGGTGTAGGTCCACCCAACGGATGTCTCCAAGACGGCGTTGATCGCCAATAACCTCAGCCCCGCATAGGAAAGCGTGCTCGTCGAATTCCTTCGTGAGCGCTAGAAAATATTCGTCTGGTGTCCTGCGGACATGCCAGGAGTTCCCAGGGAATTCGCCGAGCATGCACTCAATGTGTTCCCCGATGCAAGACCAGTCAAGCAGTCGATCCGACGACTGTCCGAACCATGAGCCGAAGCAGTTGGAATTGAAGTCAACAGACTGCTCGATGCCAACTTCATCCGAGAAATCAAGAAAAGCGAGTGGCTGGCCAATACTGTGCTGGTCCCCAAAAAGGACACGAACATCCTGCGTATGTGCGTGGACTTCATGTCACTCAACAAGCACTGCCCCAAGGACCACTTCCCTCTTCCTCGGATCGATCAAATCATCGATTCAACTGCAGGATGCGAGAAACTCTCCTTGCTTGACGCCTACTCAGGCTACAATCAAATTTGGCTGAAGGTCGAAGATCAGGAAAAAACAGCATTTATCACGCCGTTCAGAGTGTTTTGCTACAACACCATGCCTTTCGGGCTGAAGAACGCAGGTGCCACGTACCAGAGGTGCATGTAGGCGTGTCTGAAAAACCAGATTGGTTGCAACAACCAAGTCTATGTTGACGACATAGTTATCAAAACCAAAGAGGCCAAGACACTGATCGACGATCTCCGCGAAACGTTCGATAACCTTAATCACTATAAGATCAAGATGAATCCAGAAAAGTGCGCCTTTGGCGTCCCATCTGGCCAACTACTCAGCTACTTCATCTCTCAACGAGGGATCGAGGCGAATCTGAAGAAAATCCAGGCCGTACTGACCATGGAGAAGCCGAAGAACCTCAAAGGTGTCCAACAACTAGCTAGGCGCATCGCGGTGCTGAGCAGATTCATCAGCCGCATGGGTGATAAGGCCCTGCCCTTTTACTAGCTGCTACGCAAGACGGACAAATTCGAGTGGACACCCGAAGCAGACGACGCATTCGAAGCACTAAAGTGGCTGCTCTCCACCTCGCATGTCCTGGTCACGCCGAAGGAGCGAGAGCCTCTGCTGCTATACATTGCAGCTATGCACCAGGTGGTAATCACCGTACTCGTGGTCGAACTACCTGAAGATGGCAAGATCCATGGGGTCCAACACCCAATCTACTACCTCAGCGAGGCACTGACACCAACAAAGCAGAGGTACCCTCACTACCAGAAGCTCGCCTACGGCGTATTCATGACGGCTCGTCGGCTGAGGCACTACTTCTAGGAGCATCAGATAAAGGTCGTCAACGAGGCGTCACTGTCTAACATCCTGAACAACCCCGAAGCCACGGGACGCGTAGCCCCGTGGGACATCGAGATATCCCCTCTAGACATAGTTTATGAGTGGCGCAAGGCAATCAAATCTTAGGTCCTCCCTGACTTCCTTGTCCACTGGATGGAACTCCAGCTGCCGGACACTCCGGACATGACGCAATCATGGACGATGCACTTCAACGGATCCAAAAGTGAGGCCGGAGCAGGAGCTGGTGTCATACTGACATCCCCCCAGGGCGATAAGATGAAATACGTCCTTCAGATGAAATATCGCGCCTCCAAAAATGAGGCCGAATATGAGGCCCTCATCCATGGAATGCGGATGGCCAAGATCTGCGGCACAACGCGCTTAATCATCTACGGTGACTCAAACCTTGTCGTCCAGCAGACGATGAACGAGTGCGACGCTCACAGCGCCAACATGATCGCATACCACGCGCTCTACAACTCACTCGAAGGGGACTTCGACGGCTGCGAGCTTCGGCATGTTGGACGAGAAAGCAACGAGGAAGCCGATAGGCTCACTAACATCGGTTCCACATGCGCATGGGTGCCACCAGGTGTCTTCCTCGAGCAAATCTGCGTACCCTCTATCAAAAGGAAATTCCCCAAGGGATCACCTGAAGAAGCAGAACAGGTATTGCGCTACCCGAAGGACAGGAAGAACCCGAAAAGCTTGACAACGAGGCCGAGCTCGTCAGCCTGATGCAGGTCATGGAAATCGAGGAGACATGGATGCAGCCGTACCTTTGGTACCTGCTAAACAAAGAACTGCCTGACGACCCAACAGACGCCCGACACATATCTCGTTGGTCCAAACCGTTCATCCTCCACAATGGCGAGTTGTACAAGCGCAGTATTTCGGGTGTACTCCAAAGGTGCGTCACCATCGGTGATGGCGAAACCATCCTCCAAGACATCCATGAGGGCATCTGCGATCATCATGCATGCATCCGCGCCCTCGTCTCCAAAGCTTTACGAGCTAGATTCTACTGGCCAACGGCCATGAATGATGCTAAGGACATATTCCGAAGGTGTAACGGCTGCCAGAGGTTCGCGGACAAGCCACATGCACCAGGATCAGAGCTCAGGCCCATACCACTGGTCTGGCCCTTTGCCCAATGGGGCCTCGACATGATCAGCAAACTGCTCAAATCTTCGAAAGGAGGCCACGTCTACCTCCTAGTCGCAGTCGACAAGTTCACCAAGTGGATCGAGGCCATGCCCGTCACCAACCAAAGCGGCAAAACGGCCGTCAAATTCTTCGAGTCTATAGTCTACAGGTTCGGCGTGCCGCACAACATCATCACAGACAATGGCTCGGACTTCATCTTGAAGGAATTCCAGGACTTCTGCAAGGGCCTTGGCATAAACATATCATACGCCTCCGTGGCGCACCCATAGACCAACGAGCAGGTTGAAAATGCCAATGACCTCATAGGCGGCAGCATCAAGAAACGCCTGCTCATCCCACTCGAATGACTTGCGGGAGCCTGGGCAGAGGAGCTACCCTCCGTCCTCTAGAGCCTACGCACAACGCTGAACAGCGCAACTGGCTTCACACCTTTATTCATGGTGCACGGAGCCGAAGCCGTACTAACTATCAAGGTACGCCACAAGGCCCCATGGGTCGTTGCCTACAGCGAAGCCGAATCAACGGCCGCACTCGAAGACGCCGTCGACACACTCGACGAGGCACATGACATCGCCATGCTCGCTCATCGCCTACCAAAGAGCCTCCTGAATTACCACATACCGCCACGCCCAAGGTCCTTCGTCAAAGGAGACCTCGTCCTACGACTCAAGCAAGAGCGTCCGAAAAAGCTCGAGTCACCCTGGGAAGGACCCTACATCGTCACAGAAGTCATCCCAGACGGCGCTTACCGTCTCATGGACATCGCGTCAGGAGTCGAATACTCCAACCCCTGGAACGTCGCACGTCTGCGACGCTTCTACCCCTAGTTATCCCTTTATTTTCAATAAGGCTACTCAGCCAAATAATGTACCTCCTCGTTACTATATGAATAAAATCTAAGTTCCCCATCCGAAATTTGCTCTTACCCTGTATTACTTTTCACTATAACATGCTCGGGGGCTACGCCTCACCTCACGACTCTGTCGACTGAGTATAATGCATACAATCTGAGTAGCTGACCACGTCAGGCTAACGAAAAGGACATGCACATAACAAAGCACAACATGCTCATACAAATAAACTTTACAAAGGGCACAACAAGCTCACTCGAATACATACACATTTTACATCAATCTGTTTTTCTTTATAGGACCTACCTATTTTGGAGTATTACACTCGCACGCTGCTCGAACAGATCAATAATTTCTTCGGCATACTGCCTTACAGCCGCATAATGCGGGCGCATATCCTAAAGACTACCATCTGGCCGAAGGGGTGGCCCAGTCGCCATCGCCGCGAGATAGACATCACGATAATGCATCCGAACAAGTGAAAAGGCGGCCTTCACCCCAGCAACCAGTTGACAACGCACTAATTCCTTAACATGGCTCACGTCCCAAAATTTCGCCAGCAGACCCCAAAGATTGGAAGGTGCCTCGTCCAGGGGAAACATGGCAGCCCAAGTGGACGTCATAGAAATCCTCACCTGCCTCAGCACCCGAGAAACCTGGTGCGCGCGATCTTGCACCGTCGCAAGGACGATGGCCCGATCGCGGTCCATCCAAAAGAAGCCGCCAGCCTCCAAGTCCTGTTGGGTCAGGCAGTTCATCTGAACAGCAACGCGCTCCTTATCCTCCTTCAGAACGAGATTAGCGCCTGCACCAAACACAAGAAGAAGATGACACATAAGACAGGTGCATCCGAAAAGAACAAAATTTCAAGAAGACTCACATTGAAGTTGTTCGCTGATCATCCGCAGCTCCCCCATAAAAAATTCCTCCCTAGCAGTGGATCGGTCAGCCTTCGATTTCCACACGTCCGCGTGGCCTCGAATGCCGAGAATATCCTTCTCCAGGCTGCGGACACGGTCACAGATAAAAACAAGTTGCGACGCATCGTTGCCGCAGCTCAGGAGCAACCGAAGTATCTACGGGAATCTCACCCGAAGGACCCTAAAGGAAAACAAGTAAGGAAATGAACATCACAAACATTGCTGGTGGGAGATCAAGCATAACTTATATACACAAAAGCCGCCCCGTGGCATAAGTCAAGATTGTTCATCAGCAAAAGCATACATTACAAAAGGAAGAGGATATACTATCCTAAACTACATCAACAAAGCCTAGGCACCCGCATCCGGAGTGGCCTCAGAGCCAGACTGCCTGCTCTTGGCCTCCTCCTGCTGCTTCGCCGCGTACTCCGCCAGCAGGTCAATGTGCTTTGGCCCATAACGCTTACAGCGGGAAGCAAGGAGAGCGAAGCCTACCTCTGAGCCGTCTGGAGCCGTCGGCATCTGGGAGGTGATGTGAGGCAGATCCTGCTCCGCTCCGGATGCCATGGCCATGGCCAACCCCATAAAAGCGCCGATGCCCTTCTGCTTGCACTTGTAGGCCGCAGGTGCGTCCTCCGCCAGAGCATCGACATCCTCAAGAGCAGCGCCCTTTTGGACGACCTCCTTGTAGAAGCGTCGAAGAACTTCCTTGGCCTTCGCCAAGGAGCCAGCAGCAGTACTGCAGCAATCTTTGACCGCTGCGGTGGCATCATCCAGAGCATTTCCGTGCTCCATCACACCGCGATCAAACGCGATGCGTGCAGCATCTGAGAAAAAGAAAGAAAAAAGGGCCAGAATAAGAACGAGACAAGGAGCAGACGAAAGAACACGGACAAACCAAATGAAATAAACTCACCGGAGAAAGCCTTCGCCGCAGCCATCAGCCTGTCGGACATCTCCTTCTTGCGAGCGGCAGCCGCAGAAGCAAGATGCTTCTCGCGATCCACAGAGTCCTTCCGAAGGCGCTCCTGGGCCTCAGCAGCATCGGCCACCTCCTTCTGCATGCGCTCCTTCGCCTCCGCAGCATCCACAGCTTGCTTCTCCGCCCGACCAAGACTCTTTTCAAGAGCGTCCAGTCGATGGAGAGCCGCATTATTTTCATCTACAAACATAAAGAACAAAGGATCAACAGAAGCAAAGATGAAGGGGATAGCCGAAACAAGCAACAAATGATCAAACTACGCACCTTGCAACTGCCGCATGTTGGCCTCCAGCGCCAAATGCTGCTGGATGAGGAGATTAGCGCTACGCACGAAGGGCTGCAAAATAGAAACACAACCAAGCATCATAAAGGGCTCGGGGGCTATGCCCCACAAGAGCAAACCTAGACTAACAGATCATCCGAAAAGGGCTCCGGGGCTCCCCCCTACAAGACAAAAAAGCAGACAACTTACATGCTCAGACGGAGACTCCGAAGTTTCACGTGCGGTCTTCTGAGTAACGAATACTCGAGCCTCTCGCGGGGAGGGGTTCGGGGTGTCATCCTCAGAGTCAGCCACCATCTGAGAATGAGGAGTTCTCATCTTCGACTCCCCTACAGCCTCTTGAGCACCCTCACTAAGAGAACCCTCCGAGGAGTGGATGCAAGTAAAGTAATGATCAAGACAATAAGAAACATTACACACACAAATTACAGAACAAAACGCATCCGAAACAACTGACGAGTCAATGTCTGAAAAATTGAAGACAGGCGTGGCCTTCTCCTTCTTCTTATTTTTGGCCAGCGGCTGCGGCGCCATCGCCCGAATTGGAATAGCAGGAAAAGGTGCAGACGAGGCACCTTCATACTCACCATGCCTCTCCAGGAAGGAAGGGCCCCGAGGAGTAGGCGGCATCGACGCATCTGAAGAATCACTCTGGGAGTGCTTTCAGGTCTGCCCCTCACTCGCCTCGGGGGCTTCCTGGGTTGGAGATTGCGCCGGTGGAAGCTCGGACTCAGAGTCCACAACCTCGTTGTCCGGCGCAACCGGAAAATTCTCAGGCAGCGGAGGCATCATGCTAGCTACCTTCAGCTCCTGCACACAAATACAAAAGTTGTGATTAGCAAAAATATTACAACACTCGTAAAAAAGGCGCAACGCGCATGACACAGTTCTACACCTGAGGAACTGGATTCGAAGAACTGAAGGGGGCAGTCAAGGACTTCTTCGGGAGGTCCTCTTCAGCCTTGAACTTCAGTATTGGACGAAGAGCCCTATCAAGGTCGCCCCTGGATAGCTCCTCTGACGAAACCCTCGTCGGGTCGTTGCGGCCAGTGTAAAGAAACATCAGATGCGCCCTCGCTTGGAGCGGCTGCACCCTACGTTTGAGGAAGGTGCGGATGATATCCACACCATTGACCTCCTTCTCAGCAACCATCTGGAGCGCCTCCACCCGACGGTAGAGCTCCTCCACTTCTGCCACCTCGCCCTCCAACACGTGGTTCTTCCAAGATCTCTTTAGAAGGATTTCCTGGGAGAAGTCGAAAGGAGCGAGGCCAAAATCTTGCATGTTCACTACGGAGTCGCGGATATAAAACCACTTCTTCCGCCAGTATTGGACGGACTCACACATAGAAAAGGAAAAGAAAAGAACAGAAGAATGGATAGAAATGATGCAGCCGCTGAGCGGATAGACTCCGCCGATGCCAGACTGCCTCTTCACGGAATAGAGCTTCTGAAAGAGGCCAAAGAGCGGCTCGATACCGAGTTAGCACTCACAGAGAGTGATGAAACAAGTGACGTGGAGGAGAGAATTGGGGGAAAGATGATGAAGTTGGATGCCATAGAAGAAAAGAAGTCCATGAAGAAAATCATGGACAGGGAGCGATAGACCGCGAAGAACAAAGGCGACAAACATCACCCGAAACCCTACGGGTGGACGGGGAGTTACCTCATCGCCTGGAAGTTTCAGGGCCTCCTTGTCCTGCGGGATCAGACCCGCATCGCGCAGCTTGCGCAAGTCACCGTCGCACACCTCCGCGCGCCTCCACCCGCCATCAGTAATGCGAGCGGTGGTATCACCCTTCTTGCTGCCGGTGGTGGCACTCGATCCAGCTCCCGCAGTGCCCTTCCTCGACTTTCCCATGGCGGTGAGTGCGGAGAAACGAGGCAGGAAATGATCTGAGAATGTCCAGTGCATGTAAGAAAGCAAGTGCTCACGAAAATGGAGGCAATGGTGGAAAGAAATTGGCAAGGGGTGAAAATAAAATCACTGTTTTCCCACGTTTATAAGGACGAGGACGACGAATAGGAACCGTCCATCCAGAAGCCATAGCGCTCAGGACAGATCCAACCGTACACGTGTCAGCACAGCAATGAATCGTCGCCAGCACGCCGTCCACTACGCACGAAAACCGAGGGGACGCCGTAATTTTCGCCATGCCGCGCATGACTAGTCAAGTCCAAGTCAGAAAGTGGGACCCACGCTCGTCCTATCACGTCATTTCTAGCACCGCAGACGGTTGAGATCACCGATCGTCAACACTGACGTCATCAAGACTAAGCTAGCAACGGTTGAAAATCTTCAGCTGATGACTAAAGTACTCACTCGAATCTACGATTCGAGCAACTACTCGGGGCTACTCCTATCAGAAGCGCTGGCCGCGCACCTGAGACATGATTAAGGTACTACACCACTAACCATTCTTCGAGTCCTACGTCGAGTCTACAACTTCACTAAGGACTCGAGGGCTACTACCATAGGGAGGATTGTTCAAAGCATCTGAAAAAATTGTGTCCTACGAACCTAAAGTTAAAAACAGCTGAACTAAAGTCTCTTCTCGAGTCTACGACTCGAACAGACACTCGGGGGCTACTCCCATAGGGAGCGCTAGCCGCGCGCCCTATGATTTCTTCGACTGCGATCCTTCAGATCAAAATACAATACCTTTTTCTGGCAATTTTGCCCAAATATACACTAAGTGAGAGACCTACTCCTTGGCCACCCAAAACACCTCCACGGTGATAACATTTTCGGATGCTATGTCTACGAAGCAAGGATAAGACCTACAGATATATCTGATGACCTGGTAACACACCTGACTGCGCTCTGCCAGTAAGATACCGTGTCAACTGCCAGTAACACACCTGACTATTCTGGATTCGAGTCCGGGGACTCGAATCTGAAGAAAATCATGTTGTTTTGTCCTATGACAGTTAACTGACCCTGATCCGTCAGGAGAGTCAGGCACACGCATCAACAATCCCTACAGCTTAATTATTTCCTCTTACAAATAGGTCCAAGCTGCACCCGAAAGAATGAAAGAGTCCTCAGCCGAATCTACGATTCGACTGAACACTCGGGGGCTACTAACATGGTTATACCCCGCGGGTACACAATGTTAGCATACCTGTTCCGGCCCAAGAGAATGACCACGACAGAATATACGGCCCGTGAAGATTTCGGGTGTCTCAAGCCCATGAAGCCTTTGGATCCTTGGAGAACAAGACTAGAATAGATAGAATTTCAAAGGGCAAACCCTAATTTGTAACTGACTCGACCTTCGCCCGAACCTGCCTATCTATATAGAGTCTAGGAGGGCACGACGAGGAGGACAATCAACTCACTTCATACACACCTCACACCAGATTGTATCTGCGCACCCCTGTAACCTTCGGTTCCGCTGTAATCAAGAGCAGACAAGTAGGATTAGGGTTTTCCCTCCGGGGGCCTAAACCTGGATAAACCTCGTGTCACCGTGTTGCTTGTTTACTAACTATTCCGTGATCTCCAGCATCCCCATCTTCTCCAAAACCCGAGTCCAAAACAATGGGCATTGACGAGTTGAAACCTCGTCAATTGTTGCCAGTTTTGTACCTTCTACTTCTGACAGTTTATCATTAACAATAATTGGACACTTACCTTTTTCATCTAAGAATACGTACCTTAGTCCATCTGCAAGAGTTTTTACCGTAGGTGGTGGGAGTTCTTCATCTACCTCCCTCTCCAACTCCTCATACTTCTTATCAAAGAGATCTTCTGCCATAGGAGTTGTGTATAATTAAGTATCAAGTTCCTATTTTTTGGTCATCAGGAATGGTGTCATGATTGGTCAGACATCTCTCCAATTCATCTTTCAGAGTGCTAAAATGAATGGCACCCAATTCTACAACAATCATTTATTTCTTCATTTTGACTTTCTTTTCATATGGTTGCTTCTTAAACTTGGCAACATGGAATTTTATTTCCTCTTCTCCAAATTGTAAGGAAACACCTCAATCTTAGTGACGAGGGGTAACCTCGGCAATGCCCATTATTTGGACTTGGGTTTATGGAAAGGGGAGTGTTGGTTATTTCCTCGGCTTAACAGATAAACAAGGGAGGCGATTTACCCGGATTCAGACCCTCATAGAGGAAACCATACTTCCTGCTTATTTGCTCGTATTATCAATGGAGAGTACAAATTCGTTGAGTCGACTAGATGCGATCTCGCCGAGAGAGACGTGTGTATTTGTGTCTATTGTCTAGATCTATTGTGGGGTAGTGAGTCCTCCTTGTTGGACCCTCCTAGCCTTTATATATGGGGAGGCTATGTCTCAGATACCAATACGAGTAAGCTATAAGTTAGAGTTTGTATGTACTATAGTCTTGGACTTTCCTTGTCTTGTTTCGCCAGGAGTCTATGTCCTTGTAGGTTTTGTATCAGCCGAACTGTCATAGGTTTCACGGATCTTGATACATCTTCGAGCGAGCCTTCTGTTAAACCACATCGTATATACCAATAATGGGCACCCGAAGAGTCATGCCAATGTCACTAGACCCCGAGACTCTACCTGAGTCGTAGGCTCGGGTTGAGTCTCAAGTCCATTTTAATATGCCCAGAAGGTGAGCTCGAAGATTTTTTCGAATGTGTGAACTTCTCGACTGGCTTGTTTGGATGATGCAATAAATGAAGTTGTCTTGTTCTTGAAATGATGTTGGCATTTTCATCGGATGTACCGTCAATGCTCCTGATGGGAGTAACCGTTGAGGCTATGCATGGGTATACTCAAATTTATTCTTCCGTCGACTTTGTTGGAGGTTTTGTTTTCTTTTTATATCAGGTGCGCGGTCAGCGCTTCCTATGAGAGTAGCCCCCGAGGCTACGTTTGAATAATTGTATTGCAGTGTAGGCTCAGAGTTGTTCTTCGTGTACTTTCGCTTTTATGTCGACTCCGTTGGAGGATTTTTCTATTGGCTACATGACCAGCGCTCCCGATGGGAGTACCCCCGAGGCTATGTTCAGGTGCTTGCACCGGAGCATAGGCTCAGAGATCTTCATCTGAGGAGGTACTCGACTCAGTCCTTTTTTCTTTTGCGTCGACTCCATAGGAGGAATTTTTTCTATCGAGTAGGTAAACTGTAAGTTTAATAAGTTTGTCATCGGGATTTGGTATAACGAGTTCGGTGCATCTGATGGATCAGGAACCAGTTAATTGCTCTTGGGAAAAAGCAACACGGACCTATATCAAGCTCAAGTCCCCGGACTCGAACCCGGTACATACTAGGGTAATTCAGTTCAGGCCGTTTGAGATCTTGTCGAGTACTAAATTCTAGTTTTTGTGTTATGGGTACCCAGCGTGCCCGTCGGGATTTTTCATCGTATCGTGGATACGGAAAATTTATTAGTAGAGCGCATTCTTGTGCGATTACCATGCCTCATAGGATGGATCCTGGGGTCTTATCTTCATGTTGTGGACATGACATTCAGACGTTATCGCGGCGAATGCGGTATGGGAATTTAAATTTTTTTGTCGACTCCGTAGGAGGATTTTACTTCTTATTTCGGGTGCGCGAAGATGATCTTTCATCCAAGGAGGTTGTCTACTCGGGTCTTGTTTGTAGCGGTGTAAGTTGTTTTCATCAATGATCCGTTGGAGGATATATTTTCTATCGGGTACGTGGCCAGCGCTCCTGATAGGAGTAACCCCCGAGGCTATGTTCGGGTGCTTGTACCGGAGCACAGGCTCAAAGTTCTATCATCTAAGGAGGTACTCGACTTAGGCCTTGCATTGATGACGCTAGGATTCCTCCATTGGTGGCGGGGCATAGCTGCTGCGTAGATGGACGACACCAGGTCCCGTCCGGCCCATATCTGGGACCATCTGGGAAGTGGCGGGCCAACGGGTTTTCTCGCGACGGTGATGCCTCCTAGAGGTGTAGATGGTGAACCTACGGTGACATGGTTATACCCTACGGGTACGTAACTTCAGCATACCTGGTCCAGCCCAAGGAAGGCCCACGGCCAATATACGCCAGCCCATGAAGATTTTAGGGTGGCCCAGGCCCATGACGCCTTCGGATCCTTGAAGAACAAGACTAGATTTTCAATACAACTTGTAACCTACTCGTATCGGTACCCGAGACCTAGCCTCCCCATATATAAAGGCTAGGAGGGTCCAACGAGGAGGACACCCGACAACGATTACACCCTGCGATTACGACATACACACCTCCACGCCAGATCGAATCTGCGCACCCTGTAACTTTCGGTTCCGCCGCAATAAAAGAGCAGACAAGCAGGAGTAGGGTTTTCCCTCCGGGGGCCTGAACCTGGGTAAATCCCGTGTCCCCTGGTTGCTTGTTTGTTAACCGTGCCACGATCTCCAGCATCCCCATCTTCTCCAAAACCCAATTCCATAACAATGGGCATTGACGAGTTGAAACCTCGTCAATTGGCGCCGTCTGTGGGAACTGGGGCTGCTGATTGTCTTGATCGTGGCCGGTTCCGACCCGATCGATCTACAACTCCTCGACGACGGAGAATCACCTCCTCTTCGGCGCTTTCGACTTCACCGCCCACTCGCCGGCCACCATGAAGGATTTCGAGCCCGTAGGCGATGGACTCGAAATTCTGTTCGGGAGCTTCTTCTTCCAGGTGGGACAAGCTGGCACCCTCCGCCTCCCCGAGCGGATGCCCGTGCCGCCGATCAGGCCCGCTTCATGGGCTCCACACCCCGTGCTACGCACGTCACCATCAACAGATGAGTTCTACAGCAGCAGTTGCTGCAACTCCGATCTGTGCGATCCACCTTCGGATGAAGGGACCTACGGTTCCGAATCCGAAAGCTGCGGCAGCACCAATAATCTGCGCGCCATCTCATGCGCCGCAATCATCCAAACCGACGAAGACACGCCTAACCCGCCGCCCAACCCCAACCCGCAGGGCGGAAACGGCGAAAACAGGGAAAACAAGGGCCACCTCATCCAACTTAGCAAAGAAGGATGGGCCGAAGCACGCCGCGCCATCGCAGGCGAAATAGTCCTACCTCTGGACTCCCCACGTGACCTGCTGATGGCATACCACTACCTCCTCGTCGAGGAGCACAAGAAGCAAGTCAAGATGCAGGAGACGCTCGATAAACGCAAGAAAGCAGCCTCTGAGTCCGGTCTTGCGGCGACGAGCTGCGCTCTCGCCATGGGACCCGGCTCCGGCCAAACGGAAATCAGAAACAAGCACCACTCTCGGGTGGAAAACATGGACCGAAGGAGCGGGCGACATGACCCGAACCCTCCACATCGTTCATGGATATGGATGCCGTGCAACATCACCCGAAGACGCCACAAGCGCGATCATGGCAGCCACTGCGTAACTTGCGGCTCACCCACCTCCGGAGGGACCCGAAAAGGGCCATGCATAGGTCCGCACTCACGGACTAGGACTAATCGGAGCTGCGCTCCACGAAGATGCTCCTCTGAGCCGAAGAAGAAAGCTCCGCCAGCGCGGTAGCGGCCCACCTCATCCGAAGATGAAGAAGAACACGACCTTCCTCGAAGGAAGAAGAGCTCGCACCACCACAAACACGACTACGGCGCGGAGACAAGCTTACACGCGCCAAGATCGACAAAGCCGCGTAAGCGCATGCTCATCCGAATCTGAGATGGATGAAAGGCGAAGGAGAACTGCAGGCTCGATGCTTCAGCAGATCCATCCGCGAACACGGATGCCACGCAACTTTAAGCTTCCTTCGGATACTCAAGTTCAGCAACACGCAAGATCCAAAGTCCTGCTCGGCGACCATCATCATCCGTCTGCTTTACGGAGGCAACAAAGAAACCGCCATGCAATGCCTTCAGCAATGACGCAGGTGCGGTATGGCCAGCTCAGCAGCCTATCATCGGATCCATCCGAAAGGGAGGAGCTCGCTTATAGCTTCATCCGAAACTTCAAAGGCACCAGCAAAGGCCCGCCTCAATCGAAGAGCTGCGAGCACACTCGGAACGGGTGAATCTATTCGCTCGTACATACTACGCTGGTCTACGACCAAGAACTCCATAGCACACATCTCCGAAGAGCGGGCCATCGACGCCTTCAGGGACGGCGTCAAACGCCCAAACTTCAAGGAGAAACTTGGACGCGTAAAGCCCAAGACACTCGACCAGCTCATGGAAATCGCCATAGCATTAGGCGGATGGCGAAGATTGCATCCGGTGCGCAATCAGATGAAGAAGACGACTACGGCGAAGACGCGAACGCGCAGCAAGAGGAGACCGCGTCTCACGAGGACCGTGGACGGACCCGACATGGTCGCAGCGGCTCGCCGACCGCCGTAATGACAACAGCGGCAATGGAGGATATCGCGCGAAACTTCCACGACAGACGACCAACGCGTAGCAGCGCCGCGACGCGACAACGGACCTTCAAAGACTCGACAAACTTTCGAGTCCATGCACCATCCACTTCTACATAGACAAACAAGATGGCAAAAAAAGCTAGCCACATGCTCAAGGACTGCCGCGAGTTCCGAAACTCAGCGAAAGCATGTATGCAGATGAGGCAACAAGCTCCAATTCTTGCATTCGAAACGCACTTTACGCCAGCGAAATAGCACGGAGCTCCTCCACCGCCGCCTATTGGAGGCCCACATCAACCAGTCGCACCAGCTAAAACAACGCCGGTCGCTACCCCCACCAAAAGGAGCACTCAATATGATACGTAAGGGCGTCCCACAAGCGAGGTGCGTAAGAAAATCACCCGACAAATCAACATGGCCGTGACAACTCCTTGCAATCCCTGAGTACCTCAGCGGATCGAGTCCTGCATCACATTCACCCGCGGATCACCCTTGCGGATCCTCGCCCAGTCATGCTGCCTGGTGCTTTGAGGCGCAGATCGGAGGCTTCGAGATGAGTCGCGACGGCGGCAGCGACATCAACCTAATATTCGCAAGCACTCTAGCAGCTATGCGGATCCCGCAATGCAGCCTGGAACAATCAGACACAACGTTCCACGGCATTGTCGAGGAAGGGCATCTTCCCCAGGCAAAATAGGGCTCGGCGTCATCTTGGGACAGGACAACTTTCGGCAAGAGCGCCTAGAATTGAAGTGGTGGGTAGCGTCGCAATACCAGGCCATCACAGGGGACAGCGTAGCATTCGCAAGGTTCTGGCGTCCCACACTCGCATACCTACTACTCAAGATGCAGGACCAAAGGCGTCATCACGATCCACGGAGCTTCACCCGATCGGACCAATGCGACGAGGGATTTCAACAAAATCTCCCAGTCCTTGCATGCAAGGCGAGCTTGTAAGGCTCCATGGCGTACAATGGGCTACCCGGTCCCCAAGCGACGCACTGATATATCTTCGACTCCACCATCAACACCAAAAAGTACAGGTCCATCCAACGGATGCCTCAAAACGGCGCTAATCGCCACGACCTCAACACCGCGCATAGGAAAGCGGCGCTCGTCATTCCTCCGTGAGCACTGGAAATCTTACGGTGTCCTGCGGACATGCCAGAGTTCCTGAAATTCGTGACACGCACTCAATGTCTTCCGGACACCAAGCCGATCAAACAGTCCATCCGAAGACTGCCGGAGCCACGAGCGAAGCTATCGGCAAGAGATCAACAGTTACTCGCAGCAGACTTCATCCGGAAATCAAGGAAAGCGAGTGGTGGCAAACACATGATGGTCCCAAGAAGACACGGACATCCTGCGGATGTGCGTAGACTTCACGCCACCGAACAAACACTGCCCTAAGGACCACTTCCCTCTCCCTCGGATCGACCGATCATCGATTCGACCGCAGTTGTGAGAAACTCTCCTTCCTCGACGCCTACTCAAAGCTATAGCCGATTCGACTCAAGGTCGAAGATCAAGAGAAAGCGGCGTTCATCACACCGCTCGAGAGTATCGCTACAACACAATGCCCTTCGGGCTAAAGAACGCGGTGCCCGCGTACCGGCGATGCATGCAGCTCGCTTCAAGGACCGGATCGGTCATAGCGTCCAAGTCTATGTCGGCGACATAGTCATCAAAACCAAGGAGGCAAGAACACTTATCGGCGATCTCCGCGAGACGTTCGACAACCTTGATCGCTACAGATCAAGCTCAATCAGAAAAGTGCGCCTTGCATCCCTCGGTCACCGCTCGGATACTTCATCTCTCAACGAGGATCGAAGCGAACCGAAGAAAATCAAAGCTATCATGACAATGGAGAAGCGAAAAACCTCAAGGCGTTCAGCAGCTCGCGAGGCGAGTAGCGGCACTAAGCGAGTTCATCGGCCGCATGGGAGAAGGCCCTACCATTTTACCAACTGCTGCGCCAGCGCACAAGTTCGAGTGGACACGAAGCCAACGACGATTCGAAAACCTCAAGCGGCTCCTCTCCACCTCGCCCGCTTTGGTCACGCCAAAAGCGCGAGCCCTGTTCTTGTACATAGCAGCCACACACGGTGGTCGACAAGACTCGTGGTCGAAACGACCAAGAAGGCAAGACACATGGGTACAACGCCCAATTACTACCTCGGCGAGGTTCTCACTCCAACCAAACAGCGGTACCAGACTACAGGTTAGCCTCCGGGGTGTTCAGGACGGCTCGACGAGTGAGCCACTACTTCGAGAGCATCGTGATGGTGGTCGCCAACGAGGCACCCTAAAAGCATCCTGAACAATCCGAGGCCACAGGACGCGTGGCCTGTGGGGCATCGAACTATCACCACTGGACATCATCTACGAAGCGACACGCATCAAATCTCAAGTCCTTCCGGACTTCGGTGCCTTGGATGGAGCTGCAGCTGCTGACACCCCGGACATGTCGCAATCTGGACAATGCATTTTAGCGGCTCCAAAGCGAAGCGGAGCAGGGCGAGTCATCTTGACCTCCCAAGGTGACAAGATGAAATCGTTCGGATGAAATTGAGCCTCCAACAACGAGGCGAATGAGGCCCTCATCCATGGCATGCGGATGGCAAAATATGCGGCGCAACGCGCTGGTCATCTACGGTGACTCCAACCTTGTCGTCCGGAGCGATGAATGAGTGCGACGCTACGCCGAAAACATGATCGCGTCTGCGCGCACTATACAACGCCTTTTCGAAGGAGAATTTGACGGTTGCGAACTTGCACATCGGAAGAGAGCAACGAGGAGGCCGATAGACTCGCCAACATCAGCTCAACTTGTGCAAAAGTACCACCGGTGTGTTCCTCGAGCATCTGCGTGCCATCCATCAGCGGAAATTCCCAAGGATCACCGAAGAAGCGAACACTGGGGCTACGCTACGAAGGTCAAGAAGGACCGAAAAGTTGGATACGAAGTCGCCATGGTCAACCTGATGCAGGTCATGGCGGTCGAAGAAACGACACGTCCATACCTCCGGTTCACTGCTAAACGGAAACTTACCGGACAACCCGGCGGATGCCCGACGCATATCTCGTCGGTCAAAAGCCTTCACCATCATCAACGACGAATCGTAAACGCAGCATTACAGGCGTCCTACAACGGTGCGTCACCATCAGCGATGGCAAGACCATACTCAAGATATCCACGAGGGCATCTGCGGCCACCACGCAGCGGCCTCCTTGTCGTCAAAGCTCTGGCGAGGATTCTATTATTGGCCAACCATGAGCGCACAAAGGACATCGTCCGAAGATGCAACGGGTGCCAACGGTTCGCCGAAAAACCGCACGCACCTCTGTCCGAACTCCGACCCATAACCATAGCTAGGCCTTTTGCTCAATGGGGCATTGACATGATCGGCAAACCGCCAAAATCCTCGAAGGAGGACACGTCTTCCTCTTGGTCGCAATCGACAAATTCACCAAGTGGATCGAGGCCATGCCGATCACCAACCGTAAGGGCAAAACCGCCGTCAAGTTCTTTGAATCCATAGTCTCAGGTTCGGCGTACGCGCGGACATCATCACCGATAACGGATCAAACTTCATCTCCGAAGAATTCCGGGACTTCTGCGAAGGCCTCGGGATCAATATCACGACGCCTCGGGCGCACCCGCAAACAAGCGGGCAAGTGGAAAGGCCAACGCCTAATCGGCGCCTGCATCAAGAAACGCCTCATGAGCTCACTCGAGCACAAAGGCGGCAACCGGACGAAAGAGCTACCGTCATCTGTGGAGCTTCTGAACTATGCCAAACAGCTCCACCGGCTACACCGTTCTTCATGGTACACGGAGCTGAGGCTATGCTACCACCGGCAATCGTCACCGGGCTCCACGAGTCGTCGCTACAATGAGGCGAATCCACTGCACTCGAAGACGCCGTCGACACACTCGGCGAAGCACGGGATATAGCGGCCTAGATCCGCGGTGTACCAAGAAAGTCTCCGCAACTATCACGGCCGCGAATGCCCGTGTCCTTCGTCAAGGAGACCTCGTCTTGCGACTCAAGCAAAAGCGAGAACAAACTCGATTCGCCATGGGAAGGACCCTATGTCATCACGAAGTCATCCCGGTGGCGCCTATCGCCTCAAGCACGTGGAGTGCAGGTGCATACTCCAACCCATGGAACATCTCGCACTTTCTGACGATTCTACCCATAGCAATGGGCAATGTACCCCTTTTACTTTCAATAAGGCTTACGGCCAAGGCTACTCAGCCGAACCATGTACCTCCTCCATTACGCTACAAATAAAGCTAAGTGTCTCGCTCCCAACCTTCGTTGACTATTTCTCTGCAACTTTGTTACATGCTACTAACGCACTCAGGGATCCCCCACCTCACGATTTCATCGATTGAGGACAAAACGTGCTCGGGGGCTCCCCCACCTCACGATTTCATCGACTGAGGACAAAACACGCTCGGGGGCTCCCCCCACCTCACGATTTCATCGACTGAGGACAACACATGTACACCGAGTAGGCGACCACGCCAAACTAACGAAAAGCACGATTAAATCAAAGCACTGCGTGCTCGCTAACAAGCAAACCTTTACAACAAAGGGCACATACACGCCCAATGCAATATACAAATTTTACATCTATCTGCTTATTTTCAGGTTCTACCTATTACGAGAATAGCCCGAGCATGCTGCTCAAACAAATCTACAATCTGTTCGCATCTTCGCCTTACGGCGCGTAATGCGGACGCATATTCCACTCGCCACCATCTCGGCGAGGAGGTGGCCCGATCGTCCTGACAGCCAAATCTACATCGAGCGATGCACCCTCACAAGAGACAAGGCAGCCTTCACCCTGCGACAAGCTGCTGCCGCACAGCTCCTTGACATTCTTTGGCACTCGAAACTTCGCCAAGACCTGCAAGGGTCGTCGGCGCGCCATCCAACGGAAACATGACGTGCAACACCGAGGACAGCGATGTCTGCACCTGGCGGAGCACCCGTGAAACCTGGAAGAGGCGATCCTGCACCGTCGCCAGAACAATGGCACGATCGCGATCCACCCAAAAGAAGCCACCGGCTTCCATGTCCTGTTGAGTCAAACAATTGACTCGAACAGCAATGCGCTCCTTTTCTTCCTTTGGGCGAGATTCGCACCGCGACAAAGATGAGAACAAGAGTAAGGCCAGCAGGCTCACCCGAAGAACTAAGCTACGGCCCGAAGAAGGATCAACTTACCGCTGCGGTGCTCGGACAACCGACCCAGCTCCGCCATCAAGTATTCCTCTCTGGCTGCACTATGGTGCCTTTGGACTTCCAAACGTCGGCCGATCGTAGCCCAAGCAAATCCTCTCCAAGCTGCGCCGCGATCCCATGAAAGCGAGCTGCGAGAATCATCCAACGATGCTCGCAAGGGCCTTCGGATGAAGTACCAAGCTGGGTCAACACCGAAGGAACCTAAAGCGTAAGAAAAAGAAGGCACAGACACTCAACCAAAGATAAAGCCCAGCTCGGAGGAATTCATTAAATAAGGCCCTGCGTGGCTCAAGAATGGTGCTACAAAAGATATTTACAAAAAGTAAACTACATACTACCCTACATCTCCTATGCCTAAGGCGAGGACAAAATCGCCTCGAGCGGTGCCTAGCTTTGGCCTCGCCTGCTGCGCAATGCGTACTCGAAAACAAGTCAATGAGCTTGGGCCCATATAAATGCTGCGACGGAGTAAGCAGCGAAGGCTACCTCGATCCATCCGCGGCCGTCGGCATCCGAGAAGTGATCTGGGCAAGTCCAGCTCCGCCCCAACCGCCATGGCCATCGCCAGCCGGCGGACGCCGATGCCCTTCGCTTTGCGCTTATGCGCTGCGGTAACCGGCCGACAGAGCCTCTGCCAGAGCACCCACATCTTCAAGGGTTGCGCCCGGGAAGAGCTCCTGGTAGAAGCGACCAAGGACCTCCTTTGCCTTGGCAAGGAGTTGGCAAGTCTGCGGCGGTCTTGACCGCCAGTGGCATCATCGAGCACTCCCATGCTCCGAGCACCACGGTCAAACTCGATGCTGCGGCATCCGAGACAAAACAGAAGAAAACATGAAGAATAGCAACATAGAAGAGGACCGAAGAAAAGCAAGTACAAAAGCTAGCACTCACCGAAATAGCCTTGGCGGTAGCCATGAGCTTCTCGCTTCTCCTACCTCACGACCTGCGGCTTCCTGCTGCAGACGCTCTTCGCTTGGCCGCCTTTGACAGCTCCAGCTCAAAGCGCTCTTTACGCCTCGTGGCGGCTTCTACCTCCAATTGGCCAAGGCTCTTCTTGAGCATCAACCTCGAAGAGAGTCATTATGCTCCTCTGCATTCACAACAAGCGTGTCAACAAACAGGACAAGGATAAACAAAAAAGTACTACAAAGGCAGACGAATACCTTGCATTGCTGCGATTTCACCTCCAGTCAGTGCTCCTCCACCCAGCCGCTTGGCCTCTCGGACACAAGGCTGCAGGAAAAAGCAATAGCAGTAAGAGCATGACTTGGGGGCTCCGCCCAAAACAAAGAAGCAAACACAACATCAGCTCACGAAGACGCCCGGGGGCTCCCCCCGTGACATGAAGCGTAAAACTTACGTGCTCGGCGAACCCATGTGCCTGCTGCGAAATTAGGCGCAACCACCAGCCTCTCCTGCACAAGAGGAACTGTGCAGCACCACCCGACGCCGCCACCGTCTGCAGAGGCGGCGACGCAATGTTCGACTCCCCATCATCTCGCGCTCCATCACTAGAGCTGGAGGATTGCCTACATCTGAACCAATCAACACAGGCGCAAATATAACAAGTGAGCAAAAGACAACAGTGGCAACAAGCACACTTACGAGCCCAACGCGCTCAGGTCAAAGATAGGAGAAGCCCTCCGGGCCCTCTTCTCCTCCTTCTTCTCCTCCTTCTTCTCTTCCTTCTTCCGCTTTGCTGGCGGGTGCGGAGCAACAGCTCGCACAGGAACGGCAGGAATAGGAGAAGACGAACCCCCTGAACATCATCATGACGCTCAAGACCCCGAGGATTCCTGGGAGTCGGAGGAGTCGAGGCATCCGAAGACTCGCTCGAGCTCCGTGATCGCTTACTCGAATGGTCTTCACTCGATTCGTCGGCATCCTCCGCCGGAGATCGCGCCGAAGGAAGCTCGGACACGGAATCCACCACTTCATTATCCGGGGCATTCGGATACCTTTCGGGCAATGGTGGCACCATGCCTAGCACTTTGAAGCTCTACAAGATGAGAAGAAACTTTGTTAGCAAACAAAGGACACAAGTACACAACTGACAAAAACATAAGGGAAGCACTACGTGCGCAAATCTACACCTTTGGCATGGCCAACGTCGACGAAAAGGGAGGAGTCAGCGACTTCCCCGGGTTTTTTCGTCAGCCTTGAACTTCAACAGCACGAGAAGATCCTTGTCAAGGTCCACCTCGGAGACCTTCTCACTCGAAACCCTCGTCGGATCACGGCGCCCAGAGTACAGGAACATCGGGTGCGCTCTAGCACAGGCTGCTGCAGCAGCTCAAGAAACACCGGATAATGTCGACACTGCTCACCTCCTTCTCGGGAATCAATTGGAGCTCCTCCACCCGGCCAGTACAAGGCCTCTATCTCCGCCACCTCACCGTCTAAGATCTGATTTTTCCAGGACCTCTTCTTCACAATTAACTGGGAGGGGTCAAAAGGAACGAGACCAAAATCTTGCCCAGGCAGCACGGAGTCACGGATGTAAAACCATTTCCTTCGCCAGTACTGGACAGATTCGGACATGGAGAAGGAAAAGAATTGGACATCGGGACTAAGAGAGATGATGAAACCCCCAATGGGATACACCATCCGAACGGGCGCCTCCTCACGGAATACAGCTTAGGAAGAGGCCAAAGTGTGGCTCAATGCCAAGCCAACACCATAAGCGTGATAAAACACGCAATGTGGAGAAGGAGTTGGGAGGCAGATGATGGAGTTGAACCCCATAGAAAAAGCGATCCACGAAGGAAGTCATGGGTGGATACGCAAACCACGCATAAAGCGAAGGCGACAAACATAACCCGATACCCGGATGGGGGCGGGGATTACCTCACTACCGGGAGTCTCATGGCCGTCGTGTCTGCGGAATCGAGCTCGCTCGCGCAGCTGCGGAGATCGCTCTCCCGCGTCTCTGATCGCCGCCAGCCACCATCGGTGACACGAGAAGCGGCGGCGCCCTTCTTGCCTCCGGCGGCGCTGGTTCCCACTGCAGGCGAAGACTTCTTTGGCTTCCCCATGGTGCTACGGCGGTGGTGTCGTTGCCAATGACGAAGACAAAGGAAATGCGAAAGGAACTCTCGACGCAAAGAAGAATCGCCGAGCACAAGGAGGCGAGAAACGCAAGAACTGGTGCGGTGAAAACAAACCATGATTTTCACCATGGATTATAACAGCAAAGACGACGCACGCTGACCGTCCATCAAGAAGACCTAACGCCAACGGCATATCTGGCCGCATGCGTATCGGCACCAAAAGCGAACCGTCGTTCCCACGGCGTCCACTACGCGGAAATCAAGGAAACCGTAATCATCTCACGCGTGACGGTCAATTCAAAGTCGAAGTGGGACCCACGATCGTCCGATCAAGTCATCTCGGCGCAGACGCGGCAGGTCATTGATCGTCAGCACTGATGTCATCAACATCTATACTAGCAATAACTTCGGCTCCACAGCTAAAAGTACTCACTCGAATCTACGATTCGACAAAATACTTGGGGGCTACTCCTATCAGGAGCGCTGGTCGCGCACCAGATGTACTTCCGGTCATTGATGCCCACGAGATTTTCCTACTACCGTTGCATGATACAAAACTCGAGTCTCGCCGGTCTGCGACTCCACCAGACACTCGGGGCTACTCAAAGCTGGGCGATGGCCGTTCACACACAAGAGCTTGAGTCCTCGTCGAGTCCACGACTCCACCACGGACTCGAGGGCTACTCCATAGGGAGGAAGGATTTCAGCATCCGAAAATTTTGAGTCCTACGGACTAAACAACGAGCAATGCTTGCACTAAAGTCTCCGCTCGAGTCTCGACTCGAGCAGACACTCGAGGCTACTCCCATAGGGGCTGGTCGCGCACCCTATGAAATCTTCATCGCGATCTTCGGATCCGCATGCAAAAACTTTTCGCAACTCTGCCCCAATTAATGCTAAGTGAGTAACATCCTCCTTGGCCACCGAAACACCTCCGGTGATAAACATTCGGATGCTGCGTCTGCGCAAAGATAAGACCTCTGGATATCATCGATGGCTGGCAACGCACTGATCAGCGCTCTGCTAGTATGAATCCGTACCAGCAGTGCGATGAAAAATCCGACGGACGCGTTGGGTACATCATTTAAAAACACCGAATTCCACTCCTGTAAGTCCTCCGGCTGAGTCGAATTACGCCATATGATATTCCGGGTTCGAGTCGAGGACTCGCATACTGAAAAGAAGATCGTGTTGTTTTGTCCTAAGACGATTAACTAACCCTGATCCGTCGGGTGAGTCAGGCACACGCATCAACAATCCCTACACATTCTCTTGAAAGACAGAGTTACACCCGAAGGATTGAAGAGTCCTCAGCCGAATCTACGATTCGACTAAACACTCGGGGGCTACTGACATGGTTATACCCTACAGATGCGTAACTCAGCATACTGGTCCAGCCAAGGAAGACCCACGGCCAATATCGCCAGCCCATGAAGATTTTCGGTGGCCCGTGCCCATGACGCCTTCGGATCCTTGAAGAACAAGACTAGAGTTTCAATACAACTTGTAACCTACTCGTATCGGTACCCGAGACCTAGCCTCCCCATATATAAAGGCTAGGAGGGTCCAACGAGGAGGACACCCGACAATGATTACACCCTGTGATTACGACATACACACCTCCACGCCAGATCGAATCTGCGCACCCTGTAACTTTCGGTTCCGCCGCAATAAAAGAGCAGACAAGCAGGAGTAGGGTTTTCCCTTCGGGGGCTGAACACTGGTAAATCCCGTGTCCCCTGGTTGCTTGTCTGTTAACCGTGCCACGATCTCCAGCATCCCCATCTTCTCCAAAACCCAAGTCCATAACAATGGGCATTGATGAGTTGAAACCTCGTCATACGGTGTTGGTTGGTGGCGGCGCATAGCGGGCTTGCTGCAACATGGCAGCAGAGACTTTACGGGCCCGATCTGAGCTCGGCCGAGCCCTTCAGGGGATAGGTGTGTCCTTGCTGTCGCGTCCTGTCGGCTATCGCCAGGGAGGTGGAGGTAGTTCCCTCCCGCTCGGTTGTGGTGCTGTCACCCTGATGGTGCTAACGTGGAGCACTTCGTTGGAAACCCCAAGAGCAAGGTGTGAGGCAGCAAGCAGCAAGTCTTCCCTTAGTAGAGACCAAGGTTATCAAACCAGAAGGAGGAAGGAAACGTCACACAGGTGTTACGAGCAACGCGGAGACCTGCACAACACAAACTCAAGACTTTGCTCCAACGAACAGTGAGGTTGTCAAGTTCACCGGTTTGCTATAACAAAGGATTAAACATATGGTGTGGAAGGTAATGGTTTGCAACAAGTAAACAAGTAACAGTGGAAGATGTATCAATGGTAAAGATTGGACCGGGGTCCATAGTTCACTAGAGGTGCTCTCCTTAAATAAACAACATGGCATGAAGGGTAAACAAATTATAGCAGGGCAATTGACAGGAACTAAGCAAGGCATAACAATGCAATTACTAGTCAGAAAGATCCTATGAGTTTGATTGGGCAATACAACAAGATACATAGACCGCGATCCAACTGCATCTATGACTAGAAGTCCACCTTTAGGTTATCATCCGAATCCCCTCCAGTATTAAGTTGCAAGCAACAGACAACTGCTTTAAGCAAAGTGTGTAAGGTAAACAGTCCACATGTTCCATGAACAAGAGACCGTTGTTTTCTCCCTAGTAGCAACAACACATCTACAACCGAAGATATTTCTGTCACTTCCCTTGGAAACTAGAGGCACAAACCCACTATCGAGCATAAATACCCCCTCTTGGAGTCACTAGCAACTACTTGGCCAAGATAGCTACTAACAATGGAGAGCATGCAAGATCACAAACAACACATACATGATAGAATCATAAAGACAAAACCATTAATCAAACCAACATAATAATCTCAATATCCATCGGATCCCCGCAAACACAACATGCATGATTACAAATAGATTAGATCTTGATCATGAACGGAGCTCACAAGATCTATACATGAAAGCACAAAGGAGGAGATACAACCATCTAGCAACTACATGGACCCATAATCCAAGGTGGAACTACTCACACATCATACCGGAGAGAAGGCCTCTGGGATGATCTACCCTCCGGCAAGGTGCCGGGAAGAACTTCAGATCCCCTTGATCTAGGGACGATGGTGGCGGCGGCTATAGACGGATTCGTGGATTTCCGATTGGGTACCCAGGGTTTCTGCATCGGGGGCTTCTTATAGGCGAAGGGGCGAGACCGGGAGGTGGCCAGGGCCACCAAACCCTAGCCAGGCGTGATCCCACCTACCCCCGCGCCTGGGGTGGGTCTGCCCCCCCTGGCTGGCCCCTCCGGCTCTCCTCTAGACTTCTTGTTCCCCACGGAAAGTTATTAACTTTGACGTTTGTCCCGTCCAATTCCGAGAATATTTCTTTACTACATTTTCTGAAACCAAAAACAACAGAAAACAGGCATCTGGCACTGTTGCAACTTGTTAATAGGTTAGTACCAGAAAACATGTAAAAATCACCTCAAAGTGTGGACAAGTAAAGCAAAGTAGATACAAAACAAACATGGAGCATCAAAAATTACAAATAAGTTTCCAACGTATCAACATCCCCAAGCTTAACTCCTGCTCGTCCTCGAGTAGGTAAGTGATAAAAAGAATAATTTTTGAGGTGACATGCACCCTCACAATAAAGATCCAACCATTTGCAAGCATTGAAAGCTGGGATCAAAGAACTTTAAACATGTGCATGAAAGATGGAGTTCTAACAATAAGACATAGTAACTATGCATGTAACATGGCAAGCTACAAACAAAGATCATGAATAACATGCATTGAATAACGTTTGTTTGTTTCACATGCAGAAAACATAGCATAGTGGCAATCAGCTTGTCCCTCATAGAGTAGCAATATATATGCATAGGACACCTGCAAAGTTCACAAGGGTGACTAGAAACAAGTAGCACAAGAGCAAGTAATAACACAATTTGCATCAATTAATAAGCTTTGGAACACTGCACACAGAATGACAACTATGCTCTCTTAATGGTGCCTAAAGGTAGAAGGTGGAGACTCAATAGTGGTGGAAGAAAGACCTTTTTTGTAAAGGAAGCAGTGATTACAAGTTTCAAAAAGAGCTTCCAAAAATTATGGTACTTGTTAGCTTTCAGCCCTCATTGCCCCTATCATAAGCATCTTGAAGTGGTTAAGGTTAAAGTGGCAAAGCTAGAGTATATGCTTGATGAAGTATAAGTTGGCAATCTCATGTCCCTTGAATACGAGGGCCACACCTCATGCATACTCAACTTTGGGTCCAGGTAAGTTCTTATCACTATAAGTATTTGCATATCATTAAGAACTGCCAACGGGGTACCCCTTTCACATGGTACAGGAGCTTTCCCATAACCAAAATGACAAGGCAAGCAGACAATGAACATCTCAGCAATATTTTTATTTACCATATGCATAGCTTTTTATTGAGGATGCTTCATAGATAGCTCATTATGGTGATGCTGCAAGTTTCCACCATGATTAGGCATGGCTTAGGCTAGCGGCCCAGGCGTTTCTCTAACACAGGATACAAACTCCATGGACTTACAAGTTCCCTCTTTATTTCACATTGGTGACATCCGTAGACCAAAGATCACGATATCAACTGAGTACAACAAGGTACAAGTGAAATGTTGAAAATGTTCCCCATGGCAGCACGGTTCTGCTAATTCCAACTTATAAGTGCAAGCATATACAACAAAGTTGTCACAATGGTTCAAGTTTATTAGGGGCAAAGAATAAAGTGTGCCATCAAGTTCGTGAGGGCTTTAATCACTAAGTTTTCACATAACAGAATAGTTTTTAATTGGAAGATAGTTGAAAACAAGAATATACTTGGAATGGTGTAACACACCATGTGTAGGAATTTATAGTGGACACTTTGGAATAACCTGGTTTCTTGGGAGTTGCAAGCATGAGTAGAACTTACTCATACAAGTGGAGGCTAGCAAAAGACTAGGAGCAACCAACTAAGAGAGCAATAATTGCCAAAATCACGCAGTGCAACAAAGCATACTAATCAAAGCAAAGCATGGTACTACAAGTCAAGGACTAAATGATCATAGAGGCTAATGGTGACTTGTCATAGTCATAACATGGTGTGAGCATGTGCCAAGTCAACCCAAGCAAAACATCAAATGAGAATACCACAATACTATGCTTTTGCATGCTAAAACAATGCATAATTTCTTCAAGACACACTAAGCAATCCCAATTGTTTGGAACAATACATGCTACAACAATAATCACTAAGCATAATATCAAAACAACACCTAGCATGTCATGCTAAAGTCTAAGTCACAGTCAATGCAAGCTCCTCTTGCACTTACAAGCAAGAACTTACTACTCCTTTCCAAACACCAAGCAAACTTATTTGCAAAACAACACAACGAGAACAGGGGTCCAAACTACTTAAGAAAACTAAGCAAATTAAGAAAAGCAAACGAAAACTAAGACGCTCCAAGAACAACACAACTGTGCATGAAACAATAAAAAACGAAGTGTCTAGACAGACCAGAGCTTTTTATTGATAAAGAAGGGGATGCCTTGGGCATCCCCAAGCTTTGACGCTTGTACTTATTGGATATTTCTTGGGGTGACACCATGGTGGCATCCCCAAGCTTTAGCTTTTGTCCATTCTTTATCTCATTGCATCATTCTCTCTTTACACCTGAAATTTTCTTCACACAAAACTTCACACAATCTTCATTAGCAACATTAGCTTATTCAAAAGATATTAGACCACTGGCAAAGCTTTGGAATAGCAAAGATTTTCACTAAAAACACAAGCTACTGTAGTAACTCCTTTAAAAAGCTCAATTTACCTAAAAATAACTCAAAAAGGAATCAATAAGAAGCAAATACAAATAATGACAGAAATCTGTCAAAACAGACCAGCAGGTAGAAACCGATTTTTTCAAACATCTTCTGTTGCTCAAATAAAAAAGTGTTGAACTAACGAAAGTTAGATAACATACTGTAGGATTTACTCGTAAATTTTCAGCTCAATTAGAGTTACAGAACCTCATCACGAAATTTTTTGGTGGAGGACAGAAATCTGTTTCGGGACAGCAACTCTCCAAATCTTACTTCCCTCTCATTAGAGGTTATTCTTGGCACAAAAAGTAAACAAAAAGGATAAGAAGAGGTCATTAAAGAAGTAATAACTTCCAAGACTCAAGGAAACTCTTTGGTTATCTCCCAACAAGTACTTTTCTTTAACGTCTTTAAGTTAGGCACAAGAAACAAAAAAGAATCAAGCATTTTCAAATGAAGAATTTCCCCTCTTGTTCCTTCTTTTCTTACCTTTCTTTTTCTCCTTAGGGAAGATATGATTGCTTACCGAGGGAGAAAAGTGCATGATGCCTTTTCCCACATCTATTACTGCCCCAAGGTGTTTCAGTAGAGATCTTCCAAGTGTGATATGTCCCTTGCCTACACATTCAAATACAAGATAATCAGTAGTCAACATTTTAACTGAAATTTTTGTAAACACACCTTCAGCTATTCCAATGGGTAATATAGTGGCATTGTTGGTAAGAGAGATTTCCTCTCCTCCTTCAATAAGCCCCCAAAGACTCAAGGAATCAAAAATATCTTTAGGCATGAGACAAAATTCAGACATGATATCACAGCGAGCATCAAAAAGAGTAGTATTTATTGAGACTTTGATTGTGGGAAACCACTTTGAAGGCTCAGAATTTATAGGAACAAAATCATGGTAAGCCCTAAGAGTGTGATAACAACTATTCGTAGCAGCAATACCGGTCTCAAGAGTGTTCAACCTAGCAAAAATATTTGTGAAAGAGGAATCAGACTTGCCAGGTGTACCATAGATCATGATTAATTTCCTTATTACATCAAAAGCTTCATCCTCAGTACAAAGCAAAAAATCTTTTTCAGCCACAACATCCAAAGCATATCTATAACGAAGAGCAATACCGCCGTAGAAACTATCAATAACCAAGCTGAGGCTTACCTCAGGCTCAATTTCCCTCTGGAAAGCAGAGATTCTAGACCAAGCTTCCTTAAAACTTTTTTCACTTTTTTGCTTAAAAGTGGAGATTTCTACCATAGGGGAAATAAAGGTTGGTCCAAAACCCGACATGGCAGCAACTAGAGCAGGAACTAATTTTTGTGTGTTTTTGAATAAAGAAAGCAAACCAAACTAGACTAATTTTTTGGGTTTTTGGAAAGAGGCAAAAGAAACCAAGCAAACTAAAAACAAAGTAAAGAGAAAGGAAGTGAAGGACTCCCCTAGTGAAGACGTCCTTAGACTCCCCGGCAACAACGCTAGAAAAAATGTTGATGGTGCTGACATGGAGCACTTCGTTGGAAACCCCAAGAGCAAGGTGTGAAGCAGCAAGCAACAAGTCTTCCCTCAGTAGAGACCGAGGTTATCGAACTAGAAGGAGGAAGGAAACGTCACACAGGTGTTGCGAGCAACGCGGAGACCTGCACAACATAGACTCAAGACTTTGCCCCAACGGATAGTGAGGTTGTCAAGCTCACCGGTTTGCTGTAACAAAGGATTAAACGTATGTGTGTGGAAGGTAATGGTTTACAGCAAGTAAACAAGTAACAGTGAAAGATGTACCAATGGTAAAGATTAGACAGGGGTCCATAGTTCACTAGAGGTGCTCTCCTTAAATAAACAACATAGCATGAAGGGTAAACAAATTACAGCAGGGCAATTGACAGGAACTGAGCAAGGCATAACAATGCAATTACTAGTCAGAAAGATCCTATGGGTTGATTGGGAAATACAACAAGATACATAGACCGCCATCCAACTGCATCTATGACTAGAAGTACACCTTCAGGTTATCATCCGAACCCCCTCCAGTATTAAGTTGCAAGCAACAGACAACTGCTTTAAGCAAAGTGTGTAAGGTAAACAGTCCACATGTTCTATGAACAAGAGACCGTTGTTTTCTCCCTAGTAGCAACAACACATCTACAACCGAATATATTTCTGTCACTTCCCTTGGAAACTAGAGGCATGAACCCACTATCGAGCATAAATACCCCCTCTTGGAGTCACTAGCAACTACTTGGCCAAGATAGCTACTAACAACGGAGAGCATGCAAGATCACAAACAACACATACATGATAGAATCATAAAGAAAAAACCATTAATCAAACCAGCATAATAATCTCAATATCCATCGGATCCCCGCAAACACAACATGCATGATTATAAATAGATTAGATCTTGATCATGAACGGAGCTCACAAGATCTATACATGAAAGCACAAAGGAGGAGATACAACCATCTAGCTACTACATGGACCCATAGTACAAGGTGGAACTACTCACGAATCATACCGGAGAGAAGGCCTCCGGGATGATCTCCCCTCCGGCAGGGTGCCGGGAAGAGCTTCAGATCCCCCCGATCTAGGGACGATGGTGGCGGCGGCTACATACGGTTTCGTGGATTTTTGATCTGGTCCTCAGGGTTTCTGTATCAAGGGCTTATTATAGGCGAAGGGGCGAGACCGGGAGGCGGCCAGGGCCACCAAACCCTAGCCAGCGTGGCCTACACCTGGCCTCCTGGGGTGGGTCTTCCCCCTGGCTGGCCCCTCTGGCTCTCCTCTGGACTTCTTGTTTTCCACGAAATGTTATTGACTTTGACGTTTGTCCCGTCCAATTCCGAGAATATTTCTTTACCAACTTTTCTGAAACTAAAAACAGCAGAAAACATGCATCTGGCACTGTTGCAACTTGTTAATAGGTTAGTACCAAAAAACATGTAAAAACACCTCAAAGTATGGATAAGTAAAGCAAAGTAGATACAAAACAAGCATGGAGCATAAAAAATTATAGATACGTTTCCAACATATCACACCCCCAACTCTTGATGTGTTTCCGCTTCCTTCCTCTAGGTCTAGTGTCAATGACAACAGTGAGGCGACAAGGGATCATGTTATCGGTTCTTGGGTGTGGGTGGTAAGTTTGGTGGTGTGCTACGGGCAGTCCAGGGCAATGGGTTCTTGGGGTCGGGAGAAATCCCGTCGGCTCGTCCGGCACCGCCGCGATGACGTCTGCGGGTGCCATCTTTCCTTCATGAAGGGTGTTGGGGGTACCCTTCCCCACTTACCTCAGTGTGTTGGGAAAACCCTAGGACCTATCCGGGACAGTAGCGTCGTCATCGTCGCACTCTTTCTTCAAGGTGCTGCTTGGTACGTGGCGGTTTGAAGTACAAGGAGCATGGTGGGACAACTCCGGAGGGCGCATCGGTTACGAGTCATCCTTGTTTTGTCAATCTTCTAGTGTTGGCATTTTTTCTTTTTCTTAGGCTTGTTTGTGCTGTTTGGCTCAATTATATCGTGCGGTTTGCTATATTAATATAGTGGGTCGAAATATTATTTCGAGGTTGCGCCAACCGTCACTTTGCTGACTTGGTATGTGCTTGTTGCCCCCACTTGTCAGTTTCTCCCCGTTTCCAATTTAATTTAATATTATGTAAAAGCTCGCGTCTCCTCGCGTCCTGTCCTCTCCTTGCACCCCCACACCACCTTCGAATCGCCCCTAAAAACTCGCAATGCGGGAACGAGAAATCCCAAAATGGAGAGGAAAAATTCTCCTCCCACACCCACACGCCGGGGAGCAAACGAGGAGAGAAAACCTGGCGATCCAGGGGGATCGGGCGGCGAGGCAGAGGCGGCGGCGATGGGGTCGTACAAGTGCTGCATCTTCTTCACGCGCAGGTTCGCGGTGAGCGACGCGTCCACGCCAGAGGATGTGCGCTCGCTCTTCTCCCGCTTCTCCGGCGGCGCACCGTACATGGGCATCGATGAGCTCCGCCGCTACCTCGCCGCCACCGGGGAGGCCGACGGCCAGATCGACGCGGCGGAGCGGATCGTGGACCGGGTCCTCCAGGGCCGCAGCCGCACCCCGCGTTTCGGTAAGCCGGCCCTCACCGTCGACGACTTCCACAACTTCCTCTTCTCCGAGGATCTCAACCCGCCCATCCGCCAGTCAAAGGTAGCAATCTGCCCAAACGCCGCTTGACATATCGCTTTGTGTGTGTGTGTCAATTGTTGCGATTGGTAGTTGGGAGATGGATTCGTGCGCAGGTTACACAATGTGGTGAATTGGGGGCATATACCGCCTCGCTGATCATTGCAATTTTCTGCTTGGCAAACTGCTCCGTGATGAGCATGTCATTTGAATATTTCCAGGATTGGCGCTATCAGAGGATCATGTTATGGTATCTTGGTTTTTGTTGAACCGTGGTGCAAATGCCTCTGTCGTTCTGGAACGTTACTGCGTTGCCTTGCCTGACTCTTGGAATGTTGTGTCATAATGCATCATGCTCAGAAAGCTGATAGGTGTTACACTGAATTACTGAAACCACTTTAGTAGAGAGAATAACTTAATTTCTACAAAATCTGATAGCTAGCTTTATCTGAATATTCTGTTTAAGTCATTATTTTCTCTTAATTAACTTATCTGTTGCGGCTAGCATGGCAAAATTCATTTTTAATTTTGATGTAACTTAGAGTGTGCTATGTGGTTTGAGATGTCCGTTGACTGTAAATCTCGTGCCCCCAGGTCCATCATGATATGAATGCACCATTGTCCCACTATTTCATATACACCGGACACAACTCATATCTTACCGGGAATCAACTTAGCAGTGACTGTAGTGATGCTCCCATCATCAAGGCACTGCAAATAGGCGTCCGTGTAATTGAATTAGACATGTGGCCAAATTCTTCTAAAGATGACATCGACATTCTCCATGGAAGGTACACATGGCAAATCATTCCTTGAAGAGATTATTACAACATCAAATTGTTGCAATTAAATTGTACTACAAAGGTTACTACATATGCTATAACTTCATTCTATTTCCTTGACTCTTCGTAGGACACTTACTGCCCCAGTATCACTTATGAAATGCTTGACATCCATCAAAGAATATGCCTTTGTCGCATCTCCCTATCCTGTTATCATAACATTAGAAGACCACCTTACATCTGATCTTCAGGCTAAAGTAGCTAAGGTAATTTTATTTTGTTTATATGATTATTATCTTGGTGCAGATGATTTTCTCGTACCTAGATCTGAATTCTATTTAGATGGTCCTTGAAGTATTTGGAGATATCCTGTACTACCCTGAATCAAAACATCTTCAAGAATTTCCTTCACCGGAAGCGCTGAAGGGACGTGTCCTCCTCTCAACGAAGCCGCCAAAGGAGTATCTTGAAGCAAAGGGGGGCACTATGATAGATAGAGGCACTGAGACAAAGTTCAGCAAAGGAGAAAATGAAGAATCAGCATGGGGCATAGAAGTCCCCGATATTCAGGATGAGTTGCAAGATGCCAACAAGGTACTTGATATAAAGTTGTACAAAACATCTGTGCCTTTTTTACTACTCCTTCGGTCCTAAAAAAGATGTCATGGATTTGTCTAGATTCGTATGTATCTAGACGTGTTTTAGTGTATAGATACATACGAATGGAGACAAATCTGCGACATCCTTTTTAGGACGGAGGGCAACATCTGTATGTGGGGGCTTACTAAATGGTGCTCTAGGAGCATCAGGACGATCTATTATACCGCGAAGGAGATGTGGATGAAGATGATGAGCAGAAAGCCCGCAAGAATGCACCACTGGAGTATAAGCACCTTATTACTATCAAGGCAGGAAAGCCAAAGGGTTCTCTTGTTGACGCCTTAAAGAGTGACCCAGAGAAAGTTAGGCGCCTCAGTTTGAGCGAGCAAGAACTTGCAAAAGTAGCAGCACGTCATGGTCTCAACATAGTGAGGTTCGTTTAGTAAATTTATTGAATTGCTCAACGAACTTGGAGGGACACAATCATAGAATTGCATGTCTGTGCATCAAAATTGTTTCTATCCACTTCTCTCTTCTTACTGAAGTGCTCACCCTTTTTGCTACAAGCAGCTTTACACAAAGAAATCTATTGAGAGTATACCCAAAGGGGACTCGTTTCAACTCATCCAACTACAATCCATTTCTTGGCTGGGTGCATGGTGCTCAAATGGTGGCGTTCAATATGCAGGTGCGGTTGTGATTTTAGCAAGAGATTATTGTTTGATTGCATTTTTACTGTTAACTAATCTCCAGTTACTGGAAGTGAATTGCCTTGATCAGTTGCACTGTGGTGCATATTTTCCTGAAGGAAACAGTTCCCCTGCTACTCGTGTGCTTTCCCTACCTGCGTGGTCTTCAGCTGTCGATAATATAAGGCCAGTCATTTTACTTTTGCAGGGATATGGAAGAGCCCTTTGGTTAATGAATGGGTTCTACAAAGCCAATGGAGGTTGTGGCTATGTGAAGAAACCAGATTTCTTGATGCAAACTTGTCCTGATGGAAAGGTATTCGATCCGACAGCAGACCTACCTGTGAAGACAACATTGAAGGTACAGAACGCATCTCTAGCTTCCTATCCTTTTCCTATCTGAAATACAGAACTGGGTTTCACTTGGCTAGTGGTTCTCAGGTCAAGATTTACATGGGAGATGGTTGGCAGCAGGACTTTAAGCAGACGCATTTCGATTCATATTCGCCTCCAGATTTTTATGCAAAGGTATTGCCAGAACCACTGGAATTCGGCGAGCCAATATAGTACTTAAGTGAACAATAGCAATTTTCAACACCAAGCAAAAGTGCAAAACTGAAACGCACTGACATTGGTGTCTGAGACATTGCTGATTGCTTCTTAAAATCCCCTCGACGCGCAGGTGGGCATAGCCGGAGTTCCGTCGGACTCGGTGATGAAGAAGACGAGAGTCGTGGAGGATAACTGGGTCCCGGTGTGGGAAGAGCAGTTCAGCTTCCATCTGACGGTGCCGGAGATCGCGCTGCTCCGCGTGGAGGTGCACGAGTACGACGTGAACGAGGACGACTTCGGCGGGCAGACGGTGCTGCCGGTGTCGGAGCTGCGGCCAGGGATCCGCACCGTGGCGCTCTTCGACCACCAGGGGCTAAAGTTCAGGAGCGTCAAGCTCCTCATGAGCTTCGAGTTCGTCTAGCCAGCTCCTAGCTGGCCGGCAGGCTCGGTGCGCGTGTGCTGTGCCTGTACATGAACACATGTTATGAAATGATCGCTAGCTAGATTAGATCGATTTGTCGCAGATCTAAGAACTTTTGACGGCTAGAAGAATCGAAAAATTTCAGTCGCCTGGCTTTGAAGTTGGGTCTGGCCGCCGCCTGATCTGTTGGGTGTTATCGTGCGATCAGGAATGTTAGCGTCCCCCTCTGTCAACGGTGCTGATTGAGCCTAGAAAATCATGTGGATAAGACACCTGGAACGTATCCTTTCGCACGCAGGGGGTGCAAGCCAAGCGTGCGCCAGAGCCAAGCAGGTGGTAGCCATGGCAATGGGGGCTGCGGCGACTGCGGCCGCCTGCTTCTCCTCCGCCTCCACAGGCGTCTCTCGCTCTCGTGTCAGGGCGCAAGCGAAGTCGTGGGCCGGAGGGGCAAAGGAGCTGGTGCAGTCCGGTGCGGTGAAGGCCGTCCGGCCGAAGGACGCCGCGGAGGTCATGGGCGCCGAGGGGTTCCAGCTGCTGGACATCCGGCCGGCCTGGGAGCACGGCCGTGCCGCAGTTCGGGGGTCCGTCCACGTGCCGCTCTTCATATCCGACGACGACATGAGCCCAGTGACGCTGCTCAAGAAGTGGGTCCACCTGGGCTACATCGGGCTCTGGACTGGGCAGTCCTTCACCAAGATGAACGACCGCTTCCTCGACGACGTCGCCGCCGCCGTCTCCGGGAAGGACGCCAAGCTGCTCGTCGCATGCGGCGAAGGCCTCAGGCAAGTAGTCCAGTAAAACACCGTGGTTTGCAGCGGTGATAAAGGATAATTTGCTTGCATTGGCATCGCATGATACACGAAGTGTGGTTGTTTTCCTGAAAACGTTAAGATAAACCTTTTTGCTGCGCTGTTGATTAATTCCAGGTCGCTGATTGCGGTGAGGATGCTGCACGACGACGGGTACAAGAACGTGGGATGGCTCGCCGGGGGGTTCAGCAAGTCCGTTGACGGCGATTTTGCCGATGTGGAGGGGGAGAGCAAGCTCCGGTACGCCACCATCGGGGGAACATCCTACATCTTCCTCCAGATCTTGCTGCTGCTCGGTGTGGTACAGTGAAAATTTCATGGGTGGAATGGAAATATGGCATGGCGTTTGCTCTGCTCTTATTAGTTCTCCTGTCCCCTCGGCATTTTGGTTTGCTTTATTTGATTGGCCCAAGTATCGCACTATGATAGATCGACCAAAAGTTAGCACAGTGCATAAATCTACTCTAAATGGGTGGAACTACAGCCCTAGCATAACCACTTGTGTCAAATGCGGAAATGCCACAAACAAGTATTGCTAATCTCCTTTAAACCTTACAAAATACGTACTCCCTCTAATTGTTGCTGATTTGGTAAATCAGCGGCAATTATTATGGGTCGGAGGAAGTGTTATCTCAAATATGCAATAATACCACTATACTTAGAAGAGCATAAACATTGATACTTTGTTCTAGATTCGCCGTTTGCGCTGCCCTTCTTGCCACTATGTGAACGATGAATCAATCATGAAGTAGTTTCTTCTTTAGGCGCCGTTCCTCCCCCGTATCCTTTTATTGCAGGAAAGTGAAATTGAGAATTTTCCCTCAGAAATGGGCTCCAGAACCTCGTATTTCTAGCTCCATTTTTTCTCCTTTTATACGAGTGGAGCGGTAGACAGTTGGGCCATGGTTTAAAAAATGTTTGTGTGCTTCTAACTTGTATAGGCCTTTTCATGGTCATGGTGTTAGGAATAGCCAAATTAGTAGGTGGATTTGATGTAGTAATTAGGCTAATTGGGCCGTCAATCAAGCCGTTCTCCCTTCCTTTATCCCTTTCTAACCGTTGGGCTTTAGCCCCTATATCAATACGTAACTGATGCAAGTCCATGCATTGTTCCCTGCATATGTTAATATGGTATCAGAGTGGTCTCTTCCGTGATATCGAGGAGGAAAAGAAAAAATGCCAGAGAGGAAAAACACCCACTCGAGGGGAAAAAAAGAACCCCACCGATCTCTCCCATGGCGACCTCCTCCGCTGCCATGACCTATGGAATTGGTCTCTCCCCCACCGAGAAGCTCACCCGGGCCAACTATTTGTTGTGGATGGCTTAGGTCGTCCCTGCTCGTCCCTGCTCTGAGAGGGGCTCGGATGCTTGGGCTGCTCGACGGCTCTAAGGTGGCGCCACCAGAGTACCTCGTGCAGGACAAGGAGGGGAAGAAGTGGAGGTCCCAAATCCGGCCTGAGACAACTGGGTCGAGAGGGCCCATCAGGTGTTGAGTTTCCTACTCACCTCGCTGACAACTGGGTCGAGAAGCACACTAACATGCAATACTACCACTATACATAGAAGAGCATAAACATCTATACTTTGTTCTGGCTTCGCCCATTGCGGTGCCCTTCTTGCCACTATGCATAACATTGGCACGATGAACAATGAATCAATCAAGAAATAGTTTCTTCTTTAGGCGCCGTTCCTGCCCCATATACTTTCATTGCAGGAAAGTGAAATCGAGAATTTTCTCTCGGAAATGGACTTCGGAACCTAGTATTTAGCGTACGTCTGGGTACATCCCCCACCCCTTGTATACGAGTGAATCAGTCGACAGTTGGGCCATGGTTTCAAGAATAATTCAGCTTATTGGCATGTTACTGTGCTTCTAAGTTCTAACTTTGTATAGGCCTTTCTCAGCTTTCGTTGGGCTTTCCCCAAGAGAAAGGACCTAGGCCTTTCTTACAATGCCTATCTTGAATCCTGTTAGAAGCTTTGGTTTCTCACTCTAAAACCACACAAGATAGAAGCTTTGATTTATCAGAGATCTTAAGCATTGGTGTTCATTTTTGTTGTTTCATTACATTGTAACTTCTTTAATTTATCAGTAAAGGTAGATCGTTATTTAAAAAACATATGTAGTACTCCCATTTGCAGGGTACAATGATGAGTTTTTTTTTATCATGAACCATGCACATTTGTAGGTTAAGTCCTTTTTTTTACAACATTTGTGATGGAAATAGGAACATAATGGATTCAGGCCGGCCGTTGTTAATTCACCAGCGCTCTCCCTGCGTTCAGGCCAACAACATTCTGGAAGGCACATCGCACAGTACACGGGGCCAAAGTGCTTTGTTTGCATGGGTGGTGTTGCATGACAAGATCCTCACTGCCCGCAACGGCGCAACCTGGCCACACATACCCATCTACCCGCTTTGTAGGATCCATCTAGAGACCTTTTATCACCTTATTCTTGAGTGCAGCTTCGTGACGGCGGTTAGAGAGCAGGTTTTTGCTGGGAATGGATCGATGGGCGCCGCGCCCCCTCCCTTGGGGCAAAGCATCAATGAATTGGTGGGACCGTACAATAGAGGGCATAAGAGCAACTCTAACGATGACTGTAAACGGCCTGAACTGTATTTTCCTGGCGAGTTTACATGCCCATGGCAGTTTGGGCGCTCTAACGCGGCCTATAAAAGAGGCCCGGCCCGTACTCGATTTTATCGTGGCCCGAGAACCGCGAGGCTCAGTCGGTATATATCTGCCAGCCGGTCGATCGCGGTTCCAAACCGCTCTGCCACCGCTTAACTCCCCTGGGCGCCATAGCTTGCTCCGTCGAGCAATTACTCACGCCGCCGCCGTCACATCCGCTCGATGTCGTGCCGCAGCGGGTCCTGGTGGGTGGGTGGGGGCACTGGTCCGGAGGCGGGGGAGGCGAATCGGGCGGAGCGTATGGCGTTCATCCGGTCGTAGGAAGAGAAGAAGCGGGCGGCGTTGCGCTGGACAAACCGCGAGGAGTCGCCGCCGCCGAAGCTCCGCGCGTACGCGCCGCTGGGGTTCATCTCCGCGAGGGCTCGTGTGGCGCGTGCGGCCGGTGAGGGATCGTCGCGCGGCCCCGCGCCTCCATCCCCTCCTAGCTCTAACAGTGACATCGACGACGACGGGTCACGATGCTAGGAATTTTGGGCAAAGGGGGGGGAGACGAGTGTTCAACTCGTCAATGCCCATTGTTACGGTCTTGGGTATTGGAGAAGGTGGGGACGCTGAAGATCGTGGAATGGCTAACAGACAAGCAACACGAGACACGATGTTTACCCAGGTTTAGACCTCCGAAGGAAAAACTCTACTTCTGCTTGTCTGCTCTCAATTAATGGCAAAGCCGGAGGTTACAGGGATGCGCAGATTGGATCCGGCGATGTGTATGTTAGGGTTATGATATGTCCTCCTCGCCGTGTTCTTCTGGCCTTTATATAGATAGGCTAGGTCTCGGAAATAGACCAAGTCAAGTTTATGGTTTTTCTCTTTAAATTTCTATCTAAAAAAAACTCGTATTATCCAAGGAGTCAAATTCTTCCAGGGCTTGGGCCACCCGAAATTCTTATAGACTTCATAATTAGGGATACATCCTCTTTATAAGCTTCTGTTGGGTCAGACTGGATAGGCAACATTAGGTATCCGTAGGGCATAGGTCGTGAAGCTCCTCTTGGGCTTTCAACCTTTCATCCCAATGCATCGTAGGGATAGTTGCTGAATTGTGTTTGGAGGAAAGAAGAGCAGTTTGCTGATTCGTCAGAGACAGAGTTTGATGCACACGAATTAGACCTAGTGGATGGGTGGGGTGGGGGTGTGAAAGCTGAGGCACTATCCAATTGGTCAAGCACTGCGCCATAGGTACGCGCAACACGTAGCAAAACCAAATATATAAAAGCTCGAGATCACGACGATGTGAACCGGCCTCGCAGGTCGGATTGAGCACGCGCGATGATCAATTCGATCGAAATCAGACGGGTGGTGCCAGCCAAGCCAATACTCCAGCTATCTTCGCGCGCTCGAGAGATCATGGACCACATGACAGTTTTGGTCCATGCTGCGTTATTGCTGTCGATCGAAGCGATTTCTCACCACTCGATCGCGCAGGATAATTTCAAATGCAGGGGAGGAATGCTTCTTTTCTTGGCTCTGATGGCGACGACAGAATCGAAAAGAAAAAAACAAAACAGTGATACGGGAAAAGGAAATTAAAGCTGCTAGCTAGAATTGATAGGAGCTGACGAACCCTCAGACGTCCCTGTTGCCCACGTGCCTGATTTGGGCAAAATTAAGAGGACCACCCTGTACCTTAACATCAATCTTTGTCGGAATCTGATATGTGATCTATTGTAAACACGCACGGTATGGGCCACTCTTGTCATTGCTGTGTGGACGGCTAAGCACCGCTTCTTTTTCTTATGGAAGACAGTACGAATTCCTACCGTATACATACATTGTTTTTGGAGTAGATAAGTTATCCCTTCAAGATTGAAAGTGGATAGTATAAGAATTGAGGAAGTGATGGTTTTATTGAATAGTTATCCTAGCTAATTATTTTAAAAGTCCGAACTGGAAAAACGATAACAAACATATTCATATTCTCAACAGGTTTCTCTTTGAACGTTAAAATACTTGGAGTAATTGACTCTAAGCCTAGTGAAGAGAACAAAACTACCCGTGATTAACCGAGGTGTGTGGGTATGCGGCATGAGCTTGCCTGGTCTTGGATGGACGGTCAGTCATTCAAACAATAGCGAATCCTTAAGGCGTTGCACATTGTCATGGCTTGAAGGTTTGTAGTATGTGGTGCCGGCAACACAGGGTGACTCAGATTGGTGGTACTCCTTGAGTATTGGGTATTGAGTTCCGCGATAAAGTCTCCTTGGTCTCACCTTTATTGGTTATATCAGACAATGAGGGTGTTATTCATCTTTACCTTGTTGAAGGTATTGCATGAAGTTTGCTCAGACTTACTTTTCAAGGTGAAAACCTTGATCTGGTCCTTTCTGACTAAGATCTGGCAACGGCGATGCTTATGTGCCGTTCCCTTCCAGAAGGTGTTGCTGTTGGAGGACCTTTCTCGCAGCCCTCGTGTCGTTTCGGGTGGTGGATGATGTTGCTTTACCTAGAAACTTGGATCCCACTTTTTTCCTTTTCTTTTCTTTCTTGTTTTTTGTTGTGTGCATCCCCGATGTGTTGACCTGATATTGCGTTGGTGCAAGGGCCAGGTATACTTGATGTATTTTTTATATTAATATATTTCCCTTTAGCAATTTTTTAACCCAGGTGTTAAGGTTGCGTGGCAAGATCGGGAACTTGCCAATTAGAGTATAGTTTAATTGTACACTTGTATCGTTTTATGGGAAATTGTAAGATTTCAAATTATTAGAAGCATCCCAAAAATTCTGAAGTGATAATGAAAATATCAATCGATGGTGGACACCTAGGATCAATGTTAGTGTTCCCAACTGAAAAGAGAATTTGGCATTATGATATATCCTCCTTAATCAAGAAACTAACCTTGCGGAAAGTGTGAGCCTCCTTCTCACAAACTTCATGTATTTATCTCCTTCTAAATCATCCAACCGAGTTTTTGTCCGACAAAGCGAATGATTTATCATGGCCATCATGTCCGATTGTGCCAATGAACCATGAACACGATGCAGATGGAGATCACGGACTGCATCGTGTCCACAAGACACCATGTTAGGAGATTTTTAACGTTGAAGAAGTCACCTCAAGTGCCTTGGTGTTGACGGGTGTTGTCAACACCCGGATTTTTAATCTCAGATGCCTGTTATATCATACATGGCAATTTCAGGATTACCATTTTTGTGAGACATAACAAATTGGATATCATAGTACATCATCCATTACAAATCATACATAAGGTCTTACACAAATAAAGGATCTCATGATCCGGTCTTAATACAATCATAGCAGCGGAATAATGTAATAATAACATAGCATGGGCGAAGCTCCATCTTCATGGTCACATGCAATGCTGACGATGGGAGATGATCCTAGTTGTCGTAACCTTCCTGCTGTCCGTCCTCCTGATAGTCCTCTTCATAGTCTGGCCACGGGAATAGCCAGGGACAAAGCCATGAGTACTCTTTAAGTACTTGCAAACTAATACTAACAATTGAAGGGGTTTTTGAGTAGGAAATACTAAGCTCTAGGTTATTTTGCAAAAAGCCAGATTTACCTCTACTGAGTTCAGAAGCAAAGAAAGCTAGTTGCAAGTTTTATAACACCTAAGTGGAAACTTGAATTTCATAACACAACCCTGTTGTGGTCAAGTCAAATCACACATCATTTCATAAGTCATTTTGAAAACATCTGATGATGGAACAGTATGACCACTCCAACTGTCCATAACCGCGGACGCGACTATTCGAATAGTTTGACACTCTGCAGAGGTGGTACACTTTACCACAACATTCGATACATCCGTCAGGAACAATCCTGAATTCACCATACACAGTATGCGGATAATCAATCCTAACCTTTCAATTACACGCCCTAGTATAGGCACTTCTCCTGTGAGTTTGGCCTCCCAAACATGACCAACTGTCATCTTGGGAACTGCATAGGTGGACAATCTTCACAAGGTAGCCTCAGCTCAAACCTTGGCAGCAAGGGAACCCATACTAAGGTATATAAATTTTCAGTCAAGCCCTACCCAAATTTCGAGTATTATGGTTATACGGAAAAAATTGGAACGGTATCGCATCCAGACAACCATCAGTTTTATAAAGGGCTAAGGCTCATGCCTTAACATTTTCATCATCAAAATCATCTGGTGTTCAAGAACACATGTCAAAACATTTCAGTAGAATGACTCCTCATTCTAAGGTTTTCACAACCATTTTTACCAAGTATTTCCATCTAAAGTTATCAAATTTTATGCTTAGCACTAGTATCTACAAGTGGGGGTAAATACTAATGAGGGGTGGTAAACAAGTGTATCTTATCTAAGTCAATCTCATGCCTCAGGATGACATCAAGATTATATAACTTAGGCCAAGTTTTATGCTCTTTATGCTATCTTTAAATATCTTTCTAGACTCTACAAGTTACCAAGTAACCTTAACTAGAAAAGCTTTGATAAAGAAATAAAATAACTAAGCTTGCAAATAAAACTAGGATTGGGTATAAAGTGGTGTAAGCTTGCAAGTAAAACTTGCATGGTTTAGCTTGCTAAGATAGTAGTATAAGCTTGCTAAGTCAACTTGTATAGTGAGGCTTGCCTTGTGCAGAGCAGTGGTTGAAGTTCTCCTCGGCTTCTTCCTCGTAGTATTCTCCTTCCTCCTCGTATCCTTGGTCGATACTAGCGTCTATAAATCAATACGAGGTACACAATCATCAAACAATACTTAACTACTTTTATTTATCACACCAAGGTTTTCACTAGATAATCTAGGATTATAACAAGCATCACAAAGATTAAGGCAATAGTTTTATTTCCTTTAATTTAGAAAAGTAATTTCTACTCATTGAAAAACTACTTAAGATTTAATATTCTCATCCTCAAACATGGGATCATGTTGACACATGTCATCACCACATATTTCAGTACATGGGAATGCGATTGAAAGTGGTGTCACGATTTAATAAGGTTTAATCTTTTTATTTTAATTAATTAAAGTGACTAGAATGGCCTATGAGGCATTATTTTATTGCTTGTCCAATATTTATGCAAGTAAAACTAGATATTTTTATATATTTAGAAAGGTCTAGTTAAATGTGATTTTTGAGAGTTGGAATCAACTCAAAAGATTTTGTGGTTGAATTTTGAAAAATGTTTGAATGCAGAAAAGCTTCTGCCTTGTTATTTTTACTATAGGTGATCTATAATTCCAAATGAATTGAATCAAACGGGCTTGGATTAAGAATTCCAGTACCTTTCTAACAAAATTGGTTTCATGATTTTTGGTTCAGTGAATCGACCTGGGTTGATTTTTGAATCTAGGTACAGAACTAGGTTTGAAACTAAATTGGAAAATATAAATTCAAACTAACTGGGTTGCGCGGGATGTTAACTGGGCCGGCCCACGGTGTACAGCGCACGCGCGGGTGGGTTTAAGTGAATGACCCCACCGGTCAGCAAGACAGGGGGTGCGAAGCGGTACGGGGTGATCTAAACCGCACGATCAAACTCCAATCGAACGTCCACGACCTATCGTCTCCGTCGGGCAACGCCAGTGAGACGAAAACCTAGCGCGGCCAGTGGGGGTCTACGGGGATCACTGGGGCTCAGGCGAGGGTCGGTGATGGGGCCGAACGACGAAGTCGACAACGGCGAACCTCCTGGTACCGGCAGCTCCTCCTGGGGCGGCTCCAATCAACGACTCCTTTCATCCTCCTCCGTGGCAAACTCCGACCAAATTTTGGCGATGTGCTGCTCGCCTTGCTCCGGGGGTGAGGTGGGGTGCTTCTGAGAGGGGGGGGTGAGATGGTGTGCTGAGTTCCAACGGGGGTGGCCTCTATTTATAGTGCAGCGAGGGACCGAAGGGCACGGGCTGAGCTCGTCGTGGTCATCGTCACATCGATCTACTGGCATGGGCGACGGTAGGGGGCGATGTTGTGCTTCCTAGCGAAGCTCAATAGCATGGTCGCGAGACGTGGAGCGATGCGAGACGGTCAGAACATTGCGATGCTCTGGGTGGGTCCGACGGGCATTTTAATGGCGCACCGCGGCTACGGGTCGCGCGGCGGCGAACGGGGTTGTCTGGCGGTCTCCTGGGATAGTGGGGATCACGCTTGGATGCAGCGAGGGCGGCGCGCGGTCTGTGGTCATGTGTCGCGGGTGGCGCTCTGGCGCGCTCTCGGCACGCTCGCAGAGAGGCTGGGCACACTCGGATGTGTGGTCCAGGGGCTGGCTGCACTTTGGCATCGGACAGGGGGTGGTGGTGGACGGTGGTGAGTGTCCCAGACAAGGTTGGCGAGGCTAGAGCTTCTCCTAACTTGCTGTCGACTGAGGAGTGGCAAGTTGAGCTCGGCATGGTCACCATTGATGAGTATGGCAAGCTCACAGTGGTGCTAGAGCTTGTTAATTGGGCTAGATGATCTACTAATAGCTTGTGGTGAACCAGAGAGGGAACAAGTTATGCCAACATCACTGCTCACTATAGTGTTTGATGTTTGTTTGTTTTGTGTTTGCAAGGTGTTTGATGCAATGGCCAAAAGAGATTCAAATTTGAATTTTTGGTTCAAACTTGGTGGGTGTATTAGTTACATACTCAGTAGTCTCTGGTTAGTTGGAAAGGTCAAGGGGTACTGGTTTGGTTGGTTTTTGAAAATGGGTGATCTTCCCATATGTTAAAGATTCAATTTTGAAATGTCATTTGAATAGGGTTGCCAAATGTTTCTGTAAGTTTAAAAGGTGGGATTTGGTTCACTTTTACTTGGTCTAGCAAGGGGTGAAAATAAATGGAAATGTTTCTGTTTGAAATCCTAGACTAGAAACACTCAAAGTGGTCTAGTGAGCAAGATTGGCAAAAATGACCATTTTCTTATTTGGTTTTTTTTTTCTCTTGATTTGTTTCTGCTTGGAAATGTTTTAGATGATGTTGTTTTCATCTTTGAATCATTCCTTGCTATTCACATCATTCACACAAGTCCATTCATGCATTCATACAATCATCACAAACACACATGCATTCATATGATTTAATTAACAAAAGTTTTTGTTAACCCTAATTTTGGTGATTGGAATTTGATAATCATTGTTCAATATTTTTGGGATGTTACAAACCTTCCCTCCATAAACAAAATCTCGTCCCGATATTTGAGAAAGAAGAAAGAAAAAACTAGGATTTAAAAAGATCGGGAAACTCCGTCTTGATGTGATCTTCTCGCTCCCATGTAGCTTCTTCTTCAGTGTGGTTACTCCACTAAATCTTGAGAAACTTGATGCTTCGGGTCCTGGTGGTCCTGAAAGATTCCTCCAAAATACGGATGGGCACTTCGGGATACGTCAGGTCATCGTTGATCTCTATGGTCCGGTGATCAATGTTTTTGAAAACTCCAGTCTTCTCCGGGACTTCAAGGCATTTGTGAAGCAACGATATATGGAACACATTATGCACTGCTGACATCTCCTTTGGTAGTTCTAGTTGATACGATACCTCTCCTTAACTATTCAGGATCTTGAAAGGCCCGATATATCTGGGGGCTAACTTTCATTTGAGTTGGAAACGTTGCATTCCCTTCAAAGGCTACACTTTGAGATACACAAAATCTCCTATATTGAAAGCGAGGTCTCGATGTGTCTTGTCGACATAACTCTTCTGTTTAGACTGGGCGGTCTTGAGGTGTTCACAAATCTTGTGAACTTTCTCTTATGCTTCTCGTAGGATGTCGGGTCCAAAAATCCAACTCTCTCCTACTTCCGACCAATTCAGGGGTACGACACTTCCTTCCATACATGAATTCAAATGGGCCATTTGCAAACTATCTTGATAACTATTTTTGTACGAAAATTCTGTGAATGGTAGACAGTCTTTCCATTTAGATCCATACTCTAGCACACATGCTCTCAACATATCTTCGAGTATTTGATTTACTCACTCCGTGTGTCCATCGGTCTGAGGGTGATAAGCTATACTGAAATCCAATCTCGTTCCCAATCCTTCTTGGACTTTCTTCCAAAATTTCGAGGTAAACTGAGTGCCTCGATCCGACACGATGTTCTTGGGGACTCCGTGCAAACTAACGATTCTAGAGATGTGCAACTCTGCTAGCTTCGAGCTCTGGTAAGTGGTCTTGACTAGTAAGAAATGAGCGACTTTGGACAGTCTATCAACTATGACCCAAATAGAGTCATTTCCCCTACTAGAAGTAGGCAATCCGGTGATAAAGTCCATTCCAACTGAATCCCATTTCTATTCCAGAATTTGCAGTGGTTGCAACAGTCCTGCGGGTCTCTGATTGTTGGAGATATGCCCTAGAGGCAATAATAAATGTAGTTATTATTATATCTTTGTGTTTATGATAAATGTTTACATTCATGCTATAACAGTATTAACAAGGAAACATTAATACTTGTGTGATTTGTAAACTAAATTAGAGTCCCTAGTAAAGCCTCTTTATAATACTAGCTTGTTGGTTAATAAATGATTGTGGTTTCCCTATCATGAACATTGTGATGTTATTAACAACAAGATCATATCGTTAGGAGAATGATATGATGGACATACTCCTATAGATAAGCGTAGCATAAAGATCAAGTCATTTTAATAGTTCAATTGCTATATGCTTTCTGATACATAGTAACCTAATTCCTTCGACCATGAGATCATGCATATCACCATCACCGGAAGGATGCTTTGATGACATCAAACACCACACCGTAACTGGGTGGTTATAAAGGTGGCATTGAGTGTTCGGAAAGTATTGGTTGAAACACATGGATCAAGAGTGAGATTTGTCCATCCATATGACGGATAGATATACTCTGGGCCCTCTCGGTGGAATGTCATCCAATTGGCTTGCAAGCATGTGACTAGCTCACAAGGGATCACATATCACGGGAACAAGAAAAGAGTACTTATCAGTAACGAGGTTGAACTAGGTATGCAGAGATACCGACGATCAAAACCTCGGATAAGTAAACTATCGTGAGACAAAGGGAAATTGGTATCGTATGTAAGTGGTTCATTCGATCGCAAATTAATCGTAGAAATATGTGGGAGCCATATGAATTTCCAGATTCCTCTATTGGTTATTGTTCGGAGAAGTGTCTCGATCATGTCCGCATAATTCACGAACCGTAGGGAGACACACTTAAGGATTCGATGTTGTTGAGTAGTTATGGAATGATGAGTAAGAGACCGAATGTTGTTCGGAGTCTCGGATGGGATCCGGGATATCACGAGGAGATCCGGAATGGTCCGAAGAATAAGATTCATATAAGGAAAGTCCTATTTCAGGGTTGGAGAATGGTTCCGGTGTTTTCATCGGGAATGTTCTAGAAGGTTCCGGAAGGTCCGACACTCCGGAGGGGAAGGGTACATGAATGTGTCATAACAAGTTGGAATGATTGCATCATGTACTAGGTGTCATCGCTGAGCAAAATAAAGGGATAAATCAAATCCTAGTTTGAAAAGTCAAACGCCAATTTGAAAAGTCAAACGGCAAGTTTGCTTGGTGGAGGGAGAGTAGGAAACCTACTTGGGGAGGAAGTCCCTCTCCCTCCACCGTCGGCCTTGGAAGACGAGTTGGGGAGGGACTCCCCTCTCCTTGGCCGCACCCTCCCAACTATATAAGGAGGGGCAGGGCTGCCCCTCCAAGACTACACCTTGCCCTCTCCAAACCCTAGCCCCAAGCCGCCGGTGCCACCACCTCCTGCTGCCGCCGCCTAGGACACCACCAACTCGCCGAGTTGGGGTGAAACCCGAACCCTAGCCGCCGGCTAGACTCCTCCCTTGGTGCATCTAAACCCTAGATCGCCAAGGCCTCTCTCATAGTCCACCATACTCGCTCCGGCTTAAGGAGAAGCCCTGCGAGATCTCCCCTCTACTTCCGGTACCACGCCGTCGTCTTTGCCGAATCGCGAGGAGAGTGCTTCAACCTCCGCCGCTGGAACAAGGAGAGGAAGGTCTTCATCGAGTACCAACGGTGACCGATCAAGGGAGCGCCGAACGCAGCTACCTTGAAGGATCGTCTACACGATCTTGAGATCGGCAAGAGTACAACTACATCACCCACGAGAATCCGCTCTCGTTAAACACTTTGGAATCTTCGAGGGTGAGTTATTCCATCGACTCGTTGCTACAATCTAGTAGATAGATCTTGGCTTGTCTGTTTGTATGCGGTAGAAATTTTTTCTTTTCCATGCTACGAACCCCAACAGTGGTATCAGAGCCGTGTCTATATGTAGATCTGTTGCACGAGTAGAACACAATGGTCATTGTGGGCGGTGGTGCTTTTATTATCAATTGCTTCTTGTGTACTTTGCATCTTGCGGTATGATGGGATGAAGCGGCCCGGGCTAACCTTACATGACATCGTTCATGAGACTTGCTCCACGCTCAACATGCAACTTGTATTGCATAAGTGGCTTTGCGGGTGTCTGTCTCTCCCATTATAGTATAGATCCAATTTACAACAGGCACTTGATAGTTCAAACATCAACGTTGTGGTTCTTGTTCGTAAGTTATATCGACACTTATTGAAAGCCCCAAACCACGTAAAATATGCAAAGAAATTAGAGGCGTCTAACTTTGTTTTGCAGGGGTGTGCTGTGATGTGATATGGCCATGATTGTGATTATATTTGATGTATGCAATGTTCCTTATTGTAAGTTGGCAACCGGCAGGAGCCGTATGGTTGTCTTTAATTTATGTTAAGACCCGCGTGTCTATTCAAAGTAGTTGTAATAGTTGAAGCCGGTGGACGACAACCATGGAGCAGCGTCATTGACCTTGATGCAATGCCAGTGATGATGGAGATCATGTTCCTGCTTGAATATGGAGATCAGAAGCACAAAGAAGAAAGGCCATATCATATCACATATTATGAATTGCATGTGATGTTAATCCTTTATGCATCTTGTATTGCTTAGTTAACGACGGTAGCATTATAAGATGATCCCTCAAGCACATAAATTTCAAGTTCTAAAGTGTTCATCCTTAGTAAGCACCGTTGCTAAAGCTTGTTGTTTCGAAGCACCACGTGATGATCGGGTGTGTTAGATTCTGCAAGTGTATACAACGTGAGCAAGCCAGATTTGCTCATGCGGAAGCTAAGGTTTGATCTTGACGAGCCTAGCATGTCTGGACATGGTCTCGAACGTATCACCGAAAGGTAAAGCATGAATCATATAGTAGATATGATGAACATGTCGATTGTTCGCCATTGAAGCTATGTCAACTCTCGTGATGATCGCTTTTGATGTGGTGGATTTGGTTCGTGTGATCACTAAAACAATGTGAGGGATATTGTTTTGAGTGGGAGTTCACCTAGATTAATTTAACTATTAATTAGAACTCAATTTGTCATAAACTTAGTCTAAACTATTGCAAATATGTTGTAGATCAATGGTGGCCCCTACCATCAATTTTAATGCGTTCCTAGAGAAAGAAAAGTTGAAAAACAATGGAAGCAACTTCGCGGATTGGTTCCGCAATTTGAGGATTTTCCTCAATGCTGGTAATTTGACCTATGTGCTGGATGCACCGCTAGGTGACCCGCCTGCAGCTACTGCTACCGATGAAGTAAAGAATGTTTACCTCGCTCGGAAGAATCAAGACTCACGATTCAAGTGTGCTATCTTGTATGGTTTGGAATCGGAGCTTCAGAAAAGGTTTGAGAATTCAGACCCACATGATATTGTTCGTGAACTCAAAATGATTTTTGAGACTCACGCGACAGTTGAGAGCTATGAGGCTTCTGAAAAGTTCTTTAACTGCAAGATGGAAGAGGGCAGCTCCGTCAGTGAGCATGTGCTTAAGATGTCTGGGCACGCAAACAAAGTCCAAAGCTTGGGTATAGTGATTCCTAATTCTTTGGGGATTTACTGTGTCCTCCAATCACTACCACCAAGTTACAAGAACTTTGTGATGAACTACAATATGCAAAGCATGAACAAGCAGTTGCCAGAACTCTTCTCCATGTTAAAATCTGCAGAAGTGGAGATTAAGAAAGAGCACCAAGTGTTGATGGTCAATAAGACCACCAAATTCAAGAAAGGCAAGTCTAAGCAAAAGGGGCACTTCAAGAAGGGTCGTAAGAAAGTTACCGCACCGACGAAGAAGACCAAGGCTGGACCTAAGCCTGATACTGAGTGCTTTTACTGCAAAGGAGAAGGTCACTGGAAGCGGAATTGCCCAAAGTACTTGGCGGATTTGAAGAACGGCAACATCAAGAAGAAAGGTATATCCGATATACATGTTATTGATGTGTATCTCACTAGTACTCATAGTAGTGCCTGGGTATTTGATACTGGTTCGGTTGCTCATATTTGTAACTCGAAACATGTGCTGCAGAATAAACGGAAGCTAGCGAAGAACGAGGTGACGATGCGTGTAGGAAATGGATCAAAGGTTGATGTGATCGCGGTCGGCACGCTACCTCTTCATCTACCATTGGGATTAGTTTTATACTTAAATAATTGTTATTTGGTGCCTGCGTTAAGCATGAACATTATATCGGGATCTTGTTTATTGCGACACGGTTACTTGTTTAAGTCTGAGAATAATGGTTGTTCGATTTATATGAGTATTATGTTTTATGCACATGCACCTTTGATAGATGGTCTATTCTTATTGAATCTCGATAGTGGAAATACACATATTAATAACATTGAAGCTAAACGTTTGAAATCGGGCGATAACTCGACCTATATGTGGCACTGTCGTCTTGGTCACATTGGAGTGAAGCGTATGAAGAAACTCCATTCCGATGGACTTCTTGAATCACTTGATTTCGAATCACTTGAAAGATGCGAAGCATGTATGATGAGAAAAATGACTAAGACTCTATTTTCTGGTATGATGGAGCGAGCTATGGACTTATTGGAAATCATACATACCGATGTGTGTGGTCCAATGAGTGTAGCATCGCGCGGTGGTTATCGTTATGTTCTTACCTTCACGGATGACTTGAGTAGATATGGGTATATCTATTTCATGAAACATAAGTCCGAAACTTTCGAGAAGTTTAAGGAATTTCAAAGTGAGGTGGAGAATCAACGTAACAAGAAGATTAAATTTCTACGTTCTGATCGTGGAGGTGAATATCTAAGTTACGAGTTTGGCGAGCATTTAAAGAAATGCGGAATACTTTCACAATTGACACCGCCGGGAACACCATAGCGTAATGGTGTGTCCGAACGTCGTAATCGAACTCTCTTAGATATGGTTCATTCTATGATGTCACTTATAGATTTACCGCTATCATTTTGGGGTTATGCATTAGAGACAGCCGCATTCACTTTAAATAGGGCACCATCTAAATCGTTTGAAACGACACCGTATGAATTATGGTTTGGGAAGAAACCTAAATTGTCGTTCCTTAAAGTTTGGGGTTGCGAAGCCTATGTAAAGAAGTTACAGCCGGACAAGCTTGAACCCAAAGCGGAAAAATGCGTCTTCATAGGATACCCAAAGGAAACTATTGGGTATACCTTCTATCATAGATCCGAAGGCAAAATCTTCGTTGCCAAGAATGGATCCTTTCTAGAGAAGGAATTTCTCTCGAAAGAAGTGACTGGAAGGAAAGTAGAACTCGACGAGGTTGTCGAACCTTCTCTCAAACTTGTGAGTAGCGCAGCACCGGAAGAAGTTCCTGTTGTGCCTGCACCAATAAGAGAGGAAGCTAATGATGATGATCATGAAACTTCGGTTGTAGTTGCTACAGAGCCTCGCAGGTCAACGAGAACTTGTACCACTCCTGATTGGTATGATCCCGTTATGAGTGTCATGTTGGTGGACAACACCGATGACCCTGCGACATATGAGGAAGCGATGATGAGCCCAGATTCCAATAAATGGCAAGAAGCCATGAAATCCGAGATTGGATCCATGTACGAAAACCAAGTATGGACTTTGGTGGACTTACCGGACGGCCGGAAGGCTGTCGAGAACAAATGGATTTTCAAGAAGAAAACAGATGCTGATGGTAATGTTACTGTCTATAAAGCTCGACTTGTCGCAAAAGGGTTTCGACAAATTCAAGGAGTTGACTATGATGAGACTTTCTCACCAGTAGTGAAGCTAAAGTCTGTGAAGATTTTGTTAGCAATCGCTGCATATTATGATTATGAGATATGGCAGATGGATGTCAAAACAGCATTCCTCAATGGAGACATTGATGAAGAGTTGTATATGATGCAACCCAAAGGTTTTGTCAATCCTAAAGATGCTAACAAGGTATGCAAACTTCAACGGTCCATATATGGATTGAAGCAAGCATCCCGAAGTTGGAATCAACGTTTTGATAAGGTGATCAAAAGTTTTGGTTTTATACAAACTTATGGAGAAGCTTGTAGTTACAAGAAAGTGAGTGGGAGCTCTGTAGCATTCTTAATACTATATGTAGATGACATATTGTTGATTGGGAATGATGTAGACCTTCTTAATAGTGTCAAGGAATATTTGAATAATAGTTTTTCAATGAAAGATCTTGGCAAAGCAGCTTACGTATTAGGCATAAAGATTTATAGAGATAGATCAAGATGCCTAATATCATTGTCTCAAAGTACATATTTGGACAAATTTCTAAAGAGGTTTGGAATGGAAGATAGCAAGAAAGGGTTCTTGCCCATGTTGCCCAATACGACCTTGAGTAAAACTCAAAGTCCAAAGAACGCGTAAGATAGAGAAAGGATGAGTAAGACTCCCTATGCCTCAGCCATATGATCTCTAGTGTATGCCATGCTATGTACGAGACCCGACATTGCATATGCTGTTAGTTTGACTAGCAGATATCAAAGTGATCCAGGAGTGGATCATTGGACAGCGGTCAAAAACATCCTTAAGTACTTGAGAAGAACTAAGGATATGGTTCTTTCTTATGGAGGTGATGAACAGCTCGTTGTTAATGGTTACACCGATGCTAGTTGGAACACCGATCCGGATGATTCTAAATCTCAATCTGGATACGTATTTACTTTGAATGGTGCAGCAGTTAGCTGGAGGAGTGCAAAACAAAGCGTTGTGGCGAGATCTTCAACTGAATCGGAATACATAGCTGCTTCGGAGGCTTCACAAGAAGCGATATGGATGAAGGAGTTCATTACAGAGCTCGATGTGGTTCCAAGTGCGCTGGACCCAATGTCTATCTACTGTGATAACATGGGCGCCATAGCCAATGTGCAAGAACCAAGGTCACACAAGAAGCTGAAGCACATCAAGCTACGTTTTCACGCTATTAGAGAACATGTCCAAGATGGTGACATAAAGATTTGCAAAGTACACACAGATCTGAATGTGGCGGATCCGTTGACTAAACCTCTCCCGAGGGCAAAACATGACCAACACCAAACTACCATGGGTGTTCCGTATATTACCATGTAATCTAGATTAGTTGACTCTAGTGCAAGTGGGAGACTGTTGGAGATATGCCCTAGAGGCAATAATAAATGTAGTTATTATTATATCTTTGTGTTTATGATAAATGTTTACATTCATGCTATAACATTATTAACAAGGAAACATTAATACTTGTGTGATTTGTAAACTAAATTAGAGTCCCTAGTAAAGCCTCTTTATAATACTAGCTTGTTGGTTAAAAAATGATTGTGATTTCCCTATCATGAACATTGGGATGTTATTAACAACAAGATCATATCGTTAGGAGAATGATATGATGGACATACTCCTATAGATAAGCGTAGCATACAAATCAAGTCATTTTAATAGTTCAATTGCTATATGCTTTCTGATACATAGTAACCTAATTCCTTCGACCATGAGATCATGCATATCACCATCACCGGAAGGATGCTTTGATGACATCAAACACCACACCGTAACTGGGTGGTTATAAAGGTGGCATTGAGTGTTCGGAAAGTATTGGTTGAAACACATGGATCAAGAGTGGGATTTGACCATCCATATGACGGATAGATATACTCTAGGCCCTCTCGGTGGAATGTCATCCAATTGGCTTGCAAGCATGTGACTAGCTCACAAGGGATCCATATCACGGGAACGAGAAAAGAGTACTTATCAGTAACGAGGTTGAACTAGGTATGCAGAGATACCGACGATCAAAACCTCGGATAAGTAAACTATTGTGAGACAAAGGGAAATTGGTATCATATGTAAGTGGTTCATTCGATCGCAAAGTAATCGTAGAAATATGTGGGAGCCATATGAATTTCCAGATTCCTCTATTGGTTATTGTTCGGAGAAGTGTCTCGATCATGTCCGCATAATTCACGAACCGTAGGGAGACACATTTAAGGATTCGATGTTGTTGAGTAGTTATGGAATGATGAGTAAGATACCGAATGTTGTTCGGAGTCTCGGATGGGATCCGGGATATCACGAGGAGATCCGGAATGGTCCGGAGAATAAGATTCATATAAGGAAAGTCCTGTTTCGGGGTTGGAGAATGGTTCCGGTGTTTTCATCTGGAATGTTCTAGAAGGTTCCGGAAGGTCCGACACTCCGGAGGGGAAGGGTACATGAATGTGTCATAACAAGTTGGAATTATTGCATCATGTACTAGGTGTCATCACTGAGCAAAATAAAGGGATAAATCAAATCCTAGTTTGAAAAGTCAAACGCCAATTTGAAAAGTCAAACGACAAGTTTTCTTGGTGGAGGGAGAGTAGGAAACCTACTTGGGGAGGAAGTCCCTCTCCCTCCACCGCCGGCCTTGGAAGCCGAGTTGGGGAGGTACTCCCCTCCCCTTGGCCGCGCACTCCCACCTATATAAGGAGGCGGTGCCCTCCAAGACTACACCTTGCCCTCTCAAACCCTAGCCCAAGCCACGGCGCCACCTCTGCTGCCGCCTAGGGCACCACCAACTCGCCGAGTTGGGGTGAAACCCTAACCCTAGCCGCCGGCTAGACTCCTCCCTTGGTGCATCTAAACCCTAGATTGCCAAGGCCTCTCTCATAGTCCACCATACTCGCTCCGGCTTAAGGCGAAGCCCTGCGAGATCTCCCCTCTACTTCCGGTACCACGCCGTCGTGTTGCCGGAATCGCGAGGAGAGTGCTACAACCTCCGCTGCCTGCTGGAACAAGGGAGAGGAAGGTCTTCATCGAGTACCGAACGTGTGACAGATGAGGGCGCTGCCGAATGCAGCCGGAAGGATCGTCTACACGATCTTGAGATCGGCAAGAGTACGACTACATCACCCACGAGAATCCGCTCTCGTTAAACACTTTGGAATCTTCGAGGGTGAGTTATTCCATCGACTCGTTGCTACAATCTAGTAGATAGATCTTGGCTTGTCTGTTTGTATGCGGTAGAATTTTTTTCCATGCTACGAACCCCAACACTGATGTCCCGCCTTGAATCTCTGACAAATGCCACACTTGGCTATATAGCTTCCGATTTCTCTCTTCATCTTATGCCACCCAAATTGCTCCTTTAATTCCTAATACATCTTTGTCCCTCCGGGGTGGATAGAACAAAGAGTATCATGGGCCTCTTTCAAAATAGTTTCCTTCAATTCTGAATCTGCTGGTACACAGAGACGTCCTTTGTACCACAGAACTCCTTCTTCATCTTCGGTGAATCCAGGTACTTTCCTTGTACCGATACGACGTTTGATTCCATCGATACTAGCATTTCCTTTCTGCGCCTCCTGATTAAAGTGGGTTGAAGTTCTATGCTAGCCAAAAATCCTTCACTTACTAACTCCATTCTAAAATCTTCCATCTCCTTGTGCAAACTTGGCTGATCCTTCAGAATCATGGAGTTCAAGCGACACGGCAATCTGCTAAGGGCATCTGCTACCACATTGGCTTTACCGGGGTGATAGTGAATGTACAGATCATAGTCCTTGATTAGATCTATCCATCTTCTCTGCCTCATATTCAGCTCCTTCTGAGTGAATATATACTTCAGGCTCTTGTGATCCAAATAAACATCACAAAGATTTCCCATAAGATAATTCCTCCATGTCTTCAGGGCTAGAACTACGGCTGCTAGTTCAAGGTCATGGGTTGGATAATTCTGTTCATGCTGCTTCAGTTGTCGGGACAGATAAGATATTACTTTGCCTTCTTGCATCAACACACATCCGAGAACGATCTTGGATGCGTCACAATACACATCAAAGGGCTTCGTAATATCTAGCATGATCAAGATTGGGGCTGATATCAATCTCCTCTTGAGTTCTTGAAAACTCGCTTCACATTTGTCCGTCCATTCAAACTTCAGTTGGGTCATGGGTCTTGTGATACTTGAAAATCCTTCTACAAACTTGCGGTAGTATCCCGCTAATCCGAGAAATGCACGAACTTGGGTTTGAGTGGTTGGGGCTTGCCAATCTTCCACATCCTTCATCTTTGGAGGGTCAACGGCAATTCCTCCGGCTGATACAATATGTCTGAGGAATCCTACCTCCTATAACCAGAATTCACATTTGCTAAACTTGGCATACAGCTGATGCTCCCTAAGGGTTCCAAGGATGGTCCTTAGGTGCAGCTCATGTTCTTCTTCCGATTTGGAATAGATCAGAATGTCATCGATGAAAACAACGCCAAACTTATCCAGGAAGTCCATATAAATCTTATTCATGAGTTTCATGAAATAAGCGGGGGCATTGGTTAATCCAAAAGACATGACAGTATACTCGTATAATCCATATCTGGTGGTAAAGGCAGTCTTTGGAATATCCTCTGCACGAATCTTGAGTTGATGATAACCAGTTCTAAGATCATTCTTAGAAAACACTTTGGCACCAGTCAACTGGTCAAACAGGTCTTCTATCTTTGGCAGTGGGTACTTGTTCTTGATGGTGACATCATTTAACTTCCGATAATCCGTACACAAATGGTTACCTCCATCTTTCTTGTCCACAAATAAGATAGGTGGTCTCCATGGCGACGCACTTGGTTGGATCAATCCTATCTCCAGCATATCATCCAGTTGCTTCTTCAGCTCCACTAATTCAGACGGGTTCATAGAATATGGTCTCTAGGCTATGGGTCCGGTTCCAGGGATTAGTTCAATGATAAACTCGATATCCCGATCTGGGGGCATACCGGGCAAAACATCTGGAAATACATCGGGGTATTCACAAACTATTCTGACTTGGTCAATGGTTGGTTGGGCTATACTGTTGTTGCATTTGAATTGACGGGGCAAGGTTTTAGATACATGCTCGACTGATATTCTGGCTGTACTGGTCATGCTTACGGCTTTCTTGGCATAGTCGATTAATCCTTTATGTTTGGACATCCAATCCATTCCTAGTACTACCTCCAAACCTTTAGTTCCGAGTACTATTAGATTAGCATAAAAATCTATGCCATGGATCACGGCCTTGCAAATTTGTCTAGCTTTGGTGGTTGAACCAGGTATTTGAACTATCATAAGATGCTTAATTTTGGTGGGTTGAATCTTACTAGTGCATGCAAATTCTTCAGTAACAAATGAGTGCGATGCTCCAGAATCAAACAACACTCTTGGAAGTACTGAGTTAACAGAAAACATACCCAGCACGACATCTGGCGCTTCTTATGCTTCTTCAGCATGCATGTAATGCCCGAAAAATATTAAAAAAATTAGAAATTGATTGTTATTTTATTTTGTGCATCATCATGATGTCATCATACATATTTTATCAGTAAAATTATTTTATCAAACCATATTTTGTTTTAATAAATATTCATGTGGTTTTATTAAACCCGTCTCTCGTTCTTATTTTAAATTAAAACAAAAAATATTTTCCGCAGCAAAAGATTTTCTTGTTTTATAAATAGAATTAGACTAAAATCCCGTCTAAAATTTTGGTCCAAAACTAATCTCTTATAGTCTATTTTAGACTAGATAAATATCTCAATCCCCTTTTCTTTGCCCAAACCCTAGACCTAACCTAAACCTAACTCTAACCCTATTCCTACCTTACCGCCGCCTACACCCAGCCTCGCACACACACAACGCACGCACTCACGCGACCCCAACCACAGACACCACCACGCACGCCACACGCTGTCACGTTGCAACTCACACACGCAGACCCACCACAAGCCCACACATGCGGGCATTCCCCAACACAACCCACACCCAGAACGCACGATCCAGTATCCCTCGATCAAGCCCTCGTCCGCATCTCCTCCGACTCCGACTCACGCCACTCTCGACCTCTCCCTCCCTCCGTGCTGCCTTCGCAGAGGCCGCGCCCGCCGCCACGCCCGTGTCGCTGCTGCGCCTGCCTGCCAGCGTCTCCGGCCACTCCCCTTTCCAGGCGTCGTCCGCATCCCCTCGTTGCCGCCACCTCTCCTCCGAGCAGAGTTGCTTCGCTGCCGCCAGCCCGTCGCCGCAGCTCTCGCCTTCCCGCGCGCAGCCGCCCGAGCTCCCGCTCGGCCGCGTCGTCACAGGCTCCCAGAACTCAGCGTCCGCGGCCCCCGTTCTCCCCGCCACCGAGCACCTCGCCTCTGCTCCGCGGCTCCCGCCTATAGCCCCTGCTCGAGCCCACTCGGCCTCCTCCATGGACGCCATGACGCTGCCCATGGTCCTCGTCTGCAAGCCCAGCCGTGCTATCTCCGTTCCTCGATGGAGCCCACAGAGCTCCTCTATCCTCCAGCGCCGCGCGCGTGTCTCTGCGTCACCGCCTCTCCCTGTGCGTCCTCAAGCCGCCATCGGCCGCGTGCGCTCGGCTCCCTTGCGAGCTCCCTGCAGCGCATCTGTGTGGCCAACGTCCAAGGCAGCCTCGGGCCACACCTTGGTGTTCCGCGCGTGGAGGCCGGATGAACATCATGCATAGTGGAGTTTGCAAGTTGTTTGTTTTCCACGGCCATCATGTGTCACCACCTGCGTATGAGGGTCTGGTCCTTTGAAGCATCTTCCATGGCAAACCCTATCGCGATGTCGTCACGATCTTCCGATGACCACCGGATTTGATTCAAGTTCTCCGTCGACGACAAGATCGCCCACACGGAACCGAAGACCTTTCCAAAGACCGATCCCGGCGAGACCAAACGAACCCCTCCAAAACCCCAATGTGTGACCCCTATCCGAGCCCCTATTTCATTAATTGCTATATTAAACATGTTGCATATTAATTTATCCATGCTCGCATACATATTTATTTGTTTGGATATATTGTCGATTCATCTCATAATTAAATATGGAGCACATATACGGGCAAATCTAGTCTAATATTGGCCCCATTTAAATTTATGTAGCGAACCGATGTCATGCTTTGCATTGTTAATCCAACATTTAATATGCGGGGTAGTTAAATAAGTTGAACCTAATAATAAATGCTGGGATCCGATTCCGCTTAATATTGCTAAGTGGGACCGCATATTGCCATGCCATGCATCATATCATAAACATGCCGGATCTTCCGCCGTATTATTAAATATCGCATCGGGTGTTTCTTTCTACTACTTTGCTTCTTCCCGGATATGACGATGAGTCGATGTGAGATACGACAAGCCTCCGGCTATCCGACTTTGTTCCTCAGGCGAGCATTCTCCCTCTTCTACCTATTTTGCATTTATAGTCTTTACTTCCTTCCTTTGATCTATTGCGATCCTTATTGTCGATGCTATAGTACCGTTTCTTTATTTAACTGCTCCACTATATTGCCTTGGTTATCCTATTGCCTTGTTTGATTAGCTAGCTTTGCCCTTGCGAGTCGTAGGCACGCTAGTATTGCTCTCATACAGGTGGAACATGATACTTGAATATGGTTGGTGATAAGATAATTAATATGATGTTGTTGGTTATGGTTTCACCTAATGATAAGGCCCCGACAGGGACCACCTTTGGGAACTGCTTGAGCCGACCTAGGACCCGTTCGCTCTACGATACCAGTTCTGAGTTGATCGCGCTAACCAAACGTGGAGCCTCTGGGATCCCCCCTCAACTACCGGCGCTATTCGTATATCCAGAGGGTTACAAAATTGGTTTTCCATTTGGTGCATACGCATAATATGTCCTCGGACATGGGTGAGTTAATATGTCTTCGGACTTGATATTTTGGTGGATTGCCATGGCTTGCATACATAAATCGCAGTACACGGTGGCGGCACCCACGGTGTGTACAAGTTACCCCGCAGGGCCCGATCCACCAGTAGGCGCAAACGCCGTGCCTTCCTTGAGAATCGCCGTACCTCTTGGTTGGTTCCCCACAGTAGGTGATGCCTCTGGATATGCGCGTAGTTATGGGACAGTTCTTGTTGTGAGATTCGGATGGCACGCGTGATATGTTGCCTGATGGGTTGAGCATGCGTTTGGGTATAGTAGTGCACCCCTGCAGGGTAAATCTTTTCGAGAAGCCGTGTGTCCACGGTTATGGACGCCTCAGGAGTACAGTGTCATGATCATAGACAACGCCACTAATGTTTCGCCTCTAATAATATGATTAGTAATTAGCCTTATCAACTAAGCACCTGCTTAACTAAAATTGCCACCGTGTGTGTTCCGCAAGGGGACTTCCTCGACTGGTCTTCGAAGGGGAAATCTTCGGATGGGTTATGTTTGGTGTTACATTATGCTATCGTATAGTGCTCTCTTATCTCGTCTAGTAGCCGAAGTTGTAGCGTGTCTCTATAAGTTAGATAGTGCAAGCTTTGCTGCCGCTGAGCCCACCATACCTATGTAGGCGAGGACCGCCGAATTCTAGTCTCGTGTCTTGGCCTCGATCTTGACCGCTCTCTTTCTGTTTTCCTTTGCCCTTTGTCGGCACCCTTTTGGCTTGACAGGTATGTGATTGACGACGTTAGCAAGGTTACCCTTCCAGCTAGGCCTGGGCAGGGTTGGACACCGCTTGGTTATTCTTCAGGACTCTTAGTCCCATTTGGATCTTGTCCGTACTTGGATACTATTTGGCTTGCTTTTTCTCTTTGAGTTGTATCTTTTGTATTCTTGACTCGTTGAGTCGTTGATGTATATATAAGTTCTTGTGGACTCTGTTGTAAACTACCGTGATGTAACTACTTGTATTCAAATCCCACCCACACGAAAGTGTCTGGTGGCGTCTTTGAATCGCTTCTATGCGGATTTTGGCGGGAAATGCTGAGATCTGCATAGACCTGATTCGGGGGCGTTACAATGCATGAGAAAGAGACTGTCGTTGCGGTTGAGCGAGTTCCCTGGGGAAAACCTTCTTCCGGGCTGAACACGATGCTGCTGCTGAGCTGGGGCATTTGCATTGGGGGATGTGGCAATCTTTTTGGGGCACTCATTGGAATAGTGACCCTTCGTTCCACATTCATAACAAGTCACCTGAGACTTGTCCTTTGCTGCAACAGGCACATCATTGCTTCCAGTCCTTGGGGCAGTATTGGTGTTGGTGGCGACATTGTTGTTGTTGAACTTTGGTGGTGCACGATTGAAATTGCTGGGGTTGCCGAGGTTGTTGTTATTTCCTCCGGGCCTCGGTTTCCACGGTTGGGATAGGTCGGACGGTTCATCGGGGGTCTGTTGGTTCTTGGGGCGAATCCTGGAGATGGTTTGGGGCGATACTTAGGGGTATGATGGGTTCCTAGTTGATGCATCATGCGACGCTTGCGGTTCTCATTAGCTTGGTTTATCTTGCCTTCCATCTGAATGGAAGAGTCCACTAAGGCTTCAATATCAGCAAATGGGATATTGACTAACACTGTCTGCATCTCATCGTGCAGACCATTCAAGAATATTTTGTTTCTTCTTAGCTTCGGTATCTATCTCATCTGGGGCATACCTAGCCAATGACAAAAATTTGTCACGGTACTCAACTACGGTCATCCTTCCCTGCTTCAGTTTTCTGAATTCATCTCTCATCATCTTGATCAAACCCGATGGCACATGGGTTCTGCTAAACTTGACTTTGAATTCATCCCAAGTCATCATCTATCCCCCATTCATGGAACGAACGCTGTTCCACCATGCTCTTGCATCTTCGGCTAGATAGTGGGTGGAAAACAGTGCCTGTCGTGGGAATGGTCACGGCAGATGCTGCAATCGGCAGCGAGTAGTAGAACGAGGGGCAAGGGCGGCCAGCCATCTGCGGTGCGAGATGAGGGCGAAGACACAGGGTTTTACCCAGGTTCGGCCCCCCGAAGGGTAAAGACCTACTCCTGCTAGATTGTATTATGATGGTGGTACAATGGGCGAGCTCGGCGGCTAGGCGGCGAGTCGCTTGGGTGTATGATGGAACGTATCTCTACACGCCCTGTAGGGAGGTTTATATAGACTTACCTCCCCTAGGGTTTACATATCTCAACCGAATCAGTTAAGGCTTCGGTACTCATTTAACCTAATCCGACTGGGCCTATCTACTACTGGGCCTTCACTTCCAAATGCTTGGATCCACACCGGGTCTTGATCCAGTCGCCGTTTTGCAGGCCCACTCGCCAGTTCCTGGGCCAGTCGGAAACGTCCTGCTGGGTATACCCCGGTAGGCATATCCCCATCAGTAGTCCCCAAGGCCGTCGTCGATTGGGCGCAGGTGATTGCTGGCAGTCGGAGTATTCGGCTTTCAACGCGGGCAAGTCGAATCGGTGGCGGCTCCTGAATAAAGGAGGAAACTAGTCATTCTGGTCGCAGCTTTGGCGACTGGGTCGGCGAAATATTTAGTCACTATTTGCAGTGATCGGGTCGGCGAGCCGAGTGGCTGAAGTTGGACCATCCAAACGCAGTCAAACTAGCCGTTGGGGTAATCCAACGGTAACTTTTGGCGTAATCACCGCGTAGTAACGGCTCCCTGATTTGGCGGGTAGCAACCGCTATATAAAGGGGATGGTAGGCGATCGGAGAACCACCTCCTCGTCATTTCCTTCGATTGCACGCACCTCCGTTTCATCGCGATCCAGCCGACCCGAAATCCTCCGACCCCCACGAATCCTTCCGCCAATGGCCCCCTCCACCGAGCCTTGGGGTAGATCTAAGTGCGAGGCGCCAGCTGGCGTCCTTCGAGGAGGCCGATCTTGCGCTAGCGGTGTGGCGAATCCTGCGGCGAGAGGTGACCCGGACCAGCGAGGAGTTCGTTCGCTTCACCAGCCACCTAGAGCGGGGCTGGGATTCCAACATCTCTTTTCTTCCGCGATTCTGCCTTCTACGGATCCAACCGTCGGACTGGGCCCGATTGCATCGAGCAGCTCGCCATTTTCGTGGCGTTCTGAGTGCTACTGGCTGCAGGCCCTACTTCCCAATGGCAAGATCTATTCCAGGCGGCGGATCACGCGAGAAGCGGCCCAATGCTCGCCGCGGGCGGCCTGACGTTTCAGCTGAAATCGAAGGCTTCCTTCTTTGATCTGATGCTACCCGCCAAGGCGGCGAGCCAATGGAAGAATTCTTGGTTCTATGTCACCGAGGCGACTTCAGACGGCGAGGTGGCGATCCCAAGATACTCCGCCGACCGGCCTGAACCACGCCGACTCCAAGTCGGCAAGCTTCCAACAGACCAGCAGATGGTCGTGGATGAAATGCTTCAGACCATTCGCGGCCTGAAGAAAAGGGGTCTCCTGCCCATCAATTTGTACAACTGCTGGCTCGGGCGGCGACTCGTCCCCCTGGCCTGCCGCGACCACTACATGTACGAGTACGCGGGCCGGGAGGACTCGACGAAGTCCTGCCTCGTCGAGTGGAAACTCGAGGATTACCTCCTGGCGCTGAAGAAGATCACGCAGGCGACATACCTTGACGCGAAAGCTAGGGTCCGCCCCTACACCGCGAAGCATCCAGCCCCAACGGTAAGTCATCTTTTCGTCATTCGCAGTCGCAGTTAGATGCAGTCGCGGTCATACTGATGTTGTTTATGCCCATTGTAGCTATTTCAAGTGTTGGAAGGGTGGCTTCCGCCCGCGCACGATGAGAATTCGAGCTCGTCCGTCCAGGAGGTGGGTGAATCGCCTCCGGCAAGGGGAGGCGTCGAGAGTGACGGGAACGGCGACGACGACAAGTCCGAGGAAGAGGTCGCCCCGCTGGTCCAGAAAACACGCGGACAGCGGCAGCGCGAGCTCGAAGCTAGCAAAATCCTCGAGCGTCATGACGATGACGACGACGAGCTCCCCGAGCACACCTCGAGTCGCGAGGCCACTCCATCGAAGAAGAAGAAGAATAAGAAGAAGGAGGTGAAGGCCCCTCCAAAGAAGAAGGCGAAGCCAGCGAAACAGGCGTCTCCGCCTCATTCTCCAAGCAGCTCCGACGCCACCAGCCTGGCCAGGGGTGAAGCTCCACAGATGGCGACGGCGCCGGATATCACCGCCGTCCTGAATGAGGTGCCTCTGGCCTCGATGCCTCCATCGTTCGTCCTAGTCTCTGGGTCGGGGGCCGCTCCGGTCGCGGTAGCTTCGCCGCCCAAGGATGCTCCTGCCGAAAATGTTTCGGAAGCTCCAGCCGCAGCCTCGACAACAAAGAAACCGTCCGTGTCTTGGGCACGCGACGTCCTGGAGATGGGCCTCAGTCGCCGACTAGGCCCCGAACTGGAGAAGCCGGCCGGCATCCGCACGGGGCTACGCTTCATTCCAGTCGCCAAGTGAGTTTTGCTCACCTACCTTTGTCTTTCATTGTACTCGGATTATTTTGCTCACGCGATCAATTTGTAGGACCGGAGCCAAGAAGATAGGCCACCCGTCTGTAGCCAAGGTGCCGCCACCGTCAGCGGAGGACCCTTCTCGGAAGAGGAAGGCTGACGAGGTCGCTGCCCCCACAGATGGTGCCAAGAAGGCCAAGAACGACGAGGTCATCACGGTGTCTGACGACACAACGATGGCTCCGAGTGCTCCTGCGGCGGTGATGGCCTCGGCAATCAAGGAGGGTGCTCCTTCGCGAGGGGAGGCCGAGCCAGCCCCTTTTGGTGCCGGCGCGTCCATCGCGACCTTCCCGCGCTTCATGGCTAGAGCGGCCACGGCGAGTGGTACCACACCGTCGAGCCGAGCACCCGGAGTCGCCGAGACGGAGGTCGAGCAGCGATGCGGGCACACTCCGGCCCTTCTTACCTCCGTGGATGCACTGCAGCTTCACGGCATGCTGGGCGCGGCCATCCAGGTATGTCCAGTCCCCGAGGATCAGGCCGCTATGTTGCAGTGGTCTGATTCTTTTAATTTCTTGTTTTTAAATCTCGCGTCCAGTCCCCGAGTGTGCACTCGCTGAATTTCAGCGGGTGGGCACTTAGGATTTTGATTGCCAGTCCTCGAGTGCGCACTCGCTGAATTTCAGCGGGTGGGCACTTAGGATTTTTGACTGCCAGTCCCCGAGTGCGCACTCGCTGAATTTCAGCGGGTGGGCACTTAGGATTTCTGATGTTGCTAACTGTTTGGCTTGTGTTCAGGGATTGCAGCGCGAGTCAGCTGACCGGCTTGCTGCGAAGCATCGCGCAGAGGAAGAACTTGCCATCGTCCAAGAGGCAAACAAGGGACTCCAGGCGACTTCTGCGAAGGCGGAGGAGGTCCGCCAGGGCCTTGTCCCAGCTAGTGAGCTGAAGGAGGCGAAGGAGGAGGCAACTTCGGCGGATGGGCGAGCCAAGGCTGCCGTTACAGCCGCCGCTGAGGAGCGTAAGGTCTCCGACGCCCTTGTTGCTGGGCTTCAAGATGACTACACTTCTCTTCAGAGTTTCATCACGGATCTCTCCCGTCCCCTGATTGGTAAGTGTGCCTGCTTCTGCCTTTAGCGTTTGCATTGTGTAATCTTTGATGTACTCACTGTCGCTTTCTGTCCGCAGGTCGGATCATTGACATCGCGGAAGAGGTGAATTCGTTCGACTCACGGCAATGCGTGGCCACGCTGGTCGACTCAGCCACGTTGTCGGCGACGTGCATACGGGCTTATCTCCAGGAAATGTCACCCACGGAGGTGATTCCCAACGACCTCGTCGAGGTGTGGTGATACTTGGAAAAGGCGCCGTCAGTCGTCGAATTCATGACGCGATCGGCGTTCCGGCACGGAGCGGCGACGGCGCTTAGCCTTGGGCTTGCTCACTTCCCGGAGGACTTCGATCTGGACGATGTGACGAGTGGCTACCCGTCGTCAACCGGCTCGGTGGAGATCTCGGAGGTGCTGAAGCTGACGGACCGCGCCGCGGTATACTCCGAGCGCGTCTAGGCGATGGGCGACCTCCTTCCTTATCAGGAGACGGTCGTCGCGCCCAACGATCCCGAGCCACAGCACCGGGACTTCAAGATCGAGCAACCCTTCCATGCAGCGATGGCGGGTGAGCTGACGACGTACCCGTCAAACCCGTACACTCCCTTCATCCGCAATCGCAAGGGTGGTGGCGAGTCGTCGTCGAAGCCTGCAGAATAGAATACTGTGCCCTGGGGCGTTAGTGACAGTGCTGCCATTGGGCATACTTTGTATTTTGTAACGCTTGCGACATGCTATTTAATGAAATATCGTGTTGTTTTGTGAATCGTTGTGTGTCTCCGATTGAGGTTTGAGCGAGTCCCCGAGCGCGTCCACCCTTTTTTATGGGGTTTACCTTGTTTATTGTGTGTTTGTTGTTTTGAATGTTTTGTTTATTGGGGTCGACTAGACCAAACTCGGAGAGATAGTCGCAAGGCGACTCCCATGAGTGCTCTGTACTTCGCCGTTTTCCCTTGCGCGAACGAGGTCGGGTGGCCGAGTCCCCGAGCGTGGTACTTGGCTGTTCTAGGCGCGACTCGAGGGTGGGTGAGGACTTGGCGCGTTAGGGTGAGCGCATCACTCCTGCCTGCGATTCCGGGTCAGTCGCATGGCGAGTCCTGGGCATGCTCCCATACTTGGCGTTTTCCCTGGCCGCTCGTGCTGAACTGGTCGTCAGTCCCCGAGCGTGGTACTTGGCTGTTCGAGTCGCTATGTCGAGGATGCGGAGGATCATGGTCGCTGTGAGAAGCGAAGGCAGTTGTCTTGGCTCGTAGAGTCAGTCGGGCTAGGCGACTCCAATGGGGCTCCGGGTAGGCATTTTTCGTGGACGTTGCAAGACCTGAGGTGACCCAGTGCCCTTGTAACGCACTACTTGGCCATGCCGATCGCTGTACCAAAGGTTGACTTCTGCAGTTAGCTTGACGCTGTTATTACGAGTGCGAGTGGCACAAGACACGGAGAGTAGGCGCAATTTGCGGTAACCAATTCTTTTTTTATTTCAGAGCGACTGGAGGGTACATATGTGGGGTTCTAGGAGTAGAACTTCCGTAGGAGGTTTACATTCCACGGTCGCTTGACGTCGAGTTTGCCGTCCCCGTGGACGTTGATGAGGTAGTAGGCGTCGTTGCTGAGTACTCGCCCGATGGCGAATGGTCCCTCCCACGGAGGGGAAAGCTTGTGCACGCCCTTCTTGTCCTGGATGAGGCGCAACACCAAGTCGCCTTCTTGGAAGGTGCGAGTTTTCACCCGCCGGCTGTGATAGCGGCGGAGTCCTTGCTGGTAGATGGCGGTGCGTGATCGAGCGAGGTCATGTGCCTCGTCGAGTTGATCGACTCCATCCTGACGGGCGAGTTCGTTCGCAGCCTCCGTGTAGTGGACGACCCGTGGCGAGTCGTGCTCGAGGTCGGTGGGCATGACTGCCTCGGCGCCGTACACCATGAAGAAGGGGGTGAACCCTGTCGACCTGTTTACCAAGGTGCGGATGCCCCAAATGACGGAGGGTTGCTCCTCGACCCAGCACCCGGCGGTGCGCTCGAGTGGTACTTGGAGCCGCGGCTTCAGGCCGTGGAGGATGCTCTGGTTGGCCCGTTCCGCCTGGCCGTTGGATTCCGGGTGGGCGACTGACGCGAGGTCGAGCCGGATGTGGTGTTCCTCGCAGAACTCGGCCATGGATCCTTTGGCGAAGTTGGTGCCGTTGTCCGTGATGATGCTGTTTGGGAACCCGTAGCGATATATGAGATCGCGTAGGAATTTAGTGGCGGTCTTCCCGTCGCATTTTCGGACTTGTTTGGCCTCCACCCACTTTGTGAATTTGTCGACCGCGACCAGGAGGTGGGTGTAGCCAGAGGGAGCCTTTTTGAAGGGGCCTACCATGTCCATACCCCACACGACGAATGGCCAGGTGATGGGGATTGTCTTGAGCGCTGAGCTCGGCACGTGCGTCTAGTTGGCGTACTTCTGGCACCCGACGCACCGCTTGACAATGTCGACGGCATCGGCGTGTGCGGTGGGCCAGTAGAAGCCATGCCGCATAGCCTTGGCGACCAGAGAGCGAAGCGTGGTAGCCGCCGGAGTGGATGTCGTGGAGGATCTTGCGTCCTTCGGCGGGTTGGACGTAGCGTTGGAACACGCCGGTGACACTGCGCTTGTGGAGCTCGCCGTCGATGATGGTGAAGGATTTGCATCGGCGTGCGATCATCCGGGCGTCCGTCTCGTCTGCCGGCAAGGTGCCAGCCTCCAGGTAGGCGACGTAGGGCTTGGTCCAGTCGTCTGGCTCGGTGACGAGTGCGACCAGGGCTGCCTCTGGCTGCAGCGGGACTCCGATGTCGATCTCCCTTGGGGGAGAGACTGATGGCTTGGTGATCGTGTCGAGGAAGACGCCGGCGGGTGGTGCGAGTCGAGCCGACCCAATGCGAGAGAGTGCGTCGGCCTCCTCGTTCTTCCGCCTGTCAATCCACTCGACGGAGTAGCCTGCGAAGTGTCCGCCCAGCTTGTCCACTGCTTGGCGGTATGCCGCCATGGTGGGAGAGACGGCGTCGCAGGTGCCAGCGACTTGCCCAGCGACGAGGTCGGAGTCTCCGTAGCAACATAGGCGGTTGACGTTCATCTCCTTGGCAGCTCGCATGCCGTGGAGTAGTGCCTCGTACTCGGCCATGTTGTTGGTGCAGGGGGTGAAGTCGAGGCAGAGGACGTAGCGGAGCTTGTCGCCCTTCGGTGAAGTCAAGACGATCCTGCTCTGTGCCGTCCGCGTTCTTGGAGCCGTCAAGTGCGTGCTCCAAGAGTGGAGGTATGGCAGCTTTCCAAGCTGGGCCTCTTCCCGTCGGTGATGAAGTCCGCTAGAGCTCGCGACTTGATCTCTTTTCGTGGCTCGTATTTGATGTTGTGGACGCCCACTTGGCGACTCGCCGGTCGCCTCACGATGCGGATGATGTCCTGCAGCGGTGCCGAGGAGACGACCGTGATTGGGTGCTCCTAGAAGTAGTCGCGGCGTCGCGTGCTCTAAAGACCGCGTATACCAGTTTCGGTATCATGGTATCGCTAAGCGACTCGGTGAGGACCTCGCTGATGTAGTATACCGGTCGCTGTACTGGGCGCTCCTTTCCTTCCTCCGGCCGTTCGACGACCATGACGGCGCTGACGACACGCTCGGAAGCCGTGGCATAGACCAGCATGGGTTCTTTGTCGGCGGGGGCGGCGAGTAGCGGTGCGGCGAGTAGCACCTTCTTGAGGTCGCGGAGCGTGTCGTCCGCCTCCTTGTCCCACTGGAAGGTGGGGTTCTTGCGCATCAGGCGGTATAGGGGCATCGCCTTTTCGCCCAGGTGGGGGATGAAGCGACTGAGAGCCGCTACTCGCCTGACCAGCTTCTGGACGTCGCGCAGGCACTCGGGTTTGCCGAGTCGGGCGATCGTGTCGATCTTGGTGGGGTTCGCCTCGATCCCGCGCTTGGAGATGACGTACCCCAGTAGTTGTCCTGCTGGTACACCGAAGGTGCATTTGCCTGGGTTAGGCGAATGTTTCCGCCAGGTCGACGAGTAGATCACCCTGGCGAGCGGATTTTACGACCACATCGTCGATGTAGACGTGGATGTTGCGACCAATTTGGCTCGCGAGGCACTCTTGCATGCACCGCTGGTAGGTCGCCCCGGCGTTCTTGAGGCCGAAGGTCATGGCGGTGTAGCAGAAGGCTCCGAATGGCGTGATGAACGCCGTCTTCTCCTCGTCCTCGACAGCCATTTTGATCTGGTTGTACCCAGAGTAGGCGTCGAGGAAACATAGCGACTCCGAGCCCGTGGTGGAGTCGATTATTTGATCGATCCGCGGGAGGACGAACTGCTCCTTCGGGCAGGCGCTGTTCAAGTTTGTGTAGTTGATACACATCCTCTAGGTCCCGTTCTTCTTCTCGACCAAGACTGGGTTTGCCAGCCACTTGGAGTATTTAATTGGCCGGATGAAGCCTGCAGCGAGTAGACGCTGCACCTCCTCGGCGATAGCTCGGCGGCGCTCTTCATTGAAGGGCCACAGCGACTGCTTGACGGGTCGCACTTTGGGGTCGGCGTTTAGTTTGTGCTCAGCGAGCTCCCTAGGAACACCAGGCATGTCAGAGGGCTTCCATGCGAAGATGTCCCTGTTCTCACGGAGGAACTCGACGAGCGCGCCTTCCTAGGCTGGGCTCATGCCCGTCCCGATCGTCACCGTCTAGCTGGAGTCGCCTGGGACCAGCTCAACGGTGCGGGTGTGCGTCGTTGCCTCGAAGGCTGAGGTGTTTGCGCCCTCCGAGTTGGGCTTCTTGAGTATGGTGGGGTCATCGTTGTTGACCCCGCTCGCGTACTTGGCGAGCTCATCGGCGTGGTTGGTCTCTGCCGCGATGACGGCGTCGGCGAGTTCTGCTCCTTTGGCCTCGCACTCGGCGGACATGTCGGGGTCGCCGTTGATGGTGATGACACCGCACGTCCCGGGGAGCTTCATTGCGTTGTACGCGTAGTGGGGCGCTGCCATGAACTTGGCGAACGCCTGGCGCCCCAGGACGCAGTGGTAGGGGATGTCGAAGGGTACCAGCTCGAAGACGATCCGCTCGGTGCGGAAGTTTGCTGGTGTACCAAAGGTGACGGGCAGCGTGACCTTGCCGATCGGGTACGCCTTCCGACCGGGGATGATGCCATGGAACGTGGTGTAGGTCGTCTCGACCATCGACTGCGGGAGCCGCAGTCGCCTGAAGGTGTCCAGGTACATGATGTTGATGGAGCTGCCGCCGTCCATCAATGTCTTGGGGAGCCAGTAGTCGCCTACCTTAGGCTTGACCACCAGGGCGACTCGGCCTGGGTACTCGATGCGTGGCGAGTGGTCCTGGCGGCTCCAGGTGATGGGCTGCTCCGACCAGTTGAGGAACCGGGGAACGTTCACCTGGGCCACCGCATTGACGGCGACGGCGCGGGCGATGACCTTCTTCTCGCACTTCGTGTTGAAGCCTGTGAAGGTATGGAGCGAGCCGGCCACATTGCCGAATTTTCCGCCGTTTGGCGGGTTGTTGTCGGGGTCCTCCCGCGCTCGCCGTGCCTTCTCGATCTCCCTGAGAGTGTGGCAGTCGGTGGTCGTGTGTGTAGCGGTCTTCCCTTCCCTGCTGTGAAACGCACAAGGTTGGTTAAGGAGGGCCGCGGGGTCGAACCTTGGTTTCGCCTTGTAATTGCCGCCGTCACGCTCGCGTGCCAGCGTTAGCGGCGACGAAGTCGACTTCGCCGTCAATGGCGCTTGCCGGTGAGGCGAGTGTTGCTGTAGCGTAGGTCGGACCGTCGTCCGTTGTCGTTGCCGCTCATGCGGTGTTGGCCTCCCGACTCGTCGTCGGTTTCCTGGTTTGGATCTTCCTTCGCATACCGTTTGGCGATCTCAAGGAGGTCCGGTATGTTGTCGAGCATGCGAGAATGTCGCTTGAGCTTGGCGACCAAGGGCTTGTAGCGGCACGAGGTTTTGAAGCAATGGATCGCGGTGTCCGGGTGGATGCCGACCGCGTTGTACCATATTTCTTGCCACCGCTGGACCCAGTTGTGGGTCGACTCGCGGGGTCCCTGGGCGCATCGCTCCAGGTCCTCGATGGTGGTGGCGTGGGTGTAGGAGCCCTCGAAGTGCTTGATGAAGGCGTCGTGCATCTCCTCCCAGGAGTCGATGCTATCTTGGGGGAGGGTGTTGATCCACTGCTTGCACATCCCCTCCATCATCAAGGGGAGGTAACGGGCGGCTAGCAGGTCGGTGTGGCCAGCGATCCCCATCGCCATGAGGTATGTATCTAGCCACACGGAAGGGTCGTACTTCTCTATTTCCTTCGGCGCCTTGAAGTTTGCCGAGTATTTTTCGCCTCGGATAATTGGTTCGAAGCACCTGGGCCCGAGTCGACTTAGCGACCCCATCGGCTCGCCATCGCGGCAATTGGTTAGGGCGTGCCGCAAGTCGTCGGGCCGGCGGGCGCGCCAGCTTTGGTTGTTGATGATGTGGGCGCGGGCGTCGATGGGTTGACCGTTGGCGGCGACGAAGTTGTTCACTGGCCTGGGGTCGTTGGTGGAGAGTGTCACGTTCGCGGGTCGATGTTGGATCTGCAATGGCTCTGGTGGCGGGCAGTTGAGGGTGTTTGCCGCCAGTGGGCGGCCGCTTGAGGCCGCTCCGCTGCCTGAAGAACGCGAGTACACCCGACCCTGCGAGTCGGCGCCTGCGTTTTGCTGCTCGACCGCCTTTGGATCAGAGGGCGCCGTCACGGTGGGCCGAGATGTTGTCGGCCGCTGCTCGACCTGCCACAAGGTTTTCCATCGGGGTGGAGAACAGTGGCAGGCCATTCGTGTCTCTCTCCCGTGAGGAGACCACTATCCGCGGTTTGTCCCTAGGAGGTGTGCGGTTGGGTGGAGGTGGGGCGCCGTTCGCCGTCGACCCTGGTGGGGGCCGGGCACTTCCTCCTGGCAGCGTTCGCAGATCGCCGGCCACGCTTGGGCGGTCGTTTCGTCGTCGAAGTTCAGGGCGCGCCCCTGGACGGTGGGGTTCAGGCGCGACCTAATTCGCTGCTGGTGGTAGCGCGACAGCTCCTGCGCCGTCACCTTCTCGAGGCAAAATTTTTTGCGCTCGGCTTGCTCCTTGTGGACTGCCTCTGCCAGCTTCAAGCGGAGTTCCTCGACCTCCGTTGTCGTGGTGTTAGGAGGGATCGGGGTGGAGAAGGGATCCTCCGGTGGATCGGTGTCGGTCGCCATGTAGGTCGCGGCGTGGCGACCGGTCCCGTCATGGAGATCGGCGGAATTTTCTGACCCGGAGTCGAAGTCGAAGATCCCAAGGATGGAGGGATCCTCGAAGTCTCCCAAGTTGGAGACCTGGGATGGAGCCCGCGGGCGAAGCCGCGGTGATGGATCCGACGAGTGATGATGGGGTCGCCGAGTCGGCGTCGGCGTTGAGGGCCGCGTCTTCCACGGCCGCGGAGTTTTCGACCACGTTGCTGTGGGCCGAGTGGTACTCGGAGGCGAGGCGATGGATCATGCGGACCTGGCTCTCGGAAAGCCGGTCGCGTGGCAGCGACTCGCGGACGCAAGCCGAGTCCTCCGAGGTGATGACATCGGTGAGGCCGACGAAGAGGCTGATCGTGCCGACCGGCAGGATCACGCTGTGCGTGACGGGTCGTGCCGCCGGGATGTAGCTGCTCAGCAAGATCTGGAGCATCTCGCCGATCGCTATCATGCGGCCGGTGGCGACCGTCTCGTTGATGGGCAGATTGGATCTCGCCGCAGAACACCGGCCAAACCGGCCAGGCCCCACGGTGGGCGCCACTGTCGTGGGAATGGTCACGGCAGATGCTGCAATCAGCAGCGAGTAGTAGAACGAGGGGCAAGGGCGGCCAGCCATCTGCGGTGCGAGATGAGGGCGGAGACACAGGGTTTTACCCAGGTTCGGCCCCCCGGAGGGTAAAGACCTACTCCTGCTAGATTGTATTATGATGGTGGTACAATGGGCGAGCTCGGCGGCTAGGCGGCGAGTCGCTTGGGTGTATGATGGAACGTATCTCTTCACGCCCTGTAGGGAGGTTTATATAGACTTACCTCCCCTAGGGTTTACATATCTCAACCGAATCAGTTAAGGCTTCGGTACTCGTTTAACCTAATCCGACTAGGCCTATCTACTCGCCTGGGCCTTGACTTCGATCGCTTGGATCCACACGGGCCTTGATCGATCAGTTTTGCGAGCCCACTCGCCAGTTCTGGGCGATCGGAAACGTCTCTTGGGTATACCCTTTGGTATATCCTATCAGTGCCTTCTCATTGGCTTCCACTCCTGCAACTTCTAGGTTGTTCTCCATGGTTTGCAGCCAATCATCGGCATCGAGGGGCTCTTTAGACTTAGTGAAAATGGGTGGGTTGGTGTTCTGGAAGTTCTTGAGCTTGGATCCATGGTTGTCCTGGTTTCCATGTCCTTGATTGTTGTTGGCCATCTGAGCTATCTATTGAAGGGTGGCTAAGTTGGCTTGACGTTCGGCTCTTTCAGCTTCGCGGTCCGAGACCAACATTTTCAAGATTTGCAACATCGGGTCCGGGGATGAAGTGCTTCCTCCACGAGGCATCTGAAGATTTAGGTAGATCATGAGAAAAGAGGGAAATTTCTAAGGTTCAGGGTTTTGTGTTTGAAAAGTTTTCAAAGTTTAACTCAGATTTTTCTAGCAATTTGCTTTATTCATTCATAGCACACGATACAAACACACACCACAACAAAGAAAAACAGATGGTTTTAAGAACCATTATGGGAAACTATGATACAGTGGGACCAGATACAACTCACTAACACTAGTGCTCAAGTGTTACTACTCCTCAGAGTCGGTGTCCTCATCATCATCAATGAAGGCGAAGTCATCCTCATCGGTGAAGAGGTACATGGCCTGATCCTCTAGAAAGTCATCATCGTCACTGAGATAGGAGTAGGGGTCTCCACGAAGGTCTTCCCCTGCATTCTCCGTCTCCTCGAGCTACATGTCTCTCTCATGGACAGTCTCCTCCAACTATGTGATCCTATGGCGAAGACGAGCAATGATGCGCTCTTTCTTGTCGAGCTGACGGCGACAAGACTGGCGATCCTTTACTAGCATGAAAATGGTCTGATCCTTCTTGGCAGCGATGGCGTACTTGTGATTAGCGTAGGATCGAGCATTGTCCAACTCCTTCTGCTAGTCATACATCATGAAGCTGAGGTGGTCCAATTGAGTCTTCAGCTCATGGTGATATGGGGCCTCCAGTGGCCCATAACATCACGCCTTGGATAGAACTCAAAGCGGGTACCCTTGATCTGATTGATACTCTGCCCACACAGACGGGCAAGAGCTTCCTTCATGGCCCTGGCAAGTCCATCGAGCTGGTTGTTCTCTCTCAAGGTGAGCTTAATTCCCTCTTAAGTGTGTGCTTCGATCTTTCCTCGGAGACTTGCAACAACCAGCCATTGCAATTCCTATCCTTCCTGATCGTTGAGTTGAGCTCCGAAGAACTTGGGGTGCGGACGCTCCAGCATCTCCGACCGCTGGTCCAAGTCACGCTCAAAGATGAGGTCTCCTCCATTCTCCAACTAATAAAACTTGCTATACTTCACGTCCATTTATAAGAATATAGGATGAGTAAGTTAGTAGGGTGATCAAGTGTGTCAAATTTTATGTAAGTTTGCAAGAATTTTTGAGGAACATAAATTTTCATGAAAGAGTCTGAGTGATAAGAATGAGAATAAGTTTTCATAAATACTCACTTCCTTGGTTTTCGAAACTAAGTTTTTGATTTAAACGTCCATTCTAAACTAGGGTCTCCTATGGTCAGGATGACTCTGATACCAACTTGTCAACACCCGGATTTTTAATCCCAGATGCCTGTTATGCCATACATCGCAATCCGAGGATTGCCATTTTTGCGAGACATAACAGATTGGATATCACAGTACATCATCAATTACAAACCATACATAAGGTCTTACACAAATAAAGGATCTCATGATCCAGTCTTAATACAATCATAGCAGTAGAATAACGTAATGATAACATAGCGTGGGGGAAGCTCCATCTTCATGGTCACAGGCAATACTGACGATGGGATATGATCCTAGTTGTCGTAACCTTCTTGATGTACGTCCTCCTGATAGTCCTCTTCATAGTCTGGCCATGGGAATATCCTGGGACAAAGCCATGAGTACTCGTTAAGTACTCGCAAACTAATACTAACAAGTGAAGGGGTTTTTGAGTAGGAAATACTAAGCTCTAGGTTGTTTTGCAAAAAGCCAGATTTACCTCTACTGAGTTCAGAAGCAAAGAAACATAGTTGAAAGTTTTATAACCCCTAAGTGGGAACTTGAATTTCATAACACAACCCTGTTGTGGTCAAGTCAAATCACAAATCATTTCATAAGTAATTTTGAAAACATCTGACGACGGAACAATATGGCCACTCCAACTGTCCATAACCGTGGACGCGGCTATTCAAATAGTTTGACACTCTTCAGAGGTGATACACTTTCACCACCACATTCGATAGATCCGTCAGGAACAATCCTGAATTCACCATACTCAGTATGCGGATAATCAATCCTAACCTTTCAATTACACGCCCTATTATAGGCAACTCTCCTGTGAGTTTGGCCTCCCAACCATGACCAACTGTCATCTTGGGAACTGCACAGGTGGACAATCTTCACAAGGTAGCCTCATCTCAAACCTTGGCCGCAAGGGAACCCATACTAAGGTATTTAAATTTCCAGTTAAGCTCTACCCAAATTTTGGGTATTGTGGTTTTACGGAAAAAATGGGAATGGTATCGCATCCAGACAACCATCAGTTTTATAAAGGGCTAAGGCTCATGCCTTAAAATTTTCATCATCAAAATCATCTGGTGTTCAAGAACACATGTCAAAACATTTCAGTAGAATGACTCCTCATTCTAAGGTTTTCACAACCATTTTCACCAAGTATTCCCATCTAAAGTTATCAAGTTTTATGCTTAGCACTAGCATCTACAAGTGGGGGTAAATACTAATGAGGGGTGGTAAACAAGTGTATCTTATCTAAGTTTAATCTCATGCCTCAGGATGACATCAAGATTATCTAACTTAGGCCAAGTTTTATGCTCTTTATGCTACCTTTAAATATCTTTCTAGAATCTACAAGTTACCAAGTAACCTTAACTAGAAAGCTTTGATAAAGAAATAAAATAACTAAGATTGCAAATAAAACTAGGATTGGGTATCAAGTGGTGTAAGCTTGCAAGTAAAACTTGCATGGTTTAGCTTGCTAATATAGTAGTATAAGCTTGCTAAGTCAACTTGTATAGTGAGGCTTGCCTTGTGCAGAGCAGTGGTTGAAGTTCTCCTCGGCTTCTTCCTCGTAGTATTCTTCTTCCTCCTCGTATCCTTGGTCGGTACTAGCATCTATAAATCAATATGAGGTACACAATCACAAAACAATACTTAACTACTTTTATTTATCACACCAAGGTTTTCACTAGATAATCTAGGATCATCACAAGCATCACAAAATAGTTTTATTTCCTTTATTTTAGAAAAGTAATTTCTACTCATTGAAAAACTACTTAAGATTTAATATTCTCCAACTCAAACATGGGATCATGTTGACACATGTCATCACCACATATTTCAGTACATGGGAATGTGATTCAAAGTGGTGTCACAATTTAATAAGGTTTAATCTTTTTATTTTAATTAATTAAAGTGACTACAATGGCCTATGAGGCATTCTTTTAATGCTTGTCCAATATTATGCAAGTAAACCTAGATATTTTTATATATTTAGAAAGGTCTAGTTAAATGTGATTTTTGAGAGTTGGAATCAACTCAAAAGCTTTTGTGGTTGAATTTTTAAAAATGTTTGAATGCAGAAAAGCTTCTGCCTTGTTATTTTACTATAGGTGATCTACAATTCCAAATTAATTGAATCAAACGGGATTGGATTAAGAATTCCAATACCTTTCTAAAAAAATTGGTTTCATGATTTTTGGTTCAGTGAATCGACCTGGGTTGATTTTTGAATCTAGGTACAGAACTAGGTTTGAAACTAAATTGGAAAATATAAATTCAAACTAACTAGGTTGCGCGGGATGTTAACTGGGCCGGCCCACGGTGCATAGCGCACACGCGAGTGGGTTTAAGTGAATGACCCCACCAGTCAGCGAGACAGGGGGTTGCGAAGCAGTACGGGGTGATCTAAACTGCACGATCAAACTCTAATCGAACGGCCATGACCTATCGTCTCCATGAACAGCGCCGATGAGAGAGAACCCTAGCGGCTGGGGGTCTCTGAGGCTCACCTGGGGCTCGGCGAGGTCAGCGATGAGGCGAGCAGAAGTCGACGACGACGAACCTCCTGGTACAAGCAGCTCCTCCTGGGGCGGCTCTAATCAACCACTCATTTCTTCCTCCTCCGCGGTAGACTCTGGCCAAATTCTGGCGATGTGCTGCTCACCTTGCTGCGGGGGTGAGGTGGGGTGCTTCTGAGAGAGAGGGGAGTGAGATGGTGTGCTAAGTTCCAACGGGTGGCCTCTATTTATAGTGAAGTGAGGGGACCGAAGGGCGCGGGCTGAGCTCGTCGTGGTCGTCGTCACAGCGAGCTACTAGCATGGGCGATGGTAGGAGGCGGTGCTGTGCTTCCTGGCAAAGCTCAACGGCATGGTCGCGAGGCGTGGGGCGGTGCGAGACGGTCGGAACGCTGCGATGCTTTGGGCGGGTCTGACGGGCATTTTAATGGCGCACCGCGGCTACAGGTCGCGCGGCGGCGAACGGGGTTGTCTGGCGGTCTCCTGGGACGGTGGGGATCATGCTTGCACGCGGCGAGGGCGGCGCGTGGTCTGTGGGCGTGTGTCGCGGGTGGCGCGCTGGCGCTCTCAACACGCTCACAGAGAGGCTGGGTACGCTCGGGCTGTGTGGTCCATGGGCTGGCTGCGTTTTGGCATCAGACAAGGGGTGGCGGTGGACGGTGGTGAGTGTCCCAGACAAGCTTGGTAAGGCTAGAGCTTCTCATAGCTTGCTGTCGACTGAGGGATGGCAAGTTGAGCTCGGCATGGTCACCATTGATGGCTATACAAGCTCATAGTGGTGCTAGAGTTTGTTAATTGGGCTAGATGATCTACTAATAGCTTGTTGTGAACCAGAGAGGGAACAAGTTAGGCCAAGATCACTGCTCACTATAGTGTTTGGTGTTTGTTTGTTTGTTTGTTTGTTTGTTTTGTGTTTACAAGGTGTTTGATGAAATGGCCGAAAGAGATTCAAATTTGAATTTTTGATTCAAAATTTGTGGGTGTATTAGTTACATACTCAGTAGTCTCTGGTTAGTTGGAAAGGTCAAGGGGTACTGGTTTGGTTGGTTTTTGAAAATGGGTGATCTTTCCATATGTTAAAGATTCAATTTTGAAATGTCATTTGAATAGGGTTGCCAAATGTTTCTGTAAGTTTGAAAGGTGGGCTTTGGTTCACTTTTACTTGGTCTAGCAAGGGGTGAAAAGAAATAGAAATGTTTCTGTTTGAAATCTTGGACTAGAAACACTCAAAGTGGTCTAGTGAGCAAGATTGACAAAAATGACCATTTGCTTATTTGATTTGTTTTTTGATTTTTCTCTTGATTTGTTTCTGCTTGGAAATGTTTTAGATGATGTTGTTTTCATCTTTGAATCATTTCTTGCTATTCACATCATTCACACAAGTCCATTCATGCATTCATACAATCATCACAAACACACATGCATTCATATGATTTAATTAATAAATTTTTTTGTTAACCCTAATTTTGGTGATTGGAATTTGATAATCATTGTTTAATATTTTTGGGATGTTACAGGTGTTCCATCCACCGATGGAAGAATATCATCGATGAAATCGTACCAAGGAATAGTCATTTTGTGTGTCTTTCCAACTTGTTTGGCCAAGACGAAGAAATGTGTTTAGAACGCATCACACCAGCAAAGCCCACCAAATAGGCAATCAAAATATAACAATAGTAGTTAATTAACAAGAGAAAAGTACGCCCCTGTCGCTCTAAGGGATGCTCGGGCGGAAATCCTAGCCATCACCACCCTCAACATCCTATCTCTCATCCTCCTCGCTGCTGTTGGAGGATGCCAGCAGGAGAAGCCATCTTGGTTGACGATGGTGGCGGGGATATCTCCTCGTGCGGTGACTTCACCTCCGCTGGGATCACTTCGGTCGTGACGGCGCATCATCCCAGACCGCGGAGCAGGCGGTGAAGATCGGGAGTCGGGTGGTGGCCCCTGGAGCTGGTGGTGGTACTACCATGGCGGATGGCGTCGAGGTCGTCTCTGTCAGCGGGGATGCGACTCTAGGCGAGAGGCGTGGCGGCGCGACCCTGCGGTGGTGGCGTGGATGTACGACCTCGCATCAACAATGTGGTGGTGGCCTTGCCCTGGCGTTGAAGTCGTGCGACCATCTGACGCAAGCTTTGGGAGGCGCGCGACGCCTTCTTCGCTGCAACATGGCCTATGGGCTGGTGGGGTGGGGATTGGGGCCGCCAGTCCCAAAAGGAGACGGCTAGAGCCTAGAGCGGGGGTTCCTGGATTAGATCTAATAATGGTGGTTGTTCCTAGTGTTCTTGATCCGTCAAGTCGGAGTGGAAGCTAGCTTACAAATAAATGTTTCCATTGTGTGAACCATTTCCATAATTCGACCATTTCCCCCTTTATCCACACCTCCTCCCTCCGTACCTTTGAATATGATAGCAGATCTGGGAAATCAAGACTTGAATGATACAAGCTTGATAATGATACTCTACTATATCAGCTAACAGAACTTATTAAATAGGGGCATCCCAACTTGTTTCTTTGAATAGAGAAGAGACAAACTTCCATAGAGCATAGATACACGCTTTTGATTTAGAATACATAAGACCTAGGTTAGATTTATTCGATTTCTTCGAGGTTTAAGGGACAAACTCCATTCTTCAAATATTGAGCTGTATTCTGTTCATTCTATCTTTCTTTTCGGCTTCATATGGTTCCTTAGTACGTGCCACGGTACTGTAGGTAGACCATGGAGTGTGTATATATATATATATATATATATATATATATATATATATATATATATATATATATATATATACACACACACACAGACACACACGCACACACACATACATATATGAAAAAGGCACAAACTAAATCATATGATATATAGGAGTACACGGTTGGTGCTTGGCGCTTGCAAGTTGCAACACACACAGGATCTTGGATCAAGGGCATCAAGCAGCAGGTACGCACGCGTTACACCTGCATCAAAACATCGGCGTCAGTCACTGCCAGCAGTGACTCGCGGCGAGATATATATGGGCCTCCCGACACCTGACCCACCGGTGGAGGGCGACGGCAGAGATAGATATACGGCGAAAAAGGATGGTTGCCGGTCTCATTTGGCCTGCATTATTCGAGACAGGATAATCCTCAGAGCAGAGACTAAACCCAATCATGGAAGGACGGAAAGCCAAAGCCAATCCTACTCAGGACGAATAATCAGGTGGCCAGAGTTGGAAGATTCCGGAGAGGAGTCCGACCCCACGAAGCTGCACGGACTGTACCGGCCGGCGCCCGGCGCACACGGCGGGTGGGCCTGCCGGCCGGCCGTTCCCCTTCCGGCTACAGGGAATTAAGCCGGTGGCGTATCGCGCGGGAACAGACAGCTAGTGGCCGCCATGTCGCACCAACCGTTGATCGCACCCACCAGGAACAGAAAACTTTCTTCTCTAGTTTGTGATTCTTTTCGATCCGCGCCGTACCGTCCAGGGGAACTTAGCTCCTTTTCCGGTGGGCGGCTAGGAGGCATCGATCCGCACTGTACCCCCACATGTTCGATTCCACTGTAGGTGTGCCACGCACGACGGCCGTGGCGTTCTCGTACGTGCTGTGCCGTGACGTTCGTTTTTTCTTTTCTTTTGCGAACAACTTGCGTATTTATTTATACAGTTATTTAAACACGTATAAATTTAGACAAATCCGAGACGACATCTTTTTCCGGATGAAAGATGGTATACTACCCAATAATTGTCCAAGTAAACACACGAGTCAGTTGTCGGTATGCTGTGAATATCTTGTTTATCTTTGCACCACGTAGGAGAGAAAAGGAAGGCGTGTGTGCTGATCGGTAGAAGAAGGTGCTGACGCGAGAGAACGGTGACTTGACAGAGGCAAGCTTAAAAAACCATAGTACTAAGCAGAGACAGTACACCGGCCCATGATTGAAATGGACCCTTGAGACCCATCCAGGGAAAGAGAGAAAATACAACATCCTGATAACATTGTTAATATTCGAGGAATGAGCAACGTGCTGATACATGCGCTGTGCCCGCCTCCTCGCAGGTCCTGCGTGTACTTATTTCACTACATTGTAGTATATAAATAGAGTAAATAAACCGATAAAGTTAACATGAATGACGCACGCACGTACTACTAGGTGACAATTCCATGTCTATTTATTAGAGCAAAGTCTAATGTGTATATATTATTTTTATTAGAGAAAACGTCTAACGTGTATATTATTGTATGTAGTAGTATATGTATATATGTACGTTATGTGTACCGATCATCTACGGCGCGCTTATGGTGGTATACGGTGTAGCGCGCATGCACGGCCGGGGCCTAGTAGTGTCAAGACGAGGCGGCGGCCGCGGCGGCGCTCCCGGCGCGGAAACTCTGCAGCGACTGTAGGTGCGCCTTGCCGCTGAGGCCGCGCTGCCGGATCTGCACGCGGTACTCGTCGAAGGTCATCTCCGGGTACAGCGCCGGGCTTTCCGGCCCAACAAGCTCCGCCATGGGCCCCACCGGCAGGTCGCTGCGCGGGTTGTAGAAGAAGGCCATCGACAGACGCTCCTCCGCCGCGCTCACCGTCACCCGGTGCTCCACGCTCTTGTACGACGCGTTGCTCAGCACCTGCATGTATATATATATATATATCGTCATTTCATTTGTAATTAATCATGTGAATAAAAACATTTAATCATCTGAATATCTGATCGATCGAGAGGCCACTGGTAGTCCCACGTTGACAGGGAACCAGCGCCATCGCAATTTGTACCAGCGATTGGCTTAGGATCGAGCTCGATCAGGTGCAGGATAGAGGCTAGCTAGCTTGATGGGTGTGATAGCTCTCGCACTATGGCACCATCAGATGCAAAATAATCAAAGGCGTAGACCGGTTAGACACGCCTCTAGCTTGAATTGTGAACACAAAATAGTAAGATGACTAGTATGCCTTGTAGAGTTGTAGGAGCAACGAATCATGGCAGACAGGGTGGGTTGTCACTTGCACCTGAACCTTTTCTCCAATATGCCTATCTTGGGAATACCACATGATGGACGAGAAACATGTCATCTCATACGTACGGCCACTCATCATGATCATCTACCAAAGGTCCAAAGCTAGCTAGTTTGCTTTTTACAAAAAAAGTTAGCAAAGCCAAATTGACCCGAGAAGTTCGTGGACACGAAGAAAAGTAACATCAAAGTCTACCTCCCGTGAACGAAATTATTCCACGTCCATCATCAACTTTTCACATCAGAAGAGGCACCATGGAAGGATTATCAAAAGTTGCCGTATGCTAAAACTGTATGCAAAACAAAATGGTATTTGTTTTTGTTTCTAAAATCACTTCCACTCGCGTGTATTACTCCCTATATTTTCTTCTTGTGATGTAAATTAGTTTCTGAAAAGTCGAACTTGAAATTTTATTTGACCTAATATCTAGAAAAAATTATCATCATCATTCACAACACAAAACCGTTATCATTAGTCTCATCATGAAATATGTTCTATTCTTTTAGAGTATTTCAGATGTTGATAGTTTTTCTCTATAACCATGTCTCCGTGTACTCCAAAAAAAAAAACATGTTTTCGTCATTACTACTTCCGTATGATTTTATAAACTTTCGATATTAAATTTGAAGCACTTTAATGCATGCATGTATTTGAAAACATATCTTTCACGTGTGGATTCGTCCTTGTGCCCGGACGCAGTTAGTAGGATATGGAGGTGCTTTGTTAGTTGGAAAAGCATTTTACTCGATGCAGGTCCATGACACGTGTCGACACCTGAGAATATCCTACCGGACCCCCACCCCTGGGTTTTTTTTGCTCCCGTTCCCTGTGCAGGTAGTGCACCACGATTGCAATGGGTGTTGTACTTCTATATATATGGTGTTTGCAATAATGATGTTCACGCAGACCCTCGTTCTAGCCGTGTTGCTACCAAGTATAACGTTCTCAGTGTCATGTGTGCAGATACCGTATATGTATGTTGTACGTTCGGTCGGTACCTATATATATGGATTACTAACCTAGCTACTACCGCATATGTAGCCGTAACGTGGGATTTTTTGTACAGCATCGGTCTGAAGATTTGTTTAGATTCACATGTGATATGTAAATCATCCCACATCTATCTCAGAAAGTAATTTTTTGCGACTCCTAACGCGTGTGAATCGGTACGCACGTGTGTATTCTCTCTCTTTTTTACCTGGATCTGGTCTCCGATGTTGACAATGAAGGCGTCAGGGACCGGGTCGACGGTGATCCAGTGGCCATCCTTCCTCACCTGCAGCCCCCGGACGTGGTCGTCCACGAGCAGCATGGTCATGCCGCCGGGGTCGGAGTGCGCCGCCACGCCCAGCGTAAGCTCCGGCTGCGGGCACCTCGGGTAGAAGTTGACCCTCAGGCATGCCCCCTCGCCGCCCTCGCCGCCGAATGCCTCCTGCAGCCTCCCTCCGTCGAGCCCCAGCCCCTTGGACAGCAGCGTCGTTACCCTTCGGGACAACTTCACCACCTCCTCGCTGTACTCCTCCGTCGCGTCCCTGCCAAGCATGCACCGATCAGCTACTTATAACTTGTAAATAAATTTATTGAGCATGCGAGCGCGTCCGTGCATGTTCAGCATGTGCACCTACCGAAGAGTTGAAGGAAGGGAGGGCCACTTGTCGTGGCTCTTGATCGACGTCGGGAGGAGGTGGAGGAAGTAGTAGTCTCCCCAGTCGAGGTGGCCACCTTTGGTGGTGCCGAGGCGGCTGCCGTAGCCCTCGTACGTCGTCGGCGAGTTGGCGTACCGCTCCCGCAACTCGGCCGGCTGCCGGAAGAAGCCGCGCCACGACGAGCGAGCCCGGCGCAGTAGCTCCGGCCGCACGCCGTGGTTCACTGCTTGGAAGAAACCCCACTCCCGGCACGCCGCCTCCACGGCACGGACCGTCTCGTCCGAGTCCGGCATTGACATGTCAACCACCGGGATGTTTAGGACGCCGCCGCTCACTGGTTGGGGCGTCGTCGTCGACGGCCGCTCCGATGGAGGCTTGACGTATCGCTCAGGGATCGCCTCGCCGCAGGTGTCCGACACGGCCTGCACGCGCACCACGGGCTCCGGCCAGCCGGCGCCACCGTTGAAGCAGCTACTCATCGCGGTGCTATAGCTTGCGGCCGGGTAATCTTAGGACGCTCCTGCACTAACCATTTATAAAAGCAGCAGAGGAGGATAAGGGCGAGACATTGATCATTATGGAGGTGTTGAATACAAAAATCAGCTGGCGCTTTGCTAGGGTTTGAAAGCAACGTATAGGATAAAACAAACACGTGCTGGAAATATTACGAGTGGCTACATGAAAGGATTAATACACTTTTGTGTGGCCAATGTTTTTTGAACTACTTTATGTAAGCGATGGCAATGATAGGGTATGAATATGGTAGAGCAATATCATACTTATACCCGTTTACTCGTTTAGAATATAAAATTCTACATATACCAATATTTATGGGTATAAAACTTTACCCGTATCTATACACTAGTAGAAAAGAGGCTATCTGTTCGTGCCTCCTAACAGCATTAGTCCCGGTTCCTCCACGAACCGGAACTAATGCGAACGCATCTTCGATTCGGCGGGCACGGGCCCGAGGCATGCGTCCCGTTAGTAGGGAATACGTCGGTTTTATGTAACACAAACCGGGACTAAAGGTTTGACGTCAACCACATGGCGTTGCCAGCACCTTTAGTCCCGGTTTGTGTTACAAACCGGGACGTATGCTCCCGCCCTCTATAAATGCAACGCCCCAGCCCTCTGCCTCCACTCTGTTTTTTCTTTGTGGAAGGCGTGAAGGGTGTGCTAGTTTTTTCCCCTATGCATGCATTCAAGGTGTTTGATGAAATGTTTGAGTGAATGATCCCGTTCAATTTCTCATAGAACAAAAATATAGAAGGTGTTCGAGACGCACTTGAGCTTTCTCCTCTTTATTTCCCTCGATCGAGGTTAGCAATCTTATCTTTTCTCTGTCATTGATACAATGCATGTATCGATGTGAATTGGTCATTTCACTATTTACGATGTCCTGTTTTTGATAAACTTACTTATGTGATGCAGATGAACGGTCGGGAATGGATGTACGGTGACCGACGTGTACCCAGGTATATGAAAGGCGTGGATAAATTTATCGATGTGGCTACGACAAACAAAGAGAATGGTTTTATACGTTGTCCATGTGTTCAATGTCGGAACAACAAGGAGTACTCTTCCTCGAAAATCATTATGACCACCTGATTATGAAAGGTTTCATGCCCAACTATAATTGTTGGACCAAGCACGGAAAGAGGGGTTATGATGGAAGATGGTGAAGAAGAAGATGATGATAACAACTATCATCATATGTTTCCTGAATACTGGATCCGCAATAGAAGACAATGGAGAGGAAGGAGGTGAAGAACGGGCATCGATGAGCCGGTGATGAACTTGGTAGGGTCATTTTTGATGCAAAGCGAGGCGTGAACAGAAAATGAGAAGTTGAAGTTAGAGGGCATGTTAGAAGATCACAAGAAATTGTTGTACCCAAATTGTGAAGATGGCAACACAAAGCTCGATTACCACACTGGAATTGTTGCGATGGAAGGCGAGTGGTCTAACGACTCCTCATTGGAAAAGATGCTGAAAATAATGAAGCCAAAGTTTCCAAAACATAATGAACTTCCCGAGTACCTCTGAAGCAAAGAAGACTCTCTGTCCTCTAGGATTAGATGTGCAAAAGATACATGCATGCATTAATGTGCATCCTCTACATGATAAGGAGTATGAGAATTTAGATAAATGCCCGGTATGCAATGCATTGCGGTATAAGATCAGACGAGATGACCCTGGTGATGTTGAGGGAGAGCCCCTCCGGAAGAGGGTTCCTACTAAGGTTATGTGGTATGCTCCTATAATATCAAGGTTGAAACGCATGCTCAGAAACAAAGAGCATGCCAGGTTGTTGCGATGGCACAAAGAAGACCGTAAGAAAGACGGGAAGTTGAGACACCCTCTGATGGGTCACAGTGGAGAAAAGTCGAGAGATACTTCCCAGACTTTGCAGGTGACGCAAGGAACTTATGGTTTGGTCTAAGTACGGATGGCATGAATCCTTTTGGGGAGCAGAGCTGCACTCACAGCACCTGGCCCGTGACTCTATGTATCTACAACCTGCCTCCTTGGTTGTGCATGAAGCGTAATTTCATTATGATGCCAGTGCTCATCCAAGGCCAGAAGCAACCGGGCAACAACATTGATGTGTACCTTAGGCCATTAGTTGAAGAACTCTTACAGTTATGGGGCAAACTGTTGGAATTATGCCCTAGAGGCAATAATAAAGATGTTATTATTATAATTCTTGTTCATGATAATGTTTATATTCCATGCTAGAATTGTATTAAGCGGAAACTTTAATACTTGTGTGGTTTGTGAACAACACCGTGTCCCTAGTATGCCTCTATGGACTAGCTCATTGATTAATGATGGTTAAGGTTTCCTAGCCATGGACATGAGTTGTCAATTAATAATGAGATCATATCATTGGGAGAATGATATGGTGGACAGACCCAAACTAAGCGAAGCAATTAGATCATGTCATCGTGTTCGTCTTTGCGAAGCTTTTATTATGTCAAATATTGTATTCCTTAGACCATGAGATAATACAACTCCCTGGTATCGGAAGAAAGCTTTGAGGTCATCAAACGTCATCCTATGAGAGGGTGATCATAAAGGTGTCTCGGTGATCGGAAAGTATCATTGGGTTGTATGTATCGAGATGGGATTTATCCCTCCCAAGTCGGAGATATACTTCGGGCCCACTTGGTAATCGATATCAACACCGCTTGCAAGCATGTGGTTAAGGAGTTAATCACAAAGTGATATCGGATTACGGAACGAGTAAAGTACTTGCTGTGAACGAGATTGAACTAGGTATGACTGTACCGACGATCGAATCTCGGGCAAGTAAAATATCGCGAGACGAAGGGAATATATATATGGAATTGATTGAATCCTGGCATCGTGGTTCATCTGATATGATCATCGATGAATGTGTGGGAGTCAATATGGGTTTCCAGACCCCGCTGTTGATTATTGATAGAAGATCATGCGCATATTCTCGAACCCGAGGTCACACATAACGTGTCTCGGCGCTAGGATAGATTGGATAATTGGTTTATGAGTTTTTGTTCGAGTCTCGGATGGGATCCGGGACATCACGAGAGGTTCAGAGTGGTCCGGAGAATAAGATTCATATAAAGGCGGTGCAGTTTTGGAGTTGAATTGTTAGGATTAATCGGTATTGTCTAAGCTTCTAGAACCTTCCGGAAGGGGACCAACGTGGCCCCACCTTCCGGGAGGGGGCATGGGCCTATGAGGGAGTGCCCTGGCCGCATTGGGCCAGGGGCACAAGGCCCCATAGGGCCCAGCCGACCAAAGAGGGTTTAAACCCTAGATAGACCTTCTAGAGGGGGGGTTTCCTTGCCCCCCACTCCTCCTCCTTTGGGGCCGCCGGTTTGGACTTGGGGGAGGGGCTAGGGCTGCGCCCCCCCTCTATATAAAGAGGGGTGGGGGCGCACCAACCCCCTACACCTTCCCCTCCAAGAGCTAGCCGTCCTGCTGCCCTCCTCTCTCCCTCCCATTGTTTGTGGCGAAGCCTGCTGAAATTCTCCACCATATACACCACGCCTCGTGTTGTAGATCCAATCCGTCTCTCCACCATACTTGCTGGTCCGAGAAGGAGGCGTCAAGGTGCTGCGTGTGCATCTCACGGAGGCACCGCCACTTGTGGTGCTAGATCGGATCGGATCGCGAGGAGGAAAGCGAGTACGACTACATCACCCACGTTCATGAGCGTTCATTTGTCTGAATCTTCAAGGGTATGAAGATCTAATCAAAACTCTCTCGTTGTTTGCATCTCCTAGATTAGATCTTGGCTTTCACTCTGTTACATCCGTGAAAATTTTGATTTACTATACCGAAACCCTTGATGGTATCGAGCTAGATCTATGCGTAGATGTGTTTCACGAGTAGAACGCAACATGGTTGTTGCGAGCGTTGATGTTTCTGTTGCAAGCCTCTTGTTTGTGTTCTTCTTATGACGTGGGATAGTGAGATTGAAGCGGTCCAGCCAACCTTACGCGACGCCGTTCATGAGACCGGCTCCGCACTTGACGTGTGGCTTGTTCCACACATACGGCTGGTGGATGTCAGTTTCTCTCACTATAGTTGTCATGGGATTAACACCGGAGTTTGGCAACCATAATATCATCGTTGTGGCTTTCCGTAGGTAATAATCGTTCTTAGCATCTACTACCATAAGCCACGTAAAACATGCAACAACAAAGTAGGCGTCTAACTTATTTTTGCGAGTGTTTTACGTGATATGGTATGGACCAAGATGTGATGTGTATATTGTATCGATGATCATGTTTTGTAATGTTTCACGACTTGCATGTCGATGAGTACACAACCGGCGAGCCATATGGTTGTCTTTATAATTGTGTATGACACGTGTGTCAACTTCTTATCGCCATGTAATAGTTTCACTTTATCGCTAAGTAGTTAGCAATAGTTGTAGTTGCTATTCGTGGTGGAGGCAATCATGGTGGAGTGATGGAGATCATGCGGAGCGCACAAGATGGAGATCATTGCGAAGATTGGCTATACCATGTCACATAAAGTTATATGCATGTGATGTTTATCCTTTTATGTATCTTATTATGCTTAGATCATGACGGTAGCATTATAAGATGATTCCTCATAAAGATCAAGATAAAACTGTGTTCTCCCCAAGTATGCACCGTTGTGAAAGTTAAATCGTGTCCAAGCATCACGTGATGATCGGGTGCTATAGACTCTCGCTCACATACAACGGGTGCAAGCCGATTTACCACGGAAATACTTGGGTCTAACTTGACGAGCCTAGCATGTACAGACATGGCCTCGGAACACATGAACCGAAAGGTTAAGCATGAGTCATATGAATGATATGATCTACACTTCGTTGTCCACCATTGAAACCACATCTCTTCTCGCGAAGATCGGATTAGGTGTGGTGAATTTGGATCATGTTCACTAAACAACTTGAGGGATGTTGAATTTAGTGGGAGTTCATCTAGTAATTTGATTAAAAGTTGAACTAGTTATCATGAACATAGTCTAATTTGTACTTGCAAATATTGTAGATCAAATGGCTAAGTCCAACTTTAACCTCAACGTTTTTGCTGAGAAGGAAAAGCTTAGAAACAATGGGTCTAACTTCACCAAATGGTTCCGCAATCTAAGAATCATTCTCTCTGGCGGTCAAAAGGACTATGTCCTTGGGAAAGCGTTAGGTGACCCCCCTGCTGCAACTGCGCCGGCTGATGAGAAAGTTGTCTATCAGTCGCGCAAAGATGATTATGGTGTGATTAAGAGCACCATGTTGTTTGCTATGGAACCGGAACTTCAAAATCGTTTTGAAGACTATCTCGGGCCCTTTGAGATTCTCGAAGAACTGAAAACCATGTTTCAGACTCAGGCCGCTACGAGAGATATGAGATCTCGAGAAGTTCTTTAAGCGCAAGATGGAGGAAGGGAGTTCCGTTAGTGAGCACGCCATTAAGATGACGGCTACACTCAACATGTGAGCAAGCTGGAATGCACGATTCGGAGGAGCTCAAGATTGACAGTTGTGCAATCACTCCCTCCCAGCTACAAAAGTTTTGTAGTGACTCATAATCAGATTGGTTCCACTGATACGATCACCGAGCTCTTCGCAAAGCTGAAGGCCGCGGAAGTGGACATCAAAAAGGATAATCATGTGTTGATGGTCAACAAGCCCACCTTTAAGAAAGGTAAGGGAGCAAAGAAGCCCTTCAAGAAGGGCGGCGGCAAGCGCACTGCCCCTGCTGAGAAGAAGCTCAAGTCTGGTCCTAAGCCGGACACTGAGTGCTTCTATTGCAAGGACAAGGGTCACTAGAAGCGCAACTGTCCGAAGTACTTAGCGGACAAGAAGGCTGGCACCATCAAAGGTATATTTGATATACATGTTATTGATGTTTTCCTTACTAGCCCTCGTTGTAGTGCACAGGTATTTGATACGGTTCAGTTGCTAATATTTGTAACTCGAAGCAGGAGCTACGGAATAGGCAATGACTTGCGAGGGATGAGGTGACGATGCGCGTTGGCAACGGATCAAGAGTTGATGTGATGGCCGTCGGCACACTCTCCTTAGTTTTACCTTCGGGATTAGTTTTAAACCTTAATAAATGTTATTATGTGCCTGCGTTGAGCATGAACATTATTTCTGGATCGTGTTTATTGCAAGACGGTTATTCATTTAAATCTAAGAATAATGGTTGTTCTATTTATATGAGTAACATATTTTATGGTCATGCACCTCTTGTGAATGGTTTATTTCTTCTAAATCTTGAAAGGGATGAAACACACATCCATAACATTGAGGCTAAGAGATGCAAAGTAGATAGTGATAATACTACTTATTTGTGGCACTGTCGTCTAGGTCATATTGGTGTAAAGCGCATGAAGAAACTCCATTCTGATGGACTTTTGGAGTCTCTTGATTTTGAATCATTTGACACATGCGAACCATGCCTCATGGGCAAGATGATCAAAACCCCGTTCTCCGGTATGATGGAGCGAGCAACGGACTTGTTGGAAATCATACATACCGATGTATGCGGACCGATGAGTGTTTTGAGCCAGGTGGATATCGCTATTTTCTCACTTTTACCGATGACTTAAGTAGATATGGGTATATCTATTTAATGAAACATAAATCTGAAACATTTGAAAAGTTCAAGGAATTTCAGAATGAAGTGGAGAACCATCGTAACAGAAAGATCAAGTTTCTACGATCCGATCGTGGGGGCGAGTATTTGAGTTATGATTACTCACGCATCTTAAAGCTAGCGGAATTGTTTCGCAACTCACGCCACCCGGAACACCACAGCGCAATGGTGTGTCTGAATGCCGGAACCGAACCCTATTAGTATGGTCCGATCGATGATGTCTCTTACTGATTTGCCGTTATCATTTTGGGGTTATGCATTAGAAACCGCTGCATTCACTTTAAATAGGGCTCCATCTAAATCCGTTGAGACGACACCGTATGAACTGTGGTTTGGTGCTAAACCTAAGTTGTCGTTTCTTAAAGTTTGGGGATGCGAAGCTTACGTCAAGAAGTTGATGCCGGACAAGCTCGAACCCAAAGAGAAATCGTCTTCATAGGATACCCTAAGGAAACTATTGGGTATACCTTCTATCACAGAATCAAGGCAAAGTGTTTATGTGAAGAACGGTTCCTTTCTTGAGAAGGAGTTTCTCTCGAAAGAAGTGAGTGGGAGGAAAGTAGAGCTAGACGAGGTTATTGAACCTTCTCTTGAATTGGAGAGTAGCGCAGCACCTGAAATTGTTCCGGTCACTTTGCACCAACAATAGAGGAAGAAAATGACAAGGATCATGAAGCTTGGACAATGCGCTCTTTGAGCGTCGCAGGTCGACAAGGTCGCGTGCCCCTCTGAGTGAATGCGGCAAACCTGTCTTGTGTCTTGTTGGTAGAAGACGGTGAACCGCGAACTATGAGGCGATGATGAGCCCGGACTACGAGAAATGGCTAGAAGCCATGAAATCCGAATTGGGATCCATGAGCGAAAACCAAGTATGGACTTTGGTGGACCCTCCTAGCGACCGAAAGGCCGTTGAGTGCAAATGGATCTTCAAGAAGAAAACGGACGCGGATGTTAATGTTACCGTCTATAAAGCACGGCTTGTCGCGAAAGGTTTTCGACAAGTTCAAGGTGTTGACTACGATGAGACTTTCTCTCCCGTAGCGATGTTTAAGTCCATTCGGATTTTATTAGCAATTGCTGCGTTTCATGATTATGAGATATGGCAGATGGATGTCAAGACTGCGTTCCTCAATGGCAACATTTATGAAGAGTTGTATATGATGCAACCCGAAGGTTTTGTCGATCCTAAGGATGCTGATAAAGTATGCAAACTTCAGCGTTCTATTTATGGACTGAAGCAGGCATCTCGGAGTTGGAACCTTCGTTTTGATCAAGTGATCAAGAGCTTTGGATTTGTTCCAAATTGCTACAAAGCTTGTATCTACAAGAAAGTGAGTGGGAGCTCGGTGACATTTCTGGTACTATATGTGAATGACATATTGATTATCAGAAATGACATCAACATGCTTAACAATGTGAAGAGTTATTTGAACAAGTGTTTTTCAATGAAAGACCTAGGTGAAGCTGCTTATATATTGGGCATCAAGATCTATAGAGATAGACAAAGGCTTTGATAGCTTTAAGCGGTACATACCTAGACAAAGTTCGAAAAGGTTCGAATGGATAAGGCAAAGAAAGGTTCAGTGCCTATGTTGTCGGTAAGATATTGAGCAAGGCTCGTGTCTAGCTACGATGAAATGATAGGAAGCTATGAGCAAAGTGCCTTATGCCTCGGCCATAGGTTCTATCATGTATGCCATCTGTGTACTAGACCGGATGTGTCCAATGCTCTTAGTTTGTGACGAGATATCAAAGTGATCCGAGTGGAACCTTTGGACAGCCGTGAAGAACATCCTAAAGTACCTAAATAGGACTAAAGAAATGTTCTTAGTCTATGGGGGTGATGAACAGCTCGTCGTAAAAGGTTACGTCGACGCTAGTTTCGACACCGACAAGGATGATTATAAATCTCAGACAGGATACGTTTATATTTTGAATAGAGGAGGCTGAGTGGAGAAGGCGCAAGCAAAGCGTGATCGCGGGATCTCTGATGAAAGCGGAATACATGGTCGCTGCAGAGCGTCAAGTGAAGGAGTTTGGATCAGGAACTTCATCACTGAGCTTGGCGTGGTTCCAAGTGCATTGGACCCACTGGAGATATTGTGTGACAACACTGGCGCCATAGCACTCGCTAAGGAACCAAGATATCATCCAAAGACCAAGCATATCAACCACAAGTTTCATATAATCCGAGATTATATAGCAGATGGAGATCTGAAGATTAGCAAAGTACATACAGATCTGAATGTCGCAGATCCATTGACTAAACCTCTTCCACGTGTAAAACATGATCAGCACCTTAGTGCCATGGGTGTGAGATTGTTGCCAAATGTAAACTAGATTATTGACTCTAGTGCAAGTGGGAGACTGTTGGAATTATGCCCTAGAGGCAATAATAAAGATGTTATTATTATAATTCTTGTTCATGATAATGTTTATATTCCATGCTAGAATTGTATTAAGCGGAAACTTTAATACTTGTGTGGTTTGTGAACAACACCGTGTCCCTAGTACGCCTCTATGGACTAGCTCATTGATTAATGATGGTTAAGGTTTTCTAACCATGGACATGAGTTGTCGATTAATAATGAGATCATATCATTGGGAGAATGATATGATGGACAGACCCAAACTAAGCGAAGCAATTAGATCGTGTCATCGTGTTCATCTTTGCGAAGCTTTTCTTATGTCAAATATTGTATTCCTTAGACCATGAGATAATACAACTCCACAGTATCGGAAGAAAGCTTTGAGGTCATCAAGCGTCATCCTATGAGAGGGTGATCATAAAGGTGTCTCTCGGTGATCGGAAAGTACCATTGGGTTGTATGTATCGAGATGGGATTTGTCCCTCCCAAGTCGGAGAGATATACTTGGCCCCTTTCGTGTCGATATCAACACGCTTGCAAGCATGTGGTTAAGGATTTAATCACAAAGTGATATCGGATTACTGAACGAGTAAAGTACTTCTTGAACGAGATTGAACTAGGTATGGCATGCAAACGATCGAATCTCGGGCAAGTAAAATATCGCGAGACGAAGGGAATATATATATGGGATTGATTGAATCTGGCATCGTGGTTCATCCGATATGATCATCGATGAATGTGTGGGAGTCAATATGGGTTTCCAGACCACGCTTGTTATTATTGGTAGAAGATCATGTCTGCATGTTCTCGAACCCGTAGGGTCACACACTTAACGTGTCTCGACGCTAGGATAGATTGGATAATTGGTTTATGAGTTTTTGTTCAGAGTATCGGATGGGATCCGGGACATCACGAGAGGTTTCGGAGTGGTCCGGAGAATAAGATTCATATAAAGGCGGTTGCAGTTTTGGAGTTCGGAATTGTTCCGGATTAATCGGTATTGTACCGGAAGCTTCTAGAACCTTCCGGAAGGGGGCCAACGTGGCCCCACCTTCTGGGAGGGGGCATGGGCCTATGAGGGAGTGCCCTGGCCGCATTGGGCCAGGGGCACAAGGCCCCATAGGGCCCAGCCGGCCAAAGAGGGTTTAAACCCTAGATAGACCTTCTAGAAGGGGGGGGTTTCCTTGCCCCCCACTCCTCCTCCTTTGGGGCCGCCGGTTTGGACTTGGGGGAGGGGCTAGGGCTGCGCCCCCTCTATATAAAGAGGGGTGGGGGTGCGCCAACCCCCTACACCTTCCCCTCCAAGAGCTAGCCGTCCTGCTGCCCTCCTCTCTCCCTCCCGACTGTTTGTAGGCGAAGCCCTGCTGCAGAAATTCTCCACCATATACACCACGCCGCTGTGTTGTAGATCCAATCCGTCTCTCCACCATACTTGCTGGTCCGAGGAAGGAGGAGACGTCGAGGTGCTGCACGTGTGCATCTCACGGAGGCACCGCCACTTGTGGTGCTAGATCGGATCGGATCGCGAGGAGGAGAAGCGAGTACGACTACATCACCCACGTTAAATGAGCGTTCCATTGTGCGAATCTTCAAGGGTATGAAGATCTAATCCAATCTCTCTCGTTGTTTGCATCTCCTAGATTAGATCTTGGCTTTCCCTCTGTTCGCATCCGTAGAAAATTTTGATTTACTATGCCGCGAAACCCTTCACAAACCAGGTGTATGTGCGTGGGATGAGAACAAACAGGAGCCATTTGAGCTACGAGGGTTGCTATTCATAACCATCAATGATTGGCCTGCTCTTAGTAACCTTTCAGGACAGACAAACAAGGGATATAAGGCATGCACACACTGTTTAGATAAGACTGAAGGTACATATTTGCATAAATGCAAAAAGGTTGTGTACCTGGCGAATCGACGATTTCTTCTGACCAATCATCCCGTAAGAAAGAAAGGCAAGCATTTCAAAGGTGAGGCAGATCACTGGAAGAAGCCTGAACACCCTGCTGGTGATGATGTATTTGGTATGGTCAAGGACATAGAAGTAATCTTTGGAAAGGGTCCCAGCGGTCAATTAGTTCCGAACGACGTCGCTGCAGGACACGCACCCATGTGGAAGAAGAAATCTATATTTTGGGAGCTGCCATATTGGAAAGTCCTACGTGTCCGCTCTTCAATCGACGTGATGCATGTGATGAAGAATCTTTGCGTGAACCTGCTAGGATTCCTATGCGTGTATGGGAAGACAAAAGATACACCAGAAGCACGGGAGGACCAACAAATTATGAAAGACCCAAAGAACATGCATACACAGAACAAGACGGATAAAGGGCGTCACTTAAGTCGTGCCAGCTATGCTCTTACCAAAGCAGAGAAGGAAATCTTTTTGAAGTCCTTTACAGTATCAAGGTGCCGTCTGGCTTCTCATCTAATATAAAGGGGATAATAAATATGGCAGAGAAAAAATTCCAAAACCTGAAGTCTCATGACTGTCACGTGATTATGACACAGTTGCTTCCGATTGCATTGAGGGGGCTTCTACCGAAAAATGTTCGAGTACCCATTGTGAAGCTGTGTGCATTCCTCAATGCAATATCTCAGAAGGTAATCAATCCAGATATTCTGCCAAGGTTACAGAAGGATGTGGTACAATGTCTTGTTAGTTTTGAGTTGGTGTTCCCACCATCCTTCAATATTATGACGCATCTCCTGGTTCACCTAGTGGAAGAGATTGCCATTCTCGGTCCGGTATTTCTGCCAATATATTCCCCTTTGAGAGGTTCATGGGAGTCTTAAAGAAATATGTTCATAACCGTGCTAGACCAGAAGGAAGCATCTCCAAGGGATATGGAACAAAGGAGGTCATTGAGTTTTGTGTTGACTTTATTCCTGACCTTAAGCTGATTGGTGTTTCTGACTCACGGCATGAGGGAAGACTAAGTGGAAAAACCTGGGGAAAAGCAATGATATGTAGGGACGGGGATTCTTTCACTAAAGCACACTACACAATTCTACATAATTCGACCTTGGCAGCTCCGTATATCGAGGAACACAAGAATATTGTATGCTCCAAAAACCCGGGGAAGCCTGAATCATGGATTACAGATGAACACATGAAGTCTTTCGGTGGTTGGATGCAGACACATCTCTTGAATGACACCACTGTTGGAGATCAGCTATACTTGTTGGCCGCATCACCATCTTCTACTGTATTGAATTTCCAAGGGTACGAAATAAATGGGAATACATTTTACATGACCGCCCAAGATAAAAAGAGCACCAACCAAAATAGTGGTGTCCGCGTTGATGCAATAGACGAGAATGGACAAAAGGACACATACTATGGTTACATAGAGGAGATATGGGAACTAGACTATGGAGTCTCTTTTAAGGTCCCTTTGTTTCGTTGCAAATGGGTCAACCTGAATGGGGAAGGGGTAAAGATAGACCAGTTGTACGGAATGACAACAGTGGATCTCAACAATCTTAGTTATAGAGATGAACCATTGGTCCTAGCCAATGATGTGTCTCAGGTTTTCTATGTGAAGGACATGTCCTGCAGACCGAAAAAAAGAAAAAATATGCAAACAAATACATCATATGATGAGCCAAAGCGTCACATAGTTCTTTCAGGGAAAAGAAACATCGTGGGAATCAAGGACAAGACAGACATGTCAGAAGATTATAATAAGTTTGATGAAATTCCGCCCTTCACAGTGAAAACTGACCCAAGCATTCCGTTAAGTAAAGAAGATGCTCCATGGTTACGTCTGAAGCGATCATAAGGAAGGACATATGCCAAGAAGTTCATGCTCATATTATGTAACTCTAGTTCATGTCTTTCGCGGTTTGTGGCTTGACCGAAGGATATCTTTCGCGGTTTGTGGCTTGATCGGGACTATATATAGGGGGGCTTTAGTCCTGGTTTTATAGTCTCAATTTTTAATATTAATAAATGTCTTGAGTGTTAGTCCCGTTTTGTGGCTGGACCGGGACTATGAAGAAGTTGTCCCGATTCGTACTTACCATTAAGATCTGATCTCCAAACGCGCGCGGTCACATATTAGGGAGTGCCTCTATGACCAGTTTCTTGGAGATGCCGAGGATCGATCCGGCATCTCCAAACTGGCTGTAGTGGTGTCCCTGCTCTGAAACCATCTTGCAGCTTGTAACTTCTCTAACTAGATCAATACACCTGGGAGCTAACTAATTTCACATATTAGGGAGTGCCTCTATGACCAGTTTCTTGGAGATGCCAGAGGACTGGGATCCGGCGGCATCTCCCTGAAACTGGTCGTAGTGGTGTCCCTGCTCTCGAAAACCATCTTGCAGCTTGTAACTTCTCTAACTAGATCAATACACCTGGGAGCTAACTAATTTCACATATTAGGGAGTGCCTCTATGACCAGTTTCTTGGAGATGCCGGAGGACTGGGATCCGACGGCATCTCCCTAAAACTGGTCGTAGTGGTGTCCCTGCTCTCGAAAACAATATTGGAGATGCCTCAATCTGGCTGGAGGACTGGACTCATAAGGATGCCTATTTATAGTACAAGCAGCTCGGCATAGTGTCGACACTTACGACATAATGTCGACACTCACCCCTATTATTAGTGCTGACTCGTGTTTTGTCCCGGTTGGTGTCTCCAACCGGGACTAAAGGTTCATCTTTAGTCCCGGTTGGTGACACCATCCGGGACAAGGTACACGCCGCACGACATAATGTCGACACTCACCCCTATCATTAGTGCTGCCTGGCCCAGCCTGCCGAAATCCCTCCAACCGGGACTAAAGATGAACCTTTAGTATATTGAAAATCCGAACAATGAAAAATTCAAAAAATTCAAACAAAATCCAAACAATGAAAATCCTTCACTTGGTGTCATATTATGTGACATAGTTGAAAGGAAAAATACCAGACTTGGTATATTGATCATGTCTCGAAAAACCTTCACAAAATGACCTATCATGTTCGAGGTTTCATGGCTTTCGGTCCAAATGACCGATGTTATGTGCTGAATCACGGCATAGTTTGTGATGCTGTGCCCATATTATGCATGCATGTGGACATTTGTATGGAGAACAATGTTGCAGGAGGAAGTTTTCCTTTTTGTCGCACGGAAAAACCCTTTTCCATTTTCCGAGCGCAAAAAATGGGTCGTTTTGTGAAGTAACCACCAAAATGCTGTTTCAGAATGCTAGCGTCCCATTTTACTAAAATACTAGACCACCTTACATGGAATATCTCCCAACCTAGACATCTCCAACCTTTTTGTCCATCCCGGGTAAAAAGGACAAATGTCTGCCGAATCAGCAGGAAGTGGGTCCGTTTTGTACTACAGGTACATGATCTATCGCCCGTGATTTTTTGAAAAAATCATTTTTAGACTCGCAATATGTGGTTTCTTCAGAGATCCAATGCAAGTTCTAAATGATCCATTTTTCTTCCCGCCAGTTTTTCCCGCCAGTTCTTCCCTCCAGTTATCTTCCTGCCATTTCTCACTATATATATGTAGGGTTGGCCTCCATTGTCATTGCACATCTCTAGACTCATATCTACAACCTCATCACTCTTTCCCATGACTTCCACTGTAGCACTAACTCCCAGGGAGGCCGAGGCGCTTTGCGCCTCGAACTACCCCTGCCCGCCGGGCTACTGTGTCCCCGTTGGCTGGATGCTGAGCGCCGAAGGCGTGCTGGTTTCTCCTGTCCCTCTAGGTGTGGCGCGCCGGATGGGAATCATAAACCACTACTACTTCGACCTCATGCCGGAGCAGCGGAGGAATCCCAGATGGCATCCCGACTATTTCCCGACTTGGGAAGCCTTCTTCGTGGATCGACATGAGAGGGCGCTCGCCAGGCACGAGGAGGACGGCCCACCTCCTCCGAACTTCAACGAGGCCGGCCATCGGCTGTGGTGGCGCGGCCAGACTCTCCAGAGCGTCATGTCCTACGACATGGCCGCCGACTCTAGCCCCCGCCTGCGCTACCCTCAAGTCCAGCCCACTCGTACTCAACCTTCAAGGTTCAACTACGGCGACCCTGACGACGATAGCGGCATTTAGTCATGGCGACTAATGCAGGTATGGTGTAGGCAGGAGCATGACTGAATCACTCCAACATTGCAAAACAAGTTCGACCGATTGTGGCTTAATCTGGCCATGTATCTAAATTTTCAGTTCTTCTATGTAACTTTGTGTTAGTTGCGTTATGTACTTTAATTCCAGTTCTATCCTAATAAAATTTTCTTTCCGCCCATTATTTCCCATCCTTTTTTTACCGCCCATTAATATATAAAAAATATAAGTTAATTCAAATTCAAATTAAAAACAGAAAATGGTTTTGAATTAGTTATTCAAATCCAAACACTTTTTATGTTAAAAGTTTTTCTAAATGCCAAATTAATATTCAAAAAATATAAGTTAATTCATTTTTAATTGTAAATGGTTCATATTTGAAATGGTAACATTAATTATTTTTTAAAACAGAAAATGGTTTTGAATTATTTATTCAAATCCAAACACTTTTTATGTTTAAAGTTTTTCTAAATTCCAAATTAATATTAAAAAAATATAAGTTAATTCATTTTTAATTTTAAATGGTTCATAGTTTAAATGGTTACATTAATTATTTTTTAAAAATAGAAAATGGTTTTGAATTAGTTATTCAAATCCAAACACTTTTTATGTTTAAAGTTTTTCTAAATTCCAAATTAATATTCAAAAAATATAAGTTAATTCATTTTTAATTGTAAATGGTTCATAGTTTAAATGGTTACATTAATTATTTTTTAAAAATAGAAAATGGTTTTGAATTAGTTATTCAAATTCAAACACTTTTTATGTTTAAAGTTTTTCTAAAATTCCAAATTAATATTCAAAAAATATAAGTTAATTCATTTTTAATTTTAAATGGTTCATAGTTTAAATGGTTACATTAATTATTTTTAAAAATAGAAAATGTTTTGAATTAGTTATTAAAATTCAAACACTTTTTATGTTTAAAGTTTTTCTAAATCCAAAGTAACTATCATTTAAAAAACATTGCAAATTTAAACCCCAAAATAAAAAAATAAGGCGGGAACATAGAGAAAATTCCTGAAATTTTTTGAAAACAGGGTCATATGTCCCGGTTGGAGCCACCAACCGGGACTAAAGACCCTGCCCGCGCCAACCCTTGCTCTTCTGAAAAAAGTGGAGTATACGTCCTGGTTGGTGGCTCCAACCGGGACGTATGACCCTTTAGTCCCGGTTGGAGCCACCAACCGGGACGTATACTCCCCCCTTTATAACTTGCGCGCCTCTTCTTCTTCTTCTTCCCCATCTCACTTCTCTGCTTCTTCTCTGCTTTCATCGACGATGCCGCCCTCGATCCCCACGACGCCGACAGTACTGCATGCGCCATTGTCGTCGCCGCCTTGCCTCGCCTCCGCCTCCCGCCCGCCTCCGTCCTCTGTCTGCGGCGCGTGCCCTCCGTCTCCGTCTCCGGCCGCGCGCCCTCGGCCGTCTCCATCATCCGCGCCACAAGCGCTCCGGCCGCCACCGCCGCGCGCTCTCGCCTTCCCCGACCACGCCGCCCGCGTCCAGCGCCGATATACCACCCGAGAGAGGCTCTTTATTAGTACTGTGTATATAGATTTTTTTTGACATGTGTAGATGTATTTAGATTTTTGACATGTGTAGATGTATTTAGATTTTATGTGTGTGTATGCATATATTATTTTATTAGGTGTATGTATATATTATTTTAGGTGTATATTATTCTAGGTGTATGTATATATTATTTAGATTTTAGGTGTATAGTATTTAGATGATTTAGGTGTGTATTTAGATGATGTAGATCCCGACGCGCGCGCACTAGTGATGATATTTAGTTGATGATTATGTTAGTTGATATGATCCCGACGCGCGCGCACATGGAGACGTCACCTCTGTTCGCCGCCGTGCATCGTCGTGCATTCTCTACCTCTTTCTCCCCCTCGCATGCGTTCTCTCCCTCTCTGGCCAAACCCTAGCCGGCCCTAGTAGCCGGCCGTCGCCGCCGTTATAACTGGGTGCCCCTCCTCTTCTTATCCCCCATCTCACAATATCTTCTCGCGCACGAGGCCGTCAGGCTACCCCGCCGCCCTGCACGCCCTACCGCCGCCCCTCGCCCAGCCAAGCGTGCAGGAAGCTTCGCCTCGTCGCCCCGAGGCTTCTCCCCGAAGGAATTGGCCCCGCTCGCTCCCAATCGTCGCCGCCGCCGCCATCTCCCTCGAGCCCGACGACCGGCGCCGCCATCGATTCGCTGGCTCCCGACCTCGCCTCGCCTCCTCGTCACCACCACCGCACACCTGATGAGCTGCTGGTCCTCGTGGACCCTCTCTCTCGCCCCCTCTCGCTCTGGTTCCTCCTTCCCGTCGACCACCTGCCACCACCGCCGCTCACCGTCGTCGTGCTCCCCTCTTCGGTGACCTTTTCGAGGCAGCGCTGCTACTCTTTGGCTCGCCTCAACCTCCTCTCTCTAGCACGCACACGCACACGGCCTAGCTCGCGCTCCACCGCCATCCCCTTTGTCGTTCTGAGGCTCACCGGCGTCAATGACATCATGGTGACGTCACCCAGGCGTCGGCACGTGGTCAACCCCCAGTCAACCTGGCCTAGGTCCCACCCTGCCCACGTGGAGGATGAGTTGGCCTAGGGCCCAACTATCTGTCTCTCTGGCTAGCTATAGCCCGGGTGTAAAAAGTATATAAGTTGGTTTTTATTAGGTTTATTAGTTTGGATTATTAGGTTTATTATTAGTTAGGTATTATTAGGTTTATTAATTAGTTAGGTATTATTAGTCTTCGGCCCCACTGGTCAGTCACTGTGGGTAGCCCCAGACCCGATGAAAAACTACCCCCTATGTGCTGATGTACATATTGATTGCGCATTGTATTATGCCATGTATTGATTGCCGCCTTTCTTTCCGGTATTGGTTCTTCGCGATAGGATCCGAGCCCGAGGGTTTCTCCGAATTAGGGTTTCTGATATTGTAAATTCATTTTTATTATTGTGTATGTATATATTAGGGTTTCTCTGAATTAGGGTTTATATCTCTCAACACCGTACCTAACATTCTCCCTTAGCCGCTTTGACTTATCCGTTTTTCCACCGATGCAGAAAATATGGACCCACACGACAGAGACGAAGAAAAGGAAGAGTTGATCCAAGGTGTGATCCGTGGGGAAGAAAATTTAGATGTATCGACGTTTCTGAACAACTCTGGTAAGGGTGATCCTCTTTTTTCCGGAAGAGACGACTTGTTTGAGGTTGAAGGTGATGCCTTCCGCGAGGGAGAAGGCGATGCCTTGTGTAATCGACAAGATGTCCGCTCTGGCGAGGTGCATGTAATATAATTAATTCATTAATTAATCATCTGCTATCTATATAGAAATAATAACTACGATCTTTCTTCTTTTAGCCCTCCGGATCGAACAAATCTACTGAAAAGAGCGGACGAGGCCCACCCAAAAAGTTGGAAGACCATGAGAGGTTCAGGATCGAAGATATCACTGAAGACGGCAAACCGACGGCTCCCTAAGTTGTCGCAATCAAATTTGTGGCACTGAAGAGGAGCTTCTTCCAAAAGTACCAAAGGTCCTCCCAAGAGAGCTTATGACTGTACTAAAGAGGAGACTACGGCGATCGTTGATGCGGAAATGACAGTGTTTTTCGCTAAGCTGAGGTGGCCGAAAGAGCCAGAGTTCCCCAACACCAAAGAAGAAAAAGCCAGAGTGTTGAAAATGCTAAAGACTCTTCATCAACCCGAGCCAAAGCTGTCATCAGACTATGAGCGTTCTATTCTCAAGTCACATGCGGCACAACAAGCCTCAAGAGCAAGACTTGATGCAAGCGAAATCTGTTGCCCAGCTCGGAGAACAAGCAAAACAGTCTTGCGCCCCTCTCAAGGTGATTTCCCATACCAATGTGGGGTCGAGCAAATATGGGGCCGAAGAGCAGTATGATCCAGAGGTAGTTGCAGAATACGGAGAAGCTGCCGCTGCTCAAGGTATGAGTATTGCTCAGTACTTATCCCACTTAGAGTACTTCCCCGTGAGTGAAGTAGCATAGAAATACCAGTACGGCAAACCTCTCGTCAAACCTGAGGAGGTAAATAATCTTCCAACAAAAATGCGAAGATTGCATAACTGGTACATGCATGCCACAAAGGCGGGCTAATCGACGATCTTTGAAGGTTACAAAAAAGCATTATGGGAAAGAAATAGATGATATGATATCCATTGAATTTGATGAACTATTTCAATTATTCAATCAAGACACCTTGGACAAATCGATCATCAATGCCTATTGTCTGTAAGTACTAATTCTGTAATTAATTTAGTCTCCAGCTATCTCACCTTGTTTATTGCATGTATATAATCATACTGTAATATGCAGAATGAAGATTCTCGAATGCAGCAGAGGACAAATCTATGGCATTGGCTTCATTGACCCATATTGGGTTCATCAAGCTAATCTCAAAACAAGCCCCCAGGATACGGAGGATAATATAGTACACGCGTTAAGGTTTCAAGAAACTAGAAGGGAAATACTATTTCCTTACAACTTCGAGTGAGTGTTATTGTCTTGTATACACTTTCTAATTCTCTTACTCGATGTTAAGTATATAATTGATTAGTTATGCATTCGCAGCTTCCACTATATTCTGTTAATCATTCAACTTGACAAAGGGCGTGTACTAGTCATGGACTCGAAACATAAACCCCTTGAGCAGTGGAAGGACATGCAGATGCTTCTCCAGCGGAAATTCTAATCATTACGACACTATATCGGCAACGTTCGTGAATTTTATGATATCAAGTAATTAATAACTTATTTTATTCGTTTTCTTCGCCGGGTAGCGCTTGGAAACGGTTCACCAACAAGGCTAGGGGTGTTTGGAAAGCAGAGCTTACATTTCAAGCACTAGATGTAAGCACCACTAGATATATCCGCGCATCTCTTTGATTCTAGTTTTGATACCGTTATTATCATGCTTGATTATTATTTTGATTGAACTATGTTCTCGTAAAGTGCCTGACGCAGGGACCAAGTAACAATCTATGTGGATACTATGTTTGCGAGTTCATCCGGCAGACATGCGATGAGAAGGGCAGAAATTTAGAGCAACTCCACGTACGTAAACAATTTCTATAGTTTTAATTACCATCAAATTGTGTTTAGTTTCATTCATATAGGCTGACTCCTTTTTAAAATCAGATCGAACGTCTACGGGATGGTCTTTTGCCAAAGGATCGCGTATGAGCAATTCAGGAGGAATTTGCGGGATTCTTGGATGCAGAAGTCCTAAACCCAAAAGGGGAATACTATTCGGGTGTGTATAAACAATAGGGATTGTACAAAGAGCAACTTTTGTATGTAGTGCATGAACTCGATCCGTGTATCGAATGTAATATTGTCATGATGATCTTGTGTAGTATAATGGTTCCTTCATTGATGAGTGCAAAATACTAAATAAACAATAAAACAACATAAATGAATTCTCTGCCGCGGCACAAAAAGTAGCCAAAATGCTGCCGCGGCAACAAAAGTTGCCAAAATGAATTCTCTGCCGCGGCAGAGAAATGTGCCAAATCTCTGCCGTGGCAGAAGGTTATTTGTCCCGGTTTGTGTTACGAACCGGGACGGTTGCTCCACCCCCTCGCCCTCTGCCGCTGTGTAACATCCCTAAAATCATGTTTCAAAACTCATGCATATCATCCATGCATTCATGATCAATTAAGGTTCCTTTTCAAAACCATTTCAAAATCAGGAGCATATGTTGCTCATTATTTTATGTAAGTATGCTCTAGCCTTAGTGCTACCTTCTAATGAGAAAAGTATTCATTTCATTCAGTAAAGTTTTGAGTTCAAACTTAAGTGCTTTCAAAAGCTTGGACAAAGTTTTCAAAACAAAGTATGAAAATAAGACCAATTTTATGCTTATTATTTATATTCCATAATGCTTGGTTTTATTTTATTTTCTCAAGTGTTCAAAGTGTGTTTGAGTAAACAGAAGTGTTTAACACACATTTGAGTACAAAGTTCCCTGTACAAAAATCCAGAGAAGTTTTGAAATCAAACTTGTTTGAATTAGAGTTTGAAAACCATTTCTAGAAAATCAAACAGAAAAAGAAAAGTGAAAGGAGGAAAAAATAAATCAATCAGCCAATCTGGCCCAACCCAGCCCAGTCGACCCATCTAGCCCAGCAACTCCCTCCCGCGAAGCGTTTTCCTTTATCCGCAAACACACCCACAGAGTCGCTGACGCAGGGACCCCACCTCCTCTCTTTTTCCCTCGCTGACAACGCGGTCCACGCAACGGTCATCGTCTCCACCCGGCGACGAGTTCCTCCCCCAAATCACTCGGCCATTTCCTGTTTGATTCGCGGCTTCAATTCCCGTTCGATGCTCGAGTAATTCACGCCCGCGTCCTCGCCTACTTAAGCACCATGCCGCCCTCCTCCTTTTCCCCCAAACCACACCCCACCGGAGCCACCAGGCTGCTCAGATTTCTCTCTGGACGCCCTTCTGCTCCGACGAGTTCGTCGTCGAATTCCGATAAGCCCCGCAGTCCCCTCTGCCTGTGGTTCAGACTAGATGATTCTGCATCCTCATGCGCACCTACTGACACCCTCCGTTTGCTCGCGCATGCTCTGTAGCCTTGGCAGCGTCATCGACTGAACTCCGCCACCGTCTGTTCGAACTCCGGCGACCATTCCCCGTAAGGCCCAGCTTCCCCTCTCCCTCTGTTTGATACGCGTGTGATCCCCAGCATCCTACGCATCTAACAACACCCTTTCTCGTCTTAGCGTGGCCCAGAACGTCGACTCTGTCGCCAACAGAGAACACCGTCGCCAGGGACTTCTTCGACGAGCAATCCACGACGACCCCGAGCGCCCCTTCGCCAACCGAGCACACGTCGAGCATCTGCTCGTCACGGCGATTCTGGTGAGCATCCTCACACCTCCCCGCGTGACCTAGTTCGCCGGCTCCGCCACTGGCCGAAACGCACGGCCGCTGTGCCGCTAGCGCCGCCTGTTTAGGGTTAGTAGTTTTTAGGCCGTTCGATTTAGATCCAGTGGATGCGATAGATCCACTTAAACGAAGAGGTACGATTAGATCTGAGCCGTTAGATGTTAAGTTGATCTGACGGTGCGCGAGCGCGATCCAGCGCGAAGTGGTACCAGTCAACCAGAGACTGCCACGTAGCACGAGTTTTGTTTTAAAAAGTTTGAATTAGATCTATTAGATGTTAAAACTTGTTTAATTCATAACTTTTGAATGCCACGTCCAAATTTGACAAATTTTATATCAATGGAATCAGGAGAGAAAATCCTTTCCATCTATGCAATGTGTTTAATGTTTTGCCTCTGTTAAAATGGTTGTTTTTTCAGAAACATGTGTAGGCCTATTTTGTGTATAATAAATTATTTGGAAAATGTTTTGCTATGCAAACAAAGTTTATTTGGATTGTTTTGTACTTGTTTATGTTTCAGTACTGTGCACTTGTCTTGTTTGGTGTAGAAAATCATCACATGGCATTATGCATACATCCATATATTTTTGCTTGTATTTATTTTGTATGTGAATTGGTGCTATTATTTTATGTGTAGATTTTGGTGAAAGTGATTGTGATTGTGAGGATTGTAGCTACTCTCCAAACTACCAAGGCAAGTGGTACTTCATGATCTATACCTATGTTTTTCGACTATGCACTAGAAATATTTTGCTAGACTTGCATGAATATTTTGATCTATATGCTATGCTTGGGAAATCCTAGTAGTTGTAGAATTGCTAGAAATTTCTAAGTTAAGATGCTTATCTATGCCATGCTTAGCCTAGCTAGTAGCAACCAAGGGTGGTTATTTATTCATGCTATGATAAAATATTTCTAAGTCTTTGGACTTGTTTTTGCTTAATAAAACAACTAAGTGAATAAAACACCTGGGTGGAATGGAAGGAATGGTTTATGTTGAGTGGTTACACAAGGCCCATTTCTATGGTTTACCTTGTGTATCTCACTTGTGGAAATCCACCCAGGAACAAAGGGATTTGAGATGCCATATGTTAAGAAGCTTCTAGTGCAGCCACTTGGCAATATGGGCTCTGCCTGGATCACATAGGTTGCAATAACTTAGCCATTTGGACAGTTGGTGGTAGTGGGATGATAGGTTGGAACGCGTCCATTTGGTCTAAGGGAAGGCTTCTGAAAGGTCCTGTCTTGGTGAAAATCAAGTCTTGTGGGGAAAGTGCACAACCTCTGCAGATGGAAGAATCTAAGTACTTAGCCATGTCCCTGGTATTGGACAACTTGAGCATCAAGACATGGAAGCTATCAAGAATCTCCTCATCCCAATTTCTAAGTAAAAACTTGTGGTTGAACAAGGGTGAAGGTCCCCCAATGTCTATTGGTGGTTCCTTGGGAAAGTTTTTGTCAAAGAAAAACTTAGTGATTTCAACTAATAGGCAGACCTATTTTGAGCAAAGCAAGCCTAAGCTACACTTAGCCAAAATGCATATAGTATTTAGTCTACCAAAATTCTACTAAGGTATCACTTGCCAATACTATTCCAATGTATTGACCCACTGTGGCTGTAACTTATGATGTTGCAGGTTATTCTGATGATGATTAGGAGTCATGAGTCTACACTCAACATGCTTGCCTGTGGCACATGAAGATGAAGACTTATTTATCTTATTACATATTTAAACTCTTGTACTAGGCCTGTGGCCATGGAGTTGTAAAAGACTTTGTTTGTCTCTGGAATGACTTGTAATAATGACCTTTGTTTCTGTGTACTTCATCTTAAACTGTGGATGCTAGCGTTGTTCTAGGGACTAGCATTGCAATCACAGGGATCCTTACCTTTATAAAGGGAGGGATCTTACAGGCGGCCACGTGTACCCCCTTTTGTCCCGGTTGGTGGGGCAACCGGGACTAAAGGTTGGGGCTTTAGTCCCGATTGCCCCGTCCCGGTGGGGTAACCGGGACTAATGCCCCTTACCAACCGGGACGTATGGGCCATTCTGCACTAGTGATACCCAACGGCTACCTATACCATTGAGTACTGAGCGGTTAGATCAAATAGTACACAAGTTATCCACACTCTTTCATCAATAGCACATTTGGAAAATAAATCAATTATGCTAACTCAATAACAATCTCATACGCGGACCTTGCGTTATTGTGTTGCTCGGCCGCATAAGTTGGAGCTCTCACTTATTAGTTTAATTGGTAGTGTATTGGTATACCCACAGGTATAAGGCTATATCCGTGCCCTGCTCATGATTTAGCTGGTAGGGTATAAATACTACCCATAAGTATAAAAGTGTGTCCATATTCTATCCATGCGGGTATAATACCCGCGAGTAAAATTGTCACCATTAACTTTATGCTAGTGCATATGTGTAGTCTATGCCTCTCTTAATATTCGTGGGTGGTGGAATATTAAAAATTGAACTAAACAATTCACCAAATTCGCCGGTGATGGAATGGGTAAGAATTATTGTGAGTAACAATTCACCACCCTCTATTATATAGGCGCCCCTGATGGGGTTCTATATTAGAGGCCCATTAGCACTCCTAAGACTTGTCTAATTCAGATCCAATCCGAAGTAGCCTTATAGCCCCTTAGGTGTGTGACCATATATGGTCATGCACGTATAGACATGACGTGAGTACTTCTACACAACCAATAATTGGGAGCGGCCGCTAGCAATACGTGCCAATTCCTAAACACGCACAAAGATCATATCAGGATGAACCATCACAACATAAGGTACATGTTATTCCCTTTGCCACATGATATTTGGTCTAGCTCCATGATTTTTTGATTCGAAATCACTTATTAGGCTAAACATTAACCTTAAGTAGAAGAACCATGTATTTTTGTATCCGATCGCTCGAGGGGCCTAGAGATGTCTCTTGCAAAGAGAGGGGAAAATCTCACCTTGACTAACCATGCCTCGCAACATGCTTCATGAAACACTTGCAAGCTAATTTTATAACAACCCAGTTACAGTGTAGAATTTGATAGACCCAAGTTTGTCCATTCACATCTCGGGTACATCCGACAATCTTAGGTCTAAGGACAAAGAAGAGAGTGCTATGGTTAACCATAAGGGTTGGCCTGATCTTCACGGATCTGGAGGTAGAATCTTGGGAGAGGAAAATGGGGTAGCAGAAGTGAACACACGCCACATGAAGAACATGATAAACTTTACGCAAAACACAACACGATAATTGACCAGTTTCTTCCATTGGAGGCCATCGGCCCAATAGAATCCTCGCAAGGAAATATTGGGAAACATGCCCCCTCTGAATCCAAATCAGAGAGGGAAGAACACCTTAGGGAGGACTATTTTGTAATATGTGAAATTTTGCATGCATGCATTTGTAAAAATGTGAAAATTGTAAATTTTCTATTTTAAGAAGATGTGAAGGATTGAAATTGAACTCTAGAGTTGAGTTTTGACTTAGGACAACTCTATGATTTGAATTCAAATTTCAAAAGGAGTTCATATTTCAAAACCTAGGATTCAAAATGTTTCAAACACATTAAATTTGAGTCCAATACTCAAACACACTTACATAGACAATATAAGATTCTAAAGAGAATTGGAATTCACTATTTGAGTTCAAAACGAAGGTTTGAATGATTTAAACTTGAATTCAAATGTTCATATTTAAATATAGAAAATTCACAAAACTATGACGAACACGTAACAACAACCAAAATTAGATTTTCATTTGATAATCAAATGGTAACAAAATAAATACAAGTGATTGTACAAAAGTAACTAAAAGTAGTAATCAGATCCTATTACATTAAAAAAGAAAAAGGAAATGACCTAACTACACTAGCTAGTTTAAATCATCTTATTTCTTGTTCTTCTTTACCTTATAGCATATCTTGACCTCCAAAACAAACATAAAAAGACCATTTGTTGATGGTTGAGAATGTTGGATCCAAGATGAGGTCAATCCATTTTTTTTAGAATCCAAGGACAATGTCCAGGAACTAGTCCTGAACATTGTAGTTGAGGGTTATGAACAAAGGATCAATGCAAATAAGGAAAGAAAGGCTAATGTAGTGCACTGGATCAGAAGCAACAAAGTATCAGGAAGCAACAACAACCAACAATATCTTGACAATGAGTAGTAGAAGGCAAAGCATGGTTTAAGATAATGTTATTCATTGGAAAGGTCACAATTGATACCACATAACCATATACAGTAGCAGACCAAAATCCCAGCAGGAATTGAAATTGTAAGACAAGTTATAACACAAGTAAATAAGACAAATATCCACTTGAAAAATACAAGTTAGGCCAATAAAATTACCAAACTAGCCCTTAACCGACATGCCTTATTAGGCATATGACCTAAGCTGGTAAGTACACTAAATGCACATATAAAACAAACTAGAGATGCGGTATAAATAGCTTTGTTACTACATGCAAACAGTAAGACATGAATCTCACATGAACTGTAGAACACTATAAATAGGACCCCATACCTCTTGAGATCACATTCCTCAAAGCAAAGAAACACTCTCAGAGCAGAGGTTGAGAGAGAGAGGAGAAAAACCAGAAACCACACTCACTAGCAGTAAGAGAGTGAAAGAACATTTCATGATCTCTATTATTTTTTGTGTTAGATAATAATACCAAGGATTATTTGATTGTGTGTTAAAGTGCTGCAGATTATATTCTCCAATGGAACTTCATGCCAAATGCAGCCAAATAAGAGTTTTGCGGCGGATTATCCGCCCCTGGAAAGGGCCGGATTATCCTCCCCTGCATCGATCACCAAACAGGGCCAAGGCACGTCATGCAGTATGGGGGAGGGGGTAGAGTTTCCCTCGGATTATCCGACCAGGATCAGAGTTTTTGCCCTGGTCGGAGAATCTGCCCCTCCTAGGGGGACGGATAATCCACCTCTAGGGATTTTTTTGGCAAAGGAGCCAAGGAGTGCGTGCAGTATGTGGGCGGAGATTTCCTAGATTATCCGACCAGGACCAGAGTTTTTGCCCTGGCTGGATAATTGACCCATCCTAGGGGCCGGATAATCCGCCCCCTAGGGATTTTTCATAAAGGATCCAAGGTGCGTCAAGCAGTATAGGGGGGCGGACTTTTGTCCTGTATTTTCCATTTCAGGCCGGAAGTTTGCCGTAGCTGGATTATCCGGCCCCTACTAGGGCTGGGTTATCCGCCCCAAGATTCATCCAACACCAACTTTTTGGCAGGGGTATATATACCCCATTTTATCCCCACTCCATCTCTCTTGGATCCTACGAAAAATTTCTATACTGCTCATATCAATCCTCGCGAGATATCCACTTTCAACCACCCAAAGGCTTCGATCTTTGGGGAATCGAAGGAGGAGACCTTGATCTTCATCGGCACCAATTAAGATCTTCATTTACCCTCCATTCACTTGGGGGCTCTTGATCTATAGTTTCTTACAAATATATAGATCTTGATTTCATTTATTGATAAACATGTTTCTTTTGGTAGCTTGTTGTCATCTCGGGAGCCTCCAATTCGATTGTGTATATGTGCCCTGGTAGTGTTGTAAAGGCACCAGTTCCCGCCTCGAAGGGTACCATATAGTGGAAAGGTTGATCAGGTCAGTTGTGGCGAGATCCATCAAAGAACAGTGTGAGGCCTATTGTGGCATGGTGGTCTTATTACTGCCCACCCCTCCAACGCAGACATACTTCCCTTAACATGGAAGGAAATGCGGTAAAACAAATCATGTATCTCTACATGCTCCACTATGGTTACCTCGTTCTATCACCGCCTTTAGTCGCTTAGTAGCTAGGTTGTCATATAGGGAAATTCACCTTAGTTGCATATCTAGAGAATTTACCTTTGTGTCAAGCCTAAGTTTGAAAAAGGATTAAAATTTGGAGTATCACCTATTCACCCCCCATATAGGTGCCCATACGATCCATTTCAGAGAGAGAGAGAGGGATCTAAGAGAGAAACTTAGGCAAGAATAGGAGCAAGGAAAGGAAGAACTGCAACAAATCTTCATCATGCATATTTTGGAATCTCTAAAGGTTTAAAGCCAAACTTTAGATTAGATCATAATATATAGGGAGAATATAATCAGTAGAACCTAGGGTAACTAGGGCTAACACTTGTGCATCTCCATTAATGGAGAACACCACAGATGCCATGTGAAATAGTATAGAAATTACCTAAGACCAACTACTTGTAGAACCTATATATTACAAGCTACCCTCACTTTCTCAGACATCAGTGAAGATGTGCCCAAGGAAGAAAAGGTAGGTAGTAACCTACAGATCATTATTTGAACCAAGTTACTTCAAGAAATATAAGGAGGAATCGCTAAGTAGTAATCAACACACTTAGAGTAACACTGAACCAAAGGTTGAAAAAACAGAAGAACAATTAATTAACTAAATCCTAATGGATGCAAACATAAGAGTATAATCTTTAATAAATGTACAAATAATAGACAAAACCAGTAATCAACTAGCAAAGACAGCTAAATAAATGTAGTTAAGTATAAACATAATATTTGAGTTGTGTATTTTGACTACTTTAGTAGTCAAGTCAACTACTAGTAGAAACTAACACTAAGCTTACACAACTAAACAAGTAGTACTGGTAGATAACACTTATAGTAAGTAAAACCATAGTGATCCACGAAGAAAGTGATAGAATTGATCCTATACATGCATGGATTAGTACCTAGCATTAAAATAGATAGCATATGAGACACATAGCTACATAAGATCAGGGGCGGAGCTGGAAAGCACCCAAGTCCGGTGCTAATGCTTCCTTAATGGTGCTAATTACTAAGCTTTTCCTAATTTTAGTCTTAAAAATTAGTAAATTTTGGTTGCAGATCAGCTACTCGGCCGGTGCTACAGCACCTGTAGCACCAGCCCCGGATCCGCCCCTGCATAAGATCATCACTAAACATCAATTAGGAAACTTAACTCAAGAATCTATACCATTAAATGAAGAAAGTGTTAATAACAACTATATTCAGAGAGAAACTGAGAGCAACAGTATGAACCAGGAACCAAGTCAAGCCATAACAACTCAACTAACACCCTAGAAATTACTAGAAACCTCTAGAACATTCTAGAAACCCTATAATATCCCTTACCAGGAAAATAGAAGTAAACCCTATAATCTTGTTGAGCCATCAGTGGAAATTGTAGATGATAGAGAGGGATGGAGAGAGGAGAGAAACACTTACCTTTGTCCAAACACGAGCCAAGCTCACCGGTGCTAGAGAGGAGGAATATGACCATTGAGGTGGCACGGGGAGGCACCCTGGTAGGTACCTCGACCTGCGTTGACCTAGCTAGAATGCAGGAAACGCCAGGGAAGTACTCCAGCACTATCTCAACAACAGAGGAACGTCAGAGGAGTGCATGAGCACGACGTGCCATGTCACGGAAACCCTAGTTTTGGGTTATGGTTGCACATGAATGTGAGGCAGCAAAAAAAATTCGTATGTTGGAACTCCCTAATGCCCAAGATCTATCTAGGAGTAATGCAGTAACGGCCAAGATTTTGGAAACATACCCTTATAGTCTGAAAGCAGTTAATGTTCCTGAGGGGAATGTGGCTAATGTAGTCGTGCTCGTAGCCGACCTTAAGGTCGTGAAGCTCCTCGCAGGTCACCCTTGCTCCATCATCATGCAACGGTCTAGCTCACGACATCCAAGGTGCCCCAAGTGTGGCCCCTTGTGGTTTTCTACACATACGGTGTATGATGACGACCTCCGGCTCCCCGATCCCTGCCGAGAGTGTGGAAGTAGATCTTCGTCTTGGTCCAGGACGCTCCACGGTGAAGAACTCCTTGTTCACACAGCCCAAACAAGGGGGCCATGATCACAAGGGAGAGAGAGAGAAGAGAGAGAGAGAGAGGCAATCTAAGGCCTTTTATTGGTATCTCTAATCCCACCCATGGGAACCCTTTATATAGGCGGAATAAGGTATGCCCTCCCCTTTGGGTTAGTCATATGGAATGAAATCTCTAAAGAAAATAACAGGAAAAACATGCACAGCTGGCTAGGAAAAAAGGTCCCAGCCCAGCACCCAGCCGGGGGCCTAGCTTGGGCCTCAAGGCAGCCTAATCAGCCCTGGCGCCTGGTGGGCCGGCGCGCCCATCGCGTCCTAGTTTGCCAGCGGAGGCGACTGTCAGCGGTGCACGGCCGGGGTGGGATGGCCACCCACCCGCTGCCCACTAGCGCGTGGCCCTGGCTGGCCAGCCTGACCCCATGTGCCCAGTCTTGCGCCTGTGACGCGATGGCTCGCTGCCCGTTGCCCCCATGCGATGTGTATTATCCGCCATCACTGGCTGGTTCAAAACCAGCCCAATGGTGAAGGGTGATGCTTTTCCCTTTTCGGGGTAGCTTTCTCCTGGGCCATTTCCCTCCAGGGTTTTGGCCTAATGAGAAAGTTGCCCTATAAATATCAATTTAAATATTTATTTAGAATATATTCATTCGTAATTCACATATAATAAATATATATCATAAATTGCCATTTATCCGAAAGACCTTTCGGTCCTTTTTCCTTTTCATTCTTTCTCTAAACAACTTTGGATCTCTACTCTTCATAATAATTCTGGTTATCTCTTTCTCTATTGTGATTCCAACTTACAGATGATCTCTAGCTCATCGTACCCTTAAGTGTATCTCCCCACAGCTTTGGAATGGCACATACATGATCTCTATCAATGATCAACAACAGAACTGGGATGCCCATATTGACCCATGTACATTCCACGATGACGATGTCATTTCAACAATAAACGTCGAGGACAATTCCCTCTGTTTCTTTGATATGACTTGTCCAAGATCCTATCATTTGATATCACATACCTTGTTCAATGTTGTTATCGACAAGTACTATTTCACTTGTTACCACGATATTACATCACTATGATCTAGTCACATGTTGCAACATTATGGATGTAATCTCACCAAGTCAGCCTTAAGTATCTTACCCATAACTGGGTGAATAAATCCCGGTCTTGATTCATAGGCCTCAACCCGTTCCTCCGGAATACCCAATGTACACCTTTATAATCACCATTTCACTGAGTGACATTTGATGCAGTTAAAGCAACCTTGGGAGATAGTGAATAATATGATCTCACAGTCTAAGGAAAGGAGACTATTGCAATGATGAACCTCGTGACATGATCATGTAGCAATATTTGGGTAATGTCCATCACATCATTCACCAATGATATGCCCTTGTTGTCTACTGGCACTATCACCCATGATCAGGAAACCTTGATCATTGATTGCCCAACGAACTAGTATAAATAGAGGCTACTACGGACTTCTGTTTCATATCACACCTATAGCAATGTTTCCACTTGACACAATTATAGCACAATATAAAACTATTACGAAATTATTGAAATATGAAAATAATAACCATTTATTATTTGCCTCTAGGGAATATTTCCTTTAGTCTCCTACTTGCACTAGAGTACAAACAATCTAGCTTGCATTTACTAATCATAAACCATATATCACATATGCGTTTATTGATCATGCATGCTCATGAGAAATGTCATGTCCCTATTCTATTTTACCAGATCAGTATGTCTTTTGCAAATCGCTAATGTCTTCCTAATTTTACATTCACTCCATTATCTCATAATGGGTTGAAGTATTCATTTGGCGACAAAGTGAGACTTTGATTCTTTTGTTTACAATGACGGTCGATCGGTCAATTTAACTTTCACTATTGTCATGTAAACTTTGAAACACACTCAGCAAAAGTCAAACTTATTTAGCCAAAATATACTTTTATCTTGATGTAGATCCTAGTGCATAACATGCAACTATGTGCCTAACTTCGCTTCTTTCCATTTAAGAAAAAACTTAACTTTGGTTCAGTGATTGACTCAGGAATCACTTCAAGACATGTTCTTCCAACTAGATCCTTGGTTCACATTACGTCGAGTATACAATATGGTTGTATGGAAGAACCTATGACTGAGGCATAGGAGATGCAACACATCTCTTTCTTTCTTTTAACCATATAGTTGTAATACTAAGACCAACTCAATGATTTTTCCAAGTAAGAACTTCTTTCTTTACCTTGTTCCATTCTGAACTACTTCAAAATCTTTTCTAGGACATTCTGAACATTTTTAGAATCAAGTCCAGAAAGCATTCAACAATAATGTTTATTAAACTTACCAATCTATCTCAATAGATTTCTTTAATAACTTGTTCAACTTCATCCATATTTACTAACTTAAATATTATTAATACCAGTCATATCATTCATATATGTCATCCACATATTTCATAATGATGACACGCTCCTACTCTAATATGGCATCCATATATGAGATCTATGGATTTCACTTAGCTCCCACTCAAAATATGTCTATTACATATTAATATTTAGCCAAGCCAATCTTCTCTCACTCAAATGCAGGTCCTCTCAATAATCTTGGACATTCCCAAATTCTATGATCATCATCACATTGAGAATTCTAGCTACGATATTCCAATATCCATATATTGCTGGTGTAAATCCAATAGACTCAAGCATCTCTACATTTGTAGTCAACTCCTTGAATTTGTCCAAACTTACTTTGTGACAAATCGAGCTTTATGTCTTTCATTAAGTTTCATTTTCTTCTCATGACTTTGCAGTCATTTAGAAATATCAAGTAAACATCTTTACTTAATAAGATCAAGTAACATATTACTTTTCAATCTTAAATGTAACTTAATATAGGATTTTATGACTCCTAGTTATTTCTCGCACTTAAGTCCATCATGCTTATTTTTATTTCGTAGGTATGTCTTGTTCAACTAACATGACAAGTGAATCAATATAATTCCACTGTTAGGAATAATAATCCCGATAGGACACGGAACGGTGTCGTGTGCGTGTGTGTGTTCAGAGTAGGACTAGTTCTCTTAACCGATTCGTATTGGCACTGCGTTGCTTCCGGGTATTTATATCCCTTGTACGTACCCTGTAACAAGTGTGAGTTGAGCAATACAAAAACCAGCAGGAGCGACAAGCCCCTGTGGCCATTATCTGTTTTGCGTGCGTACGTGCGGTGTGCTACGAGCTAGCTCAAATTGATCAGAATCGATTAGCTGCTTGCTGTTGGTTGCACGCGTGTACGTCTCGGCGGAAATATAAGTTGCTGTACGTACGTGACGTCTCACCAGAACTCTTTGTCGTCAATGCCGGACTGCACTCGACGCGATTGGGGCTGGGCCAACAATTGGTATCAGAGCCTCGCGGAGGATCTCCTAGTAACGGGAGGTCATGATGGGCAAGGAGCAAGGCGAGTACTCCGGTGCAGCTGCGGGTGCATCGGTGTCGTTGCAGTATCCGCGGTATGATCGCGGCAACTACACGACGTGGGCGAAACGGATGGAGTGGTCCATGGAGGGCAACGATATCTGAGAGGCTGTCGATCCCGGCGGCGACGAGTTCAAGAAGGGCGCGTCGAAGTACCCTAAGGACCGACAGGCACTCACGGCCATCGGCTCCGTGGTGCCGGCGGACGTGATGCAGCACCTGATCTCGAAGTATTCTGCAAAAGCAGCGTGGGAGACACTCAAGACGTTGAATCTTGGGCACGAGCGCGTCCGCAGAGCGACCCTATAAATCTTGCAGAAGAAGTACGAGAACCTGGAGATGGAAGAAGATGAGACGCTAGACGCTTTTGCCTCAAGGGTAGCAACAATTGTCAACGGGATTCGCGCGCAAGGTGAGAAGCTGGAAGATATCTCAGTCGTAATGCGTTTCCTACGTGCGGCGCCGCCGCGGTACATATCTATGGTGTCGGCAATCGAGCAATGCGTTGATCTCACCATCCTCACGATGGATGACCTGGTTGGACGGTTCAAGGCGCATGACGAGCGGATGAAGATCACCTATGGCGACGCGAATCAAGATGAGCACCTCATGCTTACACGTGCCCAGTGGCAGGCAATGGTCGCCAAGGAGAGGAGCGATAAAGCATCTGGCAGTGGCGATGGTTCGGTCCCAGCGAAGAAGTCGAACAGCAAGCCGAAGAAGCCAAAGAAGAAATTCGACAAGAAGAATCTTCGCTGCCATAAGTGCAATCAGCTCGGGCACTTCAAATTGGAGTGTCCCAACCGTTCAAAGGAGAAGGCTCTCATGGCGAAGGAAGGAGATGATGGACCGATGATGCTCATGCTCGAAGCTTGCGAGTTAATGACCACCAAGGAATCAACTCCTCAGGAGTCCGCTACGGAGATCGTCATGCTCGTGGAAGAGAAGGTCTTCCCGCGGAGGATGCAGACGGCTCACGACGTTTGGTAACTCGACACAGGCGCTAGCAACCACATGACCGGCGACAAGGCCTAGTTTTCTGAGTTGAACCTCACAGTTGGAGGCTCCGTCCGATTCGGCGATGGGTCGAAGGTGGAGATTGCAGGACGAGGCACTGTCCTGTTTGAGTTGAAGGATGGAGGTCACAAGGTACTCACTAACGTGTACTATATTCCCAAGCTTAAGACCAACATTATCAGTCTTGGTCAGCTCGCGGAGCGTGGATGCAAGATCGTGTTGGAGGACGAGTTCCTGTGGGGATATGACCGCCAAAGGCAGCTCATCATGAAGGTGGAGAGGTCGAAGAATAGACTCTACATCCTCAATTTCAATCGGGCGGATCCAGTATGTTTGATGACAAGCATGGAAGACTCGGCATGGAAGTGGCATGCACGCTACGGACATCTAAATTTCCAAGCTCTACGACAACTTGGACAGAAGGAGATGGTACGTGGCTTACCGTGTGTTGATCATGTTGAGCAGGTGTGCGACGGTTGTCTCATTGGGAAGAAAAGGCGAGCCCCATTTCCAAGGGAGGGACAATATCAAGCAAGCAAGGTTCTTGAGTTGGTGCATGGAGACTTATGCGGACCAATCACGCCGGCGACCTCTGCCGGGAACAAGTACTTTTTGCTCATCGTCGACGACTTCAGTAGATACATGTGGGTTGTGCTGCTGAAGAGTAAGGATCAAGCTTTGCAAGCCTTCATGATCGTGAAGATGGCGGCCAAAGTAGAGGCCGAGGCCAAGTTGAAGGCCCTCCGTACCGATCGGGGGGGGGGGGGGGTGAGTTCATCTCCAATGAATTCAAGGACTTTTGCGAAGCTAATGGGATCCGGCGGTATCTCACCGCACCATATTCACCGCAGCAAAACAGTGTTGTGGAAAGGAGGAACCAAACCTTGGTGGCCATGGCACGTAGCATGATGAAAAGCAAAGGCGTGCTGGGCAGGTTTTGGGGCGAGGCGGTCACGACGGCCGTCTATTTGCTGAATAGGGCGCCAACTAAGAGCGTGGTTGGTATGGCACCGTACGAAGCATGGTACGGACGCAAGCCCTTGGTTGATCGTCTTCGCACTTTTGGGTGCGTGGCGCATGTGAAGATGGTGACCGGGCATACTAGCAAGTTGGCGGATCGAAGTACTCCAATGGTCATGATCGGCTACGAATACGGTTCGAAGGCGTATCGCGCGTACAATCCAGAGAACAAAAAGTTGGCGGTGACGCGTGACGTCGTCTTCGAGGAGGAGAAATCATGGAATTGGGGCTCTGCGGAACCGGTACAATCAATTTCTGATGAAATATTTACTGTAGTCTACAGTGATTCGCATGCAGATGATCAAGAAACAGCGTCCCGTGGCGTTACGGATTTAGGCATTGGTTCAGAAGATGGAGGTACGGAAGCGAGCGGCATCAGCGCTACGCCTGGAGACGTCTCTCCGCGTGGGAGTCCCGGCACGAGCAGCAGCTCACGCGCTGCACCTGGAGGCTCGGCGTCGCCATCCAGTCCACGCGCGGATGAGAGCCCTGAGGCAAGTGGCCCATCAGCTGCACACTCCCATCCAGGAGGGACTAGCGGCAGTCCAGAAGTGGACGCGGGCGACGATGTCACGTCGCCAACATGCAATACACCGACAGAAACTGCAGGAAATTCAGTAGACGCTGAAACAAGTACTACGTCAGCTTCCGTGTCTCCTCCAAGTACACAGGAAGAAAGGAGACGGCCACCTACACCAGAAAAATTCCGAAGTGTACTGGAGTTGTATCCGTCGGAGTCTCTTCATACAACGCGTGCACGAGGGAGAGGACAAGGTCGGTGTTTACTCACCGAGGAGCCGACGAAATTCGAGGATGCTAATACGGAGGAGTGTTGGCATCGTGCTATGTATGAGGAGTTGGGATCGATCAAAGACAACAATACATGGGAGCTTATCGATCTACCCAACAATCACAAGGCCATAGGGCTCAAGTGGGTGTACAAGATCAAGAAGGATGCCGAAGGGAAGTTGGTGAAACACAAAGCTCGGCTAGTTGCCAAGGGGTATGTGCAAGAGCAAGGTGTGGATTTCGAAGAAGTGTTTGCTCCCGTTGCAAGGATGGAATCGGTGAGATTACTTATCTCTCTCACGGCTCAAGAATCTTGGAAATTGCATCACATGGATGTGAAATCCGCGTTTTTGAATGGGGAGTTAGAAGAAGAAGTTTATGTGAAGCAACCACCTGGATACATCAAAGAGGGAGAAGAACACAAGGTTTTGAAGCTACATAAAGCATTGTACGGGCTACGGTAATCCCCTCGGGCGTGGAACATCAAGCTTGATCGTACATTGATCTCTTTCGGATTCGAGAAGAGCCCGCTGGAGCATGCGATGTATAAGCGAGGTAAAGGAAGGGATCATCTACTAGTTGGCATCTATGTTGATGATCTATTGATAACAGGAGCGGATGAGAAGGAGATTGCAAAGTTCAAGCTACAGATGAAGGAGTTATTCAAGATGCATGATATAGGCTTGTTGAGCTACTACCTTGGGATCGAGGTACATCAAAAGTTGGGTGTGATCATGCTATGCCAAGAGGCATATGCAAAGAAGATACTCGAGAAGTGTGGCATGGAAGAATGCAATCCAACTCATGTTCCGATGGAACCTCGTCTTAAACTGAGCAAAAGGAGTGAAGCACCTGCGGTTGATGCGACGGAGTATAGGAGTGTGGTCGGAAGTTTGAGGTATCTCATTAACACAAGACCCGACTTGGCCTATTCCGTTGGCTATGTGAGTCGCTTCATGGAAGCACCCACAATGGAGCATTGGACAGCCGTGAAGCATATACTCAGGTATATCAAAGGTACTACACACTTTGGTATTGTCTACTCGAAAGAGAAGGAGGAGGTGAAGCTACTTGGCTACAGTGATAGCGACATGGCAGGAGATATTGACGACCGTAAGAGTACCTCGGACATGGCATATTTCTTGGGAAGAAGCATAGTAAGTTGGCTATCACAAAAGCAAAAAGTGGTGGCACAGTCATCCTGTGAAGCTGAGTATATTGCGGCTGCAACTGCGGCGTGTCAAGGTGTGTGGCTAAGGAGTCTACTCGGTGATCTCACCAATCGGGAGGCGGAACAAGTGGTGCTCAATATTGACAACAAGTCTGCAATTTCATTGTGCAAGAATTCGGTGCATCATGACAGGAGTAAGCACATTGATACAAAGTATCACTACATACGGCAGTGTGTAGAGGAGAGCAAGATTGAAGTCAACTATGTTTGCACCGGTGATCAACTTGCGAATATCCTAACTAAATCTTTGAGACGAGTAAAGTTCGTGGAGATGCGAGAAAGGATAGGCGTTCAAGCTGTGAAGACAAGCACGTCGGTCTTAGGGGGGTGATTGTTAGCAATCTTAATCCCTAACGACACCGATTTGGTGTCACGTGCATGTGCGTGTGTGTTCCCTAGCAGAGTAGGAATAGTTCTCTTAACCGATTCGTATTGGCACTGCGTTGCTTCCGGGTATTTATATCCCTTGTACGTACCCTGTAACAAGTGTGAGTTGAGCAATTCGAAAACCAGCAGGAGCGACAAGCCCCTGTGGCCATTATCTATTTTGCGTGCGTACGTGCGGTGTGCTACGAGCTAGCTCAAATTGATCAGAATCGATTAGCTGCTTGCTATTGGTTGCACGCGTGTACGTCTCGGCGGAAATAGAAATTGTTGTACGTACGTGACGTCTCGCCGGAACTCTTTGTCGTCAACGCCGGACTGCACTCGGCGCGATTGGGGCTATCGGGGCTGGGCCAACATCCACCAACTTGCAAAATATTTTTTTTGAATCCTACTTTATTTAGTACAAGTATTCACTGAAAACTTATGGTCATTATCATTAGTTTATCCTCTATTTGTAGAGTTCGGTTTCATGAAACAAATTTTGCTGCGCCGCTCAACAATCAAGAGGTAAGGTAAAATACCTTGTTTTGATCTTTTACTTTCTTCCACCCGCATCTTCATCAAGACACATCAACTTGGGATTGTTACTTTGCAGGCTGAAAGTTCGCAGGCGAAGGCATCGCGGGGTCCAAGTTGTGTGTAAGCATCACAATTCGAAAAGTTGGGGGGAGTAATTACCGAGAGGGGCATTTCAAGTGAATGGTGGCCAAACAAAATATTTTCAAATCTTAGCCATTATGTCAGGATATTCCGTTACATTAGTACCTGTCGTGCCCCTTCTAAGTCACCCTGCACATGTCGCACAAGAAAATCCATTTATGTACTTTCCTAACCCCCAACGCTGAATTTGGCGGCGGCGGCCCTTTTTATCCCTCCCCCACATTAAATCCGGTTCGGAGGTGGCGGTCATTTTCTCCCTGCCCCTCCCCCTCCCACACACACCCCACCCCCTCCCCACCCACCCACACTGAATCCAGCGGCGGCAGTCCCTTTTCTCCTTGTCCCGCCATATCCATGCCCAACATGTCTAGAGAGGCAAAGGTGGTAGCTACGTCAGCGACTGATTCGGCTCCGTCGGAGCCAGCATCTCGGGCACAACACCAGAAAAGCAAAGCAGCGGAGGGGTCTGTAGCCCAGGTTAGCGATGAGGTCATCCAGAAGTCTGCTAATAGGGTACCTACGAGTAATGGGTTGAAGAGAAAAGCTAGGCCGGCGATGGAGTGTTCGGCTGCAGTGTGGGGTCGTGCATCCTAGATCTCGAAGAAAACCATCCGAGAGAAGAGCAAGAGGTAAATTTTTCTTTTTTGTGCGTTGTCTTGCAAGTTGATTAGTTACTACAAAGTAGTGTCGAATGAACTGAAAGGTCCCCTTTATAATCAAATTAGGAACAACTTCTATGCAGCGGACCTATATGAGTTCACGGTTCATGTCCGCCAGTACACTGCAAAACTAGATTTTGGTTGCGAGAGGGTTGTGTTCGGGTAGGATGTGCGTCTGCTTGTCAACTGCAAAGAAGTTGTGTCTGTTTTGCAGTTGATAGATATGCTTCATACTAGGATTCCTTGGGGATCCAAACAGAGGGCAAAATTGGTGTGGCATAACATGAGTGATATCTATATGCAAATTGAGCACTCCCATGAGCTTTAGATGCTTTGGGAGTGTTGTGCAGTAGATCGTAAGGTGAAAGTTGAAGTGATGATTGATGATATGTATGCAGATACTGGAGATCTTGCTGCCAGAGCTTCTGCTGCTCGAGTTTACGGACCACCAGATGTTGATCAAGCTAAGTTCAATATACACCTAGAGGTGGATTCATACACAGCAAAACTTGATGGTAGAGTCATGTACTGTGAAGATAGCCGTTGATTCCAAAAACATAAATCTTGTTGAACTAAGAGAGATGATTGGTAAGGAAATAATTATTGGCCCTAAGAAGATGGCACAACTCCTGTGGTGGCATCATAAGAAGTAGGAATTCATAGAGGTTTTGGATACTGATGATCTGATGCAGATTATGCGACAAAAGAAGCAAACTAGGAAGGTGTTCTTCCTGGCTGCCATTTCTGATGTTGTTGGACAGGTTGTAGTGGATGCAGAGGCCCCTGTTGTGGCTGAACAGAACGAGGCGATAGACGTTGATCAGATCCGATAAGAGCTGCTACCCAAGGATTTTCATATAGACCGTAGGGTTCCCCTGCCTATATTTGTAACAAAGATTGTTGTTGCTTTGAAACTGTATTATTGTGGTTGTGTTTATTCAGAGATTGCAATCTGATGTTTTGTGAGATGTTGAGATTTTCGGACATATCACTCGATGAAACCATCATTGTTGTAATAAGACATAAGTACATTGTAGATGACATGATTATGTTTGCTGAGATGATGTGATATACTTGTTTATAAGATTATGATTGTTGAGAGATTGTAATATAATATTCTGTGAGCTGTTGGGGTTTTCAGACATATCATTCATTGAAACCATTACTGAACAAGGTGATATATAAGTATCTTGTAGTTGGCATGATTATGATGTAATATAATGCTCTATGAGATCATTAATTTAACTAATCGCTGGATAACTACCTGTTACTTAGAAGGAAGTACTATCATGGATGAACGAGCGTAGGGTTTAGGAAAAAAACTTACTAAGTAGGAGACAGTGATCTATTGGAAAGACATGTCTAGGATTTAGGAATAAGGGTTACCGTGTTAGTACAACAAACAGTTCATTATACCCTAAAACATAAACCCTAATCCTATATTGTTCGGTAGATAAGATTTTCTATGTTGCTATAAGTCAAACAAATTGGGAAGGAGGAATGACATGATTAATATTAAAAATTAAAATGAAGAAAGAGAAAAACTATTAGATATGAGACAGTAATCCAGCCACGGGACACTGTATCAATTAAACCATTGTAGCATGCCAATTTATTCAATATTGAACATTGACGCACTTCACATTCCCCACTCCTGCTGTCTCCACTCACTGCCCTCCTCTCTCTCTCTCTCTCTCTCTCTCTCTCTCTCTCTCTCTCTCTCTCTCTCTCTCTCTCCGACGAGTTGCCGCGACCGCATTTACAATGTCGTCCTAGAATGACGAGCACAACCAGTCGAGCAGCGACAACCTTCTATCCGACATCGAGTCTTCCCTCCCCGATGTGAGTTCCTCTATTTTCTCGGCAATGGTTAGGCATTAGTAATTACCTCGACCCAAGACTTGAAATGTGCATGCAATCATGCTTATTTCTAGATTTTCGCTCCCTTATAGGTACCACTCATGATCTAAGAACCCAATTGGGAGGGCCTAGATCTCGATTGGGAAGTACCATGTGACCATCCGGTAAAACTGAGGAAATGTGTTGCATTTGAAGGCAGTAATACTGGAAGAAGGTTTATCGGCTATACAAATCAGGTTTGCTTACGTTATGTACAATGGTGACATTAATAAAATTGTGTAGTGTTATGTTGATAATTAGGTCCCGTTTTTTTAGGTTGGCCTGGTGTGTACAGCAGTAGAGTGGGTGGATCTTGAGTGGCTATATGCACTTAAGAAATGTTTGTCCCAGTTGTGGGATATGTATGAGCTCGAAAGGACGGGGATATTTACAGATGCCAGTGATGCAACTGCAAAAAATTACAAGCTCTTGGTAGGAAATAAGGAGCTGGAACATGAAACCAAGCATTTGCGGTCAGAACTAATAACACAATCAATGGGAGCTTGGTGTGGGAACTACACGGAATCTTCAGAAGGCAGAAAAGGAGAGGGATCAACTCATGGAAGAGAATAAGAAGCTAGAGTGTTGCATTGCGGATCTGTTGAAGAATCTGAAGAAGGAGCACGAGGTGAACAAGGACAAGCTATAGAGGATAAAGGAAATTTTAGATGAATAATTTGTGCCGTGGCAGTATCTGAAACTAGTTAACTGTAAGACTTGCAATTGTGATATCTTAACTAACCCAAACTCTATCCTTGAGAAAAATAACCTTTTAGAAGAAAGCATAGTTTGCATAGAGATAGGTCCACGTTTACAAAATCACTACTCTACATGGATAAAACACGATTTGGTCCGTTAGAACACATAGTTTACAAACTAATTTCAAAAGAACTTATAGTTTGCACTGAGCCTGGCATGGAGATGCTCGTTTTCCTTCCTGAAAACCTCTAGTTGGAGGGTTCGTTTGATCAGGTCCGCTTTGGCTTTTACCTGCTCCCTCAGTACTTGGACATGCGCCTCCTGCTGGTTCAAGCGCTCCGTCTGGGATGCGACTAGCTTATTAATAAGCTTAAGATTATCCCCATGAGCTCCTTGATGATCTCCTTCGCACGTGCTGAGGTGATACCTTTCCGGTGAAGTTCCTTCCAGCCGCAATGTCCGCCTTCAGATTGTGACACTTGTCATAAAGGATCGTGACTTCTTCTCTCAGGCGTTCATGGGCCACTTTTTGAAAATTCCGCTTCTCCATTTGGATGGCCATCTTGTCCTTTAGCCAGGTCGGTAGTTCTGGTTTGAGCTTTCGCCTCTTCTGCTGCAACAAAAATATGTGGTTAGTTTCCATAATTTAAACAATTAACTAGTATCAAAGTCATAATTTGAAGGATAGTGCGATCTAGGATTGTTCAAAATTGAACATAATCAACTAGTGGCACAGTCCTAATTCCAATGTCAGAGCAATATAGGCTTTTTCCCAATTCAACAGGATAAACTGGTGGGCACATACCTAATTTCAATGTTAGAGCATATAGCCTTTTTCCCAATTCAACAGGATAAAGTAGTGGCACAGTCCTAATTTCAATTTCAAAGCAACCTAGGACTATCTCCAACTAAGGGTGTTGTGGATTTTTGAAGTGTAACCAAATAGCAGTGGCATAGTCATAATCTAATTCCAAGCTCAGATACATAATGGAAAGAAAGGATGATATCCATTCATGAGAACATAAACCCATAATTCAGTTGACAGGCAAGTAAGATAAACGGAGAAATAAGGAGTTGCTCCAAGATTCCTTAATTGCACGACATATATAAATTACAAAAGCAGTGGAGCATGAACTGATATTCCTGCCCATCTACTCGAAATCTGACTTGGGCATTGCCTGATATGCCTCCAGCTTGGACATTAGCTCCTTGTTATCCTTGTTTATACTCTTGAGCATGGTGAGACCTCGGTCCATGTCCTCCTTCATCCGTCTCACTGCATCCAGGCAACGGTCAGTGTCATTGTAGGCTTTGATGGAAGCCTTTGCTTCGCTGATGCGTTCTCTGCGTGTCTTGGTGGTTTCGTCCAGCAGGAGGATGCATCCATTATAGAGATTCTTCTTGTCACACACGAGCTTCTTAATTAACTTGATGACTAGGTCTTGTTTGGACAAGTTGTGTGCGATCAACTTCTGCAGCTCGTCGATCACCCTCTGCAGCTCATCGCGCTTTGCTTCGAGCCTCTTGATGTTAAGTGAAAAATCAAGCGTGATCTCCTTTTGCAGAGAGAGACACCTTCTAAGGCGCTCATTAGCCTGGGTTAGGGAGCGTGGATCCTGCAATTGATTATCAATCTTGGCATTGATTGCTGCCATCTTGTCACGGCAATCGGCCTTCGCTTGCTGCATCGTTCTTGTTATTTAAAATAGGTACTCTATAATTGTACTGCATATTCCACGGAAGGACAATATTCAAATCACAAAACCCCAATATGTCTACGAAGAACAATATTGAATAAAAGGATTGAGCGTGGTCCCTACTTGGAGGATACTTGTGGGCAGAGTACGATCTAATATTTCCACAATTATAATCTCAAAAATAAGAGCAAATGCATGTCAGGAGCATTATTAGTGGCAAAAAGTGTGGGGATTTCCTATGTCGCTGAGCCGGGGAACATGATCGAATGGGTCCTGCGATGCCGCCGCCATCATGCTGGTTTCAGGGTCCACGACCGCCTTGGAATATGTAGCAGAGTAAGAAGAAGAAGAATAAGAAGTAGACATAGAAGAAGAGAACAGAGAAGAAGAAGACTGTACCGAGAGGAGCCCTCGCCTACTAGAACACTTAGCGCCGCCACCACCATCGTGCTGGTTTTAGGGTACACAGCCACCCTGGAATATGTAGCAGAGTAACAATAAGAATAATAAGAAGTAGACATACAAGAAGAAGAGAGATAAGAAGAAGACTGTACCGGGAGGAGCCCTCGCCTGCTGGAACATTCAGCGTTAACGCATCCATCGTGCTGGTTTTAGGGTCCACAGCCGCCCTGGAATATGTAGCAGAGTAACAAGAAGAAGAATAAGAAGTAGACATAGAAGAAGAATAAAACAGAGAAGAAGAAGACTATACCGGGAGGAGGCTTCGCCTGCTAGAACATTCAGCGCCATTGCTAGGAGATATTGGGCCTCCGTGCAAGGGGGGGTTGAGCAGCTGGTTGAGCAAGAAGTTTCTGGCAGCAAGCTCTCTCGTTTCTCTCCATGCACACGGTCGATCCGCCCCTGTTTCAGGGAGCCATGGATAATGCAGATGGAGGAAGGTGGGGGCAGGAGGAAGAAGAAAGTGATGGGTGGGGGGAGAATGGTCAAAGAGTCCAGTCCTGGTACAGTCTTATACAAGACCACCGTTTACTCCGGTGCTATCTCAACCTACATCCACCGTTTGTTTGTTAATCGATGGACTTTGTTGCTTACTTCTCAAAGAAGCATGACTGGCAGAACCAGGGAATAAAACCCCCACAACCCACACGATGGGACTCGATTGGATTGGCTTTACTGAGATGGAAGGTTCAGTGGGGCTTCGGCGCATGCCGCCTAATATCATGTGGATATAGGGGCCGGGGTAGGACTACAAGGGGTGAAATAATTGCGGGCTGCACGTCCAGTGTGCGTGCATGCTTATGAGTGTTCATCACGTGTTCAAGGGATTGGGATGACGCACACAACTTTTGCACGCACACAACATGCTGAAACATTGAACCCCACGTTGCCAGGCACACACTGGACACTTCCCGACGCTACCATAGGGCGCATTTTATGATTTGTTATGTGACAACACTCGTAGTATGTAGATATTTTGCGATGTAGTACAATTTTTATGTGACTAGACTACGAGATTCTCCTCGTGCCCCTTATAGGATCACCACCCAACTCAGCGTACCCGCCATCGCGCATTTCTAAACAACTTCCTCGTGCAGGATGGAACCGTGTCATGGCAGTGGCAGATCCTTACCAGTGGCTTACCGTCATGTGTCACCTTCTTGTCGCGGCATCGTCCATGCCCGCCGGTAGCCATCTGAGGCACCATGACGTGTCCAACCGTGCCTGGATCCATCGACATCAGCGCTCGAGGACACAACAACGTTGAAGCTTGTTGTACCCGCTGCACCCGAGAAGGGCGGTGCACCGACAGAGATGGAGGAGCACAAAGTAGCATCCAATACGGAGGAGCGCCGAAGGAAGGCCTGTGAGACCACCATGAAGAAGGCTAGGAGGAATAGAGGAGCCAGCTATGAGGACGACTCCGACTTGGGAAACAAGAAGGCGTTCATGGATCAGTTGGAGGCAGAAGTGGATGAGAGTGACATCGACCCGTGGGACTACGAGGAGGAGGAGGACTCCGATGGGGAGAGGTCACGTATCTATGAGGAGGGAGTTGCCGACGAGTCATTAGAGGACATCTCCACCGCCGCCGCCGACGACTACGACAAGTATTGTTCTGTTGTTAGTATTGTTATATATATATATAACTACGAGGTCCTGCATTGTGATTATTGTAACTACCATGTTGTGCTATAATATTGGGATGTTGGTACTGTAACAATTTCGTGTGGCTATTAGATCAAATAGGATCAACGGTTGGCGGGCATGATCCGTGTGACAACTGTCTAACCAATCAGGGTGTGCTGGTTTCTAGGTGAGCTATAATAAGGGCATTTCTGAGTATTCGTGACTATCATAGAGGGGAAAACTTAGTTAACATGGCTTTCAACCCTAGATTCCCCCCTCGTTGCCCAGAACATGGAACCACTCCATGGATTGAGCCCAAACCCGGCACCTAGCTCCCTCTCGGCATCGCAAGCAACTTCTCCAACTAGATATTTTGTGGTCATTTGGAAAAATCTCGACTTTCCATTTTCTGAACCCAAAAAACCGGTGTTTCCCAAAGGAGGTGCAAGATTAGGGCGTGCCCAGGGTCCCGAGGCAATTTTAACGCATGCTACACCATGGTGCATGGACATTCCTGGGAGGTGGGTATTAATATCGTGGTACAAGGATATACTGTATTTTTTTTGAGTTACGGCCCGGTAAATGCGGTTTCTAACTGTAGGTACCCTATAATACACTCTCAATTTTCAGGGGAAAATGGTTTGGGGTGCCCATGGGGTACCTAGGATGGATGCATGCATGGGTCCAAGATTGCTGATGGCGGCTCAGATCACTATAGAGCTTTGTTGGGAAACCCTAAGAGGAAGGTATGATGAGCATAGCAGTAAGTCTTCCCTCAGTATGAAACCAAGATTATCGAACCAGTAGGAGGAAGTAAACGACTCAAAGGTGTTACTAGCAACTTGGAAACCTACACAACACAAACTCAAGAGTTTTCCCCAACGAACAATGAGATTGTCAATCTCACCGGTTTGCTGAAAATAAAGGATTAACTATATGGTGTGGATGGTAATGATGGTTTGCAGAAAGTAAACATTAACAGTGGAAGATGTATCAATGGTAAAGATTGGATCGGGGTCCATAGTTCACTAGAGGTGTTCTCCTTAATATAAACAACATAACATGCTGGGTAAACAAATTACAGCGGGGAAATTGACAGGACTGAGCAAGGCATAACAATGCAATACTAGAAATTCATGATTCTATGAGATTCGATTAGGTATTACAACAATATACATAGACCACCATCCAATTGCATCTATGTCTAGTAATCCACCTTCAGGTTATCATTCGAACCCCCTCAAGTATTAAGTTGCAAGCAACGGATAACTACTTTAAGCAATTTGTGTAAAGTAAACAATACAATTGTTCCATGAACAAAAGGTCGCAGTTTTCTCCCTAGTAGCAACAACACATGTACAACCTTAGAGATTTCTGTCACTTCCCCAAATTCAATAGAGGCATGAACCCACTATTGAGCATAAATACTCCCTCTTGGAGTCACTAGCATCTACTTGGCCAAGATAGCTACTAGAAACGGAGAGCATGCAAGATCTCAAAAAACACAAACATGATAGAATCAATAAGATAAAACCATTAATCAATCTGACATAGTAATCTCAATATCCATCGGATCCCAGCAAACACAACATGCATGATTACAAAAAGACGATCTTGATCATGAACGGAGCTCACAAGATCTAAACATGGTAGCACAATGGAGGAGAAACAACCATCTAGCTACTGTATGGACCCATAGTCCAAGGTGGAACTACTCACGCATCATACCGGAGGTTGGCATGGTGATGAAGAAGGGTACCGGGAAGCGCTTCAGATCCCTCGATCTAGGGACGATGGTGGCGGCGGCTACGGACTATTTCGTGGAGATCTGATCGGGTACTTAGGGTTTAGGTATCAGGGGCTTCTTATAGGCGAAGGGGGAGACCGAGGGGGTGCTCGAGAAGGCCGCACCCCCCAGGCGCGGTCCAGGCCTGGCCGTGTGGCCAGGGGTGTGGGCCCCTCGTGGCCCACCTCTGTCTCGTCTTCTAGCTCCATGTTCTCCTTGGTGATATTTACTTTGGCTTTTGTCCCTTCCAATTCCGGGAATATTTATTTTCTGGCTTTTCTGGAACCAAAAACAACATAAAACAGGCAACTGACACTATGGCATCTTGTAAATAGGTTAGTTTCAGAAAACGTATAAAAATACCTCAACGTGTAGACAAAGCAACAAAGTGGATACTAAACAAGCATGGAACATCAAAAATTGTAGATACGTTTCCGACGTAAGCATCCCCAAGCTTAACTCATGCTCTCCCTCGAGTAGGTAAGTGATAAAAAGAATAATTTTTGAGGTGACATGCACCATCACAATCAAGATCAAACCATTTGCAAGCATTGAAAGCTGGGATCAAAGTACTCTAAACATGAGCATGAAAGATGAAGTTCTAACAATAAGACAAAGCAACTATGTTGCAACATGAAAGGATACAAACAAAGATTCATGAATAAAAATGCATTGAAAGACGTTTTCTTGTGGGATTCATCTTGTCCCTCATGGAGTATCATAAATGCATAGGACACCTTCAAAGTTCATAAGGGTGACTAGATACAAATAGTTCAAGAACAAGAAATATCAACATATGAATCAATCAATAAGTTTTGGGACAATGCACATAGAACTAAGAATGGCAACTTTGCTCTCTTAATTGGTGCCTAAGGATAGAAGGTGGAGACTCAATATAATAGCAGAAGAAAGGCCCTTCATAAATGGAAGCTGGGATTTCAAGTCTCATAAATAACTTCCAAAAATTATGGTACTTGTTAGCTTTCAGTTCTCATTACCCCTATCATAAGCATCTTGAAGTGATTAAGGTTAAAGTGAACAAAAATGGAGTATATGCTTGACAAAGTATAAGTTGGCAATCTAATGTCCCTTGAGTACGAGGGCCGCTCCTCATGCTACTCAATATTAGTCACCGGTAAGTTCTTGTCATAGTAAGTACATGTGTATCATAGAGAACCGCCAACGGGGTACCCCTTGCCCAATGATACACGAGCTATCCCATAACAAACTGACAAGGTAAGCAGACAATGAGCATCTCAGCAATCTTCTTATTTACCATGGGAAAATGGTGCTTTTGTCTCTCTTTTATCTTTTCTGATTTTTTTTCTTCTTTTTATCAGTCTCTATCTCTTTTTTTATAAGAAGAATGCTTCATACATTGCTCACTATGGTGATGCTGCAAGTTTCCACCACAGATCAAACTTGATCTAGTTCCACACATTGCCTTTTCCCTTATATGTCGTGGCAGGCGAGCTCCCTTCTGGTAAAAAGGATTTGAGTGGAAGGTTGAGCGCCCCTTAACATTTAGAAGTATCCTTTTCAACGGTTAGAATGCTTACAAAGGTATAACCTTTAGCTCCCCGGGGCTAAGCTGCTTCGCACCACTGATAGACTGCTTAATTAAGATTCCATTTCAAAGGCGCTACTTTGTTTCGCAAGCCTTTGTCATTGTCAGTCAACTAAGGTTGGCCCTCGGCCCCCTGCGAATCCGTAAATCAGAGAGCATGCCGCAAAAAAAAAGATGGTCCCCTATGCATTTCATTCTTTCCGGAACGCAAAGAATGAAAGTACCTGACCCCCCATCATGGTGAACCTCTCCTTGTGATCGGGATGAGGTAGATGCCTCCCAGCCGGGGGGCGGATCGAATCGGAGTTTCCTTAGGGGCGCGCAGTGAACTGGTTTTCTAAAAAGATTGGAAGATCCGGCCAAAGAAGGTGAGGCATGGCTTAGTCTAGCGGCCCAGGCGTTTCTCTAACACATATACATAACTCCATGGACTTACAAGATCCCCTTTCATTTCACACCGACGACATCCATAAACAAAAGAGCATGATATCAACTAGGTAGATATTTACAAGTGTTGAAAGCGTTCCCCGTGATAGCACGGTTCTGCTAATCCCAACTTATAAGTGCAAGCATATACAACATAGATGACACAATGGTTCAAGTTTGTTAGGGGCAAGAAAAATAAAGTGTGCCATCAAGTTTGTGAGAGCTTTAATCACTAATTTTCACATAAAAGGTTTAATTTGGAAGATAGATAAAACAAGAATATACTTGGAATGGTGTAACACACCATTCATAGGAATCTATAGTGGACACATTGGAATAACTTGGTTTCTTGTGAGTTGGATGCATGAGTAGAGCTTACTCAATACAAGTGGAGGCTAGCAAAAGACTGGGAGTGACCAACTAAGAGAGCAATAATGGCCATAATCATGCAGAGCGACAAAACATTACTAATCAAAGCATAAAGTGGTACCGCAAGTCAAAAACCAAATGATCATAGAGGCTAAGGTGACTGGTTCATAGTCATAACATGGTGTGAGCATGTGCCAAGTCAACCCAAACAAAGCATCAAAGGAGAATACCACAATACTATGTTTTTTGTATGCTAAAACAACGCATGATTCTATCAAGGCACAATAAGCAGTCCTAATTTTTTGGAACAAGTCATGCTACAGCAACAATCACTAAGCATAAGGTCAAAACAACATCTAGCATGACAAGATAAAGTCCAAGTCACAGTCAAAGCAAGCTCCTTCTTGTACAACTAAAGCAAGAACTTCATACTCCTTTCCAACACCAATCAACTTATTTGAAACAACACGGCGAAAGCGTGGGTCCAACTACTTTATTCAAGAAAACTAAGAAAACAAAAATCAAAAACAAAAACTAAGACGCTCCAAGAACAACACAACAGTGCATGAAACAATAAAAATGAAGTGTCTAGAAAGAACTGAGCTTTTTATTGATGAAGAAGGGGATGCCTTGGGTATCCCCAAGCTTTGACGCTTGTACCTCTTGAATATTTCTTGGGGTGAAACGGGGTGGCATCCCCAAGCTTGAGCTTTTGTCAATTCCTCATCTCATTACATCATTCTTTCCTTACACCTGAAAATTTCCCTTCATACAAAAGTTCACACAATCTTCATGTAAGGTTCCCAACCTTTAATAAGGTAGAGATCCCTGTGTTTACAATGCTAGTCCCTGGATCAATAGCTAACATCCACAGTTAAGATGTAATATCAAGAAACAAAGGTCATAATATAACTTTATAACCAGGAATAAAATAATATATTACATCTTACATAGCTCATTTGGCTATTACATTACATTGCAGCAGAATATCTATAAGCATGGGGTCCTTCATCTTCAAAGTGCCACAGGCAATCATGTTGGTTGTAGACTTGTAATCCTATTCAACAAACTTCACTAACATCAAACAAACCTGCAACATAATAAGTTGCAGCCACAAGGGTCAATACATTTGAATTGTATTGGCAAGTTTCACTACTATGTAGAAATATGTGGATCCTATCATTAAATGCATATTTGGCTAAGTAGGGTTTAGGCTTTTTTGCAGAAAGCAATATAGTTTTATCCTATCTTTTCAAAATAGTTTTGATCTTTTGTCAAATCTTTCTGATCTTCTTGGAAAACTCCAAGTGCTTCAAATCCCTTGTTGTCACCATCAAGTTTTACTTTGAGAAATTGGAATGTCAAGATCTTCCATAGCTTCAGGCCTTAGTTGCTCAGTATTGTCCATAACCGGGGACACGGCTAAGTACTTAGAATTTGATCTTCTGCAGAAGTTGTACACTTTACCCACATGACACAATCTCATCTTGATGCCACCAGTGGCCGCTGGATAAGTACTCACCAAGATGGAGTACTGGCAGATTGAGAATGTGACAAAGTCTATCCATAGAAGTCCTCCCAATACACAATGCTAGCTTGTCATCCAGGCACCAATGTAGGGTTTCAAGTTCCCTTACACAATTCTGGTTAACCTGAAGATGCCAATGCATGGGTCTTCCACTATGTAGTTGACTAAGCCAGAGCCCATTTAGCATGTGGCTGTACACGGAAGCCACTGTACGAGAAACATGTTCAACCTCTAAGTCCCTGGGTGGTTTGCTTCTGGTGCACATACAAAAAGAGATGGCCATATAAACATGGTTCCTTTTGTTGCCACCTTGTCCAACCTTGAGTATCCTTGTCCACCCAGGTGGTTCATTGAGTACTTGTTTTATTATATAAAACATATATCTTTTCAACACTTCATATATTCATAACATGTATCCCATCCCAATATATAGCAGGGCTAAACATACTACAACTACATTGTTTCCACTAAGGAATATATAAGGGTATCCTATTAGGATTTAGCATAGCATAAAAATATAGTAGTCCTCGTCATGCATGTTTCAAAAATCCACTAAGTGTAATGAAAATAGTAGGACTTGGAGGATAGTGTCACTTTCCTTTTTAGTAGAGAATGTTGGTTCACTTCTTGATCTTGAAAATATCACACTCTTCTAATTCCACTACAATTCAATCAAGCAAACATATATTTCAACTAGCATTCCAAACAACTTCTCACACATAAAATAACAAAAACAAGGTCATGCATGCAAGCATGCAAAAGATAGTTTTATTTGCAAAATTGGTTTCTACTAAGCTCTAAACATTATAAAGTTCAAAAGTGGTCATTTATTAAAGTGGTAAAACCATTTGCAAGAGGTTTTATCTATAAACCATTTCTAAATCAAATCAATATTTTATGTGGTTGAAAATGCTTTTAGCAAAGCAATAATTTTATATTGTTCATCAAATAAGTTGTTAATTCACAAAACTTGGTGTTTACGGTCAGAAGGTTTGAATCAAACCATTTCCCAAAGGTTTCACTCAAAAATCATTTCTAAACCAAAAACAATATTTTTATTTGACTAGAAATGTGCTAATTCAAATATTTATTCCTAAACTTCACAAAATACATTTTTAAATCCATAAGTTGGTTCCTAGGGTCAGTAGGTTCAAAACAAACCATTTTTCAAAGATTTAACATTAAAATTATATCTAGAACAATTTTTATATTCAAAATAAGCCTTCACATTAAAATACCCCTTCGCCTAGATCTATTCTTAGCCGCAAGATTTACATCTAACGATCACAGATGCTGGGTCAAAGATTGGCGGCGTTGCACGGCGGTGACTGGCGGAGCTCGCTCTGCTCGCGGCGGAGCTGGCGATACAGGAAGCGAGGAAGAGGGGAAAGTGGCTCACCGTGCTCGCAAGGAGATTCTGAAGCTCAACGTGTGGTCGTCTTGGCGAGGGGCGCTCAGATGCGACTGGGATTCCTCGCCGGAGTGCTTGTCTACGTCGGGTTCCTCTGGTCGTCGACGGGGGCGAGGCTAGAGGTCATTCCGAGGCAAACGGAAGGGGCATTAGATGCGTACGAGCATGGGGAGTACGGGAGTATCAATGAGAGGGCACGGGGCGGTCTGGCTTACCAGGGGGAGGTCGCCGGAGTTGCTTGCAGGCGGTGGCGCTCAGGTTGTCGTTGTTGCCGACGCTATGGATCAAGCGTGGGCAAACCAAGGGTGCAGGGAGAAACGCCTGAGGATGGGGAGCAAGCTAGTGTGGTTGGGGAGGCGAGGGACGGCCGTGGTTCGCCGGAATTGGCCGGGGAAGCTATCGGAGACAGAGGGGTTGGAGCTCTCGATTCGCTCAGCTTGGGGGCAGAGAGGGAGAGGCGAGTGAGGGGAAAGGTAGAGGAGGAGCGGGCGGTTATCTACGCGTGATTGCAGGGGGAGTGATGGGTGTTGTAACGCGAATTGATCGCCGGAGTAAATGGCAGCAACGGCAGGGCGACGTGTTCATGGGGAAGACGATGCTGAGGTGGCCAGTGGGGTCCGTCCGTCAGCGAGGTGGGGAAAGAGGGAGTGGGGCATGCCTGTCTGTGACTCAGTGGGTTCCTTTCTAAGTATAAAACGTTTCACGCGTGGGGAGTTTAGTTGGGCTAGACTGGGCCTTGCTGGGCCTGTTGGGTTGGGTCTGTTGTTTCATTTTTTATTCTGAAAGCTTTTTCTTTTTCCAAAATGAATTTCTATTTTGATTTTCAAACACCAATTCAAATCAAACCACCACCAAACTTTATATTTATTTTAATTCTGTTTAACAACACAAATCAAAGTCCAAAAAGAAAATAATTTTTATTCTTTTTAGGATCCATTTAATAATTAAATAATTAGACCTTAGTCATTAATTCAAATAGTATTTAATTTATTTAAAAACTCTATTTGAAATCTAAATAATATCAAAACCATTTCAGTAGGTTTTATTTGAAAATAAAAAAAACACTTGGAAAACTTATTTAAAATAAAATAACAAGTTTTAGTGTTTATTTAAAATGGGAAAAGCCTTTACTTTAATAAAATTGGATATTAATAAAACCTCATTATTTTATTCAAATAAACCTTTACTCTTTTAAACAAATAGAAATATTTTATTTCAAAAGCTTGGCCAAGATTTAATTTGGCTCTATAAAATAATCCTTATTTATAATTCTACCTTTTCTTTTGAAAACCAAATCTTTTTATTAAAAGATCCAAAATAGTAATTCCAACTATCATAACTTTATTTATTATTTGTTTATTTTTTTTAAATACCTTTAGGATTTTATTTGATCAAAATAGGTTTGAAGGTTTCCAATTGGAATCAAAAAGTTTCTGCTCACCCTAAAAATCATCAATTGCTTATTTGTTTATTTATTTTTCACATTTCAAAATTTGCAAAATTTTGGGATGTGACAGACTACCACCCTTAAAATAAATCTCGTCCCGAGATTTGGGAAGGCTAGGGCTACAAGTTGGCTTCAATACAACTAGGGTACTACCACCCTTAAAATAAAGTCTCATAGGGTTACATTGATGGTTCACTTGACTATGGATTCAACACTTAATATCCAGACAAGGAATCCTTATTTGACTCAACTGAGTTAACTAGTTTCTGACATACACTTCTTCTATCTCTTCAAAGTTTCCATCCATGTCAATGTGGTTCACATGTCCTTTCTGGGTCACACTGGAGTCATTTCCATTGGCTCTTCTAGCATCCTTTTTCTTTTTCTTCTCAGGACAGTCTGATGCATAGTGTCCAAGTTCCTTACAATTATAACACTGCAACTGGCTAATGTCTTTCTTCCTGAAAGTGTCATGTTGGTTCTGACCAAGGTCATATCCATTGTTAGTATCATTTCCGTTATTTTCACTTCCATTGTTGTTGTGGTGATACTGATGTGGTTCAGAATCTTCCTTGCTCTTTTTGAATGAATGCTTCTTTTGTGATGAAGAGTGATTCTTGAGTTTATGTTTCCTATTTCTGTTCTCAACTTGATTCATCTTGTTTTCCAATATAGTGGCTTTGTCACAGAGTGATTGATAAGTTGGGACATAGGCAATAGCTAGCTGTAAGTTCAACTCATCATTAAGTCCTTCAAGAAATTTCTCCTTTCTCTTAGCATCTGTATCAACTTCATCCGGTGCATAGCGTGCCAGATTGTTGAATTCTTCAATATACTCAGCCACACTGAGGTGACGCTGCTTCAGATTGTGAAACTCCTTTTTCTTCAAGTACATCACTCCAGGTGAGATGTGAGTTGTTCTAAATCCATCCTCAAAAATAGCCCAAGTCACATCTTCAAGGGGAGTGGTGATCTGAAAGTTGTCCCACCATGTTGCTGCTGGTCCTTCCAGAAGAAATGCTGCAAACCTAACTTTTTCTCCATCGGTGCAGCCAACAATCACTAAGTCTTTGTTCACTGAATGTAACCAATCATCAACTTCCATTGGATCAGTTGTTCCAGAGAACCTTGCAGGCCTAAGTTTCAGAAACTTGGTGAGCATGTCAAGTGCTAGAGGATTATTCTGATTGTTGTTGTTGTTGTTGTTGTTGTGTTGTTGTTGTTGTTATTGTTGTTCTGATTCTGTATGTATGTGGTCATCTCCTGCATCAACTATGTCTGAGCTGCCAACATCTGCTGCATCTCAGGGGTGATGTTGTTGTTGTTTTGGTTGGGGTTGGCACGACGGGGAGGCATCTGTTGGTTTGATAGGGATAAGTATTGGTGGATAGGTTTTAAGAAGTTTTAACACACAACTCAAAAACAACCAAGTTCAATCAAACAATCAAACAATCAACAAGCAACTATCCACTTAACAACTTATGAGCTTAACTCATGAGTTGAAGGAAACAACAAGTTTTCTTGAAATAATCAACCTAGTATAATCATACCTCATAGGTCAATATGATCCATACTCTAACTTCATATCAATGTTTTTGGTAGGCAATCTAATGTCTTTTGGTTTTTTACTTGTAGTCCTTAGTGATATCCAAGGTTGAAGTCCTTGGTGAAACTAAAGTTGAAATGACTTGAAGATGTTGAAGTCATTAGAGTTGATGAAATCTTTGCTCATGGTGAAGTCTTTGGCCATCAAGTTTGAAATAGAAGACATGTAGAATCAAAACCAAAAAAAGGTTGAGGAAAGAGTTTACAAGATTGTTTGTAAATAAGTTTTGGAACAAATGCAACTCCTAATTTTCTAAGGGGTCTTGTCCAATCCTAGGGTTACAATCCTACAGGCAACATAGTGCTCTGATACCATCTGTAAGGTTCCCAACCTTTACTAAGGTAGAGATCCCTGTGTTTACAATGCTAGTCCCTGGATCAATAGCTAGCATCCACAGTTAAGATGTAATATCAAGAAACAAAGGTCATAATATAACTTTATAACCAGGAATAAAATAATATATTACATCTTACATAGCTCATTTGGCTATTACATTACATTGCAACAGAATATCTATAAGCATGGGGTCCTTCATCTTCAAAGTGCCACAGGCAATCATGTTGGTTGTAGACTTGTAATCCTATTCAACAAACTTCACTAACATCAAACAAACCTGCAACATAATAAGTTGCATCCACAAGGGTCAATACATTTGAATTGTATTGGCAAGTTTCACTACTATGTAGAAATATGTGGATCCTATCATTACATGCATATTTGGCTAAGTAGGGTTTAGGCTTTTTTGCAGAAAGCAATATAGTTTTATCCTATCTTTTCAAAATAGGTTTGATCTTTTGTCAAATCTTTCTGATCTTGGAAAACTCCAAGTGCTTCAAATCCCTTGTTGTCACCATCAAGTTTTACTTTGAGAAATTGGAATGTCGAGATCTTCCATAGCTTCAGGCCTTAGTTGCTCAGTATTGTCCATAACCGGGGACACGGCTAAGTACTTAGAATTTGATCTTCTGCAGAAGTTGTACACTTTACCCACATGACACAATCTCATCTTGATGCCACCAGTGGCCGCTGGATAAGTACTCACCAAGATGGAGTACTGGAAAATTGAGAATGTGACAAAGTACTTCCATAGAAGTCCTCCCAATACACAATGCTAGCTTGTCATCCAGGCACAAATGTAGGGTTTCAAGTTCCCTTACACAATTCTGGTTAACCTGAAGATGCCAATGCATGGGTCTTCCACTATGTAGTTGACTAAGCCAGAGCCCATTTAGCATGTGGCTGTACACGGAAGCCACTGTACGAGAAACATGTTCAATCTCTAAGTCCCCGGGTGGTTTTCTTCTGGTGCACATACAAAAAGAGATGGCCATATGAACATGGTTCCTTTTGTTGCCACCTTGTCCAACCTTGAGTATCCTTGTCCACCCAGGTGGTTCATTGAGTACTTGTTTTATTATATAAAACATATATCTTTTCAACACTTCATATATTCATAACATGTATCCCATCCCAATATATAGCAGGGCTAAGCATACTACAACTACATTGTTTCCACTAAGGAATATATATGGGTATCCTATTAGGATTTAGCATAGCATAAAAATATAGTAGTCCTTGTCATGCATGTTTCAAAAATCCACTAAGTGTAACGAAAATAGTAGGACTTAGAGGATAGTGTCACTTGCCTTTTTAGTAGAGAATGTTGGTTCACTTCTTGATCTTGAAAATATCACACTCTTCTAATTCCACTACAATTCAATCAAGCAAACATATATTTCAACTAGCATTCCAAACAACTTCTCACACATAAAATAACAAAAACAAGGTCATGCATGCAAGCATGCAAAAGATAGTTTTATTTGCAAAAGTGGTTTCTACTAAGCTCTAAATATTATAAAGTTCAAAAGTGGTCATTTACTAAAGTGGTAAAACCATTTGCAAGAGGTTTTATCTATAAACCATTTCTAAATCAAATCAATATTTTATGTGGTTGAAAATGCTTTTAGCAAAGCAATAATTTTATATTGTTCATCAAATAAGTTGTTAATTCACAAAACTTGGTGTTTAGGGTCACAAGGTTTGAATCAAACCATTTCCCAAAGGTTTCACTCAAAAATCATTTCTAAACCAAAAACAATATTTTTATTTGACTAGAAATGTGCTAATTCAAATATTTATTCCTAAACTTCACAAAATACATTTTTAAATCCATAAGTTGGTTCCTAGGGTCAGTAGGTTCAAAACAAACCATTTTGCAAAGATTTCACATTAAAATTATATCTAGAACAATTTTTATCTTCAAAATAAGCCTACACATGTTTCTGCAATTTCAACCAATTTTACAGAAGCAAATCATTAAACAAATTGCATGGTTGCAAATTACTTGTTCTACTTATTCCATTGATATAAAATTTGCAATTTTTGGACGTGTGGATCAAAAGTTATGTAATTTACAAATTTGCATTTCAATCAGATTCTATTTCTGTTTTTAAACTAAATCTTGTCCACGTGGCGCGTTTCTACTGGACGATACCGCTTCGTGCGGATCGGGCAATTCTGGCCGTAGGATTTCATTTAAAACGCATGGCTCAGATTGACGCATACCCCTTCGCCTAGATCTATTCGTAGCCGCAAGATTTACATCTAACGATCACAGATGCTGGGTCAAAGATTGGCGGCGCGGCGCGGCGGCGACGGGCGGAGCTCGCTCTGCTCGCGGTGGAGCTGGCGATACAGGATGCAAGGAAGAGGGGAAAGTGGCTCACTGTGCTTGCAAGGAGATTCTGAAGCTCAACGTGTGGTCGTCTTGGCGAGGGGCGCTCAGATGTGACTGGGATTCCTCGCTGGAGTGCTTGTCTGCGTCGGGTTCCTCTGGTCGTTGACAGGGGCGAGGCTAGAGGTCATGCCGAGGCAAACGAAAGGGGGCATTAGATGCGTACGAGCATGGGGAGTACGAGAGTATCAATGAGAGTTGCTTGCAGGCGGTGGCGCTCAGGTTGTCGTTGTTGCCGACGCTATGGATCAAGCGCGGGCAAACCGAGGGTGCAGGGAGAAACGCCTAAGGATGGGGAGCAAGCTAGTGTGGTTGGGGAGGCGAGGGGCGGCCGTGGTTCGCCGGAATTGGCCGGGGAAGCTGTCGGAGACAGAGGGGTTGGAGCTCTCGATTCGCTCAGCCTGGGGGCAGAGAGGGAGAGGCGAGTGAGGGGAAAGGTAGAGGAGGAGCGGGCGGTTATCTACGCGTGATTTCAGGGGGAGTGATGGCTGCTGTAACGCGAATTGATCACCGGAGTAAATGGCAGCAACGACAGGGCGACGTGGTCATGGGGAAGACGATGCTGAGGTGGCCAGTGGGGTCCGTCCGTCAGCGAGGTGGGGAAAGAGGGAGTGGGGCATGCCTGTCTGTGACTCAGTGGGTTCCTTTCTAAGTAGAAAACGTTTCACGCGTGGGGAGTTTAGTTGGGCTGGACTGGGCCTTGATGGGCCTGTTGGGTTGGGTCTGTTGTTTCATTTTTTTATTCTGGAAGCTTTTTCTTTTTCCAAAATGAATTTCTGTTTTGATTTTCAAACAAATATTTCAAACACCAATTCAAATCAAACCACCACCAAACTTTATATTTATTTTAATTTTGTTTAACAACACAAATCAAAGTCCAAAACAAAACAACTTTTATTCTTTTTAGGATCCATTTAATAATTAAATAAATAGACCTTAGTCATTAATTCAAATAGGATTTAATTTATTTAAAAACTCTATTTGAAATCTAAATAATATCAAAACCATTTCAGTAGGTTTTATTTTAAAATAAAAAAACACTTGGAAAACTTATTTAAAATAAAATAACAAGTTTTAGTGTTTATTTAAAATGGGAAAAGCCTTTACTTTAATAAAATTGGATATTAATAAAACCTCATTATTTTATTCAAATAAACCTTTACTCTTTTAAACAAATAGAAATATTTTATTTCAAAAGCTTGGCCAAGATTTAATTTGGCTCTATAAAATAATCCTTATTTGTAATTCCACCTTTTCTTTTGAAAGCCAAATCTTTTTATTAAAAGATCCAAAATAGTAATTCCAACTATCATAACTTTATTTATTATTTGTTTATTTTTTTAAATCCCTTTAGGATTTTATTTGATCAAAATAGGTTTGAAGGTTTCCAATTGGAATCAAAAAGTTTCTTCTCACCCTAAAAATCAACAATTGCTTATTTATTTATTTATTTTTCACATTTCAAAATTTACAAAATTTTGGGATGTGACACTTCATTAGCAACATTAGTGCATTCAAAAGATAATAGACCTTTGGGTTTAGTTTCAAAACAGCAAAACATTCACTAAATACATAGGCTACTGTAGCAATTCCCTTAAAAAGTTCAAATTCCCAAAGAGAACCCAAAAAGGAATCAATAAAGAGGCAAATGCAAATAATGGCAAAAATCTATCAAAACAGACCAGGAGGTAGAAACCGATTTTTCGAAGACTCTCTGTTGCTCAAATAAAAAAGTGTTGAACTAATGAAAGTTAGCTAACAACCTGGGGGATTTATTCAAAAAAGTAAAGATCAATCCGACTTACAGAGTTCTTTAAAGAATGTTTACAATGGAGCACAAAAATCTGTTTCGGGACAGCACTTCCCCAAATCTTACTTCCCTCTTATTAGAGGTTATTCTTGGCACAAAAATCAAATAAAAAAGATAAGGAGAGGTTATTATAGAAGTAATAACTTCCAACTCTCAAGAAAACTATTGGGTTATCTCCCAAGAAGTACTTTTCTTTAACGCCTTTAAGTTAGGCACAAGAAGCAAGAATCAAGTATTTTCAAATGAAGAAGCATTAAGATCAATACTCAAAATTTCTTCAACTAGAAAAGGTATCTCATCCAAATGAGTTTTAGAGGATCCTTTATCATTTCTCTTGGGTTCACTACTTTCATCAAATGGGTTTTCAGGGACAATCCAATCAAAATTCTTTTCTAGGGCTTCATGCATTCCAACAAGTTTAAAAGGTATGGGTATTTTAATTTCCTCTCCATTGGGTTTGTTTTTATCCAATTTTTCTAATGTACCCATAACATCTACACATGAGTCTAGAATATTAAAACGAGCAAAGAACTTTTTGGCTTCCTTAGTAACGTCATTGAACTCTTTTAGCAAAGTTTCTAGGATAAAATCTCTCTTTTCAGCATCCTCCACTTCTTTTAGTTACGAAACATTATTTGCATCATTGGGTTAAGGTTAAAAAACCTAGCCTCCAACATGTGAACTAAAGAAGCTGCAACAATTTCATAATTAGGAGCAAGTTCTGCTAAGGATCTATCCTCAATATCCTCATGTTTGCTAATATGATTGAAGAATTCTTCAATATTTTGTTTCCCAATTATAGAGCCACTACCTATTGAAAGGTCTTTCAGGATGAACTTAGGGATCAACATGGAGAGCTAGAGCAAGGTGACAACTATAGGAAGAACTAAATTTTTTATGTTTTTGATAAGAGAAAGCTAACCAAACGAAACTAACTTTTTTTGTAATTTTTGATAAAAGAAGCAAACCAAACAAAGGAAAAGAAATTAAGCAAAACAAAAACAAAGTAAAGAGAAAGGTTGTGAAGGACTCCTCTTGTGAAGCCGTCCTTAGCCTCCCCGACAACGGCGCCAGAAAACTCGTTGATGGCGGCTCAGATCACTGTAGAGCTTTGTTGGGAAACCCCAAGAGGAAGGTATGATGAGCACAACAGTAAGTCTTCCCTCAGTATGAAACCAAGGTTATCGAACCAGTAGGAGGAAGGAAATGACTCAAAGGTGTTGGTAACAACTTGGAAACCTACACAACACAAACTCAAGACTTTGCCCCAACGAACAGTGGGGTTGTCAATCTCACCGGTGTGCTGAAAACAAAGGATTAACTGTATGGTGTGGAAGGTAATGGTGGTTTGCAAGAAGTAAACAGTAACAGTGGAAGACGTATCAATGGCAAAGATTGGACTAGGGTCCACAGTTCACTAGATGTGTTCTCCTTAAGATAAACAACATAACATGCTGGGTAAGCAAATTACAGCGGTGCAATTGACAGGACTGAGCAAGGCATAACAATGAATAATATACATTCATGATCCTATGAGATTCGATTGGGCATTACAACAATATACATAGACCGCCATCCAACTACATCTATGACTAGTAATCCACCTTCAGGTTATCATCCGAACCCCCTCCAGTATTATGTTTCAAGCAACGGATAACTGCTTTAAGCAATGTGTGCAAAGTAAACAATACAATTGTTCCATGAACAAAAGATCGTTGTTTTCTCCCTAGTAGCAACAACACATCTACAACCTTAGAGATTTCTGTCACTTCCCTAGATTCAATAGAGGCATGAACCCACTATCAAGCATAAATACTCCCTCTTGGAGTCACTAGCATCTACTTGGCCAAGATAGCTACTAGAAACAGAGAGCATGCAAGATCTCAAACAACACGAACATGATAGAATCAATAAGATAAAACCATTAATCAATCTGACGTAGTAATATCAATATCCATTGGATCCCCACAAACACACATGCATGATTACAAACATATGATCTTGATCATGAATGGAGCTCACAAGATCTAAACATGGTAGCACAAAGGAGGAGAAACAAATATTTAGCTACTGTATAGACCCATAGTCCAAGCTGGAACTACTCATGCATCATATGGGAGGCTGGCATGGAGATGAAGAAGGCCTCCAGGATGATCTCTCCCCTCCGGCAGGGTGCCAGGAAGAGCTTTAGATCCCCCCAATCTAGGGACGATGGTGGCGGTGGCTACAGACTGTTTCGTGGAGATCTGATCGGGTACTTAGGTTTTAGGTATCGGGATCTTCTTACAGGTGAAGGGGGAGACGAGGGGGTTCCCGAGGCGACCGCACCCCCCAGGCGTGGGCCAGGCTTGGCCGCACGGCCAGGGGGCATGGGACCCTCGTGGCCAACCTCCGTCTTGTCTTCTGGCTCCGTGTTCTCCTCGGTGAAATATTGACTTTGGCTTTTGTCCCGTCGAATTCCGAGAATATTTATTTTCTGGATTTTCTAGAACTAAAAACAACAGAAAACTGGCAACTGGCACTATGGCATCTTGTTAAGAGGTTAGTTCTGGAAAATCTATAAAAATACCTCAAAGTGTAGACAAAGCAAAGCAAAGTGTATACTAAACAAGCATGGAACATCAAAAATTATAGATACGTTTCTGACGTATCAAGCATCCCCAAGCTTAACTCTTGCTCGTCCTCGAGGAGGTAAGTGATAAAAATAATAATTTTTGAGGTTACATGCACCATCACAATCAAGATCAAACCATTTGCAAGCATTGAAAGATGGGATCAAAGTACTCTAAACATGAGCATGGAAGATGAAGTTCTAACAATAAGACAAAGCAACTATGCTGCAACATGAAAGGATACAAACAAAGATTCATGAATAATAATTTATTGAAAGACGTTTGTTTGTTTCACATATAGAAAACATAACATAGTGGCATTCAGCTTGTCCCTCATGGAGTAGCATATATGCATAGGACACCTTCAAAGTTCATAAGGGTGACTAGATGCAAATAGTTCAAGAACAAGCAGTATCAACAATATGAATCAATCAATAAGTTTTGGGACAATGCACATATATCTAAGAATGGCAACTATGCTCTCTTAATTGGTGCCTAAGGATACAAGGTGGAGACTCAATATAATAGTGGGAGAAAGGTCCTTCATAAATGGAAGCAGGGATTTCAAGTCTCATAAAGAGCTTCCAAAAATTATGGTACTTGTTAGCTTTTAGCTCTCATTGCCCCTAACATAAGCATCTTGAAGTGATTAAGGTTAACATGGACAAAAATGGAGTATATGCTTGACAAAGTATAAGTTGGCAATCTCATGTCCCTTGAGTACGTGGGCCGCTCCTCATGCTACTCAACTTTAGGCACCGGTAAGTTCTTATCATAGTAAGTACATGTGTATCATAGAGAACCGCCAACGGAGTACCCCTTTCCCAATGATACACGAGCTATCCCATAACAAAATGACAAGGCAAGCAGACAATAAGCATCTCAGCAATCTTCTTATTTACCATGGGAAAATGGTGCTTTTTTCTCTCTTTCCTCTTTTCTGATCTCTTTTTTTCTCAATCTCTATCTCTTTTTTTATAATAAGAATTCTTCGTAGATTGCTCACTATGGCAGCACTAAAAAAAATCTGAAACAAATAAAAAATATGTGAAAACAACTCCTAGGCCCTTGCATGTGACCCACTGCCCTCATAAAATAATAAGCAAGGCATACCAGGTCCCTTGGCCCGAAGGCACCACCAATATGTCTATTGAGTGTGATTTAATATGGCTTTCAACCCTATATTCCCCCCTCGCTTCCCAGAATATGGAACCACTCCATGTATTGAGCCCAAACTCGGCACCTAGCTCCCTCTTGGCATCGCAGGCAACTTCTCCAACTAGAGATTTCGTGGTTATTTGGATAAATCTTGACTTTCCATTTTCTAAACTAGAAAAACTGGTGTTTTCCCAAAGGAGGTGCAAGATTAGGGCGCGCCCAGGGGCCCGAGGCAATTTTCACGCATGCTACACCATGGTGCATAACCATTCCCCGGAGGTCGGTATTCATCTCGTGGTGCAAGCATATACTATATTTTTTGAGTTACGACCCGGTAGATATGGTTTATCACTATAGGTACCCTATAAGACAGTCTCAATTTTTAGGGAAAATGGTTTGGGGTGCCCCATGGGGTAGCTAGGCTGGATGCATGCCTGGGTCCAAGTTGCACTGGCCGTTGCATTGCCTCGGCCGCCGACGGGTTTCGCTGTTTTTTTGGGCAGCACCAAACATAATCTAAAAAATCATAAAATGTGAAAACAACTCCTAGAGCTCTTGCATGTGACCCACTGCACTCATAAAATCATAAGCAAGGCATACCAGGTCCTTTGGCACCCAAGGCACCACCAGGATGTCTATCGAGTGCGAGTTAACATGGATTTCAACCATAGATCCCCCCTCGTTGCCCAGAATACGGAACCACTCCATGGATTGAGACAAAACCCGACACCTAGCTCCCTCTCAGCATCGCAAGCATCTTCTCCAACTAGAGATTTCGTGGACATTTGGAGAAATCTCGACTTTCCATTTTCTGAACCCGAAAAACGGGTGTTTTCCCCGAAGGTGCAAAATTAGGGCGTGTCCAGGGGCCCGAGGCAATTTTCACGCATGCTACACTATGGTGCATGGCCATTTCCGAGAGGTGGGTATTTATCTCGTGGTGCAAGCATATACTGTATTTTTTTTGCTGTTACAGCCCGATAAATGCAGTTTTTAACTATAGGTACCCTATAGTACACTCTCAATTTTTAGGGAAAAGAGGTTTCGGGTGCCCCATGGGTTACCTAGGATGTATGCATGCCTGGGTCCAAGATTGCATCGACCGTTACATTGCCACGGCCGCCGGCGGGTTTCGCCCTTTTTTGGGCATTACCAAATAAAATTTTAAAAAAATCAAAAAAAAAAGTGAAAACAGCTCCTCGAGCCCTTGCATGTGACCCACTACTGTCATAAAATCATAAGCAAGGCATACAAGGTCCTTTGGCACCCAAGGAACCACAAGGATGTCTATCGAGTGTGAGTTAACAAGGCTTTCAACCCTAGATTCCCCCCTTGCTGCCCCAGAACATGGAACCACTCCATGGATTGAGCACAAACCCGGCACCTAGCTCCCTCTCGGCATCGCAAGCAACTTCTCCAACTAGAGATTTCATGGTCATTTGGAGAAATCTTGACTTTCCATTTTCCGAATGAGAAAAGCAGGTATTTGCCCAAAGGAGGTGAACGATTAGGGTGCATCTAGGGGCCCAATGAAATTTTCACACATGCTACACCATGGTGCATGGCCATTCCCGAGAGGTGGGTTTTTATGACGTGGTGCAAGCATATACTTTATTCTTTTGAGTTACGGCCTGGTAAACGCGGTTTCTAACTATAGATACCCTATAGGACACTCTCAATTTTTAGGGAAAAATGGTTTCGGGTGCCCCATGGGGTAACTAGGCTGGATGAATGCCTGGGTCCAAGATTGCACCGACCGTTGCATTGCCACGGCCGCCGGCGGGTTTCGCCGTTTTAAAAAACAAATCAAAATGTCTATCGAGTGTGAAAATCTAAAAAATCAAAAAAATCTAAAAAAATCACCAAACAAAATCTAAAAAATCAAAAAATATGAAAACATCTCCTGGAGCTCTTACATGTGACCCACTGCACTCATAAAATCATAAGCAAGGCATACCAGGTCCTTTGGCACCCAAGGGACCACCAGGATGAATATCGAGTGTGAGTTAACATGGATTTCAACCACAAATTCCCCTTTGCTTCACAGAACATGGAAACACTACATGGATTGAGCCAAAACCCAGCACCTAGCTCCCTCTCGGTATCGCAAGCAACTTCTCCAACTATAGATTTCGTGGTCATTTGAAAAAATCTCGACTTTCCATTTTCTGAACCCGAAAAACCGGTGTTTTCCCAATGGAGGTGCAAGATTAGGGCGCACCCAGGGGCCCGAGACAATTTTCACGCATGCTACACCATGGTGCATGGCCATTTTCGAGAGGTGGGTATTTATCTCGTGGTGCAAGCATATACTGTATTTTTTGAGTTACGGCCCGATAAATACGCATTTGGAGAAATATTGACTTTCAATTTTCTGCAAATACAGATTTCGTGGTCATTTGGAGAAATATTGACTTTCAATTTTCTGAACACGAAAACCGGTGTTTTTCCAAAGGAGGTGCAACATTAGGGAGCGCCTAGGACCCGAGGCAATTTTCACGCATGCTACACCATGGTTCATGGACATTCACGTGCGGTGGGTAATTATCGCATGGTGCAAGCATATCCTATATTTTTTTGAGTTACGACATGGTAAATGCGGTTTCTAACTATAGGTACCCTATAATACACACTCAATTTTTAGGGAAAAAATGTTTGGAGTGCCCCATGGGGTACCTAGGCTGGATGCATGCCTGGGTTCAAGATTGCACCAACTGTTGCGTTGCGCGGCCAGTGGCGGGTTTCGCTGTTTTTTGGGCAGCACCAAACAAAATCTAAAAAATAAAAAAATGTGAAAACAGCTCCTGCAGCCCTTGCATGTGACCCACTGTCATCATAAATTCATAAGCAAGGCATACCAGGTCGTTTGTCACCCAAGGCACCACCAGGATGTCTATCGAGTGTAAGTTAACATGGGTTTCAACCCTAGATTCCCCCTCCCTGCCCAGAAACTGGAACCACTCCATGGATTGAGCCCAAACCCAGCACCTAGCACTCTCTTGGCATCGCATGCAACTTATCCAACTAGAGATTTCATGGTCATTTGGAGAAATCTTGGCTTTGCATTTTCTGAACCCGAAAAACCGGTGTTCTCCCGAAGGAGGTGCAAGATTAGGGTGCGCCCATGGGCCCAAGGAAATTTTCACACAAGCTACACCATGTTGCATGGCCATTCCCGATAGGTGGGTATTTATCTCGGGGTGCAAGCATATACTGTATTTCTTTTTGAGTTATGGCCCGATAAATGTTGTTTCTAACTGTAGGTACCCTATAAGACACTCAATTTTCAATAAAAAATGGTTTGGGGTTCCCCATGGGGTACCTAGGCTGGATGCATGCCTGGGTCCAAGATTGCACCAAATGTTGTGTTGCTACGGCCCCCGGTGGGTTTTGCTGGTTTTTTGGGCAGCACCAAACAAAATCTAAAAAATTAAAAAAAACGTGAAAAGAGCTCCTAGAGCCCTTGCATGTGACCCACTGTGCTCATAAAATCATAACCAAGGCATATCCGGTCCTTTGGCACCCAAGAAACCACCAGGATGTCTATCGAGTGCGAGTTAACATGGCTTTCAACCTTAGATTCCCCCTCGCTGCCCAGAACATGGAACCACTCCATGGGTTGAGCCCAAACCCGACACCTAGTTCCCTCTCGGCATCGCAAGCGACTTCTCCAACTAGATATTTCGTGGTCATTTGGAGAAATCTTGACTTTCCATTTTCAGAACTAGAAAAACCGTTTTTCCCAAAGGAGGTGCAAGATTAGGGCGTGCCCAGGGGCCCGAGGCAATTTTCACGCATGCTACACCATGGTACATGGCCATTCCTGAGAGGTGGGTATTTATCTCGTGGTGCAAGCATATAATGTATTTTTTGAGTTACGACCTGGTAAATGCGGTTTCTAACTGTAGGTACCCTATAAGACACTCAATTTTCAGGGAAAATGGTTTGGAGAGCCCCAGGGGGTAACTAGGCTTGATGCATGCCAGGGTCCAATATTGCACCGACCGTTGCGTTGCCGCCGGCGGGTTTTGCCGTTTTTTTGGGCAGCACCAAACAAATCTAAAAAAATCAGAAAAATGTGAAAATACCTCCCGGAGCCCTTGCATGTGACCCAGTGCCCTCTTAAAATAATAAGCAAGGCATACCAGGTCCTTTCGCACCCAAGACACCATTAGGATGTCTAGCGAGTATGAGTTAACATGGCTTTCAACCTTACATTCCCCCCTCGCTGCGCAGAACATGGAACCACTCCATGGATTGAGCCCAAACCCAGCACCTAGCTCCCTCTTGGCATTGCAAGCAAATTCTCCAATTAGAGATTTCATGGTCATTTGTAGAAATCTTGACTTTCCATTTTCTGAACCCGAAAAACCGGTGTTTTCCCAAAGGAGGTGCAAGATTAGGGCGCGCCCAGGGGCCCGAGGAAATTTCACTCATGATACACGATGGTGCATGGCCATTTCCGGGAGGTGGGTATTTATCTCGTGGTGCAAGCATATACTATATTTTTTTGAGTTACAACCCAGTAAATGTGGTTTCTAACTGTAGGTACCCTATACGACACTCTCAATTTTCAGGAAAAAAAGGTTTGGGGTGCCCCATGGGGTACCTAGGCTGTATGCATGCCTGGGTCCAGGATTGCATCGAACGTTATGTTGCCGTGGCCGCCGGCGGGTTTCACCATTTTTTGGGCAGCACCAAACAAAATTAAAAAAAATCAAAAATGTGAAAACAGCTCCTCGAGCCCTTACATGTGATCCACCGCTGTCATAAAATCATAAGAAATGCATACCAGGTCCTTTGGCACCCAAGGCACCACCAGGATGTTTATCGAGTGTGAGTTAACATGGGTTTCAACCCTAGATTCCCCCTCCCTGCCCAAAAACTGGAACCACTCCATGGATAGAGCCCAGACCCGGAACCTAGCTCCCTCTCAGTATCACAAGCAATTTCTGCAAATAGAGATCTCGTGGTCTTTTGGAGAAAAATTGACTTTCAATTTTCTAAACACGAAAACTGGTGTTTTCCCAAAGGAGGTGCAACATTAGGGAGCGCCTAGGACCCGAGGCAATTTTCACGCATGCTACACCATGGTGCATGGACATTCACGGGCGGTGGGTAATTATCGCGTCGTGCAAGCATATACTATATTTTTTTGAGTTACGACCTGGTAAATGCGGTTTCTAACTGTAGGTACCCTATACTCAATTTTCAGGGAAAAAAATGTTTGGAGTGCCCCATGGGGTACCTAGGCTCGATGCATGCCTGGGTTCAAGATTGCACCAACTGTTGCGTTGCGCGGCCATTGGCGGGTTTTACTGTTTTTTGCGCAGCACCAAACAAAAACAAAAAAAAAAGTGGAAATAGCTCCTGCAGCACTTGCATGTGACCCATTGTCATCATAAATTCATAAGGTAGGCATACCAGGTCCTTTGGCACCCAAGGCACCACCAGGATGTTTATCGAGTGTGAGTTAACATGGGTTTCAACCCTAGATTCCCCCTCCCTGCCCAAAAACTGGAACCACTCCATGGATTGAGCCCAAACCCGGCACCTAGCGCCCTCTCGGTGTCGCAAGCAACTTCTCCAACTAGAGATTTCATGGTCATTTGGAGAAATCTTGACTTTGCATTTTCTAAACCCGAAAAACCGGTGTTCTCCCAAAGGAGGTGCAAGATTAGGGTGCGCCCATGGGCCCGAGTAAATTTTCACACAAGCTACACCATGTTGCATGGACATTCCTGGGAGGTGGGTATTTATCTCGGGGTGCAAGCATATACTGTATTTCTTTTTGAGTTACGGCCCGATAAATGTTGTTTCTAACTGTAGGTATCCTATAAGACACTCTCAATTTTCAGAAAAAAATGGTTTGGGGTTCCCCATGGGGTACCTAGGCTGGATGCATGCCTGGGTCCAAGATTGCACCGAATGTTGCGTTTCTGCGGCCCCCGGTGGGTTTTGCTGGTTTTTTGGGCAGCACCAAACAAAATCTAAAAAATTAAAAAAAACGTGAAAAGAGCTCCTAGTGCCCTTGCATGTGACCCATTACCCTCATAAAATCATAACCAAGGCATATCAGGTCCTTTGGCACCCAAGAAACCACCAGGATGTCTATCGAGTGTGAGTTAACATGGCTTTCAACCTTAGCTTCCCCCCTCGCTACCCAGAACATGGAACCACTCCATGGGTTGAGCCCAAACCCGACACCTAGTTCCCTCTCGGCATCGCAAGCGACTTCTCCAACTAGATAATTTGTGGTCATTTGGAGAAATCTTGACTTTCCATTTTCTAAACTAGAAAACCGGTTTTTCCCAAAGGAGGTGCAAGATTACGACGCGCCCAGGTGCCCAAGGCAATTTTCACGCATGCTACACCATGGTGCATGGCCATTCCTGAGAGGTGGGTATTTATCTTGTGGTGCAAGCATATAATGTATTTTTTGAGTTACGACCTGGTAAATGCGGTTTCTAACTGTAGGTACCCTATAAGACACTCTCAATTTTCAGGGAAAATGGTTTGGAGAGCCCCGTGGGGTAACTAGGCTGGATGCATGCCAGGGTCCAATATTGCAGCACAAAACAAAATCTAAAAAAATCAGAAAAATGTGAAAATACCTCCCGGAGCCCTTGCATGTGACCCAGTGCCCTCTTAAAATAATAAGCAAGGCATACCAGGTCCTTTGGCACCCAAGGCACCACCAGGATGTCTATCGAGTGTGAGTTAACATGGCTTTCAACCTTACATTCCCCCCTCGCTGCGCAGAACATGGAACCACTCCATGGATTGAGCCCAAACCCAGCACCTAGCTCCCTCTTGGCATTGCAAGCAACTTATCCAATTAGAGATTTCGTGCTCATTTGGAGAAATCTTGACTTTCCATGTTCTGAACCTGAAAAACCGGTGTTTTCCCAAAGGAGGTGCAAGATTAGGGCGTGCACAGGGGCCCGAGGAAATTTCACTCATGATACACGATGGTGCATGGCCATTTCCAGGCGGTGGGTATTTATCTCGTGGTGCAAGCATATATTGTATTTTTTTGAGTTATAGCCCGGTAAATGTGGTTTCTAATTGTAGGTACCCTATAAGACACTCTCAATTTTCAGGAAAAAATGGTTTGCGGTGCCCCATGGGGTACCTAGGCTGGATGCATGCCTGGGTCCAATATTGCACTGACAGTTGCGTTGCCGAGGCCGTCGGTGGGTTTCTCCGTTTTTGGGGGCAGCACCAAACAAAATCTAAAAAAAATCTAAAAATGTGAAAACAGCTCCTCGATCCCTTACATGTGACCCACTGCAATCATAAAATCCTAAGAAGTGCATACCAGGTCCTTTGGCACCCAAGGCACCATAAGGATGTCTATCGAGTGTGAGTTAACATGGCTTTCAACCCTAGATTCCCCCTCACTGCCCAGAACATGGAACCACTCCATGGATTGAGCCCGGACCCGGAACCTAGCTCCCTCTCAGCATCACAAGCAATTTTTGCAAATAGAGATTTCGTGGTCATTTGGAGAAATATTGACTTTCAATTTTCTGAACACGAAAACCGGTGTTTTCCCAAAGGAGGTGCAACATTAGGGCGCGCCTAAGACCCGAGGCAATTTTCACGCATGCTACACCATGGTGCATGGACATTCACGGGCGGTGGGTAATTATCGCGTGGTGCAAGCATATACTAATTTTTTTGAGTTACGACCTGGTAAATGCGGTTTCTAACTATAGGTACCCTATAATACACTCTCAATTTTCACGGAAAAGACGTTTGGAGTGCCCCATGGGGTACCTTGGCTCGATGCATGCCTGGGTTCAAGATTGCACCAACTGTTGCGTTGCGAAGCCACTGGCGGGTTTTGCTGTTTTTTGGGTAGCACCAAACAAAATCTAAAAAATAAAAGAAAAGTGAAAACAGCTCCTGGAGCCCTTTCATGTGACCCACTGTCATCATAAATTCATAAGCAAGGCATACCAGGTCCTTTGGCACCCAAGGCACCAGGATGTCTATCGGGTGTGAGTTAACATGGGTTTCAACCCTAGATTCCCCCTCCCTGCCCAGAAACTGGAACCACTCCATGGATTGAGCCCAAAACCGGCACCTAGCGCCCTCTCGGCGTCGCAAGCAACTTATCCAACTAGAGATTTCATGGTCATTTGGAGAAATCTTGACTTTGCATTTTTTGAACCCGAAAAACCGGTGTTCTCCCAAAGGAGGTGCAAGATTAGGGGTGCCCATGGGCCCGAGGAAATTTTCACACAAGCTACACCATGTTGCATGGCCATTCCCGGGAGGTGGGTATTTATCTCGGGGTGCAAGCATATACTATATTTCTTTTTGAGTTACGGCCCGATAAATGTTGTTTCTAACTATAAGTACCCTATAAGACACTCTCAATTTTCAGGAAAAAAATGGCTTGGGGTTCCCCATGGGGTACCTAGGCTGGATGCATGCCTGGATCAAAGATTGCACCGAATGTTGCGTTGCTGCGGCCCCCGGTGGGTTTTGCTGGTTTTTTGGGCAGCACCAAACAAAATCTAAAAAATTAAAAAAACGTGAAAAGAGCTCCTGGAGCCCTTTCATGTGACCCACTGCCCTCATAAAATCATAACCAAGGCATATCAGGTCCTTTGGCACCAAGAAACCACCAGGATGTCTATCGAGTGTGAGTTAACATGGCTTTCAACCTTAGATACCATGGTGCATGGCCATTCCTGAGAGGTGGGTATTTATCTCGTGGTGCAAGCATATAACGTATTTTTTGAGTTATGACCTGGTAAATGCCGTTTCTAACTGTAGGTACCCTATAAGACACTCTCAATTTTTAGGGAAAATGGTTTGGAGAGCCCCATGGGGTAACTAGGCTAGATGCATGCCAAGGTCCAATATTGCACCGACCGTTGCGTTGCCGCGGCCGCCGGCGGGTTTTGCCATTTTTTTGGGAAGCACGAAACAAAATCTAAAAAAATCAGAAAAATGTGAAAATACCTCCCGGAGCCCTTGCATGTGACCCAGTGCCCTCTTAAAATAATAAGCAAGGCATACCAGGTCCTTTGGACCCCAAGGCACCACCAGGATGTCTATCGAGTGTGAGTTAACATGGCTTTCAACCTTAGATTCCCCACTCGCTGCCTAGAACATGGAACCACTCCATGGATTGAGCCCAAACCCAGCACCTAGCTCCCTCTTGGCATTGCAAGCAACTTATCCAATTAGAGATTTCGTGGTCATTTGGAGAAATCTTGACTTTCCATTTTCTGAACCCGAAAAACCGGTGTTTTCCCAAAGGAGGTGCAAGATTAGGGCGCGCCTAGGGGCCCGAGGAAATTTCACTCATGATACACGATGGTGCATGGCCATTTCCGAGAGGTGGGTATTTATCTTGTGGTGCAAGCATATACTGTATTTTTTGAGTTATAGCCCGGTAAATGTGGTTTCTAACTGTAGGTACCCTATAAGACACTCTCAATTTTCAGGAAAAAATGGTTTGCGGTGCCCCATGGGGTACCTAGGCTGGATGCATGCCTGGGTCCAATATTGCACTGACCGTTGTGTTACCGAGGCCGTCGGTGGGTTTCTCCGTTTTTTGGGGCAGCACCAAACAAAATCTAAAAAAATCTAAAAATATGAAAATAGCTCCTCGATCCCTTTCATGTGACCCATTGCGCTCATAAAATCCTAAGCAAGGCATACCAGGTCCTTTGGCACTCAAGGCACCACCAGGATGTCTATCGAGTGTGAGTTAACATGGCTTTCAACCCTAGACCCCCCCTCGCTGCCCAGAACATGGAACCACTCCATGGATTGAGCCCAAACCCGGCACCTAGCTTCCTATTGGCATTGCAAGCAACTTCTCCAACTAGATATTTCGTGGTCATTTGGAGAAATCTTGACATTCCATTTTTTGAACCCGAAAAACCGTTGTTTTCCCAAAGGAGGTGCAAGATTAGGGCGCGCCCAGAGGACCGAGGCAATTTTCATGCATGATTGTGAAAGGCTTATGTTTTTTGAAATCTGGTCAAATCCAGGATAAACCATGTTAACTAGATTGTTAACCTTGCAAAAACTATGCCTATAGTTAGGGTCTTCTAGAATCCCCCGTGGGGCCAGGTTGATTCCGCGTCCCAATTGTTAGGCATCGTTGGATTGGGGAGAATGGACAATAATGTTCATACTTTGCAAGAGCGATCCGTGAGTAGGAATTTCCACGACTCTATTGGCCCTCGCAACCATGAAAGTGTGGCCTAAGCTCAAACCCCGTTCGGTTCCTGCAACTCACCTCAGCACAAGCGTCCAATCCTACCTGAAGAAATGATGCCTCGCCATGGAGAGGCCGCATCTCAGCTTGCACGAGGCCGAGATGTTCGCCCACTACGACATACTCGCGCCTCCACTAGCGAGGCTACCGATCGGTTACGAGCTCAGATACGCCGGGGTGCCCTTGGCGCCGCTCTTGCGCGGCATCGCGCTATCAAGGAAGATCGAGGAGCATTGCCGCCAGCTGCCAGAGCGAAAGAGGGAAATGGGCCGATACGCGTGCACCAGCGCGTACTATCCAAGGTGCTTGAAGAAGGACTAGGAGGCGTTGCTTTGGCTTTGCAGAGTTATGGCGCCCAGTACTTGTCGTGGGATGCTTCGTTGGAAACCCCAAGAGTAAGGTATGAAGCAGCACAACAGCAAGTTTCCCTTAGTAAGAAACCGAGGTTATCGAACCAGTAGGAGGAAAGAAACGTCATACATGTGTTGCTAGCAACGTGGAGACCTGCACAACACAAACTCAAGACTTTGCCCCAACGAATCAGTGAGGTTGTCAAGTCACGGGTTTGCTATAACAAACGATTAAACGTATGGTGTGGAAGGTAATGGTTTGTAGCAAGTAAACAAGTAACATTGGAAGATGTATCAATGGTAAAGATTGGACCGGGGTCCATAGTTCACTAGAGGTGCTCTCCTTAGATAAACAACATGGCATGAAGGGTAAACAAATTACAGCAGGGCAATTGACAGCAACTGAGCAAGGCATAGCAATGCAATTACTAGTCAGAAAGATCCTATGAGATTCGATTGGGCAATACAACAAGATACATAGACCGCCATCCAACTACATCTATGACTAGAAGTCCACCGTCAGGTTATCATCCGAACCCCCTCCAGTATTAAGTTGCAAGCAACAGACAACTGCTTTAAGCAAGTGTGCAAGGTAAACAGTCCACATGTTCCATGAACAAGAGACCGTTGTTTTCTCCCTAGTGGCAATAACACATATACAACCAAAGAGATTTCTGTCACTTCCCTTGGAAACTATAGGCATGAACCCACTATCGAGCATAAATACCCCCTCTTGGAGTCACTAGCAACTACTTGGCCAAGATAGTTACTAACAACGGAGAGCATGCAAGATCACAAAAAACACAGACATGATAGAATCATAAAGACAAAACCATTAATCAAACCAACATAATAATCTCAATATCCATTGGATCCCCGCAAACACAACATCCATGATTACAAATAGATTAGATCTTGATCATGAACGGATCTCACAAGATCTATACATGAAAGCACAAAGGAGGAGATACAACTATCTAGCTACTACATGGACCCATAGTCCAAGGTGGAACTACTCACGCATCATACCGGAGAGAAGGCCTCCAGGATGATCTCTCCTCCGGCAGGGTGCCGGGAAGAACTTCAGATCCCCTCGATCTAGGGACGATGGTGGCGGCGGCTACAGACGGTTTCATGGAGATTTGATCGGGTGCTTAGGGTTTCTGCATCGAGGGCTTCTTATAGGCGAAGGGGGAGGCCGAGGCGGCGGCTAGGGGCCCCACACCCCTCCCAGACGCGGGGCTAAGCCCACCCACGCCTAGGAGGGTCTGGGTGCCCTAGCCTGCCTCTCCAGCTCCCCTCTGGACTTCTTGTTCCCCACGAAAAGTAATTGAGTTTGGTGTTTGTCCCATCCAATTCCGAGAATATTTCTTTACTAACTTTTTTGAAATAAAAAACAGCAGAAAGCTGGCAACTGGCACTGTGGCAACTTGTTAATAGGTTAGTACCAGAAAACATGTAAAAAGCACCTCAAAGTGTAGACAAAGCAAAACAAAGTAGATGCTAACAAGCATGGAGCATCAAAAATTATAGATACGTTTCCGACGTATCAACATCCTCAAGCTTAACTCCTGCTCGTCCTCAAGTAGGTAAGTGATAAAAAGAATATTTTTTTAGGTGACATGCACCCTCACAATAAAGATCCAACCATTTGCAAGCATTGAAAGATGGGATCAAAGAACTCTAAACATGTGCATGAAATATGGAGTTCTAACAATAGGACATAGTAACTATGCATGCAACATGACAAGCTACAAACAAATATCATGAATAACATGCATTGAAAAATGTTTGTTTGTTTCATACACAGAAAACATAGAATAGTGGCAATCAGCTTGTCCCTCATAGAATAGCAAATAGATGCATATGACACCTTCAAAGTTCACAAGGTAGACTAGAAACAAATAGTACAAGAACAAGAAATATCACAATATGCATCAATCAATAAGCTTTGGAACACTGCACACAGAATGACAACTATGCTCTCTTAATGGTGGTAGAAGGTGGAGACTCAATAATGGTGGAAGAAAGGCTTTTTTGTAAAGGAAGCAGGGATTACAGGTTTCAAAAAGAGCTTCCAAAAATTATGGTACTTGTTAGCTTTCACTCCTCATTTCCCCTATCATAAGGATCTTGAAGTGATTAAGGTTAACGTGACAAAGATGGAGTATATGCTTGACAAAGTATAAGTTGGCAATCTCAAGTCCCTTGAATACGAGGGACACACATCATGCATACTCAACTTTGGGCCCAGGTAAGTTCTTGTCACTGTAACTATTTGCATATCATTGAGAACTGTCAACGGGGTACCCCTTGCCCATGGTACATGAGCTTTCCCATAACCAAAATGACAAGGCAAGCAGACAATGAGCATCTAAGCAATCTTCTTATGTACCATGGGAATATGGTGCTTTTTTTCTCTTTCCTCTTTTCTCAATGTGTCTCTCTTTTTTTATAAGAAGAATGCTTCATAGAAGTCACTATGGTGATGCTGCAAGTTTCCACCATGATTAGGCATGGCTTAGGCTAGCGGCCCAGGCTTTTCTCTAACACAGGATACAAACTCCATGGACTTACTAGTTCCCTCTTTATTTCACACTAGTGACATCCATAGACAAAAGAGCATGATATCAACTAAGTACAAAGTACAAGTGCAATGTTGAAAACGTTCCTCGTGACAACACGGTTCTGCTAATTCCAACGTATAAGTGCAAGCATATACAACAAAGATGTCACAATGGTTCAAGTTTATTAGGGGCAAAGAGTATAAAGTGTGCCATCAACTTCGTGAGGGCTTTAATCACTAAGTTTTCACATAAAAAATAGTTTTAAATTGGAAGATAGCTGAAACCAAGAATATACTTGGAATGGTGTAACACACCATGCATAGGAATTTATAGTGGACATTGTGGAATAACTTGGTTTCTTGGGAGTTGGAAGCATGAGTAGAACTTACTCATACAAGTGGAGGCTAGCAAAAGACTGGGAGCAACCAACTAAGAGAGCATAATGGCCATAATCATGCAGAGAAACAAATCATACTAATCAAAGAAAAGAGTGGTACTACAAGTCAAGGACTAAATGATCATAGAGGCTAATGGTGACTTGTGATAGTCATAACATGGTGTGAGCATGTGCCAAGTCAACCCAAGGAAAGTATCAAAGGAGAATACCACAATACTATGGTTTTGCATGCTAAAACAATGCATAATTTCTTCAAGACACACTAACCAATCCCAATTGTTTGGAACAAGACATGATACAACAATAATCACTAAGCATAATGCCAAAACAACACCTAGCATGTCATGCTAAAGTCTAAGTCACAGTCAATGCAAGCTCCTCTTGCACTTCAAGCAAGAACTTACTACTCCTTTCCAAACACCAAGCAGCTTATTTGCAAAACAACATAGCGATAACGGGGCTCCAAACTACTTAAGCAAACTAAATAAACTAAGCAAAGCAAACGAAAACTAAGACGCTCCAAGAACAACACAACAGTGCATGAAACAATAAAAAGGAAGTGTCTAGACAAACCTGAGCTTTTTATTGATGAAGAAGGGGATGCCTTGGGCATCCCCAAGCTTTGACGCTTGTACCTCTTGGATATTTATTGGGGTGACACCATGGTGGCATCCCCAAGCTTGAGCTTTTGTCCACTCTTCATCTCATTGCATCATTCACTCTCTACACCCGAAATTTTTCCTTCATACAAAACTTCACACAATCTTCATTAGCAACATTGGTTTATTCAAAAGATATTAGACCCCTGGAAAAGCTTTGAAATAGCAAGGATTTTCACTAAAAACACAAGCTACTGTAGCAACTCCTTCAAAAATCTCAATTCACCTAAAGAGAAATAAAAAAGGAATCAATAAGAAGCAAATGCAAATAATGACAGAAATCTGTCAAAACAGACCAGCAGGTAGGAACCGATTTTATGAACATCTTCTGTTACTCAAATCAAAAAGTGTTGAACTAACGAAAGTTATCTAACATATTGGGGGATTTATTCGTAAATTTCGAGCTCAATATGAGTTACAGATCCTCCTCACAATTTTTTTGTTGGACGATAGAAATCTGTTTCGGGACAGCAACTCCCCAAATCTTATTTCCCTCTTATTAGAGGTCATTCTTGGCACAAAAAGCAAACAAAAAGGATAAGAAGAGGTCATTATAGAAGTAATAACTTCCAAGACTCAAGGAAACTCTTGGGTTATCTCCCAACAAGTACTTTTCTTTAACGCCTTTAAGTTAGGCTGGATAGCTTGAGAAGATGCTCACATAAGAATTATGAATTGAAGTCAAAGAGAGCATCAAGAAGAAAATTCAAAAAACATTTAATTCTAACCCACTTCCTATGCATAGGAATCTTGTATGCAAATAAATTTACAAAGAACAAAGTGACTGGCATAGGAAGATAAGACAAGAGTAACTTCAAAACTTTCAGCGCAAAGAGAGGTGTTTCAATACCATCAAAACTTCTACAACCATATTTTCCTCTCTCATAATAATTTTCAGTAGCCTCATGAATGAACTCAACAATATAACTATCACATAAAGCAGGCTTTTCATGAGCTACATACACATAATTTCTATCAAGCGTAAAAATAGTGGGATTAAAACCTTCACAGGTTTTACCCAAAGTAGATATTTCAAAAGGATCCACAGGAACATAACATTCATCCTCCTTTGGAAGCATAGGGAACAATCAAATAATGTAAGGGATAAAGAGTTACTCTCATTAGAATGTAGGCATGGGTAGATAATCCATTCTTCCTCCTTTTGTTCATCACTCTCCTCCTCTTTTTCATCTAATGAGCTTCCAGCTTCAATAATTTCTTCTTCCATAGGCTCCTGCAAGGCATTAGATTCTTCCATTTGTGGGAAGCATCTATTAAACCTCATAAACCTCATGTTCATAAGCAAAATCTCATCTTCAATAATATAGCCATTTTCTTCCTTGTAATTATCAAAGCAAAATTTAAGTATCTCATAAACCTCATGTTCATAAGGTGCATCATCAGTATTTTCAAGAAAACTGGCAAGTTCAAACGCACCCTTGAAGGCAATAAATTATTCAATTTGTTCCACATCATAAAAGTCATAAATTCCTTTAACATAAGAGGATATGGTAACATTATCATTAAACTCACATTGAAAAGGTAGGTGTTTATACCTCCTGCAGCAACAAGCTTTATCAAAGCAATAAGTGACATTATAAGTAGAGCACACCTCTCTAGCAATAGTATTCAACTTATCAATTTGTTCCCATAAGTGTTTCCCTTTTTGTGACAAACGGTGTTCCTTATAATAATACTTTTCTTCTTCTGTGAACCCACCTTGCCAATAAGAACTAGTTTCAAAGAAACCATCCATTGATAGGAAGAATGACCAAGCAAGGCAACAACAGACCAACAACTAGAGTAAGAACTAATTTTTTTGTGTTTTTGAATAAAGAAAGCAAACCAAACTAAACTAATTTTTTTGGGTTTTTTGAAAAGAGGCAAACAAAACCAAGCAAAATAAACAAAGCAAACTAAAAACAAAGTAAAGAGAAAGGAAGTGAAGGACTCCCCTAGTGAAGACGTCCTTAGCCTCCCGGGCAACGACGCCAGAAAATAGCTTGATGGCGCCCAGTACTTGTCGTGGGACGCTTTGTTGGAAACCCCAAGAGCAAGGTATCAAGCAGCACAGCAGCAAGTTTCCCTCAGTAAGAAACCGAGGTTATTGAACCAGTAGGAGGAAGGAAACGTCAGGCAGGTGTTGCTAGCAACGCAGAGACCTGCACAACACAAACTCAAGACTTTGCCCCAACAAATCAGTGAGGTTGTCAAGCTCACCGGTTTGCTGTAACAAAGGATTAAACGTATGGTGTGAAAGGTAATGGTTTGCAGCAAGTAAACAAGTAACAGTGGAAGATGTATCAATGGTAAAGATTGGACCGGGGTCCATAGTTCACTAGAGGTGCTCTCCTTAGATAAACAACATGGCATGAAGGGTAAACAAATTACAACAGGGCAATTGACATGAACTGAGCAAGGCATAACAATGCAAATAATAGTCAGAAAGATCCTATGAGATTCGATTGGGCAATACAACAAGATACATATACCGCCATCCAACTACATCTATGACTAGAATTCCACCTTCAGGTTATCATCCGATCCCCCTCTAGTATTAAGTTGCAAGCAACAGACAACTGCTTTAAGCAAAGTGTGTAAGGTAAACAATCCACTTGTTCCATGAATAAGAGACCGTTGTTTTCTCCCTAGTAGCAACAACACATCTACAACTGAAGAGATTTCTGTCACTTCCCTTAGAAACTAGAGGCATGAACCCACTATCGAGCATAAATACCCCCTCTTGGAGTCACTAGAACCTACTTGGCCAAGATAGCTACTAACAACGGAGAGCATGCAAGATCACAAAAAACACAGACATGGTAGAATCATAAAGACAAAATCATTAATCAAACCAATATAATAATCTCAATATCCATCGGATCCCCACAAATAGAACATGCATGATTACAAATAGATTAGATCTTGATCATGAATGGAGCTCAAAAGATCTATACATGAAAGCACAAAGGAGGAGATACAACCATCTAGCTACTACATGGACCCATAGTCCAAGGTGGAACTACTTACGCATCATACCGGAGAGAAGGCCTCCGGGATGATCTCCCCTCCGGCAGGGTGCCAGGAAGAACTTCATATCCCCCCGATCTAGGGACGATGGTGGCGACGGCTACAGACAGTTTCATGGAGATTTGATCGGGTGCTTAGGGTTTCCGGTGGTTCTTATAGGTGAAGGGGGAGGCTGAGGCGGCGGCCAGGGGCCCCACACCCCTCCAAGGCGCTAGGCAGGGCCCACCCGCACCTAGGGGGTCTAGGCTCCCTAGCCCGCCTCTCTGGCTCCGCTCTAGACTTCTTGTTCCCCATGGAAAGTAATTGACTTTGGCGTTTGTCCCGTCCAATTCCGAGAATATTTCTTTACTAACTTTTCTGAAACCAAAAACAGCAGAAAACAAGCAACTGACACTGTGGCAACTTGTTAATAGGTTAGTACCAGAAAACATGTAAAAAGCACCTCAAAGTGTAGACAAAGAAAAGCAAAGTAGATACTAACAAGCATGGAGCATTAAAAATTATAGATACGTTTCCGACGTATCACAGAGCTCACCGTCAGGAGATCCACCCGGATTTGTGCAAACACAAAGGAAGGCAGCTCTACAGGGTAGTGCCTAGGCGTACATCCTCCACCATTATTGATGCGGCGTGCCATGCAGAACTCATGAAGAGAAATGCCGCCGGATCGTCCTGATTCATTCAGACTCAGAAGAGGCAGACGACGATGCAGAGGACGTCGAGCACGATGAAGACATCGGGATCGACGTAGTTGATTAGGTTCACTTGAGCCTAAATTTAATCTATGTATGTTATATTAATGATCTATTTGGATAGAAAGGTCAATTTGTAAATGTGCTAGCCACCAGCACCAAAGCCACCGCCGGCTGCTCGGCCATGGCCACCTCCGGATAATCCGGCAGCACCATCGTGGCAGCTCTGGTAGTACCATGTGGATATAGTTTCCATTGTTGGAGGTGAAACATGGCAGATGAGAGGGACCAAGGGGAGCATCAATGCTCCTGACGTATCCGATGCGAGCATCAGACGTCGCTAACAAAGACGAGGCGAGGCTGATGGGATAGTACACTGTCTCTGCTCCCAGCACTTTATGGCACATTCATAATTTTGGAGTGCGCCAGAGGATAAGGATACAAGCGTGTCGTGTTGTTTGATATGGGAATACAAGGGAGGTGAGCCTCATAAACTCCATGTCACGGCCATAATTTTGGTTGTTGAACTCTTAAAAATCCACAATTATTGTTTCTGGATAATTAGTTTAAAAATTAATGTACTATTTAATGACCTAGAATCTGGTCCACACCATACATCACATACCTGTTACAAGCACCAGATATAAATAAATTACAAATGAATAGTTCACTTTCAATAAAAATTCAAGAAACGACGTCACTGTGCCAGCTTCTCTCTGCTCCTCTTATTATTGTTCAATCCCGCGATGCACTAAACAACAGTTGATGAGGACTGAAACAAAAATGATCAAGATGCCAAGTAAAACAAGTTTCAAGCTTACCTTTCGTCTAAAGAATCGTACAATGATGAAATTGACAGGGATTTATTGTTTCTCCTATAGTTAGTCGAAAGATCCTCAAGGACATCCTCAATCACCACAACAACTTCTTCATATTCAAATTCAACTCCATTATTATCGTTTCCTTTCCCCTTCCGCTCCCTCTTATCCTTTTGTTTCTTTTCGCCCTATCCCCGCCGGCACGTCCACGTCCTCAACCAATTGCTGCTTATCGATGTTTCCCTCCACATGTGCATCACCGTTTTCCTTCACATGCAACACTTCCTCTATGTCATCTCACTACGCTTCCTCCAGTTCTGCCTGAGAAGCCTCATCTTGTGCCTCCGTGGTGTGAATAGGGACAAGGTCAGCATCTTCAAAATCAAGAGGAACTGAGTTTTTGCATAGCCTTTTGATATGGCCCAACCCTCCACACCGTTTGCACTTTCGCTTCCTTGCTCCTAGTCTCGAACCTTTTTCAGTGAAGGCTTCGGTCCATTTCTTTCTAGGCCTCCTAGGTGGCCTCCTAAGAACCGGTGGTTCAAATTTGAACCCTGGATCAACTATCTCCAAATCATTTTCATCAGCCATAGATGGTATGTTTTCTGCATAAGTTGCAGAAAACCTATCCACGGATAAATAGTTATGAACATAGTTCTCTATTTCAGCATTTCTACCTCTCATCATTAAGATGAAGTGCAGTTCATGGTGACATGGCAGACCAGTAACCTGCCACTTCCTGCATGAACAAGTCTTATTTCCAATATCTAAGTATACCTCCATTTAGTTCTATGCTTATCTTATGCATAAATCTCAGCCAATGTATTGGAACTTCTGACCATCCTCGTCTTTATCATTCGCATTGCCCCGGTTCTTGCATTTAGTATCAAAACCACCTTTGGAACTATTTTATGGCCTACAAATTTTCTTGCACAAATTCTCTGCCTAAAATCTATCTTCACCATTATACACTGTCTTATTGCATCTAATAAAATAACAATTGAAGTGACTTCATGCTCCTAATCTTAGCATTGAACCTTTCTTTCAGATTATTGCAAACATAATCCACTTTTCTTAACTCACCAAACTTGCTTATGGCCCATAACTTGCTATGATGTTCTTTGAGGTATTCTTTCAGCTTTGGTACGGTATACAAGTTATGCATGTAAGTAGCATGCGTGTTTGGGGTGTACGTGTATGCTGATCGCCACAAGTTGTGTTCAAAGGTCTTTCCTTTGAACTTGTTTGTGAAGCTAGTAGCGAGGTGCCGCATGCATTCCCTATGCTCAACCCCAGGAAACACAACATCAACAACATTCTAAAGCCCCTTGCATGCACCAGTGTGTATCACCAAGCATTAAGGATGAACAATTACTGCACGTAGTCTCTGCATGAACCATGTCCAGATTTCAGTCGATTCACCCTCAAGAACAACATAAGCTACAGGGAAAAAGGAAATTATGCGCGTCGACGGCACAAGCGGTAGTAAGTTGTCCCCTGAACTTCCATGTTAAAGAAGTTGCGTCTATTGCCAAGTATGGCCTGCAGCCGTCTAGGAACCCCTTCCAACATGCCTTCAGGCAGACAAAACATCTCCTGGAGTATTACTTATCTGCCTGCTTATACTTGACCCCCCTTGAGACATTTTCTCTTTCTTTCACACCCTCGTAATCAATGTCAACAACAGTACTAGGTGATGTCTTCTCTACCTTAGTTTTTAAACTATACAACATGTGAAAATTGTTAGTCCACTTGCCCTAAATGAAGTCTAGAGCCATCTCCTTCCCATCAAAGACTCTATGGTAAGGAATCAGAATGTTAAAATTTTCGCTAAGCTTAGTTCTGAGTTCAACAGGTCCAATGCTATGATCCTGCCTCATCCAGTCAAGTACCATAGAAGCAATCCACTTGGTTGTCGCTGGTCTAATTTTATCACTTAAATAAGTATTAGGGTAGTTGTGTTTCTTCGTTTTTACCTTGATCTGCATTGGATGAGAATAAAAATAAATCAGAGGACTCATCAGCAGAACAATTATGAGAAAGACCAAAACAAAATGTAGCTATTGCAACCTGAAATGGGTGCCCACCCTGCATTGGAGATGCATGCAATCTCCATTTACACACCCTACTTTCCCTACAATGCACCCTAAATCTCTTATGGTCGCTCTTTTCAACGATAAATTCTAACCCAACTCTTATTGCATAGGTATCAATGGCATATCTTCATTCCTCCATAGTATCAAAGACAGTCCCCTCATCAATTGTAGGGTTTTCCCTATCAAAGTGTATCACTAGCATGTCCTTGTCTTCGTCATCGTATATGCATCCCATTTCCCCATCCTCACATTCCTCTTCCTCATCAGTCCCATAGTCAGGCTCATAGTTTGTATCAACCAAATATTTCCTACTCTCCATCCTATCAGGGCCAGAAGCCACATCTGGATATGATTTTTCATCATCATCATCTTCGAGCACAAAATCATCCTGACCACCACACAATTTGATGTGTTCATGCTCTCTTGAGAAGGCATCATGCTCAACGACAGGCTGAGCGGTTGCGCTCGGCATCGAAAACAGAGACTGTTCTGTTCACATTCCACACGCGCCGGTATCATTCAAGACAGTCTCTTCCCCAGTATCTTTGTTAACAATGTGCACACACATTAGCACAATCCTCATGCCAAGGTGCTTACCCCACATCATGGCTAGAGCCTCCTTAGTCCTAACGTTGCAGAAAGTCTGCGAATTTGTGTCTTAGTACATGCTTACAAATTCATCATGCTCGCCAATCAGAAACTTTCCAAATTCCATGTGCAAGTCACTTAGAGTTATGTCCTCCATGTCTACTATCAGCCGATAATCAAATCCACTGGTAACTGCGATTCTACCACCGGACAAGGTTTCAGTCCGACACCCATGCCGAATCTTCAAAAGAAATCTAGATGCAGCATACATCCTACGGTCACCAATACAGATGCTCTCCATCACCACAGGACTAGAAACGCTAATTAGGAACTGTAGAGATGGAATTGTAGTTATTACCCATCAGGGAGGATGTATGGCACGTTCAATGGGCTCCAGAGCACCAAAGCTTTGAACCCCACATCCTCTTCCCCTGTTTCGTGCTCCACCATGTTCTCCAACCTTGAAGGGTCCATCTCCTTGCTCTCTGGCTGGGAAGGACCCATCTTCGTGTTCTCTGACCATGCAGGATCTATTTCCGTGCGGGATCCAGATCAAAGCCACTGTTGTTGCGTGAGAACCTAGCGCCCACCTAACGATTTTCATTCCTAGACGCGCCTGGGTAGGAACGGAGGCAAGGAGAAAGGGAAAGGGGCAATGTAGGGTGGGTAGGGCGGATAGGGGAGGACGGGAGGACAATATTCCAGGGGTAGTACGAGAGTGTTGCATGACCGTACGGAGTGGCGGCATGCAAGACTAGAGCATTGGAGCGGAGTGGAGCTGCGAGCGATATAATATGGAAAATCACACAATAATGGGGAGCACTAATCCTCAAACCTGGGATGCGCGCCGTCGACGGTTGAGGTGGCGAGGCCCGCCAGTCAGTAAAACGCCACATCCTCTTCCCCTATTTCTGATGGTGTTCCTATAATTCTATGATTGTAGTGGCACAGACATAATTTGTGGACACATCTAAATACACAGTCGTAAATATACTTAAAATGATGAAACCCTGACCTAGTACATTGCCCGATCCGGTTGCTAGCCATGACCTGTATTTTTAATATCTTAGCACTCTTATTCTGAGAAGGGAAATAAAGATTCAGAAGTTAGTCGAACTAGTTTTGGATAAATAAGATACACTCTTAGGAAGCTTAGCCATGGCCCTACCTAAGCAGAAGCCGTCGTCGAAGCTTGGCTATTTAGCTCCTCTGAGGCAGGCTATGCGGCTGCACTACAAGGCCGGTCTCCCATTGCCATCTGGGACGGTTGATTTCGCAAAATGTGTTGCATCTGAGGCGGCGGCAATGGCGACGACAAAGGCCGCGGCGGCATCGGGGACGGGCAAGCGAGTGTCATGGAGAAAGTGCACGGTGGCATTTTCGTGTGCTCTGCGCACGAGAAAGAAGGTACGTTCCAAAGCGTTCCTACGAGCTTGCCACCAAAGAAACAAACCCATGAACAGGGCGGCGCCAAGGTCAACAAACTCTTGCCTCCATGCCTCGATGCGGGCGACCTTACCGTAGTGGGGAAAATCTGGGTGCATGCCGTCAGCGGCAAAGATTATTCATCCTATGCACTCTCGGCTGCCACACCACGGCGGTGTGCATCCATCTACACTCATATTGTTAGAGTGTTCGACAGCTAGAGTCGGCAACGGGAAATAGCTCAGAGCCAGAATTCAGGTTCAGATTCACAGGGACCTACGATCCTTGCCACGAGAAGCCGGAGTTCATGTTCGAAGAAATCGTTGTGTCGGCGCGGCTATTCATACTGAACCGGGACTGGTTCAAGCGCATCAACTGTTGGAGATATGCCCTAGATGCAATAATAAAAGTGGTTATTATTAATTCTTTGTGTTTATGATAAATGTTTACATTCATGCTATAATAGTATTAATAGGAAACATTAATACTTGTGTGATTTGTAAACTAAATTAGAGTCCCTAGTAAAGACTCTTTGTAATACTAGCTTGTTGGTTAATAGATGATCGTGGTATCCCGATCATGAACATTAAGATGTTGTTAACAATAAGATCATATCATTAGGAGAATGGTATGATGGACATACTCCTATAGATAAGCGTAGCATTAAGATCAAGTCATTTCAATAGTTCGTTTGCTATAAGCTTTCTGATACATAGTAACCTAATTCCTTCGACCATGAGATCATGCTAATCACCATCACCGGAAGGATGCTTTGATGACATCAAACACCACACCGTAACTGGGTGGCTATAAAGGTGGCATTGAGTGTTCGGAAAGTATGTGTTGAGGCACATGGATCAAGAGTGGGTTTTGTCCATGCATATGACGGATAGATATACTATGGGCCCTCTCGGTGGAATGTCGTCCAATTGGCTTGCAAGCATGTGACTGGCTCACAAGGTATCACATATCATGGGAATGAGAAAAGAGTACTTATCGGTAACGAGGTTGAACTAGGTATGCAGAGATACCGACGATCAAACCTCGGATAAGTAAACAATCACGAGACAAAAGGAAATTGGTATCGTATGTAAGTGGTTCATTCGATCGCAAAGTAATCGTAGAAATATGTGGGAGCCATATGAATTTCTAGATTCCTCTATTGGTTATTGATCGGAGAAGTGTCTCGGTCATGTCCACATAGTTCACGAACCGTAGGGAGACACACTTAAGGATTCGATGTTGTTTAGTAGATATGGAATGTTAGTAGGGATACTGAATGTTGTTCGGAGTCTCGGATGGGATCCGGGATATCACGAGGAGATCCGGAATGGTCCGAAGAATAAGATTCATATAAGGAAAGTCTGATTCCGGAGTTCGGGAAAGATTCTAATGTTTTCATCGGAGAGGTTCTAGAAGGGTCTAGAAGGTTCACCGGACCGGAAGGGGAATGGACCATGAATGTGTCATGGATAAGTGGACTGATTGGATCATATCCTAGGTCACTTGGTTAGGGCATTTGCAAGAGAGAATTAAATCTCTAAATTGAAAGTCAAACGGGAAGTTTGAAAAGTCAAACTGGAACAATGGTTTCCTAGTGGAAGAAGGAAAGAGTCCTTCTCTCAATCCAACTTGGGTTTGGGTTTGGATTCAAACCCACCCCTCCAAAGGCTGCCCCCTCTCATAAATAGAGGGGGAGGGCTGCCCCAAACACCAAGCCCTAGACCTCCCACACCCGCGCCGCCGCCAGCCCATCGTCGTCGCCCTAGCCGCCGCCGATACCTCCTCCTCCCGGTCTTCTAAACCCTAGATCATCGGGAAACCCTAGATCCACCATAACTCGCACCGGCTTAGGCGAAGACCTGTGGGATCTTCCCTCTACTTCCGACACCACGCCGTCGTGCTGCCGGAATTGTGAGGGGAGAACTACAACCTCTGCTACCTGCTGGAAGAAGGGAGAGGAAGGTCTTCATCGAAATCAATGTGTGACCGACATGCAGGCGCTTCGCAGCAGCGCCATAAGGATCGTCTACGCGATCTTGAGATCGGTAAGTGTACGACTACATCACCCACGAGAATCTGCTCTCGTTCACCGCTTTGGAATCTTCGAGGGTGAGTGCTTCTATCGACTCGTTGCTACAATCTAGTAGATAGATCTTGGCTTGTTTATGTGCATGCGGTAGAATTTTTTTGTTTTCCATGCTACGAACCCCTTTAGTGGTATCAGAGTCGTGTCTATATGTAGATTTGTTGCACGAGTAGAACACAATGGTCATTGTGGGCGGTGGTGCTTTTATTATCAATTCCTTTTTGTGTACTTTGCATCTTGCGGTATGATGGGATGAAGCGGCCCGGGATAACCTTACATGACATCATTCATGAGACTTGCTCCACGCTCAACATGCAACTTGTATTGCATAAGTGGCTTTGCGGGTGTCTGTCTCTCCCATCATAGTATAGATTCAATTTACAGCGGGCACTTGATAGTTCAAACATCAACGTTGTGGTTCTTGTTTGTAAGTTAGAACGACACTTATTGAAAGCCCCAAACCACGTAAAATATGCAAAGAAAATTAGAGGTGTCTAACTTTGTTTTGCAGGGGTGTGCTATGATGTGATATGGCCATGATTGTGATTATATATGATGTATGCAATGTCCCTTATTGTAAGTCGGCAACCGGCAGGAGCCATATGGTTGTCTTTTAATTCCTTTAAGACCTGCGTGTCTATTCAAAGTAGTTGTAATAGTTGATGCTGGTGGACGACAACCATGAAGTGACGCCATTGACCTGGACGCCATACCGGTGATGATGGAGATCATGTTCGTGCTTGAAGATGCATTATAAGATGATCCCTCAAGCACAAAATTTCAAGTTATATAGTGTTCATCCTTAGTAAGCACCGTTGCTAAAGCTCATTGTTTCGAAGCACCACGTGATGATCGGGTGTGTTAGATTCTACAAGTGTATACAACGTGAGCAAGCCAGATTTGCTCATGCGGAAGCTAAGGTTTGATCTTGACGAGCCTAGCATGTACATACATGGTCTCGTAACACAGATCACCGAAAGGTAAAGCATGAGTCATATAGTAGATATGATGAACATGTTGATTGTTCACCATTGAAGCTACATCAACTCTCGTGATGATCAGTTTTGATGTGGTGGATTTGGTTCGTGTGATCACTAAAGAAATGCGAGGGATATTGTTTTGAGTGGGAGTTCACCTAGATTAGTTTAACTATTAATTAGAACTCAATTTGTCATAAACTTAGTCTAAACTATTGCAAATATGTTGTAGATCAATGGCGGCCCCTACCATCAATTTTAATGCATTCCTAGAGAAAGAAAAGTTGAAAAACAATGGAAGCAACTTCGCGGATTGGTTTTGCAATTTGAGGATTGTCCTCAATGCTGGTAATTTGACCTATGTGCTGGATGAACCGCTAGGTGACCCGCCTGCAGCTGATGCTACCGATGAGGTAAAGAATGTTTTCCTCGCTCGGAAGAATCAGTACTCCATAGTTCAGTGTGCTATCTTGTATGGTTTAGAATCGGAGCTTCAGAAAAGGTTTGAGAACCATGACGCACATGATATTGTCCGGGAACTCAAAATGATATTTGAGGCTCACGCGGCAGTTGAGAGTTATGAGGCTTCTGAAAAGTTCTTTAACTGCAAGATGGAAGAGGGCAGCTCCATCAGTGAGCACGTGCTTAAGATGTCAGGGCACGCAAGCAAGCTTCAAAGCTTAGGTATAGTGATTCCTAATGCTTTGGGGATTCACCGTGTCCTCCAATCACTACCACCAAGTTACAAGAACTTTGTGATGAACTACAATATGCAAAACATGGACAAGTCGTTGCCCGAACTCTTCTCCATGTTAAAATTTGCGGAAGTGGAGATCAAGAAAGAGCACCAAGTGTTGATGGTCAATAAGACCACCAAATTCAAGAATCAAGGCAAGTCTAAGAAAAAGGGAAACTTCAAGAAGGGCGGTAAGAAAGTTACCGCGTGAAAGACCAAGGCTAGGCCTAAGCCTGATACTGAGTGCTTTTACTGCAAGGGAGAAGGTCACTGGAAGTGGAATTTCCCTAAGTACTTGGCGGATTTGAAGAACGGCAACATCAAGAAGAAAGGTACATCCGATATACATGTTATTGATGTGTATCTCACTAGTACCCTGGGTATTTGATACTGGTTCGGTTGTTCATATTTGTAACTCGAAATAGGTCTTGCAGAATAGACGGAAGCTAGCGAAGAACGAGGTGACGATGCGCGTTGGAAATGGATTAAAGGTTGATGTGATCGCGGTCGGCATGCTACCTCTTCATCTACCATCGGGATTAGTTTTATACTTAAATAATTGTTATTTGGTGCCTGTGTTGAGCATGAACATTATATTTGGATCATGTTTATTGCGAGACGGTTACTTGTTTAAGTCCGAGAATAATGGTTGCTCGATTTATATGAGTAATATGTTTTATGCACATGCACCTTTGATAGATGGTCTATTCTTATTGAATCTCGATTGTGGAAATACACACATTAATAACATTGAAGCTGAACATTTGAAATTGAGCGATAACTCGACCTATATGTGGCACTGTCGTCTTGGTCATATTGGAGTGAAGCGTATGAAGAAACTCCATTCCGATGGACTTCTTGAATCACTTGATTTCAAATCACTTGAAAGATGCAAAGCATGTCTGATGGGTAAAATGACTAAGACTCCATTTTCTAGTATGATGGAGCGAGCTACGGACTTATTGGAAATCATACATACCGATGTATGTGGCCCAATGAGTGTAGCATCGCGCGCTGGTTATCGTTATATTCTTACCTTCACGGATGACTTGAGTAGATATGGGTATATCTATTTCATGAAACATAAGTCCGAAACTTTTGAGAAGTTTAAGGAATTTCAAAGTGAGGTAGATAATCAACGTAACAAGAAGATTAAATTTCTACGATCTGATCGCGGAGGTGAATATCTAAGTTACGAGTTTGGCGAGCATTTGAAGAAATGTGGAATACTTTCATAGTTGACACCACCGGGAACACCACAATGTAATGGTGTGTCCGAACGTCGTAATCAAAATCTCTTAGATATGGTTCGTTCTATCATGTCACTTACAGATTTATCGCTATCATTTTGGGGTTATGCATTAAAAACAACCGCATTCACTTTAAATAGGGCACCATCTAAATCCGTTGAAACGACACCGTATGAATTATGGTTTGGGAAGAAACCTAAATTGTCGTTCGTTAAAGTTTGGGGTTGTGAAGCTTATGTAAAGAAGTTACAGCCCGACAAGCTTGAACCCAAAGCGGAAAAAAACGTCTTCATAGGATACCCGAAGGAAACTATTGGGTATACCTTCTATCATAGATCCGATGGCAAGATCTTCGTTGCCAAGAATGGATCCTTTCTAGAGAAGGATTTTCTCTCGAAAGAAGTGACTGGAAGGAAAGTAGAACTCGACGAGGTTGTTGAACCTTCTCTCGAACTTGCGAGTAGTGAAGCACCGAGAGTAGTTCTTGTGTCTCCTACACAAATAAGAGAGGATGCTAATGATGTTGATCATGAAACTTCGGTTGAAGTTACTACGGAACCTCGCAGGTCAACGAGAATTCGTACCACTCCTGATTGGTATGATCCCGTTATGAGTGTCATGTTGGTGGACAACACCGATGACCCTGTGACATATGAGGAAGCGATGATGAGCCAGATTCCAATAAATGGCAAGAAGCCATGAAATACGAGATTGGATCCATGTACGAAAACTAAGTATGGACTTTGGTGGACTTACCGGATGGCCGGAAGGCTGTCGAGAACAAATGGATTTTCAAGAAGAAAACAAATGTTGATGGTAATGTTACTGTCTATAAAGCTCGACTTGTCGCAAAAGGTTTTCGACAAATTCAAGGAGTTGACTACGATGAGACTTTCTCACCAGTAGCGAAGCTAAAGTCTGTGAGGATTATGCTAGCAATCGCTGCATATTATGATTATGAGATATGGCAGATGGATGTCAAAACAGCGTTCCTCAATGGAGACATTGATGAAGAGTTATATATGATGCAACCAAAATGTTTTGTCGATCCTAAAGATGCTAACAAGGTATGCAAACTTCAACGTTCCATATATGGATTGAAGCAAGCACACCGAAGTTGGAATCAACGTTTTGATAAGGTAATCAAAAGCTTTGGTTTTATACAAACTTATGGAGAAGCTTGTATTTACAAGAAAGTGAGTGGGAGCTCTGTAGCATTCATAATACTATATGTAGATGACATATTGTTGATTGGTAATGATGTAGACCTTCTTAATAGTGTCAAGGATTATTTGAATAATAGTTTTTCAATGAAAGATCTTAGTGAAGCAGCTTACATATTAGGCATAAAGATTTATAGAGATAGATCGAGACGCCTAATATCATTGTCACAGAGTACATATTTGGACAAACTTCTAAAGAGGTTTGGAATGGAAGATAGCAAGAAAGGGTTCTTGCCCATGTTGCCCAATATGACCTTGAGTAAAACTCAAAGTCCTGCAACGACAGAAGATAGAGAAAGGATGAGTAAGACTCCCTATGCCTCAGCCATAGGATCTCTTATGTATGCCATGCTATGTATTAGACCCGACATTGCATATGTTGTTAGTTTGACTAGCAGATATCAAAGTGATCCGGGAGTGGATCATTGGACAACGGTCAAAAACATCCTTAAGTACTTGAGAAGAACTAAGGATATGGTTCTTTCTTATGGAGGTGATGAACAGCTCGTTGTTAATGGTTACACCGATGCTAGTTGGAACACCGATCCGGATGATTCTAAATCTCAATATGGATATGTATTTACTTTGAATGGTGCAGCAGTTAGCTGGAGGAGTGCAAAGCAAAGTGTTGTGGCGAGATCTTCAACTGAATCGGAATACATAGCTGCTTCAGAGGCTTCACAAGAGGCGATATGGATGAAGGAGTTCATTACAGAGCTCGGTGTGGTTCCAAGTGCGCTGGACCCAATTTCTATCTACTGTGATAACATGGGCGCCATAGCCAATGCGCAAGAACCAAGGTCACACAAGAAGCTGAAGCACATCAAGCTACGTTTTCACGCTATTTGAGAGCATGTCCAAGTGTTGGAATTATGCCCTAGAGGCAATAATAAAGATGTTATTATTATAATTCTTGTTCATGATAAAGTTTATATTCCATGCTAGAATTGTATTAAGCGGAAACTTTGATACTTGTGTGGTTTATGAACAACACCGTGTCCCTAGTACACCTCTATGGACTAGCTCATTGATTAATGATGGTTAAGGTTTCCTAGCCATAGACATGAGTTGACGATTAATAATGAGATCATGTCATTAGGAGAATGATATGATGGACATACCCAAATTAAGCAGAGCAATTTGATCGTGTCATCGTGTTCATCTTTGCGAAGCTTTTTCCTATGTCATATATTGTATTCCTTAGACCATGAGATAATACAACTCCCTGGTATCGGAACAAAGCTTTGAGGTCATCAAACGTCATCCTATGTGAGGGTGATCATAAAGGTGTCTCTCAGGTGATCGGAAAGTACTTGTTGGGTTGTATGTATCGAGATGGAATTTGTCCCTCCCAAGTCGGAGAGATATACTTCGGGCCCACTCAGTAATCGATATCAACACCGCTTGCAAGCACGTGGTTAAGGAGTTAATCACAAAGTGATATTGGATTACAGAACAAATAAAGTACTTGCTATGAACGAGATTGAACTAGGTATGCCGATACCAACGATCGAATCTCAGGCAAGTAAAATATCGCGAGACGAAGGGAGTACATATATGGGATTAATTGAATCCTGGCATCGTGGTCCGATATGATCATCGATGAATATGTGGGAGTCAATATGGGTTTCCAGACCCCGCTGTTGATTATTGATACAAGATCATGTCTGCATATTCGCGAACCCGTAGGGTCACACACTTAACGTGCTTCGACGCTAGGATGGAATGGATAATTGGTAAATGAGTTTTTGTTCAGAGTCTCGGATGAGATCCAGGACATCACGAGAGGTTCTGGAATGGTCCGAAGAATAAGAGTCATATAAGGGAAAGCAGTTTTTGGATTTCGAAATCGTTTCGGAGTATTCGGTATTGTACCGGAAGGTTCTAGAAGGTTCCGGAGTGAGACCAACGTGGGCCCACTTGTCGGGGGCCCACGTGGGCCTAAGGGGAAGTGCCCTGGCCGCATTGGGCCAGGGGCACAAGGCCCCAAAGGCCCAGCCAGCCAGCCTAGGGGAAACCCTAGGGGAGATCTTCTAGAAGGAGGGGGAAACTTGCCCCCCACTCCAACCCTTGGGGCCGCCGCCCTAGGGCTTGGAGGAGGGGCCAAGGGGGCCTTCCAGCCCCCTATATAAGGTGGGCAGGGGCGCACCCCTCCCCCACAACTCCTCCAACCCTACCCGTCCTACTGCTGCCCTCCACCTCTCTCTCTCCCGACTGCGTGTAGGCGAAGCCCTGCTACAGAAATTCTCCATCATAAGCACCACGCCGTCGTGTTGTAGATCCAATCTATTTCTCCACCCCACTTGCTGGACCAAGGAAGGAGGAGACGTCACGGCACCGTACGTGTGCATCTCTCGGAGGCGCCGTCACTTGCGGCGTTCGATCGGATCGGATCACGATGAGGAGAAGGCTAGTTCGACTACATCACCCACGTTCTGTTGAACGTTTCCGCTGTGCGATTTCTTCAAGGGTATGAAGATATCATCTATCTCTCTCGTTGATTGCATCTCCTAGATTAGATCTTGGCTTTCTCGTTCGCATCCGTAGAATTTTTTTTATTTACTATGCTGCAAAACCCTTCAGTGGTATCAGAGCTAGATCTATGCGTAGATGTGTTTCACGAGTAGAACGCAACATGCTTGTTGCGGGCGTTGATGTTTTCTATTACAGGACTCTTTGTTTTGTATTTCTTATGGCGCGGCATAGTGAGATCAAAGCGGTCCAGGCCAATTTTACGCGACCTCGTTCGCGAGACCGGCTCCGCACTTGACGTGTGGCTTTGTTCCACACATGCGGCTAGTGGATGCCAGTTTCTCTCACTATAGTAGTCATGGGATTTACACCGAATGTTAGGAACCATAATATCACCTTGTGGCTTTCCGTAGGTAAGAATCGTTCTTAGCTTGTTACTCCCATAAGCCACGTAAAACATGCAACAACAAAGTAGAGACGTCTAACTTGTTTTTGCAGGGAGCGTTTTGTGATATGGTATGGCCCAAGACATGATGTGTATGATGTATGCAATGATCATGTTTTGTAATATTTCACGACTTGCATGTCGATGAGTTCACAACCTGCAGGAGCCATATGGTTGTCTTTATAACTGTATATGACATGTGTGTCAACTTCTTATATGCCATGTAATAGCTTTGCTTTATCGCTAAGTAGTTAGAAATAGTTGTAGTTGCTATTCGTGGTGGAGGCAATCATGGTGGAGTGATGGAGATCATGCTGGCACACACAAGATGGAGATCATTGCACGGAGATTGGCTATACCATGTCACATAAAATTGTATGCATGTGATGTTTATCCTTTTATGTATCTTATTGTGCTTAGATCACGACGGTAGCATTATAAGATGATTCCTCACTTAAAGATCAAGATAAAATTGTGTTCTCCCCATGTATGCACCATTGCGAAAGTTCGTCGTGTTCAAGCACCTCGTGCTGATCGGGTGCTATAAACTCTACGTTCACATACAACGGGTGCAAGCCAGTTTTGCACATGCGGAAATACTTGGGTTTGACTTGACGAGCCTAGCATGTACAGACATGGCCTCGGAACACACGAACCGAAAGGTTAAACATGAGTCATATGAATGATATGATCGACACTTTGTTGTCCACCATTGAAACCACATCTTTTCTCGTGAAGATCGGATTAGGTGTGGTGAATTTGGATCATGTTCACTAAACAACTTGAGGGATGTTGAATTTAGTGGGAGTTCATCTAGTAATTTGATTAAGTTGAACTAGTTATCATGAACATAGTCTAAATTGTACTTGCAAATTTTGTAGATCAAATGGATAAGTCCAACTTCAACTTCAACGTTTTTGCTGAGAAAGAAAAGCTTAAGAACAATGGGTCTAACTTCACCAACTGGTTCCGCAATCTAAGAATCATTCTCGCTGGCGGACAAAAGGACTATGTACTAGAGAAAGCGCTAGGTGATGCCCCTGCTATTGATGCGCCGGCTGATGAAAAAGTTGTTTATCAGTCGCGCAAAGATGACGATGGAGTGATTAAGAGTACCATGTTGTTTGCTATGGAACCGGACCTTCAAAATCGTTTTGAGGAGTTTGCCGGGCCCTTTGAGATTCTTGAGGAACTGAAAACCATGTTTCAGACTTAGGCCCGTTCTGAGAGATATGAGATCTCTGAGAAGTTCTTTAACTGCAAGATGGAGGAAGGGAGTTCCGTTAGTGAGCACGCCATTAAGATGCCGGTCTACACTCAACGTATTGAGCAACTGGACTGCAAGATTCCAGAAGAGCTCAAGATCGACATAGTTCTGCAATCACTCCCTCCTAGCTACAAAGGTTTTGTAGTTACTCACAATCAGATTGGTTCCACTGATATGATCACTGAGCTCTTTGCTAAGCTGAAAGCTGCGGAGGTGGATATCGAGAAAGATAATCATGTGTTGATGGTCAACAAGGCCCCTAGCTTTAAGAAAGGTAAGGGTGCAAGGAAATCGTTTAAGAAAGGCAGCGGCAAGCGCGTTGCCCCTGCTGAGAAGAAGCTCAAGTCTGGACCTAAGCCGGACACTGAGTGCTTCTATTGCAAGGACAAGGGTCACTGGAAGCACAACTGTCCCAAGTACTTAGCGGACAAGAAGGCTGGAACCATTATAGGTATATTTGATATACATGTTATTGATGTTTACCTTAGTAGCGCTCGTTGTAGTGCCTGGGTATATGATACTGGTTCAGCTGCTAATATTTGTAACTCAAAACAGGAGCTACGGAATAGACGACGGCTAGCAAGGGATGAGGTGACGATGCGAGTTAGCAATGGATCAAAAGTTGATGTGATGGCCGTCAGCACGCTCTCCTTAGTTTTACCTTCGGTATTAGTTTTAAACCTTAATAAATGTTATTATGTGCTTGCGTTGAGCATGAACATCATATCTGGATCATGTTTATTGCAAGACGGTTATTCATTTAAATCGGAGAATAATGGTTGTTCTATTTATATGAATAACATCTTTTATGGTCATGCACCTGTTGTGAATGGTTTATTTCTTCTGAATCTCGAAAGCGATGAAACGCACATCCATAACATTGAGGCTAAGAGATGCAAAGTAGATAGTGATAATCCAACTTATTTGTGGCACTGCCGTCTAGGTCATATTGGTGTAAAACGCATGAAGAAACTCCATTCTGATGGACTTTTGGATTCTCTTGATTTTGAATCATTTGACACGTGCGAGCCGTGCCTCATGGGCAAGATGATCAAAACCCCGTTCTCCGGAATAATGGAGCGAGCAACAGACTTATTGGAAATCATACATACCGATGTATGCGGACCAATGAGTGTTTTGACGCGCGGTGGATATCGCTATTTTCTCACTTTTACTGATGACTGAAGTAGATATGGGTATATCTATTTAATGAAACATAAATCTGAAACGTTTGAAAAGTTCAAAGAATTTCAGAACGAAGTGGAAAACCATTGTAATAGGAAAATTAAATTTCTACGATCCGATCGTGGAGGTGAATATTTGAGTTATGATTTTCTCACGCATCTCAAAGCAAGCGGAATCGTTTCGCAACTCACGCCACCCGGAACACCACAGCGCAATGGTGTGTCTGAACGTTGGAATCGAACTCTATTAGATATGGTGCGATCAATGTGTCTCTTACAGATTTGCCGTTATCATTTTGGGGTTATGCATTAGAAACCGCTGCATTCACTTTAAATAGGGCACCATCTAAATCCGTTGAGACGACACCGTATGAACTGTGGTTTGGTGCTAAACCTAAGTTGTCGTTTCTTAAAGTTTGGGGATGCGAAGCTTACGTCAAGAAGTTGATGCCGGACAAGCTCGAACCCAAAGCTGAGAAATGCGTCTTCATAGGATACCCTAAGGAAACGATTGGGTATACCTTCTACCACAGATCCGAAGGCAAAGTGTTTGTTGCAAAGAACGGATCCTTTCTTGAGAAGGAGTTTCTCTCGAAAGAAGTGAGTGGGAGGAAGGTAGAGCTAGACGAGGTTATTGAACCTTCTCTCGAGTTGCAGAGTAGCGCAGCACCTGAAATTGTTCCAGTTCCGTCTGCACCAACAAGAGAGGAAGCTAATGACGAGGATCATGAAACTTCGAACGATTCTACTACTGAACTTCGCAGGTCGACAAGGTCACGTGCCACTCCTGAATGGTACGGCAACCCCGTCTTACCCATCCTATTGTTAGACAAAAGTGAACCTGCGAACTATGAGGAAGCAATGATGAGCCCGGACTCTAAGAAATGGCTAGAGGCCATGAAATCCGAATTGGGATCCATGAGCGAAAACCATGTATGGACTTTGGTGGACCCTCCTAGCGACCGTAAGGCCGTTGAGTGCAAATGGATTTTCAAGAAGAAAATGGACGCGGATGGTAATGTTACTACGATGAGACTTTCTCTCCCGTAGCGATGTTTAAGTCCATTCGGATTTTATTAGCAATTGCTGCATTTCATGATTATGAAATATGGCAGATGGATGTTAAGACTGCGTTCCTCAATGGCAACATTGATGAAGAGTTGTATATGGTGCAGCCCGAAGGTTTTGTCGATCCTAAGGATGCTAATAAGGTGTGCAAACTTCAGCGTTCCATTTATGGACTGAAGCAAGCATATCGGAGTTGGAACCTTCGTTTTGATCAAGTGATCAAGAGCTTTGGATTTGTTCCAAATTGCTACGAAGCTTGTATCTATAAGAAAGTGAGTGGGAGCTCGGTGACATTTTTAGTACTATATGTGGATGACATATTGATTATTGGAAATGACATCGGTATGCTTAACGATGTGAAGAGTTATCTGAATATTTTTTTTTCAATGAAAGACATAGGAGAAGCTTCTTATATATTAGGCATCAAAATCTATAGAGATAGACAAAGACGATTAATAGCTTTAAGCCAAAGTACATATCTAGACAAAGTTATGAAAAGGTTAAGAATGGATAAAGCAAAGAAAGGTTCATTGCCCATGTCGTCAGGTAAGATATTGAGCAAGGCTCAGTGTCCAGCTATGGTAAACGATAGAGATACTATGAGCAAAGTGCCATATGCCTCGGCCATAGGTTCTATCATGTATGCCATGCTATGTACTAGACCAGATGTGTCCAATGCTCTTAGTTTGACGAGCAGATACCAAAGTGATCCAGGAGTGGAACACTGGACAGCCGTAAAGAACATCATAAAGTATTTAAATAGGACTAAAGAAATGTTCTTGGTCTATGGAGGTGATGAGCAGCTCGTCGTAGAAGGTTACATCGACGCTAGTTTCGACACCGACCCGGATGATTCTAAATCTCAGACAGGATATGTTTATATTTTGAATGGAGGAGCTGTGAGCTAGAGAAGCTGCAAGCAAAGCATGATCGTGGGATCTACAACAGAAGCGGAATACATGGCTGCTTCAGAAGCGTCAAGTGAAGGAGTTTGGATCAGGAACTTCATCACTGACCTTGGTGTGGTTCCAAGTGCCTTGGACCCACTGGAGATATTGTGCGACAACACTGGCTAAGGAACCAAGATATCATCCAAATACCAAGCACATCAACCGCCATTTTCATATATTTCGAGATTATATAGGAGATGGAGTTTTGAAGATTAGCAAAGTACATACGGATCTGAATGTCGCAGATCCGTTGACTAAACCTGTTCCACGAGCAAAACATGATCAGCACCTTAATGCCATGGGTGTTAGATTGTTGCCAGATGTAAACTAGATTATTGACTCTAGTGCAAGTGGGAGACTGTTGGAATTATTCCCTAGAGGCAATAATAAATATGTTATTATTATAATTCTTGTTCATGATAAAGTTTATATTCCATGCTAGAATTGTATTAAGCGGAAACTTTGATACTTGTGTGGTTTATGAACAACACTGTGTCCCTAGTATGCCTCTATGGACTAGCTCATTGATTAATGATGGTTAAGGTTTCCTAGCCATAGACATGAGTTGTCGATTAATAATGAGATCATGTCATTAGGAGAATGATATGATGGACAGACCCAAATTAAGCAGAGAAATTTGATCGTGTCATCGTGTTCATCTTTGTGAAGCTTTTTCCTATGTCATATATTGTATTCCTTAGACCATGAGATAATACAACTCTCTGGTATCGGAAGAAAGCTTTGAGATCATCAAACGTCATCCTATGTGAGGGTGATCATAAAGGTGTCTCTCAGGTGATCGGAAAGTACTTGTTGGGTTGTATGTATCGAGATGGAATTTGTCCCTCCCAAGTCGGAGAGATATACTTCGGGCTCACTCGGTAATCGATATCGACACCGCTTGCAAGCATGTGGTTAAGGAGTTAATCACAAAGTGATATCATATTACAGAACGAGTAAAGTACTTGCTATGAACGAGATTGAACTAGGTATGCTGATACCAACGATCGAATCTCGGGCAACTAAAATATCGCGAGACGAAGGGAATACATATATGGGATTAATTGAATCCTGGCATCGTGGTTCATCCAATATGATCATCGATGAATATGTGGGAGTCAATATGGGTTTCTAGACCCTGCTATTGATTATTGATAGAAGATCATGTCTGCATATTCTCGAACCCGTAGGGTCACACACTTAACGTGCTTCGACGCTAGGATAGAATGGATAATTGGTAAATGAGTTTTTGTTCGGAGTCTTGGATGAGATCCAGGACATCACGAGAGGTTCCGGAATGGTCCGGAGAATAAGATTCATATAAGGGAAATCAGTTTTTGGATTTCGAAATCGTTTCGGAGTATTCGGTATTGTAGCGGAAGGTTCTAGAAGGTTCCGGAGTGAGACTAACGTGGGCCCACTTGTCGGGGGCCCACTTGGGCCTAAGGGGAAGTGCCCTGGCCGCATTGGGCCAGGGGCACAAGGCTCCAAAGGCACAGCCGGCCAGCCTAGGGGAAACCCTAGGGGAGATCTTCTAGAAGGAGGGGGAAACTTGCCCCCCACTCCAACCCTTGGGTCCGCCGCCCTAGGGCTTGGAGGAGGGGCCAAGGGGGCCGGCCAGCCCCCTATATAAGGTGGGCAGGGGTGCACCCCTCCCCCACAACTCCTCCAACCCTAGCCGTCCTAGTGCTGCCCTCCGCCTCTCTCTCCCGACTGCGTGTAGGCGAAGCCCTGCTGCAGAAATTCTCCACCATAAGCACCACGCCGTCGTGTTTTAGATCCAATCTATTTCTCCACCCCACTTGCTGGACCAAGGAAGGAGGATACGTCGCGGCACCGTACGTGTGCATCTCTCGGAGGCGCGGTCACTTGCGGCGTTGGATCGGATCGGATCGCGAGGAGGAGAAGGCTAGTTCGACTACATCACCCATGTTCTATTGAACGTTTCCGCTATGCGATTTCTTCAAGGGTATGAAGTTCTCATCTATCTATCTCGTTGATTGCATCTCCTATATTTGATCTTGGCTTTCTCGTTCGGATCCGTAGAATTTTTTTTGATTTACTATGCTGCGAAACCCTTCACCAAGATGGTGACATAAAGATTTGCAAAGTACACCCAGATCTGAATGTGGCGGATCCGTTGACTAAACCTCTCCGGAGGGCAAAACATGACCAACACCAAACCGCCATGGGTGTTCGGTATATTACCATGTTATCTAGAATAGTTGACTCTAGTGCAAGTGGGAGACTATTGGAGATATGCCCTAGAGGCAATAATAAAAGTGGTTATTATTATATCATTGTGTTTATGATAAATGTTTACATTCATGCTATAATAGTATTAACAGGAAACATTAATACTTGTGTGATTTGTAAACTAAATTAGAGTCCCTAGTAAAGCCTCTTTGTAATACTAGCTTGTTGGTTAATAGATTGTCGTGGTTTCCCGATCATGAACATTGAGATGTTGTTAACAACAAGATCATATCATTAGGAGAATGGTATGATGGACATACTCTTATAGATAAGCGTAGCATTAAGATCAAGTCATTTCAATAGTCCGTTTGCTATAAGCTTTCTGATACATAATAACCTAATTCCTTCGACCATGAGATCATGCTAATCACCATCACCGGAAGGATGCTTTGATGACATCAAACACCACACCGTAACTGGGTGGCTATAAAGGTGGCATTGAGTGTTCAGAAAGTATGTGTTGAGGCACATGGATCAAGAGTGGGATTTGTCCATCCATATGACTGATAGATATACTATGGGCCCTCTCAGTGGAATGTCATCCAATTGGCTTGCAAGCATGTGACTGGATCACAAGGGATCACATATCATGGGAACAAGAAAAGAGTACTTATCGGTAACGAGGTTGAACTAGGTATGCAGAGATACCGACGATCAAACCTCGGATAAGTAAACAATCACGAGACAAAAGGAAATTGGTATCGTATGTAAGTGGTTCATTCGATCGCAAAGTAATCGTAGAAATATGTGGGAGCCATATGAATTTCCAGATTCCTCTATTGGTTATTGATCGGAGAAGTGTCTCGGTCATGTCCGCATAGTTCACGAACCGTAGGGTGACACACTTAAGGATTCGATGTTGTTTAGTAGATATGGAATTTTAGTAGGCATACCGAATGTTGTTTGGAGTCTCAGATGGGATCCGGGATATCACGAGGAGATCCGGAATGGTCCGGATAATAAGATTCATATAAGGAAAGTCTGATTCCGGAGTTCGGGAAAGATTCCGATGTTTTCATCTGAGAGGTTCTACAAGGGTCTAGAAGGTTCACCGGACCGGAAGGGGAATTGACCATGCATGTGTCATGGATAAGTGGAATGATTGGATCATATCCTAGGTCACTTGGTTTGGGCATTTGCAAGAGAGAATTAAAACTCTAAATTGAAAGTCAAACAGGAAGTTTGAAAAGTCAAACTAGAACAATGATTTCCTAGTGGAAGAAGGAAAGAGTCCTTCTCTCAATCCAACTTGGGTCTGGGTTTGGGTTTGGATTCAAACCCACCCCTCCCAAGGATGCCCCCTCTCATAAATAGAGGGGGAGGGATGCCCCAAACACCAAGCCCTAGCCCTCCCACACCCACGCCTCCATCGCCGCCAAGCCGCCGCTCGCCGCCGCCAGCCCATCGCCGTCACCTCCTCCTCCTCCTCCCGGTCTTCTAAACCCTAGATCACCGGGAAACCCTAGATCCACCATAACTCGCACCGGCTTAGGAAAAGCCCTGCGGGATCTTCTCTCTACTTCCGACACCACGCCGTCATGCTGCCGGAATCGCGAGAGGAGAACTACAACCTCTGCTGCCTACTGGAACAAGGGAGAGGAAGGTCTTCATCGAGTACCGAACGTGTGACCAACTGCGGAAGCACTGCCAGAACACAGTGCCGGAAGGATCGTCTACGCGATCTTGAGATCGGCAAGTGTACGACTACATCACCCACGAGAATCTTCCCTCGTTAACCTCTTTGGAATCTTCGAGGGTGAGTGCTTCTATCGACTCGTTGCTACAATCTAGTAGATAGATCTTGGCTTTTTTGTGTGCATGCGGTAGAAATTTTTTGTTTTCCATGCTACGAACCCCTTCATCAACTAGTTCAAGAACATTGTAGATCTCTTGAAGTTTGGCGGGAAGGAAAAATGTAAGATCCCACCTTTATAAAGGGAAAGATCCCTGTGATTGCAATGCTAGTCCCTGGATCAAATGCTAGTCCACAGTTTAAGATGAAGTACACAGAAACAAAGGTCATTATTACATCATCATTCCAGAGATAACATAGTATTTTACAACTCCATAGCCATAGGCGAGTACAAGAGTTTAACTTAACAATATAAATAAAAGTCTTCATCTTCATGTGCCACAGGCAAGCATGTTGAGTGTAGACTCATGACCCCTAATCATCATCAGAGTAACCTGCAACATGTCAAAACCCAGACTTTTAATCCCAGATGCCTGTTATGCCATACATCGCAATCCCAGGATTACCATTTTTGCGAGACATAACAGATTTGGATACCACAGTACATCATCCATTAAAAACCATACATAAGGTCTTACACAAATAAGGATCTCATGATTGAGTTCTTAATACAACTCAAGCAACCAAAATACGTAATAATAATGGTAGCGTAGGAGAAGCTCCATCTTCGGGGTCACAGGCAATGCTGACGATGGGAGATGATCCTAGTTGTCGCAACCTTCATGGGTTCCATCCTCCTGGTACTCCTCTTCATAGTCTGGCCATGGGAATAGCCAGGGACAAAGCCATGAGTACTCTTTAAGTACTCGAAAACTAATACTAACAAGTGAAGGGGTTTTTGTAGTAGGACACTAAGCTCTAGGGTTGTTTTGCAAAAAGCCAGATTTACCTCTACTAAGTTTAGAAACGAAGAAAGCTAGTTGAAGTTCTATAACACCTAAGTGGGAACTTGTATTTCATATCACAACTCTGTTGTGGTCAAGTCAAAGTCTCAATTCATTTCACAAGTCATTTTGAAAACATCTGACGGGGGAACAGTATGGCCACTCCAACTGTCCATAACCGCGGACGCGTCTATTCGAATAGTTTGACACTCTGCAGAGATTGTACACTTTCACCACAACATTCGATACATCCGTCAGGAACAAATCCTGAATTCACCATACTCAGTATGCGGATAATCAATCCTAACCTTTCAATTCATGCCCTAGTATAAGCACCTCTCCTGTGAGTTTGGCCTCCCAACCATGACCAACTGTCATCTTGGGTACTGCATAGGTGGACAATATTCACAAGGTAGCCTCAGCTCAGACCTTGGCTGTGAGGGAGCCAATACTAAGGTATATAAGTTTCCAGTCAAGACCTACCCAATTCTCGGGTATTGTGGTTGTACGGTAAAATTGGAATGGTATCGCATCCAGACAACCATCAGTTTTATAAAGGGCTAAGGCTCATGCCTCAACATTTTCATCATCAAAATCATCTGGTGTTCTTAAACACATGTCAAAACATCTCAATAGAATGATCCATCATTCCAAGGTTTTCATAACCATTTTCTCACCAAGTATTCCCAGCTAAAGTTGATCAAGTTTTATGCTTAGCACTAGCATCTACAAGTGGGGGTAAGTACTAATGAGGGGTGGTAAACTAGTGGAGTTTTACTAAGTTCAATCTCATGCCTTAGGATGACATAAAGATTATCTAGCTTAGGCTAAGTTTTATGCTCTTTATGCAACCTTCAATTATCTTTCTAATATCTACAATTTACTTAAGTAATCTCTAAGTAATAGATTTGATAAAGAAATAAAGTATAAAGCTTGTAAGTAAAACTAGGAATGGGGTTATCAAGTGGGTATGATCACATATTCTTAAGGCATATAGTTGGCATGGTAACAAGCATGTATTTGCTTGCATAGGTATAGTATCTTGCAAGTGTTAAATTGCACAACCAACTAGTAGTATTAGGCTTGCATCAGTATCAGTATAAGCTTGCCTTGTGCAAAGCAGTGGTTGAAGATCTCCTCGGCTTCTTCTTCGTAGTATCCTCCTTCTTCCTCGTATCCTTGGTCGGTACTAGCGTATATGAATAAATACGAGGTACACAATCACCAAACAATACTTAACTACTTGCATTCATCATACACAAGGGTCCTATAGATGATCTAGCATCATCACTAACATTACAAGATTAAAGTTTGGTCTAATTTCTTTTATTTTTAGAAAAGTAATTTCTACTCATTGAAAAACTACTTAAGATTTAATATTCTCCAAACCAAACATGGGATCATGTTGACACATGTCATCACCACATATTTCAGTACATGGGAATGTGATTTAAAGTGGTGTCACAATTTAATAAGATTTAACCTTTTATTTCAAATAAAAATAAATGACTAGAAATGCCTATGTGGCATTCTTTTATTACTTGAACATTATTTCTGTCAGTAAACCCATATGTTTTTATATATTCTGAAAGGTATGATCAAATGTGATTTTTGAGAGTTGGAATCAACTCAAAAGCTATTATGGTTGAAATTTGAAAAATGTTTGAATGCAGAAAAGCTTCTGCCTTGTCATTTTTACCAAGGTTGATCTATAGATTCAAAAGATTTGAATCCAATGGGCTTGGATTAAGCATTTCAAAACCTTTCTAATAAAATTTGTTTCATTCAATTTGGTTCACTGAATCGAACTGGGTTGATTTTTGAAATTAGGTACAAAACTATGTTTGAATTAAAATGGAAAAGTTAAATTCAAACGAGTGGGCTGCCGGGAACTATTAACGGGCCGGTCCAGTGTCACTCCACGGCACGGGGCGCAACTGACAGGAGGGTTCCACCAGTTAGTGGCTCTTTAAACGCGAAGCGGTACGGGGCAATATCGGCCACACGATCTAAGTCTAATCGAACGGCTGGTACTCATCGTCCACGTCGGGCGGCGCCGGCGAGACAGAAACCTAACGCGGTAGGTGGGGGTCGTCGGGGGCTCACCGGGGCTCAGGCGAGGGTTGGCGATGCGGGCGAATGAAGAAGTCGACGACGGCGAACCTCCTGGTACCGGCAGCTCCTCCTGGGGTGGACAAAATCGACGGCGCCCTTCTTCTCTAGAGGCGGCCTGCTCCTGCGCAATTCCGGCGATGCGTTGCTCGCCTTGCTCCGGGAATGTGGTGGAACGGTCAGTGAGGTGAGGGGAGTGAGATGGTGTGCTCAATTCGGCTAGGGGTCGTCTCCTTTCATAGGCTCGACAGTGAGACAGAGAGGGATGGGCAGACGACGGTGGCGACATGGCTACGGGCAGCTAGAGGCATGGCTGCGGGTGGCGATCGATCGATGGTATCCTGGCGATGCTCTAGGGCTTTAATGTGCGTGTAGGGGCGGTGGCAAATGGTCGGGAACGCTCGATGCTCTGCGAGTCAGAGGCGGCCTCTTCGACGGCGAGCGGTGGCTACGGGGAACGGGTGGTGAAATGGGCATGTCTGGCGGTCTCCTGGGGCTGGGAGCATGTGGCGGTAGGGCTCGAGGTGGTCGGGTTGCGTGGGAACGGTGCGTGCTCTGCGGCGCACGTCGGCATGGTCGATAGTGGCACGGGCGCGGCGTTCCTGGCGGTTCTGGGCGTTGTCTGCGAGTCAGGGCTGGTCGAGAGGGGGCGGTGAGGCATGGGCTACCTCCCAGACAAGGTTGGCACGGCTAGTTCTTCCTCTAGCCTGCTGTCCACACTGGGGTGACATGGGTGCTCTCGGCTGTTCACCATTGATGGCATTCGCAAGCTCACAGTGGTGCTAGTGATTAGTTAAGATTGTTAGATGATCTACTAAGGCTAGTGGTGTCTAGAGAGGGAACAAGTTAGGCCAGAATCACTGCACACTATAGTGTTTTGATTTTGTTTGATTTTCATCTGCAAGGTGTTTGATGAAATGGCCGCATGAATTCAAGTTTTGAATTTTGAAATTATTTTTGGTGGGTGTGCTAGGCATGTGCTGGTGAGTCTGTAGATGCTTGGGTTTTGAAAATTGAGTTGGTTTGAGTGGTTTTTGAAAAAGTGGGATCTTCCCATATGATATAGATTCAATTTTAAACTGTTATTTAAACTATGCATTTAAATGTTTCTGGATGATCACAAGGTGGGCCTTGATACTTAGTTATGAGTACTATCAAGGCGTGCAAAGATCCATATATGTTTCTGTTAAGTTCTGAAAGTTAGAGACAGCCAAAGTAGGCATGGGAGTTAATTTGGCCAAAGTGACCATTCACTTATTTTGTTTGTTTTGATTTATTTGTCTTTGGAAAAAGTGTGGGGATTTTTTAGATGATGTTTATTTCACCTAAGAATCATTTTAGAAGAATTATCATGGCAATTCAAAAGAATCCAAATTGTAATGCACACTCATATGAATGCTTTCCTATTTTAATTGGAAAACTTTTTGTGAATCCTAAATTTGGTGATTAGAGTTTGATGATTCTAGTTTAATATTTTTGGGATGATACAAACCTTCCCCCCTTAAACAAAATCTCGTCCCGAGATTTGAAAAAGGACGAAAAGATTTACTTAGGATTTGAAGAGATCGGGAAACTCCGTCCTGATGTGATCTTCTCGCTCCCAGGTAGCTTCCTCTTCTATGTTGTTGCTCCACTGAATCTTGAGAAACTTGATGCTTCGGGTTTTGGTAGTTCTGAAAGCTTCTTCCAGAATATGGATGGGTACTTCGGGATAGGTCAGGTCATCATTGATCTCTATGGTCTGGTGATAGATATTCTTGAACACTTCGGTCTTCTCTGGAACTTCGAGACACTTGCGAAGTAATGAGATATGGAACACATTGTGCACGACTGACATCTCTTCGGGTAGTTCCAATTGATACAACACTTCTCCTCGACGGTTCAGAATCTTAAAGGGTCTGATATATCTGGGGGCTAACTTTCCTTTTAGCTGGAAATGTTGCATTCCCTTCAATGGCGACACTTTCAGATACACAAAATCTCCTAGGTTGAAGGCGAGGTCTCGACATCTCTTGTCGGCGTAACTCTTCTATCTGGATTGGGCTGTCTTGAGGTGCTCACGAATCTTGTGAACCTTCTCTTCTGCTTCTCGTAGGATGTCGGGTCCGAAAATCTGAATCTCTCCTACTTCCGACCAGTTCAAAGGGGTGCGACACTTCCTTCCATACATGAATTCAAATGGGGCCATTTGCAAACTGGCTTGATAACTGTTGTTGTATGAAAATTCTGCTAACGGCAGACAGTCTTCCCATTTAGATCCATATTCAAACACACATGCTCTCAACATGTCTTCGAGTATTTGATTTACTCGCTCCGTTTGTCCATCGGTCTGAGGATGATAGGCGGTGCTGAAATCTAGGCGGGTTCCTAAACCTTCTTGGACTTTCTTCCAGAATCTCGAGGTAAACTGAGTGCCTCGATCAGATACGATGTTCTTGGGAACTCCGTGCAAACTGACGATTCTAGCGATGTATAACTCTGCTAGCTTCGAACTCTGATAGGTGGTCTTGACTGGTAAGAAATGGGCGACTTTGGACAATCTGTCCACTATGACCCAGATAGAGTCATTTCCCCTACTAGAAGTAGGCAATCCGGTGATAAAGTCCATTCCAATGGAATCCCATTTCCATTCCGGAATCTGCAATGGTTGCAACAATCCTGCGGGTCTTTGATGTCCCGCCTTGACTCTCTGACATATATCACACTTGGCGATATAGCTTCCGATTTCTCTCTTCATCTTATGCCACCAAAATTTCTCTTTCAAATCTTGATACATCTTAGTTCCTCCGGGGTGGATAGAATAAAGAGTATCATGAGCTTCCTTCAGAATTACTTCTTTCAATTCAGAATCTGCTGGTACACAAAGGCGTCCTTTGTACCACAAAACTCCTTCTTTGTCTTCGGTGAATCCGGGTACTTTGCATGTACCGATACGACGCTTGATTCCGTTGATAATAGCATTTCCTTTCTGCGCCTCTTTGATCTTGCTGGTCAAAGTGGGTTGAAGTTCTATGCTAGCCAAAAATCCTTCACTTACTAATTCCATTCGAAAATCTTCCATCTCTTTGTGCAAACTTGGTTGCTCCTTCAAAATCATGGAGTTCAAGCGGCACGGCAATCTGCTAAGGGCATCTGCTACCACGTTGGCTTTACCAGGGTGATAGTGAATGTCCAGATCGTAATCCTTGATTAGCTCAATCCATCTTTTCTATCTCATGTTCAGCTCCTTCTGAGTGAATATATACTTCAGGCTCTTGTGATCGGAATAAATCTCACAACGATTTCCCATCAGGTAGTGCCTCCATGTCTTCAGGGCTAGAACTACGGCTGCGAGTTCGAGGTCATGGGTTGGGTAATTTTGCTCATGTTGTTTCAGTTGTCGAGATAGATAAGATATAACTTTGCCCTCTTGCATTAGCACACATCCGAGACCGATCTTGGATGCGTCGCAATACACGTCAAAGGGCTTCGTGATATCCGGCATGATTAAGATTGGGGCTGAAATCAATCTCGACTTGAGTTCTTGAAAACTCGCTTCACATTTGTCGGTCCATTCAAACTTCGTGTCCTTCTTCAGCAATTGGGTCATGGGTCTGGCGATGCTCGAGAATCCTTCTACGAACTTGCGGTAGTATCCCGCCAATCCGAGAAATGCACGAACTTGGGTTTGGGTGGTTGGGGCTTGCCAATCTTCAACATCTTTCACCTTTGCAGGGTCAACGGCAATTCCTCCGGCTGAGACAATGTGGCCGAGGAATCCTACCTCCTATAACCAGAATTCACATTTGCTAAACTTGAGATACAACTGATGCTCTCTAAGGGTTCCAAGAATGGTCCTTAGGTGTAGCTCATGTTCTTCTTCCGATTTGGAATAAATTAGGATGTCGTCGATGAAAACAACGACAAACTTATCCTGGAAGTCCAAAAAAATCTTATTCATGAGATTCATGAAATAAGCGGGGGGCATTGGTTAATCCAAAAGACATGACAGTATACTCATATAATCCATATCTGGTGGTAAAGGCAGTCTTGGGAATCTCCTCTGCACGAATCTTGAGTTGATGATGGCCTGTTCTAAGATCAATCTTAGAAAACACTTTGGCACCGGTCAACTGATCAAACAAATCTTCTATTTTGGGCAATGGGTACTTGTTCTTAATAGTGACCTCATTCAACTTCCGATAATCCGTACACAAACGGTTACCTCCATCCTTCTTGTCCACGAATAAGACAGGTGATCTCCATGGTGACGCACTTGGTTGAATCAATCCAATTTCCAACATGGAATCCAGTTGCTTCTTCAGTTCTGCTAGTTCCGACGGGTTCATACTATATGGTCTCTGGGTCCTGTTCTGGGGATTAGTTCGATGATAAACTCGATATCCCGATCTGGGGGCATACCGGGCAAAACATCTGGAAATACATCGGGGTATTCACAGACTATCCGGACTTGGTCAATGGTAGGTTGGGCTATACTCTTGTTGCACTTGAATTGACGAGGTAAGGTTTCAGATATATATGCTCGACTGATATTCCGGCGGTACTGGTCATGGTTATGGCTTTCTTGGCACAGTCAATCAATCCTTTGTGTTTGGACATCCAATCCATTCTTAGTACTACTTCCAAACCTTTCATTCCGAGTACTATCAGGTTAGCATAAAAATATATGCCATGGATTCGGATGGGGACGGCTTTGCAAATGTGCCTAGCCTTGGTGGTTGAACCGGGGATTTGAACAATCATAACATGCTTCAGTTTGGTTGGTTGAATCTTACTAGTGCAGGCAAATTCCTCGGTGACAAATGAATGCGATGCACCAGAATCGAACAACACTCTAGCAAGTACTGAATTAACAGAAAACATACCCAGCACGACGTCTAGCGCTTCCTGAGCTTCTTCAGCATGCATGAGAAAAAGACGGCCATTGCGGTTGAGCGAGTTCCCTGGGGCAAACCTTCTTCCAGGCTGAACACGACGCTGCTGCTGAGCTGGGGCATTTGCATTGGGGATGCGGTATTCTTATTGTTGGGGCACTCGTTGGAGTAGTGTCCTTTATTTCCACAGTCATAACAATTCACTTGTGACTTGTCCTTGGCTGCAACAGGCACATCATTGCTTCCAGTCCTCGGGGCAGTGTTGGTGTTGGCGGTAGCATTGTTGTTGTTGAACTTGGGTGGGCACGGTTGAAATTCCCAGAGTTGCCGGGGTTGTTGTGATTTCCTCCGGGCCTTGGGTTTCCACGGTTGGGATAGGTCGGACGGTTCATCGGGGGTCTGTTGTTTCTCGGGGCAAATCCTGGAGATGGGTTGGGGCGATACTTTGGGGTCTGATGGGTTCCTGACTGATGCATCATACGACGTTTGCGGTTCTCATTGGCTTGGTTGATCTTTCCTTCCATCTGGATGGCAGAGTCGACTAGGGCTTCAATATCAGCAAAGGGGATATTGACCAACACAGTCTGCATCTCATCATGCAGACCATTCAAGAATCTCTCCTTCTTCTTGGCTTTAGTGACGATCTCATCCGGGGCATACCTAGCTAATGACAAGAATTTGTCACGGTATTCCACTACGGTCATCCTTCCTTGCTTCAGTTCTCTGAACTCATCTCTCATTCTCTTGATCAAACCCGGTGGCACATGGGTTCTGCTGAACTTGACTTTGAATTCCTCACAGGTCATCATTTGTCCTCCAGTCATTGCATGAAAACTGTTCCACCATGCGCCGGCATCTCCGGCTAGATAGTGGGTAGCGAACAGAACTTTCTCGTTAGCTTCCACTCCGGCTACGTCTAGGTTGTTTTGCATGGTTTGTAGCCAATCATCGGCGTCTAAGGGCTCTTCTAACTTAGTGAAAACAGGTGGGTTGTTGTTCTAGAAATTCTTGAGCTTAGATCCATGGTTGTCCTGGTTTCTTTGGCCTTGATTGTCGTTGGCCATCTGAGCTATGTGCTGAAAGGTGGCTAAGTTGGCTTGACGTTCCGCTCTTTCAGCTTCACGGTCAGAAACCAACATTTGCAGGATCTGCAACATCGGGTCCGGGGATGAACCACTTCCTCCGCGTGGCATCTGAAGATTGAGATAGATCATGAGAAAAGAGGGAAATTTCTAAGGTTCAGGGACTTGGAAAGTTTTTTTTTAAGTTTGACTTAGATTTTCTAGCAACTTGCTTTTCATTCATTCATTCATAGCACCCGATACAAACACACACCACAACAAGGAAAAACAGATGGTTTTTAAGAACCATTCTGGAATCTACGATACAGTGGGACCGAATACTACTCACTACGCTAGTGCTCAAGTGCTACTACTCCTCGGAGTCGGTGTACTCATCATCCTCATCATCCTTCTTGTCATCGATGAAGGCGAAATCATCCTCATCGGTGAAGAAGTCCATAGCCTGATCCTCCAGAAAATCATCATCATCGCTGAGGTAGGAGTAGGGGTCTCCACGAAGAAACTCTCCGGCGTTCTCCCTTTCCTCCAACTACATGTCTCTCTCGTGGATGGTCTCCCCCAAATTCGAGATACGGTGGCGAAGACGGGAAATGATGCGCTCCTTCTTGTCGAGCTGACGGCGGCGAGACTTGCGATCCTTTGCTAGCATGGCGATGGCCTGATCCTTGGTCTTGATGATGACGGACTTGTGGTTGCAATAGTCACGGCAATTATCCAATTCCTGCTGACGATCATACATCATGAAGCTGAGGTGGTCCAACTGAGTCTTCAGCTCGGGGTGGTATGGGGCTTCCAGTGGCTGTCCCATAGCATCACGCCTTGGACAATACTCAAAGCGGGTACCCTTGATCTGGTTGATACTCTGCCCACACAGACGGGCAAGAGCTTCCTACATGGCCCTGGCAAGTCCATCGAGCCAGTTGTTTTATCTTAAGGTGAACTGAATTCCCTCGGCAGTGGGAGGTTCAATCTTTCCTTGGAGACTTGCAACAATTAGCCACTACAGATCTTATCATCCTTGATCATTGAGCTGAGCTCCGAAGAACTCGGGGTGCAGACGCTCCAGAAGTTCTGAAAGCTGGTCCAAATCCCGCTCAAAGATAAGGTCTCCTCCATTCCCCAACTGATAAAACTTGATGTACTTCACGTCCATCTATAAGAATATAGGATGAGTAAGTTAGTAGAGTGATCAAGTGTGTCAAATTTTCTGTATTTTGCAAGAGTTTTTGAGGAACATGACTTTTTATGAAAGAATCAAGGTGATAAGAATGGGAATAAGTTTTTGTAAATATTTGCTTCCTTTGGTTTTGAAACTAAGTTTTTGATTCAAACGTCCAGTCTAACTAGGGTCTCCTATGGTCAGGATGGCTCTGATACCAACTTGTCAACACCCGGATTTTTAATCCCAGATGCCTGTTATGCCATACATCGCAATCCCAGGATTACCATTTTTGCGAGACATAACAGATTTGGATACCACAGTACATCATCCATTACAAACCATACATAAGGTCTTACACAAATAAGGATCTCATGGTCCAGTTCTTAATACAACTCAAGCAGCGGAAATACGTAATAATAACGGTAGCGTAGGCAAAGCTCCATCTTCGGGGTCACAGGCAATGCTGACGATGGGAGATGATCCTAGTTGTCGTAACCTTCCTGGGTTCCATCCTCCTGGTACTCCTCTTCATAGTCTGGCCATGGGAATGGCCAGGGACAAAGCCATGAGTACTCTTTAAGTACTCGCAAACTAATACTAATAAGTGAAGGGGTTTTTTAGTAGGACACTAAGCTCTAGGGTTGTTTTGCAAAAAGCCAGATTTACCTCTACTAAGTTTAGAAACGAAGAAAGCGAGTTAAACTTTTATAACACCTAAGTGGGAACTTGTATTTCATATCACAACTCTGTTGTGGTCAAGTCAAAGTCTCAATTCATTTCACAAGTCATTTTGAAAACATCTGACGGGGGAACAGTATGGCCACTCCAACTGTCCATAACAGACGTGACTATTCGAATAGTTTGACACTCTGCAGAAATTGTACACTTTCACCACAACATTCGATACATCCGTCAGGAACAAATCCTGAATTCACCATACTCAGTATGCGGATAATCAATCCTAACCTTTCAATTACACGCCCTAGTATAAGCACCTCTCCTGTGAGTTTGGCCTCCCAACCATGACCAACTGTCATCTTGGAGTCTGCAGTGGACAATCTTCACAAGGTAGCCTCAGCTCAGACCTTGGTCGTGAGGGAACCAATACTAAGGTATATAAGTTTCTAGTCAAGCCCTACCCAATTCTCGGGTATTGTGGTTGTACGATAAAATTGGAATGGTATCGCATCCAGACAACCATCAGTTTTATAAAGGGTTAAGGCCCATGCCTCAACATTTTCATCATCAAAATCATCTGGTGTTCTTAAACAGATGTCAAAATATCTCAATAGAATGATCCATCATTCCAAGGTTTTCATAACCATTTTTCCACCAAGTATTCCCAGCTAAAGTTGATCAAGTTTTATGCTTAGCACTAGCATCTACAAGTGGGGGTAAGTACTAATGAGGGGTGGTAAACTAGTGGAGTTTTACTAAGTTCAATCTCATGCCTTAGGATGACATAAAGATTATCTAGCTTAGGCCAAGTTGTATGCTCTTTATGCAACCTTCAATTATCTTTCTAATATCTACAATTTACTTAAGTAATCTCTAAGTAATAGCTTTGATAAAGAAATAAAGTATAAAGCTTGTAAGTAAAACTAGGAATGGGGTTATCAAGTGGGTATGATCACATATGCTTAAGGCATATAGTTGGCATGGTAACAAGCAGGTATTTGCTTGCATAGGTATAGTATCTTGCAAGTGTTAACTTGCACAATCAACTAGTAGTATTAGGCTTGCATCAGTATCAGTATAAGCTTGCCTTGTGTAGAGCAGTGGTTGAAGTTCTCCTTGGCTTCTTCTTTGTAGTATCCTCCTTCTTCCTCGTATCCTGGGTCGGTACTAGCGTCTATGAATAAATACGAGGTACACAATCACCAAACAATACTTAACTACTTTCATTCATCACCCACAATGGTCCTATAGATGATCTAGCATCATCACTAACATTACAAGATTAAAGTTTGGTTTAATTTCTTTTATTTTTAGAAAAGTAATTTCTACTCATTGAAAAACTACTTAAGATTTAATATTCTCCAAACCAAACATGGGATCATGTTGACACATGTCATCACCACATATTTCAGTACATGGGAATGTGATTTAAAGTGGTGTCACAATTTAATAAGATTTAACCTTTTATTTAATAAAAATAAATGACTAGAAATGCCTATGTGGCATTCTTTTATTACTTGAACATTATTTCTGTTAGTAAACCCATATGTTTTTATATATTCTGAAAGGTATAATGAAATGTGATTTTTGAGAGTTGGAATCAACTCAAAAGCTATTATGGTTGAAATTTGAAAAATGTTTGAATGCAGAAAAGCTTCTGCCTTGTTATTTTTTACCAAGGTTGATCTATAGATTCAAAAGATTTGAATCCAACGAGCTTGGATTAAGAATTTCAAAACCTTTCTAACAAAATTGGTTTCATTCAATTTGGTTCACTGAATAGAGCTGGGTTGATTTTTGAAAGTAGGTCCAGAACTATGTTTGAATTAAAATCGAAAAGTTAAATTCAAATGAGTGGGCTGCACGGGAACTGTTAACGGGCTGACCCGATGTCGATCCGTGACACGCACAAGCTGGCAGGGGTTCCACCATCGTGGCTCTTTAAGCCTTGTTGCGACGAACAATATCGCCACACTATCTAAGTCTAATCGAACGGCTGCTACTCATCTTCCACGTCGGGCGTGCCGGCGACGAAACCTAACGCGGCGGTGGGGGTGCGTCGGGGATCACCGGCTCGAGGTCGGCGATGCGGGCGACGAATCGACGGCTAACCTCCTGGTACGGCAGCTCCTCACAGGGTGGGCCAATCGTGGCGCCCTTCTTCTCTAGAGGCGGCCTGCTCCGGCGCAATTCCGGCGATGCGCTGCTCGCCTTGCTCCGGGAATGTGGTGGAACGGTCAGTGAGGTGAGGGGAGTGAGATGGTGTGCTCAATTCGGCTGGGGGTCGTCTCCTTTTATAGGCTCGACGGTGAGACCGAGAGGGATGGGCAGACGACGGTGGCGACACGGCTACGGGCAGCTAGAGTCATGGCTGCGGGTGGCGATCGATCAGTGGTCTCCTAGCGATGCTCTAGGGCTTTAATGCGTGTGTAGGGGCGGTGGCAAATGGTCGGGAACGCTCGATGCTCTGCGAGGCAGAGGCGGCGTCTTCGACGGCGAGCGGTGGCTACGGGGCATGGGTGGTGAAATGGGCATGTCTGGCGGTCTCCTAGGACGGTGGGGAGCATGCTGGCGGGCGGCGAGGGATCGAGGTGGTCGGGTTGCGTGGGAACGGTGCTTGCTCTGCGGTGCACGTCGGCATGGTCGACAACAGCACGGGCGCAGCGTTCCTAGCGGTTCTGGGCGTTGTTTGCGAGGCAGGGCTGGTCGAGAGGGGGCGATGAGGCATGGGCTACCTCCCAGACAAGGTTGGCACGGCTAGTTCTTCCTCTAGCATGTTGTCCACACTGGGGTGACGTGGGTGCTCTCGGTTGTTCACCATTTATGGCATTGGCAAGCTCACAGTGGTGCTAGTGATTAGTTAAGATTCTTAGATGATCTACTAAGGCTAGTGGTGTCCAGAGAGGGAACAAGTTAGGCCAGAATCACTACACACTATAGTGTTTTGATTTTGTTTGATTTGCATCTGCAAGGTGTTTGATGAAATGGCCGCATGAATTCAAGTTTTGAATTTTGAAATTATTTTTGGTGGGTGTGCTAGGCATGTGCTGGTGAGTCTGTAGATGGTTGGGTTTTGAAAATTGAGTTGGTTTGAGTGGTTTTTGAAAAAGTGGGATCTTCCCATATGATATAGATTCAATTTTAAACTGTTATTTAAATGATGCATTTAAATGTTTCTGGATGATCACAAGGTGGGCCATGATACTTTGTTATGAGTACTATCAAGGGGTGCAAAGATCCATACATGTTTCTGTTAAGTTCTGAAAGTTAGAGACAGCCAAAGTAGGTATGGGAGTTAATTTGGCCAAAGTGACCATTCACTTATTTTGTTTGTTTTAATTTATTTGTCTTTGAAAAAAGTGTGGGGATTGTTTAGATGATGTTTGTTTCACCTAAGAATCATTTTAGAAGCAAATAAACACATAATAATGGCAATTCAAAAGAATCCAAATTGTAATGCACTCATATGAATGCTTTCCTATTTTAATTGGAAAACTTTTTGTTAATCCTAAATTTGGTGATTAGAGGTTGATGATTCTAGTTCAATATTTTTGGGATGTTACACAACATCACAAGTTACAACCACAGTGGGTCAATACATTGGAATAGTATTGGCAAGTGCTACCTTAGTAGAATATTAGCATCTAGTTACTACATGAATTTGGCTAAGTGTAGCTTAGGCTTGCTTTGCTCAAAATAGGTTTTACCTATCAGTTGAAAACACTAAGTTTTTGTTTGGCAAAAACTCCCAAGGAACCACCAATATAAATTGGTGAACCTTCACCCTTGTTTAATCACAAGTTTTAACTTAGAAAATTGGGATGAGGAGATTCTTGATAGCTTCTATGTCTTGATGCTTAAATTGTCCATTACCGGGGACATGGCTAAGTACTTAGTTTCTTCCTTCTGCAGAGGTGGTGCACTTTCCCCACAAGACTTGATTTTCACCAAGACAAGACCTTTCAGAAGCCTTCCCTTAGACCAAAATGGACGCGCTCCAAAACTATCATCCCCTACCACCAACTGTCCATTTGGCTAAGTTATTGCAACCTATATGATCCAGGCAGAGCCCATAATGCCATGTGGCTGCACTAGAAGCTTCTTAACATTTGGCATCTCAAATCCCTTTGTTCCTGGGTGGCAATCCACAAGGTAAACCATAGAAATGGGCCTTGTGTAACCACTCAACCAAAAACCACCAAGCAATTACCATTCCACCTAGGTGTTTCATTCACTTAGTTGTTTTATTAAGCAAAAACATAAGTCAAAGAATTAGAAATATTTTCCTTAGCATGTGTATATAATCCACCCTTGGTTTCTACTAGCTAGACTAAGCATGTTAATAGAAAGTATCTTAACTTAGAGGAAATTCTAACAATTCTACAACTACTAGGATTTCCCAAGCATAGCATGTAGATACTTAGCAAAAATATAAATGCAAGCCCTATACAAAATATTTATAATGCATAGTCAAAATATTGGGACAAAAATATGAAGCACCACTTGCCTTGGTAGTTGGGGGAGTAGCAACAATCCTCACAATCACAATCACCACTAGCACCAAAATCTACACATAAAATGATAGCACCAAATTCACATATCAAAATAAACAAGCAAAAATATATGAATGCATGCAAATGCCATGTGATGATTTTTACAACTCAAACAAGACAAGTAAAACAATACTGAACACTAAACTGAACATTTATACACTAACTAAACTTAATTTGATCTTTAAAACATTTTCCAAATAATTTTATACTCAAAATAGGCCTACAAATGTATCTGCAAAAATAACCAATTTTACAGAAGCAATTTATTAAACAAAGTGCATGGTTGGATAGAATTATTTCTCCTGATTACAATGATATAAAATTTGCAAAATTTGGACATGCGGATCAAAAGTTATGAATTTTACAAGTTTGAACATCTAATAGATCTAAATTCAGATTTTAAATCAAAACTCTAGCCATGCGGCGCTTTCTGATTGGTGTGTACCGCTTCGCGTGGATCACGCTTCCGTTGGATCTTATCAGATCCAATGCACCAGATCTAAAGAAAACGCTTCGATCAAATTCTAATTTGCACCCTACGATCTAGATCTAACGGTGCTGACTAACGCGACCATAGTCTGGCGACGCTGGCGGCGGCGATGCGACGGAGACGCACTACCAGTGGCATTCCAGCGACAACAGGGGCTGGGGTTGGCAGAGGCTCTTACTAGACTCGCGAAGGCGCGAGGATGCTTAAGGTGTTGTTGGCGTGGATGGGGGCGTGCTGTAGAGGTCGCTGGGGCTCGTCGGAGTTAGAGACAACGTCGGGTTTGCTCGGACGGTGACGAAGGCGACGACCTGGGCCACCCTAGGACAAACCAAGGATATCAGCGTGTGCACAAGGAGGTTGTGAACCATTTAGTGTGAACCAGGAAGCGAGGGACGGTCGAACCTCACCGAAATTCTTCGTCGGAGTTGGATACGGCGTCGGATGCTCACAGCGCTCGTCGAAGTCAACGTTCTGGGCCACAATCAGATGAACAAAGGATGTGCGCATGAAACAGGGGATCATCCCAGAGTGATTGAGGAGTAGAGCGGTGGTTCGAGCTCAAATACGAGTAGCCTGGTGGTGGAGCGAGCGAGTGGAGTGAGGGGAAAAGTGCGGGGTGGGGAGGGGGTTTTGTAGCCGGAGCAGGGGCGGCATTCATGCAGCGAATCAATGGGATTTAAGCAGAGAGTAATCGCGGCGCCACTGCGGCGAGGTAACGGTGGAGCGGGTCAGACGCGTGGTGATTGGGGACAATGATGACGGGGCAAGTGGGTCCCAGTGGTCAGCGAGGGGGTGTGCGCGGCCGCGGTGAGAAACAGAGAGAGAGGGGAAACACGGGTGGGCTGGCTAATGGGCTGCCTCTGCTGTTGGGCTCAAATGCTGGCACCGGCCTGTTTCCATTTCTTTTATTCTTTTCTTTTTCTGTTTTGATTTTCTGGATTCATTTCCAAATGTTTTTCAAATGAATTTGAATTCAAATTTCTCTGAATCTTTATAGGATGAATTATGCACTTACTTGAGTATTAAACATTGTTGTTCACTCAAATTTATATTGGCCCATTGGAATTTAAAATAAAAAATGCCTTTATCATTTATTTAATATAGACATATGAATGGTTTTAAATTCATATTTGGTTTTGAAAAACTTTGTCCAAGCTTTGGAAAATATCAATCAATCTTATGATCAATTCTTTTCTGGTCAAAACAAATATTCTCATAATAGAGAGTAGCATTAAGGCTATTGCCTTGCTTACATAAAATAATAGACAACAAAGTTTCTGTTTTTGAAGAAATGATCCTAAAATGATTATGAATGCATGAATGATATGCAAACTTTGAAATCATGATTTTTGGGATGTTCCAAAAAAGATTAGTTGAAGTTGAACGATCCTTAAACTTATGTCCTCTCTAAGCAATTGGCTAGCCAACTTTTATGGTGAAGATCTGTAGTTTTGTTCAGTATAGAATAGTTAAGTTCAGACTAACTATGTAGAATGCCTTTTTATAGAGGCAATATCCCCCTTTTGTGCAGCTATCCCATACTGTATGTAACATCCCAGCATATAGGACCTAACGAAGGGTAGATTTAGGAATATGAATTGTTGCATGCATTCATTTGTGAAAATGTGGGTAAAAGTTTCGCCAAATAAAACCTTGAGTGATCAATGTTTCTTTCTTACTTTGAGATTAGGTTTAGTCTTAAAGGAGGATTGTTATAAACTTTGATATGATCTTAATGGAATTATTTGTGTTTGAAATGAGTTTGGATTTTAAAACTTAAGTGTTTTGTAATTTAAATGATTTTGATATAAGATTTGAATCTTAAATTAATTAAGAGAAAAGTATTATAAACAAGTTACAAAGAATGTAACCTACTGAAGTTATTCCAAACTTCACAATTTACAAAAGAGTAAAGAATAAGAATATTTTTTATTAATAAATATATAATCTTTATTACAAATGGACAAAATAAAGATTACAAGAATTATAAAAGAAAAATTACAAAAGAATAGGAAAATTACATTTGTATATCTACTAACTATCCTATATCTAAATCTACACTAAATCTTCATCTTTATCTTTGTACCTGCAAAACAAAGATTAAATAGAAACAAAATAAGATTAGTGTTAGTATATTTCTCTCAGATATGTTACTGAGGTGCACCTGACAAACTCATCATTGAGAAATGTTATATAGGGGAAATTTTCACCAACATGAAAGATTTCATCTTTCATAAATTCAAAGCCAGAAAGCAAATGATAGCCAAAAGGGATCAATTCACCTGCCAGGTGAAAGTAAGCTGGTAATGGTAAGTTCAAAATTTTTGAACCTATCCACAAGTGCTTAGCAGGCACACAAGCTGGACACACACCAGCATGCAAAGGGTGTGCCGTCGACCTTACAAGCACAGCCGAATCACACAAAACCACAGCACAGCCGTGGGGAAAGCACTAGTGCATCACTCCACTAACACATCACACAAGAACATCAAGTGTAGACAGCAGCCAAACTAAGAACAGTAGCCAAATCAAACCACCCAGATCAACCCAAACATCACCTGGATGGTGACATAAGGAGGGGGGTGAATCTGGTGGACAGCAAGGTCAAGCCCAGGAGCTAGGAGGAGCAGGCAAGCTCAAGAGCAAGCTCAGGAGCCCAGCAAAAGCAGATCAAGATCAAGATCAAGATCATCATCAATCTACTAAACCAACATCAAATTTTGTGGTGAGCCTCATAAAACCATCACATGATTTCATCATATTATCTAAACAAAAGCATGTGTTTCTTTATGAAATAAGCTCTCAATAATCACCCAAGAGAGGTGAATCTATCCTAGAGATTTCAAGTTTAAGGATAAGAAATCAAGCTCAACTACAAGCAATTAACTCTCAGACCAACATCACTGAGTTCAGTGTTACTTTTGTAACTTAGATCATTCTTCATTTGATCTTATCAGATCAGGGCACATCTCTCAAAGAGATTAGCACCTCTAATCCTATAAGTTTCAAACAAACTATTTGCTTATCTAACTAGGAATTAAATCCTAGAGCCTCAGACCAACATCATAGGCAGGAAAGTTAATAAAAGCTTCCATATCATCTTATCAGTTTTAATCACAAGCATTATCAAGCTAAGCCTAGAAATAAAAACCCAATCACTTGTGTGCCAGAATACAATGGTATCACAAGGACAAGTTCTTAATGAGCTAAAACCAATCTTTGCTTAGTTCCCACAGATAAAAGGGACAAACCAATAAATATCATTTTCCTGAAGCCAAGTGCCAGGAATCAACCTTAAATTCATCTATACATCCACAGAAATCATTACATGTAATGATTTGATTCAGTATGTACAATCTCATACAAGCCTACCATTATAATTACAGTAAGCAACCATTGAGAGAAATCACTATCAGTATAAGCATTCTGATAGTAGAATAAATTCTCAGATCAACAACATAATCCAATCAGGGATTTCATAGAAACACTAGCATAGGATCATAGTGAACCATCACTAGAATAATCTGTCAGGCAACTAGCATCATCAAAGCCATTACAAATCATTAACCACAGAAAACAATCATTCTTCATGCTCAAGTATGATCACCACTAGATCTAAAGCATCATGGACATGATCAACAGGGGGTTAAGAACCCTAATCCAGAGATGAACCCTAATCAACACATAGTCACTTGGCATGAGAAGCCACTAGGCACACATCGAGTGATTCATGGTAATTGCATGAACAAGGACCACAGAAGCAACTTACCCGAGGTCCTCGCTGATGAATCAAAGAGGAAGCAGATTGGCTGACGAACCGCGACGGCACAGGGAGCACCCAGGGGGCGCTGCAACCTGCACCAGCCACGGCGGCGGCCGCAACAGCGCACGAGCCCAGCATACCACCGCAGAAGGGATCACGGCAGCGGCGACAACACCTTTCCTTAACCCTAGGGTTCAGGAATGAGGTAGACCTGGCCACGGGGAAGCCCCGGAGTCAAATCCAATTGGATAGAATGAACGACCATCGTCGATAACCCCAACTCGCACCACGGCGGTGGCCGGAATGGCCAAACAATGAAGTCATGATGGCCAGCTTGTCGAAATCGGCCGAGGAGGAGAGGATAAGGTTGAGGGAGAGAGGTAGGCAGAGAGAGTGGGCTGGGTGGGCCAACACCCCTCGGGGTGATATTTTGACCTTGCCCTATTGGGCCACACTGGCCCAATAAGCCCAAATGGCCAGCCCAAGTTGTTTAATAAATCTTTTTGATCAATTGGAAAAGACCAAAATGCCCCTGACCTCAATAAAATTATAGAAAATAAAATAAAAGTCCAAAAAAATTATAAATGGAATATTTTTGGATTCAAAATAATCCACTCTGTCCAAATAAAATAAGATATCAAATTTTGGACATTTAGATTTTTATAAGAATTTTGTAATTTATATATTCTTTATGGAATTTTACAAAATTATTAAAAGATGATAAAAATAAATAAAAATCACTTTCATTATATATTAATATTATAGTATTTATGAAAAATACTAAACAAATATTTAATAATAAAATTTAATGCATAATTAATAGTTCCTAAAAGAATTATTAAATCTATAAAATTCAAATAAAAAGGGAAATAAAATAAAATAATTCAACATGTGCAATAAATATAAAAAAAATATTTATAAATGCTTTATTAAAAGGCACCTTATATAGGGTAAATGCATATAGAATTAAATAATGCATTACATTACTTGCATAATCATTTTTGTTTCTTTAAATATTGTCCTTACCAGGCTATAATAATGTTTTATAGAACTAGAAGCTCAAGGTCCAGTGCAAGCATCAGACTTCACTACCTTGCCATCAAGAGGCAAGTTCATCACTTGCTCATGTCCTTTGAAGAGTCTTTATCAAAGGATTTGCAATTGTGTGTTATCATATATGCTATAAAATAAAGAAAATATTATTTTCATAAATAAAGAAATCATAGATATCATCCTAAGTGGTGATATAATGGAGCAATAGAACTTAGGGTTCTAATTGCAACAATGATGATCAAGTAGGGACTTAATAACCCCTGACATCAGTGATTCTAGCGCCGTATATTACGCGTTAGCCATGAGATTTGGAATGGGACAGTGTCGTGGGAATGACCACGGCAGATGCTGCAATCGGCAGCGAGCAGTAGAACATGGGGCAAGGGCGGCCAGCCATCTGCAGTGCGAGATGAGGGCGGAGACACAAGGATTTACCCAGTTGGCCCCTGGAGGTAAAGACCTACTCCTGCTAGATTGTATTATGGTGGAAGTACAATGGGGCGAGCTCGGCGGCTAGGCAGCGAGTCGCTTGGGTGGATGATGGAACGTGTCCTCTACTCGCCCTTTAGGGAGGTTTATATAGACTCACCCCCTAGGGTTTACAGATCTCAACCGAATCAGTTAAGGTTTCAACACTCGTTTAACCTGATCCGACTGGGCCTATCTACACTTCTGGGCCTTCAGCTTCCAGTCGCTTGAGTAAACGCCAGGTCGTGATCCAGTCATCGTTACTACGGGCCCACTCGCAGGTACCTGGGCCAGTCGGAATCGTCCTGCTAGGTATACCCCGGTACGCATATCCCCATCAGTAGTCCCCGAGGCCGTCGTTGATTGGTCGCAGGTGGTCGCTGGCAGTCGGTGTATACGGCTCCAATGCGGACGCCCTGTCGAATCGGCGACAGACTCCTGAATAAAGGAAAAAACAGTTACTCTAGTCGCACTAACGGCGACCAATTGGGTCATAGCTCGGCGAACGGGTCGGCGAATATTCAGTCACTGTTGAAGTGATTGGGTCGGCGAATAAGCAAGTCACACGGAGCGACGAGTCGAGTGGATGAAGTTGGACCGTCAAGTGGGGTCAAAACTAGCCGTTGGAGTAATCCAACGGTAACTTTCAGCGTAATCACTGCGCCGTAATGGCTCCCGAAATTGGCGGGTAACAACCGCTATATAAGGGGAATGACGGGCGAGCGGGGAAACACTCCTTCATCTTTCCTCCAACCTCTCCCATCTCCGTTTCCACTCCGCATCGCGATCCAACCGATCCAGAGAGCCCCGACCTTCGCAAATCTTTCAACCAATGGCCCCCTCCACCGAACCATGGGGCCGATCCAAGTGCACCAGGGCGCTATTGGCGTCTTTCGAAGAGGCCGGGATCCTGCGCGCCGGCAGGTGGCGCATCCGGCGAAGGGAGAATTTATTTGCCTCCCCAGCCACCTGGAGCGGGGGCTGGGGTTTCCCACTTCTCTATTCTTCCGGTGGTTCTGCGCCTTCTACGGGATCTAGCCGTCGGACCTGGGCCCACATAGCATCGAGTAGCTCGCCATTTTCGTGGTGTTCTGCGAGTGCTATCTGGGCTACAGGCCTTACTTCCCCCTGTGGCAAGATCTGTTCCATGGGAGGATTAGTCGCGAAGAATCAGCGCCCGATCTTGGCGATGGGTGGCTGACGTTTCAAGCGAAGTCGGCGTCCTTCTTCGACCTGATGCTGCCGGCCAAGGCGGCAAGCGAGTGGAAGAAATCCTGGTTGTACGTCACCAAGGCGACTCCAGATGGCGAGGTGGCGCTTCCAAGGTACTCCGCCAACCGGCCTCAACCGCGTCGGCTCCAGGCCGGCATGCTCCCGCTGAGCCAGCGGATGGTTGTTGATGAAATGTTGCAAACCATCCGCGGCCTAAAGAAGAAGGGCCTCCAAACTATCAATATTTACAACTGCTGGCTCGGGCGGCGGCTCGTGCCCTTGGCTCGCCGCGACCATTATATGTACGAGTACGCGGGCAGGGACGACCCGACAAAATCCTGCCTCGTCGATTGGAAGCTCGAGGACTATATCCTGGCTCTGAAGAAGATCACCCAGGCGGCGTACCTGGACGCGAAGGTCGGGGTCGCCCCCTACACCGTAAGGCGCCCAGCTCCGACGGTAAGTCGCCATTATTGTCGCCATTCGCAGTCGCAGATGGTGTAGTCGCCGTTATGCTGACGTTGTTTCGTCTTTATTGTAGTTGTTCCAAGTGGTGGAAGGATGGCTCCCACCCGCAGATGACGAAAACTCGAGCTCGTCCGTTCGGGACGGGAGCGAGTCGCCACCTGCCAGAGGCGACGCCGGGAGCGACACGAGTGATGATAATGATGATGACGAAGACGAGCCCATGGAGGACACCGCTCCAATGGTTCGCAAAACTCGCGGACAGCATCAGCGCGAGCTCGAGGCGAGTAAGAGCCTCGAACATCACGACGACGATGACGATGAGCTCCCCGAGCACACCTCACATCGTGAGGCTACACCGTCGAAGAAGAAGAAGAAGAAGAAGAAGAGGAATAAGAAGAAGAAGAATAAGGAGGTGAAGGCTCCGCCAAGGAGGAAGACGAAGCCGGTGAAGCAGGCGTCTCCGCCTCGCTCTGCGACTAGTTCTGATGCCAGCAGCTCGGCTAAGGGTGAAGCGGCTCACCTGACGGCAACACCGGAAGCCTCTGCCCTCCTTGATGAGGTACCTCTGGCCTCACTTCCACCCCGTTCGCCCCGGTCTCTGGGTTGGGGGCTATTCCAGCCGCAGCGGCCTCGCCTCCCAGGAGAGTTCCCGCAGATGTCGTCACGGAGGCTCCTGTCGCGGCCTTGTCTTCGAAGAGGCCCTCCATGTCTTGGGCACACAACGTGCTCGAGATGGGCCTCAGTCGGAAGCTGGGTCCCGAGCTGGAGAAGCCGGCCAGTATCCGCACGGGACTGCGGTTCATACCAGTCGCCAAGTAAGTTTCGTTATCTGCTTGCCTTCCGTTGCACTCGAACAAGTTTGCTCATATCGTTGTTTCACAGGACTGGAGTTAAGAAGATCGGCCACCCTTCCATGGCCAAGGTGCCGCCAGTCGTCGCCGAGGAGGACCCCTCACGGAAGAGGAAAGCTGATGAGGTCACTGCCCCCGCAGACAGTGCTAAGAAGTCCAAGGGCGACGATATCGTCACGGTCTCTGACGACATGACGGTTGCTCCGAGGGATCCTCCGACTGCAACGGAGGTGGACTTGAAGACCAAGGAGGATGTTTCCTCGACTGGAATGGCCGAGCCGGCTCCTCTTGGTGCTGGAGCATCCGCCGCGACCTTCCCCCGCTTTATGGCCAAAGCGGCTTCAGCGAGTGGTACAGCACCATCGAGCCGCACGCCTGGGGTCGCCGAAATGGAGGTTGAGCAGCGTCGCGGACACACTCCGGCTCTTCTCGCATCGGTGGACGTGCTACAGCTCCACGGCATGCTAGGCACAGCCATCCAGGTATGTCCAGTCCCCGAGGATCGGGCCACTGAATTTTAGTGGTCAGATTCTTTTAGTGTTTGTTTTTATTTGTAGCACCCAGTCCCCGAGTGCCTAGTCTCTGAATTTCAGCGGGTGGGCACTTAGGATTTTTGACCTCCAGTCCCCGAGTGTCTAGTCGTTGAATTTCAGCGGGTAGGCACTTAGGATTCCATTGTTGTTGACTGTTTGATTTGTGCGCAGGGCTTACAGCGTGAGTCAGCCGATCGGCTTGCTGCGAAGTGTCGCAGGAGAAGGAGCTTGTTGCCGTCCAAGAAACAAACAAGGGACTCCAAGCGATCGCTGCCAAGGCAGAGGAGGTCCACCAGGGCCTTGTCCCGGCGAGTGAGCTGACGGCGGCTCAGTCTGCGTAGAGTACGGCGGAGAAACAGATCGCTGATCTGGAGTGCGAGCTCAAGGAAGCAAAAGGGGAGGCGAGATCGGCGGATGGGCGAGCAAAAGCTGTTGTTACGGCTGCCGCTGAAGAGCGAAAGGTCTCTAACGCCCTCGTTATTGGGCTGCAGATCGACTTCTCCTCGCTTCAAAGCTTCATCACGGGCCTCTGCCGTCCTTTAATTGGTAAACTTTCTGCCTCTGCCTGTAGTAGCTGCATTATGTAATCTTTGTTGTACTCACTGCCGCCCTCTGTCCACAAGACGGATTATCGACAGCTCGGAGAAGGCACAGTCGTACGACGCGCGGCAGTGTGTGACCACTCTGGTCGACTCGGCCACGTTGTCCGCGGCTTGCATTCGGGCGTATCTTCAGGAGATATCGCCTACGGAAGTTATTCCCAACGACCTCGTCGAAGTATGGCGGTATCTGGAGAAGGCGTCGTTAGTCATCGAGTTCATGACGCGCTCGGCGTTCCGGCGCGGGGCGGCGATGGCTCTCAGCCTTGGGCTTGCCCACTTCTCGGAGGACTTCGATCTTGACGACATGACGAGTGGCTACCCCTTGTCGACAGGCTCGGTGGATATCACTGAGGTGCTGAAGCTGACAGACCGGGCCACGGTGTACTCCGATCGCCTCTGGGCGATGGGCGACCTCCTCCCCTATCAGGAGACGACTGTCGCCCCCAACGATCCCGAGCTGCCGCATCGGGACTTCAAGGTCGAGCAGCCCTTCCATGCGGCGATGGCAGGTGAGTTGACGACGTATCCGTCGAACCCGTACACGCCCTTCATTCGCAACCGCAGGGGTGGCAGCGAGTCACCGTCGAAACCTGCGGAGTAGAAACACTGTGCCCTGGGGCGTTAGTAGCGATGGGCAATTGGACTCAACTTGTATTTTGGAACGACGTTGTTCTGCTGTAATGAAACTTCGTATTATTTTGTGAATTGTTTCGTAATTTTTATTGCTTATTAGACGAGTCCCCGAGCGCGTCCGCCCTTTTTATGGGGTTTACCTTGTTTGTTATGTGTTTGTGGTTTTGAGTGTTTTGTCAGTTGCTTTGTTACTGAGGTCGACTCGCTCGAGCTCGGAGAGCCAGTCGCAGGACGACTCCCGTGAGTGCTCTTTACTTGACCGTTTTCCCTTGCGCGAACGAGGTCGGGTGGCCGAGTCCCTGAGCGTGGTACTTGGTGGTTCTAGTCGCAGCTCCAGGGTGGGTGAGGACTGATCGCGTTAGAGGAAGTGCGCCGCTCCTGCCTGACCCGTAGGGTCAGTCGTATGGAGAGTCCTGGGCACGCTCTTGTACTTGGCGTTTTTCCCTAGTCGCTCGTGCTTGACTGGTCGTCACTCCCCAAGCGTGGTACTTGGCCATTCAAGTCGCTGTGCCGAGGATGCGGAGGACCTTGGTCGTTGTGAGGAACGAGGGCAGTTGTCTTGGCTCGTTGAGCCAGTCAAGCTAGGCGACTCCACTGGGGCTCCGGGTTGGCGTTTTTCGTGGACGTTACGAGTCCTGGGGTAACCCAGTGCCCTCGGAACGCACTACTTGGCCGTGCTGGTAGCTGAACCAGAGGTTGACTTCTGCAGTTAGCTTGACGTTGTTATTACGAGTGCGAGTGGCACAAGTTACGGAGAGTAGACGCAATTTGCGGTAACCGATCTATTTTATTTCATAGCAGGTAGAGAGTACATGTATGGAGTTCTAGGAGTAGAATTTCTGTAGTAAGTTTACGTTCCACGGTCGCTTGACGTCGAGTTTCCCGTCACCTCGGACGTCGATGAGGTAGTAGGCGTCATTGCCAAGGACTCGCCCGATGGCGAATGGTCCCTCCCAAGGGGGGGATAGCTTGTGCATGCCCTTCTTGTCCTGGATGAGGCGTAGAACCAGATCGCCTTCCTGGAACGTGCGAGTCCTTACTCGCCGGCTATGGTAGCGGTGGAGCCCTTGTTGGTAGATGGCGGTGTGGGAGCGGGCCAGGTCGCGTGCCTCGTCGAGTTGGTGGACTCCATCCTGGCGTGCAAGTTCGTTTGCGGCCTCCGTGTAGTGGACAACCCTGGGCGACTTGTGTTCTAGGTCGGCGGGCATGACTGCCTCGGCCCCATACACCATGAAGAAGGGGGTGAACCCTGTCGACCTGTTGACGGAGGTGCGGATGCCCCAAATGACGGAGGGTAGCTCCTCGACCCAGCACCCGGCGGTGCGCTCGAGTGGTACTTGGATCCGTGGCTTCAGGCCATGGAGGATGCTCTGGTTGGCTCGTTCCGCCTGGCCGTTGGACTCCGGGTGAGCGACTGAGGAGAGGTCGAGTCGGATGTGATGTTCTTCGCAGAACTCAGCCATGGCTCCTTAGGCGAAGTTGGTGCCGTTGTCCATGATGATGCTGTTTGGGAACCCGTAGCGATAGATGAGCTCGCGTAGGAACTTGGTGGCGGTCTTCCCATCGCATTTCCGGACCAACTTGGCTTCGACCCATTTTGTGAATTTGTCGACTGCGACCAGGAGGTGGGTGAAGCCGTAGGGGGCCTTTTTGAAGGGGACTACCATGTCCATACCCCACACAGCGAACGGCCAGGTGATGGGGATTGTCTTGAGCGCTGAGCTCGGTACGTGGGTCTGGTTGGTGTACTTCTGGCACCCGGCGCACCGCTGGACGATGTCGACAGCGTCTGCGTGTGCACTTGGCCAGTACAAACCGTGTCGCATGGCCTTTGCCACCAGAGAGCGGGCGCCGGCATGGTGGCCGCAGTCGCCGGAGTGGATGTCGTGGAGGATTTTGCGTCCTTTAGCGGGTTGGACGCAGCGTTGGAACACATCGGTCATGCTGCGCTTGTGGAGCTTGCCGTCGATGATGACGAAGGATTTGCAGCGGCGTGCTATCATTCGGGAGTTTGTTTCGTCTGCTGGCAAGGTGCCTCCTTCCAGGTAGGCGATGCACGGCGTAGTCCAGTCCTCTGGCTCGGCGATGAGTGCGACCAGGGCTGCCTCTGGTTGCAGCGGGACTCCAATGTTGATCTCCCTTGGGGGAGAGACGAAAGGCTTGGTGATGGTGTCGAGGAAGACGCCGACGGGTGGTGCAAGTCGAGCCGAGCCGATGCAAGAGAGTGCATCGGCCTCCTTGTTCTTCTGCCTGTCGATCCACTCGACGGAATAGCCTGTGAAGTGTCCGCCCAGCTTGTCCACTGCTTGGCGGTATGCCTCCATGGTGGGGGAAACGGCATCGCAGGTGCTAGCGACTTGCCCAGCGACGAGGTCGGAGTCTCCGTAGCAGCATAGGCGGTTGACATTCATCTCCTTGGCGGCTCGCATGCCGTGGAGTAGTGCCTCGTACTCGGCCATGTTGTTGGTGCAGGGGGTGAAGTCGAGGTAGAGGACGAAGCGTAGCTTGTCGCCCTTCGGAGAGGTTAGCACGATCCCTGCTCCTGCACCGTCCGCATTCTTGGAGCCGTCGAAGTGTAAACTCCAGTAGTGGAGGTATGGCAGCTTTTCTGGCTGCTGGGCCTCCTCCCAGTCGGCGATGAAGTCCGCAAGAGCCTGCGACTTGATCGCTTTGCACGGCTCGTACTTGATTTTGTGGACGCCGATTTCGATGGACCACTTGGCGACTCGCCCGGTCGCCTCACGGTTTGCGGATGATGTCCTGCAACGGTGCTGAGGAGACGACCGTTATCGGGTGCTCCTGGAAGTAGTGCGGCGATCGCCGCTCGCTCAAGACCGTATACCAGTTTCTGGTATTGCGGATATCACTGGCGCGACTCGGTGAGGACCTCGCTGATATAGTACACTGGTCGCTGTACTGGGCGTTCCTTTCCTTCCTATGGTCGCTCGACGACCATGACGGTGCTGACGACGCGCTTGGAAGCCGCGATGTAGACCAGCATGGGTTCCTTGTCGACGGGGGCGGCGAGTAGCACTTTCTTGAGGTCGCGGAGCGCGTCGTCCGCATCCTTGTCCCACTGGAAGGTGGGGTTCTTGCGCATCAGGCGGTATAGGGGCATCGCCTTTTCGCCTAATCGGGATGAAGCGGCGAGAGCGCGACTCGCCCGCCAGCTTCGACGTCGCGAGCACTCGGGTTTGCCGAGTCGAGCGATCGTGTCGATCTTGGTGGGATTCGCCTCGATCCCGCGCTTGGAGACGACGTATCCCAGTAGCTGCCCTGCTGGTACACCGAAGGTGCATTTGCCTGGGTTGAGTTTTATCTTGTATTTCCGCAGGTTGGCGAATGTTTCTGCCAGGTCGGCGAGTAGGTCGCCCTGGCGGGCGGACTTTACTACCACGTCATCGATGTAGACGTGGATATTGCGGCCAATTTGGCTCGCAAGGCACTCCTGCATACACCGTTGGTAGGTCGCCCCGGCGTTCTTGAGGCCGAAGGTCATGGCGATGTAGCAGAAGGCTCTGAATGGCGTGATGAACGCCGTCTTCTCTTCGTCCTCAATGGCCATTTTGATCTGGTTGTACCCAGAGTAGGCGTCAAGGAAGCATAGCGACTCTGAGCCCGCGGTGGAACCGATTATTTGGTCGATCCGCGGGAGGACGAATTGCTCCTTCGGGCAGGCGCTGTTTAAGTTTGTGTAATCGATACACATCCTCCAGGTCCCATTTTTATTCTCGACCAGGACTGGGTTTGCCAGCCACTTGGAGTATTTGATTGGCCGGATGAAGCCTGCAGCGAGTAGACGCGGCACCTCCTCGGCGATGGCTCGGCGGCGCTCTTCATTGAAGGGCCGCAGCGACTGCTTGACGGGTCGCACTTTGGGGTCGGCGTGGAGTTTGTGCTCAGCAAGTTCCCTAGGGACACCAGGCATGTCAGAGGGCTTCCATGCGAAGATGTCCCTGTTCTCACGGAGAAACTCGATGAGCGCGCCTTCCTATGCTGGGCTCATGCCCGTCCCGATCATCACCGTCTGGCTAGAGTCGCCTGGGACCAGCTCGACGGTGCGGGTATGCATTGTTGCTTCGAAGGCTGAGGTGTTGCCGCCCTCCGTGTTGGGCTTCTTGAGTATAGTGGGGTCGTTGTTGTTGACCCCACTCGCGTATTTGGCGAGCTTGTCGGTGTGGTTGGCCTCTGCCGCGATGACGGTGTCGACGAGTTCGGCTCCTTTGGCTTCGCACTCGGCGGCCATGTCGCGGTCGCCGTGGATGGTGATGACGCCACGCGGTCCGGGGAGCTTCATCGCGTTGTACGCATAGTGGGGCGCCGCCATGAACTTGGCGAACGCCTGGCGCCCCAGGACGCAGTGGTAGGGGCTGTCGAAGGGCACCAGCTCGAAGACGATCCGCTCGATGCGGAAGTTTGCCGGTGTGCCGAAGGTGACTGGCAGCATGACCTTGCCGATCGGGTACGCCTTCCGACCGGGGACGATGTCGTGGAACGTGGTGTAGGTCGTCTCGACCATCGACTGCAGGAGCCGCAGTCGCCTGAAGGTGTCCAGGTACAGGATGTTGATGGAGTTGCCGCCGTCCATCAATGTCTTGGGGAGCCAGTAGTCTCCCACCTTGGGCTTGACCACCAGGGCGACTCGGCCTGGGTACTCGATGCGTGGCGAGTGGTCCTGGCGGCTCCAGGTGATGGGTTGCTCCGACCAGTTGAGGAACTGGGGAACGTCCACCTGGGCCACCGTGTTGACGGCGACGGCACGGGCGATGACCTTCTTCTCGCGCTTCGTGTTGAAGCCTGTGAAGGTGTGGAGCAAGCCAGCCATGCTGCCGAATTTTCCGCCGTTTGGCGGGTTGTTGTCGGGGTCTTCCCGCGCTCGCCGTGCCTTCTCGATCTCCTTGAGAGAGTGGCAGTCGGCGGTCGTGTGCGTGGCGGGCTTTCCTTCCCTGCTGTGAAATGCACAAGGTTGGTTAAGTAGGTCCGCGGGGTCGAACCTTGGTTTTGCCTTGTAGTTGCCGCCGTCGCGGCGTTGCCCCCCGTCGCGGTGGAAACTCTTGGTCTCGCGCTACGCGTGCCCAGCGTTGGCGACGAAGTCGACTCGCCCGTCACTGCGGCGCTTGCCGGTGAGGTGAGTGTTGCTGTAGCGTAGATCGGATCATCGTCCGTTGTCTTTGCCGCTCGTGCGGCGCTGTCCTCCTGACTCGTCGTCGGTTTCTTGATTTGGGTCTTCCTCCGCGTATCTTTTGGCGATCTCAAGGAGGTCCGGTATGTTGTCGAGCGTGCGGTATGCTCGTTTGAGCTTGGCGACCAGGGGCTCGTAACGGCACGAGGTCTTGAAGAAGTGGATTGCGGTGTCTGGATGGATACCGACCGCGTTGTACCACAGTTCTTGCCATCGTTGGACCCAGCTGCGGGTCGACTCGCGAGGTCCCTGGACGCATCGTTCCAGGTCCTCGATGGTGGTGGTGCGGGTGTATGAACCCTCGAAGTGCCTGACTAAGGTGCCGCGCATCTCTTCCCAGGAGTCGATGCTATCCACGGGGAGAGTGTTGATCCACTGCCTGCACGCCCCCTCCATCATCAGGGGGAGGTGGCGAGCTGCGAGTAGATCGGTGTGGCCGGCGATCCCCATTGCCATGAGGTAAGTATCCAGCCATACAGAGGGATCGTACGTGGGGTCGTACTTCTCTATTTCCTTCGGCGCTTTGAACTTCGCTGGGTATCTTTCGCCTCGGATCATTGGTCTGAAGCACCGGGGCCCGAGTCGACTTAGCGACCCCCTCGGCTCGCCGTCGTGATGGTTGGTTAGGGTATGCCGCAGGTCGTCGGGCTGGCGTGCGCGCCAGCTCTGGTTGTTGATGATGTGGGTGCGGGCGTCGACGGGATGACCGTTGGCGGCGACGAAGTTGGTCGCCGGCCGGGGGTCGTTGGTTGAGAGTGCCGCGTTCGTGGGTCGGTGTTGGAGCTGCAGTGATTCGGGTGGCGGGCAGTTGAGGGTGTTTGCCACCAAGGGACGGCCGCTTGAGGCCGCTCTGCTGCCCGATGAACGCGAGTACATCCGACCCTGTGAGTCGACGCCTGCGTTTTGTTTCTCGACCACCTTTGCGAGCAAGGCCTTGACGTACTGGATCTGTAGGGCGCCGTCACTGGTGGCCGTGATGTTGTCGGCCGTTGCTCGACCTGCCACGAGGTTGTCTATCGGGGTGGAGAACAGTGGTAGGCCATTCGCGTCTCGCTCCCGTGAGGAGACCATGATCCGCGGCTGGTCCCTGGGGGTGCGCGGTTGGGTGGAGGTGGGGCGCCATTCGCCGTCGACCCTGGTGGGGGCCGGGTGATTCCTCCTGGTGGCGCATTCTCGTAGATCGCGCGCTCGGCCGCGCGGGCCGGGTCGTTCTCGTCGTCGAAGTTCAGGGCGCGCCCCTGGTTGGTGGGGTTCAGGCGCGACCTGATTCGTTGCTGGTGGTAGCGCGACAGCTCCTGCGCCGTCACCTGCTCGAGGCGAAATTTTTCGCGCTCGGCTTGCTCCTTGCGGACTGCTTCCGCCAGCTTCAGGCGGAGTTCCTCGACCTCCGTTGCCGTTGCGTTGGGAGGGATCAGGGTGGAGAAGGAATCCTCCGGTGGGTTGGCGCAAGTTTCCATGTAGGTCGCGGCGTGGCGGCCGGTCCCGTTGCGGAGATCGGCGGAGTTTTCCGACCCGGAGTCGAAGTCGAAGATCCCAAGGATGGAAGGATCCTCGAAATCTCCGACGTTGGAGACCTGGGTAATGGAGCCCGCGGGCGACGCGGCGACGATGGATCCGGCGAGTGACGTCGGGGTCGTCGAGTCGGCGTCGTCGTTGAGGGCCACGTCTTCCACGGCCGCGGTGGTTTCAGCCACATCACTGTGGGCTGAGTCGTACTCGAAGGCGAGGCAGTGGATCATGCGGACCTGACTCTCGGAGAGCCGGTCGCGTGGCGGCGACTCGTGGATGCGAGCCGAGTCCTCCGAGACGATGACGTCGGTGAGGCTGACGAAGAGACTGATCGTGCCAACCGGCAAGATCATGTTGTGCGTGACGGGTCGCGCCGCCGGGACGTAGCTGCTCGGCAAGATTTGGAGCATCTTGCCGATCGCTATCATGCGGCCGGTGGCGATCGACTCGTTGATGGGCAGATTGGATCTCACCGCAAAACACCGGCCAGACCGGCCAGGCCCCACGGTGGGCGCCACTGTCGTGGGAATGACCATGGCAGATGCTGCAATCGGCAGCGAGTAGTAGAACATGAGGCAAGGGCGGCCAGCCATCTGCGGTGCGAGATGAGGGCGGAGACACAAGGATTTACCTAGGTTCGGCCCCCCGGAGGGTAAAGACCTACTCCTGCTAGATTGTATTATGGTGGAAGTACAATGGGGCGAGCTCGGCGGCTAGGCAGCGAGTCGCTTGGGTGGATGATGGAACGTGTCCTCTACTCGCCCTTTAGGGAGGTTTATATAGACTCACCCCCCTAGGGTTTATAGATCTCAACTGAATCAGTTAAGGTATCAGCACTCGTTTAACCTGATCCGACTGGGCCTATCTACACTTCTGGGCCTTCAGCTTCCAATCGCTTGAGTCCACGCCAGGTCGTGATCCATCCATCATATCGCGGCCCACTCGCAGTATCCGGGCTGGTCAGATCGCCTGCTGGTATACCGGTGAGGCATATCCCCATCAGACAGAGAAGTCAGCTGTATCTTCTTCCTCTCGGATGAAGCCGGATGTGCAGGTCGTGGCTGTTATCCTTGTAGCGTGCATATTAATTGGTAATTCGTAGAGGATATGCAGCATATGGGTGGGAACCCTCATCGTCCCACGATAGTTCTGGCATCTAACGGTTTGTACAAACCATTGCCGTAATTCATTATGTGGGCATGGTGTACACCAAGGAGGCATGCGGGGTCGCGAAGGGTGCAGTGATTGGCTTGGACCAACTACTAGGCCCCACATCATGGAATTGTGGACGGGAAAGTACGCCCGGTTGTGCAACAAGGAGTTGATCTCTCATGGGTAAACTAACGCACCTCTGCAGAGTGTAAGAACTGTAACTTGTTAATCCCTGTTCCGGGAAGGAGCTACGAACGCGGCAGGAAAGGAACTCCATGAAAGTTCTTGTCAACCTGTGAAGGCTGATTGTCATAGTTTTTCAGAATAAAATCAATCTTTGAAGAAAGATTTACAAAAACTGCATAGTACCAAGGATTCATAATTCAGGGTGGTAGTTAGAGCATCAAACTTCCCACCTTGCATATAATGAACTTGTTGGGTAACGCTGTTACTCATTCTTTCCTTTGACCCCTTGCTTAGACTCTAAGGATCCCAAAGACATGCCAATGTATGCAGCTGAATGCCAAGAAGATGTGTTCTACGAGGAACCTGATCTATCCGGAGGAGTTGAAGGAGTGGATTACGATATCCGCTACGGTGTCGATGAGAACGAGACCAACTAAGTACCTAGTTAGTAGTAACTAACGGAGCCGAGCAGCATGAACTCTATATAATAAGCTGTTGAGCTCAACTCCTAATCGGAGTTGCTACTTTTAAATTCCGCTGAACACTATATTTGGTTTGTAAGTTGGATCTTTTGGAAGTCTTGAACTTCCGGTATTGTAATAATAATAATGTGTGTACTTTTGTAATATGGACTTGCAATGTTTCTATTGTACCACTCTGAGGGATGTGATATTTACGAAACGGTGTTCTGTGGATGTCATGTCAAAGACTATAGTGTACTACACATGCAAAGGGTATGCTTGGGTCACCTAGCTTGGTATCAGAGCAAATTGCTTTGACCTTAGGTTGGAAACCTAGTAAAGGGTTTTACCTGTAGGCGAATTAGCAACGATAAAGAATTCTCTAAAAGTAATATAATGGGTGTTCAAATGATAATATTCCGTTATATGTTTTAGTGCGATAATTCTTTGTTATGATGCAATATGTCATTGGATACTAATCAAAATTATTTTTCTGATATACAGAGTTATGGCACCAAAGTTTCCAAAACAGACTTTGGTAAGGAAAGAGGAGACTCTTGATGATTATCAAGGATCATTTACAGACCAACTTCGTCAACTTTTAAAGCTCTTTAATTGTCCAACTAGAATTCCAGTGAACACTATCACTTACCTTGATGGCCGGATGTTATCCAAGTATCGTGTGAGTATCCAACTTCCAAAGAAGCTTGGATTATATCACGATCTACCCATAGGAGAAGGTAGGAGTCATTTAGCAGCCTATCATGTTGCTATTGTGGAGGCGATAGCTAATGTCCGGGAGCAGAAAACCAAGGAGCTAGAAGGTAGCATATTCTCTGTGATACCTCATGATTCTATAGACTCGGAGCTTATACTGGATCATCTTACTTTGGTTAAGAAGCATCCTAAGTTAGCTTCCAAGTTTATGGATAGATATCGGACACTCGTTGCGTCTTTTTATAAGACTCATCAAGTGATTGTCGAAGACAAAAATGATATGCTAGAGGATCTAACTGATACGGATCGGAGGAAGAAGTTATCATTCCAGTTAGAGAAAGAAGCAAGTAGTACTGCAACACCTATCTTTAAGGATATACATATAGATCCGGAACCTTTTATACCATATCCTTACTCACCAAGACCTGAACCTACACATGATCCTACTATGGATATGCGGTATGCAGTACCACAGGGCTCAGAGGATGGTTCTGACTCAGAACTTCCTATTGAGAATTCGGATGGTTGGAGGATGGGATCATATAATGGATCTCATGAACACCAGATGTCCACAGATGGATCTGACAGAAATGTTGGACAATCTAGTTGGATGGGTGAAAGGATGAATCCTAATAACAGAAGTAGAAATACCATGTCAATAGATGATCAGGATGAAGAAGAAGATCCTGAGGAGAGAGTGTTTGAATCATCAACATCTTCTCAAAACCCAGGAAATATACATTATCAAGTGTTCAATTATCTTGTCCACGAGAGCACCTAGGAAGCAGCAGGATCTGCGTATTCTGTTGACAACTCAAGGAATGAAGCTCAGGAGATGGAGATAATGTTGAATATGCTTCTAAAGACTTTTCAGCTGAGCTGGAGGGAGTCAATGTGCTCAAGTTGAGTAATGACTCAAGCCCTGATACTTCAGATACAGAGTATGTTCCTTCTGGAAGGCCATTTGTTCCAAAAACTGTGCGACGGATAACACGTCATCATGATTGGACATCAGGCATGTATGATGAGCGTAGTTACTACTAGAAGGAGGCAACTAGTTAGTGATATCAAGTACCGTGTAATGTAATCCAAGTAATAAGGTAGTTTTCTAATAATACCAATATGGTTTATGTTGTAATGATTTTGTATCATTATGATATTATGTATAATGTGTGAAATGCATATTTGGATTTTCTTTGGATCTTCATTGTGTGACTAGTTCTGTGCGTAAAGTCGAGCTCAGAACACATGTGCATGATGTAATTATGAGTATTCGCTTTATGATGCAGGACTAGGGGGTCATGGATACGGGTGTAGAAATGGAAACTGAGCAGCAGCGGATGGAGCGTGAGGCCAAGGAAAAGGCCGATGCCGGTACAGCAAATCAAGGAGCATTACCACCACCACCACCAATGAGGCTGTTAATGGAGCAGAACTTTATGCAATGCATGCAAATGATGCAAGAGACCCAGAACAAGTTCATGGAAGAGTTGCTGGTGCGAGCAAATCAGAGGGCACCTGAAGGTGGAGGAGTGAGTTTATTTGATTTCCAGAATGCAAGACCGTTACCTTTTGCATCAGCTCCTGAACCAATGGATGCAGAAGACTGGCTAGCAGACACATAAAGGAAGCTGAAAACTGTGGGTCGCAATGATGAGGAAAATTTGAGGTATGCAACTCATATGCTGACTGGACCTGCAACATCATGGTGGGAAAATCAATTAGCCATGCAACAACCAGGAAGGGAGTTTACCTGGGAAGAGTTCAAATAAAGATTCCGTGAATATCATGTTCTGGAAAGTGTCATGGAGTTGAAGCGGAGAGAATTTGAGGAGCTTCAGCAAGGATATACTAGTGTCATGAAGTACATCTGGGAGTTTAGCCAACTGTCTCGTTATGCTGAGGAGGATGTTAACACTGAAGAGAAGAGGAAGAAACGTTTCTTGCATGGATTAAATCCGTTTGTGAAGATGCAGCTAAGGTTAGCCAATAAGCAAACTTATCAGCAGTTGTTGGATGCAGCCATTACTTTTGAAGATGACTACAAGAATGTCCAAGAGGATCGGAGGAAGAGAGCCAAGAAGGAAACCAAGAGAATTCAAGCAAGCAAACCTAAACCTAATCTGGAGTTCAAACCTCGGAATAGGAATTATGGCAACAATAACAATAACAATAACAAGGGCAGTGGTGGAAATCAATCTAATCCGAGAAGGAATGTTATCTATAACAACTGTGGAATTCCAGGGCATTTCCAGAGGGAGTGCAAAAGCCATAGTGATCATTCTGTTGTGGTCAAGGGCATATCAAGCCAGATTGTCCGAGCAAACCACCAGGTGGATGGCCTACCAAGGGAGGAGGACAAGCCAGTGGAGGAAATGTACAGCCCAATAAAGGAGGAAATAATGGCAAGAACAACAGTTGCAAGAGGAACCGACCTACCGGAAAACTGAACTGTGCAACCCTCGAGGAGGTGGATAATTCGGAGCATGAAGTGATAGGTACACTCAATATCCTTACCAATCCTGGAAAAGTTCTATTTGATACTGGTGCAACTACTTCATTCATTTTTGAAGAATTTTGTGATAAGTTCAGGATTAGAAGGGCAACGTTAGAAAGTCCTATGACCGTAGTTACGACAGGAGGGAATGTGATTGTACGCCACATAAAACAAGATCAGGTTATCTCGATCTGTGGTTGTGCATATTTCGCAGACCTTTATGTGATTCCTTTGAAGGGAATTGCAGTAGTGTTGGGGATGGATTGGATGATGGAACACGGAGCTCAGATTAATTGTGAGGATAAAACTGTCTCAATCAAAACTCCAAGTGGAGCAAGGATAGTTTACCAAGCAGATAAACACAATCATATCATGGTGGATCTGCAGTTGAATTCAATGTAGGAAGTTAAATTAGAAGAGATTCCAATAGTGAATGAATTCCAAGATGTTTTTCCAACAGAGTTACCGGGAATGCCACCAGACCGGGAGATAGAGTTCACCATTGACTTAATACCTGGTACAGCACCAATAGCTCAAGCACCATATAAAATGGGACCCAAGGAGTTGAAAGAACTTAAGGAGCAAATTGATGAGTTAGCGAGAAAAGGATTTATACAGGAAAGTGTATCCCCATGGGGAACACCACTAATCTTTGTGGATAAGAGAGATGGTGGAAGACGGATGTGTCGTGATTATAGAAATCTGAATAACGTGACTATCAAGAATAAGTATCCTTTACCAAGAATTCAAGATTTGTTTGATCAAGTGAAAGGAGTTGGAGTATTTTCAAAGATCGATTTAAGATCTGGATACCATCAAATAAAAATCAAGCCGGAAGATGTTCCAAAAACAACATTTGTCTCAAGATATGGACACCATGAGTATCTGGTAGTACCATTTGGTTTGACCAATGCACCGGCAATATTCATGAATCTAATGAACAAGATCTTCATGCCATATTTGGACAAGTTTGTCATCGTCTTTATTGATGATATTCTGATATACTCCAAGGACAAGGAAGACCATGCTGACCATTTGAGAATAGCATTGCAAACTTTAAGAGAACATAAGCTTTATGCTAAGTTCAGTAAGTGTGATTTTTGGTTAGATGAGGTAGAATTCCTCGGTCATGTGATCAATAACGATGGGATTGCTGTGAATCCATCTAAAGTTCAGTCGGTACTAGAATGGACTGCACCGACCAATGTGAAACAAATTCGAGGTTTCCTAGGAATGGCTGGTTATTATCGGAGATTCATTGAAGGTTTCTCCAAAATAGCCGGACCAATGACCAAATTATTAAGGAAGAATACACCATTTAAGTGGGATGAGAAATGTGAAGCAAGTTTCTAAGAGTTGAAGACTAGATTAACCATAGCTCCAATCTTAGCAGTTCCAAAAACAGGGAAGGATTTCACTGTATATTGTGATGCATCAAAAGAAGGTTTGGGTTGTATATTAATGCAAGATTAGAAAGTAATTGCTTATGGTTCAAGGCAATTGAAACCACATGAAGTCAACTATCCAACTCATGATTTAGAGTTAGCAGCAGTAATTTTTGCACTGAAAGGATGGAGGCATTTTCTTTATGGAGCCAGCTGTGAGTTATACACTGACCATAAAAGTCTCAAATATTTCTTCACTCAAAAAGAACTGAATATGAGACAGAAGCGTTAGTTGTAATTAATCAAGGATTATGATTTAACAATCAATTACACCCCAGGGAAAGCAAATGTTGTAGCAGATGCTTTAAGCAGAAAGAGTGCAGATATACAGCCAAGCAATAGAGAGTTACCAAAAGAGTTACAAATGGACTTGGAAAGATTAGAACTTCAATTCATCAGAACAGAGGTTCTTGGAGGATTAGCTACTATGCAGGTAGTTGCAGAGCAGGATAGTGATCTTAATCAAGAAATTTTTAGACATCAAGAAGAAGATCCTTTTATTGCTGAGGAAATTCAGAGGATATCTCAAGGGCAAAAATCAGTTTTCGCCTTGGAGATTATGGATCTTTATGGTTCCAAGATCGCCTATGTGTTCCAGATGTGACTGAGATCAAAAATATCATACTCAAAGAAACAAATGGTACCCCATATTCTATACATCCAGGGAGTACTAAGATGTATATGGATTTGAAAGAACTATTCTGGTGGAATAACATGAAAAGATATATTGCTAAATATGTATCTGAATGCCATATTTGTCAAAGGGTGAAAGTTGAACATCAAAGTCCAGCAGGACTATTACAACCCTTAGAAATTCCTGAATGGAAATGGGAGGAAATAGGTATGGACTTCATCACAGGATTACCTATGACACCAAAAAGGAAGGATATGATATGGGTAATTATGGACAGACTCACTAAGAGTGCACATTTTATTCTAGTGAATCAAAAGGATAATGCCGAGAAGTTAGTTGAAGTATATGTTAAAGAGATAGTAAGTAAGCATGGAGTACCCAAAAAGATCGTAACTGATAGGGGATTAGTGTTTACTTCAGCATTTTGTAAGCAATTGCACGAAGCACTTGTTCAAAGTTAGATTTCAGCACGGCATATCATCCTGAGACAGGAGGTCAAACTGAAAGAACAAATCAAATACTAGAAGACATGTTGAGAGATTGTGCACTAGATTTTGGAGGAACATGGGAAGATCACCTACCATTGGCAGAATTTTCTTATAACAATAGCTATCAGAGTAGTCTGAAGGCAGCCCCATATGAGATTCTGTATGGAAGGAAGTGTAGATCACCAATATGTTGGTATGAACCTGGAAGCAGCAAAGAATTTGCACCATATTATATCAAGGAGAGACAAGACATCATTGATAAGATCAGGGATAGACTGAAAATAGCCCAGAGCAGGCAGAAAAGTTATGCGGATCAAAGCCGAAGATCATGGTATTCAGAAGTGGGAGATATGGTCTATTTGAAAGTAAGTCCAATGAAAGGAGTAAAAAGATTCGGAGTTAAAGGAAAATTGAGTCCAAGATATATCAGACCATTCAAGATACTGAGTCAAAACAGATATATCGGACCATTCAAGACACATCAAGAGATAGAACTACAAATAGACCTGACTTATATTGAAAAGCCCTGCAAGATTCTGGAAGAAAACTGGAAAAGATTGAGGAGCAGAGCAATCAAATATTGCAAGGTACAACGGGAACATCACCCTGAGAGAGAAGCCACATGGGAGAAGGAAGAGGATTTAAGAAAAGCTTATCCAAAACTATTCAGGTACATCTCCACAAACTTCGGGACGAAGTTTAATTTAAGGGGGGAAGTCTGTAACATCCCGGCATATAGGACCTAACGAAGTGTAGATTTAGGAATATGAATTGTTGCATGCATTCATTTGTGAAAATGTGGGTAAAATTTTCGCCAAATAAAACCTTGAGTGATCAATGTTTCTTTCTTACTTTGAGATTATGTTTAGTCTTAAAGGAGGATTGTTATAAACTTTGATATGATCTTAAAGGAATTATGTGTGTTGAAATGAGTTTGGATTTTAAAACTTAAGTGTTTTATAATTTAAATGATTTTTATATAAGATTTGAATCTTAAATTAATTAAGAGAAAAGTATTATAACTTAAATCTTATCTAAAAACAATATTGAATATGAAATTCATTTCATATACATAAACAAGTTACAAAGAATGTAACCTACTGAAGTTATTCCAAACTTCACAATTTACAAAAGAGTAAAGAATAAGAATATTTTTTATTAATAAATATATAATCTTTATTACAAATGAACAAAATAAATATTACAAGAATTATAAAAGAAAAATTACAAAAGAATAAGAAAATTACATTTGTATATCTACTAACTATCCTATATCTAAATCTACACTAAATCTTCATCTTTATCTTTGTACCTACAAAACAAAGATTAAATAGAAACAAAATAAGATTAGTGTTAGTATATTTCTCTCAGATATGTCAGTGAGGTGCACTTGACAAACTCATCATTGAGAAATGTTATATAGGGGCAAGTTTCACCAATATGAAAGATTTCATCTTTCATAAATTCAAAGCCAGAAAGCAAATGACAGCCAAAAGGGATCAATTCACCTGCCAGGTGAAAGTAAGCTGGTAATGGTAAGTTCAAAAATTCTGAACCTATCCACAAGTGCTTGGCAGGCACACAATCTGGACACACACCAGCATGCAAAGGGTGTGTTGTCGACCTTACAAGCACAGCCAAATCACACAAAACTACAGCACAGCTGTGGGGAAAGCACTAGTGCATCACTCCACTAACACATCACACAAGAACAGCAAGTGTAGACAGCACCCAAACCAAGAACAGCAGCCAAATCAAACCACCCAGATCAACCCAAACATCACCTGGATGGTGACATAAGGAGGGGGATGAATCTGGTGGACAGCAAGGTCAAGCCCAGGAGCTAGGAGGAGCAGGCAAGCTCAAGAGCAAGCTCATGAGCCCAGCAAAAGCAGATCAAGATCAAGATCAAGATCAAGATCAAGATCAAGATCAAGATCATCATCAATCTACTACACCAACATCAAATTTTGTGGTGAGCCTCATAAAACCATCACATGATTTCATCATATTATCTAAACAAAAGCATGTGTTGCTTTATGAAATAATCTCTCAATAATCACCCAAGAGAGGTGAATCTATCCTAGAGATTTCAAGTTTAAGGATAAGAAATCAAGCTCAACCACAAGCAATGAACTCTCAGACCAACATCACTGAGTTCAGTGTCACTTTTGCAACTTAGATCATTCTTCATTTGATCTTATCAAATCAGGGCACATCTCTCAAAGAGAGTAGCACCTCTAATCCTATAAGTTTCAAACAAACTATTTTCTTAGATAACTAGGAATTAAATCCTAGAGCCTCAGACCAACATCATAGGCAGGAAAGTTAATAAAATCTTCCATATCATCTTATCAGTTTTAATCACAAGCATTATCAAGCTAAGCACGGAAATAAAAACCCAATCACTTGTGTGCCAGAATACAATGGTATCACAAGGACAAGTTCTTAATGAGCTAAAACCAATCTTTGCTTAGTTCCCACAGATAAAAGGGACAAACCAATAAATATCATTTTCCTGAAGCCAAGTGCCAGGAATCAACCTTAAATTCATCTATACATCCATAGATATCATTACATGTAATGATTTGATTCAGTATGTAAAATCTCATACAAGCCTACCATTATAATTACAGTAAGCAACCACTGAGAGAAACCACTGTCAGTACAAGCATTCTGATAGTAGAATAAATTCTTAGATCAACAACGTAATCCAATCAGGGATTTCATAGAAACACTAGCATAGGATCATAGTGAACCATCACTAGAATAATCTGTCAGGCAACTAGCATCATCAAAGCCATTACAAATCATTAACCACAACAAACAATCATTCTTCATGCTCAAGTATGATCACCACTAGATCTAAAGCATCATGGACATGATCAACAGGGGGTTAAGAACCCTAATCCAGAGATGAACCCTAATCAGCACATAGTCACTTGGCATGAGAAGCCACTAGGCACACATCGAGCGATTCATGGTAATTGCATGAACAAGGACCACAGAAGCAACTTACCCGAGGTCCTCGCTGACGAATCAAAGAGGAAGCAGATTGGCCGACGAACCGCGGTGGCACAGGGAGCACCTAGGGGGCGCTGCAACCTGCACCAGCCACGGCGGCGGCCGCAATAGCACACGAGTCCAGCACACCACCACAGGCGGGATCGCGGTGGTGGCGATAACACCTTTCCTTAACCCTAGGGTTCGGGAACGAGGTAGACCTGGCCACGAGGAAGCCCCGGAGTCAAATCCAATTGGATAGAACGAACGAGGATCGTCGACAACCCCAACTCGCACCATGGCGGCGGCCAGAATGGCCGACGGCGGCGGGAATCGACGATGGCGGCATCGCCGGCCACGGGGTCGAGTCAGAGGAGGAGAGGATAAGGTCGAGGGAGAGAGGTAGGCAGAGAGAGTGGGCTGGGTGGGCCAAAACCCCTCGGGGTGATATTTTTACCTTGACCTATTGGGCCACACTGGCCCAATAAGCCCAAATGTCCAGCCCAAGTTGATTAATAAATCTTTTTGATCAATTGGAAAAGACCAAAATGCCCCTGACCTCAATAAAATTATAGAAAATAAATAAAAGTCCAAAAAAAATATAATTGAAATATTTTTGGATTCACAATAATCCACTCTGTCCAAATAAAATAAGATATCAAATTTTGGACATTTAGATTTTTATAAGAATTTTGTAATTTATATATTATTTATGGAATAAAAAATTATTGAAAGATGATAAAAATAAATAAAAATCTCTTTCATTATATATTAATATTACAGTATTTATGAAAAATACTAAACAAATATTTAATAATAAAATTTAATGCATAATTAATAATTCCTAAAAGAATTATTAAATCTATAAAGTCAAATAAAAAGGGAAATAAAATAAAATAATTCAACATGTGCAATAAATATAAAACAATAATATTTATAAATGCTTTATTAAAAGGCACCTTATATAGGGTAAATGCCTATAGATTTAAATAATGCATTACATTACTTGCATAATCATTTTGCTTCTTTAAATATTGTCCTTACCAGGCAATAATAATGTTTTATAGAACTAGAAGCTCAAGGTCCAGTGCAAGCATCAGACTTCACTACCTTGCCATCACAAGGCAAGTTCATCACTTGCTCATGTCCTTTGAAGAGTCTTTATCAAAGTATTTGCAAATTGTGTGTTATCATATATACTATAAAAGAAAGAAAAATATTATTTTCATAAATAAAGAAATCATAGATATCATCCTAAGTGGTGATATAATGGAGCAACAGAACTTAGGGTTCTAATTGCAACAATGATGATCAAGTACGGACTTAATAACCCCTGACATTAGTGATTCTAGCGTCGTATATTACGCGTTAGCCATGATATTTGGAATGGGACAGAGAAGTCAGTTGTATCTTCTTCCTCTCGCATGAATCCGGATGTGCAGGTCATGGCTGTTATCCTCGTAGCGTGCATATTAATTGGTAATTCGTAGAGGATATGCAGCATATGGGTGGGAACCCTCATCGTCCCACGATAGTTCTGGCATCTAACGGTTTGTACAAACCATTGCCGTAATTCATTATGTGGGCATGGTGTACACCAAGGAGGCATGCGGGGTCGCGAAGGGTCAGTGATTGGCTTGGACCAACTACTGGGCCCCACATCATGGAATTGTGGATGGAAAAGTACGCTCGGTTGTGCAACAAGGAGTTGATCTCTCATGGGTAAAGTAACGCACCTCTGTAGAGTGTAAGAACTGTAACTTGTTACTCCCTGTTCTGGGAAGGAGCTACGAACACGGCAGGAAAGGAACTCCATGAAAGTTCTGGTCAACCTGTGAAGGCTGATTGTCATAGTTTTTCAGAATAAAATCAATCTTTGAAGAAAGATTTACCAAAACTGCATAGTACCAAGGATTTATAATCCGAGGTGGTAGTTAGAGCATCAAACTTCCTACCTTACATATAATGAACTTGTTGGGTAACGTTGTTACTCTTTCTTTCCTTTGATCCCTTGCTTAGACTCTGAGGATCCCGAAGACGTGCCAATGTATGCAGTTGAATGCCAAGAAGATGTGTCCTACGAGGAACCTGATCTATCCGGAGGAGTGGAAGGAGTGGATTACGAGATCCGCTATGGTGTCGATGAGAACGAGACCAACTAAGTACCTAGTTAGTAGTAACTAACGGAGCCAAGCAGCATGAACTCTATAGAATAAGCTGTTGATCTCAACTCCTAGTCGGAGTTGCTACTTTTAAATTCCGCTGAACACTTTATATTTGGTTTGTAAGTTGGATCTTTTGGAAGTCTTGAACTTCCGGTATTGTAATAATAATAATGTGTGTACTTTTGTAATATGGACCCACAATGTTTCTGTTGTACCACTCTGACGGATGCGATATTTACGGAACGGTGTTCTGTGGATGTCATGTCAAAGACTATAGTGTACTACACATGCAGTGGTATGCTGGGTCACCGCACTCTAGTATGGAATTAGTTCAAAAGTGACCAAATATTATCAAGATGTATCTAATTATTCAATTACTAGTGGCGGTTGAATTCAGTTTATTGTCATACTTATCCGAGGTAGACAAGATTCAAACAACATTTTATGAACTAATCTTGGGTGGTTTATTCATGCAAGTTCCATATAGAATCACACACCATCTCGAACAAATCTAGGTAAAAATTGTTCAAGACATACAAACCAGTAGCATTTCTTGTCTTTCGGATCACTCACTAGCGGCATTTTCCCGGCAATGGTGACATTGATCATTGCTAGCCCTCCCTCTTTTTAGGAGCCTAACCTTGGTTATTCACACAAACTCATTAGCCACGCATACTACAAATTCATTAGCCACACAAACTACAAATCATTAGCCACACATACTATGAATTTAGTAGCCACACATTACAAATTTAGTAGCCACACATACTACAGTAGTTCAAACTATTACATAAGGCGTACTACGTGCTCGAATCTCAAGTCAGCAATCTTTCAGATTCACTAAACCTCTGTCTTCACTCGAGGTAAATAAGAACCACCAGCTTGTCCACGCCCCCCCCCACGGAAACCATGCGCTCTGTCGTGGAATGGTGGTGGTCATGTGCCATCGATCCTTCCAGGCCAACACTGCAGGCGACGAGGACGCTTTCTGGCCGCCTCGTCGGGGTCCTGAATGCCATGTACCGATTCCAGAACCTCCTACAGGTGGATGATCACCGGGTGCTTCCAGCAAAGCTGTCGTCCTGCCCTGCTTGGAATCTCCACCTCGTACATCTTAGGAATGGTGTCTGGATCTTTCAGCCACGCCTTTACCTTGATGATCCATCCGTCGCTCGGTGGCACAATCTCCACCAGCTTGCCGCCAAGGCTACTAACGACCTACTTGAGGACCTACGGTTCCCAAGCATCCATAGGGAGGCCGACAAAGCCGAGTTTAAAGAAGAAACAAAGCTACCCCAAGCAATCGTCCCACCCATAGGCGCGATGCCAACGCATGAATCTCATTTTCTCCCCACAACACTCGAAAGAATGGGAAGAAGGTAGAACACACTCGTTGTCTGAGCTATGGGCAAACTCGACAAAGAAATCGAATGGCGGTGCGCATACCTCAATATTGACCACTTTTAGTCTAATCCCAAAACGAGATATGAAAGCCAACAACAATTCTACCGGCTACACGGCGGGACGCATGCCCAGCACGGTGGCCATGAGAGCGTTGTCGTCGAACTTCTCTGCGAGGGCTACCATGCCTGGGGTGCGAGACAACACGCAACCGCCCGATGCCGGTCGCCGGTCCGGATTGCCCGGTCGGACGCGCTCCACCGTGCTCGAAGGTCTAGGTAACGATGAGAGGCTAGGCTGGGGACGTGAAGCTCCGACACGCCGACTAGGAAAAATGAGGCGAGGGCGACGGCGGCGAGCTTTGATTAAGGGCGTGGGAGGTTGACCGGCCATGGCAGGGACGCAAGGAGAGCAACAGTGAGCTCCGATCTAGAGACCAGTAGCCGGAGATAAGCAAGGTAATTGAGAGGGGAATAATAGGGGAGAAGAGCAAAGCAGAGAAGAAGATCTAGTCCTCACAGGGGTAAACTAGTCCACGACCGCAAACAATAACGGGGAATACTGATAGAACGGGGCAAGAAGATTTGACCTAATGGTGGGATTTGCGTTCAACTGTTTTTTGACAGGTTCAAAAGATCGTTTGGCCGTTAGATTTGTATTTACCCCCATTTGGCCCCTCTCGACAATTGGCGAAGCTACTACAACCCCTCCGCGATATTACATGCAAATCGGACCCCGCGATGCCTTGGCGTCTGAACTTTTGGGCCGCATATTAAAATTCTCCATCAACTTAGGACAACAGTAGGTTTGCCCCTTGTGGAACATGTATTCATAGTTGTCTAAGAATATGCTACAAAGACTTGTTTATTCGCCATGATTTCGAATTACCGAAATCTCCAGAAACTCGAACGTGCCATAACTCTTATGGTGTTGTTTCCATGAATCTTTAGATGTTCCTTTGTATATCAAATGAGTGTTTTCTTATTTCAATCTCTAACTCTAAATGATAACTATAACCCTGATAAGAGATAATACTATACCATATGTATCTAATACAAAATTATTATGATGTTTAGACATATCAACACCTTGAATTTGTCCAATTATCATAAATTTTGAAACATCTTCTACAAGTACTTTTATGCCAAAACTTTACTTAAATACTTTATTCATATCGATCAAATTGAAGAGACTTTGTATTCCTGTTAATTCCATATCCCACTTTATTTTGAAATCATTTGAACAATTCAAATCATTTCAAACTTATGTTTCATTAAGTAAATAGACCTATTCACTTAAGTCCATAATAAAATAATGATTTCCACTATTTGTTGAAAATACAATACATCACTATGTATAAAATTCAACATTTCTCTACATATCGCCGTTTTACCAGAATGTAGAGTTTTTATCATCTCGCCAAAGGCGACATGGTTTTACAAAGCATCTAGATCAAATATATAAGACCCTGGTTTTCATCTAGAATGAAAACCATGCAATAACCATCATGACTTAAATAATAGTGTCATGTCATAATTAAACTTTGGATATATTTTAGCATTATAATCCTTTATAAATGCTTAAACTATTATCATTATCATAGTGATGAGACTAATTTATTTATAATCATAATTTGACCATAAAGGTATTATTCATAAGAATAGTACAATTGGCATGTAACTTATTTATTTAAATAGTCGTCTCGCCAAAAGCACGACACACAAACAAGGATTACAAATTTTATTCAAGTCCACTAATCCAAATGATAAACTTTGAGGAAAGGAGTGATGTCGTCCATCAACTAGTTTTCTTGCCGTCATCAAGCCACATTGCCTCAATTCCAGCAATTCTGAAGCAGACCATCCAAGTATCTAATACTTTTCAAACCACAACGAGTTTTGAAAGAATTACATTTATAATTTGTATATATAATATATACCGTTTTCATCCATGACCTCCATTGCAATCAAGACCTTTTGAGAGTTCACAATTCTAATGCAAGATTGCTAAGTGACTCTCCAAATATTCTGTTTTTATCCATCATGGAGGAAAACTCGTCCAAAGGCTCATACTTAATGTACCTTATTTTATAGAATACAAAATTGTAGTCCAACTCTCCATCGAATGGAGAATGGCTTATTGGATTATTATGGAGAAAACACAAACGTTGCAGAGTCATCGGACTATCTCCTAATTATTATTATATCAAGAAGATAAGATCATCTTATTACGAGGAATCCCTCAGGCGTGGCTATTAATCTATGAAGTTGGACCCTTCTGATAAGTTCCACATCAAGCAACAAATTTCCCATGGTCATAAAAAACCTCAATGGGATAGTCCATGATCTAATAAGATATTTGAAAATAGACATCTAGACTAAGTTCATAATATGAATTCAATCCATAATTGAGCTCCCACTAAAATTGTCATCCCCTGGACGATTTTAGCGATCAACAATCCCAATTCACTATATCACCCCCGATTGTCACTGCCGGCAACATAGCTGCAAAGGTCGACATTCTCCAATGTCAATCACATCATTCATGAGACTCATGCACGATCTTTCGATATCTTTTGTTCTAAGGCCATGTCTGCACATTCTAGGCTTGCCAATTAAACCTTAGCGTATTGCATGGAACAAACATGGCTTGTAACCCAAACCGTATGCGAACGTAGATATTTCTATCCCCTGATCGTCACGGTTGTCTTCATAACGACAAACTTTCTTGTTGTTTGCACACTAGGGGAGAACACAATATTGATATTATTAGGGATCAACTTATCTTATATGCTACCATTGAGTATCTAATACTAGCACAAATAAGATGTAAAACAGGTATCAACATCGCATGTATATTGTGATATGATATGGTCCTTCTTCTTGCGTCCCAATCTACATCGAGCGCCCCGGCATGATCTTCATCTTGCCACCGTTTTGACGCTAAGTCCGTGACACCACCAGAAGGTCGTCAATCGAAACAATGACTATTACTACACAACTTAGTAACATAAAAGTAAACTACTTTACCTTCGTAACAACCAAGACCATATAAAACACAAGCCCTCCTGTAAAATAAAGTTAGACGCCTCTACTTTATCTTTTGCAAGTTTTACGTGGTTGTTAGGGCTTTGGTAATAGAACTGTTTCTAATATACGAACTTTCCAATCACAACATGGATCCAAACAGTTGTCTCTAATACACCCCTTTCAGGGCCCTCCGTTGTAAATGCTATATCAACTATTAATAGAGAGATAGACACCCGCTAGCCACTTATACGGAACAAGCTGTATGTCGAGCGGGGAACCAATCTCACGTACAGATATGCGTAAGATCAGTCCGGGCTACTTTATCAAACAATACTGCGATATAAACAAGTCAACGTTGGAGGGTAACAACTATAGGATCAATACCCGCACAACCCATGTGCGTATTGGCTGTACAACATCACTATGCATAGATCGGCTCTGATACCACTGTTGGGGGTTCTGGTGCAGAAAAGAAAAAAATTCCTATGTTGGAGCGCCCTAATGCCCAAGATCAATATAGGAGTAATGCAGTAACGACCGAGGTTTCGGATACATACCCTTGTAGTACAAAAGCGATTAATGTTCCGAGGGGAACGTGGCTGATGTAGTCGTGCTCGTAGCTGACCTCAAGGTCATGAAGCTCCGCACAGGTCACCCCTTGCTCCATCATCGTGCAGCAGTCCGACTCACGACATCCAAGGTGCCCCAGGTGTGGCCTCTTGTGGTTTCGTACACATACGGTGTATGATGATGACCTTCGGCTCCCCGATCCCTGCTGGGAGTGCGTATGTAGATCTCTGGCTAGGAATGTCCATAGTGCAATGGCCCTCCACAGTGAAGAACTCCTTGTTCGCACATCCCGAACAAGGGGCCACGGTCACAAGGGAGAGAGAGGCAACCTAAGGTCTTTTCTTGGTGTCTCTAATCCCTCCCATGGGCACCCCTTTATATAGGAGGAGGGAGGTGTGCCCTCTCATTTTGGTTAGGCATATGGGTCTAAATCTCTAAAGGAAATAACAAGAAAAACATGCACTGCCGGCTAGGCCAAAAGGTCCTAGCCTAGCAGCCAGGCAGCGACCCAGCTTGGGCCTCAAGGCAGTCACAGCAGCGCGGGCGCCAGGTGGGTCGGCGCGCCCACCGTGGCCTAGTTCGCTAGTGGAGGCGGCTATCAGCGGTGCGTGGCCCGAGTGGGCCGACCACACAACCCACGGCTCGCTAGCGCGCGTGGCCCAACCGCGAACCTAGGCGGCCGCGGCAGCAGCTGGAGCCCGGGTGGTCGGCGCTTCCCCTGCGTCCCAATGCGCAGTGCCCCGTGTAGCCAAGTGGTGGCTCATAGCCCATTGCCCCCATGCGATGCGTTTTACACCGCTCACCTGGGTTGGTTCAAAACCAGCCCAACAGTGGCTGTATGCTGATTTTCTTCCCTTTTCTAGGGTAGCTTTCTCCTGGTCCATTTTCCTCCGGGGTTTTGGCCTAATGAGAAAGTTGCCCTATAAATATCAATTTAAATATTGATTTAGAATATATTAATTCACAATTAACATATCATAAATATATATTATAAATTTCCATTTATCTGAAACACCTTTCGATCCTTTTTCCTTTTTATTATTTCTCCGAACAACTTTGGATCTCTCCTCTTCGGAACAATTCTGGCTTTCTCTTTCTCTACTATGATTCCAACTTACATATGATCTCTAGTTCATCATACCCTTAAGTGTATCTCCACATAGCTCGAGAATGACACAAATAATGATCAACAACGGGATTAGGATGCCCATATTGATCCATGTACATTCCACGATGACGATGTCATTTGAACCGTAAACGTCGAGTCCAATTCCTTTTAATTCCTTGATGACTTGTCCGAGATCTGATTATTCGGTATCACATACCTTGTTCAATCTCGTTACCGTCAAGTATTGTTTCACTTGTTACCACGATATTACATCCCCGTGACCTAGTCACATGTTGCAACATTATGGATGTAATCTCACTAAGTCGGCCTTAAGTATCTTACATGTCACTCGGTGAACAAATCCTGATCTAAATTCATAGTCTTCAACATGTTCCTCCTAAATACCCAACATAGACCTTTATAATCACCATTTCACTGAGTGATGTTTGATGCAGTTAAAGCAGCCTCGGGAGACAGTGATTAATATGATCTCACGGTCTAAGGAGAAGGATACTACATTTCTGACTATTGTAATGATGAACCTCGTGACTTGATCGTGTCACAATCTTTGGGTAATGTCCATCACATCATTCACCAATGATATGACCTCTTTGTCAACTGACACTATCACCCATTATTAGGAAACCTTGATCATCGATTGTCCAACGAACTAGTATGAATGTAGGCTACTAGGGACTTATGTTTCATATCACACCTATAGCAATGTTTCCACTTGATACAATTATAGCACAATATGAAACTATTACAAACTTATTAAAATATGACAATAATAACCACTTATTATTTGCCTCTATAGAATATTTCCTTCATCCCTAGGGTAAGATGATAGGTCGGACCGAGAGGAAAAGTGTTGGGGATATACTTTCCGGGTATACCCACAGGACTCGCTGACCAGGGTGGCCCACCAACGGGTTAGAGCTTTGCTTCATGGGGGGGCAGTTAGAGAAAGAGTAGGAGCCATTTCCGGCTATGACAAGGCCCAGAAGAGTTACCTACTTAGGCCTATAGTATTACTTGTAGTCCAAGCTGTATCTAGTTATCGACTCTGTAACATAGTCGGATAGGTCTCTCCTGTAACCCTAGGTCGTGGTATCTATATAAAACATACCTATGGGAGCCTTTAGGGCACAACCAATCTTACTACCACAATCACAGCTCGCACAGGCAAACCTCTCTTGTAATCCTCAGTAACATCCGGCTTACACCGATATATTACTGGGTTGCTAGCAGGAGTAGGATCCGATCACCGCAGTCGGGTCTGAACCTGGGTAAACTTGTGCTCACTGCTCCTGGAACATCCGACGTCTCACACCCCATCTTTCCAACGCCACTAGGACCCCCCATGGCATACTTGTCGACAATCCGACGACAGTTTGCGCCCACCGTGGGGCTAGTGACCTTTGGAGCTTCGTTCCAGGCGGAATCTGCATGTGCAGGAATCGGCAAAACTATCGCCATGGGTCGCGTGGTCTACGCCAGTGATGTCCCTCTCGTCCTTCTCGACGAGACCTGCATTCCGGCTCCAAAACCCATGACGACCTACACGATCATGTCTATCGGCGAGTTCGATATTTATCTCGGTTTCGCTGAACCCACCCAACCCACTCTTGAGGTGATGACCATGGCGGAAGAAAAATCTAGATCTACTTTGTCCACAGAGGAGGAAGAGTTCAAGATCCCTGAGAAAATCGAACCCACCCAGACCACTCTTGTAGTGGAAGAAGAGGTGGAAGAAAAATCCGGATCTGACCTCCCTGACGAGATCTGATACACGGACGAAGACTATATCCGCTATGAACGTCCCTGCCAATGTCGTAGCAGAAAAGGAACTCTTGAGGAGCAAGATAAAGAATATGACGAGACAACCCTACATCGATTACGAAGCAATCACCGATATCAAGGAAAGCTTTGAGATGGAGGAGGCGGAAACCCAGGTGTGCCACTACCTCAAGAATATGAACAAGAAGAGGTACTATTTCGTGTACCACATAAGCTCTGGATCCGACTCTATCGATGCTGGAGTCGGCAGCGATTCAGTCCTAGACGCAATTGAAGAAAACACCGACTTACCTGGCTCCTCTCAGGAGTCAAAAACATCGCAGGAACTTCGAGACTTCGACAAAGAGATGGAGGAGTACGAGCAAGAGCACGCCTCCTAGCCAACGCAAGGTGAGCTGAAAAATTATCCTAGTCCATATGATAGCATGGATGGAAGCTACACCTCGCGGGATGATATGGATACCGGTGATTCCTCCGAGGTCCACAAGCCAACCACTAAGGAAAGTACCCAAGGAAATTTATCCCCCGGTACCAGACCAAAATCCATCTTTGCCACGGGTACGCATGTTAAGGCTACTAGGCGGTCAAAGAAGAAGAACAAGAATCCGACACCGGCAGAGCCAGACGTCGAGGAAACCAACGAAGAAAAAGTTGATGAAGAGATCGAGATGGAGAATCAGGATGGAGATCTGATAAATACCACGCTGATCGACCCTCCTGTGGATGGACACATTGTCACCAAGGGTGCATGTGAAATTTACGGAGATGCTCTCTCGATTCCAATCCAATGGCTTCGGATCTTACTCCGGAGGCGCTGGAGAAAAGGGCTGAGGACCTAGAAAAGCATCGTCTGTTTCTGCTCAAAGAGGCCGCGCATATCGTCGAGCTTAGGCAGCAGTTAGATAGTGATCCTGCCAAATATCAGTCAATTTTCAAGAGACACCCAAACAAAACAAGGGAAGGTCCATTTCTTGCCAACAAGAACCTGGATATCCACAAAGACCTATTCGATGGAAAAATCGGAGAGAAGATCCGAGTCTACAGCACGCCGTTGGAAAATGCTGCTGCGGCTCGAGCCATCCTCGCCAATAATCCGTCTCCACAGCAGGTTCAGCAATGCATCGCATTGCTGGACAAATTATTAAAGCAGTAGAAAACGGCCGCTTCATTCAGTGGCAAGCTGGCCTCAAAGTCGGAATTTTGCCACATTGGCGCTGACCAAAGCACTAACGGAAGGCTCCGCAGGGATACGGATCAACGCTATCATCCCCGTGGAGAAGAAGAGAACTCGAGAACTGGCTCAAATGGCCACTCTCACGGGCCGGCGCGTGACTAGGCAAGAGTTATTCCGACTGCATCCGAAGACGCCATCGGGGCAATGGTTCCTCATCACGACCATCGTTGGCAAAAAAACCGCTATAGAGAAGACCCGGAAGCACGCCGCCAGCGAGAAGAGCACGATCGGCTAAGGATGCCACCACCGAGCCATCCGGCTGGTAACGCCGGACGAAGAGATGATTCGGATCGTCCTGAATCAAGTAGGGACAGAGCCCGAAGAAACCAGCATCGGAGTTAGCATAATGAGGCTTCACCGCCACCACCACGTAACCTAGCCGAAAATAATCCACCAGGGCCACCATCGCCTCGTGGCAACGACCATGAAGGATCCCGACATAGCCATGGAAGCCGCAGGGGCGGAGGCGGCAATGCTGAGAGGAGAAGCAGAAATCCGACTCCGCCACGCAGAAGCCGTGAGCCTCCAAGGCGTAGATCTCTCTCGCCAAATGACGCTCGCCATCGCATTGAATCAAACATAGAGGCACGGCGATATGAGGAAGAAGATGTGTACGTGGGACCCAAGTGCTTTGGCTCACGCATACGTTGAACCAAATTTCCTGTTGACTTTGGTATTGCCAAACACATTCATCCCTACGACGGTGCGGCTCGGCCAGATACCTGGCTCCAGGATTTTTTATAGGCTTGCTGCATCGCCAAAGGAGGAAACATCCTAGTCGCATTCTGATATCTCCCGCTTATGCTGAGGAAGACGGCTCGGTCGTGGCTCAATGAACTGCCAGAGAATTCAATTCATAACTGGTATGATATGCAAAGTGTGTTCTTTTCAAACTACGAGGGAACATACAGGAGGCCCTGCATAGTCGGAGACTTGCAGCGTTGCACACAAAGACTAGGAGAAACCTGCTGAGATTACCTCGGACGCTGGATTAACATGAAGAACTCCTGTGAAGGAGTAAACGAGCAAACTGCGATAGAAGCCTTCATTGCAGGACTACCAGTTAGACTTTTACATCACAGAATGAAGCGTGACCACATCACATATTTGGGAGAAATAGTAGAGATAGCAAGAAAATATGTTGATGCTGATGATGATTCAGAAGGGCTGCTAAATTTTCTGGCCAATCCCAATGCGGCCAAACAGCCAAAACAACAAGCTTAGAAGCGTAAGAACACCTCGGACAAAAAACCGGCTCCGGACAACATAGCTATCAATGCAATGTTCGGATCTGGCGGACGAGGAGGGCGCGGAGGCAGACAGGGTAGAGGCCATGGAACTTCCTGAATCTAGGGTAGAGGAGACCAGCAACCCGGAAGAACCTATACCTCGGCCGACATTGCCAATAATCCATGTGTCCACCACTTGGATAGTAACAGAGGATCTACCCACAAAAATGTCGAGTGTCGTTTCAATGACGACATCAAGAAAGTCGAATCCGCTGGCTACAGAGCCAAGCGACAAAAAGGAAAGAAAAATTCCGAGAAAGGCAAGGAGCCCAAGGAAGATTACGGCATGGAAGAAGCGGATGCCGCACAGCCCAAGTCGGACGGAAAGAAGGATTTTCCGACTAAGAAAGACGCATATGTCTGCTTCCTTGGATCTTAGTCGGCTAAAGACAAGAAGGAGGTTCTTCGTGAGCTCAATGCCACGGTTCCGTCTATTCCACAGTTTCTGGATTGGTCGGACATAAACATCACCTTTGATCGTTCAGATCACCCGAGGAAAACACATCGTTGGGGAAAATACCCTCTGGTCGTCAATCCTCTTATTGATGGCTATGAGTTCTCTAAAACACTCATGGACGGTGGGAGCAGCATTAACATCCTCAACATCGAGACGATCCACCGCATGAAGCTGCACGAGAGCCAGTTGAGTTACAGTAGTGTAACTTTCCATGGCATTGTACCAGGGATACATGCAGATTCTCTGGGTGTGATTACTCTGGACGTGAGATTCGGAACCCGAGACAACTACCGGACCGAGCCACTCTCTTTCGAGGTGGTTGATAGCGCATGGTACACGCTTTGTTGGAAGACCCCAAGAGCAAGGTGTGATGAGCACAGCAGCAGGTTTTCCCTTAGTAAGAGACCGAGGTTATCAAACCAGTAAGAAGAAGGAAACGAATCAAAGGTGTTACTAGCAACTTCGAGACATGCGCAACACAAACTCAAGACTTTGCTCCAACAAACAGTGAGGTTGTCAATCTCACTGGTTTGCTGTAACAAAGGATTAACTGTATGGTGTGGAAGGTAATAGTGGTTTGTAGAAAGTAAACTGGAACAGTGGAAGATGTATCAATGGTAAAGATTGGACCGGGGTCCATAGTTCACTAGAGGTGTTCTCCTTAAGATAAGCAAACATGGAATGCTGGGTAAACAAATTATAGCAGGACAATTGACAGGACTAAGCAAGGCATAACAATGCAATACTAGACATTCATGATCCTATGAGATTCGATTGGGCAATACAAAAAGATACATAGACCGCCATCCAACTGCATCTATGACTAGTAATCCACCTTCAGGTTATCATCCGAACCCCCTCCAGTATTAAGTTGCAATCAATAGATAACTACTTTAAGCAAAGTGTGTAAGGTAAACAATCCACTTGTTCTATGAACAAGAGACCGTTGGTTTCTCCCTAGTGGCAACAGCACATCTACAACCTTAAAGATTTCTGTCACTTCCCGTAGATTAAATAGAGGCATGAACCCACTATCTAGCATAAATACCCCCTCTTGGAGTCACTAGCATCTACTTGGCCAAGATAGCTACTAGAAACGGAGAGCATGCAAGATCACAAACAACACAGACATGATAGAATCAATAAGAAAAATGATTAATCAATCTGACATAGTAATCTCAATATCCATCGGATCCCCGCAAACACAACATGCATGATTAAAAATAGATGATCTTGATCATGAACAGAGCTCATAAGATCTAAACATGGTACCACAAAGGAGGAGATACAACCATCTAGCTACTGCATGGACCCATAGTCCAAGGTGGAACTACTCACGCTTCATACCGGAGACTAGCATGATGAAGAAGAAGGCCTCCGGGATTATCTACCCTCCGGTAGGGTTCCAGGAAGAGGTTCAGACCCCCCCCCCCCCGATCTAGGGACAATGGTGGCGGCGGCTACAAACGGTTTCGTAGAATATTGATCGGGTACTTAGGGTTTTGGCATAGGGGGTCTTTATAGGCTAAGAGGCGAGGCAGGGGGCAGCCAGGATGGTCACACCCCCCAGGCACGACTACGGCTAGCCCGTGCCACCAGGGGGGGTGGCCCCCTGGTGCCTCCCCTCCGTCTTGTACTCTGGCTCCGTGTTCCCCACGGTAAAATATTGACTTTGGCTTTTGTCCCGTCCAATTTCGACAATATTGATTTTCTGCCTTTCTAGAACCCAAAACAGAAGAAAATAGGCAACTGGCACTGTGGCATCTTGTTAATAGGTTAGTACCAGAAAACATATAAAAACACCTCAAAGCGTAGACAAAGCAAAGCAAAGTAGATACTAAACAAGCATGGAGCATCAAAAATTATAGATACGTTTCTGACGTATCAAGCATCCCCAAGCTTAACTCCTGCTCGTCCTCGAGTAGGTAAGTGATAAAAATAATAATTTTTTAGGTGACATGCACCATCAAAATCGAGATCAAACCATTTACAAGCATTGAAAGCTGGGATCAAAGAACTCTACACATGAGGATGAAAGATGTAGTTCTGACAGTAAGACAAAGTAACTATGCATGCAACATGAAAGGTTACAAACAAAGATCATGAATAACATGCATTGGAAAACGTCTGTTTGTTGCACATACAGAAAACAACGCATAGTGGCATTCATCTTGTCCCTCATGGAGTAGCAAATAGATGCATAGGACACCTTCAAGGTTCATAAGAGTGACTAGATACAAATAGAACAAGAACAAGTAATATCAACAATATGCATAAATCAATAAGTTTTGGGACAATGCACATAGAACTAAGAATGGCAACTATGCCCTCTTAACTGGTGCCTAAGGATAGAAGGTGGAGACTCAATATAATGGTGGAAGAAAGGCCCTTCAGAGGGAAGCAGGGATTTCAAGTTTCATAAAGAGCTTCCAAAAATTACGGTACTTGTTATCTTTCACCTCTCATTGCCCCTATCATAAGCATCTTGAAGTGATTAAGGTTAAAGTGGACAAACTATGGAGTATATGCTTGACAAAGTATAAGTTGGTAATCTCATGTCCCTTGAATACGAGGGTCGCTCTTCATGCTACTCAAGTTTAGTTACTTGCAAGTTCTTTTCATAGTAAGTACATGTGTATCATAGAGAACCACCAACGAGGTACCCCTTGCACATGATACAGGAGCTATCCCATAATCGAAATGACAAGGCAAGCAGACAATGAACATCTCAGCATTCTTCTCATTTACCATGGGAATATGGTGCTTTTTTATCTCTTTCCTCTTTTCTCATTTTTTGTTCTTTTTCTCAATATCGTTTTCTCTGTCTCTTTTTTTCATAAGAAGAATGCTTCATAGATGTCATTATGGTGATGCTGCAAGTTTCCACCATGATTAGGCATGGCTTAGGCTAGCGGCCCAGGCGTTTCTCTAACACACATACATAACTCCATGGACTTACAAGCTCCCCTTTCATTTCACACCGACGACATCCATAGACAAAAGAGCATGATATCAAAAGTACAAGTGCAATGTTGAAAGTGTTCCTCATGACAGCACGGTTCTGCTAATTCCAATGTATAAGTGTAAGCATATACAACATAGATGACACAATGGTTGAAGTTTATTAGGGACAAGAAATATAAAGTGTGTCATCAAGTTCGTGAGAGTTTTAATCACTAAGTTTTCACATAACAAAATACTTTTTAATTGGAAGATAGATGAAAACAAGAATATACTTGGAATGGTGTAACACACCATGCATATGAATTTATAGTGGACACTTTGGAATAACTTGGTTTCTTGAGAGTTGGATGCATGAGTAGATCTTACTCATACAAAGTGGAGGCTTGCAAAAGACTGGGAGCAACCAACTAAGAGAGCAATAATGGCCATAATCATGCAGAGCAACGCAACATTACTAATCAAAGCATAAAGTGGTACTACAAGTCAAGGACTAAATGATCATAGAGACTATGGTAACTTGTTCATAGTCATAACATGGTGTGAGCATGTGCCAAGTCAACCCAAACAAAGCATCAAAGGAGAATACCACAATACTATGCTTTTGTATGCTAAAACAACGCATCATTCCTTCAAGGCACACTAAGCAATCCCAATTGTTTGTAACAATTCATGCTATAGCAATAATCACTAAGCATAAGGTCAAAACAACACCTAGCATGACATGCTAAAGTCTAAGTCACAGTTAAAGCAAGCTCCTCTTGTACTAGTCAAGCAAGAACTTTCTACTCCTCTCCAACACCAATCAACTTATTTGAAACAACACAGCGAGAATGGGGGTCCAAACTACTTTATTCAAGCAAACTAATCAAACCAAACAAAAACTAGGACGCTCCAAGAACAACACAATAGTGCATGAAACAATAAAAACGAAGTGTCTAGAAAGACCTGAGATTTTTATTGATGAAGAAGGGGATTCCTTGGGAATCCCCAAGATTTGACTCTTGTAACTCTTGAATATTTCATGGGATGACATGGGGTGGCATCCCCAAGCTTGAGATTTTGTCCATTCTTCATATAATTACATCATTCTCTCTCTACACATGAAACTTTTCCTTCATACAAAACTTCACACAATCTTCATTAGCAACATTAGTGTATTCAAAAGATAATAGACATTTGGGTTTAGCTTTATAAGAGCAAAACTTTCACTAAAAACACAAGATACTGTACTCAATTTCCCAAAAAGAACCCAAAAAGGAATCAATAAGAAGCAAATGCAAATAATGGCAGAAATTTGTCAAAACAGACCAGCAGGTAGAAACCGATTTTTTCCAAGACCTTTTGTTGCTCAAATCTAAACGTTTTGAACTAACGAAAGTTAGCTAACATACTCGGAGATTTATTCAGAAAATATCAGCTCAATCAGACTTACAGAGATTACTCACGAATTTTTACGTTGGAGCACAAAAATCTGTTTCGGGACAGCAAGTCCCCAAATCTTACTTCCCTCTCATTAGAGGTTATTCATGGCACAAAAAGCAAACAAAAAGGATAATGAGAGGTCATTGCCGAAGTAATAACTTTCAAGACTCAAGAAAACTTTTGGGTTATCTCCCAATAAGTACTTTTCTTTAACGCCTTTAAGTTAGGCACAAGAAGCAAGAATCAAGTATTTTCAAATGAAGAAGCATTAACATCAAACCTTGCTTTCAAAGGAGGATCAAAAAGCAACTTATCTCTCCTCATAGGTAAGTTTCAATACCTTTCTTGAATGGAAATTGATATTTAATGGTGCCTTCTTTCATATCAATGATGGCACCAACAGTTCTAAGAAAAGGTCTTCCCAAAGTAATAGGACAAGAAGCATTGTATTCAACATCCAAAACATAGAAATCAACAGGGACATAAGCATTGTGAACCATAATAAGAACATCATTAACACTCCTCATGAGTTTCTTCTTAGCATTATCATTAAGCGGGACATCCAAATAATAATCTTCCAAAGGTGGCAAATCAAGCATTTCATAAATCTTTCTAGGCATAATAGAGACACTAGAACCAAGGTCACATGAAGATTTGAGATCAAAGTCATTAACTTGCATATTAATAATGGGTTCCCAACTATCTTCTACTTTCCTAGGAATAGAGGCTTTATGGTTCAACTTCTCTTCCTTAATTTTAATAAGATCATATGTAATGTGTTTGGTGAACGACATGCATATCACTTGCATCAGTACTTCTAGCAAGCTTTTGTAGAAACATAATCACTTCATAAATATTGCAACCATCAAGATCAAAATCAAACTTAGCATCACTAGTAGTAGGCTCATTGGGTTTAGGCATTGTGGTAGGAGGAATAGGGACTTCTTGTGGTTTAGTGGCATCCATATTGGTGGTGGTGATAGTGCACACACTATTGTTTCTAGCAATTTCAGCTTCTCTTTCCCACTTAGCATGTAGTTGGGCTAACAGTCTTACATTTTCATCAATAGTAACTTGTATGGCATGATTAGCAGCAAAGGTACTTTCCAGAGTTTCAGGTTTAGCAGCCATTTTATTAATCAAGGAGGACTGTGCTTCAGACAAAGAGTATTTTTTCTCAACAGTTAAAAGTTTTTCCTCCATAGTCTTGTTGAAAGCGGTTTGTTTACTAATAAAGTCTTCAAGTTCAGAGGGAGCACTTCTAGCATTGTTGATGTGAAAGCTCCTCTAGATCCAAACAATGCTCCCTTAGCCTCTTTGGTTGCTCAAGAAGAGCAAGTTGATGTGAACTTCATTAGAAACAACAATTTCAGAAACAATGCCTATAGGAATAATTTTGGTAGCAACAACAATTATAGGCCTTATCCTCCTAATAATGGCAATTCCTATAGGAACTCCTACAACAATGCTAGAAGTGCCCCCTCTGAACTTGAAGTTATGCTCAAAGACTTTATAACAAACCTATTTCAACAAGATTGTGGAGGAAAAACTTTTAACTGTTGAGAAAAATATTTCCTCTTTGTCTGAAGCACAGTCCTCCTTGATTAATAAAATGGCTGCTAAACCTGAAACCATGGAAAGTACCTTTGCTGCCACTCATACCATACAAGTTACTATTGATGAAAATGTTAGACTGTTAGCCCAACTTCATGCTAAGTGGGAAAGGGAAGTTAAAATTGCTAGAAACAATAGTGTGTGCACCATCACCACTAAACCACAAGAAGTCCCTATTCCTCCTCCTACAATGTCTAAGCCTAATGAGTCTACTACTAGTGATGCTAAGTTTGATTTTGATATAGATGGTTGCAATATTTCTGAAGTGATTATGTTCCTGCAAAAGCTTGCTAGAAGTCCCGATGCTAGTGATATGCATGTTGCTTTCACCAAATACATTACAGATGCTCTTGTTAAGATTAAGGAAGAGAGGTTAAAACACAAAGCTTATATTCCTAGGAAAGTAGAAAATAGTTGAGAACCATTATTAATATGCAAGTGAATGACTTTGATCTCAAAGCTTCATGTGATCTTGGTTCTAGTGTCTCTATTATGCCTAGGAAGATTTATGAAATGCTTGATTTGCCACCTTTGAAAGATTGTTATTTGGATGCCCCACTTGATGATAATGCTAAGAAGAAACTCATGGGGAATATTAATGATGTTCTCATTATGGTTAACAATGCTTATATCCCTGTTGATTTCTATGTTTTGGATGTTGAATACAATGCTTCTTGTCCTATTACTTTGGGAAGACCTTTTCTTAGAACTATTGGTGCCATCATTGATATGAAAGAAGGCACCATTAAATATCAATTTTCATTCAAGAAAGGTATTGAACACTTCCCTATGAGTAGAGAGAAGTTGTTTTTTGATCCTCCATTGAAAGCAAGGTTTGATGTTAATGCTTCTTCATTTGAAAATACTTGATTTCTTGCTTCTTGTGCCTAACTTAAAGGCGTTAAACAAAAGTACTTGTTGAGAGATAACCCAAGAGTTTCCTTGAGTCTTGGAAGTTATTACTTCAGTAATGACCTCTCCTTATCCTTTTTTGTTTGCTTTTTGTGCCAAGAATGACCTCTAATGAGAGGGAAGTAAGATTTGGTGAGTTGCTATCCCGAAACAGATTTCTGTCCTCCACGAGTAAAATTCGTGAGGAGTCCCTGTAAGTCGGATTAAGGTTAAAATTTACGAATAAATCCCTAGTATGTTATATAACTTTCATTAGTTCAACACTTTTTAATTTGAGCAACAGAAGATTTTCGAAAAAATCGGTTCTACCTGCTAGTCTGTTTTGACAGATTTCTTCCATTATTTGCATTTGCTTCTTATTGATTCCTTTTTGGGTTCTTTTTGGGAAATTGAACTTTTTGCTGGAGTTACTACAGTAGCTTGTGTTTTTAGTGAAAAGTTTTTGATGTTCCAAAGCTAAACCCAAGGGTCTATTATCTTTTGAATACACTAATGTTTCTAATGAAGATTGTGTGAAGTTTTGTATGAAGGAAAATTTCAGGTGTAGAGGGAGAATGATGTAATGAGATGAAGAATGGACAAAAGCTCAAGATTGGGGATGCCACTCCGGTGTCACCCCAAGAAATGTCCAAGAGTTACAAGCGCCAAAGCTTGGGGATTCCCAAGGCATCCCCTTCTTCATCAATAAAAAGCTCAGGTCTTTCTAGACACTTCATTTTTATTGTTTCATGCATTGTTGTGTTGTTCTTGGAGCATATTAGTTTTTGTTTGCTTTGCTTAGTTGTTTAGTTTGCTTGAGTAAAGTAGTTTGGACCCCTATTATCGCTGTGTTGTCTCAAATAAGTTGATTGGTGTTGGAAAGGAGTAGAAAGTTCTTGCTTGAAAGTGCAAGATGAGCTTGCATTGACTGTGACTTAGACTTTAGCATGACATGCTAGGTGTTTTTTGGACCTTATGCTTAGTGATTATTTCTATAGCGTGTCTTGTTCCAAACAATTGGGATTGCTTAGTGTGCCTTGAAGGAATCATGCGTTGTTTTAGCATACAAAAGCATAGTATTGTGGTATTCTCCTTTGATGTTTTGTTTGGGTTGACTTGGCACATACTCACACCATGTTATGACTATGAACAAGTCACCATAGACTCTATGATCATTTTGTCCTTGACTTGAAGTACCACTCTATGCTTTGATTAGTAATGTTTTGTCGCTCTGCATGATTATGGCCATTATTGCTCTCTTAGTTGGATGCTCCTAGTCTTTTGCTATCCTCCACTTGTATGAGTAATCTCTACTCATGCTTCCAACTTCCAAGAAACCAATTTATTCCAAAGTGTCCACTATAAACTCCTATGCATGGTGTGTTACACCATTCCAAGTATATTCTTGTTTTCAGCTATCTTCCAATTAAAAAGTATTTTGTTATGTGAAAACTTAGTGATTAAAGCCCTCACGAACTTGATGGCACACTTTATATTCCTTGCCCCTAATAAACTTGAAGCATTGTGTCATCTAAGTTGTATATGCTTGCACTTATACATTGGAATTAGCAGAACTATGCTATCATGGGTAAGGTTTTCAACATTTCACTTGTACTTTGTACACAGTTGATATCATGCTCTTTTGTCTATGGATGTTGCCGGTGTGAAATAAAGAGAAAGCTTGTAAGTCCATGGAGTTATGTATTTTATGTTAGAGAAACGCCTGGGCCGCTAGCCTAAGCCATGCCTAATCATGGTGGAAACTTGCAGCATCACCATAATGAGCCATCTGTGAAGCATCCTCAATAAAAAGCTATGCACATAGTAAATAAAAAGATCGCTGAGCTGCTCATTGTCTGCTTGCCTTGTCATTTTGGTTATGGGATAGCTCCTGTACCATGTGCAAGGGGTACCCCGTTAGCGGTTCTCTATGATACACATGTACTTACTATGACAAGAACTTACAGGTGACTGAAGTTGAGTAGCATGAGGTGTGGCCCTCGTATTCAAGGGACATGAGATTGCCAACTTATACTTTGTCAAGCATATACTCCATAGTTTGTTTACTTTAACCTTAATCACTTTAAGATGCTTATGATAGGGGCAATGAGGGCTGAAAGCTAACCAGTACCATAATTTTTGGAAGCTCTTTTTGAAACTTGAAATCCCCACTTCCCTTTATGAAGGGTCTTTCTTCCACTATTATATTGAGTCTCCACCTTCTACCTTTAGGCACCAGTTAAGAGAGCATAGCTAGTTGCCATTCTTAGTTCTATGTGCAGTGTCCCAAAACTTATTGATTAATGCATATTGTTGATATTGCTTGTTCTTGTGCTATTTGTATCTAGTCACTCTTATGAACTTTGTAGGTGTCCTATGCATCTATTTGCTACTCTATGAGGGACAAGATGAATGCCACTATGCCATGTTTTCTATATGTGAAACAAACAAACATTTTTCAATGCATGTTATTCATGATCTTTGTTTGTAGCCTTTCATGTTGCATGCATTGTTACTATGTCTTATTGTTAGAACTCCATCTTTCATGCACATGTTTAGAGTTCTTTGATCCCAGCTTTTGATGCTTGCAAATGGTTTGATCTTGGTTTTGATGGTGCATGTCACCTAAAAAATTATTCTTTTATCACTTACCTACTCGAGGACGAGCAGGAGTTGATCTTGGGGATGCTTGATACGTCGGAAACGTATCTATAATTTTTGATGCTCCATGCTTGTTTAGTATCAACTTTGCTTTGCTTTGTCTACACTTTGAGGTGTTTTTATATGTTTTCTGGTACTAACCTATTAACAAGTTGCCACAGTGTCAGTTGCATGTTTTCTTCTGTTTTTGGTTCCAGAAAGGCAGAAAATCAATATTCTCGGAATTGTATGGGACAAAATCCAAAGTCAATATTTTACCGTGGGGAACACGAAGCCAGAGTACGAGACGGAGGAGACCCACCAGGGGCCACACCCCCTGGCCGCACAGGTGGGCCCACCCCGCGCCTGGGGGGTGCAGCCACCCTGGTGGCCCTCCCCCCCTCTCGCTCGCCTCGTCATAAACCGTGAGGCACCTGATCAAACTCTACTCTTTCTCCAAACCGCCTCAGAGTCGCCACCATCGTCCCTAGATCGGGGGGATCTGAAGCTCTTCCCGGCACCCTGCCGGAGGGGAGATCATCTCGGCGGCTTTCTTCTTCATCATGCCAGCCTCCGATGAAGCGTGAGTAGTTCCACCTTGGACTATGGGTCCATGTACTAGCTATATGGTTGTATATCCTCCTTGTGCTTTCATGCATAGATCTTGTGAGCTCCGTTCATGATCAAGATCTAATCTATTTGTAATCATGCATGTTGTGTTTGCGGGGATCCGATGGATATTGAGATTACTATATCAGATTGATTAATGGTTTTGTCTATTTGATTCTATCATGTCTGTGTTGTTTGTGATCTTGCATGCTCTCCATTGTTAGTAGCTATCTTGGCCAAGTAGTTGCTAGTGACTCCAAGAGGGGTATTTATGCTCGATAGTGGGCTCATGCCTCTAGTTTCCAAGGGAAGTGACAGAAATCTCTTCGGTTGTAGATGTGTTGTTGCCACTAGGGAGAAAACAACGGTCTCTTGTTCATGGAACAAGTGGATTGTTTACCTTACACACTTTGCTTAAAGGAGTTGTCTGTTGCTTGCAACTTAATACTAGAGGGGGTTCGGATGATAACCTGAAGGTGGACTTCTAGTCATAGATGCAGTTGGATGGCGGTCTATGTATATTGTTGTATTGCCCAATCGAATCTCATAGGATTTTTTTTAGTATTGCATTGTTATGCCTTGCTCAGTCCTGTCAATTTCCCTGATGTAATTTGTTTACCCTTCATGCCATGTTTGTTTATCTAAGAAGAGCACCTCTAGTGAACTATGGACCCCGGTCCAATCTTTACCATTGATACATCTTCCACTGTTACTATTTACTTGCTGCAAACCACCATCACCTTCCACACCGTATATTTAATCCTTTGTTACAGCAAACCAGTGAGCTTGACAACCTCACTGTTCGTTGGGGCAAAGTCTTGAGTTTGTGTTGTGCAGGTTTCCATGTTGCTTGAAACACCTGTGAGACGTTTCCTTCCTCCTACTGGTTCGAAAACCTCGGTTTGATACTGAGGGAAGACTTGCTGCTATGCTCTTCACACCTTGCTCTTGGGGTCATCATCAACCCGCAGGTTGTACTTCTTGTCGCCAGTGAAGGTGGGCATGAGGTGATCTCTGTGATGCTGCAGAGGCTGGATCCGGCGATCCAGCCAGCAGTGGATCAAGTCGGATCCACAGAGGCCCTTGTGCTTCATCAGAAACTCAATCCACCTTTTGGTGAGGATCAAGATATCCGACAATTATGGCGCTTCCGCGTCCCATGACTTCTGGTTGGGGGGCACTGTTGGCAAATGTCGGAAGACCTTCTGCCTTTCCAGGAGTCGAAATATCCTTTTGATAAAAGAAGGTTCCGACCCAGCGTTTGATGGATTCACTAGCGTTAATCCTAGGATAAACACGGTTTCTCCTAAGGACTAAGCTAAGGGTGTCGGTGGTATAAGGCACACCGGCGCTAATGGAGTTCTTCCGGGTACCATAGTAGTACCGGAAAAGGGTGAGACTTGGCCTAATGCCAAGAAACCCCTTGCACAGAGATGTGTGAGTGCTAAGCTCGAGTAGAGAGTTGGGAGGGAGGTTATGAAGCTGCACACTGTAATGATTGAGGACCTCGACGAAGAAGTCCGACGGTGGCAGGCTGAGGCCGCGGTCGATGTGCGTGCCGAACAGAACCCGCTTGCCGTCGCGTGGGGCGGGAACATCATGCCCTGAGGCGCTTTGCCACGCGCCGACGATGATGAATCCTTCGTCCTCCATGACCTGGAGTTCGGCGTTGTCCATGACGCTGGGGACCCAGAGGCCCCGCATCTTCTTTTCATTCGCCGCCGACAAACCCGCCACCGCTCCTGAGCCCGAGGCAGACGCCATCGCTGTTGGAGAAGAAGGACCGATGGGTGAGGGAGAGAGAGATTTTTCTTGACGCGTGTAGATGGGAATGGCTGCGGAGCGCTCGAGGAGTACGAGGAGACAATGAATGGATCGGTGGAGAGATGAATCTGAGAGAAGGGTTTTCTCCTCTCTTTTATTTACCTCTGCGCCAAGATTCGTGCGTTGATACGCGCGATTTACGCCACGCGTATAGGAGAGAGGTGGGTAACTTCCTCACGACTCTTCTGCCCCCTCGATTCTCTCATGAGCATTAAAACGGTGCTCTGTTCCGTACGGAGCAAACCCACCAACGGTCATGTCGATGGGAATCTTGTCAGTGACAAGACCTGGTCTAAAAAGTTGTCATCCCGCATGCCGCTGTAAAATCCGGCTCATGTTTCAAACTGAGCAAGGAAAAGAATAAAGTCAGAACAAAACATATCCGACTCAACTGACTTGGAATCCTACACTACTAAATGAAGTTTTCGGGAACCCTTCAAGATTATCAAGACGAAGAAACCATCAAGCTAGACGATTTATCCGACTTTGGATCTTGGAGACTTCCGGGAGCTACTATTGGGGATATACTTTCTGGGTATACCCACAGGACTCGCTGACCAGGGTGGCCCACCAACGGATTAGAGCTTTGCTTCACGGGCGACCCAGTTAGAGAAAGAGGAGGAGCCAGTTCTGGCTATGACAAGGCCCAGAGAGTTACCAACTTAGACTTGTAGTATTACTTGTAGTCCAAGTTGTATCTAGTTATCGACTCTATAACGTAGATGGATAGGTCTCTCCTGTAACCCTAGGCCCTGGTATCTATATAAACCAGCCATATGGGAGCCTTTAGGGCACAACCAATCTTACTACCATAATCACAAGTCGTACAGGCGAACCTCTCTTGTAATCCGCAGTAACATCCGGCTTACGCCGATATATTACTGGGTTGCTAGCAGGAGTAGGATCCGATCACTGCAGTCAGATCTGAACCTGGGTAAACTTGTGCTCACCGCTCCTAGAATATCCGACGTCTCATACCCCATCTTTCCAATGCCACTAGGACCCCCTATGACGTACTTGTTGAAAATCGGCGATAAAAAGATTGAGAGTCATGGCGGCAGTGGAGATGGTAGGAATCAACTAGCGACGCAACGACAACGCGTAGTCACCATCGCGAGCGAGTGTGTGACCGCGTGAGAGAGAGGACCGGTTCGGTTCAATCGAACCGAGTCACTGGTTTTGACCTTTTTAGTCTGACCAGTGGGACTAGGGGGATGGTTATTTCAGATTTTTCCAAAAGGGCATTTTAACAAAAAGACACTTAGGAATTTTAGAAAAATAAAATAGTTCCAAAAATGGAAAATATAAGGAACTAATATCCTATTTTTTGGAATTATTAAAAATAGTTTAATAAACATAATAATTCCAAGTTTATTATTGGAATTAAAAGAAATGCTTTTAATACAATAAAATAATCTAAAAATCTTTAAAACTAAAAAAATATTTACTAAATTATTGGAAAATTATTGTGAACTTAAATACACACACTTCTAATTGTACAAAGTAATTTAATTGTAGTATATGAAAATTCTAAAGTGAAATTCATATAAGATATATGAAAATTCTAATGTGAAATTCAATAAAACCCTAAAAAGGGAAATTCACATAAAAATCAAAGCAATTCAAATCAAGAGAACTGAAATAAAAATACTTGAACAATTTAATTCATCTAGTTGCATTAGAGCATCAATTGCTTTTTTTACCAAAGTGTTGTCTTTATCGAATAATGATTTTTATTTCCAGAACCCGGGGTCAAGGGTCAAGTAGAACGTTCAAACTGCATTACATGACCGTTACCAGGTAAGTTCAATCCTTGCATATTAAAATGTAAAGTCAAACTTCACATGAGAATTGCAACTCAAAATCTTGCAAACCTATATATTTTATAAATACTTTTCAAAAGTTTCACAAACTAAGGACAAAAAAATATTGTTTTCTTGAATTATAAACAGTTGGGAAATGAAATCTTGGTGGAATACATGATGGGAAATAATGTGGAGAAGATTTGATTATACCGGGTAAAAACTTAGGACCTAAACAATAATTGTAGTTAGTCATTCCAAGGCGCCGTATAAACCGCGCTGGCCAGAGATCTTGGGGAAGAGCGAGTCAGAAGTTTCTTCTTAGTTTTGTATACCTTCAGATGATTAAGTCGGGCTATAATGGTAGTGTGTGGAATCCCGTAACTTTCCCATCTTGTGCTACAAGATGACGACTTTAGTATCTTAGTTGTACAAAATTTCAAACATCAGTCATTGACCGATTTAATGCAATGGGCAGGTTACTGAATTGGGTAGAGCTCGGTATAACTTGAAGAAACTTGGTAACCAGTCACACCTAAGGAAGTGTGATAAGTGCAATAAGGCCATGCACATTTGTGGAAAGTACTACACCTTTCGAGAGTGTATTAAATGTAACATGTTACTCCCTATCCAAGAAATGGATTGTGAACGCAGTGTGGATAAAAACATAATAAAGTTCTAATTACCTGTAAAGACCGACGAAAATAGTTTTTATAAACTAAAACTTATCTTTTCTAAAAACCATTTTCGAAAAACTAAGCAACCTTGATAATGGTTGCACCACACACCAATTATTGAATTTTCTTAGTATAGTTGTTGTTTAATTATCTTCTTAAACTCTTGCTAGACTTTGAGAGTTGCGAGACAGAGGAACCAGACCACACCAATGATGGAGGAGAGATCTACTACGAGGAACCAGATCTTTTGAGAGGCCTTGAAGGAATAGATTACTATATAGAATATGCATCAGAGTGATGGCTGTGAAAATAGCCATGTTTATTCGTGTTTAAATCTTATATTAAGTTAAACAATTAATAAAATATCTCTCTAGCTTTGCCAATAATGACTAATTATTATAAAAACGGTCAAATACTTCTTTTAAATTGTGATGCGCAAGAACTCACACTTTAATGGAGAAATCTGGAAGAACTAAGAGAGAATCACACGTTGCCAACTCAACCAAGTCAACTAGAGTTGAAAGCCAACGTATAACAAGCACTGGTACAGGAGGAGCTTGCCTATATCATGCACCTGTACCACACGGCGGTGGCTTCCCCATGTCACAGAGCAAGTTTCATGAAGGCCCCTATATATTTTAAAACTCCAAAACGCTGTAAAGAGAGCTGTCATTCTCAATTTGCATCTGAAACACAGAGGAAGATCCACTGCTTCACCATCACCATAGTCTATCGTCTCCATCTCCATGTTATAGCCATAGCCATATCCATAACTTGTATTCAAGATCGTCTCGCGGTTGGCAACTTTGTTAAGAATATTTGTTATTGATATAAGTAATTTTATAATGTTTTCTATCCTTGATCTTAATATGAGTGAGTAGTCATCACGGACAGCGATTATGTGTATCTACTTATATGGTAATATTGTGTGGTGATTGCGTAGCAGATTTTTATCGATATCATTGTCTCTGTCCTCAGACGTAGGACTTGTCAGGTACCCAAGACCTCGAGGATTGATCAATGTTTGAGGTGAGATGTGTGGTATATGACGCCTACGCGTGAAATCCAGTGACAACAATGCGAGTACAGTAGTCGTTTAGTGATTGATTTGGGAACAACAAGAACAACTTAGATTTTCATGTTTTGTTCTGTATTTGACTTAATAATTGTTTATAGCCCGGTGTTTCATGGTATAACAGTTAGACCAAGCGGTAATGTGCATGACTAGCGGTAACCTCTATTATGGTCTGCACAGATTATATTCCGGGTAAAAATTAGAACATATACAGTATATTCATATAGAACTATTCCGTTGAAAAATGAGAAACACTTGTGGCTTTTCTTCTATGAAGACAGTAGCTATATTGCTCGTACATGTTATATAGAGGCATCTTTGTTGATAAGATGCGTTTTGTTTGCTGACACTGACAACGCAACAATATTTAACTAGGTTAATTTAGGCGGGCACGATGAAGGTATTGCTGACTTTTTGTTCCTCTCGAGATTAATCTTTCTCCTAGCTGTTTGGTTAGACTTCTCTTTCTCCTCCACGTGGTCTAATAATAAAGGTTTATTTGGATCTTGCAAAATGTAGTAAATGTTGTACTCCATGTCGAAATCGAAATCTTTATAATGGACCAATGTACCACCTCATTATTTTTTCTTTATTAATTTGGACGGACAGCATTTGATTTGTCACGTGTGTATATACCTTAATTAAGATATGACTTCTCTATAGTTATAAACGTCATGCATGATGTATCTCCTTCATGTATATAAACGGATAAACCTACCATCTTTCATATATATATATATAATGTAATAATTATATATGTAACTATGGTAAAATAATAGGGGAAAATATAAGTTCGGCAAAATCATCATATTTAAAATAATGATCTTTTGTACTTCTATATGGTATGGCCATCTAGTTTAAAAATATATGTGATGAGATTATATGTTCATAGCGAATAGATCGGTCGGATGGCGACCCGGCGTGCCGCTGCTGACGTGTGCGCTCCATCAATTCACTTCGCAAGTCTATCTCAATGATAATATCCGCAACTCCATTATTTGGATGCTCACTCCATCAGCTTCCTACTCTTGGGCCTCCGCTTACAAGGTACAATTCGTTGGCTTAACTCGCATAGACATGAATAACACTGTTTGAAAGAATTTCCTTTCCCACAAATGCAAATTGTTCTTTTGGTTCATCATTCAAAACCGGATGGCAGACCGCCTTCAAAAGCGACAATGACATAATTGTGTATGCTTCCTTTCAAATAGGGTGCCCGAGTCGTCGTTTCACCTTCTCTTCAAATGTCATTACACCACTAGAATTTGGTGTATGGTAATTTAAAGAGTGGCTAGGCCTTCATTCCTTTGAGCCTTCAGAATGTGGTGCATTTGACTATGTCAAATCTTGGAGTCATGACGTCATGTGGTTCATGGCCAAGCGATGTCTTCTGATGCTAGTTTCGTGGGAGTTGTGGAACGAGCACAACACTCGAGTCTTCAAAAACAAGAGTGCTATGGCTGTGGTGGTCTTCACACACATTAAGTTGGAGGCGAGTTCTTGGTGCATCGCCGGGGCAAGACAGTTGGGGTCACTTATTGCACGGGAGATTAATCTTTTACTAGTATTGTTTTTGGGTCTGTAGCCCCGGGCCTAACATCTTGTTACACTTGCTTCTTCTTATTAAATGAATTAATAAGGAAAATCCTTTCTTTCAAAAAAAATCCCAAGATATTCGAGTACAATGTATACGGACACAAACGCAGTAACACAACACACTCCTATAAGAAAAGTCAAATGCACGTCCATTTTTTGGTGACCTTCCTGTTTTTCATGTACTCATACTATTTTTAGGATACGACATGCGCAAAACTGAGAGGTGTGGCATGTGCCCGATGATGCTGATCATATCCTTTCTCGGTGTTTCCACGTGCACACATAGCAATCGAAGGCAAAAGCGGGCGTCGAGCCAAATTAAATTTCCCGGACTGCCTACGCCGCCTTTAACTACAATAACTTTTACTCTGTCCATCAAATGCTTCACCTACTATCAAATTTCTTCCTGCTGGTCATGCATTGTTCCTTTTTAAATTTAAAGAAGCTAGAGGGGTCAGAGTAATATCCTTTTATAGTCTAATTGGTTTTACTAATAGAAGAAAGACATATACATATGTTAGTTGTACATGTGAGTCATATGGTGCATTGATGCTGGACAGCTGGAGTAGAAGGGCAGGGGAAAAAAGGAGAATAGAAGGACTAACCTAATAAGACCAAACCAGATGAAATAATAGTCACAAAGAATTCATGAACCAAAACGTTCCTTTCTACAAATAATAAGCAATTTGAAGTACTTAAAATATTGTATCATTGTGTGAAAGCATGTTTTGTATGAGACAACAATGAGAGCCCACGTATAAGAACCAAGTCATGGTTAGACGATTAGGATTCAATGCCTAGATCCTTGTCTTGAAGATGGTTGGTGGAAGATGGTGACGGCAACTTCTTGAGCGCGTGCGCTGGTGCGTGTTGAGGATCTGCTATATCGGTCCGTGCCCCCGGCTAGCTGTTGGATGGTCGGATAGGGCCTCCGGATTTTTTTAATGATGTGCATCAGTGTGCGGTCAGAGTGCTGGCTCTGACATGACCATCCCCTTCATCTAGATTTTGTAGTTGGAGAGGTGGCTTTAGGTTGATCTATATATTGTCTTTATAAGGTTTTGTTGAATAATAAATAAAAGAGACCGAGTATAACCTCTGTTTCCAAAAAAAGAGGGTAATTGTATTTCTTGCTTAATTGTACCTAGAGGAACTACATGATTAAACCCTGGGTTTAATGTGACGATGTGTCTCGATAAGCCTGGATATTGCCTGGATATTTTCTAATGAGATTCGACATGCCCGGCAATAGCGATGCATGTCTAAAGTGGCTTGGCCTATCTTGAAGTTTGTTAACTCTGATCTACTGTAGACTCCAGATATTTTATAATGAGTCGACATTCCCGACAGTAGCGATGCGTCTGAAGTGGCTTGGCCAATCTTGAAAGCTCGGTAACTCTGAACACTCTGCGTGAGTGTGCAGTGTGATGATAAAATCGCATGTCTGTTGTCCCCGTCGCGAGGTGCAAGATGATTCTAGAGAAAGGAGAGGCTAGAGCTAAAAGGTGACCGGGATAACTACTCTAACAATCCCTGCTTTTAGCACATGCATATTGGTTTCAATCTCACCTGATAAAGTTGACCACTTATTGTAGATTCAGTATGTTCGTATTCTGTAAGACTACTCTCAAATTGAGAAGATCACCGTCATTAGTCCATGATTTCTCTGGTCAAATTTACCACGTAGAATTATGGTGTTAATTCCTAGCTAGTTCTCGACTGTACTTATTTTTGCTTGTTGATTTCTAACAACCAAAAATTACAAATTGTTGAACCCGGTAAGGATAGCCCAATTTGATCCTCACCAATTGCAAGTTTTCATCACCTGCAAAAGAGAAAGGAAAAAAGAAAAAACTTGCAGGTTGCAAAACCTTTTGATCGATCTGCTATCGCGATCATCATTGATTAAGCCGACTAACAACCAGTAAAATGGAACCAAAAACTCTACCCTTTTTCTTTACAAGTAAGTAGCTAGCCTCTAGGTAGCCCAAAATGCGAATTGACCAATTAATCAGGCCGGTACCATGTGATCACGACTAGCAGTCCATCGACAAGATTATATTATTGCGAACCCTGTAGACGTTTACAATACATACACTCACTCATATGAACATACACATACACCCTACCCCTTATATTATAAGCACCTCCGAAAGACGGCAATCTTGAGATTGACACTTTTATGATCATAGTAGTCTTGCTATCGACGGAAATGTCGTCCCTCATTGAAGAATATTCCATTTTATGAGACATCAAATGTTAAACCTAGGGTTTGCATCGTGTGGGCCAGGTGCTCTTAACCATCCAACCATATGTTGGTTCTCAGATTATTTTGGCATTTGATTCCACATATATAGTACGTTATTAGTTATGCGATCAATTAATTCAGCAGTAGAGAGGGTACCATTTTCTGCCAATCAGCGGCAACTATATACTATGTCTTTATGCATATGCAATCGCAACGTGAGGCACACGTACGCGCGAGTATGATCGATGCGACGCTGGAATTAAGAACGTGGCCGACACACACATCGTTTTGGCACAACTTGATCATGGTCAAATTGATATCTCGCGATAGATCCTCAATCTTTTTTAAATAGTCCTCCGTCGAACTGCTACATGTTTTCTTCTGTATATGCGCATGTGCCCCCTGACCGGCATAACCGGCCGTTTACCGTTCACATTCGTACTCTCTAATGTATGTATGCACATGGAGTCATCATGGAGGTGGTTCGAATTAAACCCTAAATTAAGACGAAGCCTGCTCATTAGCTCATTGCGTATATATCGTACTATCTATCTGTAACGTTGTTGTTCCACTTTCCTGCACACTTGATAGCTGTTTGCGAACCATCCAAATGATTCCGCATGTGCGTTTACAGTCGGCGAAAGCTAGCCCTACTATATATGTGGATCGACTGGTCGCTTGTTTAGCACTGTCGTCTATAGAAATACTTATGGTATGCACATGTGAATCATGCATTGATTTAAGCAAGATGGGGTTGTTACTGATAATTTTCCTATGTTGGTCTACGAAGCACGCACTAAAACAAAAAAGTGCACCTACTAGTCTTTGCAGCAGCAGGAACTAGGTATGCTGCAATTTCCTATTGAAAACACAAGTACCACGACCTGCTGGTACTATACACAGTGTGTGATATATAATTAACCGGCGGACTCGTCTGTTCACCAAGTCGCACTAACTACAGATTAACTACTGCATAGGTGTATAGCTAGTTAACCGTATTCTCTGAATCGGTCAAACAAAGAAAGATTAATTGATCGGACATGTGATCGATCGATCGATCGATCGGGAGGATAATGTCTTACCACGACGTCCAATTTGGCCACCAAGTGGACGTACGGCACTAATTAATCAGCAAGAGCAAAATGGCTACCCTGTGGCCATGACATTTTATGTCACCCTCCCTTTCCTCCATCCGCAATCTCGCATCGATCGACCTTGCGAGAAATAGAAGATAGTATCAGACAGCACAACTGCCCATCGCTTTTGACCAATCAACAACTCGATCGTGCGCAAAAATCCATGATGGCTAGTACAGTTATTGCCCTCCTGGTGACTACTACTCCTATCATACAAACACAAATAGGTACGGCCCGCTGGACGGCAGGGGCTTCTTTCAGAGATCACACCAGATCGAGAAGGCAGCTGATGGAGGGGTTAAAGACGATCGAGGAACTGGACGGAGCACGCACACGCGTACCCACTCGCACGCAGCCGCACGATTGAGAGATCGACAGGGTTACTGTCAAGCACGTGCCTGAGATTGGGATCGATCGGGCGCAGGGAAAAGGCAAATTAAGTGGCTTGGAATCAAATTGGTCGACTGAGTTAATGTGCGTGCAATCGTGTGGCCACCTAGATCAAAGTATCTTTTTGACTCGGTCCATGCATTGCAAAGGCTGACTAACTTGATCGATTAAGAGCACCTATATAGCGCGGTTGCCAAGTCGTAGTGAAAATCAATTTACACACCACCATCGTTTCAGGTTCTGTCCTTGTGATATCATGCGACGCGATCTTCCATCGTACCGTCTGCTTTCTATGATCGTTATTATGTAAACCCTTGTGTTGGGTCCGAGTAGGATGATCGTTTTGTTGCTATCTCTAGCTTGCTTTCATCGCATGGAGTGTGAGCTTTCGGCGGGTTAATATGCTGTGTGGAAATATGGTAGTTTTGATATTGGTAGGAATCAATAGGAACCAACAAAGGAATATATATGGCCCATTTTGCAGGCCTCCATCCTACTCCCTTCATTTCTAAATACAAACCGTTTTGGAAATTCAAACTGAACTGCCAAAATGTTTTATATTTAGGAGCAGACAAAGTAGCAACAGTATTACTTGTACGTGTGTGCCGACGGTTTGGCAGGCTGAGCGGATTTTTAGAGCACGGCCACACAAGTTCTCAAGATATCAGCTGTTGACCACATAGATCGGGAGAGGGGAGTCTTACCTCCTACGCCAAACTTGCACCCGCATTTACAAAACTTATTAAGTAAGAAATTTTACTCTCTCTGTTTCATAATATAAGATGTTTTAGCTTTGTGGAAAGAGTGTATCGAGACCTCTTTTAGAATCTATATATTAAAAGAGGTCTAGATACACTTCTTTCATAAAGCTAAAACATCTTATATTATGAAACGGAGGGAGTAAAAAAATAAGCTCTTTCAGAAGTGTCTCCCCTAGGGTTGAAAGTGGAGTTGAAAGTTTTCGATTTTTTCGCGAAAAAACGGAAACGGAATAAAAATGCGGTAACGAAAATGGAACTTTTTTGGCGAAAACGAAAACGGAACAGTGTTTTCTGGTAGAACAGAAACGAAAATTCCATTTCCATTCTAGGTTTGATGTGTATGGCCAAATCCAAATGATCCATAACACGATCTTGTTAAGCTAAACTTGCAAAGTTGCTCATCCCAGAATCAGTGACCATGTAATCTCTTTATGCATTCGAGGAGACTTTCATGATTTTATCTTTCCATTATTTCCTTATAAACCTATTACCGTGCTATACTTAGGGAGCAATTTTGTTGGTTTTTTTGAATGCTTGAGATTTTTTGCATGATTGCAGGGTTCTCTTGGTTCCGGGTAAAATCTGCATCGCTCCGCGTCTACACTGTATTCGGTCCGTATATGTTTCCAATAATATTTGCTTCTGTTTTTGTTTATGTATTCGTTTCCGCTACCGGAAAAGAATATGAGAATAAATGTGGCATCACTCAGTTCCATCCATTTTCGCTCGGTTTTCATACCTCTCCCCGCACCGGAGCCCTTGCTTCCCCTGCCGCGATGCCGTCCGGCGTGGACCTGGGTTACTAAAGTGGGTTATAAAGCATAGATCTAGGGTTTGCGCTTGTATGCTGGGACTATGGTGTAGGGCGTTGATCTATATCGGTCAGATCTGACCTAGCTTGGGGTGGTTACTGCTCGTTGTCGAGCTCCGATGAAAATAGCCGGCGGTGAGCGTTGCTGACACATGGATCTCCGTAATATAGCCGAGGTTTGGTACTCTTTGATCTGGAGAGGCATTTGCTATTATTTATCTTGCTAGCCGGCCATGGAGGCGAGGGGGAGAAGAAGGAATGACACCTACTAATCTGTAGGGTGGTGGGAGTCTTTCTTTGTACCGGCACTTCGGCGAGGTAGCGAGCGGGCATGTATGGTACTCGTCGGTGTGCTTCTAAGGGTGGAATTACTCACGAGACAATTTAAAACTAGTGCTGGTTGATCGGCTGTAGCGGGCGGGCATGTATAATTTGCAAACATGAACACATAGTAATTCCCCTATTAGTTTAAAACTACAAGAATAATATTACTTCCATATTTCCACAAATACAAGACCAAAGAAGAATTTAGTACCTCTACAACATTATAGGTGCAAGAAACACTAACAATTTGACACGCATCCATCAAATTTTTTGAACTATGTATTTAAACAAGTTTAACGAGTTAAACGAATTTTACGAGCCTAACAAATAACTCGCGAGTATCTCATTTACACTACTAGGAAAAAGCTCATCAGCGGCGCACCATTTTTCAACTTCTGTGGCGCATATGTGATGCGTCACTGTTATCACGCCACTAAAGTGTAGTTCTGTGGCGCATTTCAAAATGTGCCACAGAAGTCTCAAAGTTTAGTGGCGCATATATAAAACTTCTGTGGCGCATATTCCCGGAGGTGGGGTTCACCGGAGGTGGGGGTCGCCGGAGGAGGGATAGCCCGGAGGTGGGGGTTGCCGGAGGAGGGATAGCCCGGAGGTGGGTGGAGAAGGGGGCTCGCCGGAGGAGAAGGAGGCTACCGCCGGAGGAGGATGAGGAGGGGGTTGCCGGAGGAGAAGGAGGCCACCGCCGAAGAAGGAGGGGGAGGGGGTCACCAGAGGAGGAGGTAGCCGGAGGTGGTCATCATCGAAGGAGGAGCTCACCAGGGTATAGGAGGAGGAGGAGGAGCTCACTGGGATGGAGGAGGAGGAGGAAGAGGGAGGAGAATGAGAGAAGAAGTGGAGGGAGGAGAAGTGTGGAGGAGAGGAAGAGGTGAAAATGAGAAAAGAGAGGAAGAAGGGCGGCGGGATTCAAATTTCGAATCCTGCCCAAGACTTCTGTGGCGCATATGGGAGAAATGCGTCACGGAAGTTTTTCCCCTTTTTTATTTTTTTTTAGAAAAAATCTTCTTTTTGCCATAACTTTGTACTGTTTTCGAATTTGGGGAATCTGTAAATTCGAGTAGGAAATTTCGAGAGGATCATTTGGTATATTAAACTTTTTTCCGACATTGTATGCAAAATGTATGACCGTTTTACTGTGTCGTGACCTTTTTTTGCAAAATACATCGAAATTCATGTTTTTCAATTTCCCTACAACTATATCCCAAAATATAACTACATCTCAAAGGAATTATTTTTTAAAATTTATTATCATTTTCGTTTATTTTTTACAAAAGTTAAAAGGCAATCCACCGGGGGATGGGATCACCATATTCTGTGGCGCATACCTATATATTCAACACAGAAGTTATAACTTCGGTGGTGCATATATAGGTATGTGCCACAGAACATTGGTCAACTGAATTCTGTGGTGGGGTCTATCCTCACTTTCCGTAGCGCATATAGTCGTATGTGCCATAGAATCACACATGCGCCATAGAAAGTGAGGAAGCCCAACCCGATGGCGGGTCCCACCAAACTTCTGTGGTGTATTGTTTCCCTATATACGCCATAGAACTGTGAAGATTTCTGTGACGCATTGACTGAAATGTGTCACTGAAATTTATCTGTTCCGCATGGTCACATATATGCTCTACAAAAGATTTTCTTTTTATAGCTGGTTTTCTAGTAGTGTTAGTTTGGGTAAACAAAAGAGATCAAATCTAAAACTCAGGTCGACTCTTCAGACTCACTTAGCTCGCGAGATTCGATTATAATTTCAGCCCTAGTCCCTAAGACCATATTAACATTTTCGTGGTCGGGTACATACGCGTACGCACTACTACATGAGCCAATAGCAAATTCTGGCATTAAATAATCAAATCGTTGTAGAAGGAGCGGAGGATCCGTATTTTTTGCCAAATCTGTTCAAATCTATAAAGTTCAACCAAGTCTGACCCTTTCTCGAAACTAATTTGAAATCTGACCCCTGGGGTCGGCGCTATTTAAAATGGCGCCGAAGTTGTATAGGTCGGCGCTAAGATGAAGCTACTAGGAGACAAACTAGGGAGGTCGGCGCCGTTTTAAACGGAGGCGACGTCGGCGCCATTTTAAACGGAGCCGATCTCCTTCAGGCCGGTTTTCTGTTTTGTGTGCGTTGACCTGTATAACTTCGGCGCCATTTTAAACGGCGCCGATCCCAGGGGTCAGATTTCAAATTAGTTTCGAGAAAGGATCAGACTTAGTTAAACTTTTGAGACTTTGGCAGATTTGGCAAAAAAATACGGAGGATCCTGTACACAGAAAAGTACCGATGTACAGTCAGAGCCTAGCAAGAAGTACTAGCAGGGAGACGGAGTGCGCGCATACCAGATGCACGATGGCAACATTACTGACCTCAGGAATTTTGTACTAGCTACCCCGACCCGAGGGGTAGGGCGCACTTATTAAATGGCACGCACGTTGGCTTGGATCATCCCTCTTACGCGCGGCGGACCGGCTGGTGGATCTTCGTCCCGAGCACACGACGCACGATCCGATCCGGAGGCTGGTGGTCACCACGCCACGAAGAACACGCGCGGCGGTGCCTGAGCCCAAAAAAAAAAATGCCTCGGTGCCGCGCGTACGTACGTGCTGAAGAGTTGGACGCTGGCGTCGCGCGCGGCCTGCCTGCCCCCTCTACCGCGGCGACCAGCGAGAATAGACCAGCACGCGTGTAACGTGTTAGCTAGCGTGATGACTGGCTCCTCCTCCTGATCCGTCCAACCCGGTGCCGCCATGGTCGGTGGGTCTCCGCGCGCGAGCGTGTACCCACTGCTGTAGACAGCGACGAGTCGATCGAGGATCAAGGTAGGTAGCGTCGGTGCTGTTCGCTGCCACTAGCTTTCCGTGAGTTTCAGGGTACCCATTGCTGTAGACTGCAGCGATGAGCCGAGGAGATTCTAGGTAGGTAGCGTCGGTGCTAGCAAGATATGTGCCGCTAGCTTCGTTTGAATTAAGATCGCTTCACATGGCAGAAGGTAGACCATCTCCTCCTCCATGTACCGGTCTCACGCACGCCTAGTGCTGGAGCTTGTCTAGACCATCAGATGGAGAAGTTTTACATGGTGTCTAGACGCGCAGTGCTGGAGGAGCTTTGATTCGTAGCGGGTCTAGACGACCATCAGATGGAGAAGTTTTACATGGTGTCTGTCCGGGTTATTAAGCACTTCTTCCATCCGATTGCTACGTCCTGCTGTACGTGTGACATACAGATACTAGTAGCTAGCTAGTATCAGGCGTTAGTACCGCGTACGAGGCTTAACGACGTCGTGCTAGCTAGCTACAGACAGTGGAGCGTCGGTGCCGCGCTAGCTACACTATGCCTGCTTTGATGCATGCGGGTGTGCTTGGCGAGAAAGTATCGATCGGTCGTCGCTGTGACGATCGATGTTGAAATGTTTCGTGTCCTCTCGATCAATCCACAGCAGACCCACGTGCGCAAAGGGACGCGAATCTTTCTGATGACCTATAGGTACCACAGCGTTGCACGTACAAGTATATGTCGATCACCTTAGTAAGACGGCCGGTAGTACTCACTATTTTACTCCACCATGCATCTTTTCCTAGAGACTGTGTCTAGTGTTTTATACCAAGAAAATTATAACGGAGTATGCTTTTTTATGAATAATACCATACTACCAGAGTATGTTTAGTCTGGTCTGTGATGCGTGATATCTGACAAAAAAGTTTCTCGGTAGCGGTTGGCTTGGCGCCAGCGCCACACAGCGAGTCAGAAAAAAAAAGATTTGTGCATTCTTACGTTTTCTCAGCAAGGCCCATGTACACCAGCTAGTAGTGGCTATATCTCGGGAGCTCCTATTTGCCGCCTTAAGCGTGCACTAATAAGCAAGGCTCACGCGGGTTTTCTTCATGGGCCACACCAATGCAGTCCAAATAATAGGTACTATTTCGACCATTTTTATGATGCTTTTTTGTTTTCCTGAATAATATCTTCAAAATTTCATTTTTCTTCAATCTCAACATTATTGAAATCTAATTTTTTTAGAATTATATATTTTTTCAAAATTTTGAAAAACTGAAGGTTTTCAAATCTGAATATCTATAAAATCAGAACATTTCATAATTCTGAATATTTTTTAAAAATGAACATTTTCAAGTCTGAACAATTTGAATATTTTTTAAATTTAAACAAAAATTAAAATCTAAATAATTTTAGATACTTATCATTTCTCAAATATATTATTTTCAAAATTATTTTTTACAACATAAACATTTTTCAAAGCATAAAAAAGAAAAAAGAAAGTAGAAAATAACGCCAATGGGCCGGGCCACCAGGAGTGCCCGCGTGAGTTTTAACGCTCTGCATTGAGCGATAAATAGGGAAACTCCTATATCCCCCTCTTAGCGGCACAACATGTGGCGGGTAGGCCGCCTAAAGTGTGGAATCATGGGCTTGATTCGAAAACGGACCAAATAAAAATGTATTGTTTTAGAACTTTTCTTTTTGCAGGGTTATTGTTTTAGAACTTTAATGATTGTATTTTTTAATCATGTTTTTATCTATTTTGTAAGAAGTCAATCAATTGTGTAAGAAAAAATTGAACCCCGGTAAACTTTTTGAAACCTTGAGATCATTTTTTTTGAATGGATGAACATTTTCTTTAACCACATGATAATATTTTTTCAAACCTATGAAGACTTTTAACTACGATATTTTTTCAAACATAGTGATTTTTTTAACATGTGAATTTTTTTTCGAATCATGCACAACTTTTTAATAACCGTGAACTTTTTTCACAACGCAAACTTTTTAAGTCTAAAGAATAAAAAATAAAGATCAATGAATATAAATAGAAAAGAACAAAGAAATAAAAAATAGATAAAAGTAAAATTGCATTACTGGGCCGTTCCACCTTGGACTCCCTTCATGTAACTTCGTATCATGGGCCTTCTTTCTCTTGTTCCTTGTTTCACTTTCTTTTGCAAAAAAAATCATATTTATCACTTTTGCTGTGAGGCATTTATCGCTTTTTCAGCAACCTATTTTCAAGTGTTCTGATGTTTTGTTGTTGTAAACTTGTGTTACATGAAGAGTTTATCCGTTGATCCCATGAGTGAGATATACTTGCCGCGCACCCTACGCATCCTGCGTTTGAACGTATATGATAGTTATTATATTGTGTTTGTCACAAATGTTAGTGTAGGAGTAGTGTTATGTTTAAACTTGTGTTGTAATATGGATCGGATGTGAGTAGTGTTGGATTCGAAAGCTTGTAGCCTAGAACATCTATATAATATGGGGTGGCACGCACCATGTTACCTATGAGGGAGATACTCGTTGTGTACTTTGTGTTTGAACCTTTTCTTTTTGAGATAGTGTTATACGTTCTGATAGTCACTAAAAATACGTAAAGTAAATACCACAGTGCGGGTAATTCATCTATGCACTATGCCATGAAAGTTTAGATCCAATATCAACATGTATTTCAAGCAGCAAAAAGGATAAACTTGTGTTGATAGCTTTTGTGTGCCGAATCCAGAGAATCTGAAATAGTCAAATAGCCTTTACTCACAACTATTTTCTCTTTTTTAAAATATAATATATATTTTAGCCTTTCTCTGAAACAGCAAAAAGGCTTCCCGTTAATCATGAATGAGGTATGAAATACTGAAGAAAATGTGCCTTCCTCTTCATTGTCTTCATTTGTTGAGTTGGGTCTGATATGGGTATGAAGTTTTAAAGGTGGCAAATCATGATAAAGATGATAGGTTAGGCGTCTGTCTTAGCTGGCTGGTAGGTACAAACCCAACGCATGATTACTTCTCTTGGATGTTAGATAGAGGTCGTGCTCGAATGAATTCTAGTTTTAGCTAAACAGCCTGACCTTATCATGTTGTGTGCATACAAAAACATGTTAAAAACCTTTCCACGTTTCAATCAGAGATTGATGGGCACATGCAGAATGACAAAAGTAATAAGAGTTTGCGGGATCATCTTGTACTTTGCTTCGCATGGATATAGTATAGCTCGTCGTGAAAAAGCCTCATCACATTTCCAAATAGGCGACTTGACGATCGAGAGTCTTAGGGCATCGATCTCCACCTGCGCACTCCGGTAGGGCACCGATAACAGCTACGGACAAGCACTTTGGCGGCATCGGCACGTACCGTCGCATGTTTGGATGGACACCACCGACCCTAATACATTTGACCTAAAAAAAATTACTTCCTCGGATCCAAATTAGTTGACTCAAATTTGTTAAAATACGAATCAATCTAATACTAAATCATGTCTACAATCAAATCTAGACAAATCTAAATCAACTAATTTGGATCAGATGGAGTAGTAAAATTCAAATAAACAGGTGCAATTTCAAAAAAAATGGATTTTCAAAAATTTAAACAAAATTTAAAAAGTTTAACGCAGGTTGAAGACGATCAAGTCCAAGTTGCCATTGTTTGCGTCATCGCCACCAAAAAGGATGACGAGAAGTAGCTAAACTCGCCGTCGTCCCCGACATCCGCGCCACCGCCACTCTCGGCATCGACATCGATGACGCTGCGTTGTCCTGCACCGACCACAACTTGGCGTACTCGCTTGTCGCTGGTACAATGGTGTCGATCGATTGTAAGAGCACTAGGCTAAGGCCCCGCGAGTCCTCGGGGTCCTCGGCATCGCGCATAATCCGTTGCAGCTAGAGGTCCTTCATCCCTGGCTCCCACGGCTCCGGCTCCGGCTCCGGCTTCACCTTCTTCTTCATCAGCGGCGGTATCGAATCTACTTATAGTCAGGGCACCTAAAAGAAAGGCATTGTCGGCTCCTTCTCCTTCCTAGGGACGAGGATCACCTCCTTCTTGGGGATGACCTGCGATGTACGGAAGACGATGTCGGTGGATTGCTGGGGCAGGGAGGCTACTCCTTATTGGGGACGAGCAGCGACAAGGCACACGATGACTTGTACGGAGAAGACGACACCGCGTGGGCATCGAGTGCGCTCCGTAAGTAGGTGGGTGTCGGTGAACATGATGGAGATGTCAGTAGCCGTAGTGGGCGAGGACGGTATCCACATTCCCGCCATCCCAATTGCTATGTAAGCCGACGCAGTTGTACGACCCACGGTAGAGGCTGTTGCGCATCGTCGGTTGATCCTCGCACTCCACCTAGAACAGTGATAGCGGTTCGACAGCGGTGGATGTATGCCTCGATCTTGGCGCCTTGGGGGATGGGCGGTAAGGCGTAGCCGCCCGCGCTAATTTTCTACCCAGCCGAAGATAAGGCTGGTCATAGTATCATGCATATTATACTAGTACATGCTACTATGTCTATAATGCATTGTTTCATGTGGTAGTATCATAGTAGTAGTATATTTATTGATTTGTAGAATCTTTATGTAAAATTATGTACAAATTTACTTGCCATTATGATCAAGTCCAAGTTGCCATTGTTTGCGTCATCGCCGCCAAAAAGGACGACGAGAAGCAGCGAAGAATGCACTAAAGCAACCTATAGAGACACAGAACAACCATCGTCTATTTGAGAGGGATAAGAGAGAGCTATTCGCAATTAACCTGATACTAACACCAAACATAACCCATCCTAGAATTTTCCCCTTGAGACCAAACGAGGAAGTCCTTTCAAGGAAGTCACATAGTTAGCAGTTTAATTAATCATTCCATGATAATTGTCCAACTTACTAGTCATGTCACATCAAAGTCATATTTATATTACTATATTAGTGTAAGTTGTCTATGATTGAGAAACTATGATCCAAGTCGTTCATAACCGTGGACATGGTTTTTTAAAAAGATTTTACCATGTTGGGGTGCACAAATAGCAACGCACACATGATTAACCTCGAAAGAAGCAAACGAATAAAAAGCAATGAGGCATCACGACAGAACCATTTCGACAAATCAGAGAGTATTTTAGGGGCCACCCAAAAGGGCTACCATACGAGGTATAGCTAAGTCTCGTACGAAACCAGACGTTATATGCACTTGTCACACAATCAGAGGCCATAGACAATATATTCATGTGACAGAGTGTCGCACCTACACAACAGTAATAAATACTCATCGAGTAACAGGTAATAAACATGGCATACATGGCGTAACATAGCATATGTACAATAGATAACGTGTAAACCTCGAACAACTTGTGGCCCCAAAACATTATTCGGAATGAAGTTCAAGCCCAAGGGATCCCAGAAAGGCTCTCATAATGGGATAGTGCGATATTCAAGGAACATGTTTTAAGTAGTCGGGGTCTTAGGTGGACACAGGTGGGAGGGATAAAAGCCAGATCTCAACTATTGCCTATCGATGCCTCTATTAATTATAACTACTCTCAATATTTAATTATTAATTTATAAGTTCATGATTATATCCATCATTAAGCATGTGACAACCCCCACGACCGTGGAACTCGACATCATAAACCAGCACCTAAGCAAGCAACTATGACTTACAAGGTCAACTATCTACCAAAACAATGGGTATTAGGAAGTGACCAAGGCAATATATGATGCAATGAGTATAAATGGTATGGATACTAAAGCATCATAACACAGATAGAAATAGGGAGAAGTAAATCCATAAATCGAAAATAGGTAGCATAGGGGGATGCTCGCCTGGAAACCGTCGCCGGATATTCAGATCCGAAGAACTTGTCGAAGCTCACAACATCTCGTCGTCCTATCCGAAAAGAAGCAAAACACTAAAAAAACAAGCGATGAGCAATTACAACTAATGCGGAAGAATCGCTATCATGATACCCATTGTAATTGCATGACATGGCAAGATACGATGCAACTTAGCAATATTAAGAGGAACCAGAATCCCAACAATTTAAATAGAAGGTTCAAGTTATCTTCTGACCAACAACTTAAATGGTATTAGCATGGCACATGCAATAAGGTGACCTACACAAAATTGAATGGAATAGGGACAGTATTTATTTAATATCCCTCACATTCCACATTAAATTATTATGTGCAATTAAATAATTCTGCAATATTTACATGTCAAAAATGCGTATGGATGGCATATTTGAGTTCTATGCATTTTTCTGATCCAAATTCGTATACAACACTTTCCAATCAGATTTATAGATTAAAAGATACAAATTAAACCATATTGCCCATATTACTCTGCAAGATATAAAGGAGTAAGGAATAGACAGGGAAAACGGTTGTCTCAACAGCAGAATTGGATCAGAATAAAAAATAGAAGTTAATTCGTTCGAAATGAGACAATGAAAAGAGTTTAGAGACAACTCAATTTTTTTTGAAAGATTTCGTTTTTAAAGTATGTCAGTCAAACTTTGCCAACTTAAATCATGAGTATAAATATCAAAGCTAGGCACACGTGGGCGTGGAATAGAACTCAAGATCGTGGACTGAGGCCCGTCTCGTGACCAATCTGAATAAAATTCAGAGAACGAAAGGAAATATTCACAGCACCAAAAGGATTCGTTGGGATATGATGATTTTATTCGGAACACCACATAGAGTTAACCACTGAAATGTTACATAGGCGTGTAAGTGGCGGACATATGGAGCGTGCGCGTCTGGCCTAGAGCAGTGGCGGATCCTCCCTTGGGTGACTTGGCACCCCCTCTAAAAATATACTATAAGCCTTCTTATCTAGTAGTATTTGGACTAAATCATGGCTAAATGTAAAGTCTAAGAGGGATTTTTTTAAGCTTGGCACCCCCGTTCATTTTGTTCTAGATATGTCACTAGTCTAGAGTAGACACGACATGGTACATGTGCCGGCATTGGACGCACAGACGTGTGCCAAAAGGTGACGTTCCTGACTTAATCGATAAGAGCGTCGGTCTTCTAAGGGTGGGTGTAGGTGAGATCCTCACACATGGCTTAAGATTGATAGGATACCTGTATCAACAAGTTACAACTTTTTTTATGAAAGGTCATTCGAAAAGAACTCTGAGGTTAAGCGTGTTTGGCCTAAAGCAATTTAATGATGGGTGACCTACCAGAAGTGGGTACCAGATACGCTGAGGATAAAGTGTGCAGAAAAGACTAATATTGGTTTGTGGGGTCAGTCTAGAGATCCTACTGAGTTGTGACAGCCTAGGCACGAAGATTGAGATGTTACAAGTGGTATCAGAGCTGATCCTCGCGGTTACACATGCGTGTGCGGGTCAGTAGCGGACATATAGAGCATGGCGCGTGTGGCCAAGAGTGGACATGGTTGACACATGTGTTAGCACTGGACACATAGACGTGTGCCAAGAATAGATGTTCCTGACTTGTCGTTGATCGACGGGGGCATCGATCTTCTAAGCATGGGTGCATGTGAGATCCTGACATATGATTTAGTAGGATTGGTACATCCCCATATTAATAAGTCGTAACTTCTTTTCCGAAAGCTCATTTAAAAAAAAACTCTGAGGTTAAGCGTGCTTGGCCTAAATCAATTTAAGGATAAATGTGTTAAAATATATAACCATATTGTATTTGTATAGATATATGGTTGTATATGTGTAGTCTATGTATGACTGTCAGTGTATTGTACGGTACGGACTCTAACCTTGTAAGTTTATATGATGAGCAATACAAGGCACCACAATGTGTGGTTTTCCCTATCTTACATGGTATCAGACGCAAAACCCTAAACCCTAGACCTGCGCCGACCCTCCTCCTTCCGCCGCCGCCGAAGCCACCACCGCGCGCCGCCGCGGCCAGCGCCCTAGCGCGCCGTCCCCACCCGCGCACCCCTCCGATGTCTCTCTCCGATGGAGATCAGGTCTCCAAGGCCCTCGCTGCGGCCAAGGGGACCGAGGACGCACCTGACGCCGAGAAGATCGCTGTCGCCGAGAAGGACGCCATGGCCGAGAAGGCCAAGCTCGCCCTCCTCTCTGCCGCCCACGCATCTGGCTCCGGGTCGAGCGCGGGGTCTTTCTCCCTGACCTCGTTGCACGCACAGGCCATCGGTCTATCCTCCATCAAGGTGCACATCCCCGTCGAGCTCGCGCTTGACACCAGCGTCCATCGTTAGTGGCGCACCTTCTTCCGCGCCGCGTGCCGCAAGTACGCCCTACTGGATCACCTCGACGTCGACGCCCCTGCCACGCCGACCCCGGAGTGGTCTCTCCTCGACGCCACGGTCGTCTCATGGCTCTATGGATCTGTCTCGCTTAGTATCCTTAACGTTGTCATGACACCTGGCGATGATCCCCTCGTCGTCGAGCTTTGGACCCGCATCAACGGCCTCTTAAATAACCACAAGATCAATCGTCAACTCCACCTCACGGCCGAGCTAGGCGATGTCAAGATGGGCGATATGAGCATGACCGACTATCTTCATAAGGTCAAGTCACTCTCCGATGGACTTGCGGATCTTGATTCCCCTATTGATGATGCTGAGATGGTGATCCGCTGCCTCAATGGCCTCTCCGAGCAGTATGAGTCCGCCACCGATCTGATCTACCTCATGCCTGGGATTAGTTTCGCGCAGTGCCGCTCATTGCTCTCGCTTCAGGATATGAAGAGGAAGAATCTCCGCGCCCGCCACACCGACACGGCCCTCTTCGCCAACGCTGGCAACTCTAGCAAGAGCACCGGCAAGGGAAAGAACAAGAAGAAGGAGAACGCCACTGACGCCGCCAAGGACGCCGCGCCCCCACAGGCGCCCGCGCCTCCAGCTACGCCGACCGCCGCCCCTCCTTCTTGGCTGTCCCCGCAGCATCCCTGGAACGGTGCCATCCAGATGTAGCCATACGGCCAGGGTGCCGTGCTCGGCAGGCAGCAGCCTGCCTACGCCCCGCCTCCCAACTACATGCCGAGGCATGCTCCGGCGCCGTAGGCGTTCTACGCTCAGAACCCGTACGGCGTCGCCCCGTCCCCTACGCCTACAACCATGGGTATGCGCTCCCGCAGCCCGCCCATGGACTCGGTACCCCGGCCTCTTCGGCACCTTCGTCAGCCTCGTGGGATCAGGCCGCGTTGATGAACCAGTTCCAGACCATGGGACTGCAAGCACCCAAGGAGTGGGTGATGGACACCGGCGCTTCCTCTCACTTCGCCTCCGATTCCGGTATGCTCACCTCCCTGTCTCCTCCTTCTTCCTCTCGACGTGATGTCATTGTCGGTAACGGTTCTACCCTTCCGATCACCAGTATCGGGCACGCACGTCTCCCTATCTCTACTTCCTCGCACCCTCTTTACCTTCGTAATGTCTTAGTTGCTCCTACCATTGTCAAAAACCTTTTGTCTCTTCGTCAGTTCTCTATTGATAATCGTGTCTCTGTCGAATTTGACCCTCTTGGTTTTTCTGTGAAGGACCTTCTAACCAGGACCGAGATTCTTCGCTGCAATAGCTTTGGACCTCTCTACTCCATCCGCCCTTCATCCACCAGCCAGCCATCTGCCTTCCTCGTCGTAGATCCTACACTTTGGCACCATCGGCTTGGGCATCCTAGGCGGCCAGTCATGGAGACTTTAGCTCGCTCTTCTATTATTCCTAGGGAAAAGAATAAAAGTAGCTTGTGTCATGCGTGTCAGTTAGGTCGTCATATTCGTGTTCCTTTCTCTTCTACCAATCGTGTAACTACTACTCCGTTTCATATAATTCACTGTGATTTGTGGACATCTCCTGCTGAGAGTATTTCTGGCTTTAAGTATTATCTTGTGTGTCTTGATGATTTTACTCAGTATGCATGGGTCTATCCTCTTCGGGCTAAGTCAGAAGTTTTCTCTCACTTGTCGTCCCTTCACGCCCTTGCACTCACCCAGTCTAGTACGTGCTTGCAGGCTATTCAGTGTGACAACGGTCGCGAGTTTGTTAATTCTCAACTCCATTATTTTTCCCAGCACCATGGAATTGCACTCCGCTTTTCATGTCCATATACTTTTCAACAGAATGGTAAAGCCGAATGCATTATTCGCACTCTCAATGATATTACTCGCACACTTCTTGTTCAGGCTAGCATGCCGCCCTGTTTCTGGGTTGAGACCCTCCACACAGTCGTTCTGTTGCACAATCGGCTTCCCTCCAAGGCAATTTCGGATCGTGTTTCCTTCCGTGCTTTACTTGACGTAGATCCTGTTGTTGGAATTATGCCCTAGAGGCAATAATAAAGCTGTTATTATTATAATTCTTGTTCATGATAATGTTTATATTCCATGCTAGAATTGTATTAAGTGGAAACTTTAATACTTGTGTGGTTTGTGAACAACACCGTGTCCCTAGTACGCCTCTAAGGACTAGCTCATTGATTAATGATGGTTAAGGTTTCCTAACCATGAACATGAGTTGTCAATTAATAATGAGATCATATCATTGGGAGAATGATATGATGGACAGACCCAAACTAAGCGAAGCAATTAGATCATGTCATCGTGTTCGTCTTTGCGAAGCTTTTCTTATGTCAAATATTGTATTCCTTAGACCATGAGATAATACAACTCCCTGGTATCGGAAGAAAGCTTTGAGGTCATCAAACGTCATCCTATGAGAGGGTGATCATAAAGGTGTCTCTCAGGTGATCGGAAAGTATCATTGGGTTGTATGTATCGAGATGGGATTTGTCCTCCCAAGTCGGAGAGATATACTGGCCCACTCGGTAATCGATATCAACACCGCTTGCAAGCATGTGGTTAAGGAGTTAATCACAAAGTTATATCGGATTACGGAACAGTAAAGTACTTGTTGTGAACGAGATTGAACTAGGTATGACCATCGACGATCAAATCTCGCAAGTAAAATATCGCGAGACGAAGGGAATATAAATATGGGATTGATTGAATCCTGCATCGTGGTTCATCCTATATGATCATCGATGAATGTGGGAGTCAATATGGGTGTCCGCACTTCGCCGCTGATTATTGATAGAAGATCATGTCTCAGATATTCTCGAACCCGCAGGTCACACACTTAACGTGTCTCGACGCTAGGATAGATTGGATAATTGGTTTATGAGTTTTTGTTCGAGTCTCGGATGGGATCCGGGACATCACGAGAGGTTCCGAGTGGTCCGAGAATAAGATTCATATAAGGCAGTGCAGTTTTTGGAGTTCGGAATTGTTCCGGGTTAATCGGTATTGTACCGGAAGCTTCTAGAACCTTCCGGAAGGGGACCAACGTGGCCCCACCTTCCGGGAGGGGGCATGGACCTATGAGGGAGTGCCCTGGACGCATTGGGCCAGGGGCACAAGGCCCCATAGGGCCCAGCCGGCCAAGAGGGTTTTAAACTCGAGATAGAGCTTCTAGAAGGGGGGGTTTCCTTGCCCCCCACTCCTCCTCCTTGGGGCCGCCGGTTTGGCTTGGGGGAGGGGCTAGGGCTACTCCCACCCCTCTATATATAGAGGGCTGGGGGCGCACCACCACCCCACACCTTCCCCTCCAACCCTAGCTGCCTGCCGCCTCCTCTCCCTCCCGATGCTTGTAGGCGAAGCCCTGCTGCAGAAATTCTCCACCATATACACCATGCCGTCGTGTTGTAGATCCAATCCGTCTCTCCACCATACTTGCTGGTCCGAGGAAGGAGGAGACGTCGAGGTGCTGCACGTGTGCATCTCACGGAGGCACCGCCACTTGTGGTGCTAGATCGGATCGGATCGCGAAGAGGAGAAACGAGTACGACTACATCACCCACGTTCCGACAAACATTCCGCTGTGCGAATCTTCAAGGGTATGAAGATCTAATCCAATATCTCTCGTTGTTTGCATCTCCTAGATTATATCTTGGCTTTCCCTCTGTTCGCATCCGTAGAAAATTTTGATTTACTATGCCGCGAAACCCTTCTCCTGCTTACGCTGGTCTTAGGGTCTTCGGATGTTTATGCTACCCCAACACCACCGCTGTTGCGCCGCACAAACTTGCGCCGCGCTCCGTTCCCTACGTGTTCCTTGGCTATCCATCCCGGCATCATGGCTATCGCTACCTTGATCGCTCCACCCAAAAGATCATCATCTCTCGCCATGTTGTGTTCGATGAGTCCATGTTTCCCTTTGCCTCCACTCCGTCTACGCCGTCCCCTACTCCCTCCTTGCACTCGTATGATTTTTTGCAGGAACCTGAGCAGCTGACGTCGTCGACGCCATTTACCGTGCCAAGCACGGCATCATCGGCTGCAGGCTCCACCACGCCACCGTCGACGCCGCCGAGGTCGCCAGACGCGACCACGTCATCGACGGCCACGTCGCCCCCAACAACGTCGAGCTCTGCCCCAAGCCCTGTCTCCGCCTGTCGCGGCAGCGGTTCTGGTGCTTCTCCTGCCGCAATGCTAATATTGTTACAGGCAAGTGGATCTACGCGACTTCATATTGTGACGGTAGATCCAGCCTGCCGCCAATGTTTGGGCGTTTTCGCCATGGCAGACAGCTGGCCGCCGTGATCGCTGTCGCCAGGCCGCCGCCACCTCCACCCCGCCGTCAGCGGGGCCCGCCTCCGCCACCGTCTCACTCAATGGTCACTCGTGCTAAACGGGGGCTTGTGCAGCCCAAGACGATTTTTGATATTCATGTTGAGGGATTATCTCCAATACCGAAGACTTATCGTGGTGCTCTAAAGGATCCGAATTGGCACTCTGCCATGGTTGAGTCGTATGGCACTCTTCTCTCCAACAACACTTGGGACCCGTTGATCCACCTCGCAATGCTAATATTGTTACAGGCAAGTGGATCTACCGTCACAATATGAAGTCTGATGGTTCCTTAGAACAATACAAAGCTCGTTGGGTGCTCCGAGGATTCACTCAACGCAAAGGTATTGATTTTGATGAAACCTTCAGCCCTGTCGTCAAGCCATCCACTATTCGCACAGTGCTCTCTCTTGCGTTAACAAGTGACTGGCCTATTCATCAGCTTGACGTCAAGAATGCGTTACTCAATGGCACTCTCACAGAAACTGTTTATGCTCGTCAGCCTTCTGGGTTCACTGATCCAAATTATCCTGATAAGGTATGTCGTCTCAACAAATCACTTTATGGTTTGAAGAAGGCGCCTAGAGCATGGTTTCAGCGATTTGCCTCATTCATTGCTTCGGTTGGTTTCATTGGCTCCAAGTCCGACAGTTCATTGTTCGTCTATCGGCGTGGTGCTGACATGGCCTATCTCCTGCTCTATGTGGATGACATAATCCTGACTGTGTCTTCCTCATTATTGTTGCACAGTTTGATTGTCTCTCTTCGTACAGAGTTCAGTATGACAGATATGGGCGATCTTCATTATTTTTTGGGCATCTATGTGACACGCAGCAAGGACAGTCTGTTCCTCTCACAGGAGAAGTATGCATTGGATCTTCTTGACAGAGCTGGTATGTTACAGTGCAAATCCATCTCTACTCCAGTTGATACTGCCTCCAAACTTTCCGCCAAGTCCAGTGATCTTGTTACAGACCCGACCGAGTACCGTAGTATTGCAAGTGGTCTTCAGTACCTTACGTTTACTCGGCCAGACATCTCTTATGTTGTGCAGCAGATTTTTCTTCATATGCATGATCCTCGGGCTAATCATTTGTTTCTCGTCAAGCGTGTTCTTCGCTACATCTGCGGCACCACCGACTATGGTCTCACCTTGTTTCGGCATAGCTCCAACAAGTTAACGGCATACTCTGACGCTGATTGGGCAGGTTGCCCAGACACTAGACGGTCTACCTCAGGCTACTGTGTCTTCCTCGATGCTAATCTGGTGTCATGGTCTGCTAAGCGGCAGACACGCCTCGCCCAGCCGCCGAGGCCGAAAGTGATTTGCCATGAATGTGGTGGCTGAAACTTGTTGGTTACGATAGCTTCTTCAGGAGCTTCATCGACCGGTGATTGGTGCCACTGTGGTTTTTTGTGATAATGTGAGCTCGGTTTACATGACACATAATCCTGTACATCATCAGCGCACCAAGCATGTGGAGATCGACTTCCATTTTGTACGATATCGCATCACCACCGGCGAGGTCCGGGTTCTACACGTTTCGAGTTCTTCCCAGTTTGCGGACATTTACCAAGGGACTACCGTCGCCTCTCCTTTTGGATTTTCGGGACAGTCTTAACATTCGTCGACGCCCGTTTACGACTGAGGGAGGGTGTTAGAATATATAACCATATTGTATTTGTATAGATATATGGTTGTATATGTGTAGTCTATGTATAAATGTCCGTGTATTGTACGGTACGGACCCGAGCCTTGTAAGTCTATATAATGAGCAATACAAGGCACCATAATGTGTGGTTTCCCCTATCTTACAAAATGACCGTCCGGGAAGTGGTCCCGGGTGCGCACGAGTGAGGACAACATGCATAAAATAGACTAGTGTTGGTCTGTAGGGCTAGTCTAGAGATCCTAGTAAGCTGCCAGAAATGACAGCCCGGACATGAAGAGTTAGGGGTGTTACAAGTCGGTACTACAAGCATCGCCGTGCGCGAGGGTGAAGCCGGAGTGGCCACCGTCATCATGCCCGTCGGCAGGCCAATCGTCTTCGTGCTCGATGCACAAGACTCGGCCAACATCGCCCTAGATTTAAAGGTGGAGGAGCATGAAGGGGGGAAATTATGGATTTGGATTTGGGGACGATACACTGTCATCTCTAAATAGGGAGCAGAGTAAGCGAGCGGTGAGCGAATTTCTTCACGAGTGATGAGTGATGGGAGAAATTCGCTGCCACGCGCGAGCTCTCGCCATCTCCCTGCATGCACGAGCTTCGTCGCCTCGTCACACGGCGAGGCTGGCTATGGGAAAACAATTGAATCAAGCGTTGTCCTTGAGCCTGACCGCGGGATCCTTTGAGGTTCGGACTCCGAAAGAGTATGCGGACAACCAATTGAACCGGTTTCCTAGTGCACGGACCTAGTCGGAGAAACTGCATGCTATCAAACGCGTAGGGTGTGCAAGAAGTGAAACCGCTCAAACAGGCAAAAAACTGCATAGTTCAATCTCATTCCCAGACCGAATCTGAACTTGGGGAGGTAGTATAAAATTTTAAACCAGCCGAAACAAGCCAAACCGTGTTTTGCACGGGGGGCTTATGGACACCTCTAGAGAAGCTGTCGCCGTGGCATGTTTTATGTCCACCGGTGAAGATGTCCTTTGCTTAGTCCATACTACATGCATGCATGGCCGACGGCAGTTCCAATTAACGAGCAGAGTAGGTCGGCACCGTCACGACCGCGTGCGAGAGACTCATCTCCATGCTACTGCCAGAAACTATTAATGACCATAAACTGAGAATTCGTGACGGGAGTGGGAACCCGAATTTGGAGGATGATTCGCTCCCAAAGTTGAGAATAGGACGCAAGAAAAAGCATGACGCGACTAAATAAAAGGGAAAGTTTCAGCGACGGCGACCGGAGAAGGTTTACCGTGGGTCGGAGTAAAGGCAAAGGCGACGCGATCTTACGTCTTTCCCTTTGTATTCTTCCGGTGTCATAACACCGAGTTCCCTGTTGTGGTGCGTGCGAGTGTGTCACTGACGAGGAGATTGCGAGGCAGTGACGGTATTGGCGCTGTCGTACGTGCGTGCCCCGGGGCGACCTGGTTTAGTTCGTCCAGGTACAGCCCGCGCAGCCGCGCAAGAACGCGTCCGTTTTCTCGGTCAAAAAACGGGACGTTGCCTAGTGCGAACGCCTCTGCTGCATAATTTCTCTTCCTGGGAGTATATTACGTTTGCAGAAGGAAGAAAGAAATGGTCGGCGCGGCTGCTGAGCTCACGATTCAAACGCACAGACAGACAGACAAATTGGCAGTCAGGTCAGGGAAGTATGTGGCGATATGCTTGGCCACGTCTCTTAGTTCGACGACAGATACGTGTACTTTTAATTTCTGGCAGATGCTGACCATGGCTTTGTGCGCCAAAGAAGACGACGGTGTTCTGTTTTACTAACAGATTCACGTCACACTCAGGGCAGCTGAGACATCAGAAGGCAGTGCCAAAGTGGTCTTTCTCTCTCTATATATATGCAACACTGAATACCTATCACTCTATCAGCAACGAAAATCAAATGTTAGCTCCATAGTGTAGTATCTCTTGTCCAAACAATCTGAGGTGGCTTTCTTCAATCACCGGAAACAATCACATTTGTGCTCTTTCACAACTTTCTTTTGGAACTGACAACTGTAGGGGGGAGAAATAATTACAGTGCAACATAGAGCTTAGATGTACAATGGGGAGGGACATGGGAAAAACAACGTACTCTAGCAGATCACCCAAAGGCTTGAGGGGAGCTGCAAGTGCTCTTTTACACTTGTACAAGCAGATCAAGCCAAGCCTTGAGAGGACCTGCAGTTGCTCTTGTACAATGGTATAATTATACTTTATAACTTCCATTCTTGCTTCATGGCGTACATTCATGGACTCACCAACCCGAGATCCCGGGAGGCTGGTCAGGGTGTTAAAGAATAATCTATATGCTAATGTTCCACCTCAATCAGAGCTCTGTGCAGAAGTACTCGTTTCCGAGTCATTTTGGTAGTAGACTACGTCTCCGGTGTCGCTAACATAGTGGTCACTCTTCATACTCCGCGATAGCACCCCAAGCAGGTGGAACGGGAGAGGGGCCGACTTCTCTGGTTCTTTGTAGTACTTGCCAAGCACTGGTTTTGCTGCCTCAGTCTGCAGGTTACACCCACCAACATCAAGTTAGCATATGAAGAAGATGTCAACTTGTTAATACGAACTAACACACATCTTATTGCATGTTTGAGAAAAAGGCAAGAGGCAAAGAACAGGGGTGGATGCTTACCGCCTCGACAAGATGGTAATGTGGTATTTGTGGGAAAAGATGGTGAATGACGTGAGTGCCAATGTCATGGTGGATGTTGTTGATCAACCCGTAGTCGCGATCAAGTGTTGTCAATCCTCCACGAAGATAACTCCATTCCTGTAAGTTCGGAAAGCGATGTTCATAAGCAACAGCACAAGGATTGTTAAGCAACTATAAATGAGAAGAACCATTTAAACTGAAGTAGCTATTAGAAAATGTTATATCTTTGATTTGAAACATTCACCACTAGGATTTCTCTGACCAAAGGTTTTGTTCCTTTCTAATGGTCAGAGGGAAGCATTTGGCACTTAAGCATAACATGATATCCTATTTTGAACAAGTAATATATTATTACCAAACAGACAATGAAAAGTAACATTACAGACCACAAGACAAGAGGAACCAATGATTTCCGAGGAGGAAAAAATGTAACTGGACAGGCCATATCTGTCGGCAGGATGTGCCCTTATGAACCTTCAATTCATTACTTTCTAGATTATACAACTACACTTTGACATTTTCTTCAAGAACATATCTTTTGTTTAGTTTATGTTTTAGGGTGTACATGATATCTTCTTGATATTAATAATATATTGCCCTTTATCGAAAAAATGTATTATTCTACTTACAACAACGAAGCGGTATTTCAGTCATTCTACAAACAATAATGGACAATGCCATTGTATTTTGAACATTAAGCATTAATCCTGAAGCATTGGGAAAGGAAATCGCAAATCTGATTCAGTCATGATATTTACCTTTCCACGATACCACGGAAGCTTGTCTTCATGACCATGGTGATGCAAGTATGTGACAAAATCCAGCCACATAACAAATATCTGCACAGGGATTCACCAAAATTATTCACATGAATTCTTCACTACAGTCACTTCCTTAATGACTTATCCAAATTATCAGCCTGCCAAAATTGCACATGTGATGGAAGGCATCAAGGTCTTACCACATAAGGGATAGCATAGAGCTTTAGCATCTTAAGAGGCCCCATCGCAAAGGTCAGACCAGCGAGAACCCCGATCATTGCCAGCCAGGATGCGGTAGATGTTAACACATCTTTCTTCTCATTAGGTAGGAACACATCACTGTTCGGGTCAAAGTGTGAGCCCTTCTTCCCTGGGGTCCTGACAAACTGCACATAGCAAGAATTCAGTATCATGTTCCAAAACAGGAACCACCAATCCACACATCATGGCAAAATCAAGCAGCACTCTGTCTCACCAAGTATAAGGGGAATGCAAGCATGGGAAATGGCAAGCTGAACCGCAACTTCTTCGTCATATTGTCTAGGCTATTATATAGCCTCTGGGGTAGCTGCAAATTGTCAAAATCCAATGAGCCATCAAAGACGATTCACCAACTCTGTCGACTATCTACACCTGAAAGCAAAGACCTACCGGGTGCCAGGACTCGTCTTTCTCCACATGGCCGTGGTTCTGGTGGTGCGTCCTGTGGCTAATCCTCCTGCAATTACATTTAATACGCCGGATTTGTTAGCACCAACAAAACTCGCAACGGAAAAAGGAAAAACATCAAGAATGCACTCATCATACCAGCCGTTGTATGGAACCAAAATGGAGGAATGGAGTATGTGGCCGACCACGCTGTTGAGCTTCTGGTTGCTCGAGAAGCTCCCGTGTCCACTGCAAACACCGAACCAGGGGAAGAGTCAAACATTACGAATTTATTTAGGCTAAAAAGAAGTACAATCTTTGGGTTTGGGTATGGCGGACGGCCCGTACCAGTCATGTCCGAGGACGAAGAGCGCCCAGAACATGGTGCCCTGCGCGGCCCAGTAGAGCGGCCAGACGAGCCAGCTGTCGAGGCGCGCGGCGGCGGCGGCGAGGCCGAGCACGACGAGGACGTCCCGCAGCACGTAGCTCATGGACCGCCACGGGTCCTTGACCCAGCAGTGCTTGGGGATGGCCGCGCGGATCTCCGCTAGGCCGAAAGGCGGCGGCGCCCCCGGGTTGAACTCCGCCGCCGAAGAGGTCCCGGAGGCCTCCTCGTCTTCTCCTCCCCGGGAGCCGCTTCTATCCTCTTCGAAGACGGACGCGAGGCGGCTGGGCGCGGACACGCGGAGCGCCCAGTCGCGGTGGATGGCGGCGGCCGCGGGGCGACGCGGCCCCGCGGCGAGGTGGGGAGGTGAGGGCGGCGCAATGGCGCCGACGCGGCTGCGCGCGCGGAGCGGCGTGAGGCCGCAGCGCGCGGGGAGGACGAGCCGGGCCATTATGCGACGGTGCCGGCAGCGGTGGCACCGATGGCTAGTACAGTCGTCTACCACGGCCGCGGCGCTCCCCCGGGATGATTCTTCGTCCGGGTGGGTGGATGGGGTTGGATTTGTGGTGGTCGGGGTGGGCTAAAGGCGAGCGAGGTTTCTATATACGCGGGAGAGATCGCGGGCGCCGTGTGTTGCTCGTGCGAGCGGGGGAGGAGAGGGGAAGCTGCGCGTAGGCGTGGCGATGGAAGAACTCGGTTTGGAGTTGGACCAGCCTTCAACGACGGAAGTTAGCACGTGTGAATAGCCGTTCTCTCTAATTTGGCTTTGACTTTTTTTTCGAGATTATTAATTATACTTGAGTATACTACAGTAGCTAATTTGGTCATACTATCTGTCTTCCACTTCTGAAAGTTCGGTAAATATTTTAATAACCAAGCTGATGACGGAACAGATGAACCGACGGGAGTCTTGGTCCACTGCTTTACCAGTCGGTCGTCGGTTAATTGTTGGTTTTAACTTTTATAAGACAAAGAAGGCATTGCTATCTTTCAGATTGTTGAACAACCCCTGCCGGCTGGCCGGTTTCGAGGCTGCTCCACAACTGAAGAAGAAGACTAAGTTGAAGGCATCCAAGAATACACAAAAATTGACACAAGAAACAGGAAGAAGCTTTATTGATATGTCTCTGGTAAAGTCAAATACAATGATTGCTCCTCTATTTATAGACTAAGGGGATAGGATACCCACATGGGCTAACCCTAACCTAGTAGAGGCCACACCGAATGGGTCCCTGTCGGCCTAGTTTCCCAACACTCTTCCTGGGTATCTTATCTGTATAACCATGGCTCAAAACTCCGAAAAACCCAGTGAAAAAAATATTGAGAAACGCGCATGGTATACTTCTTGCTATGTTGCACGAATTGCCTCATTAAAAATCTTATGTGAGAAATTTTATAAAAACTCACTAAGGAAAAAAGAGTACAATTCACTTAACTATAAAGTTAAGCACTCAATCATCGGGATCAAGATTTCAGCGATGAGTTTGTGAAGATTCTCCCCCTAAACCTTGCATCTCCTCAAGTCTCATCATGCCGATCCCACGGACACATTTTTTGAAAGAAGATGCTGGCAATGATTTAGTGAACAAATCAGCGAGCTTTTCACACGACTTAGTATGCAAAACTTTCACTTCGTTCAACTTTTGCAGTTCATGTGCATAGAAGAACTTGGGGTTTATATGCTTTGTGAGATTACTCTTCATCGTAACCCGTATGGACTTGTGCAACACAAGCAGCATTATCTTCATAGATAATTGTTGGGGTTTGTATGGTGTTCAGTCCACATGACATCTGGATGTGGCTGACTACTCGTCGAAGCCATACACATTCTCGTGATGCTTCATATAATGCTATGATTTCCGAGTGATTCGTCGAAGTTGACACAAGAGTTTGCTTAGACGATTTCCAGGAAATCGTTGTTCCACCACAAAGGAAAACATATCAAATCTGCGACTTGGATGTGTGCGGGTCCAAAAGGTACCCAGCATTTGCATAGCCTACAACAGATAGGTCTTGGTTCTTTTGGTAAAACAAGCCAAGGTCTTTGGTCCCTTGTATGTACCTAAAGATGTCTTTAACGCCTTTCCAATGCCTCTTGGTAGGCTCAGAACTATACCTAGCAAGCAGATTAACGGCGAATGCAATATCCGGTCGTGTACAATTTGCGAGGTATATAAGTGCGCCAACTGCACTTAAGTAGGGGAATTCCGGTCCCAAAATTTCCTCCCCCTCTTCTTTAGGCCTTAACGGGTCCTTGTCTTGCTGCAAAGATCTTCCGACCATCGGGGTCTTGGAAGGATATGCCTTTTCAAATCCAAATCGTTCCAACACCTTCTGGGTGTAGGCCGACTGGTGAACTAGAATCCCAGCAGGGGAATGTTCAAGTTGCAGACCTAGGCAGAACTTGGTTTTGCCTAAGTCTTTCATCTCGAATTCCGACATCAGGTAGGAACTCGCTTCCTCAATATCGTCAGGTGTACCGATTATATTCAAATCGTCCACGTACACCGAGATAATACAGAAACCATCTTGGGATCTCCGTATAAAAACACATGGGCAATCTTCATTGCTCGCGTATCCCTTCTGATGAAGGAAATCGCTTAAACAATTATACCACATCCTACCTGGCTGTTTTAGTCCATACAATGACTTTTTAAGCTGAACACTGTATAAGCTCTTGTTTGCTCTATCCTGGTTCGGGACAGGGATACCTTCTGGTACTTTCATGTATATGTCTGAATCCAAGTTACCATATAGGTAAGCGGTGACAACATCCATCGATTTTATTTTTAAGTCCATGTTTACTGCCATTGATATCAAGTATCTAAAGGTAATTCCATCCATGACCGGGGAGTAAGTTTCCTCAAAGTCGACACCTGGTCGCTGAGTGAAACCTTGAGCAACGAGCCTTGCTTTGTACCTGACTACTTCATTATTCTCGTTTCTCTTTCGAACAAAAACCCACTTATGGCCAACGGGGCGAATGTGGGGAGGAGTTAGACAAACATGTCCAAATACCTCTCTTTTGTTTAACGATAATAATTCAGCAGTGATTGCCTTCTGCCAATCTTTCCAATCCGACCTTTTCTTACAATCAGCAAGCGTGTTAGGCTCAGGGTCAAGATCTATGATTGAGGCAATTTTCTTGGCAAAATTAACGTCAACATTTGCCATGGCTCGGTTGTATGACTCGCCCGAATTAACATAGTTAATGGCCATTTTATCATGGAGTGTATCAGGCACATCCTCTTTCTCCACCGGATTTCCCAATCCAGGGGCTAGGTACTTTAGCTTTCCCGCTCCGATGTGTGCGCACACAACTTCGCTGGGTATTTCTGATATAGGAAAATTCAAGTCCGAATTTCGCAATCGAATATCCATTTGTGCCAGTCTCAACTGCTCCCTCAACAGGCATCGTAATAAATCTCTCTTATCCTTTTTCTTCGGGCGTCCCCGTGTACTTGGGATTTGAGAAATCGGATTCCGCGTTCTTTTAGGCCTTGGAACGGGAGCGGGTATACCATCATTTTTCTTCGGTATTTCAACCCTTTCCGGTGCATTGCGTGCATGCACATGCGACTTTGTCACAGTCTTTAAATCACTAAAATTATCAGGCAGTTGATTCGCTAGGGAGTGCAAATCTAGTATCTTTTGGACTTCTCTATTAGTCTCAACAGTGCGTGGGTCATGAGCGTGGATCCCCGTGGCTTTCCACGTGATTTCTCGACTTTTGTCATCCAGGGGTTGATTACCTCCCCCCAAAGTCGGAAAAAGATCCTCGTCAAAAATGCAGTCAGCAAAACGGGTCGTGTGACAGTCACCTGTCAAGGGGTCCAAGAACCTGATTATGGACACAGTCTCATAACCAACGTATATCCCCGACTTACGGAGCGTTCCCATTGCTGATTTCCGGGGTGGTGGTATAGGTACATATACCTGGCAGCCGAACCTACATAGGTGGGAAATTTTTGGTGCCGACCCTTGCGCAAGTTGGATAGGAGAGTGGATGTTGTAGGCCGATGGTCGAAAGTTGATGAGATTAGCGGCGTGTAACACCGCGTGTCCCCAACATGTAGTTGGTAAATTACAACCCTGAAGGAGTGGTATGGCAATGAATTTAATCCTTTTAATCAATGCCTCCGCAAGTCCATTTTGAGTGTGGACATGCGGTACAGAGTGCTCAAGTTTGATTCCTGTTGCCATGCAATAATCATCGAATGCCTTTGAAGTAAATTCTTGTAACATCCCAGTATATAGGATCTAACGAAGGGTAGATTTAGGAATATGAATTGTTGCATGCATGCATTTGAGAAAATGTGAGAATTTTTTTTGCCAAATAAAAACCTTGAGTGATCAATGTTTCTTTCTTACTTTGAGAGTAGGTTTAGTCTTAAAGGAGGATTGCTATAAACTTTGATATGATCTTAAAGGAATTATGTGTGTTTTGAAATGAGTTTGGATTTTAAAACTTAAGTGTTTTATAATTTAAATAATTTTGATATAAGATTTGAATCTTAAATTAATTAAGAGAAAAATATTTTAACTTAAATATTATTTAAAAGCAATGTGGTATATGAAGTACATTTCTTATTCATAAACAAATTACAAAGAATAACTTACTGAAGTTATTCCAAACTTCACAATTCACACAAGAGTAAATAATAAAATATTCTTTATTAATAAATATATAATCTTTATTACAAATGAACCAAATAAAGATTACAAGAATTATAAAAGAAAAATTATAAAAGATTAAGAAAATTACATTTATATATCTACTAACTATCCTATATCTAAAACAATACTAAATCTTCATCTTTATCTTTGTACCTGCAAAACAAAGATTAAATAGAAAACAAAATAGGATTAGTGTTAGTATATTTCTCTTAGTTATGTCAGTGAGATGCACTTGACAATCTCATCATTGAAAATTATGGAAAAAGGGGCAAGTTTCACCAATCTGAAAGATTTTATCTTTCATAAATTCAAGCCAATATGCAAATGACAGCCAAAAGGAACCAATTCACCAGCCAGGGTAAAATTAGATTGGTAATAGTAAGTTCAAATTTTCTGAACTTATCCACATGTGCATAGCAGGCACACAAGCTGCACACACACAAGCATGCAATGGGTGTGCTGTCGACCTCACAATGCACAACCAATATCACAAAACCACAGCACAGTCGTGGGGAAGCACATCAGTGCATCTCTCCACTACACAACACACCAGCACAGCCAGGGTGAACAACAGTTAAACCAAGAACAACAACCAAACCAACCACCCAGATCAACCCAAACATCACCAGGATGGTGACATAAGGAGGGGGATGGATCTGGTGGACAGCAAGGTCAAGCCCAGAAGCTAGGAGGAGCAGGAAAGCTCAAGAGCAAGCTCAGGAGCACAGTTAAGGCAGATCAAGATCCAGATCAAGATCAAGATCATCAATTTACTACATCCACATCAGAATCTGTGGTGAGCCTCATAAAACCATCACATGATTTCATCATATATCTAAATAAAAGCATGTGCTGTTTTATGAGATAATCTCTCAATAATCACCCAAGAGGAGTGCATCTATCCTAGATATTTCAAGTATAAGGATAAGAAATCAAGCTCAACCACAAACACTAAACCCTCAGACCAACATCACTGGTTCATTGTTATTTTTGCAACTTAGATCATTTTCATTTGATCTTATCATATCAGGGCACATCTCTCAGAGAGAGAGAGTAGCACCTCTAAATCTATAAGTTTCAAACAAACTATTGCCCAACTAACTAGGAATTACATCCTAGAGCCTCAGACCAACATCATAGGCAGGTAAGTTAATAAAAAGCTTCCATATCATCTTATCCGTTTTAATCACAAGCATAATCAAGCTAAGCCCAGAAATAAAAAAACCAATCACTTGTGTGCCATAATACAGTGGTATCACAAGGACAAGTTCTTAATGAGCTAAAACCAATCTTTACTTAGCTTCCACAGATAAAAAGGGACAACCACAACATATCATTTTCCTGAAGCCAAGTGCTAGGAATCAACTTTAAATTCATGTATACATCCACAGAAATCATTGCAAGCAATGATTTAATTCAGTGAGTATAATCTCAGACAAGCCAACAAAGATAATTGCGAAGCAACTCACAAGATAAGCAATCTGACAGTAGAGTAAACTCTTAGATCAACAACATAATCCAATCAAGGATTTCATTGATACACTAGCATGGATCATGGTGGATTACCACTAGAATTAATTTGACAGGCAACTAGTATCATCAAAGCCACTATCAACCATTAACCACAGCAGACAATCATTTCCCATGATTAGATATGAACCATACTAGATCTAAAGCATCATAGATATGATCAACATGGGGTTATGAACCCTAATCAGAGCAAGAACTCTAATCCAGAGATGAACTCAACCAGCACATAGTCACTCGACATGAAAGCCACTAGATACATAAGGAGAATCATGGCAGTAGCATGGACAAACACCTCAAAGATAACTTACCTGAGGTCCTCGCTGATGAATCGAAGAGGAAGCAGAGGGGCCGACGCACCGCGGCGGCACAGGAAGCACCTGTAGGGTGTCAAGAACTGCACCGCCACTGCCAAGCGGCTGTAGCGAGCATGAGACCACACCACCACGCAGTGGATCATGGCGGCGACGACAGCATCTTTTCCGAACCCTAGGGTTCGGGAATGGGGTGGAACTGACCACGGGGAAGCCCCAGAGTCAAATCCAAGTGGATAGAACGAACGAGCATCATTGACAACCCCAAACCAAGCACTACAATGGCCAAAAACGGCCGATTTACGGCGAGAATCGACGGTGGCGGCATCGCCGGCCACGGGGGCGAGTCAGAGGAGGAGGAGATAAGGTCGAAGGAGAGAGAGGAGGCAGAGTGGGCTGGGTGGGCCAAAACCCTTCGGGGTAGTCATTTGACCCTGCCCTATTGGGCCACCTTGGCCCAATAAGCCCAAGGGGCCAGCCCAGGTTATTTAATAAATCTTTTGGTCAACTGGAAAAAACCAAAATACCCCTGACCTCAATAAAATTATAGAAAATAAAATAATAGTCCAAAAATTATAAATAAAATATTTTGGATTCACAATAATTCACTATGTTCAAATAAAATAAAATATAAAATTTTGAACACTTAAATTTTTATAAGAATTTTGTAATTTAAATATTACTTATGGAATTTTACAAAATTATTGAAAGATGATAAAAATAAATAAAAATCACTTTCATTATTTATTAATATTATAGTATTTTTGAAAAATACTAAATAAATATTTAATAATAAATTTTAATGTATAATTAATAATTCCTAAAAGAATTATTAAATCAATAAAAGTCAAATAAAGGGAAATAAAATAAAATAACTCAATACATGTTATAAATATTAAAAAGAAATATTTATAAATCCTTTATTACTCAAAAAGGAACTTTTTGGGGGTAAATGCATATAAATTTAAATAATGCATTACATTACCTACATAATCATTTTGCTTCTTTAAATATTGTCCTTACCGGGCAATAATGATGTTTTTGTAGAAGTAGAAGCTCAAGGTCTAGTGCAAGCATCAGACTTCACTACCTTGCCATCACAAGGCAAGTTCATCACTTGCTCATGTCCTTTGAAGAGTCTTTATCAAAGTATTTGCAAATTGTGTGTTGTCATATATGCTATAAAAGAAAAAAAATATTATTTTCATAAACAAAGAAATCATAGATATCATCCTAAGTGGTGATATAATGGAGCAATAGAACTTCGAGTTCTAATTGCAACAATAATGATCAAATAGGGACTAAATAACCCCTGGCATCAGTGATTCTAGCACCGTATATTACGCGTTAGCCATGAGATTTGGAATGGGATAGAGAAGTCAGTTGTATCTTCTTCCTCTCGCATGAAGTCGGATGTGCAGGTCGTGGATGTTATCCTTGTAGCATGCATATTAATTGGTAATTCGTAGAGGATATGCAGCATATGTGTGGGAACCCTCATCGTCCCACGATAGTTCTGGCATCTAACGGTTTGTATAAACCATTGCCATAATTCATTATGTGGGCATGGTGTACACCAAGGAGGCATGCGGGGTCGTGAAGGGGGCATTGATTGGCTTGGACCAACTACTGGTCCCCACATCATGGAATTGTGGATGGGAAAGTACGCCCGGTTGTGCAACAAGGAGTTAATCTCTCATGGGTAATGTAACGCACCTCTGCAGAGTGTAAGAACTGTAACTTGTTACTCCCTGTTCCGGGAGGAAGCTACGAACGCGGCAGGAAAGAAACTCCATGAAAGTTCTGGTCAACCTGTGAAGGCTGATTGTCATAGTTTTTCAGAATAAAATCAACCTTTGAAGAAAGATTTACCAAAAACTGCATAGTGCCAAGGATTTATAATCCGAGGTGGTAGTTAGAGCATCAAACTTCCCACCTTGCATATAATGAACTTGTTGGGTAACGCTGTTACTCATCCTTTCCTTTGATCCCTTGATTAGACTCTAAGGATCCCGAAGACGTGCCATTGTATGCAGCTGAATGCCAAGAAGATGTGTTCTACGAGGAACCTGATCTATCCGGAGGAGTTGAAGGCATGGGCTACGAGATCCGCTATGGTGGCGATGAGAATGAGTCCACTTAACAGTCTAGTTAGTAGTAATTAATGGAGCCGAGCAGCATGAACTCTATAAAATAAGCTGTTGAGCCCCACTCCTAGTCGGAGTTGTTACTTTTAAATTTCTGCTAAACATCTTATATTTTGGTTTGTAAGTTGGATCTTTTGGAAGTCTTGAACTTCCGGTATTGTAATAATAATAATGTGTGTACTTTTGTAATTTGGACCCGCAATGTTTCTGTTGTACCACTCCGAGGGATGTGATATTTACGAAACGGTGTTCTGTGGATGTCATGTCAACGACTATAGTGTACTACACATGCAGTGGTATGCTGGGTCACTGCAATTCTCCGGCATTGTCCATTCGAGTAGACTTTAAACGATAATCAGGGAATTTATTCCTTATCTGTATGATCTGAGAGATCAACTTTGCAAAAGCATGGTTCCTTGTTGACAGCAGGCAAACATTGGACCATTTAGAGGAAGCATCGATGAGCACCATGAAGTACCGAAAAGGCCCTGAGAGGGGCTGAATTGGACCACATATATCCCCTTGTATACGTTCCAAGAACGTGGGGAGTTCATCCTTCACCTTTAGGGGGATGGTCTAATGATCAATTTTCCCGTAGCGCATGCGGAGCACACGAAATCATTGGGATTCGGGAAATTTTTCACATTAACATTATGACCATTCGAGTTGTTAATTATATTTCTCATCATCCTAAGACCGGGGTGGCCTAACCTATCATGCCAAAGGCAGAATAGTTCAGAGCTTCTAAAGACAGTCTTAAGGGTAGTGTAAATAGGTGGTGATACTATCTTAGTGTAGTACAACCCAGTAGCTAATGAAGGGAGTCTTTCGACAACATGTTTACCATTTTCGTCGCGCTTGGTAATGAGTAGTAACTCCTTTCCATTCTCATCATCATCGGTTTCTACATGGAAACCATTTGCGCGGATGTCTCTAAAACTCAAGAGATACGAGTCGACTCCGGATACAACAATGCCTCTTCAATGATCAGAGTTGTTCCATTTGGGAGTATGCTAGTTGCTCTTCTGGAGCCAACTACATTCGGACCGCAGCCGGCGATCGTCATTATGTTACCGGGGTTTTTGGTAATAGACTCAAAGTACTTTGTTTCTCTCAAGATGGTATTTGTGATGCCGCTATCAGCAAGGCACGTTTCTTCCATTTGGGCGCCACATGCGTTCTAAAATATAGTGCATAATTAATATAATGGAGTAAGGAAGATGCTACATCAAGTAAGTAAAACACATAAACATTTGAGAACATAACACAACCAAATAATGGAATAAATGAATGAAATAAATGTCATCCAATCGTCGAAAACAAATAAATGTTATGCTCTCATAGAGCTTACAACCATATCGAAGAATTGTATCAGATTATTTGCGAAAAGAAATCATAACAACAAAAAAGGATCTCATATGGATTCTGCAAAGAAACCATCAATCTCAGCCTGTATCTCAATATCGTTGAACTTCTCTTTGTTGGCTATCATCATCGAGGCAGCAGAAATGTCTAGCTAGGGCAGGGGGGGGCACGACGTGCTCAACCTCCATGGGCACAGTGGCGTTCGTGGGAACCGCCAAAGGTGCTGCCACTTGTGCTACGTCGTGCACGGGCGCTGCTCCGGGCGCCAGTGGTGCCTCAACCTGGACGCGGTGCGCCTCGCGCGCCTTCTTGTTGGCCTTGAACGTGTCCACGACGTGCTTAGGGGCCAAACACTGCCTGGAGAAGTGAGTCTTGAAGCCACAGCGGAACAGGCCTGGGGCCTTGCCTCCCCCTTGCCCGCCTTGTGTTGCTTGGCCGAGTTGGAGGAGTTGGGACCCTTCTTGCCCTTCCTGCCTCGCTTCTTGTGGATAGGCTTGCGCACCTTGTAGGCGCCGGCATTAGCCTCATGACTTGGGCCCCTCGCGAAGGGTTGCACGGAGAAGTTCTTTTTCAGAACATTATCCTGCGCCTCGGCCACCTGGAGAGCATCAATAAGCGCTGCATATTCCGTGAATCCTTCCTGGCGAAAGTTTCGCGAGGACTAGATGTTGTCCGGGTGGAATGTGGAGAGAGTTTTGTCTATCTTCTGCTGATCTGTGGTACTGGTTCCACACAGCTGAAGAATGGTACGAATCCGGTGTAACCTGGAGTTGTACTCTCCCATGGTCTTGAAGTCCGCAAACCTCAGAAGAATCCAATCTGCCTCCGCCTGTGGCTGAATGGTGTACTTAAGCCTAGAGAACCGCTTGTTGAGGGCGGTCCAAAGGGCAGAAGCACTCTGTTCTGCCATGTACTCGTTCTTGAGAGTCTCACACATGTGATGGCGGAGGAAATGCAGGGCTTTGGCGTTGTCCGCCGGGATGGTGGTGCTGGGGGCCGTCGGGGTCCCTGCAATCAGCGCATCCTTGATGCATCGGCCCTCGAGGACGATCTCAACGTCCGAGGACCAAATCAGGTAATTAAGCTCATCCTGGGTCAACTCCGAGAACTCGCAGCTGACGATTCCGGTCATCTGCAATTTATGCAAAGTGTGTAAGATTACAGCAGGTAATCGGTTGCATAAATGCGATAACCGATACAATTATTCAAATATGACGGCGTTCTAAAATTTAAATTAAAAAGGTACAAGCTAACTATGAGATACAAAGTATTAAAATCATGCGATAATTAATAACTGTAGTAAAACATAGTACGAAAGCTTGTGAACAGGCCGAAAATAGGACTAAAAACGGGCCAACAGCCCAGCAATCGCGTGCTCCCACGCCCCATTATTTTTTTTCGCAAGCCAGAAAATGGCCCAGCCACTTTTGCCTCTGCGCGGCCGGCCCACTCCAGACCGTCCCGGCCCGCCTAGCGGGGGAACAGAGCTAGCTCTGATAGCTCCCGACTGGGGCGGCGGCGCTGGGAGTAGGCCGGGCGCGCGGCGCATGCGTCCAGCTGGGACGGGGCACGATAGCGGCGAGTGATTGGGGGGGGTGGCGGTGGCGCTGACATTGGGCGCCGGGCGGAGTCATAAGCGCGCGGCAGCGCCAGCGAGCGTCAGCGCGACCAGCGAGCTCATAAGCAGCGGCGCTGCCAGCGAAGGCGGCGGCGCCAGCGAGTGGCTGCGTGAGGGCGACGCGTTTGGCACGCGCGGGCGGCCAGCAGGGCCTGCAGGCGCGGGCGGCGCGGGACATTCGGCACAGCAGCGCATGGCTAGGGTGCGCATCGTGGGTGGCACGGTCGGTCGAGCAGCAGGGCATGCAGCTGCGTGCGTGGCCGGCCGGCTGAGCGCGGGCGCAGCCTGCGGCGCGGACGCGGTCAGCGGCCAGCGGTCGCGGGTGGCAAGGTGCGGCGCGAACGCGGCGCGTGCATGCGAGCGCGGCGGCCGGCGCACGACAGCGGCGGCCAGCAGGGCTCAGCAGCACGCGGCGGTGCGGCCAGCGGCTAGTGGGGCCGGCGCGGACGCGGCACGACGGCGGATGCGGCACGGCGCGGCCAGCTGCTCGCGGCGGCGTGCGGCGGCCAGCAGTGACACGCGGTGGCCAGCAGCGACGCGCGGCGTGGACGCCGCACAACGTGCGACTAGCGGGGCGCGAGCGGTGCGATAGGCGGCTAGCGGGGCCGGGCTGCTGCGCGCGTGGCCAGCGGCCAGGGGCGGCACGATAGGCGGCCAACAGGGCCGAGCTGCTGCGCGTGTGGCCAGCGGCGACTTGGCGCGGGCGTGCGGGCGTGGCCAGCGGTCACCAGCAGGCCTGGCATCAGGGCCATGGCAGCGAGCACAAAATCGACAGAAAATTAACGTAAAGAAAAAATATACTGTAGATCTAAAAAAAGTACAGATCGGCACAACATGTACCGTGATTATCATGTGTGTATGATCTTTCTATGGTACAGTCAACAAAATCCTAAACCGAGAGTGATTAAATCGACATTGGTCGGCGACAGCAGGTCAGCTCAACTCTCGGGAGGAAAATCCGTACCCTAGATGAGATCTAAAAAATATGCTGAACGCAAAAACTGAGAGTAAATCGCGCAACGGATCCATTTTTACGGTTAATTTCGAATTACCTTCAACGAAAGCCTGCGTGATGCAGGCTCGACGGTGGCTTGACGGAGGCTCGACGGAGAGACACGTGCTGATAACGTGTTGAACAACCCCTGCCGGCTGGCCGGTCCCGAGGCTGCTCCACAACCGAGGAAGAAGACTAAGTCGAAGACACTCAAAGAATACACAAGAATTGACATAGGGAACAGGGAGAAGCTTTATTGATGTGTCTCTGGTAAAGTCACGTACAATGATTGCTTCACTATTTATAGACTAAGAAGTAGGATACCTACATGTGTTAACCCTAGCCTGGTAGAGGCCACATCGAATGGGCCTCTGCCGGCCCAGTTTCCCAACACAGATCACTACACTTCAAGTCTGAAGTTGTATCTCTGAGCAAACTGATCAACAAGTGCCATCGTCTTCGGTTAAACAACGGTGCGATTGACGGACTTCATTGGCAGGGATTGTTATGCTTGGAATGTTGTATTTTAAACAAAACCTCCGAATTACATGGAGCTTTTAGGTTTAGCATCTTCACAAAATAAAAACGACAGGATTAAATACGACAATCCAAACGGGAGCGTTAGTGTTTCAATCGTTTCACATGGTATGCTCCGTTGCATTCCCGGTTACCATAAGTTAGTACAATTAGGTTTCCGCCGCTGCAATGACATCTGATTCACTTTTGCTTACGGCAAAATTGAATACTCATTTTATCCTTCACTGAATTGGATTTGTCTAGATTCATATATTTTTATACACTAAAATGGGTTTAGATATATATGATTCGCATATATTTATACACTAAAATGGGTTTAGATATATACGAATCTTGAAAAAACTAAAACACTTATTTTAGAATGACGGGAGTATATAGAGTCCTTTGTTCGAAAATAACTAATTTTTTTCTAGATTCTATTATCTACACACTAAAACACGTTTAGATGCATTTAAATCTAGATAATTTTAAATCACTTAATTTCGGACGGAGAGAGTACATCATATTGACATATCGTATAAGGTGCGATATGGCAGAGTGCGAGGGAAGAACACAAACAAATATGAGGCAGAAGCTAAACTAATGAAAGGAAAAGTAAAATACACAGAAGAACTTCATAGACTCAAATCAAGAATACAAACCACTCATCCCTTAGGTTGCTCTTATTGGTCCGGGTACACCGATCCGTAGAACCCAATTAAGGGAAGATTGACACAGCCACTTGATACTCCCTCCATCCTGAAAAAGATGTCATAAATTTATCTAAATTTAAATGTAGCTAGTCACTATTTAATATGTAAACTCATTCAAATTAAGAAAAAATTACGACATCCTTCTCAAGATGGAGGGAGTATAATTTCTAGCAATAGGAGATTTGTACCAAATAAAACCCCTTCATAGAAAAATTATATAGTCAATCAAAACCTTACAAGAGAGAGATCATGTACTAGAAGAGGTCGTGATACAACTCCAAAGTACAAACTAGGGATAGGCATAGGAAATCCATAGAGGGATTGGGGGAGCCAATGATTCAATCTATTTCTAACCTAGATATTAATGGATGGATGCCGAATGGGAATTCAAATTCACTATGGTAATTGCACGCGCACTAGCACGTGTTGAGACTCTTGCTCCCATCCTTCTTACCACTAGCATGCCATGGCCACCGTGTAGATACAACTTCAGGTTCGAACTTGGTTGGCTATATCGTGAAGGATTCCATGATATGGTGACAAAGATGTGGGAGAAACATGTAGCGTACTCCATTACACAAATGGAATAACAAAATACGTGCAACGTGTAAATTCCTTGGTGGATAGGCTAGACATACAACAAGCATTCTAAAAAATGAAAAGCTTCGTCTATCATCAATTATTGATGATTTATAAGCTTTGGCTGAGGTTCGTTCGTTTTCTGTGAAAGAAATTGAGACCAAGAGTCAATCGAGTGCACAAATAGCTTGACTTCTCAGACATGAAGAGCTCAAATAGTACTAGCCACCAAAACTCAATTTATTTTAGAAGGGGATTCGAATACAAGATACTTCCATGGTGTAGTCAATGGTTGACACCGAAAGAAACTTATTCATTATATTGTATATAATGAGGACACGATTGGGGGGCATGAGCAGCTTAAACCTTATATCACTAATTATTATAAGAACCTATTCGAAACCCCACAAGAAGGCAAATTCTCACTTGATGATTCCAGAATGTTTGACATTCCCCATGTGTCTGTTGATGAAAACAACCTTCTCACAACTTCATACTCCGAGAAGGAAGTAAAGAAGGCAGTTTTCCAACTAGAACACAACAAAGCCTTAGGGCTAGATGGTTTTTTGGCCGAGTTCCATCAGATCTTCTGGGATTTTTATCAAACATGACCTGCTTGAGTTGGTTGGCTTCCTTCATCCTGGACAATTTGAATTGTTTCGCTTGAACTTCGGGAGATAATTTTATTACTTAAGGTTAATGAGGATAAAAGGATCCAAAGATATAGACCTATTTGTCTTCTTAGTTAGCTTTAAAAATTTCATGAGAGTTGCGACGATTAGGCTAAACTCGGTGGTTAACCATGTGGTTTGTCCTATGTAGACTGCTTTTATGCAAGGTAGAAACATTCTAGATGGAGTTCTAATCCTTCATTAAACAATCCATGAACTACATCGAAAAAAGTTGAATGGGATAGTCATCAAAATTGACTTTGAAAAACCTTATGATAAAGTCAAGTGGTATTTTTCCCAACAAACTCTTAGAATGAAAGGTTTCTCTGTGGAATGGCGTGCTGTGATACATAGTTTCATTTTTTATGGTAGTGTGTCCATGATATTCAAATGATGACGTTTGCAGCTACTTCCAAACGAAGAAAGGATTACGATGGTGACCCATTATCACCCATGCTATTTAATATAGTTGTTGATATGCTAGCCATCATGATTGAGTGTGCAAAGGTTGATGGTAAAATTGATGGGGCAGTATCCCTTCTTGTGGATGATGGACTTTCTATCCTTCAATATGACGACGATAAGATTGTTTTATCGAACATGACCTGGAAAATGCGAGAAATCTAAAATTAATCTTGTTAGCATTCAAGCATCTTTCGGGTTTCAAGATCAACTTCCATAAAAGTGAATTGTTTTATTTCTTCAAGGCCCAATACGAGACCCACCTATATGCTAAAATGTCCATTGTGGGCAAGGCTAGTTTCCTATTAGCTATTTGGGGATCTGATTCATTGCGGAGACTTACAAATGGAAAATGGAAAATCGTCAAGGAAATACTTCAAAAAGGTTAAGCAGTTGGAAAGGTAAGATGTTATCTCCTGGTAGAAGTTTGGTTCCCATAAATTTAGTACTAAGTAATATGGTATTATAAAGTATATCATTCTTCCAAATTCCTAAATTTTCCTACATAGATTGGATTATTTCCCATCAATATTATCTTGGCAAGGAGATAACGAGAAGAAAAACATCGATTGGTTAAGTGGAGTGTGGTTTGCCATCCCAGAGACTATGGAGGATTGGATATTCATGACCTTGAGGTAAAAACAATGCATTTCTTGGTAAGTGGTTGTTTAAGCTACTTTCAGAAGATGGTGTATGGCAAACCCTCCTGAGAAGGAAATATGTGGTCTCGAAGGCGTTGAGTCCAAGTATATTGGAATCCTGGGACTCTCACTTCTGGGATGTTTTAATGTATACGAAGTACTTCTTTTGCTTTGGATCCTTCTCCATTAATTATGGCTCGAAAATTCGATTCTAGGAGGACAAGTGACTAGGCAATGCTACACTCTAAGAGCAATATCTAGCTATATACAACATAGTTCGTCACAAGGGTGGTACTATCGCCACGGTTATGGAATCATTTCCATCGAATGTGATGTTTAGAAGATATTTAGTTATCTCCAGACTTGCATCGTGGAACATATTGGTATAATAGTTGTCCATGGTACAACTATCACAAGGCTGATGAATTTTGCTGGAATCTACATGAGAGTGATAATTTCCCAGTGGGTTCCATGTATAGAGCTTTGTCCCAGTCAGTTGTTCTAGTTGATAATAATAAAAATATTTGGAAGATGGAGATAACAATTAAGAATAAAACCTTTATGTGGTATCTTCATCATGGATAACCTTATTAACATAAATTGGCATGGAAGTACACAATATGTTTTTTGTCATCATGATGAGACAATTAAACATTTGATCTTCCAATATAAATTAACTCGTTCTATATGGTCAGTCATCCAAGTAGATTTGGCATGTATTGTAACATCCCAGCATTTAGGAACAAACGAAGGGTAGATTTAGGAAATTGTGCATATGCATGCATTCATCTGAAAAATGTGGGTAAATTTTTCGCCAAATAAAACTTAAAGTGATCAGAGTTTATTTCACTCTCTAAGTTTAGGAATAGCTTTGGAGGGTGGTCGTTATAAATTTTGACATGATCTTTATGAATTAGTGTGTTTTGGGGGAAGGAATTTGAATTCAAACTTGAGATTTGAGTTTATATTTTAAAACATTAAAGTTATGATTTAGTAATATTATTTACTCAAGAAATAATATATAGTAACAGAAACTCTAAATAAGAAATACAATCAAACAAATGAATATTTATTCCATATATTTATTCCATGAATAAGTTACAAAATGTAACTCATTAAGTCAATAAAGAATCTTTACTGAAATAAAATTATAAAAAGAGGAATATTTATATATTAATGAACTATTACAAAATTCCTTACAAAAGAATGAAATAAAAATTACAAAGGATTACATCTGTCTAAAAGAAAACCTATACTAATCTTGAATCTTAAAATCTTGTACCTACAAAACAAAGAACAAACAAAAAAGGAAAATAAAGGTTAAATTATTAATTTTTACTCTCAGTAGAGAGGAGTGAGTTGCACTGCTCAATTTTACATCATTGAGTAAATTTATCAGGGGCAAGTTTCACCAATATGAAAGAATCTAATCTTTCATAATAAATAAGCCATAAGTCCAATGATCACAGCAAGTAAAGGGGCAAGTTTCACCAGGCAGGTTAATAGTAACAAGATAAAAAGGTAGAACACCTTATTGAGCATATCCACAACCATGCAGCGGACACACAAGTAGCTCACTCACCAAAATGCATAGGTGTGCTGTCGACACAGTCACAACTGCTTCAATAAGTAAAAGATCCAAGCACAGTCATGGGCAAGCACCGGTGCATCTCTCCATTGCTCACACCGCACAAGAACAAGCAGCTTAGCCAAAGCCAAGCAAACCAGCCAACAAAACTCCACACCAGATCAACCCAAACATCACCGGATGGTGACATAAGGAGGGGGAAAATTAGGTGGATAGCAAGGCCAAGCCACAGGATCTAGAAGGAGTAGGCTAGATCAAGGCCAAGCACAGGAACCAGGGGAAACAAGAACAACATCAGGAGGTGAAGGACAGGATCAAGCCAGCAACACCACCAGCACAACAAACCACTATAATCATTAGTTTTTGTGGTGAGTGTCATAAACATCCACATGATCTGTTCATCTTATCCAAACAGAAATATGCGTTGTTTCACAAGGCAACCTCTCAATGATCACCCAAGTGAGGTGAACCTATCCTAGAGGTTTTAAATATAAAGGTCAGAACCAAAATCTATCAAAAACACCAAAATCTCAGACCAGCCTCATAGATTTGGTGATACCAAAGGCAACTTATGTATTCCATCATCTGTTCTTATAAAATCTGGGCACATCTCCAAGAAGGAGTAGCACCTCAGATCTTATAAGCTACAAACAAATCCATTAACTTAACCAACTAGGATCCAAGATCTAGTAAGCAACTATGATGCCTTAGCCAGTATTGAAAGTGATAGCAACATAGGAACTTAGTTCTGATGCGTGCACCTAGTGTTGACGTGGGACACTTCGTTGGAACCCCAAGAGCAAGGTGTGATGAGCACAGCAGCAAGTTTCCCTCAATAGAGACCGAGGTTATCGAACCTGAAGGAGGAAGGAAATGTCTCAAAGGTGTTGCAAGCAACATGGAGACCTGCACAAGACAAACTCAAGACTTTGTCTCAACGAAATTGTGAGGTTGTCAAGCTCACCGGTTTGCTGTAACAAAGGATTAAACATATGGTGTGGAAGGTAATGGTTTGCAGCAAGTAAACAAGTAACAGTGGAAGGTGTATCAATGGTAAAGATTGGACCGGGGTCCATAGTTCACTAGAGGTGCTCTCCTTAGATAAACAACATGGCATGAAGGGTAAATAAATTACAGCAGGGCAATTGACAAGAACTAAGCAAGGCATAACAATGCAATTACTAGTCAGAAAGATCCTATGAGATTCGATTGGGCAATACAACAAGATATATAGACTTCCATCCAACTGCATCTATGACTAGAAGTCCACCTTCAGGTTATCATCTGAACCCCTCCAAAGATAAGCTACAAGCAATGCATAACTGCTTTAAGCAAAGTGTGTAAGGTAAACAGTCCACATGTTCCATGAACAAGAGTCCGGTGTTTTCTCCCTAGTAGCAACATCGCATCTACAATCGAAGAGATTATTTTCACTTCCCTTGTAAACTAGCGGCATGAACCCACTATCGAGCATAAATACCCCCTCTTGGAGTCACTAGCAACTACTTGGCCAAGATAGCTACTAACAACGGAGAGCATGCAAGATCACAAACAACACATACATGATAGAATCATAAAGACAAAACCATTAATCAAACCAACATAATAATCTCAATATCTATCGGATCCCTGCAAACACAACATGCATGATTACAAATAGATTAGATCTTGATCATGAACGGAGCTCACAAGATATATACATGAAAGCACAAAGGAGGAGATACAACCATCTAGCTACTACATGGATCCATAGTCCAAGGTGGAACTACTCACGCATCATACGAGAGAGAAGGCCTCTGGGACGATCTTCCCTTCGACAGGGTGCCGGGAAGAACTTCAGATCCCCCACCGATCTAGGGATGATGGTGGCGGCGGCTACAGACGGTTTCATGGATATTTGATCGAGTTCTTAGGGTTTCTGCATCGGGGGCTTCTTATAGGTGAAGGGGGAGGCTGAGGCGGCGGCCAGAGGGGGCAAACCCTACCCAGGCGTGGGGTAGGGCCCACCCGTGCCTAGGGGGGTTTATCCGCCCTGGCACGCCTCCTAATCTCCCCTCTGGACTTCTTGTTCCCCATGAAAAGTAATTGACTTTGACGTATGTTCCGTCCAATTCCGAGAATATTTCTTTACTAACTTTTCTAAAACCAAAAATAGCAGAAAACAGGCGTCTGGCACTGTTGCAACTTGTTAGTAGGTTAGTACCAGAAAACATGTAAAAATCACCTCAAAGTGTAGACAAGTAAAGCAAAGCAGATACTAAACAAGCATGGAGCATCAAAAATTATAGATATGTTTCACACATATCAGCATCCCCAAGCTTAACTCCTGCTCGTCCTCGAGTAGGTAAGTGATGAAAGAATAAGTTTTGAGGTGACATGCACCCTCACAATAAAGATCCAACCATTTGCAAACATTGAAAGTTGGGATCAAACAACTCTAAACATGTGCATGAAAGATGGAGTTCTAACAATAGGACATAGTAACTATGCATGCAACATGACAGGCTACAAACAAAGATCATGAATAACATGCATTGAAAAACATTTGTTTGTTTCACATACAGAAAACATAGCATACTGGCAATCAGCTTGTCCCTCATAGAGTAGCAATAGAGATGCACAGGACACCTGCAAAGTTCATAAGGGTGACTAGAAACAAATAGCACAAGAACAAGTAATATCATAATATGCATCAATTAATAAGCTTTGGAACACTGCACACAGAATGACAACTATGCTCTCTTAATGGTGCCTAAAGGTGGAAGGTGGAGACTCAATTGTGGTGGAAGAAAGGCCTTTTTGTAAAGTAAGCAAGGATCACAAGTTTCAAAAAGATCTTGCAAAAATTATGGTACTTCTTAGCTTTCAGCCCTCATTGCCCCTATCATAAGCATCTTGAAGTGGTTAAGGTTAAAGTGGCAAAGCTGGAGTATATGCTTGACGAAGTATAAGTTGGCAATCTCAAGTCCCTTGAATACGAGGGCCACACCTCATGCATACTCAACTTTGGGTCCAGGTAAGTCCTTGTCATTATAAGTATTTGCATATCATTGAGAACCGTCAACAGGGTACCCCTTGCACATGGTACATGAGCTTTCCCATAACCAAAATGACAAGGCAAGCAGACAATGAGCATCTCAGCAATCTTTTTATTTACCATATGCATAGCTTTTTATTGAGGACGCTTCATAGATAGCTCATTATGGTGATGCTGCAAGTCACCATGATTAGGCATGGCTTAGGCTAGCGGCCTAGGAGTTTCTCTAACACAGAATACAAACTCCATGGACTTACAAGTTCCCTCTTTTTTTCACATCGGTGACATCCATAGACAAAAGAGCATGATATCAACTGAGTACAAAGTACAAGTGCGATGTTGAAAATGTTCCCTGTGACAACACAGTTCTGCTAATTCCAACTTATAAGTGCAAACATATACAAAAAAGTTGTCACAATGGTTCAAGTTTCTTAGGGGAAAAGAATAAAGTGTTCCATCACGTTCGTGAGGGCTTTAATCACTAAGTTTTCACATAACAAAATAGTTTTAAATTGGAAGGTAGTTGAAAACAAGAATATACTTGGAATGGTGTAACACACCATGCATAGGAGTTTATAGTGTACACTTTGGAAAAACTTGGTTTTTTTGGGAGTTGGAAGCATGAGTAGAACTTACTCATATAGGTGGAGGCTAGCAAAATACTGGGAGAAACCAACTAAGAGAGCAATAATGGCCATAATCATGCAGTGCAACAAAGCATACTAATCAAAGCAAAGAGTGCTACTACAAGTCAAGAACTAAATGATCATAGAGGCTAATGGTGACTTGTGAGAGTCATAACATGGTGTAAGCATGTGCCAAGTCAACCCAAGCAAAGCATTAAAGGAGAATACCACAATACTATGCTTTTGCATGCTAAAACAACGCATAATTTCTTCAAAGCACACTAAGCAATCCCAATTGTTTGGAACAAGACATGCTACAGCAATAATTACTAAGCATAATGCTAAAACAACACCTAGCATGTCATGCTAAAGTCTAAGTCACAGTCAATGCAAGCTCATCTTGCACTTCAAGCAAGAACTTACTACTCCTTTCCAACACCAAGCAAACTATTTGCAAAACAACACAGCAAGAACGGGGTCCAAACTACTTTATTCAAGCATTATAAACAACCTAATCAAAGCAAACGAAAACTAAGACGCTCCAATAACAACACAACTGTGCATGAAACAATAAAAACAAAGTGTCAAGACAGACCTGAGCTTTTTATTGATGAAGAAGGGGATGCCTTGGGCATCCCCAAGCTTTGACGCTTGTACCTCTTGGATATTTCTTGGGGTGACACCATGGTGGCATCCCTAAGCTTGAGCTTTTGTCCATTCTTCATCTCATTGCATCATTCTCTCTCTACACCTAAAATTTTCCTTCATAACAAAACTTCACACAATCTTCATTAGCAACATTAGTGTATTCAAAAGATATTAGACCCCTGGCAAAGATTTGGAACAACAAGGATTTTCACTAAAAACATAAGCTACTGTAGTAAATCCTTCAAAAAGCTCAATTCACCTAAATAGAACTCAAAAAGGAATCAATAAGAAGCAAATGCAAATAATGGCAGAAATCTGTCAAAATAGACCAGCAGGCAGAAACTGATTTTTTCGAACATCTTCTATTGCTCAAATAAAAAATTGTTGAACATACTGGGGGATTTATTCGTAAATTTTGAGCTCAATCCGAGTTATAGAGACTCCTCCCAATTGTTTTTGGTGGAGGACAGAAATCTGTTTCGGGACAGCAACTCTCCAAATCTTACATTCCTATTATTAGAGGTCATCCTTGGCATAAAAAGCAAATAAAAAGGATAATAAGAGGTCATTACTAAAGTAATAACTTCCAAGAATCAAGGAAACTCTTGGGTTATCTCCCAATAAGTACTTTTCTTTAACGGCTTTAAGTTAGGCACGGAAAGTTTGAGAAGATGCTCTCATGAGAAATATGAATTGAAGTCAAAGAGAGCATCAATAAGCAAATTCAAAACACATTTAAGTCTAACCCTCTTTCTATGCATAGGAATCTTGTACACAAATAAATTCATGAATAACAAAGTGACATGCATAGGAAGATAAGACAAGAGTAACTTCAAAACTTTCAGCACAAAGAGAGGTGTTTCAATACCATCAAAACTTCTACAAACAAATTTTCCTCTCTCATAATAACTTTCAGTAGCATCATGAATAAACTCAACAACATAACTATCACATAAAACATTCTTATCATGAGCCATATGCATAAAATTATTATTACTCTCCACATAAGTAGTGGGAGCAAATTCAACAAAATAGCTATCATTATTATTCTCATCACCATAATCATCAAATATAGGAGGCATATTGTAATCACAAGCAATTTTATCCTCAATAGTAGGTGGACTTAAAATATTAATATCATCATTGTAATCATCATAAATTGGAGGTAAAGTATCATCATAGGCAATAGAATTGCTACCTTCCAAAGCTGGGAAACTAAAAAGATCATTTTCATAAAAACTAGCTTCCCCAAGCTTAGACGTTTCCATAGCATTAGCAATAATGGTGTTCAAAGAATTCATACTAATAACATTGCCATTAGCATGCAAATAAAGCTCCAAACATTTTTTTAATTTTCTCTTCAAACACTTCATGTCCCAACTCAAGATAAATGCTATAGAGCTCTCTATTTTTTGTGTTTTTGAAAACAAGAGACAAACAAAACCAAGTAAAAGAAATAAAGCAAACTAAAACCAAAGTAAAGAGAAAGGAAGTGAAGGACTCCCCTTGTGAAGACGTCCTTAGCCTCTCCGGCAACGGCGCTAGAAATCTTGATGCGTGCACCCAGTGTTGACGTGGGACACTTTGTTGGATCCCCAAGAGCAAGGTGTGATGAGTACAACAAAAAGTTTCCCTTAGTAGAGACCGAGGTTATTGAACCTGAAGGAGGAAGGAAACGTCTCAAAGGTGTTGCAAGCAACGTGGAGACCTGCACAACATGTTGGAGATATGCCCTAGAGGCAATAATAAAAGTAGTTATTATTATATCTTTGTGTTTATGATAAATGTTTACATTCATGCTATAACAGTATTAAACTGGAAACATTAATACTTGTGTGATTTGTAAACTAAATTAGAGTCCCTAGTAAAGCCTCTTTATAATATTAGCTTGTTGGTTAATAGATGACCGTGGTTTCTCGATCATGAACATTGAGATGTTATTAACAACAAGATCATATCATTAGGAGAATGGTGTGATGGACATACTCCTATTGATAAGCGTAGCATTAAGATCAAGTCATTTCAATAGTTCGTTTGCTATAAGCTTTCTGATACATAGTAGCCTAATTCTTTTGACCATGAGATCATGCTAATCACCATCACCAGAAGGATGCTTTGATGACATCAAACACCACGCTGTAACTGGGTGGCTATAAAGGTGGCATTGAGTGTTTGGAAAGTATGGGTTGAAGCACATGGATCAAGAGTGGGATTTGTCCATCCATATGACGGATAGATATACTTTGGGCCCTCTCGGTGGAATGTCATCCAATTGGCTTGCAAGAATGTGACTGGCTCACAAGGGATCACATATCACGGGAACGAGAAAACAGTACTTATCGGTAACGAGGTTGAACTAGGTATGCAGAGATACCTACGATCAAAACCTTGGATAAGTAAACTATCGCGAGACAAAGGGAAATTGGTATCGTATGTAAAGTGGTTCATTCGATCCCAAGTAATCGTAGAAATATGTGGGAGCCATATGAATTTCCAGATTCCTCTATTGGTTATTGATCGGAGAAGTGTCTCGATCATGTCCGCATAATTCACGAACCATAGGGAGACACACTTAAGGATTCGATGTTTTTTAGTAGATATGGAATGTTAGTAGGGATACTGAATGTTGTTCGGAGTCTCGGATGGGATCCGGGATATCACGAGGAGATCCGGAATGGTCCGGAGAATAAGATTCATATAAGGAAAGTCCGATTCCGGAGTTCGGGAAGATTCTGATGTTTTCATCGGAGAGGTTCTAGAAGGTTCTAGAAGGTTCACCGATCCAGAAGGAGAATGGTCCATGAATGTGTCATGGGTAAGTGGAATGATTGGATCGTCACTTGGTGTGGGCATTTGCAAGAGAGAATTAAAGCTCTAAATTGAAAGTCAAACAGGAAGTTTGAAAAGTCAAACTGGAACAATGGTTTCCTAGTGGGAGAAGAAACATGTCCTTCTCTCAATCCAACTTGGGTTTGGATTTGGATTCAAACCCACCCCTCCCAAGGCTGCCCCCTCTCATAAATAGAGGGGGAGGGATGCCCCAACAACACAAAAGCCCTAGCCCCTCTCCACCCGAGCCCGACCGACCAGCAAAGACTCACGATCTAGCCGCCGCCGACACCTTCTCCTCCTCCCGGTTTTCTAAACCCTAGATTTCCGGGAAACCCTAATCCACCATAACTCGCACCGACTTAGGCGAAGCCCTGCGGGATCTTCCCTCTACTTCCGACACCACGCCGTCGTGCTGCCGGATTCACGAGGAGAGAACTACAACCTCCGCTACCTGCTGGAACAAAGGAGAGGAATGTCTTCATCGAGTACCGAACGTGTGACCGACTGCGGAAGCGCTGCCAGAACGCAGCGCCAGGATCGTCTACGCGATTTTGAGATCGGCAAGTGTACGACTACATCACCCACGAGAATCTGCTCTCGTTAACCGCTTTGGAATCTTCAAGGGTGAGTGCTTCTATCGACTCGTTGCTACAATCTAGTAGATAGATCTTAGCTTGTTTGTGTGCATGTGACATGGTTATACCCTACGGGTACGTAACTTCAGCATACCTAGTCCAGCCCAAGGAAGGCCCACGACAGACATACGCTGGCCCATGAAGATTTTCGGGTGGCCAAGGCCCATAACGTCTTCGGATCCTTGGAGAGCAAGACTAGAGGAGATAGGAAATTCAAAGGGGTAAAACCCTAGAACTTGTAACCGACTAGGACTACGCCCGGGACCTGCCTAAGTCTATATAAAGGCTAGGAGGGCACGTCCTAGGGCAACTCGACTCATACTTTCGCACACGCATCCACGCCAGATCGAATCTGCGCACCTGAACCTTCGGGTTCAGTAATCAAAGAGCGCAAGCAGGAGTAGGGTTTTCCCTCGGGGCCCTGAACACAGGTAAATCTCGTGTCCCCGGTTGCTTGTCCGTTAACCGCCACGATCTCCAGCATCCCCATCTTCTCCAAAACCCAAGTCCATAACAATGGGCATTGACGAGATTAAACCTCATCAATTGGCGCCGTCTGTGGGAATTGGGGCTGCTGATTGTGCGGTCGTGACGGTTCCGACCCGATCGATCTACAACTCCGAGGCGATGGAGAATCACCTCCTCTTCGGTGATTTCGACTTCACCGCCCACTCGCCGGCCACCATGAAGGATTTCGAGCCCATAGGCGACGAACTCGAAATCTTGTTCGGGAGCTTCGCCTGTGGGACAACCGCACCTCCGCCTCCTGGCGGGTGCCCGTGCGTCAATCAGGCCCGCCGTGGGCTCCACCCGTGCTGCGTCACCATCAACAGATGAGTTCTACGGCGTGCAGCTGCAACTCCGATCTGCGATCCACCTTCGGATGAAGGGACCTACGGTTCCGGATCCGAAGCTGCGGCAAAGCAACCAATCTGCAGGCGATATCTGCGCCGCAGCCATCCAAACCGACGAGGAACGCTTAACCCGCCGCCAACCCCAACTCGCAATGTAAACGGCGAAAACGGTGGAAACGGCAAAAACGAGGAAAACAGGGGCCACCTCATCCAACTTAGCAAAGAAGGATGGGTCGAAGCACGCCGCGCCTCGCAGGCGAAATAGTCCTACCTCTGGACTCCTCACGTGACCTACTGATGGCATACCACTACCTCCTCATCGAGGAGCACAAGAAACAAATCAAGATGCAGGAGACGCCGACAACGCAATAGCAGCCTCGAGTCCAGCGCGACGAGCTGCGCTCTCCGCCATGGCACCCGGCTCTAGCACAAACGGAAACCAGGAAACAAGCACCGCCTCGGTGGAAAACATGGACCCGAAGGAGCGGCGTGGCGTGACCGAACTCTCCATACATCGCTCATGGATATGGACGCCGAGCAACATCATCCCGAAGACGCCACAAGCTGCGATCATGGCAGCCATGCGTATCTCGCGGCTCACCCACCTCGGAGGGACCCGAAAAGGGCCATGCATAGGTCCGCACTCACCGGACTAGGACTAATCGGAGCTGCGCTCCACGAAGACGCTCCTACAGAGCCGAAGAAGAAAGCTCCGGCCAGGCGCGACCGGAGCCCCACGCCCTCATCCGAAGATGAAGAAGAACACGATCTTCCTCGAAGGAAGAGATCGACCGCCATAAACACGACTACGACGCTTAGAGACAAGCTTACACAGCAAGATCGACAAAGCACGCGCCAAACGCGCATGCTCGAATCTGAGATGGATGAAGACGAAGGAGAACTCTACGGGCTCGATGCTTCAGCAGATCCGTCCGCGAACACAGATGCCACGCAACTTCAAGCTTCCTTCGATACTCCGGGTTAAACGCACGCAAGATCCAAAGTCTGTCTCGGTGACCATCATCATCCGTTAAGCTTCGGAGGCAACAAAGAAACCGCCATGCAATGCCTTCAATCGCAGGTAGCGCGCGGGTCTGGCTTAGCAGTCTATCATCAGGATCCATCCGAAGCTGGGAGGAGCTCGCTTATAGCTTCATCCAAAATTTCAAAGGCACCAGCAAGAGGCCCGCCTCAATTGAAGAATTGCGAGCCTGCACTCAGAGAACGGGTGAATCTATCCGCTCGTACATACTACGCTGGTCTACAACCAAGAACTCCACAGCACACATCTCCGAAGAGCGGGCCATCGACGCCTTGGGGGCGGCGTAAACGCCTGACTTCAAGGAGAAACTTGGACGTGTAAAGCCCAAGACACTCGACCAGCTCATGGAAATCGCCAACAGTTGGGCAGACGGCGAAGATTGCATCCAGCGGGCGCAATCAGATGAAGAGGACGACTACGGCCGAAGACGTGAACGCCACAGCAAGAGGAGATCGCGCGTCTACAAGGACCGCGATGGACCCGACATGGTCGCAGCCGGCTACGCCGACCGCCGTAACGACAACAGCCGCAACAGCGGAGAATACCGCAGCGGAAACTTCCGGGACAACGGACGACCAACGCGATCGGGTAACGCCACCGACGCGACAACGGACCCTCAGCATTCGACAAACTTTTGGGTCCATGCACCATCCACTTCTACATCGACAAACAAGATGGCAAAAAGAAAGCTAGCCACATGCTCAAGGACTGCCGCGAGTTCCAGAAACTCAGCGAAGGCATGGTGCAGATGAGGCAACAAACTCCAATTCCTGCGTTCGGAAACACACCTGCGCCAGGTGAAATAGCACACGGAGCTCCTCCACCGCCGCCTATTGGAGGCCCAAATCAACCAGTCGCACCAGCGCAAAACAACGCCGGGGTCGCATACCCCCACCAAAGGGAGCACTAAATATGATCCGTAAGGGCGCCCCACCAACAGTGCGTAAGAAAATCACCGACAAATCAACTTGGCGTGGCAACTCCGCCGCAATCCTCGAGTACCTCAGCGGATCGGAGTCCTGCATCACATTCACTCGCGGATCACCCTTGCAGATCCCTCGCCCAGTCATGCTGCCTCTGCATCGAGGCGCACATCGAAGGCTTCGAGATGAGTCGTGTCTTCATGGACGGCGGCAGCAGCATCAACCTAATGTTCGCAAGCACTCTAGCAGCTATGCGGATCCCGCAATGCAGCCTGGAACAATCAGACACAACGTTCCACGACATTGTCCCAGGGAAGGGCATCTTCCCCCTGGGCAAAATAGGGCTCGACGTCATCTTCGGGAAGCCAGACAACTTTCGGCAGGAGCGCCTAGAATTCAAAGTGGTGGACTGGCCGTCGCAATACCACGCCATCTCCGGACGTAGCATTCGCAAGGTTCTGGCCGTCCCACACCACGCATACCTACTACTCAAGATGCTAGGACCAAGGGCGCCATCACAGTCCACGGAGCTTCACCCGATCGGACCAATGCGACAGGATTTCAACAAAATCTCCGCCTTTCGGCATGCAAGACGAGCTTGTAAGGCTCCGCGAGGTGACGGACAATGGGCTACCCCCAGTCACAAAGCAGAACGCACCTGACATGTCTTTCGACTCCACCATCAACACCAAGAAAGTGCAGGTCCATCCAACGGATGCCTCCAAGACGACGCTGATCGCCAACGACCTCAGCACCGCATAGGAAGGCGCGCTCTTCGAATTCCTCTGTGAGCGCTGGGAAATTACCGGTGTCCTGCGGACATGCCAGAGTTCCTGTGGAATTCGCGAAGCACGCACTCAATGTCTTCCTGCACACCAAGCCGCCAAACAGTCCATCCGAAGACTGCCAGCCACGAGCGAAGCTATCGGCAAGGAGATCAACAGATTACTCGCAGCGGACTTCATCCGGGAAATCAAGGAAAGCGAGTGGCTGGCAAACACGGTGATGGTCCCGAAGAAGGACACGGACATCCTGCGGATGTGCGTGGACTTCACGTCACTAAATAAACACTGCCCTAAGGACCACTTCCCTCTTCCTCGGATCGACCAGATCATCGATTCGACTGCAGGTTGTGAGAAACTCTCCTTCCTCGATGCCTACTCAAAGCTATAACGATTCGACTCAAGGTCGAAGATCAAGAGAAAACGGCGTTCATCACACCGCTCGAGTATACCGCTACAACACAATGCCCTTCGGGCTAAAGCGGGTGCCACGTACCAGCGATGCATGCAGCTGCCTCAAGGACCAGATCGGTCATAACGCCCAAGTCTATGTCGACGACATAGTCATAAAACCAAGGAGGCAAGAACACTTATCGACGATCTCCGGAGACGTTCGACAACCTTGATCGCTACAGGATCAAGCTCAATCCTGAAAAGTGCACCTTGGCGTCCCCTCGGTCACCGCTCGGTACTTCATCTCTCAACGAGGGATCGGTTAACCGAAGAAAATCAAAGCTATCATGATAATGGAGAAGCGAAAAACCTCAAGGCGTTCAGCAGCTCGCAGGCGATAGCGGCACTAAGCGTGTTCATCACCGCATGGGCGAGAAGGCCCTACCATTTTACCAGCTGCTGCGCCAAAGCGCACAAGTTCGAGTGGACACGAAGCCAACGACGATTCGAAAGCCTCAAGCGGCTCCTTCCACCTCGCCAGTTTGGTCACGCCAAAAGAGCGCGAGCCCTGTTCTGTACATAGCAGCCACACACCAGGTGGTCAAGATTACTCGTGGTCGACGACCCAAAGAAGGCAAGACCCACGGGTACAACGCCCAATTTACTACCTCACGAGGTTCTCACTCCAACAAAACAGCGGTACCCGCGACTACCTACTGCGTGTTCATGACGGCTCGACGACTAAGCCACTACTTCCAGGAGCATCGTGATGGTCGCCAACGAGGCACCCCTAAACAGATCCTGAATAACCCCCAGAGGCCATTGGCCTCGTGGGGCATTGAACTATCACCCCGGACATCATCTACGAAGCGACACGCAATCAAATCTCAAGTCCTTCCGACTTCCTGGTGCATCGATGGAGCTGCAGCTGCGACACCCCTGCATATGTCGCAGTCCTGGACAATGCATTTTGACGGCTCCAAACGCGAAGCCGGAGCAGGGGCAGGAATCATACTGACCTCCCCGCAAGGTGACAAGATGAAGTATGTCCTTCGGATGAAATTCAGAGCCTCCAACAACGAGGCCGAATACGAAGCCCTCATCCATGGCATGAAGATGGCAAAAATATGCGGCGCAACACGCCTGGTCATCTACGGTGACTCCAACCTTGTCATACAGCAGACGATGAATGAGTGTGACGCACACGCCGAAAACATGATCGCGTACCGCGCGCTATACAACGCACTCGAAGGAGAATTTGACGGTTGTGAACTTCGGCACGTTGGAAGAGAGAGCAACGAGGAGGCCGATAGACTCGCCAACATCGGCTCCACTTGTGCAAAGGTACCACCAGGTGTGTTCCTCGAACAGATCTGTGTGACATCCATCAAGCGGAAATTCCCAAGGATCACCCAAGAAGGTAACACTGGGGCTACGCTACCAAGGTCATGAAGGACCCGAAAAGTTGGATACCAAAGTTGCCATGGTCAACCTGATGCAGGTCATGGCGTCGAAGAAACTTGGACACGCCCATACCTCCGCCTCGATAAACGGAGAATTGCCAGACAGCCCGACAGATGCCCGCCAGATCTCGTCGGTCAAAAGCCTTCACCATCATCAACGGCGAGTTGTATAAACGTAGCATTACGGGCGATTACAACGGTAAGGCCACCATCAACGACGGCAAAGCCATACTCCAAGATATCCACGAGGGCATCTGCGCCACCACGCAGTAGACGCCCTCGCCGCCAAAGCTCGCGAGCAGGATTCTATCGCCAACGGCCATGAGCGACGCGAAAGACATCGTCGAAGATGCAACGGGTGCCAACGGTTCGCCGACAAACCGCGACGCACTGGGTCCGAACTTCGACCCATACCCATAGCTCGCCTTTTGCCCAATGGGGCCTCGACATGATCGGCAAACCGCCAAAATCTTCGAAGGAGGACACGCTTCCTCCTCCGGTCGCAATGACAAATTCACCAAGTGGATCGAAGCCATGCCACCACCAACCGTAAGGGCAAAACCGCCGTCAAGTTCTTCGAATCCATTGTCTCAGGTTTACGCATCGCGACAAAGATCATCACCGACAACGGATCGAACTTCATCTCCGAAGAATTCCGTGACTTCGCGAAGGCCTCGGATCAATATCACGTATGCCTCGGTGGCACACCGCAAACAAACGGGCAAGTGGAAAAGGCCAACGCCTAATCGGCGCTGGCATCAAGAAGCGCCTCATGAGCTCACTCGAGCACAAAGCTGAAATCGGACGAAGAGCTACCGTCGTCCTGTGGAGCTTACGACACGCCAAACAGCTCCACCGCTACACACCATTCTTCATGGTGCACGGAGCTGAGGCCGTGCTACCAGCCGAAGTACGCCACCAGGCTCCACGAGTCGTTGCTTACAGCGAAGCCGAATCCACGGCTGCACTCGAAGACGCCGTCGACACACTCGATGAAGCGCGGGATATAGCAGCCGCTCGATCAGCGATGTACCAGCAGAGTCTCCGCAACTATCACAGCCGCCAAGGCGCAAGGTCCTTCGTCAAGGAGACCTCGCCTTGCGACTCAAGCAAAAGCAACCGAACAAACTCGATTCACCATGGGAAGGACCCTATGTCATCACCGGTCATCCTGTGGCGCCTATCGCCTCAAGCACGGAGTCCGGAGTTGCATACTCCAACCCGTGGAACGCCTCGCACTGCGATTCTACCCATAGCAACCTACCCCTTTTTACTTTCAATAAGGCTTTCAGCCAAGGCTACTCAGTAATCATGTACCTCCTCCATTACGATATAAATAAAGCTAAGTACCTCGCCCCAACCCTCGGTTGACTATTTTCGCAACTTTACTACATGCTACATACGCACTGGGATCCCCACCTCACGATTTCATCGACCGAGGACAAAACGTGTACACCGAGTAGCGACCACGCCAGCAAACGAAAAAGGGCACGATTAAATCAAAGCATCGCGTGCTCGCAAAACAAGCGAACCTTTACAACAAAGGGCACATACACGCCCAGCCGCAATATACAAATTTTACATCTATCTGTTTATTTTCAGGTCCTATCTATTCTGAAGAATAACCTGAGCACGCTGCTCAAACAAATCTACAATCTGTTCGGCATACTGCCTTACAGCCGCGTAATGCGAACGCATATTCCACCCGCCACCATCTGGTCGAGGAGGTGGCCCCGCCACAAAGAGCCAAATCTACATCGTGGCGATGCACCTCACAAGAGACAAGGCAGCCTTCACCCCGCGAACTACCGCCGCACCAGCTCCTTGACATTGCTGGCACCAAACTTCGTCGAAGACTGCAAGGGTCGTTGGCACGGCATCCAACGGAAACATGACGCAAAGACCGAGGAAAGCGATGTCCGCACCTGGCGAGCACCCGCGAACCTGGCAGACACGATCCCGCACTGCCGCCGTAACTATGGCGCGATCACGATCCATCCGTAAGAAGCCGCCGCCTCCATGTCCGTTGAGTCAAGCAATTGACTCGAACAGCAATACGCCCTTTTCTTCCCTCGAGCAAGATTGGCACCGCGACAACCGCACAAAACAAGAGTAAGGCCAGCAGCTCACTCAAGAACCGAGCTACAGCCGAAGAAGGATCAACTTACATTGCAGCTGCTCGACAGCCGACCCAGCTCCGCCATCAAATACTCTCTCGGCTGCACCACGGTGCGCTTTGGACTTCCAAACGTCGCCACATCACAGAACCAAGCAAATCTCTCCAAGCTGCACGCGATCTCAAGAAAAGCGAGCGAGGAATCATCCAATGATGCTCGCAAGGGCCTTTCGGATGAAGTGTCAACTGGTCAAGACCAAGGAACCTATAGCAGAAGAAAAAAGAAGGCACACAGACATTCAGCCAAGGATAGAGCACAACTCGGAGAAATTCATTAAAGTATATAAGGCCACTACGTGGCACAAGGATGGTACTACAAAAGATATTTACAACAAAAATAGACTACAAGCTACCCTACGTCTACTACGCCTAAGGCGGAGGGCACTGAGTCGCCTGCACCTGCATCGCCTAGCTTTGGCCTCGCCGCAATGCGCATCGCATGCTAAGTCAATAAGCTTGGGCCCATATCGTCTGCAGTGAGCGGAGTAGGCGGCGAAGGCTACCTCAGATCCATCTGCAGCCGTCGGCATCCGAGAAGTAATCTGGGGCAGGTCCAGCTCTGCCCCAGCCGCCATGGCCATCGCCACTGACGGACGCCGCCGATGCCCTTCGCTGCGCTTATACGCTGCAGCGCTTACCGACAGAGCTCGCCAGGCATCCACGTCTTCAAGAGACGCGCCCTTCGGGAAGATCTCCTGGTAGAAGCGACCAAGGACCTCTTTCGCCTTGGCAAGGGAGTTGGCACGACGGTCTCTCGACCACTACAAGGGCAGCATCTAGAGCACTCCTGCTCCGAGCACCATGATCAAACTCGATGCTCGCGCATCTGAGACAAAAAAGAAGAGAACATGAAGAAAGGCAACATAGAAGAAGCTTCGTAGAAAAAGAAGCAAGTACAAAAGCTAGCGCTCACCCGAAATAGCCTTGGCAGCAGCCATGAGCTTCTCCGCCACCCCTTTTTCACGAGCAGACGCAACGGTGGCCAGATGCTCCTCACGACCTGCGGCCTCCTGCTGCAGACGCTCTTTTGCTTCGGCTGCCTTCGTCAGCTCCAGCTCAAGGCGCTCTCTCACGCAGCTTCGCCTTCGTCGATTGGCCAAGGCTCTTCTTCAGAGCATCGACCTCACGGAGAGAGTCGTTATGCTCCTCTGCATTTACAACAAGCAAGTGTCAAAGAACAGGACCAGGATAAGCAAGAGAAGTACTACAAGGCAGACGAATACCTTGAAGCTGCCGCAGTTTCGCCTCCAGCGTCAGGCGTTCCTCCACCAGCCGCTTGGCCTCTTGGACAAAAGGCTGCAGCAACAGGCAATAGTAGTAAGAGCAGGACTTGGGGGCTACGCCCAACACAAAGAAGCATAAACAACATCAGCATACGAAGACACTCGGGGTCTCTGAACATCAAGCAGAAAACTTACGTGCTCGGCGAACCCGCAGGCCCGCCTACGAAATTCTGAGGCGCAACCACCAGCCTCTCCTGCACAGGAGGAACTGGCGCAGCGTCACCAGAAGTCGCCACCGTCTGAGGAGGAGGCGACGCAATGTTCGACTCCCCCATCATCTCGCGCGCACCATCACTAGAGCCGTCGGAGGATTGCCTGCATACGAACCAATCAAAACAGGTGCAAAAATAACAAGGGAACAAAGGACAACAGTGGCAACAAGAAAACTTACGAGCCCAACGCGCTCAGGTCGAAGATAGGAGAAGCCCCTCGGGCCCTCTTCTCCTCCCTCTTTTCTTCCTTCTTCTCCTCCTTCTTTTCTTCCTTCTTCCGCTTTGCTGGCGGGTGCGGAGCAACAGCCCGCACAGGAATGGCAAGAAGGGGAGAGGAAGAACCCCCATGAACATCATCATGACGCTCAAGGCCCAGAGGATTTCTGGGAGTCGGAGGAGTCGAGGCATCTGACGACTCGCTAGAGCTCCGTGATCGCTATGCCGAATGGTCTCACTGATTCGGGCATCCTCCGCTGGGATCATACCGACGGTAGCTCGGACACGGAATCCACCACTTCATTATCTGGGGCATTCGGATACCTCTCGGGCAACGGTGGTGCCATGCCCGGCACTTTGAAGCTCTGCAAAAGGAAAAGGAACTTTGTTAGCAAACAAAGGAGAAAGTACACAGCTGACAAAAACAAAAGGGGAGCACTACGTGCGCAAATCTACACCTTTGGTACGACCAACATCGAAGAAAAGGGAGGAGTCAGCGACTTCCCCGGGATTTCTTCGTCGGCCTTGAACTTCAACAGCGCGCGAAGAGCCTTGTCAAGTTCCACCTCAGAGATTTTCTCACTCGAAACCCTCGTCGGATCACGGCGCCCAGAGTAAAGAAACATTGGGTGCGCTCTCGCTTGGAGGGGCTGCACCCGACGCTCAAGAAACGTCCGGATGATGTCGACACCGTTCACCTCCTTCTCAGGAATCAATTGGAGATCCCCTACCCGACGGTACAGGGCCTCTATCTCCGCCACTTCACCGTCTAAGATTTGGTGTTTCCAGGATCTTTTCTTCTCAATCAATTGGGAGGGATCAAAAGGAACGAGACCAAAATCTTGCCCAGGCAGTACGGAATCACGGATGTAAAACCATTTCCTCCGCTAGTACTGGACAGATTCGGACATGGAAAAGGAAAAGAATTGCACATTGGGACTGAGGGAGATGATGAAACCCCCAATGGGATACACACCATCCGAACCAGATCGCTCTTCACGGAATAAAGCTTTGGAAGAGGCCAAAGTGCTGCTCAATGCCAAGCCAACACTGCAAAGCGTGATAAAACACGCAATGTGGAGAAGGGAGTTGGGAGATGATGATGGAGTTGAACCCCATAGAAAAAGAGCACCACGAAGGAAGTCATGGACCGGAAAAGAAAACCCGCGACTCATGAAGGCAACAAACATAACCCGATACCCGGATGGGGACGGGATTACCTCATTGCAGGGAGTCTCACGGCCGCCGTGTCTTGCGGATCAGGCTCGCTTCGCAGCTTATGGAGATCGTTCTCCGCTTCTGATCGCCGCCACCACCGGTGACGCGAAAAGGGCGGTGCCCTTCTTGCCTCGGCGGCTGGTCCCAACTGCAGATGAGGACTTCTTTGTTTTCCATGGCGCTTACGGGCGTGGTGGCGCTACAACGAAGAAAGAAAAAGGAAATGTGGAGGAAACTCTCAGCGCAGCAAGAATAGCTCAAGAACGAGGGGCGTGAATAGATGAACTGCTATGTGAAAAACAAACCACGATTTCACCAGGATTATAACAATAAGACGACGACGCCGCCGTCCATCGAGACGACCTCACGCCAACGGTAGATCTGGCCGCATATGTCAGACCAAAACGAACTGTCGTTACCACGCCCACTACGGCGGAAATCGAGGAGACGCTGAATCATCTCTCACGCCAAGCGTGACCGTCAATTCAAAGTCAGCAAGTGGGACCCACGCTTCGTCCGGAAAGTCATCTCGTGTAGCGTGACGCTGAGGTCATCGATCGTAGCATCGACGTCATCAAAAGCTATACTAGCACCACTGCTCCACATCTAAAAGTACTCACCGAATCTACGATTCACTAAATACTTGGGCTACTCCTATCGGGATACCGGCCGCACCTGATAGACAAATGAGGACAAAATTACTTATCTGAGTCCTACGTCGAGTCTACGACTCCACTACGGACTCGGGGGCCACTCCCATAGGGAGGATGGATTTAAGCATCCGAAAATTTTCGAGTCCTGCGGACCTAATGATTGAAACAATGCTTGAACTGAAAGTCTCCGTTCGAGTCTACGACTCGAACAGACACTTGGGGGCTACTCCCATAGGGAGCGCTGGTCGCGCACCCTATGAAATCTTCGACTGCGATCTTCCGGATCCGCATGCAAAAACTTTTTTGGCAACTCTGCCCCAACAAAATGCTGAGTGAGCGACAATCTCCTCGGCCACCCGAAACACCTCCGAGGTGATAAATGTTCGGATGTTGCGTCTACGACGCAAAGATAAGACCTACAGAATCATCTGATGGCCTGGCAACGCACTGATCGCACTCGCTAGTATGAACTGCATCAAGCAGTGCGATGAAAAATCCTGACGGACGTGTTGGGTACACCAATTAAAATCACTGGAATTCCACTCCTATAAGTCCTCCGCGGCCTGAGTTGAATTACGCCAGCATATGTTCCAGGCCCGGGTTAAGGGACCGAACCTGAAGAAGATCGTGTTGTTTCGTCCTAAGATGCTTAATCGACCACGATCCGTCGGGTGAGTCGTGCACACGCATCAACAATCCTTACACACATATACTATTAACATATAACGCTTCCCTAAGGATGGAAGAGTCTCACCAATCTACGATTCGACCGATCACCGGGCTCTCGACATGGTTATACCCTCACGGCACGTAACTTCAGCATACCTAGTCCAGCCCAAGGAAGGCCCACGCGCATATACGCTGGCCCATGAAGATTTTAGGGTGGCCAAGGCCCATGACGTCTTCGGATCCTTGGAGAGCAAGACTAGAGGAGATAGGAAATTCAAAGGGGTAAAACCCTAGAACTTGTAACCGACTAGGACTACGCCCGGGACCTGCTTAAGTCTATATAAAGGCCAGGAGGGCACGTCCTAGGGCAACTCGACTCATACTTTCGCACACGCATCCACGCCAGATCGAATCACAGACCTCAGAACCTTCGGTTCCGCAGAATCAAAGAGTAGACAAGCGTGAGTAGGGTTTTCCTCCGGGGCTGACCTGGGTAAATCTCGTGTCCCCTGGTTGCTTGTCTGTTAACCGTGCCACGATCTCCAGCATCCCCATCTTCTCCAAAACCCAAGTCCATAACAATGGGCATTGACGAGATTAAACCTCGTCAGCATGCGGTAGAAATTTTTTGTTTTCCATGCTATGAACCCCTACAGTGGTATCAGAGCCGTGTCTATATGTAGATCTGTTGCACGAGTAGAACACAATGGTCATTATGGGCGGTGGTGCTTTTATTATCAATTGCCTTTTGTGTACTTTGCATCTTGCAGGGTGCCGGGAAGAACTTCAGATCCCCCCGATCTAGGGACAATGGTGGTAGCGGCTACATACGGTTTCGTGGATATTTGAACGGGTTCTTAGGATTTCTGCATCGAGGGCTTCTTATAGGCGAAGGGGGAGGCCGAGGCGGCGGCCAGAGGGGGCAAACCCTACCCAGGTGTGGGGTAGGGCCCACCCGCACCTAGGGGGTTTAGCCGCCCTGGCATGCCTCCTCGTCTCCCCTTTGGACTTCTTGTTCCCCAGGGAAAGTAATTGACTTTAACGTTTGTCCCGTCAAATTCCGAGAATATTTATTTACTAACTTTTCTGAAACCAAAAACAGCAGAAAATAGGCATCTCGCACTGTTGCAACTTGTTAGTAGGTTAGTACCATAAAACATGTAAAAAGCACCTCAAAGTGTAGACAAGTAAAGAAAAGTAGATACTAAACAAGCATGGAGCATAAAAAATTATAGATACGTTTTCGACGTATCAAGTTCCTAGAGCCTCAAACCAGCATCATAGGCATGAACAATAAGTGAACTTTTCAACTTATTATTAAGCATTTATCAAGTCTCAAGTACTTACTATAAATAAAGCCAACAACCAGATCAACTTGTGTACCATTCTAAGATGGTTTCACAAGAAATGATCTTACAGCTAAGCCAACCAGATAGTCTAGCTTTCATAAATAAACTAGTAGACCAATATATATCATTTCCCTGAGACCAATCTCAGAGATCATTCAAATTATCCATTCATTTTCAAAGAATCATCAGACTCTATTGAATAAATTTAGTCTATGGATAAACATACAAGCCAACAAACACTGATGCAGTGAATCATCCCTGACAGTGTTACTGTCAGTATCAATATACTGACATAAGATGAACACACTAAGCCACCATATTATCAACCAGAGGCAACACTATGAAACACTAGCATCAGATCAACACAATCTTCACCAAGCATCACTATCAGATTATAGCAACATTTTACAAGCACTAGGGATGAACCCTAGAATCAGTGCAAACCCTAAATATAGATTGGCCACTAGATACACACAAAAGTACTCGAGATAGCCAGAAGCACGAGTAATCACAGAGACATTACTCACCAGTGGTCCTCGCTGAAGGATTCAAGAGGAAGCAAAGGGGCCGACGAGCTCGCGGTGGCACGGGGAGCACCCCAAAGGGCGCTGCAACCTGCACCAGCCACGGCGGCGGCCACAGCAGTGCACGAGCACCGCACACCACCACGGGAGGATCAGCAGCGGCACTAGCAGCACCATCCCCAAACCCTAGGGTTCGGGAACAGAGCTAGCATGGCCACAGGAGGGCTCCAAAATCAAATTGAAGTGGAGAAGATGGACGGGCATTGTTGATAACCTCGCCCTGCACCACGGTAGTGGCCAGGAAGGACCACGGCGGCGAGCATCGCACGGCGGCGGCGCCAGCACCCCACGGGGTCGAGGAGGAGAGGAGGTGAGGTCGAGAGAGATAGAGGGAATGGGCCAATAGGGCCAGAACCCTTCGGGGTGCCCTTTTGGTCAAGTCACTTGGGCCAAATTGGCCCAATAAGCCCAATAGAACCAGCCCAAAACTTAAAAGAAGTCTTAATAATTAATAAAAGACCAAAATACCCCTAGATTTAAATAAAATTCTAGAAAATAAAATAGAAAGTTAAAAATTACAAATAATATATTTTTGGGTTCATAATAATCCAACCTATTTAATTAAATTAAGAAATAAATTTTTATGTATATAATTTTTGGTCAAGAATTTTATAACATATTTATTACTTATGGAATTCTATAAAATTCAAGAAAGAATATAAAAATAAATAAAAATCACTTTTATTATATATTATTATTGTAGTATTTTAGAAAAATAATAAATAAATTTTTTGAGTTATAAAAATAAAATCTTTTATTCAAATGTTAATTCTTAAAAGAATTATTAAATGAATAAATATAGGAATTGAGATTAAATTTTAATTCTAAAAATATATTATTACCTTATAAAATGGCAAATATAATATTCAATAAAAATTAAAGATTATTTTTAAATGAAATCCTTTATTACTTAAAGGAATTCTTGAAACTAAAATAATGGGTAAAACACACAAAGAAAAATAAATGATAAATAATGCATTACATTACTATGCATATTCATGTTGCTTCTTTAAATATTGTCATTACCGGGCAATAATGATGTTTTGTAGACATAGAAGCTCAAGGTCCAGTGCAAGCATCCGACTTCACTACCTTGCAATCACAAGGCAAGTTCATCACGTGCTCATGTCCTTTGAAGAGTCTTTATCAAAGTATTTGTAAATTATGTGTTATCATCTATGTTTCAAAGAAAGAAAAGATTATTTTCTCAAGTAAAGAAATTGTTGATATCATCCTAAATGATGATATAGTGGAGCAATAGAACTTGGGTTCTATTTGCAATAATGATGATCAACTATGAACTTAACAACCCATGACATCAGTGATTCTAGCACCGTATATAACGCGTTAGCTATGAGATTTGGAATGAGACAGAGAAGTCAGTTGTATCCTTTTTCTTTCGTATGGAGGCAAGACTATCTTAACGTGACGTTGTGATTCCTTGTGTGGATCTAACATCTGGGTGGGCACCTTAGGCACCACATTTTTGTCTAGATTATCTATGAGTGGCTGTCGGGGGTTTAGCCGGACCTATAAGGTACTTACCTGGGCATCACCAGCTCATAGAGACTTCGGGAACTCATCAGGGTTTTAGCCTGCCTGAAAGGGGGCTTAACAGAGGTGAGCCATCCCCGAAGGATCGTGCAGACATATGGGGTCGCGAAAAGGGCAGTGATTGGCTTGGACCAACTACTGGTCCCCACATCATGGAATTATGGACAGGAAAGTACGCTCGGTTGTGAAACAAGGAATTGATCTCTCATGGGTAAAGTAACGCACCTCTGCAGAGTGTAAGAATTATAACTTGTTACTCCCTGTTTCGGAAAGGAGCTACGAACGCGGCAGGAAAGGAACTCCATGAAAGTTCTGGTCAATCTGTGAAGGCTGATGGTCATAGATTTTCACAATAAAATCAATCTTTGAAGAAAGGTTTACGAAAACTGCATAGTGCCAAGGACTTATAGTCTAAGGTGGTAGATAGAGCATCAAACTTCCCACCTTGCATATAATGAACTTGCTGGGTAATGCTGTTACTCACCTTTTCCTTTGATCCCCTGCTTAGACTCTAAGGATCCAGAAGAAACCCCAATGTATGTAGCTGAAAGTCAAGAGGAGGTCTTTTATGAAGAACCCAATATGTACGGTATCGTGGAAGGGGTGGACTACGATGTCGTCTATGGAGGAGAGTACCAGGAGTCGGAATAATTACCATAGTTCTAGGAGCCAATTGAGCCGAGTAACATGAATAATATATAACAATAAGTTGTTGAGCTCAATTTAGAGTTTTAAATTGTCATTTTAAATCTTCCACTAAAATACTTTATATTTGGTTTATAAGTTGAATCTTTTGAAGTCTTGAACTTCGGGTATTCTAATAATAATAATGTGTGTATGTTTGTATTTGGACCCGCAATGTTTCTGTTGTACCACTCTCAGGGAGGTGATATTTACGAAACGATGTTCTGTGGATGTCATTTCAACGACTATAGTGTACTACACATGCAGTGGTATGCTGGGTCACCGCATGTATCCTGCATGTAGTTTTGATATATTTCTGGAAATTGGTTACATTGGATAGATCATCACATGTCTCGAATTTTTCTGCGGCTAGGAGAACTTGATGTCATTTGATCGCACCGTTTATGGTTGTCTCTACAATTTGTCGGGATAGAGACATGGTTATAGATGTGTGTACGCGCTTGGAGGACACGGTGAGGAATAATTTTACCCGACATGAATGGCAGCATGATTTGAGGATCTGTCCTCCTCCATCTTAGACGTTATGCAATCCCCACATGATTGCTTGTATCTCGCTTATATTTTATTTTATTTTTTCAAACTTGGATTGGCCGTGTGTATCCTAGTTATACATAGATTGAATATAATAGTTAAACCTTTTAAGTAATATAAAGCGCCATTTATCAATAAAAAAAATTCTAACCTAAATCTAAAAGCGTACGATCGCACGAAGGGGTAGATAAGGAGATAAGGTACAGGGTATGTTGCTCTCACGCAGGCATGGTGCAGCACAATTCGACCTCGATGGTTCAGACAGTCTAACGCTATCACTTATTGAACGTAGCTTATGGCATGGTTGAGATGTGGCTTTCCTCCAAGGAAAAGGATAGTGTCACGGGTATAGTAGGGGCTAGACATTTCTGATGTTCCATGCATTCGAGATGGAAAGGGCCCAGACAGATAAAGTATCTTGTGCACCAATCAAATTGGTGCAATCGGTGCACCTAACCTAAAATATACATGAGAATTTTTTAAAAAAATATTGAAAATAATTTATCATGTACATGTAGTGTATATCTACGACTCCACAAAATTTCAATTTCAAATTCACCCAAATCTCTAGAATAAGAAAACAACAAATCACATTATGAATAGTACTAATTCACATTGGACTGGGAATTGAGCCCGTTAATACAAGGAGAGTTAATTTTTCATTTTGTTTCTTGAATTGTGTTTGAAATTTTGATTTCAAATTTTGCAACATAGTTGATGTACATAATATCTATGTGAAAGTTTTTTTTGAAATATTTGCGTGTATATTTTAGGTTGGATGCACCAGTTGCACTTGTTTACGGTATGTTACTTGGCCTAGACATGTGTTGAACACTATTAAAGACTTGTCTAGGGACCTTTAGTCACTCTAGGATCATGATGCTCAACAATTTGAGTGGAGAGGCACCGGACAATCTGCCCGGTTGTTGCTACCATCCGGCGGTTTCTGAGGCGCCGGATAGTCCATCGTCCTGAGACTTTGTCTCTGTCTCTTCTTTTCCATTATGTCTCGTCCTTCTCCATGACTGACTAAGGTAGTTCTAGGGGTTCAAATATGAGGACACAGAGAGTATCCGACGATCGAGGTGTTGTAATTATGCCCTATAGGCAATAATAAAGATGTTATTGTTATAATTCTTGTTCATGATAAAGTTTGTATTCCATGCTAGAATTGTATTAAGCGGAAACTTTGATACTTGTGTGGTTTATGAACAACACCGTGTCCCTAGTACGCCTCTATGGACTAGCTCATTGATTAATGATGGTTAAAGGTATCCTAACCATAGACATGAGTTGTCGATTAATAATGAGATCATGTCATTAGCAGAATGATATGATGGACAGACCCAAATTAAGCAGAGCAATTAGATCGTGTCATCGTGTTCATCTTTGCGAAGCTTTTTCTTATGTCAACTATTGTATTGCTTAGACCATGAGATAATACAACTCCCTGGTATCGGAAGAAAGCTTTGAGATCATCAAACATCATCCTATGTGAGGGTGATCATAAAGGTGTCTCTCAGGTGATCGGAAAGTACTTGTTGGGTTGTATGTATCGAGATGGAATTTGTCCCACCCGAGTCGGAGAGATATACTTCGGGCCCACTCGGTAATCAATATCAACACCGCTTGCAAGCATGTGGTTAAGGAGTTAATCACAAAGTGATATCGGATTACGGAACGAGTAAAGTACTTGCTATGAACGAGATTGAACTAGGTATGCCGATACCAACGATCGAATCTCGGGCAAGTAAAATATCGCGTGACGAAGGGAATACATATATGGGGTTAATTGAATCCTGGCATCGTGGTTCATCCGATATGATCATCGATGAATATGTGGGAGTCAATATGGGCTTCCAGATCCCGCTGTTGATTATTGATAGAAGATCATGTCTGCATATTCTCGAACCCGTAGGGTCACACACTTAACGTGCCTCGACGCTAGGATAGAATGGATAATTGGTTTATGAGTTTTTGTTCAGAGTCTCGGATGAGATCCAGGACATCACGAGAGGTTCCAGAATGGTCCGGAGAATAAGATTCATATAAAGGAAAGCAGTTTTTTGATTTCGGAATCGTTTCGGAGTTTATCGGTATTGTACCGGAAGGTTCTAGAAGGTTCCGGAGTGGGACCAACGTGGGCCCACTTGTCGGGGGCATGTGTGGGCCTAAGGGGAAGTGCCCTGGCCGCATTGGGCCAGGGGCACAAGGCCCCAAAGGCCCAGCCGGCCAGCCTAGGGGAAACCCTAGGGGAGATCTTCTAGAAGGAGGGGGGAAACTTGCCCCCCACTCCAACCCTTGGGGCCGCCGCCCTAGGGCTTGGAGGAGGGGCCAAGGGGGCCGGCCAGCCCCCTATATAAATAGGGCAGGGGCGCACCCTCCCCCTCCCACTCCTCCAACCCTAGCCGCCGTCCTGCTGCCCTTCCACCTCTCTCTCTCCCGACTGCGCGTAGGCGAAGCCCTGCCGCATAAACTCTCCACCATAGCACCACGCCGTGGTGCTGTAGATCCAATCCATCTCTCCACCCCACTTGCTGGACCAAGGAAGGAGGAGATGTCGCGGCACCATACGTGTGCATCTCTCGGAGGCGCCGCCACTTGCGGCGTTGGATCGGATCGGATCGCGAGGAGGAGAAGGCTAGTTCGACTACATCACCCACGTTCCGTTGAAGGTTTCTGCTGTGCGATTTCTTCAAGGGTATGAAGATCTCATCTATCTCACTCGTTGATTGCATCTCCTAGATTAGATCTTGTGGCTTTCCGTAGGTAAGAATCGTTCTTAGCTTGTTACTCCCATAAGCCACGTAAAACATGCAACAACAAAGTAGAGGCGTCTAACTTGTTTTTACTGGGAGTGTTTTGTGATATGGTATGTCCCAAGACATGATGTGTATGATGTATGCAATGATCATGTTTTGTAATATTTCACGACTTGCATGTCGATGAGTACACAACCGGCAGGAGCCATATGGTTGTATTTATAATTGTGTATGACCTGTGTGTCAACTTCTTATACGCCATGTAATAGCTTTACTTTATCGCTAAGTAGTTAGCAATAGTTATAGTTGCTATTCGTGGTGGAGGCAATCATGGTGGAGTGATGGTGACAAGGTTTAATCTCATCAATGCCCATTGTTATGGACTTTGGGTTTTAGAGAAGATGGGGATGCTGGAGATCGTGGAACGGTTAACAGACAAGCAACCAGGGGACACGAGATTTACCCAGGTTCAGGCCCCCGGAGGGAAAACCCTACTCCTACTTGTCTGCTCTTGATTACGGCGGAACCGAAGGTTCTGGTGCTGTGATTCGATCTGGCGTGGAGGTGCGTGTGCGAAAGTATGAGTCGATAGATCTAGGACGTGCCCTCCTGGCCTTTATATAGACTTAGGCAGGTCCCGGGCATAGTCCTAGTCGGTTACAGGTTCTAGGGTTTTACCCCTTTGAATTTCCTATCTACTCTAGTCTTGCTCTCCAAGGATCCGAAGGCGTTATGGGCCTGGGCCACCCGAAAGTCTTCATGGGCCGGCGTACTTCCGCTGTGGGCCTTCCTTGGGCTGGACTAGGTATGCTGAGGTCACGCACCCGTAGGGTACAACCATGTCATATGGAGATCATGCTGGCGCGCACAAGATGGAGATCATTGCGCGGAGATTGGCTATACCATGTCACATAAAATTATATGCATGTGATGTTTATCCTTTTATGTATCTTATCATACTTAGATCGCGACGGTAGCATTATAAGATGATTCCTCACCTAAATATCAAGATAAAATTGTGTTCTCCCCATGTATGCACCGTTGCGAAAGTTCGTCGTGTTCAAGCACCTTGTGATGATCGGGTGCTATAAACTCTACGTTCACATACAACGGATGCAAGCCAGTTTTGCACACGCGAAAATACTTGGGTTTGACTTGACGAGCCTAGCATGTACAGACATGGCCTAGGAACACACGGACCGAAAGGTTAAGCGTGAGTCATATGAATGATATGATCGACACTTTGTTGTCCACCATTGAAACCACATCTCTTCTCGTGAAGATCGGATTAGGTGTGGTGAATTTGGATCATGTTCACTAAACAACTTGAGGGATGTTGAATTTAGTGGGAGTTCATCTAGTAATTTGATTAGGTTGAACTAGTTATCATGAACATAGTCTAAATTGTATTTGCAAATTTTGTAGATCAAATGGCTAAGTCCAACTTCAACTTCAACGTTTTTGCTGAGAAATTAAAGCTTAAGAATAATGGGTCTAACTTCACCAACTGGTTCCACAATCTGAGAATCATTCTCGCTGGCGGTCAAAAGGACTATGTACTAGAGAAAGAGCTAGGTGACGTCCTTGCTACTGATGCGCCGGCTGATGAAAAAGCTGTTTATCAGTCGCGCAAAGATGATTATGGAGTGATTAAGAGTACCATGTTGTTTGCTATGGAACCGGACCTTCAAAATCGTTTTGAGGAGTTCGTCGGGCCCTTTGAGATACTTGAGGAACTGAAAACCATGTTTCAGACTCAGACTGCTCGAGAGATATGAGATCTCGAGAAGTTCTTTAATGCAAGATGGAGGAAGGGAGTTCCGTTAGTGAGCACGCCATTAAGATGTCGGGCTACACTCAACGTCTTGAGCAATCGGATCGCAAGATTCGGAAGAGCTCAAGATTGACAGAGTTCTGCAATCACTCCCTCCCAGCTACAAAGGTTTTGTAGTCACTCACAATCAAATTGGTTCCACTGATACGATCACTGAGCTCTTCGCTAAGCTGAAAGCTACGGAGGTGGATATCACGAAAGATAATCATGTGTTGATGGTCAACAAGACCCCTAGCTTTAAGAAAGGTAAGGGTGCAAAGAAATCCTTCAAGAAAGGCAGCGGCAAGCACATTGCCCCTGCTAAGAAGAAGCTCAAGTCTGGACCTAAGCCGGACACTAAGTGCTTCTATTACAAGGACAAGGGTCACTGGAAACGCAACTGCCTGAAGTACTCAGCGGACAAGAAGGCTGGCACCATTAAAGGTATATTTGATATACATGTTATTGATGTTTACCTTACTAGCGCTCGTTGTAGTGCCTGGGTATTTGATACTGGTTCAGTTGCTAATATTTGTAACTCGAAACAGGAGCTACAGAATAGACGGCGGCTAGCAAGGGATGAGGTGACGATGCACGTTGGCAATGGATCAAAAGTTGATGTGATGGCCGTCGGCACGCGCTCCTTAGTTTTACCTTTGGGATTAGTTTTAAACCTTAATAAGTGTTATTATGTGCCTGCGTTGAGCATGAACATCATATCTGGATCGTGTTTATTGCAAGACGGTTATTCATTTAAATCAGAGAATAATGGTTGTTCTATTTACATGAATAACATCTTTTATGGTCATGCACCTGTTGTGAATGGTTTATTTCTTCTGAATCTCGAAAGCAATGAAACGCACATCCATAACATTGAGGCTAAGAGATGCAAAGTAGATAGTGATAATCCAACTTATTTGTGGCACTGCCGTCTAGGTCATATTGGTGTAAAACGCATGAAGAAACTCTATTCTGATGGACTTTTGGAGTCTCTTGATTTTGAATCATTTGACACGTGCAAGTCGTGCCTCATGGGCAAGATGATCAAAACCCCGTTCTCCGGAATAATGGAGCGAGCAATGGACTTATTGGAAATCATACATACGATGTATGCGGACCCATGAGTGTTTCGACGCGCGGTGGATATCACTATTTTCTCACTTTTACTGATGACTTAAGTAGATATGGGTATATCTATTTAATGAAACATAAATCTGAAATGTTTGAAAAGTTCAAGGAATTTCAGAACGAAGTGGAAAACTATCGTAACAGGAAAATTAAATTTCTATGATCCGATCGTGGAGGTGAATATTTGAGTTATGATTTTCTCACGCATCTTAAAGCAAGCGGAATCGTTTCGCAACTCACACCACCCGGAACACCACAACACAATGGTGTGTCTGAACGCCGGAATCGAACTCTATTAGATATGGTGCGATCAATGATGTCTCTTACAGTTTTGTCATTATCATTTTGGGGTTATGCATTAGAAACCGCTGCATTTACTTTAAATAGGGCACCATCTAAATCCGATGAGACGACACCGTATGAACTGTGGTTTGGTGCTAAACCTAAGTTGTCATTTCTTAAAGTTTGGGGATGCGAAGCTTACGTCAAGAAGTTGATGCCGGACAAGCTCGAACCCAAAGCGGAGAAATGCGTCTTCATAGGATACCCTAAGGAAACGATTGGGTATACTTTCTACCACAGATCCGAAGGCAAAGTGTTTGTCGCAAAGAACAGATCCTTTCTTGAGAAGGAGTTTCTCTCGAAAGAAGTGAGTGGGAGGAAGGTAGAGCTAGACGAGGTTATTGAACCTTCTCTCGAGTTGGAGAGTAGCGTAGCACCTGAAATTGTTCCAGTGCCGTCTGCACCAACAAGGGAGGAAGCTAATGACGAGGATCATGAAACTTCGAACGATGCTACTACTGAACTTCGCAGGTCGACAAGGTCACGTGCCACTCCTGAATGGTACGGCAACCTGAAGGGTTTCGCAACATAGTAAATCAAAATTTTCTACGGAAGCGAACAGAAGGAAAGCCATGATCTAATCTAGGAGATGCAAACAACGAGAGAGATTGGATTAGATCTTCATACCCTTGAAGATTCGCACAGCGGAACGTTCGTCGGAACGTGGGTGATGTAGTCGTACTCGCTTCTCCTCCTCGCGATCCGATTCGATCTAGCACCACAAGTGGCGGTGCCACCGTGAGATGCACACGTGCAGCACCTCGACGTCTCCTCCTTCCTTGGACCAGCAAGTATGGTGGAGAGATGGATTGGATCTAAAACACGACGGCGTGGTGTATTTGGTGGAGAATTTCTGCAGCAGGGCTTCGCCTGCAAACAGTCGGGAGGGAGAGAGGAAGGCAGCAGGGCTACTAGGGCTTGGAGGGAGATGTGTGTAAGGGGGAGGGGGCGCACCAGCCCTCTATATATAGAGGGGGAGTGCGGCCAGCCCTTGCCTCTCCTCCAAGCCTATCTCTAGTTTAAACGATTTAAACTTTCCCTTATCCAGAAACCCTATCTCTAGTTTAAACGATTTAAACTTATCCCTTATCTAGAAATTCTATCTCTAGTTTAAACGAGTTTAAACTTATCTAGAATCGGCTGGGCCCTATGGGGCCTTGTGCCCCTGGCCCAATGCGGCCAGGACACTCCCTCATAGGCCCATTCCCCCTCCCGGAAGGTGGGACCACGTTGGCCCCCTTCCGGAAGGTTCTAGAAGCTTCCGGTACAATACCGATTAATCCGGAACAATTCCGAACTCCAAAAACTGCACTGCCTTATATGAATCTTATTCTCCGGACCATTCCGGAACCTCTCGTGATATCCCGGATCCCATCCGAGACTCCGAACAAAAACTCATAAACCAATTATCCAATCTATCCTAGCGTCGAGACACGTTAAGTGTGTGACCTCGGGTTCGAGAATATGCGTACATGATCTTCTATCAATAATCAACAGTGGGGTCAGGCACCCATATTGACTCCACACATTCATCGATGATTATATCGGATGAACCACGATGCCAGGATTCAATCAATCCCATATATATATTCCCTTCGTCTCGCGATATTTTACTTGCCCGAGATTCGATCGTCGGTATCGTCATACCTAGTTCAATCTCGTTCACAAAGTACTTACTTTACTCGTTCCGTAATCCGATATCACTTTTGATTAACTCCTTAACCACATGCTTGCAAGCGGTGTTGATATCGACACGAAAGTGGGCCCGAAGTATATCTCTCCGACTTGGGAGGGACAAATCCCATCTCGATACATACAACCCAATAGATACTTTCCGATCACCTGAGAGACACCTTTATGATCACCCTCTCATAGGATGACGTTTGATGACCTCAAAGCTTTCTTCCGATACCAGGGAGTTGCATTATCTCATGGTCTAAGGAATACAATATTTGACATAAGAAAAGCTTCGCAAAGACGAACACGATGACACGATCTAATTGCTTCGCTTAGTTTGGGTCTATCCACCATATCATTCTCCAATGATATGATCTCATTATCAATTGACAACTCATGTCTATGGTTAGGAAACCTTAACCATCATTGATCAATGAGCTAGTCCATAGAGGCGTACTAGGGACACGGTGTTGTTCATAAACCACACAAGTATTAAAGTTTCCGCTTAATACAATTCTAGCATGGAATATAAACTTTATCATGAACAAGAATTATAATAATAACATCTTTATTATTGCCTCTAGGGCATAATTCCAACAGTCTCCCACTTGCACTAGAGTCAATAATCTAGTTTACATTTGGCAACAATCTCACACCCATGGCAATCGAGGTGCGATCATGTTTTACACGTGGAAGAGGTTTAGTCAATGGATCTGCGACATTCAGATCTGTATGTACTTTGCTAATCTTCAGATCTCCATCTGCTATATAATCTCGGATTATATGAAACTTCGGTTGATATGCTTGGTCTTTGGATGATATCTTGGTTCCTTAGCGAGTGCTATGGCGCCAGTGTTGTCACACAATATCTCCAATTGGGTCCAATGCACTTGGAACCACGCCAAGCTCGATGATGAAGTTCTGATCCAAACTCCTTCACTTGACGCTCGCACCAGCCATGTATTCCGCTTTCATCAGATCCCGCGATCACGCTTTGCTTGCAGCTTCTCCACTCACAGCTCCTCCATTCAAAATATACACGTATCCGTCCGAGATTTACAATCATCCTTGTCGGTGTCGAAACTAGCATCGACGTAACCTTTTCTGACTGTTCATCACCCCATAGACTAAGAACATTTCTTTAGTCCTATTTAGCTACTTTAGCATGTTCTTCACGGCTGTCCAAAGGTTCCACTCGGATCACTTTGATATCTGCTCGTCAAACTAAGAGCATTGGACACATCCGGTCTAGTACACAGATGGCATACATGATGGAACCTATGGCGAGGCATAAGGCACTTTGCTCATAGCTTCCCTATCATTTATCAGAGTGGACATCGAGCCTTGCTCAATATCTTACTCGACAACATAGGCAATGAACCTTTCAATGCCTTATCCATTCTGAACCTTTTCAGAACTTTGTCTAGGTATGTACTTTGGCTTAAAGCTATCAGGCGTCTTTGTCTATCTCTATAGATTTTGATGCCCAATATTTAAGCAGCTTCACCTAGGTCTTTCATTGAAAAACACTTGTTCAAATAACTCTTCACATCGTTAAGCATGTTGATGTCATTTCCAATAATCAATATGTCATCCACATATAGTACCAGAAACGTCACCGAGCTCCCACTCACTTTATTGTAGATGCAAGCTTCGTAGCAATTTGGAACAAATCCAAAGCTCTTGATCACTTGATCAAAACGAAGGTTCCAACTCCGAGATGCTTGCTTGATCCATAAATGGAACGCTGAAGTTTGCATACTTTATCGATCCTTAGGATCGACAAAACCTTCGGTTGCATCATATACAACTCTTCATCAATGTTGCCATTGAGGAAAGCGATCTTGACATCCATTTGCCATATTTCATAATCATGTTACGCAGCAATTTCTAATAAAATCAGATTGTTCTTAAACATCGCTTCTGGAGAGAAAGTCTCATCGTAGTCAACACCTTGAACTTGTCGAAAACCTTTCGCAACAAGCCGTGCTTTATAGACGGTAACATTACCATCCGCGTCCGTTTTCTTATTGAAGATCCATTTGCACTCAACGGCCTTACGGTCGCTAGGAGGGTCCACCAAAGTCCATACTTGGTTTTCGCTCATGGATCCCAATTCGGATTTCATGGCTTCTAGCCATTTCTCGTAGTCTGGCTCATCATCGCTTCCTCATAGTTCGAGGTTCACCGTCTTCTACTAACAAGACAAATAAGACAGGTTGCCGTACCACTCGGGAGGGGCACGCGACCTTGTCGACTGCGACGCTCAAGAGCAAGATCGTCCAAGCTTCATGATCCTTGTCATTAGCTTCCTCTATTGTTGGTGCAGCACCGAACAATTTCAGGTGCTGCGCTACTCTCCAATTCAAGAGAAGGTTCAATAACCTCGTCTAGCTCTACTTTCCTCCCACTCACTTCTTTCGAGAGAAACTCCTTCTCAAGAAAGGAACCGTTCTTCTGACAAACACTTTGCCTTCGGTTCGTGATAGAAGGTATACCCAATAGTTTCCTTAGGGTATCCTATGAAGACGCACTTCTCCGCTTTGGGTTCGAGCTTGTCCGGCATCAACTTCTTGACGTAAGCTTCGCATCCCCAAACTTTAAGAAACGACAACTTAGGTTTAGCACCAAACCATAGTTCATACGGTGTCGTCTCAACGGATTTAGATGGAGCCCTATTTAAAGTGAATGCAGCGGTTTCTAATGCATAACCCCAAAATGATAACGGCAAATAAGTAAGAGACATCATCGATCGGACCATATCTAATAGGGTTCGATTCCGGCGTTCAGACACACCATTGCGCTTAGTGGTGTTCCGTGTATGGAGTTGTGAAACGATTCCCCTTGCTTTGAGATGCGTGAGAAAATCATAACTCAAATATTCGCCCCTACGATCGGATCGTAGAAACTTAATCTTTCTGTTACGATGGTTCTCCACTTCATTCTGAAATTCTTTGAACTTTTCAAACGTTTCAGATTTATGTTTCATTAAATAGATATACCCATATCTACTTAAGTCATCGGTAAAAGTGAGAAAATAGCGATATCCACCGGCGTTAAACACTCATCGGTCCGCATACATCGGTATGTATGATTTCCAACAAGTCCGTTGCTCGCTCCATCATACCGAGAACGGGTTTTGATCATCTTGCCCATGAGGCATGGTTCGCATGTGTCAAATGATTCAAAATCAAGAGACTCCAAAAGTCCATCAGAATGGAGTTTCTTCATGCGCTTTACACCAATATGACCTAGACGACAATGCCACAAATAAGTAGTATTATCACTATCTACTTTGCATCTCTTAGCCTCAATGTTATGGATGTGTGTTTCATCCCTTTCGAGATTTAGAAGAAATAAACCACTCACAAGAGGTGCATGACCATAAAAGATGTTACTCATATAAATAGAACAACCATTATTCTCCAATTTAAATGAATAACCGTCTTGCAATAAACAAGATCCAGAAATAATGTTCATGCTCAACGCAGTCACATAATAACATTTATTGAGGTTTAAAACTAATCCCGAAGGTAAAACTAAGGAGAGCGTCGATCGCCATCACATCAACTCTTGATCCGTTGCCAACGCGATCGTCACCTCATCCTCGCAAGCCGCCTATTCCGACTCCTGCTTCGAGTTACAAATATTAGCAACGAACCGTATCAAACACCTGTGCACTACAACGAGGGCTAGTAAGGAAAACATCAATAACATGTATATCAAATATACCTTTGATGGTGCCACCTTCTTGTCCGCTAAGTACTTGGACGATATGCCCAAAGGACCCTTGTCCTTGCAATAGAAGCACTCGGTCGCTTGGGACCAGACACTGAGCTTCTTCTCGCAGGGGCATTAAACTTGTCGCCGCCCTTCTTGAAGGGCTTCTTGCACCTTTACCTTTCTTAAAGGAGGGCTTGTTGACCATCAACACATGATTATCCTTCTTGATGTCCACCTCGCAGCCTTCACTTTGCGAAGAGCTTGGTGATCGATCGTGGAACCAATCTGATTATGAGTCACTACAAAACTTTTGTAGCTGGGAGGAGTGATTGCAGAACCCTGTCAATCTTGAGCTCCTCCGAATCTTGCAGTCCAGCTTGCTCAAGGCGTTGAGTGTAGCCCGACATCTTAATGGCGTGCTCACTAACGGAACTCCCTTCCTCCATCTTGCAGTTAAAGAACTTCTCGGAGATCTCATATCTCTCAGAACGGGCCTGAGTCTGAAACATGGTTTTCAACTCTTAGAGAATCTCAAAGGGCCCAGGATAGTTTTCAAAACGATTTTGAAGTTCCGGTTCCATAGCAAACAACATGGTGCTCTTAATCACACCATAATCATCTTTGCGCGACTGATAGACAGCTTTCTCATCAGCCGGCGCAGTTGCAGCAGGGGCGTCACCTAACGCTTTCTCAAGGACATAGTCCTTTTAACTGCCAGAGAGAATGATTCTCAAATTGCGGAACCAATTGGTGAAGTTAGACCCATTGTTCTTAAGCTTTTCTTTCTCAGCAAAAACGTTGAAGTTGAAGTTGGACTTAGCCATGTGATCTACAATATTTGCAAGTACAAATTAGACTAAGTTCATGATAACTAGTTCAACTTTTAATCAAATTACTAGATGAACTCCCACTAAATTCAACATCCCTCAAGTTGTTTAGTGAACACGATCCAAATTCACCACACCTAATCCGATCTTCACGAGAAGAGATGTGGTTTCAATGGTGGACAACGAAGTGTCGATCATATCATTCATATGACTCATGCTTAACCTTTCGGTTCTTGTGTTCCGAGGCCATGTCTGTACATGCTAGGCTCGTCAAGCTAGACCCAAGTATTTCCGCGTGTGCAAAACTGGCTTGCACCCGTTGTATGTGAGCATAGAGTCTATAGCACCCGATCATCACGTGATGCTTGGACACGACGAACTTTCGCAACGGTGCATACTTGGGGAGAACACAGTTTTTATCTTGATCTTTAAGTGAGGAATCATCTTATAATGCTACCGTCGCGATCTAAGCATAATAAGATACATAAAAGGATAAACATCACATGCATATAACTTTATGTGACATGGTATAGCCAATCTTCGCGCAATGATCTCCATCTTGTGCGTTCCGGCATGATCTCCATCACTTCACCATGATTGCCTCCACCACGAATAGCAACTACAACTATTGCTAACTACTTAGCGATAAAGTAAAGCTATTACATGGCGTATAAGAAGTTGACTCGCAGGTCATACACAATTATAAAGACAACCATATGGCTCCTGCCGGTTGTGAACTCATCGACATGCAAGTCGTGAAACATTACAAAACATGATCATCGCATACATTATACACATCACATCTTGGGCCATACCATATCACAGAAAACACTCCCTGCAAAAACAAGTTAGACGCCTCTACTTTGTTGTTGCATGTTTTACATGTCTTATGGGAGTAGATGCTAAGAACGATTCTTACCTACGGAAAGCCACAACAGTGATATTATGGTTGCCAAACTCCGGTGTTAATCCCATGAACACTATAGTGAGAGAAACTGACATCCACCAGCCGCATGTGTGGAACAAGCCACACGTCAAGTGCGGAGCCGGTCTCATGACGACGTCGCGTAAGGTTGGCCTGGACCGCTTCAATCTCACTATGCCGCATCATAAGAAGAACACAAACAAGAGGCTTGCAACAGAAAACATCAACGCCCGCAACAACCATGTTGCGTTCTACTCGTGAATCACATCTACGCATAGATCTAGCTCTGATACCACTGAAGGGTTTCGCAACATAGTAAATCAAAATTTTCTACGGAAGCGAACAGAAGGAAAGCCAAGATCTAATCTAGGAGATGCAAACAACGAGAGAGATTGGATTAGATCTTCATACCCTTGAAGATTCAAGACAATGAACGTTCCGGAACGTGGGTGATGTAGTCGTACTCGCTTCTCCTCCTCGCGATCCGATCCGATCTAGCACCACAAGTGGCGGTGCCTCCGTGAGATGCACACGTGCAGCACCTCGACGTCTCCTCCTTCCTTGGACCAGAAAGTATGGTGGAGAGATGGATTAGATCTACAACACGACGGCGTGGTGTATTTGGTGGAGAATTTCTGCAGCAGGCTTCACGCACAAACAGTCGGAGAGAGAGAGGAAGGCGAGGGCTACTAGGGCTTGGAGGAGATGTGTGTAAAGGAGGGAGGCGCACCAGCCCTCTATATATAGAGGAGTGCGGCCAGCCCTTGCCTCTCCTCCAAGCCTATCTCTAGTTTAAACGATTTAAACTTTCCCTTATCCAGAAACCCTATCTCTAGTTTAAACGATTTAAACTTATCCCTTATCTAGAAATTCTATCTCTAGTTTAAACGAGTTTAAACTTATCTAGAATCGGCTGGGCCCTATGGGGCCTTGTGCCCCTGGCCCAATGCGGCCAGGACACTCCCTCATAGGCCCATGCCCCTCCCGGAAGGTGGGACCACGTTGGCCCCTTCCGAAGGTTCTAGAAGCTTACCGATTAATCCGGAACAATTCGAACTCCAAAACTGCACCGCCTTATATGAATCTTATTCTGGACCATTCGGAACCTCTCGTGATATCCCGGATCCCATCCGAGACTCGAACAAAAACTCATAAACCAATTATCCAATCTATCCTAGCGTCGAGACACGTTAAGTGTGTGACCTGCGGGTTCGAGAATATGCGTACATGATCTTCTATCAATAATCAGCCGGGGTCAGGCACCCATATTGACTCCCACACATTCATCGATGATCATATCGGATGAACCACGATGCCAGGATTCAATCAATCCCATATATATATTCCCTTCGTCTCGCGATATTTTACTTGCCCGAGATTCGATCGTCGGTATCGTCATACCTAGTTCAATCTCGTTCACAGCAAGTACTTTACTCGTTCCGTAATCCGATATCACTTTGTGATTAACTCCTTAACCACATGCTTGCAAGCGGTGTTGATATCGACACGAGTGGGCCCAAGTATATCTCTCCGACTTGGGAGGACAAATCCCATCTCGATACATACAACCCAATGATACTTTCCGATCACTGAGAGACACCTTTATGATCACCCTCTCATAGGATGACGTTTGATGACCTCAAAGCTTTCTTCCGATACCAGGGAGTTGCATTATCTCATGGTCTAAGGAATACAATATTTGACATAAGAAAAGCTTCGCAAAGACGAACACGATGACACAATCTAATTGCTTCGCTTAGTTTGGGTCTATCCACCATATCATTCTCCAATGATATGATCTCATTATCAATTGACAACTCATGTCTATGGTTAGGAAACCTTAACCATCATTGATCAATGAGCTAGTCCATAGAGGCGTACTAGGGACACGGTGTTGTTCATAAACCACACAAGTATTAAAGTTTCCGCTTAATACAATTCTAGCATGGAATATAAACTTTATCATGAACAAGAATTATAATAATAACATCTTTATTATTGCCTCTAGGGCATAATTCCAACACAACCCTGTCTCAACCGCCTTGTTGTTAGACAACAGTGAACCTGCAAATTATGAGGAATCAATGATGAGCCCAAACTTTGAGAAATGGCTAGAGGCCATGAAATACAAATTGGGATCCATGAGCGAAAACCAAGTATGGACTTTGCTGGACCCTCCTAGCGACCGTAAGGCCGTTTAGTGCAAATGGATTTTCAAGAAGAAAACGGACGCGGATGGTAATGTTACTGTCTATAAAGCTCGACTTGTCGCAAAAGGGTTTCGGCAAGTTCAAGGTGTTGACTACGATGAGACTTTCTCTCCCGTAGCGATCTTTAAGTCCATTCGGATTTTATTAGCAATTGCTGCATTTCATGATTATGAAATATGGCAGATGGATGTCAAGACTGCGTTCCTCAATGGCAACATTGATGAAGAGTTGTATATGATGCAGCCCGAAGGTTTTGTCGATCCTAAGGATGCCGATAAGGTGTGCAAACTTCAGCGTTCCATTTATGGACTGAAGCAAGCATCTCGGAGTTGGAACCTTCATTTCGATCAAGTGATCAAGAGTTTTGGATTTGTTCCAAATTGCTACGAAGCTTGTATCTACAAGAAAGTGAGTGGGAGCTCGGTGACATTTTTAGTACTATATGTGGATGACATATTGATTATTGGAAATGACATTGGTGAAAGTACAAAGGTAGTCGCCTAGAGGGGGGTGAATAGGCTTTTAAAATTATTACGGTTTAGGCTCAAGTAAATGCGGAATAAAACTAACGTTTAATTTATTGAGCACAAAACCTAGCCACTAAGTTCACCTAGGTGCACCAACAACCTATGCTAAGCAATAAAAGCAACAAGGTGATAGCAAGGTATAAATACTTCAAGCACGACGGCTATCACAATGTAAAGTGCATAAGTAAAGGGTTCGGTTGAGAGATAACCGATGGACGCGGAGACAAAGATTTGTTTCCCGAAGTTCACTTCCAAAGAAGCTACGTCTCCGTTGGAGAGGTGCGATGGCGCAATGCTCTCCGAACGCCACAAATGGCTCACCTCGAGGTGTGGTGGCTCGATGCTCACCCAACGCCACACAAGGCCTCACCGGATCGGAAGCACGCAACTCACCGACGCCACAAAAGGCTCACCCTATTCTCCCAAGTGCGCACCACAAAAGGCGGGCACTTGCTCCACTATGGGACGCTTGAGGGTGGTCACCGAACCCGTACAAGATTGGGGCTAACTCCACAACTCAATTGGAGGCTCCCAACAACAAAGCCACAAAAGGCCAACAATGCCACAAAAGGCCAACAACGCCACAAAAGGCTACAAGACCACAAAAGGTCAACAAGACCACAAAAGGTCAACAATCCAACCACACAACCGTCTAGGGTTCCAAGGAACCCAAGAGAAACAAGCTCACAAGCTTGAACTCGCCGAATCTCCGAGGAGAACTCAAACCTATGCACCAAATGCAAGGGCAAGTCCTTCTCCCCCAAATTCCAACAAAGCTACAAAAGCTATTGGGGGAATAAGGGAGGAAGAACACAAGAGTAGAACTCAAACCTATGCACCAAATGCAAGGGCAAGTCCTTCTCTCCCAAATTCCAACAAAGCTACAAAAGCTATTGGGGGAATAAGGGAGGAAGAACACAAAACTCTCCAAGATCAAGATCCCAATGATTCCTTCACAAGGAAGGGATTTGACTTGGGGGGATTGTAGATCTAGATCTCCTCTCTCAAATCCCTCAAAAAGATGCAAGAATCATAGGAGGGGAAAGGGAGAGGGAAAGCTTCTTCAAGGTTGACAATGGAGGAGAGAGAGAAAGCCAAGAACCAAGAAGAAAAGCCGGTACCCACGAAGAGGAAGAGGAGCCCCTTTTAAAAGGGCTCCCAGATCTGCCCGTTATGGGCATTCGCGACACCTGGCCGGAACTTCCGGTGGGAGGCCGGAAGTTCCGGTGGCACCCAGCCATCGGTCGAAAACTGCGGAGCGAGAAACTGAAAAAACGAATCATGGCCGGAACTTCTGGCTCTGGGCGGAAGTTCCGCCAGGCTCCAACGGTCATCGACCGTTGACGCCCGCTCGAAGCATAGCCGGAAGTTCCGGTCAAAGCAGACCGGAAGTTCGGTGAACTTCCGATGCAAGTTCACAAAGTTCCGACAAATGAACGCTTCAAAAGAAGGTTCTTGGCGTGAGGAAGAAGACCCGGAACTTCCACCGGAACTTTCGGCGGCAAAGATGCCCTAGCAGAACTTCCGGTAGGAAGCCGGAACTTCCGGTCAGGGAAATTCCAGAAACCAGAAAACCAGAAATGAAATATTGGGTATCACCTTGGAAGAAAATATCATGAATATATATGTGATCTATCCCCCAAGGTGTGGAGCCGGAAAACTCGCAAGATCAAAAACCACAATAAGATATGCAAGTGAAATCCTTAGATGATGAGCTAGAGCTTGTTATGATGGTGACCACAAGCTCTAGATCCTCTCATGGACAAGAACCAAATAATAACCAAGAAAGATGATGATATGAATGCAAAGGTTTGAGCTCTCTCCGAACGATGCAAACGAGACACCCGCTTGAGAGCCCCTCTTGATAGAACGACTATCTATCCTAAACCCGGTCTACCAACTAACAACACGAGACCGGCAAAAGAGAAGCCCTATCAACATACCTTTGCCTTGAGCGTCCCACTTGAACTTGATGTAGACCGTCTTGTTCTTCTATAGAGGGAACACCTTTCTTGTTTGCTCTTGCTCGCTCTTGCTTGATGAAGACTTGCAAAATGCTCCCCCATACTCCATGGGGAAACCTCTTCTTTGAACTTGTCTTCATAATTCCATGAGCACGAGGATGACAAGCTTCAAGCATGAGATCTTCTAGAGATGGCGCATCTTGAGCTCGTCCTTCTTCATCCTTACTTGAGGTTGATCCATCTTGATGCAACTCTTTGCACATGCCTTGATCGACCTTCAAGCTCCTTCTTTCTTCATGATTCCAATGGGCACAAAGCCCTTGGACATTTCTTCATCTTCCAACCTTGAGACCAACACATGGCCCAAGCGATGCCAATGGACAAACCTACAAGTGAAACTCAATTCACACATTAGTCCATAGAGATTGTAATTAATTACCAAAATCACACATGGGGGCATACATGCCCTTTCAATTGGTATGCTTAACGACGTGAAGAGTTATTTGAATAAATGTTTTTCAATGAAAGACCTAGGAGAAGCTGCTTATATATTAGGCATCAAAATCTATAGAGATAGACAAAGACGCCTAATAGCTTTAAGCCAAAGTACATATCTAGACAAAGTTCTGAAAAGGTTTAGAATGGATAAAGCAAAGAAAGGTTCATTGCCCATGTTGTCAGGTAAGATATTGAGCAAGGCTCAGTGTCCAGCTATGGTAACAGATAGAGATACTATGAGCAAAGTGCCATATGCCTCGGCCATAGGTTCTATTATGTATGCCATGCTATGTACTAGACCAGATGTGTCCAATGCTCTTAGTTTGACGAGCAGATACCAAAGTGATCCAGGAGTGGAACACTAGACAACCGTAAAGAACATCCTAAAGTATTTAAATAGGACTAAAGAAATGTTCTTGGTCTATGGAGGTGATGAGCAGCTCGTCGTAAAAGGTTACGTCGCTAGTTTAAATCCGACCCGGATGATTCTAAATCTTAGACAGGATACGTTTATATTTTGAATGGAGGAGCTGTGAGCTGGAGAAGCTGCAAGCAAAGCATGATCGCGGGATCTACAACGGAAGCGGAATACATGGCTGGTTCAGAAGCGTCAAGTGAAGGAGTTTGGATCAGGAACTTCATCACTGAGCTTGGTGTGGTTCCAAGTGCCTTGGACCCACTGGAGATATTGTGCGACAACACTGGCGCCATAGCACTGGCTAAGGAACCAAGAAATCATCCAAATACCAAGCACATCAACCGCCGTTTTCATGTAATTCGATATTATATAGCAGATGGAGATCTGAAGATTAGAAAAGTACACATGGATCTGAATGTCGCAGATCCGTTGACTAAACCTCTTCCACGAGCAAAACATGATCAACACCTTAATGCCATGGGTGTTAGATTGTTGCCAGATGTAAACTAGATTATTGACTCTAGTGCAAGTGGGAGACTGTTGGAATTATGCCCTAGAGGCAATAATAAAGATGTTATTGTTATAATTCTTGTTCATGGTAAAGTTTGTATTCCATGCTAGAATTGTATTAAGCGGAAACTTTGATACTTGTGTGGTTTATGAACAACACCGTGTCCCTAGTACGCCTCTATGGACTAGCTCATTGATTAATGATGGTTAAAGGTTTCCTAACCATAGACATGAGTTGTCGATTAATAATGAGATCATGTCATTAGGAGAATGATATGATGGACAGACCCAAATTAAGCAGAGCAATTAGATCGTGTCCTCTTGTTCATCTTTGCGAAGCTTTTTCTTATGTCAAGTATTGTATTCCTTAGACCATGAGATAATATAACTCCCTGGTATCGGAAGAAAGCTTTGAGGTCATCAAACATCATCCTATGTGAGGGTGGTCATAAAGGTGTCTCTCAGGTGATCAGAAAGTACTTGTTGGGTTGTATGTATCGAGATGGAATTTGTCCCTCCCGAGTCGGAGAGATATACTTGGGCCCACTTTAATCGATATCAACACCGCTTGCAAGCACGTGGTTAAGGAGTTAATCACAAAGTGATATCGGATTACGGAACGAGTAAAGTACTTGCTGTGAACGAGATTGAACTAGGTATGCCGATACCAACGATCGAATCTCGGGCAAGTAAAATATCGCGTGACGAAGGGAATACATATATGGGATTAATTGAATCCTAGCATCGTGGTTCATCCGATATGATCATCGATGAATATGTGGGAGTCAATATGGGTTTCCAGATCCCGCTGTTGATTACTGATAGAACATCATGTCTGCATATTCTCGAACCCGTAGGGTCACACACTTAACGTGCCTCGACGCTAGGATAGAATGGATAATTGGTTTATGAGTTTTTGTTCGGAGTCTCGGATGAGATCCAGGACATCACGAGAGGTTCCGGAATGGTCCGGAGAATAATATTCATATAAAGGAAAGCAGTTTTTGGATTTCGGAATCGTTTTGGAGTTTATCGGTATTGTACCGGAAGGTTCTAGAAGGTTCCGGAGTAGGACCAACATGGGCCCACTTGTCGGGAGCCTGCGTGGGCCTAAAGGGAAGTGCCCTGGCTGCATTGGGCCAGGGGCACAAGGCCCCAAAGGCCCAGCCGTCCAGCCTAGGGAAACCCTAGGGAGATCTTCTAGAAGGAGGAGGGAAACTTCCCTCCTACTCCAACCCTTGGGGCCGCCGCCCTAGGTCTTGGAGGAGGGGACAAGGAGGGGGGGCATACCCCTATATAAAGAGGGCAGGGGCGCACCCTCCCCCTCCCACTCCTCCAACCCTAGCCGCCGTCCTGCTGCCCCTCCACCTCTCTCTCTCCCGACTGCGTGTAGGCGAAGCCCTGCCGCAGAAACTCTCCACCATAGCACCACGCCGTCGTGTTGTAGATCCAATCCATATCTCCACCCCACTTGATGGACCAAGGAAGGAGGAGACGTCGCGGCACCGTACGTGTGCATCTCTCGGAGGTGCCGCCACTTGCGGCGTTGGATCGGATCGGATCGCGAGGAAGAGAAGGCTAGTTCGACTACATCACCCACGTTCTGTTGAACGTTTCTGCTGTGCGATTTCTTCAAGGGTATGAAGATCTCATCTATCTATCTCGTTGATTGCATCTCCTAGATTAGATCTTGAATTTCTTGTTCGCGTCCGTAGAATTTTTTTGATTTACTATGTTGCGAAACCCTTCACGAGGTAGAAATATATTTGAAGAGGTGTCCAATCTCACACAAGTCTAGGAGTGAGTTCACCTTGGCTTGGATAGGTTTTTCTCTAGCTCTTGTCATGGTGCCACTTGGCATAGTCATGGGAGTAGTAGGGCTTGGTGAGTTTAAAGTAGATGTATCTAAAGGCATATTGTATCATCATGATCCTATGTCCAGTTTATCTAGTATATTTTGGCTATCATGTGGTTGTTTTCCTAAGTTCAACTTTAATCCTACTTATATTCATATTGTAGTTGTCTTGTTAAAACCACAATGTACCATGTTATACTTGAGGTTTTCTTTTACCAATCCATTCTTTTTATCCATCATAATAAGTGTTTCAGAAAAATATATATTGTTCCACATTATAACAACAACAAAAAGGGTGTCTTGTCTATAAGACTCTCGATGCCAGCAATAAATCCATTTTTATCTATATATATATTACTCCCTCTGACCCATATTAGTTGACTCACATTTGTCTAGATTTGGATGAATCTAGACACTATATAGGTTCATCCAAATGTTGACAAATCCAAATCAACTAATATGGGTCGGAGGGAGTAGTATCTATTATTGTCCAAAAGATCAGTGAGGGACTCTGCATACCAATCACTAGAAAGATACGAATTTATTCTCTTACAATAATAAAAACATATAACTACAATAAAGATTTTATTAACCATAGAAATAATTATTGTACAAGATAGATGTAGGATGAACTACACATGCAAAACTAGCCAAGCTAGAAGATAGCTACAAATGATCTATTACAATTGTAATATAATCACTTCAAGCCAAGTCTTTAGGGAGTTGCAACATCACCAATTGTAATACTTCACACATTAAATTGCTTCATGGTGTACATTCATGGACTCAACTACGCAAGATAACAGGAAGCTGGTGAGGGTGTTAAGTGTTAAGGCACAACCACCTGAGAAGTTGAAGGATAACACATATGCTAATGTTTTGACTCGGTGGGAGCTCTAGACAGTACTCATTTACGGGTCACTCTGGTAGTAGACAACATCTCCGGTGTCGCTAACATAGCGATCGTTCTTCAAACTCCGGGATAGCTCCTTGAGTAGGTGGAATGGGAGAGGGCCAGATTTCTCCGGTTCTCTGTAGTACTTTCCAAGCACCGGTTTCGCTGCCTTGGTCTATAGGTTACATACAAACCAATTTCGAGTTAGATGCCACTTTGCTAATATGAAGTAATAGGATGCTTGTTTGAGAAAAATAAAGAGGCAAATATAAGGTGATGGATGCTTACTGCCTCGACAAGATGGTAATGTGGGATTTGCGGGAAAAGATGATGAATCATATGAGTGCTAATGTCATGGTGGATGTTATTGATCAATCCATAGTCCCGATCAATTGTTGTCAACCCTCCACGCAAATAACTCCATTCCTTTTAGTTTGGAAAGCAATATCAATAAACAATTAGCTAGAAAAGGAACTATAAATGGAAAACATCCAAACTAAAGTTTTTGGATGAAGCTATGTCGACTCAAACATTGCATTAAGGAGATACAAACACAACGCACACATGGTACCTAAGTTAACAAAAACAAGTTCAAATGAAGAGAAATAATTTATACCAAAGTAGTTACTATAAAAAGGTTATAACTAGTAAGTCGTGAATCTCGATACATTGGCAAATCATGAATCTGATTCAACCATGATATTTACCTTTCCACGGTACCAAGGAATCTTGTCATGATGACCGTGATGATTCAAGTATGTGACAAAATCTAGCCACATAATAAATACCTGTATAGAGGTGTTCACCAACATTAATGGCACAAGCCCAATGTATTGGACTCACTAGATGCTTAAAAAATAAATAATAGGAAAAATCATCTTGTGATGAACGGCACAAAGTTCTTACCACATGTGGGATTGCATAGAGCTTTATCATCATAAGAGGCCCCATCACAAAGGTTAGACGAGCAAGAACCCCAACCATTGTCAGGCAGGATGCAGTTGACATTAGTACATCCTTCTTCTCATTAGGTAGGAATACATCACTATTCGGGTGGAAGTGTGAGCCTGTCTTCCCTGGAGTTCTCATAAACTGCATAGAGCATGAGTTTAGTACCATGATATAAAAAAGGTAAAATAAAGATGAACTTTTACTTTCCAACTTCTTATCCAGATGGCCTACCTACTGAATTCTATCAGAAACTTTAAATTTAATTTGTGAGGATCTACTAGAGCTCGTTGAAGATTTTAGGATAAAATAGACATAAATAGTCTTAATTTGGTTTTTTGATCCTAATAAATAAGGTATAGAGTCCACACAAAATTCATATGTATGGGCTAATATGTATTCTTGATGTTTTAAAGTTTTAAATAATATATAGCCGACAAAATTTCCTCTATGATTCAAACTACTTTTCTAAAAGGCAGATTTATGTTAAATAGTGTTATTATTTTGCATGAAACTATCTATTACATGCAAACTATCTATTACAATATAGTTATGTTGAAAGTGGGTTATATTGCTTAATGATTAATTTCTTGAAAATGGGGTATACTACTTCGTGATGCTAACGGGATGCAAGATGAATTTTCTCATATTTTCACTTGCAAAGTTGGTACATTTTATTTTTTCAACCTAGAATATTCTAACATATTAAGAGGCATTGTAAAATATTAGTGGGAAAATACATAAGAAAATGCGGAAAATAAAAAATGCGAGTTAGAAAGAAAGTTTTATTTTATTTGTTTCTAGAATTATTTTGTGTGGAACTTGTTTAAGTAGTGTTTCCGGTTTTATGATGTAATGCATAAGGATGTGATTAGCAGATTATATTTGTTTCATGGTCGGGTACTCTATCAAACGAGAGAAGGTGTGAATAAGTATCATTTTGTGAATTGCATTTATGTTTGGGTTGAAATGGACCAGATAATAAGTTAATGGGCCTCCTGAACTACATGGATCAAAGATGGCACATGCATGTACATATTGGTGACGGCATCATGTCCTGTCACGGCCACACATACATCATTTCATGCTACATAGTGTGTCGCATGACTACAATGTAGTGTTATGTAACATATAACTCCACACAACAGACACATCACACACCATGTTCATTCAACTCCAAAGACGGACACATCACATCACACAACCCCACGCATTACCACATGCCTAACATGTAAAGCCACAAAACCACCATATGGATGCTATGTCATACCACACCATTTCCATGGCATGTGCCTACGTGTTGTCATAGTGTTAGGTTTGGTCCATTGGTTGTTCGTTCCGTGATAATAATCCTATCTCACGTGACTCATTTTATATGACAGTTGATTTTCTCCCTAAGAGTCGCAGTACTGATCATCCTAGGGCTCATCCATGTTGGTCAAGGTTCATCATTTATGTCCCTCAACATAACTTTGCACCGAAATCATCACATGATAAATCTATGGCACGTGATTCATGAATATTTTCATTTCCGTCTCATGAATCATGGGAATTCATGAAGTGGAGGTATGTGATTAAATAACTTAAGGTTTAAGAACATTATCCTACTTTGCAAGTGGCTTTGCAAGGTAGGGAATAAATAAGGTGAGTATTAGTAGATGATTGGAACCAAGCACTTAGGAAAATAACTATGACATAATGCAAATCTTCTCTTGGCCAATCTAATTTCTGATATGGTTGTGAAAGATATGTCTTATAATTGTTCCTAAAAGGTGGATCATATTGTAAAACTAGATATTGAGAAGATGCTTGGCTGGTTGACTGATAAGCCATTATGTCAAGTTTTCTCGGACTATAGAGTTAAACCTCTGACCAAAATTTTATTGTAGATATTATTTTTGCACCTGATGTTTATAAGGTGTATTGGAGATGAATATTGAGTATTTAGTATTGCTTTATTGATCTCTGTAGTTAGGTTTCTCTATCAATAGAACCTGACAAAGTCATCTGAGGTTTTAACTAATCTAAAATTTCTCGGTCAGTCTTTTATATACTTACTCAGTAGCTAGACAATGCATCATTTACTTATATAAGGATAAGGATGATGAGATGCCTCTTTAGATCAAAGCTTCTGTACATTTGTTGGGGAAATAAAAGAGTTCTCACCAAATAAAACTTATTCCAGAAAGGCTAGAGATGAGCTAACCTATGTGATTTTTTGTGATCAAGAGAAATTGAATCGTCTTCATGTGTAATATCTAAGTTTCCCTTGAGTGGTGTAGGAAGTGTTTTGGGGGTGAAAGTTTTTCTTGGATCTCTTTCTGATTTATTTATGTCATAACTAGATCCTAAAATATATTGGTAGAGATGAATATCATGTTTTACTTGGTCAATGTGAGATACAAGAAATATGCTTGTTTTCAAATAATTATGCATAATGATCCTATACTAATGTAGTTTGTACTTTGAGTTGAATGTTCTATTTCTGATCAATTGTACAAAAAGGTTCAATGCAAAAACTTTGCCCTTTGATGGTTGACAAGTTATAAAGGGTGGTGAAGAAGGTGTTTTTTTAAACGAGGCAAAATATTTGCCTTCTATATTGATATAGCAGGAGCAAACATGGCCAGACTGAAGCCAAAAGGGAAAAACGGAAAATATAGGTTGCATTAGATGATTAGGTGCGCTAAATGTTTTGCTACCACCAACATCCAATCACGTCCTTCGTCTTTGATCTTATCAATGATCACATAGGGCATTGAGGACTTGTTTTTGAAGACTCTAGTATTCATCTCCCTCCAAATTTCCCAGGCAACAAGCACGAAAATGTCCTTGAGGCCCTTCGGGTTAGGGTAGGGGCCTCTGAGATTGTGTCCAACAGTATTGTAGAATAGTTGGGTGACCGATGCCAATACACTGAAGGAGGGATGGGCAATAGATCCAGGAGGCCGTGATAGTCCAGATTCGCTTAGAATAGAGACATTAAAAGAGGATGTGTCTAGTCATCTCCGGGAGACACTTGCAAAGCTTGTAGGTTGACTGTTGAGGCCACTCTCTAATGGCAAGGTGACCTCTAAAGTAAAATTCCATTTTGCACAGCAAGCCAAGCAAAGAAATGGCACTTGGGTGGATCCAAGAACTTCATGACGGTTTCCTCAAAAGTGCAGGGCATGGACCCCAAGAAACTGATATCTGTAAGCCAACCTTGCAATGTAAGATCCATCCACCGTAAGCATCCAAATGATGGTGTCACCGGTTCCTGGGTGAGAGCAAAGCTGTTAATTTTTCTCCATAGGACGACGAACTATGAGATGTTGTTAGCTGTGAAGAAGTCCAGTCGGTGATCCAGCGCTCATCCACAAGGGCACCCTAAACAAATCGTTTTTTTTAGCTTGGAGAAGCTTTGGAGGGTAGCCATCAATCCAGGAGGAGTGCCAAAAAAAGAAGCCTTAGAGATGTCTCCTAGTGTAGCTCTGGTAGTTGCGCTGAAGAGTTGTCTATCAGATTCATTGATAGGGGTCTCCATGCCAACCCAAGGCTTTTATGGAGTGGTCCATTTGTACCGGAACCAATAAAGGCAAAAGGCTCTCTCGATTTTTTTTCAAGATTGAGAATGCCAAGATCTCCTAGGTCTTTTGGCATGCAGGCTTGGATCAATTCACCTTGTGTTTTCCCCATTGGCGTTGTCCTTGCAAGCCCAAGCGTGTCGTGACTGGTCCTTTCAAAGGCATGGATGGTTCCTACATCCGCTTTGATGGCGGTGAGGACGTATATTGAAAGGCAGAAATGACAGATTGGACCAGTGCATCACAACCGTCCGTGTTGAAAATCACCCTACCATGGCTCGAGCTTGGTCAGGCTCTATCTAGATGGAAATGGTTGATGCTGTCTTTTCATCTTTCTTATAAGATGTTGGCTCCTACCTAGCTCTTGCAAGTGTTTTGAGTTGTTTTGTTGAGCCCATTCCTTGTGGTAGCTAGGCATGCATGTTTATGCTTATTGTTTGTATGGTATTTTTTACCTTCATTATAAAATATTAAAATGGACTTCAATTTTTTAATGAAGTTCAAGGCCGAGTGTGGCTCATTTAATAAATATAGCTTTAGTTCGATAATGTAGTGTGTTTTGGAATACTAAATTAGTTTGTTAAAACATGATGTACTACATTAGAGAACACGGGAAGTAGAAAATTGGATCCCTTACTAAATAATTAAAAACTTTGCCTCACCAAGTATACGGGGAATGCAAGCATGGGAAACGGCAAGGTGAACCGCATATTCTTCGTAAGGGTGTCCAAGCTATTGTACATCCTCTGAGGTAGCTGAAAAATGCAAAATGAAAACGTAACTACGCATCAAGCACAATTCACCAATGGTGCAACCTTTCTAAGGATTATGCATGCATCAATCCACCGAAAAGAAATGACATCCTACCGGGTTCCAAGACTCGTCCTTCTCAACATGGCCTTGGTTCTGGTGGTGCGTCCTATGGCTAATCCTCCTACAATTACATTCCAGATTTGGCAATCCTTAGTTAGCATCAACAGAAATTCACAACAAAAATAATTAATTCCCTTTTACTCTTTATTTGCAAATTGTGACAATTTTTATCATACTTGAACTTTTCTGCCACGTTTTACCCTGAAGTTGTTACAATGAATCCATTTGAAATTGTTTAATACATGTGTGTTCTCCTTACTCGCACGACGGAACATGCCTCCTAGCTTGACCTAGTCTGCTTCCTAGCTCGACTCGCAACCCTTCCCAACTCATTAAATTGCGCCGCTTCGGTGTTTTGGTCAAGCCGCACCTTGCACTCGCTAGTTTGGGTAAAGCCATAAACAATGGACTAGAGGCGAACAAAAAGCCACAAACAATCGACTCGCCGATCAGCCCACGGACGACAAACAAAGAATCAGTGGACGCCTGCTTTACATCCTCTAGAACATATGGAAGGAACGGGATAGAAGGATCTTCACAAGTCAGTGTCTAACTTACGTGGAGGTGGCGGAGATTTCCAGGGAGGACATTCGCCAGAGAGCACGAGCTTTTGCGGCCTTTGGGCCTGCCATTCATGCGGAGCCAGGCTAGAGCGCGTTTTTTCCGATAGTTTCAGTGTGTTCGGTATGTTTTTACTTTAACCAAAGCATGTCCTTCCTGTACTGTTATGTTTGGATCTTTCTCTCCTTCTAAATAAAAAAGGCAAAGCTTCTGCCGGTTGCTCCAAAAAAACGCTTCAACGAGGTTAGTGAGGCAGCAAGCCGGCTCTGATAGCCAGATTCATACAACGATCTGGGGCTAGGAAGCAAGCCAGGTCACATGGGTAAGGAGGAAAAGCTCAACTGCTTATGAGTTGGCATCCTAATCACGAGTCAGGTTAACCTAATAGATTGTCATGTCTGATCCGAATTGGTGAGTGAATAGAGTGAAACTTGATGCAATGTAAGTACTTTGGGGTAAAATGTGGCAGAAATGTTTAAACGGGGTTAAACTCCGTCACAAATTTTTCAAAAACAAGGGAAAATGTAATTCACTCAAATAAAAAATCCAAAATCGGGTTTGCACTTATTATAAAAATTGAATATACCAGCCGTGGTACGGAACGAGAGTGGGGGCATTGAGGATGTGGCCGACCACGCTGTTGAGGTTTGGGTCTTTTGAGAAGCTCCCATGTCCACTGTAAACACCAGACATCCCATAAGCAAAACAGTCAGCGATTGCGGAATTAGGCCAAAACAGGCTTATATATAGAAGGTGTAACAATCTTAAAGCTACTTAAAAAGGGTAAAATCTGCAGGAAATCTGTGTATTCCCTTACCAGTCGTGCCCAATGACGAAGAGCGCCCAGAACATGGTTCCCTGTGCGACCCAGTAGAACGGCCAGAAGAGCCAGCTGTCGAAACGCGCGGCGGCGGCGGCGAGGCCGAACACGACAACGAAGTCGCGCACCACGTAGCTCATGGACCGCCACGTGTCCCTGACCCAGCAGTGCTTCGGGATAGCCGCGCGGATATCCGCCAGCGTGAACGGCGGCGGCGCCCCCGGGTCGAACTCCTCTGAAGAGCTCCCGGAGCCGGAGGCCTCCTCCCCTCCTCGACCTCGAGGGCTATTTTTATCGTTGTCGAAGACGGACGTGTGGCGGATGGGCGCGGAGACGCGGAGCGCCCAGTCGCGGTGGATGGTGTTGGCCGCCGGGCGACGTGGTCCGCCGGCGAGGTGGGGAGGCGATGGCAGCGCAATGGCGCTGCCGCGTCTGCGCGCGCGGAGCGGCGTGATGCCGCAGCACCGGTAAAGAACGAGCCGGGACATGTAGGGCGACAGAGCAGCGCAGTCAGAGCAGCAATTTGTCACCGATGGCTAGCACCGTCGTCTACCACCACCGTACTCTGGCCGCGCCAATCGCCCCGAGATCGTCTGCGTCCAGGAGGGTGGGTGGGAATTGGAGTTGTGGTTGCCGGGGTCGGCTAAGGCGAGGTTTCTATATACGTGAGGGGGATCGCCGCCGTCGTGCTGCTTGTGATCGCGGAAGCCATGCATGTTGCTCGTGCGAGCTGGCGCCGTGTTGGTTTGGACGCCGTGTCGATGAGCTCGTCGGCGTGGCAATGGAACTGCTCCTTCCGTCTCACGTGACACCTACGTATCTCGTGGGTCAAGTTTGATCATCCACTTACTCAATATAAGACATGGGTTACACACATACCATACAAATTCATACTATAAAGCTTTTTAACCGTATAATTTTTATGACACATAACTCATATATATACTACCCCTCAAACATGATAATCAAATATTAATGAAAAAGTTTGATGTGCGATGTATTTAGTGTCACAAGGAGTATTTTGGACCAAGAGAGAAACACATTTATTTAGCATTTTGTTTTCTCTTAACTTTACACACCAACACCTATAGATCGATAGCATAAACCTAAAGATGGGAAAACATGCCATCTTGAGATTATAGCTTGCGGGAAAGAGAACAATAGCAACACAAAATAAACCAAGACCATGGCGTTTCCCTCACCCTTCTCGCTCTCCTTGCACGCGACCCCTCGTACACGCAAGCACTATGCGGTATTTAAAACGTAGAGGCATGTACATAGTAGAAAAAACAACTTTATTTAAGCCTTATCGAATAGTGTATCATATATGTTTCTTGGCGAGACACTACTCTAAATGCATATCTAATAATAGATACATGTTCCATCCTACCTTTACACATCATCTAAAGAACAAGCTTAAACTGAAAGGCACACAATCATGAAAACATGACGTTCGTTAGATTATAACGAGCAGGTTAAGAAAGCAAGGGAAACCCAAAACCAAACAAGCCCATCATGTTCCCCCAACCCTTGTCCAGCGCTAGGTTCCCCCCCACCCTTGTCCAGCTCCTAGCGCGTACCTCCTCACGCACAAAAGCACACATACCCATTTATGTGAAGAAGTTGAAAACTAGCTATAATTCCCAAAAATATGGCAATAAAACTATCAACCCTAAACCATTAGTGATGTGAGCAAGTCAATGCAAAATGACATGAGAAGTCATAAAAGTCTAGTATGGTAGGTGACACTAGTTAGCTCCCATTTTTTGACCTTGACACGTACATTTTTTTATAAAATACGCTTTATTACTAAAAATAATAAGTTCACACCTGACATATGCATAATTAAGATGCACACAACCACCACAATCCAATATAAAAAAGAAACAAAATAAAGGGGAAAGCATGTATCATGTTGAGCTTGTAGAATTCTATGGTACCGGAGGGAAAATCTGTAGACACATCCGTAAATATGTAATTATTCTTCATGAGTTGTAGAGACAACCACGAATGGAGCAAATGTTTGGTGAACATAGGTTGAAAACCCTTGTCCAGCGCTAGGTTCATCTTTAGGTTGAAAACATGACGTTCGTTAGATTTTATATTTATTTTTTAGGAGAGTTTGCCAAATTTCATCTTTGGTGAGAAGTTTGAAAATCCATTACTGAGAAGGGATGTGTTTTTAACCTGAAGGTCATGAAGTCAGCAAACCATATCCCATCTATCTAGTCGGTATTTTTTTCACTATCCCCTTGCCAAAAAAGTCTTGATCGGAAATAATACAGTATGTGCAATACTCCTTTGCATAACTAGAAGAAAGATACCTTATACAGTACCATATTACTTAGTGTAGAATTAATGAGAACTTATGTGTGTACATGACTTTACCTTTTATTATCATATCAAGATCTTAATGTGTGTGTGAGAGGAGTCACGTGTGAGGAGAAGGAAAATAATGAAGGAAATGCAATAGGCTTGCTACATTGTGTGTTGAAGTTCCTTTATTTGCTCGCTAGATGTATTCGTACTCTAATTTGGCTCACGGGTGCATATGAACCCATTGGTTTGTCTTAGAATGGCATTTTCCGGCTTTGAATCTTTGGGTTCCTCAATGTTCTACATAAGGCAAAGCTAGAATAGATTGATGGGGCTCACAAAGGCTACAACTATTGTAATTTGAATCATCGGGATGCACCAATGGAAAAATAGCATGATATTGCAAATAGCGTCAACCTTAAAAATATGCTATATCGTGTTATAGCATGCTATTAGCGAGACACTATATAATGATTTATTTAGCGAGACATGGCTTGAAACGCTATAGCGCGCTATTTTTTACCATGAGATGCACCCTTTATGTGCTAGGGGTGCACAGACTGATTTTTTGCTAGCAAAAAAATCACCCATGCGTTGGTGCACCCACATAGTGGAGTGCAGCTCCTCCTAGTAGTACATGTCTTTGTTATTGTGTCCTTCAGAAAAAATTATATACAAGTTGAGGAAGCTAAAGTAAAGTTTCTTTTGACAATTGTAAATGCCTTGACGCTTCTATGATCATTTAGATCCATGTAGAGTTAAGACAAATTAGGTACTTTATCAATCAACACACATGTCTTTATATTTGCGTTTGTCAAGAAATTTTTAGTGTACACAGGTTGAGAAAAGATAAATTCATCATGCTTTCTCGCCAAGTGTAATGACTTTACGTTTTTGTTACCATCTCTAAATACGGTGTAATTGATAATTTGTTGATTTGTGCACCACTGAATGCCCAAATGTTGAGCTTTCAGACTAGGCTTTAGGGTTTCGGGCTTTGCGTTGGGTCGGGCTTGCGCTCCTTCGGTTAGGCTCAATTTAGTGTACCTCGGTCTTTTTGAAGCCCAGCCCGAAACACGGCCCGACCAGAGGTATGTATGCCCAAGCTATGCGACGTCCGAATTGTCCATCCTTGTGTTTGCTTTTATCGTGCCATGTCATTTATTTTTGTTATTTCATTAACATTGGTCATTCCTTCTCAAAGCAGGCTTTCTCCTAGCTATATTAATATAGCAATTGTTTGAGATCGCTGCTGGGCCAAACAACACATCGCCCAAAAGAAACAAAAAAGAAACCAAAGAACAAAAAGAAGAGAAAAGAAAGCGGGCAAGTGGCTCGACAAACGATGATGACCCGCAACCGCTGCGCCCTCTAGAGAATTAACCCCCTCCATTCCTAGCACTCCGAAGCATCGCGTATCAAGCAACACCTCCAAGAAAGAAGCGACGACAACGACGCTGCTGCCTGGACTGGTCCTAGGGTTTCTCCCGATACGCTACAGGAGGTGGAGAAGTGATACACCCGACGCCCCTCAGGAGGGACGGCGACACCAGCAGACGTTACCATGTCGGTGTCTAGACGACAATGATTTCTCCCGATCCCTTAAAAAACCACACTCCCGGACACTTTGAATAGCTCCACCAAGCTCCCCGCTCATCAATACACGCCACCACAGTCTTGCAGTCACCACCGTCATCTCACCGCACTTATTAAATTTAGTCAATCACGCCAACATTGGGTATTCCTTGATTTATTAAATTTAGGCAATCACATTTAGTATTCAAACCGCAGTTTGTTCGCTACGGATAAATTCACTCAAGTTTGTTATAAGGACAGCCGTGGGTAAGAGTGTGCCTCGGCCGCTAACGTCTTACCAACATTCTTTGACGCCCACCATGTTGAATATAAACTAAGTAAGATAGTTTACGATTAAAACTAATTTGAGATTCCCTAGATATCAGTCCTGAACCGGTGCCTCCGTCACGACTACTCACCCCGGACTGGGGATAAACGCCAGTCACCATGTTTCGCTATGTCGTGCATAATGGTGGAGAAGCCATTATGGCAAGCCGTGGCATTTGCCATATCTTAACCAGGCCACACGTCTTAGATTAAGTTCAGTGTAGTACTATGATAATCACGAGCCAGTGAGTCCGCAATGGAGTGTAGTGTCTCTGTAACTCAATTCTTTGGCCGACAGCTCGATCGGTGGTGCAAGTGCAACTAGCATCTACTTACTTGCGCATGAGTACTAGTCAACTGGCTGGCCAACTGATGACAGTGGAGTGTTACTGTCTATCCTACATAGAGCAGTTGTGCTGATACTTTCTCTCCTTTTTCCATGGACGGAGACGGGAGGGGTTGGTTGGGACTCACTGCGTTGCGTTGGTCCATGGCCGGCGCGCCGGCCGCTCTGCGTTTGCGTTGGTAACCACGCCAATAGGCATCTTAATTAATTGGATTGGATCCACTAATTAAAGACGGCTAGTAAGAAATTGCTCGGAACGGCGGCGGGCCGTGGTCGGCATCAGCAGGACACGAGGTCCTCGTGCCAGCACCCACCGTAAACTGTACGTCCCCAAATCATCTTTGCCTTGTCCCCTTCATGATTGATTAATCTACTGGGATACTGAAGTATATGGATACAGCGCGTGCCATTTATGCGATCAACGGGCATCCAATCAGAGAGGCCTCCAACCGAACCGATGGCTGCTAAGCGCTAGACGTGCGCGCCCGCAAGCGTGCATCCGTCCACCTCGCGCCATTTATGCGATCCTTGGGAGCTTAGCTTGTGCAGGTGAGAAGTTAATCGGACGGTCATCAACCATCACAATCATACTGATATACGGCTAACTAACTCAACCATGGACGCGGGCATCGCACAAACACTTGTTAAAGCCAAGGGAACGTCTTAATTGGTCTCTCACATTTTAGCTTTTGCGTACACACGTCGAGACTTACACGCTTTGGCATTATAAGAGTATCTCTAACAAGTGACCTATTATACATCACCTAGCGTGGCACAGGTGACCTAAAATACATTTTTTTAAAAGAACTGCGCAGGTAATATAAAACACCCTCTTTTTGGTGATGTATATACTTTTTACATCACCTGTTTTAGACGCCCTATTATACATCACATGTTAAAGTTGCTCTAAGGTAATACGTATCTCACACTCTCCAGTTCCACCATCTATTGCTCTCCATGGATTTTGTGATCTGCTGACCGAGGGTAGCAAAATTCTCTGACTCGCTCTGAAGCTCCGCAGATTCTTGGGTTATTCGCTGGTAACGAAGATGATCGGTGTCAAAACTTGCTCATCTCGTCAAAATATACAAGCCAGAATTAGTATGTTTTTACCGCGAGTTTTTCTTGCCGCTCTATGAGCTTATTTTTCGCATCAGCCGCTGCCGCCGCAGCATCCTGCAGTGTAAATTTGTAGCCGAGAGAAAAGACAAGCAAATAGATAAAGAAAATACTTGCCGTAATGACCGAAAATTACCCCTTCGAATTTATATTTGGTGAGGATCTCTTGCGTGCTTCTCATTCTTGGTTTCTGAACATCATTTGGCCCTTCCGTCTCTGATATATAGCAAATAGTTCACATCGCCATCAGGGAAGGATCGGTAGTTTGTGTATCCATCGGATTGGAATTGCATACAGGAAAATCATTGCTGCACCCCCTACCTGCTTTGTTGTTCCAATTAAAAATGGACCAAGACGTCGTTTCTTGCTTCGGATCTTCGGTGTTTGCCATCGACTGGGTCGCGTAGGTTTCGTGCGTTCAAACTCTGTTCCAATTTCTGGTTTCCTTTGAATCCCTTTTGGTGATCGATGCTACCCCAGAAGGCAAGAAACCCCAGATAGTGGATCCTGCATTTACAAATTTCATGTGAGGCCAGCAGAGCAATTGACGCAGGAAAGTGAACAGATAGAAGATGTCAAATGAATCTCAGCGACCAATGTGGTTGCCAAAATCCACCATAATAAACAGAGACATTTATAGAGGCATTACCTGCAATGTAGGATGGATGATTGAAGCCGAGCAACGTGAGAAAAGAGGGCCTTGTTCTAAGCTACGAGCCTACGAAATCCAAGCTAACAAGAGGTGAATTCCGACTTCCCGATGTGGATAGCAGCCAGCGAAGAGATGAAAGAGAACTGTACAAAAGAATTTTCCTGCTGGCTAACAGGTTTGGCCACCTTGAATTGTGGCTTGCCACGAAAAGCTCGGCGTGCTTATTTTTAGGGTAGCACATGTCTGTTATTTTACCTTTCTTGAGCTACATGCTTTTTTTAGCTACTCCGAACTACATGCTGGCTATGAGCATTGGGAGTTCTGGACAATCTAGGCTCCAAAACCACAGCCACCCCATTTGTATGTGCAGAAGCCACAAAGAAACAGCCCAATATTGGCAAAGATTAAACATCCTTAACATAGACAGCCTTGGCAAAAATAGGCACAAGCAGAAGCAGACTTTATCAAGAAAATCGATCAAACCTAAGCACATATTGATCTAAGCCAGGGTAAGGAGATGCGACTAATAACCAACTATTGGTAGAAATGTCGCCATGTGCATAAAATTCATGTTCAACTGGCTTTATGCAAGAGCCAACTTCTCACCCTAGACTGAACACTCTGGGCTAAGCGTGCCAATGGAATTTGTTAATTTTAAGCCGTGCGTTTTACATTCACAGCTTCACAAATTTAAGATACAGAAACTGTGCAACAGAATCCGGTGTTACAAATTAACTTTAGTTTACACTTTACAGTGCTATAGAAGGCGGTCTGTTACAAATTAACTTTAGTTTACACTTTAAGTACTATAGAAGGTGGTCTGTTACAAATTAACTTTAGTTTACACTTTTACAGTACTATAGAAGGCCGTCTGTCTCTGATTACACGGCATGCTCCGTACTAGGGAACTGCACAATCTAACAAGTTTACTGGAGGAGCAAGCCGACATGTTTCCTTATTTAACCTACACTAACAGGCTGTGGACAACTAACTTGCTATGAACATCACATTCAGCCAGATTCCAACAAGTCTCTGAGAATTGGACAGGAAACAAAGGTCACAAATTAGATCAGACCACACAACCGGGGCCTAGAACAAAGTTGCTTTCCATTTGCTTTCACCAGTGCTACCATTCCGGCTGTCAAGCCTGCGAAGATAATGGAGGAGATGAGGTGTTGCGCGCTCCGCCCAACTGCAGATGAGACGATGTCAGCAACACTTGGGTGCTAAACAGGAACCATTGGACTGTCGAAGAGTATATGAAGGAAGGCAGACCTTGACTTAGAGTGAAAGTTGTGACAGTAATCCCACCAACTATGATTGCTGACGCCACAGGAAGATACTGAGTTTGTTTTCCCACAAACATGTAAAATTAGAGGTCAGAACAGCTTGCATAGTTACATCATGCTGACTATAGTGGCTGAAGAATAGAAAGAGTTGCGAAACCCTTCAGAGAAATGAGAGGACCAACACTAAGGTAGGGAAATGACCAACACTGCTTACTGGTTCAAATCCGATTACTTGAAAAGGAGAAGAGCTGCTTTTGCTGACCGTGTAGTAGCCGCTAATCAGATCCAGAGCATCCTAGAGTTGAAAATGAAGTTTTAAAAGAACTATATGATCAGCACAACTTTGTAAGAAACTGTAGTACTCCTAAGAACAGGTGTTAGAAGTGAAAATCTAGCATGAAGTACAGGGGCAAGTTATTATTACTTGAAATGGCTGGATTTTTCACATTAAGTGCACTATAAGTGTACAAAAAACTTCGAAGCAGTATCTCATGAGCTGCATCCTTAAAAACATAAAGGAGGACTATCACAGGGAATTATTGCTAGACCTCAGCATGTGAAGCTTTGCTTCAAACGAATCAGCTGCATTAAAAGCTCACTGAAGAAACACACCTAAAAATGAACGTTTGCTCATAAAAGATAAAACTATAAAAGTAGGGTAGGTATTCATGATAGCAAACATTAGGCAAGAATGCACGATAGTTCCTATCAGAAAAGATCAGATATGTGGAACTTACTTGTCGCACTCCGTCATGAAAATTGTTCAAATAATACCGCGAAAGAGCACTCATGCCATCTTTAATTAATCCAGGCAATGTCTGCTTTCCATATCTGCGTTATTTGAGTTGTCATGAAAGTTGACAATATGCACAGACTAAAGTTAACTCAGGAAATATTGATATGCTAGAAATGTAAGGTATGCTAGAAATTACCTCACAAGGTCTCCTTTCAAAGCATAAGAACCCGCATATTCAAGGCTTAGCTCATCCCCATGCTCAACCCACACTGCCAAACGTGTATTAAGCATGAACACGATGCATGTAAAACCATCTAGTGCACACGACTAAATATCAGCATACCTTACATTTTTTAAATTTATCATTAATGCTATCAGATTGAGAAATACTTTCAGCTGATGACAATGCCCCCATTCGCTGCAGCTGTGAGTCCAAAGATTTTCTTGCAAGGAAACTCTGGAAAGCAGAAGATAGGGCACTCAAAAAGGAATTCACCACAATAATATGAAATGATTCGCCATCTGTGTTAATGGGACCATTAAAAGTAGCACGATGTGAACCACATGGACATTTAGTTTGGCCATTAAAATCATATGACATCAACCACATGGGTATTTAGTCTTCCTATTTTATATTAGTCAACATTAGTGTTCATTCAGCTGGATGCTCAGTTTAGTTGCATTGCCCCGCTCACTCCTCAGAGGATACCCACAGGCCAGAGTTGTCGGACGACAGAATCAATGAAAGAAATATATCTGGCGAAGATGTTGCACGATTCTAGAGGCAACCTCCTCTCCCACCCCACCTCGCTGTAGCCTGCCCTAGCGCCACCCCCTGCTCCGCCGCCGTCGACTCCCGCCGGCGGCCTCCCCCCTCCCCTGCCCCACCCTGCCCTCCCCCGCCCTCCTCCCCCCGGCCATGTCGACCTCCACCTCCTCGGCCGCAGGGAACCACCGCCCTGCCTCCGAGCGCCACTGGTCGGGTGCTGCCGGTGAGGCCTCCAGCACGCGCTCCTACAGCGACATCGCGCGCAGCGCCTCCCCGAGCCCAGCCCCTGCCCCGGCCGCTGCGACCTCCCCGGTAGATGCGGCGCCCCGCGCTGCTCCCGGTGGACGTGTCCCGGCCAAGGTCCGGCTTGGCCCCCGCTCGGAGGTCCACCTCGTCGGTCCCGTCGTCGCCGGCGTGGTCGACGACAACGGCTTCCAGGAGCCGAAGCGCAAGAACCCGCGCCGGTTCGAGCAGCGCCAGGCCCGACGCAATTCCCCACCCTCGCGCGGCCAGGACCGCCGCCGGTTCGAGCAGGACCGCCGCCGGTACGAGCAGCGTCGCAACGCCACGCCGGAGGCAGATGCTGGCCTCTGCCACCGCTGCCTGACGCCTGGGCACGTCGTCCGGGACTGCAAGGGGGAGGTCCGTTGCCGCAGGTGCCTCTTCCCCGGGCATGAATCTTGGCAGTGTGACATGCGTCGCAACGAGCGCGGCGAGCTGGAGCGCTTCCCGCCTCCCCCGCGCACCCATGGTGGCTATCGTGACCTGCCCAAGGCGCCGGCGCCCGCGACGATGACCCCTCCCTCGACGGCCACCCGGCGCGAAATCGCGCACACCGCCCCTGCCGCTACCGCTGCCCCTGCCCCTGCCCCTAGCGACGATCGGACCATGCTGCCGTTCCAGAGGCCGGCGCCATCGGCGACGCCCTCCGCCCCATGGCCAGAGCGCCCTCTCCCTCGCCGCCACCGCAGATTTTCGTCTCCTAGTCGCTGGAGATGCTCGAGGCGGAGGAAGTGCTCAAGCTCGCCATGGTCGCCTCGATCACCGGCACGAGGCCGCGGGTCTCCGTGGACGCCGTCGAAAAGCTCCTGCTTGCGCGGTTCGAGCTGCGCCGCGGCGACTTCACCGTTCACCTACACCACCCCGAGGATTTCCTGATCACGTTCCACTCCAAGCCGGCCCATGAACTCGTCGCCGGCGACCACTTCCTCAAAGCCCCTGAGTTCTCGTTGACGATGCGCCCCTGGTGCAAGCTCGCACACGCCAGCACCGAGCACCTCGACTACCATGTTGAGCTGGAGATCCGCGGCATCCCGGCGCAGGCCTGGCATCTGTCCACCGCCGAGCATATCTTGGGTGGCAGCTGCTGGATCGAGCGGCTAGACCCCGCCACTCGCTCGCGCGCCGACCTCGCCACCTTCCGCCTCGCCGGCCGTGCGCGCAGCCCGAAGGACATCAAGCCAAGGGCGGTGCTCGTCATCGTCGAACCGCTTCCGGCCATCTCCCCCTCCTCCAGACCGACCACACGCGCCCTCTCCTACCCTATCTCGGTCACGCTGATCAGCGCCGCCATTGATGATAGCGTGCTAGGCGTCGCGGGCGAGCCCCCAGGGCGAGGCGGCGGTGGTGGAGCCAATGGGCGCAGGGGTGGCGACCCAGGCCATGGACAAGGTCGGCCGCGCCCTCGCCGCCGCGGCCGCAAGCGACGGCGTGATGATGCCTCGGGCCCCTGGTGGACGTGCTGACGGCATGGCACTCGAGAGCTCCGGCTAGCGGCGGACGGGCCACCTGCTGGATGGCGCCGCAGTCATTGTTCGCTCGGCGCAGCTCGCCACGCAAGATCGGGCTTTGGTGACACGGGGCGTGTCTTGGACCCCTGGCCTCGCCGGAGCTCCCGCCGCCGCCGCCGCGCCGGAAAAGGCAGAAAAGCAGGACCGCACAACCGTCCAAGATCTGGCGTGTCAAAGCTGTCGCTGCGGCGCTGCCGGCCCCACCACCCTCCCCCTCGGTCAATTGACCAGGTCTCTGGGCCAGCTGGCATGGCACCATTGGGTGAGGGGCTGGCCACTCCGCTTCGCGACAACGCTGCGAGCTTGTGTTCCCCGTCGCCTAGCGTACGCGCGGACGAGCCCCAGGTGCGTGGGACCGACTCGGTCCCTGACCCGGCGTTGTCGCATGCCAGCCTGTCCTTCCAGAGCGAGGTACCCAACACCGATCCTGAGGAGCACCCCTGCACCCCTTCCAAAGTTGATCCCCTGTCAGGCCTGAACGATGCTTCCTACTCGCCCTCCCTTGTTGCTGGTCTGTCGCCAGGCGCGGCAACGACCCGGTCTACGCAGGACGCTGCCGTGACTCCCTCTGCGTCCAACGACGACCTGGTTGGCGAGGCCACACTCAGCTCTCCATCCACCCCTGGGATCCGGATCTTGCTGAGGCCCTCTGGTGGGCAGCCTCCCTCCCCACCTGGACTGGGCCTGTCCCAGCCCACTACCGCTACTCCCTCGAGCCCGCTCCAGCTTGCCGCCACCCCTCCATCGGGCCTGGGCCGCTCCACCCCCGCCAGGTCATTTACCAGGGTTTATGAGCGTCGATCGCGCCGTCGCGTCTGCAACCCGATCCCTGCCCCGGCCCCTGCCGCTGCGCCTTGGACCTTGGGCAGTTTCTTGGCCGTCGCGACCCGCCAGCTTGGCCCGGTCCTGCTGGCCCCTGGGAAGAAGAGCAGGAAGCGCCCGATCAACTTCGCGCCGCGCCGGGGCCGCTCGGCCTCGATCGCCAAACCTGCGATGCCGCCAACCGCTGAGAGACGCGCGCAAATCCAGCTGATGCGCACCTTGGGCATCGTTGGAGTCGATCAGGAGGTGAATGACTCCGAGATGAAGGCCTTCGCCAACGTGTTCGCGATGCCCATCCCCACCTCGTTCGCCATTGCGGCTCTTTCCGCTTCACTTGCCAGGGATGCTGTCGCGGAGCCGGCGCGCGGCCGCATGATTAGTTAGCCGCCTCCCTCATTGGACGATCTGTTTTTCCATGGATTACAAATTGCGTATTGTTATCTGGAATGTTCGAGGGCTTAATTCCCGCGCTCGTCGGCTCGCTATTCGCTCGCTTGTGGACACTGCCAACGCGTCCATCGTCTGTTTCCAGGAGATGAAAATGGAACTGATTTGTAGCAGAGTCATCCTGGAGATTGAGTTTCGAGGGCTTAATTCCCGCGCTCGTCGGCTCGCTATTCTCTCCCTGGTGGATCACCGTGGTCTACGGACCACAAGAGGACAGGGATAAGATTGAGTTTCTCCGGGAGATTCGTGATGTGCGTTCGGACTGCGTGGAGCCCTGGATGATATGCGGGGATTTTAACCTCATCCTCAGCGCGGAGGACAAGAGCAACGGCAACGTTAATCGTCACATGATCCGCAGATTTCGCCGTGTCACCAATGATCTTGCGCTCAAGGAGGTTTACCTCAATGGGCGTCGTTACACCTGGTCGAACGAGCAATCCCCGCCCACGCTTGCTCGCCTTGACCGCGTCCTTTGCACTGCTGATTGGGAGGACCAGTTTGGCGAGTGCACCCTTCGTTGCCTCGCCTCTGTGGTTTCGGACCATAGCCCGCTGCTGCTGGACTGTTCCCCAACGCCCGCCTCTCGTAGGAGATTCCAGTTCGAGGACTATTGGATCAGGCAGGACGGTTTCCAGGAGGTGGTCGCCGAGGCTTGGCACTCGGTGCATTGTGAGGACCCCTTCACTCGGCTCATGCTCCGGATGCAGGCCACGGCTCATGGCCTCACCAGTTGGAGTGCCAAATCCGTGGGGAACGTCAAGCATAAGATGGCGCTCTCCCGCGTGCTGCTCCTACATCTTGACAAGGCGCAGGAGGACAGGACGCTCTCTGCGGGCGAGGATTGGCTGCGCAGAAAGATCAAAGTCACCTACCTCGGCCTCGCCTCCCTCGAGCGCACGATTGCTCGCCGGCGTGCCCGCATCGCCGTCCTCAAGGATGGAGATGCCAACACCACCTTCTTCCACCGTCAGTGCGCTTATCGCCGACAGAGGAACAGGATTCACAGCCTTGGGGTCGAGGGCAGAACCCTCACTGAGCACGGCGACATGGCTGACGCGGCTTTCCACCACTACGATGAGCTGATTGGCACGGATGCTGCCCGCCTCCATACGCTCAACCTCGAGCACCTTGGGGTGCCGACGCATGACCTGGAGGACCTTGAGGCCCCCTTTGGCTTGGATGAGATCTGGGACACGGTCAAGAAGATGTCGGCGCGCAAGGCTCCGGGACCTGACGGTTTCACTGCAGAATTTCTGCGCGCGTGTTGGAGCACGATCAGAGCGGACTTCGTAGCAGTCTTCCAGCAGCTGTTTGAGCTCCGTGGCAGAGGCTTCTCCAAGCTGAACCAAGCCCTGCTCACGTTGCTTCCCAAACACGCTGAGGCGCACCAGCTTGGTGATTATCGGCCTATCAGTCTGATCCACCTCGTCGCTAAAATCTTCACCAAGCTCCTCTCGCTACGCCTCGCGCCCAGACTCAACGACATTGTGAGCCCCATCCAGAACGCATTCATCAGGGGACGGAGCCTACATGACAACTTTGTGCTCGTCCGCCAGTCCGCCCGGCTGCTTCATCAGCTCGGAGCCCCCCGCGCCCTCCTCAAGCTTGACCTCGCACGCGCCTTTGACACCCTGTCTTGGCCATTCCTCATGGAGGTTCTGCAGTACCTTGGCTTCGGGAACAAGTTCCTCGGCTGGCTGCTATCCTGTTTTCGAGTGCGAGCACCAAGGTGCTGCTCAACGGCGAACCTGGTCCACCTATCTGGCACAGGCGTGGGCTCCGTCAGGGGGATCCTCTATCCCCGCAGCTGTTTGACATCGCTGTCGATGTCCTTGGCCTGCTGTTCAAGCGCGCCACCGAGCTTGGCATTCTTCAGCGTCTCCACCCTCGGCATTCGATCCCGCCTGTCTCACTCTACGCGGATGATGTGATCCTATTCTGCCACCCTACGAGGGGCGATCTTGAGGCGGTTAGGGAGATTCTGCGCATCTTCGGCATCGCTTCCGGCCTCCAGGTGAACTACGCTAAGTGCACTGCCACGACGATTAGATGTGCGAGCGAGGACGCTGGGCCTGCGCTTCTTTCGCTGGGGTGCCCGATTGTGGACTTCCCCATCACCTACTTGGGAATTCCGCTCTCCACCCGCAGACTCACGTCCTCCCAGATGCAACCCCTTGTCGAGCGCGTGGCGGCTAAGCTGCCCACATGGAAATCGCGACTGTTACAGAAACCAGGGAGGCTGGCCCTGGTTAAATCGGTCCTTGGAGCCATACCGGTGCACCAGCTGCTAGTGCTGGACCCCCCTAAGAAGACGATCAAGGCCCTTGAGAAGATCCAGAGGGGGTTCCTCTGGGAGGGGAAGGCCGCTGCCAACGGAGGCAGCTGCCATGTGAACTGGCGGCTGGTCTGTCGCCCTACTGACCTCGGCAGGCTCGGTGTCCAGGACCTGGAGCTCACCGGCCTTGCGCTGCGGCTTCGCTGGCTATGGCTGAGCCGCACGGACGGGTCCCGCGCCTGGAGTGGTTTGGGCATCCAGCCCTCCTCTACAGAGCGCGAGCTCTTCTTCGCCTCCACCCACATGGAGTTAGGCAACGGCCAGTCGGCGCTATTCTGGGAGGATAGGTGGATTGACGGACACTCTGTCCGCGAGATCGCACCCCTCCTCTACGACTGCATCCCTAAGAGACGGCGCAAGCTTCGTACCGTGGCGGATGGGCTTGCATCCAACAGCTGGGCCCGCAACATCCAGGGGGTCCTTGGCATTCCGGAGGTAGGACAGTACCTACTCCTTTGGTTTGCGGTCACTCCCACTGTCCTATCCGAGGAGGAGGATAGGCTGATCTGGAAGTGGTCTGCTGACGGCGGCTACAACGCAAAGTCGGCCTACCGGGCGGCATTCCTGGGGTCGAAGCATTGCGCCATTTGGAAGCTTATCTGGAAGAGCTGGGCGCCCAGTCGTGTCAGATTCTTTCACTGGCTGGCCAACCTCGACCGGTGCTGGACCGCGGAGAGACTCGCTAGGAGGAACCTCCAGCACCACCCCCGATGTGTCCTCTGCGATCAGGTCATGGAGATGCAGCACCTGATGATAGCCTGCCCCTTCTCTAGGCAGGTTTGGCACGAGATCCTTGCTTGGCTGCGCCTCTCCTGTCTGCCGCCCTCGGACGAATCCTCCCTCTTCGACTGGTGGTCGGAGGCCCAGCGCTGCACGCCGAAGCCCATGCGCAAGGGGCTGTCCTCCGCGACGCTGCTGATCCCCTGGATGATCTGGAAGGCGCGGAATGACTGCGTTTTTGAACGGGTGCAGCCGTCTGTCCAGGCCCTGGTTCTCAAAATCAAGGAGGAGGCCTCTGCTTGGATCCTAGCAGGTGCTAGGGGCTTGGGGGACATCGTCCCAAGGTCTTGGGATGTTCATTAGTAGCGGTACTTGTAATCTGTGTGTTGGCCTCTTGGGAGGCATGTAACAACTCTATCTTTTCAATATAAAGAAACGCAAAGCTTTTGCGTTTTCCCAAAAAAAGTTTAGTTGCATTCTCAAATATCTTAGCATTTCTTTGCTTCCATATGTTCCAGGTGGCAACAGCAAAGGCCTCCACGGAGAAGGACTTCCAGGAGGCAACAACAAAGATTGCTCACTAGTGGTTCTTTATTGTAAGAAATTCGACTTAACTAGAGTGAGAAGTCTGGTAGGGTGCAGATGGTAGGAGCACGAGGATGAGAACAGACCTACTCGGGTAGTTAAATCAGTGCGTGTGTGTGAAGTCATGGAGTTACAAGTTGTTAACTTTTGTATTTCAATGAAAATATAAAACAAATAAGTTGTTGATTTTGGAACAGAAATCATGCTTATCAAATTGGATCTAAGAAATAAGGTGGAACAGACCTGTGTCACATTTGTGCGGTCCAGGCAATCTATGCAGTTGGACCTAATGACACCATTTTGGTCCAACAATATTTCTCCTTTAGAGTTCATAAGAAAATATCTACTCCGCTGGCCCAGAAATGAACAAAAGAAAATTACTTGCCACAGTTAAACCTTGAGCAGCTGAAGGTATTATCAGGAAAATGAAGAGTGGAATATTTGGCATTTAGAAGTTACCCTTGTTTCAGAATGGCTTCCTCAATTTCATCATAGAGAGCTTGCAAGTTATCAAATTTACCTCCACCACAAATATGATGGAAATCAAAATGCACATACCTGTTAAAAAAACAACGTTATTAGCAGAGAATAAATAAATATTATGCAACACATAATTCCTGGGAGATGGTCGGTATTTCATTGCTTGCAGCTTTTAAACAGAAGGAATAGCTAAACATTTTCAGGAAACTTGAACTCCAAAAGCACCTGATATCAGGAAATTTCTCCATTTCAGCAGCAAATGCATTGCTTAAATTTCCTTCATCACCTTGCTGCAATAAAAAAGGTCAGATGAAATATCATCTGTTTCTGCTGTACGGCCTGAAAGAATAACTGCTTATGGGATCCAAATTACTGTACCAAGTACCAACTACAAATCAGCAAAGCGTGAGTGGCCACACCTCAATGTGCACTGTATCAGAAAAATGAACTTCCAAATGGGATTATATAGTGTTAAACTAGGGACTGTTACGTCTTTTTCAAGGGGTAATATAACATTTGACATTTCTATCTTTTCAAGAGGTCATATAACACTTTGATCTTTTCAAGAGGCCAAGACAATGCTACAGATCATTTTAGTTTCTTTTTAATTTCCAATTTACTAATCCAGGCTAGAAATGGAAAAACAAAGAACAGAATGGAATAGTGCAAGAACAATCAAGGTTTTTGCACACGGACTACGCAGTTTGTGCTTGATTCTACACAAGTTCTTCAATATTGTAGCCCAGAATGAAAATATTGTGCTAAATCAAGATATCCTGAACTAGTTTGATCAAAAAATAGTTCATGGCATCAATATGAATACGAAAACTTACTTTATCAGTAAGATCAATAACCATTGTATCTCCATATCTTTGTAAAAGATCGTGAAAGTGGCGTTGAACAACGTTCGTCTAGGAGCAATAGTAGCGTGAGAGAGGTCAACATGCTATATTCAATGAGTGGTCATTAGATACAAAAATTAATGTCAACATTTTCGTTGTCCCTACCATTTCTTCATGTTCAATAATGCGGGGTCGTGGTTTGTAGCTCAAATCCACTATTTGCTCCCAGAGAAGTGGAATAGAACCACGAACCTAGTAAGGGAGGTGTTAAATACTAAATATGAATGCCATCACATAACACAGCGTTAATAGGACTAATATCAAGTTCTCTTGTGAATATGTTATATGATCATCCAGCAAAGAAGCTTATCTCATTAGATCACGAAGTTACCTGTATAAATGAGGATGTTAAACCTTCATACTCGACCAGCTGTTCTGTCTCGACAAAATTAGCAGTGGCACCTTCAAGATTTGCACCCCTTCTCCACATTCTTGTCCCTGCAATGAATGAATGGGTGACAATGAAACGTGACTTCCCAGTTGATACATTCTGATCGAATTGTTAGAGGAAAAATGTAGAACCTAAACGTCTGTTGCATCTCCGAGAAAACAAAGTTATTCTGACTGGTCCATCCTTCAAGGTAAATTGCTCTGTCTGAAAACGTAAAATAGTCAAGGATGGACCAATTCCTGAAGCATATTCTCCTCCAGTGCTGAAATACAAATTGTTGGGGACAGCATTGCGCATTTGCGCAAGGAGAAGACATGCCCTTCTGGGTACCATAGGGATGCCAACAAGCAAGTATACCATAGACACAAGTAATGAGAGCCAATATAACTAATACTGTAATATAGTCATGGAATTTGTTGAATTTCAGGATATTTCCTTGGATCAGTGGGGTGATGAACTCATCAAGCTGCAATATAACATATAAAAAGGTAAGTATATCTGAGGGAGAATCAGAAAAACTTGTATTCCCTTCAAACAGGATTACCTTAGTTTCAATAAGCTGCTCTAACAAATTCCTGTTCCAAACAAACCGTGGATCAGCCTGAAAAAATAAACTTAGCTACTTGAAGAGAAGTGAACATGAAAAAAACCTTTTGGTGAGTTGCTGGACTCTTTATAAGGAAAGACAAAATTGGCCAGGGCTGTAATACAGTAAAAAAGGCTTGTGCAGTTCTGTAGGTTTATAGCGAGTCTCCAATTCTCTCGTTGATCGCTTCAGAATGCCATGAATAATATTGAGTTCCATGCACTGTTGGTGCTGTAGGGTGTGCAGCATACTTCAATGTTCATCAAATCACACGCTGTGCATCTTTACTCCAATGAACATTGGAGTTGGTGGTAATGGCTCACCTGACACCTCGCGTCCACTCCACCAAAGGCAATATGTTCATAAATGGGGCCATGCAGAAAATCCCTAAGATGCTGAAGGGTGCGCAACATACTCCAATGCTCAAATACCAGAGTGTATGACTTTGTATCTTTACTCCAATGATCACTAGAGTTGGTGGTGATGGCCAGATGGCCACCTGCCATTCAACCTGATACCTCGTGTCCATCAGAGGCAATATGTGGACAAATGGGGCCACGCAAGCACACCACGTTCATTTGGGTTATAAATAAGTTATATGGCTATCTTTATGTTTTTTATTTGTAATTCGCCTTTTCTAAGCATGGATATATTTTTAGGAAAACCTAAGTATATTTGGTTCATTTTTCACTGGGAAGTTACACATTTCTACACCTTACACACAGGTTTAGTGCAACTTGCTAGAGAAAACGATTTCTCATGTGTCTGAGAGATAAAAATACGTTGCTTTTATGACTGTAGCAACTCAAGTGAATTCAGCTAGTCAAAAATTAAAAGGTAAATAATAAACCATCATTAACCTGCTTCCATAATGGTTTATGTACTCTTCCGGCAGCCAGCTTTGATGCCCTCTGCAAGCTACAGATAACAGCTCATATGATAAAGAACATTGCACATCACAAATTTTACGATAATCGTGCGTTGATCAAAACTCCATACTAAACATTTTTTTCAGTTGCCTTTTTCTATAGACATGCAACAGAATACTTACTTCAATGTCAAGTCCCTGTCATACGAGTAATACAGTCCACAAGTAGTTTCTGCAATTCTCAAAAGAGACATGAAGTATGCTTCATCCCGTTTCTGCAGGCAGATGTACAAACAAGTTAAGATGCACTCCCACAAACCAAAGATACCATATAAAGACAATCATATCCCTGCTATGACCAAACAATTTAAGTCAAATTGATTCAATATTAATCTTTGCCATACTTCCTCTGAAGTTAAATGCTTTATAGCATCGTTGCAGCATAAGAATTTCATCGAATTCACATTGTGAACTGTGGAGGCTTGATAAGAGCCAGCAGCTTTGCAAGATGTGATGACAAGTACGTAGCTTCCTGAGAAAAACAAAATTGATGTGGAACACCCGCTCTGGCAAAAAATAATGAATTCCAAGAATGTTCATGACAAACAAACTAGCAGTGCTAAGTGGGAAGCATACAGGATAAAGAGAAGACACAGGAAAATCTAAAAGCACGGAGTAATAAATAATAAAATCATTATTTTACTGCCAAGTCAGAACATATTTCCAAAATTTTAACTAGCAATGAAATAAGTTCAGTAAACCAAAGCAGCACCATTTATGATAAACTGGTGAACCTGAGATTCCGGCGCAACTCTAATTAACTTTACACCACACAGTAAAGGGCTTGAATGGTAAAGACCTGTGTTTTTGTTTTTGTTTTTTGTTCACCCTGGCTATTTTAGTCATCACAGTACCCGAGTATTTACAGTTTCTGGCAATGTGGCACTCAGACTATGCAGGATTTAAGGAGATCGAAAGCCCAATTCATTCAATATAGTATTATAGAAGATCTAGCTGCAAATGCAGCTTGCAAAGCACAACACATTGTAATTGTGTGACCAATTTCTAGTTTTGAGCACAGTATCCAGTAATATATATGTTGCCAAAATGGAAGTTTAAGTACCAAAAACCCTGCAGATCTTCATGTCGTTTTCATAAATATCACAATTGTAACTTGCATGCTGCAACAAGGTTAGCATTTGTAAACTAGCTGAACATGCTTCTGTTCATCATTAGCAGTACAGAGCCAGATGAGGAATAAAAAGATACAAGCATCAAAAAGCTACGTGTACTTTGATCATAAGAAAAAGTTAGCTAGAAGGAGGAAACTATCTCAATTTCTATTAATACAATCCATCGACTAAAGGACTGTACAACTTCAGAAAAAAAAAGAACACGCATCGCACGTGGTGTATCACACGGTACCGACATGGCAGATAAATGCTGAAACAGAAGCAGTGGGACACAACCACCGGGGGCAGAGGATAGGCACGCCGCAGGCATGCAGGGATGCGGTCCAAGGCGTTATGATGTGCTACAGCAGCCTACAGTGTTCTGTTCATGAGTCATGACTGCACTAGACGTCATGTTCTGGATGCATCGATGCTGAAGTAAAACCGCTGGTCGACATGGCCAAAATGGGGTGAATTAGAATGTCAAGGCATTACTTGGCCCGGGTGGAAGCTCTATGTTAGTCACTGTGAACGGGTAGAAGCAGCAGGTGGGTAGGTCGCTCGAATTCCGGAACAAGAATTCGTACAAATTGTAGAGTACTTTTGTTAAGATATGTCGAAAAGGATAAGTGACTTTGTGAAATCTACTTTTCATAAAAGTGTATAGTTCAGGGGATATCCCTGCGATTGTTTGATCAAAACCACCAGCGCGCGCGAAAATGTTGACAGTTTCACTCACCGGCGAGCATCCTGATCATCCCGGCCACTCCGTATATCCTCGAGACCTTGCAATCGGTCCCGGACGCGGCTTCCTCTGCACTTGAACAGAGGAACAGATAAGCGCTAACGCCGATTCACGAGCCGGACCAATCAAATCGAGAAACAAGCCGCCTGTACGATTTCCCCACAGCTTCGCTGATGGTTCAGGGGGGTGTGAGTGTGACCTGGGGAGAGAGTGCGGAGGGAGCCGTCCGCGCGAGCGACGGCGAAGGCGCCGCCGCCGTCGAGCGAGCGGAAGACGTAGCGGTCGCGGAACTCCCGCAGCTCGAGCTCGCGGCTGCAAGATCCCGGCCACAGGGGCTCGTCGGCGAGCAGAGGGGCGTCGTCGGCGTCGGCGGTCGCCATCGGCGAGGCGTGCGCTGGCTGCGGACTCTGTCGTTCGTTCTGGTCTGGACTGGTCTTTCCCGGATCCGAAACGGGAGAGAGAAAGGTGGGGACAGGAGGAGCAAGCGATGCTGACGTGGAACCAGTAGCCACGTGTGGGCCAGCTTCGGGTTAACTAGGTGGGGCCAACGGTGGTTGAAGGAAGGCGGGATGTGGGCCACTGCCAGCACCAAGTGTCTGCCCCCGGCGACGGGGTGTTTCGGTGTGACTCGCGCTTTTTTTCCGTTTCGAGACGGGTGTGCCGCGTGCGTGCGAGCGTGTGACTGCTTTGTTTTCCTTTCCCCAGATCCTCGTGACCCGTTCTGACCTGTTGTGGCAGCCCTCGGGCGGGTGCAGTTCGAGTTCCCAAAAGTTCGTAGGCCCTCGGATCTCCTGATTTAATCCGTATCTCTGCAGCCTCCTATAGGTGCATAGGACAGAACGAGGAACCATGAGAATGAATACCTACCATTAGGATGAAAGCATATCTGTTCATACACCGGAATAACCCAATTGCTAAAAAGTGCTTGGATGCTGGTTTGTCTTTCGGAGCCTCCGTTTCTAACCCGTGCGATGCGCTATGGAGGGCGAGATCGTGCGATGCGTCGACGTAAATCCCAACCGGTTTTCACCTGACATACCGACAAATTCCCACCTGGTCCGCGTGCTGCTCCTTCTCTCTCCCCGTGCCTCACATTTCCCATTTCTCCGTCCGCAAAATTAGTGCTAAGTTTTCACCGGGATCTCGTCGGCGGAGGGCGATCTGACGCGTGAGCTCGTCGGTGGAGTGCCACACGCGCGAGAGGGTGCTGAGCTCGTCGCTGGATGGCGACGAGGTCGCCGACGATGAGCCGGCTGCATCATGCAGCAAGATATGCAGGGAGATCAAGTCGGGAGCAAGAGCTTCGTTGGGCGAAAAAGCTAGCTAGGTGCACACGCTGCAAGCGGGGAGGCCGGAGACGAAGACCCGCGACGGAGGTGTGTCCGTAAATCAAGTTCCTGAGGTAATGTTCCGTCCAATTTGTTTCCCAAATGCTAATAAGGCAACGATGTCAATCTCTCTCCCAAATGAAACGACCACCGCTGGCCGCCTCTCCCTTCACTCCGGTGCATCTCCCCACCTCACTCGGTGACTCCCTCACCGACACCCTCTCCTCGACGCCTCCCACCCGCCCACAGCCGATCCTTTTATCCACCCTCGATCTCCACTATCCCTGCGCCCCCCCAAATGCCTAGCCTCACGGGCAGACCTTCCACGTGAGTCCTACCCTCCACCGCCCTCCTCTCCACCACCACCCCTCATCCCTTCATTGTGTCGGTGACCTCAAATGAGTATGACCACTCCAACATGTCGCCCGATAGCAACAACACCACCACCGCATCAGTTCATCATGGCGCTACGCTTACGTGCCGCAATGGCTACCGCCATGATTTTTGCATCATTTTGACTATTCAAATCATCGTAGTTGTCTGTTGGTTGGCTTCATGTGTTGGTGTAGCGCTAGGAAGAGATAGAGAACAATTCGTCAGGCTACTTAGCGATATTGGATCCTATTACTATCCATTACTCCAGCCTGGCTGAGCTGGTTGATGGGAAGAAATATGAACCCGTATGTTGACTACAATCTTGGCCGGTCGTCGTTTGCTCTTACGCGCAACTAGTAGTACATCATGCACGAGCTAGAGTTGCTAGATCGATCATACTCGCCTGTACATCGTGAATGATTGGTTCCTCCGTCAGTAAGCACTTTGGTTTCCGGCCTTGAAGTTCAAGGTTTTGTTTTGTATACATGAACTGTTTCTGTTTCTAGTTTGGACTCAATGCTAGAACCTTGAACAATACGTTTATTCACAGGTAAACTAGCTGTATGGTACTGAGTGTATCGATCTGAAGATGATGGGTGGTTTGTCAAAATAGGTGTACCAAACTTGACACTAATTCTAATTATTGCATAACTGTTAATATTAATTCGCCTACTAGCTAGAATTAAGTTGTATTCAGCCTACGAAGTAAATAATTTAGCCCATAATTTAGTATGTTGTATTCTAGATTTTATCAAGTTGTTTGGTGCGACATGCTTAAGTTGTTCTCAAATTTGTCAAGATGCTTTCTAGGGTATGTTCTAATCCTATGGTTTAGTTTGTTTTTGAGCAACATTATATTCGTAAGTTACAAAAAAAAATCATGGTTGTTTTGTTGAACTTTTTTAAGGTACTGGCTAAATTTAATCAAGTTGCACTGTTCACAGTATGCTTGTTTTAGTTTGACTTTTTAATGATGTTTAGCAACATCTTTTTTTACAACTAGATGTCCTGAAATAGTATACTGATTTAGTTAAGTTTCTCTTTCTAGGAGACAAGCTTTTAAGCCTATTAAGAAGAAATGACTGAGGAGACAACCAAGCGCGTCTATCCTAGGGTGCGTGGTTAATAAATTGGAAGTTGAATTGTCAGCATGTCTAAGTTGGTTACTGGAATTAGATAAGTTGGTTCTATCTCCATGCTTAATTTGTATTCCATAGTCTAGCTAGTTTTCTTTGTTCTGTATTTTTCCTGGAGGAAGATGCGCAAGTTGTCCACTTGTGAATGTTAACTTTAGTTGTATTGTCATCATGCCCAAATTGGGTACTGGTACTACATAAGTTGGTTTATGCCATCATGCTAAGTTGTGTTTCATAATGTAGGTCATTTTCTTTTGTTTTTTTTTCTGAAAATTATAGTTGTATTGTCGCCATGCCTAAGTTGGGTACTGGTACTACTTAAGTTGTTTATACCAACATGCTTAAGTTGCAAGATCTTTTCCACTATCTAATCTTTGTTGTTGCTTGTTCTTTTGTGAACACTTATATCAGACCAGTATGCAACTTCATTCTTGATGATTCTACCTAGGATACAACTAAATTGTTGGACCAGTTACTGTTACTGTTTTCTAGAGGTTACAACAATTTATGGGCACTAGGTGATTAGGAAGAGGTGTGTTCTATATGGATAACTAAACTAATCGAAGTTGGGTGCTCGTACTAGTTAAGTTGGGTATTCCACCATGCTTAAGTTGTGTTCTACAATCTAGCTAGTTTTAGTTGTTTTTCTTTTTCCTAGAAAAAGATGCATATGTGGGTTTAATTGTAGTTGTATTGTCATCATGCCTAAGTTGAGCATTGGTACTAGTTAAGTTGGTTTATGTCACTATGCTAAATTGTGTTTTAAAATATTAGCCATGATGCCTAGCGCAAGCACACTGGTCGTGGCCCCTGAACACCTTAAGTTGCTTATCCATTTTAACTAAGCTACTCAACGTTACTTATTAAGTTGTGTATTGAATATGCCTAAGTCGTGCATAAGTAATTCCCCATGAGCTTGTTAAATAAAATATTGTTAGAAAAAGTTTTTTTGTTAGAGCCAAGGGTTAGTTCATGTTCATCATGACTAAGTGACTAAGTTGTATCTTTTAGCATGATTAATTTGGTTGTAAATCATACTTAATGTTTTTTAATGTCTTTAGCATAGAACTAAGTTGATTAGCCTAGCTTGCATTCTGATTAGGGGATTTTTTTTGGTTCACTTATCCCTTTTCTATATTAAGTTGTCTTGTCACCGTACTTAAGTTGCTTTCAACATAGAACTTATTTAATTAAGAATATTAGCCTAAGATGCAGTTTTATTTGAATGGTTTTGCTTTGATCCGCTATCACCTTTTACCAATTAAGCTGTCTCAATAAAGTTGTCTTGTCACATAATTCAGTTTCTTTTTGTTTTGCTTTGATGCACTATCCCTTGTACCCAATTAAGTTTGTTGATACTTAAGTTGTTTTCAGCATAGAACTAATCTGATTAGCCTAAGTTGTGTTCTGGTTTTTTGCAGGAGATTTTTTTCTTTTGATTCATTGTTTCTTTTTTGCCAATTTAGTTATCTTGTCAATGCAGTGAAGTTTCATTCAGCATAGAACTAAGTTGATCAGCCATATTAGCCTAAGTTGCATTCAGAGTTTTTGTGGGGAATACTGTCTCTTTTTCTCAATTAAGTTGTTTTGTCAACATAGTTAAGTTGCTTTTAGCTTACAACTACGTTGATTAGCTAGATTAGCCTAAGTTGCATTATTTTGTGAACAAGATTTTTGTGGGCAAAATTTTGTGAACAAGATTGATCTTGTCGATCTCCTTTTTTTTGGCAGCACAAGATTGATTAAAAAGTTTGAAGCTACAGACCCATGATGAATCTAGAGACGAGGATGAAGAAGCAAGAAAAAATCTAGGTCTGGTGCCTAGCGAGGGTGGTTGTTGTTTCTGTTTTTGTACCGAGGGCTGAAACAGACTAACGAGCCCCCAGGGGCTCGCTAGCCATAATAATGAGATTACGAAAATTGCCGTGTCCAAAGGAACTTATTAGACTATCTCCAGACGCCGGCGAGATTATCGTCGGTTAAAAACACACCAACAAATACGAAAAACCGACACACGATTCCATGAGTTCTATGCGGGCGCTACATGCACCATCGGGACGAGGATAGAACGAAAGGAACCTCATTCTGATTTCAGAAAGTAACAACCGCCAAAACATCTCGAAAAAGACACTGGAAAATATGCTAAATAAATACGGTTTTTCTACTTTCAGACCGGTCTGAAAGTGGCCAAACCCTGCGGGCTGGCTCTGTCCGTTGGATTTGAATCCAACGAACGCGGACATCTGAGCGTCGCCCGCATGGTTGGTTGCGTGGTTGGTTGCTTGCTTTAAACTCGGCACACCTGATCCCGTTTCCCTATTCACCTGGAGCCCCACTTGTCATCCTCTCCGCCCCTCCCACTTCCGCCTCCCACTTCTCCCGACCGTTTTGGGAATCACGGTGCTCTCTCTCCTCTTCTTCTCCTCCGGTGATTTGAAGGCGGATACGGCAGTTTCCGTCGGTTGCTCGTCGATTCTGCTCGCCATTGTTATCGTCGACGCGTCTACTCCCTCCAGGTGTGCTCGCAAGTTCTCTCCTCCTCCTCTAGTTTCTCTCCTCCGCTGCTCCGAACCTTTTCCTCTGTCATTCTCTGTTTCTCGGCGGTTCCATTTCGTCGGGTTTGTGGTTAGGGTTGATTCCTGTAGGTCCTGCAGATTAAGGTTGTGTGTAAGTTGTAAGTTCTATTGCGTGCGTTTTTGCCCTGTAATTTTGTCTGGCTCCTGCATGCATAGGGTTTGAATGCTGGCTCTAATCCCCTTTTGTTGTCCTTTGAGTAATGTTGCCTTGTCAGATCTGCTGCGTTTGCTGTAGTTTTGATGTTCAGATGATGTGATCATGTGTGATGTTCCCCCCATGGTCTAATGGGGATTTTGAATATTTTGGCTGATAACAACAGATCTAGGCATGGGTAACAACTGATGTATGTATGGGTAACAGTGGGATATAATCCCTTGATAACCTCAAAAATATGCATGGGTAACATTGGACAGGATATGTTGATAACAGAAGTACTAAAGTGTTATGTGCTAAATTTTTAAATCATGTGTATTTTGAGCAAAATGCATGATAATGTGTGTATTGACATGGATAACTAGTGTTATGTTGGTATGATAACATCATGGTCTAATGAGGATTGTAAACATTATTGCTTGATAACAACAGATATAGCCATGGGTAATAACTGATGTATCTATGGGTAACAGTGGTATATGATCCCTTGATAACCTCAAAAATGTGCATGGGTAACATTGGACAGGATCTGTTGATAACAGAAGTACTAAAGTGTTATGTGCTAAATTTTTGAATCACGTGTATTTTGAACAAAATGCATGATAATGTGTGTGTATTGACATGAATAACTAGTGTTATGTTGGTATGATAACATCATGGTCTAATGGGGATTTTAAACATTATTGCTTGATAACAACAGATATAGTCATGGGTAACAACTGATGTATGTATGAGTAACAGTGGGTTATGATCCATTGATAACCTCAAAAATATACATGGGTAACATTGGACGGGATCTGTTGATAACAGCAGTACTAAACTGTTATGTGCTAATTTTTTGATTCATGTCTATTTTAAGAAAAATGCATGATAATGTGTGTGTATTGACATGGATAACTAGTGTTATGTTGGTATGATAACATTAGCTTATTATCATGGGTAATTTGTGTTCTGTTTGCATGATAACATTAGGTTATGATGATTGATAACTTATGTACTGATGGTATTGTTTTATTTTTTTCTATGAATTCTTGTGTATCATTATGGTTTAGTTTTGTATTTATTTTTTCATTTTAAATTGTTTGTAGTTGCCACGATGCCGAGGAAACGGAAGGCTGCTGATAATATTGTTGAGGGTGAAAAACAACCTGCCCGTAAACGTAACAGGGCATCTCCTTCTGCCGTGACCGGTTTACTGGATTTTCTATCGAATGATCAGAAGGCAGCAATTGAATCAATGGAGGTTGATAGTTTGCTATATATCAAGTGTTCATCACTGCACGACGCAGTTATGACTTGGTTTGCTAGTTTATATGACAAACATACACGTGAATTTGTTGTGCCGGGTCGAGGAAGGATATCCCTCAACGAGGATATGTATTCAGATATTTGGGTTTGCCGCTTGGTGAAGAGCCAGTTCCTTATTATGCTGATGCAGAAATTTAGGGTGCTCTTGCCCTGCTCTTTTTCCTGATGATTCTGGCACACCTTTGAGAACTCGAGTTTTCGAAATCTTGAAGGACATGACTTCATATGGAGATGAGTTCAAGCAAGTATATGTGATGTACATTGTGTCTACACTTCTATCACCCACCATCCGGAACTGTGTTTTCCACAAGTGCTACCCTATCATGGTCAGTTTTGGTTGTAATGTCTGTTCATTTTCAATATATGAGTTTGGATGGTAACTTATATGTTTTTGTGTTGATAACTTTTTATTTGTTATGATGATAACCTATGTGTTATAGGGGTGGTTACATTTTTTTATATTTCTATGGTGGTGTGTAATATATGTGCAAGTTTTGATGTTATGTTGATAGTTTCTTTTGGATCCTATAATTTCAGCACAACATTGGAAATGTGTCCAAGTTCCAGTGGTACAAGTTTGTTGCTGACCAGCTGCATGAGGAGCTTTCTAGTGGTAGTCATACGCAGGCTTGCCTTTTTCTGTTGCAGGTACACATTGTTGTTTTTATATTGTGTGAATACTGCTTTCTATATTGAAATTTGTTTTATGTTTTAGTTAGTGTACTTATTGTATTTTTTGTCTGGTTTTTAATTTGTTTTCTTGCAGCTGCTTTATGTTGACTCACTAGATGTTAGTGGTTTGGATATTAATTTGCCGGAAGGGCGCTATGCTGTGAACATATGGTCAAGAGAGTTAATTGATGAAGTGTTGATTGCTGATCTGCAGAATGATGGGAATACATATGGAAAGTTGGAGGTGTGTAATATATTTTGTAGCATTTGTGTTTTTATGTTGTTGATAACTTTTTATGTTTAACTATTGGTAACATGTTGTATGTCTGTTTGATTACATTGAGTATAAATAGTGGGTAACTTATGTGTTTATTGGGTGGTAACATGTATGTTATCATGTGATTAAGTTGGGTAATATGTAGAAAACTGGTTGATCACATTTGCTAATTCTTTATCTGTTTCTTTGAGCAGTTGAAGCCTTAGTATGGCATGAGCTTTGGTCTTTTTGGTGGCGTACAAGGGTTTAACAAATGGTTTGACACTTGTGCAAACCCTAGTTGTTCAAATGAGGTGATATTTTTAGCATTTTGATATTGTACTTATCTTTTTATTGTCATTTTACTTTTGTTTGCTTCTTGTTTTGGTAATGTTCTTGTTGTTTCCTTTCTTTTTATTTGTGCAGCAAAAGTCGCAGATAGCAAATCTTGTTGGCAGTTTTGCATCTGCTATTTTTGGGTTAATGAGTAACCTTGTGCAAGGCTTGACGGCGGTGCAAGGCAATGCTGGTGCTAAAATGGCGAAACAGTTTACTACCCAGTTTGGTGGTCAACTTGCAACGCAACCCATTGGAGGAATATTCATGGGTGGAGCTAGCTCAAGTGGTGCTCGTGGTGGTAGCTCAGGTGGTGCCCGTGGTGCTACCTCAAGTGGTGTCCGTGGAGCTAGGCTTACTCGTTCTTTCACTCGTGGAAGGAATGTTCCACGCACTAATGAAGTCTTGTCTCCTATTCTTCCTAGTGATAATACAATTTTGAGGGATTCAGACAGCAGCAGTTCTGACAGCAGTGGAGATGATGATGCTGAACGGTTTATTCGTGCTGACAGGAAGGGTAAGGGTGTTGTTGGTGGTCGTGCTGGTGGTTCTTCCAATGTCCATCTATCTTTGACTTTCCCGGATTCTAATGAAGAGCAGAATAATAGTCCAGGAGCAAGATCACCTGATGATCGTCATATGTCACCACCGGAAGCTAGGTCACCTGTTGTAGATCCTGTCTCACCTGTAAACCGGGTGACTGATACTCCTGTTGTGGAAAAAACCCATATTCGTGTGTATGAAAGGTCTAGGAAGAAGAAGTCACGTCCAGTTGAGGATGTTGATAATGTGATCAATTCGCGTACTGTTGAAGATATTGATAATGAGATCAAGTCTCTTGTCTGCAAAGATTTGGGCCTTATCCTGCCATGATGCGGGCTGCTGTTTCTAATAGGTATGAGTGGGCATAATTATTTATCTCAGTCATTGGATAACTTTACTACCTTAGTGTTGATAACTATATCATTTTCATCTGATAACTTGTTTATGTTAATGTGGGTAACCTTTCTGTTTTATGTTGATAATTGTATATTGATAACTGTATCATTTGTCATCTAATAACTTTTTTATGTTTATTATGATAACTGTATCATTTTTCATCTGATAACTTCTTTATGTTTATACTGATAACTGTAGCATTTCTCTCATGATAACTTCTTTATGTTATTGTTGATAACTGTAGCATTTCTCACATAATAACTTCTTTATGTTAATGTTTATAACTGTAGCATTTCTCACTGGATAACTGTAGTTTATTTCATCTGATAACTTGTTTATGTTCATGTTGGTAACTTTTCTTTTTTCTGTTTATTATGTTCTGATTTTTTTTGTTGGCAATTATTTATTACAGCAAGAAATTACCGAAGAAGGCATCGGTGCCTGCTACAAGGTCTTCACCACGGTTGGCATAACAGCGTTATGCAGATGAAGGCACATCTGTTATAGATGTTGATGCATCCTCTCCTATTCCTTCGCCTACTCGTGTTGAAGAACATTCTAATGTTGTTGCAACTCCTGATGTCGTGGATGCGCCTGTTGTGAATGTTGAAGAGGTTATATCTGGTGGAGAAACATGTGGCAATGTTGGTGCTTCTGAAGATGTTGTTGTGATGAGTGCACCTGCTACAGTTGTAGTAGGATTATCTGTTTATGTGGCAATGGATGTATCTCAACCAATCTCGGGATCTGCTATGATTATGCCTACCATTGATCAGCCTGTTAGCAGCAGCATTGTAAATATCATGGCAAACGAGACGGAGAACATCACGGAAGTTGCTGCTGCCACTAGAGATGCCCCTCATGTTGACGCCAATGTTGATGATGCCCCTCAAGTTGATGCCAATGTTGATGCAGGTGCAGGTGGTTTTGTTTATCCTGATGGTGTTGTTCTTGTTCCTGCGTCATCGCTGTTCACCAACCATGCAGCAGGTGCTACTTTTGTTGATGTTGCTGCAAGTCCTGTTGTTTGCTCTCTTGGAGATCCATCAACCCAGGGTGAGAGTGAAAAGGAGCCTTCTGTCTTGGATGATAGTACCCAAGAAGATGTACAACCTGTTTTATCTGCTCCTTTGGTTCTTGTGTCTAGTCTTTTCGACCCCCCTATTAGGAGGCAGTCTAGTGTGCTCGAGACATCTGCTGGTCCTTCAAGTGGTGATGGAAGTTCTGAAGCTGAAGTCACTGTTATCAAGAAAGCAAAATTGGTTACTCGTGATGGAAAGCTGAGTCTTGCTTCTAGGATACCATTACATGTTTATAGGGATGTTGTGTGATTCGTGGCCAGTGCGGATCCTCCTGCTTTCTCCCATCACTGGTGTTCGTGCAGCCTGCTCCTCACAGGTGTCTCTATGTAGCCTCTGCCATCGCTAGTGCACTCACAGCCTGCTCCTGCTCAGCCTGATCTTCGTATTGTTGCACAAGGTGATTCTAGTGCTGTCCCTATTTCTCATCACATTTCTGCTGATCCCGGTGATTTATTCCATGTATTTGAAGTAGAAGAGTTCTTCCTTTGTCTTGGGCACCTTCTCCCAGCACTGGTACACACCTTCACCCTGATAACTTTATATATATGCCCTGAATCACTTTTATATATTAGTGCTGATAACTATGTCTTATTTATGTTGGTAACCTACACTGTTTTTTGTTTTTTCAAAGGTTTAAAATGCTTGCAACTTTATTATATGTTTGTCTTATATGCTTTTTTTTGTAATGTAAAACTTTATTCTTTTAATTATGATTTATTTCATAGTGTATGATGTGTCTTTATCATTTTGTGCATTTCTGGTTTGTATTGATAACTTTATTTATATGCTCTTGATCACTTTTATATAACAGTGATGATAACTTTAGCTCATTTATGTTGGTAACCTACACTGTTTTTATGCTGATAACTTTAGTAACGGATTATATGATATTAACAATTTGTTTTGTTTTGTCCCTTTTTCTTATTGTCTTTCTTTTGGGACATATTCTATGCAGCTGTTAACCTAATGAACTTACCGAAAACGGGTGGTGATAAAAATGAGGGTGCAGATGGATCTAGTTAATTGTCCCTTTTGAATGAGAAAATTGAAGATCATCGTTGCGATGGCTGTTTGGGGCTTAGGTTTCAAACTTGAAGATCATGATTCAGTTTTATGGATGTTTGGATCTGTTTTATGACAGCCGTAGTTAAAATTAGGTTTCAACTTATGGGAACTTTTATTTTGTGATATGTTGTTGATGGAACAATTTGTGATGTAATTTATATGACTATGTTTGTGTAATGTAATTAAACTACCTTTTATTGTTTAATATATGTTATGTTTTTTAATTTTTTATTTATGGTGCATGTGGTTTTCTTTTTCCACATGGGTTCTGCCATTTCTATCCTTTTTTATTTGGACATTTACTTTGTCCGTTCTTTATTCTTTTTGTAGTGTATCAACAAAAAGTTGATTGTAATTGCAAAAAGGCGGTAAATGATGAAAATGTAGTTATTTCTCTTGATGATCTGTTGGGTGAAAAGATTGGTTATCAAGCTGTTCGGAGTTTTACGAAAGATACCAAACAGTTAAACCAGACTAGTTGTTCCATTCCAGGTAACTAAACAAAATTGTTTAGTTACTATTTATGTATTTGAATGTATATTTTTTACGAGCTGTACTATTTTTTGTTTTGTTGTAGTTGTTCCTGATTATTCTACTCCTGGTATCAGTTCTTCTCTTCCAGTTGCTGTCGCTGGTAGTGTTACACCTGCGACGCGGCTGCGTGTTGTTAGACTTATTCATCCTGCCAAGTCTCTTCTTCCTCCGTTCTCCTATATTAAGACAACTGCAGAAGAAGATGCGTTGTATAAGAAGATTATCATACACACGCGTGATGAGAATAAGTTGAAGATTAAAAAGTATATACATGTTCTTTTTTATAATATTCAATCATTTTTAGTATTCTCTGTTGGTAATGTTTAAATGCTACCATTGGTCACTTCTAATGTTTCATGCTTGATAGCTTGACTTTATATGTTATCTGGTTGATAAGTGTAGTATTATTGGTGAGTCACTTATAGTATTTTAGTGGATAACTTTTAGTTTAACAGTGGATAACTTGGACATTTTCTTTGTTGTTAGTTGTTTGCTAACCTGTATTACTACTTGTGTATCATTTTATTCTTCTAGTTGCTGAACTTTATGGTTTTCATTGTGGATCATTTTTAATATTTAGGGTTGATAACTTTACTTTTTTTATTTGTACCTCGATGATAAGTTGTACTAATACTGGTTGGTTAGTACTAATTTTGTTTGATAACTCTTTTGTTGTTATTTTAGTGGATAAGTTGAACTTTTTTTATACTGGTTTGATAACTTGTATTACCACAGGTTGATTACTTGCACTGTTTGTTGGTGATAACTACTGATTTTCATAGCGGATAACTTATATTCTAATCATTTTTTTTGCAGCACATCAATTTGTAACATTGATCCAATGTGGGTGACAACTAATGATTTTACTGAAAGTGTGATGCCATATGGCGAGCTTTCTAACAATATGTGTGATCTTGCTATTTCTGCAATGCAAGATAATTGCCCATCCAACCAGATAATTTTTCCTTATATCGTTAATAAATATCTGTTGGAGGGAAGATTCACTGCAAATCTTGTTTGGAGATCGTTCAGGAGAGATGATAACTATAAACTGAGCCACAAACATATGGTATGCTGTCTAATTTGATTTTTTTTATTTTTATAGTATGCAGTTGATAAGTTCAGGCATAGTGTATGATAACCATTGCTTATGTTGTGTTGATAACTCTTTCATTTCTGCCTGGATAACCACTGTTTTTTCTACACGTGCATTTACTTATCTTATGTTCATTTTTTTCTGTAGTTTTGCTTTGCTGTCCTTCAGGAGCTAGGGATTAAAGAGGACCATTTGGGCCATTGGTACATGTTGTCTGTTAATATGCCTGCCAAAAGGTTTGAGATTCTTGTCTCGCTCCGTGGTGAAGCTAATGTAGAAATGATTGAACATGCAACCAAACTAATGGAAGCAATAAAGAAAATGTATATCGTCAATTATTCTGATTCTAGAAGACAGATTGAAGATTTTGAGTTGATGCATGTCCCTGTTCCGAGTCAAGTTGACAGGTTAGTTGGCCGGTTAGATTTGTACGCATGTAATTTTATTTTGTTTTTGTATAATCATTGGTATTATGTTTGTTTATATTCTGTTTTTTTTGTTTTTCAGCACTGATTGTGGGTTCTTCGTGCTTAAGAACCTTGAATTGTGGAATGGGAGCGTTGTGCCTTGTATTTCTCAAGATATTATGCCGAGAATTAAGAAAAAGATGACTTATTTTTTGTTGAACCATCCTCGTAATATTATTCTGAATTGGAGGTCACTTTTGGAAGAAAATAAGTTTTGAGGTATATTTTTCCCAAGCTTATCCATACTTTTACATGTTTGTTATCCACACTCTTAAATGTTTGTTATCATGTCATATTTTTGTTAGTTATCCACACCGTGTTAAATAAATTACCCACCTTATACGTTTTTTTTGTATATATGAGTGTTTTTTATGCTTTCTTTCTAGTGTCAATTCTGTTTGATAATTTCTCTATTAATTTGTTTGTGGTATAATTTCAACACATAGTTATGGATAAATGTACTTTTTAGTTACCTGATAACTTCTATTAGTATGCATGGATAACTGTTGTGTTCGTTGGTTGATAACTTGTAGTCATATGTCTGGATAACTTCTGTTTTTAAATAGTATATTAATGTTTAGTGTTTGGTAACTTCTTATATATACGCATTGATAATTGTAGATTTAACCAGTGGATAACCTTTTATTTTTGTATGCATTGATAAGTGGTGTGTTATGTGATGGATAACTTGTACTCATATGCATGGATAACTTTTGTGTTATCTTGTGGATACTTTGTACTCATATGCATGGATAACTTGAAAATCACAGAATGTACAGCATGAACTATCATATATAGAAATAACAAATATATCGTTTTCATTTTGTGTTACATAAACATTTTAGATTTGATATCCTAGGAGCTTCAACGTTTCCTGGCATTTGCGAATGGTGTGACCTTCTGCACCGCAGTGGCTGCATTTCTTTGATTTCTTTGTAGCAAGGTCTAGTGGATTTTTGTTTGCTATTTGTCGTGGTCGCCCTTTGGTTACTGACTTCTCTGGGCTCTGTATGTGCTTTGTTGATGACATGTGAGATCTTGATGTGCTTGTTGTTTGAAGTGCTGCATAGTTGCTTATTGATTGTGCCCTGTTTGGTGGGGCAGTTGTCGAAGGTGTCATGCTTGCTTCATTTGGAGCACTAGACGATGACATAGTAATCGCTTCATTTTCGGCATCTCTTTTCTTCTTCTCTTCTCTTCTTGCTATCACATCTAGCTCTTGTTTCATTTCCTTCAAGTGTTTCCTGATGATTTTTCTTCCATCATCTGTCTTTACTCCTATCTTTGCAGCTCTGGCAAACTCTTGTCTGTATGATGCAAACACCATCATATTTCTTGAGTCTTCAGGCATCTCTTTCTTCCCTTGTTTATGTTTGTCATGTGGTTCAGCTAGGATAGTTTCCGCATCCAATGTCCACCTTTTCAGTATGTACATTTCTGGGATTTGATGGACTTTTATATGCGTCATCACTTTTATAATGTGGCAGCATAGCATACCATCACGATCGAATTTGCAGCAGTTGCATTCATATGTTCCTTGTTCCCAGTTTGTGAATACCCTATAACTTCTGTAACCATAGTGTGGAACCGGTATCCCTGTTATGCTCAGTTTAAATTGGTATCCGTTGAGGTGGTCGCATTGGTATGACATGCTCTTTCGCATTTCGCTCTGAAACCCGAAGAAGATTTTCCTTGTGTATGCTTCTGCCATTTGTCTCTCCATAATGCTTCCACACCACCACTTCGGGTCTGTCAAAGTTGTATCACACTCTGCCTTTAGCTCAACATTGTAAATCTTTTCTTGTACTGACATGTATTGTTGTACAAACTCATAAATGGAGTTGCTTGGCTTGACATAACGCTTGAGCACTGCGTTGAACCCTTCGCTTCTTGCTGTGGTCTGAAGGAATGGGAAAAATGCGTGCATAAAGTACGATGGTACCCAAACCTTTCCTTGTTCCCACAGTGAGAACAAATCCACATTGTCATGGACATTATGAGTATTTATCATATGCATCCAAGCCTCCTCAAATTCCTCGGGTGAAAAGCTGTTGTTCACACATGCATTGAAAGCGTCGAGCAGCTCTGGGTGGTTGGCCATGAATGTCCCTATTTTCTCAGTTGCATTCTGGATGACGTGCCATCTGCAATTCCTGTGAGTTGCATCCCGGAAAATAGCACTTATAGCACCAGCCATGGCAGCGTCTTGATATGTTATTATATTTTTTGGTGCTAAGCCGTGTATTGCCGGTTTGAACATTTGAAATAGCCACACAAAGTTGTCCTTGATCTCTCGACGCACGAACCCGCATCCAAACTGAACCGATTGTCCATGGTTGTTTATCCCAATAAATGGAGCGCATGGTAGTTTATACATGTTCGTTAGGTAGGTAGTGTCGAACGATATGCAATCGTTGTATCCAGACTTGTATGCTCTTCGTGATGCCCCGTCAACCCAAAATAGGTTCTCAACCCTGTCGTCTTCATCAAGTGTAAATTTGTAGAAGAAATCTGGATCTTCTGCCTTCATCTTTTCGAAGTATGCCAAGGTGTCTTGCATGTCGTGGTGATTGTTTTCACTACGAAAAGGAGCCCTTAGGTTTGCCACGTCTTTTTCTATGTATGGCACATCATTCAGACTGCCGTAGAAACTTGCCATCAGCTGCATCTGTCGGCATGTTTCGATGTTGCATGCATGAAGCATCCGCAAGAACACCTTTTCTTCTGCTGGTATGTTTCGGTGTGAACACAAGAACCTTGTTAATGAAGATTTTATTATCAGGGGATGGTTATGACCATCCGATGAATGCTGAACATACCACCATGCATCCTTTCTCTTTACATACAAGTGTGTTGTGCACCCAGTCCTTGGATGTGTATTTTTTCCTCTTCTTGACACATGATTTTGGGTTCTGGGTGCCTTCCTTTCTTCGTGAGGTTTACCAGCTTTTGTGCACACAAGATATGCCTTATTTAGCTCATTTCTTGCGTCTTTTCTTGACCAATCTATCCTTATTCCGAAACCCTTCCGCTGTGAATACGCCCTGTAGTGTTCTCTAGCTGATTCAAAACTATCAAAGCGCATTCCATTTGTTGGTGGTTGCGGTGTAGAATGTACTTCATCTCTTGCATCATTATTGTGTGCATTATTCTCCCCATCCTCATTTGAATCTGCTATGTGTACTGCTGTTTCTTCAATTGTCCCACCCGTTGTTGTTTCTTGTGCAGCTTGTTCAACTACAGTATACATGCAGTCATTGTCAGTATGTTCTTCAATTTGGACATCACCTGTTATGCAAATAAACACAAGTTATCATTTCTGTTTTTTTTGCAGAAATGGGTATATATAATGAGAAGTCATGGATAACACCAGTTATAATAGGTGGGTAACTTTTTATACTAGCAAGTATTCTGTAAACATGTCATCTGTTTTTTGCAATGGTCTATATTGATAAGTTGTACTCATAGTTATGGATAACTTCTGCATATAGGCATGGATAACTATAGCTTTAACTAGTGGATAACTTGTACTTATGTTTCTGGATAACTATATTTTTAGCTAGTGATAACTTCTACTCATGTTGCTGGATAACTATTCTAGTATGTAAACATGTTTAACTGTAGTATTATATAGTGGATAATTTATGTATATATGCATGGATAAGTTCTGTTTTAGCTAGTTGATAGTTTCTGCATATAAGCATGTACTGCTGATATGTATGTATAACTGTAAGCATGGATAACTTCTGCTCATATGCATGTATAACTGTAGTTTTAGATAGTGGATAACTTATGTTCTATATGGTGGATAACTTATGCATGTAAGCATGGATAACTTATGTTCTATCTTTGTTGATAACCTATGCATGCAAGCATGGATAACTTTTTTTAAAATACTGCTGGATAAGTTGATTGCATATAATCATCATACCTTTGTTTACAACTTGCACGATAGCATTTGTGTGTGAACCATCGGCATGGCCTTCTTCTATTTCTTGATCTGGTTCTGCATTTAGGTCGATATGCATGGTTTAGCTAGTTGATAACATATGAATGTAAGCATGGATAACTTCTGTTCTATCTAGTTGATAACTTCTGCTTTTGTAAGCATGTATAACTTCTGTTTTAGCTAGTTGATAACATATAGATGTAAGCATGGATAACTTCTGTTCTAGCTAGTTGATAACATATGGATGCAAGCATGGATAACTTATGTTCTAGATTGTTGATAACATCTGCATGCAAGCATGGATAACTTATGTTAAAATACTGATGGATTGCATATAATCATCATACCTTCATTTACAACATGTATAACTTCTGTTTTAGGTAGTTGATACCATATGGATGTAAGCATGAATAACTTCTGTTCTAGCTAGTTGATAACATACGGATGTAAGCATGGATAACTTCTGCATGCAAGCATGGATAACTTATGTTCTAGCTTGTTGATAACATCTGCATGCAAGCATGGATAACTTATGTTAAAATACTGCTGGATTGCATATAATCATCATACCTTCATTTACAGCATGTATAACTTCTGTTTTAGTTAGTTGATAACATATGGATGCAAGCATGGATAACTTATGTTCTAGCTTGTTGATAACATATGGATATAAGCATGGATAACTTATGTTAAAATACTGCTGGATTGCATATAATCATCATACCTTCATTTACAGTATGTATAACTTCTGTTTTAGTTAGTTGATAACATATGGATGTAAGCATGGATAACTTTTGTTCTAGCTAGTTGATAACATATGGATGTAAGCATAGATAACTTCTCCATGCAAGCATGTATAACTTATGTTCTAGCTTATTGATAACCTCTGCATGCAAGCATGAATAACTTATGTTAAAATACTGCTGGATTGCATATAATCATCATACCTTTATTTACAACTTGCACGATAGCATTTGTGTGTGAACCATCAGCATTGTCTTCTTCTATTTCTTGATCTGGTTCTGCATTTAGGTCGATATCCATGGTTTCGGATCTGTTCAATCAAAATATTCATGATGTTAGAAGATTTAGTTGTTAGGATGAAGCAATTAATAGGAAATCATATCTATTTAGTTGTTAGTTGTCCTAAATTAGATGTTTTTAATGCAGGGATCAACATATACTGTCAATGAAGCTTAGGATGATTGATTTCTTATAGTTTGAACAAGATTGGACATATTTCAGATGCAAAACTGAGGAATAGTTATAGATGACTTGTTTTTTGTTTATATCCATGTTGTGCAGCAGTATATTGTCATATTGAGAACAATATAGAAACTTTGCTACCAAAATCATGTTGATTTGAAGAGATGATTTTGAGAAGTACCTGCTGTTTTTGCCTGTGTGTTCCTTTTTTTTCTTTTTAGTAGCAGGGCGCTGGCCAATGGCGTCAAGGTGGAGCTGCAATGGCGTTTTTCGCTAGAGGATGAAGGTGAGATGGGCAGGTGAGTAATCGGGGAAGGGTATAACGCTAGATCTGGGGGATTTTGTTTCCGTTCTGGTTTTTGCTTGGAGAGGAAGATGTTCCAGCCAGGTTTCTGTTTTTGGACCTGGTCACGCCACCGGGGTGGGAGGCGCTGGGCGTCACGCGGTCGCTTTAATGAACGCTGGTCGTTGTCGAGCGCCCAGATTCGATCATTTTCAGGGCGTCCGCCGGGTAGGCGCGTTCAATAAATAAACGAAAACCTCCCGCCGGCGAGAGGTCATGGTAAGACCCCAAGACCACTAGAGGCGGATCGGGCCGGCAGCGTCGCCGACGAAAGGGACAAAACCCTAGATGGGTTTTGTTGTCACCTCTGGCCTTCTCCTTTCCTCATGTACTTTACAGTCAATGACATATCCTTTAATCTATACATAATTCCTTTTGTTTTTAAATTCCATAGAATTTGAGAGATATGTCATCTTAATTCCTTTGTTTTTTTTGTTCATATATTTTTTCTATCCATGTGTTCCAGTCGCGCCCTCAAGAACGTGTTTAGTAGCATGCAGTACACTCGGTTTGACCGACGTGCAACGAAAATGTGTTGTTTGGATGCTCACATGGGAGTTTGAGCTATAAAGCAGCCTGCAGCCAGGCCCGATGTGGCATCCCGCAAAACCACTACTAGAAAATCACGTTGTTTTTGTGCATTGCATCGTCATGACCGCATGCTCATGTCATCATGCCACATTGCATTTGAGCATCGTCATCATCTTGCATTTGCTTGCATAAAACTAATTTCGGAAAAACCTGTTTGTGTTTTCTAAACGCCCCGTCTTTGTTCAAACGCAAAACCCAGGGCACCGGATTATTTTGTTTTGTCTGCTATCGGTTTGCAAAAGCCCGGTTTGAAATAAATAAAATAGTTAATTATTTTTAGTGGGGCAGTCGAACGGGCCGATTCGACCCGAACGACCTCCCCCAGAATAAAAATCGGTCCAGCTTAGACCCCACCCCAAATCTTTTCTTACCCCAGTCCTATCTACCCACCCCTCCAGCCACCTCACTCCCTCCAATCGGCTCTCGCCACGTCACCCTGCCCCTTCCCCCTAACCTATCCCAGGCCGCCACCTAATCCTATCCCTTTCCCCACCTCTCTCTCCCCACAACCCCCACTCCTTCAGCCACACACGCGCCCCTCCCTGCCACCGGGCCCCACCCCGCGTGGGCCCTACCACCCGACCCCCACAGCCCCGCTGTCCCCACCTCTCTCCCTCCCCACCTTCTTCCTCCTCGTTCCCCAACCGCGCCCCCCATGACCTCCCTGCCCAGCCTCCGGGCTCTCCCTCCTCCTCGCCTCTCCCGCCATGCCGAACGCCTCGCCTCGCCTCTGCGCCACCAGCGGCCCCGCATCCCCTTGGCCCGCCTCAACCCCTCGCCTCGAGCCGCCCGTCTGAGCTCCGCCTCGGCTCCCCGCCTCCTTCTCCCAGTCTGCCTTGTTGGGACGCCCCGCCACCGCCGCCCTCGACCCTCTGCCTCGCCCCTCGCCGGCCCCGCACCTCCGTCGACGTCGTCCAGGAGCCCCGTCGCCCCGCCTCCCCGGCGCAGCAGCGCGCCCGCGGCCGCTCCTCTCCCCCGGCACCCTCGCTCTTCGGCAGCAGTCCCCGCGGCCGTGTGCCGCCAAGGTGGCCTCACCGGCGTCGATTCCGTCTCGGACTCCTCGCGTGTGTGTGCTCCTGTGTTTGTGTTGGGAGATGTTAGGGGCAGATCAAGTACAAGATGCTCTGAGGCTGAAACGAAGACAATGTTTCCAATTGTGGGAATCTAGCGCGGCAATTTTGATGCTATGTGAAAAACCGCAACCTCGACGACAAGTTCTCCATCGCGGACAATCGAAACAAGATCGGCCACGTGGAACCCTCGGGCCACATAAGACCATCGGCGCCACACCCGGATCCGAAGACCGAACCCGATAACCGCCAAGGCCGCCGACACGGATACGCCAAGTACTCCCTCGAGGACGCCGAGTACTTCACCCCGGACATCGAGACCCTGGACGACAAGTTCTCCTTCCCGGAAGCATTGACGCCGTGCGACAAGATCTACCTCGGAGTCCGAGAACGATCCCGTCGAACCCCGGAACCCAAGATCGCCGAACCCTAATGTGATTCCCTTCCCGAGCCCTATTTTATAAAATGAAATATAAACTGTCGCATATTAATTGATCATGCATGCATACTTGTCTGTGGTTTGGGGGCATTATGCCGATTCACCTCATAATTAAATATGGGGCCCATATGCGGGCAAATCTAGCCTTATATTGGCCTCATTTAAATTTGTGCATCGAACCGTTGTCATATCTTGCCTTGTTAAAACAACATTTAATTTGCGGGGTAGATAAACAACTTGAACCATCTAACTAATTGTCGGGACCCCGGTTCCGCTTAACATGACCAGTTGCATCGCATCTTTGCCATGCCATACATCATACATGCATCATGCCCGATCTCTTGCCGTAGTATTAAATATTGCATCCGGTGTTTGTTCTAGCGTTTTGCTTCTTCGCGGATAAGGCCGTTGAGTTGATGCGAGTGTCGACCCGATCTTCGGTTGAACCTTCGACAATGTTTTCAGGCGAGCACCTCCCCCTTTCTACCTATCTTACTTTTATAGTATTTATTCCCTCCTGTTGATCTATTGCTATCTGTGTTGCGATGCTCTAGTTTTCGTACCCGTGATATCCCGTGCAGCCATATATTGCCTTGGACACCTCCTATTACCTGTTGTTTGGTAGATAGTTGGACCTGTGCGTCGTAGTCGCTTGCTCAAGTGTTGTTGCGTGTCGTCAAGTACCACAGTGTTGGAGAATTGCCGCATGTTCAATGTTGGAGAAGACCATGGCTTTTCTTATTGTTCACTTTAATTACTGTTTAACAACTAAAATTGAAGTAAGTAAGCAGAGGCATCGGTGGGTGATAGATAACATTTGGTTTCCGACCGCCCACTTGTGTCCCGTAGGACCCCGAGTTCTTGACACTGTTAGAGATCGAGCGCTAACCACAGGTGGGGAGATATGGGCCCCCATTGATTATTACCTGTTTTCAAAGTATTGTACTGGGGGCCACAAACTAGTTTGAGGTTTTATTTACTATCCTGTACTTATGCCATGTTTTACTGCTTTATTTAAATTGTGCGATGGATAGCACACTGTACTGTTTAGGATCGGGACACGTTTTCGCGGTGTCGACAGTCCAGATTTGGGATTTCTTTGTCGTTCACTGACCGTCACCCAAACCCTAAGTCCGTCTCGAGACCGGCCGACTTCGTTCTTGGTGTACTTAGTGGGGTGGCCCCGTGCTTGCTTTGGGTGCAGGAACGTCATGACTTAGGCCCGCCGACATGCGATGGGTGTATGTTAGCGATCGGCAAAAGGGTCAAGTGCTTGTGGATACTTTGGTGCACCCTATGGTTAAATCTTTTCGAGAAGCCGTGTCATGGTTATGGACGACTTGGAGCACAGTGCTTGATCATAGACAACTATAACTAAAGTTCTTGTCATAAATTGACTTGTATCCGATATGACTAGTAAGTATTGCAACTATAACGGAATGGCTAAGTAAAAGTACCAACAAGCTGCTTTGGGTTTTGGGGTTATCTCATGCTAATTGTATCGATTAGTAAGTGTCGCAACTTCTAACGGAATGGTTAACTAAAAGTGCCCATTGCTTATTTTATCGGGAGGATTATCTAAACCTGACTAGTAATTGCTGCAACGATAATCGAATAAATAAAAGCGCCAACCGTGTGAGTTCCTCGGTTGACTTCCTCGTTTGGTCTCGAGGGAATACCAGATGGGATTGTTTGGTGTTAGTATCAGGCTGGTTCGGATAGGTCTTTCTTACCCCTCTCGATAGCCGCCTTGTATCGTATCGAGTCTCTATAGGTTGTTTAGTGCATCTTTGCCGCTTGATCCACCATACCTATGTAGGCGAGGACCGCCAATTCTAGCCTCGCCGTGTCTTGGCCTCGATCTTGGCGCTCCTCTTTTTCCTTTGCCCTTTCGGCACCTTTTGTTTAAGCAGGTTTTGAGATCGACGTCGTTAGCAGGGTTACCCTTCCGGCTTGGCCTGGGCAGGGTTATGGACGCCATTGGTTATTCTTCAGGGCTCTTAGCCCCATTTGCATCTTGTCCGTAGTTGGACGCTCTATCGTTTTTAAGGTGATTTGGATCTTTGTATTGTATTTCTGTATTTTTGACTCATGGAGTCGTGTTGTATATATATCTGTTCTGTGGGTTCCATCGAGAACTGTTGTGTAATGTTATTACTTCGTTTTCCACCCGCACGAAAGTGCCTGGTGGGCACCTTCGAATCGTTTCTATGCGGGTTTGGCGGGAATCGCTAAAACTTGCATAGGGCCGATTCTGGGGGTGTTACACCCGACAACGCTCGAATCGAGCGTTTCCAGCAAGCCAGTCTCGACATGCACCCACCTGATGCAAAGGTGGCGCTTCCCCGTGTGAGTGCGATCGACGATGGCGCAGTCAGGAGCTTTTCAGTTCCAGCGAAAAAGGGGCGGGAGAATTCGCTCACCTCCCACTGAAACACTCCCTTCCCACTCACCGTGAAAACCAAAACCATCGCCCCCATCGAGTTATCTTTCCTGGTTGGTTAGTTCCATACGCCTCCCTCATCTCCGGTCATCGGCGGTGGCAGCGACGACGATCCCGTGAAGACTATTGCCTTCGCTTCGCCGATTCGTCTCTCAAGTCGCCATGTCGAGCTAAAATAACGGTAAGAGGTCGAACGGATTGATCGATTGCAAGTCGAACTGCAATCGTGTCCAAGTCTTCATGAGCCTGCTGGGTCACACACTTAAAAGCGAGAGCATGTATGTCGATCGGGTTGGACCTGAACCAGACACATACTAAGTTGTTGAGTTGGATTTATGATGACCTATATAGGGCCTTAGTGTTTGGACCACAAATATTGAGTCCACTTGCACTTCCTATATATAGTGGGGCGTAGGACCTCTTCAGTCCAGCCATCATATCGATCCTAGCAGTCCACCGCCGACGCTCCTTCTCATACGTGTGGATATCGATAGAGGTGTTGTACATTCAGCAATTCGACGATCATGGGATTAGATCAGGTCATGGGACCACGCTTTCGACGTGCTTCATCAATAATACACACCTCGCGTCTAGCGGTAATCTCGTGGTCTATCACCTGAGCTGGATCTTGAAAGCATCACATAGAATTTTTTTGTTTGTCTCTATGTGGCCCAACAGCAGCCATGCAGCCGATGCATATTTCCCAGCAATACGCGTACGCACCAAACCGTCACTCTCCCACTTCCGATGCAACCACCGACGACCGCTGACACTGAATCCCCGCCGTTGAGCCCCTCTCCTCCAGATCTGACAGTTGCACGACATCTCACGACCATAATTGGAGACACCGTCAGCCGATCAGAGTCGTAGACGCCAGGCAATCAGAGTCATAGCCGCCCGGAATCGGTGATGTTGTCGTGCCACTATTCGAAGGGCATCACCGTCTTCCTTGGCATGAGGATGTGACCCTCCGGCCACTTTGCCATCGACATAAGCTAGGACAAGAGTCGCTGGTGGCTGGGCACCTTCGACAGCACCGACGAAGCTGTGCGCGCCTACCATGCGGCGGCGTGGCGGTTTGGCTGCCCCCATAGCGACCTCAGCTTCTCTGACATGGAGTCGCTGGAGGAGACGGATTTCCTCGCTCCATCGATGATGCAGTTCCTGGCGGAGGCGGACTACGCGGCATAGAGGCAGCAGTGCCGCCCTGCAAGGCAGTAGGTGGTGGCGGCGCTCGACGACATGCCCACATGGGGCCATCGAGCAGTCATAGCTTGTGCAGGCTCAGCTCGCCTTCGACGCGGTGAGGAAGAAAAACGCCGATGGCATCGAGCCGTCCAACGCCGCGTAGCCGCCACCCGTCCCTGTCCCCGTCGACGACTCCTCGACGAGGACTTTTGGAACGCGTCCGGTGACGACTCGTCGGATTTCAGCTGGGATTAGATTTATGGTTTAAATTTCGTTTAAATTTCACAATGTATTTTTAATTTCCTATTCTATCTAATTTAAATTTGACGCTTATGTGTACGTTTGAATGAAAATGTCTGTGTTTTACAGAAGCTGCTGAAGCAACCGCAGCTGTATTTTGGGGCAGCTCCTAAAACGTTAGCTTTCTTGGTGCCGCGAAAGTGCAAAACTGCTACCGCATGGTCAAGGGTGGTCCTCCGACATAGCAGCGCTGGGTACACACAGTACACTCACTCACGTGCTGCATATCTTGGCCGATGCTCCAAGTAAACACGGTCGACGAGGCCGCAGTTAAGATCAGGCAACAACGGCTCTTTGCTCCGAGTTGTTCGCAACTGATTTTTTCTAGAACCGGCGGATGCCATTGGCTGGCTCGCGGAAACCTATGTTATGTTATCTCTAGTGAAAATTGGCTTACTAGAATATATTTTTGAAGCATTGACATGACATGGTAGGCAGAGTAATTTTGTGTGTGTGTGTGAGCTCCCCTCATCCCCTGTCTGTGGCCATTCACACCCATCCTTTGCCGTAGCGGCGTGGCGCTCGCAAGGACGACGAGCCCTTAAACCCTTGCAAGGCTTGCAGTGCAGTAAAGCATCACATGCAACGCATTCCCAAATAGTATCAACACTGACTGTACTCCCAAAATATCATCTACTCCAGCTGGCCATCACCGAAATTTCTAGTAGCACGTCGCAAATCAAGGGAGGATTAGGGTGAATAAATAACATTACTGGATCCTTAACACCCACGTAATTAGGCAGGACATTTATACTGTAGTAACAGTCCATAACACCACCGGTCGGTCGAGCAGAGTAAAAAAAACTCGAGGGCCATTAAACCCGTCCCCCCCTTCTCTCTACTACTCCTCTGTATCCACCACCGCCTTCCTGCATTCCGTCCCGCCTCCGTCTCCCCCAATCACCACCGCCGCCCCCGCCTCCGCCGCTATCCGCGACTCCCGAGTCCTCCGCTGTCCGTCGCCGTCCGCGTGCCCGCAATGCCGCGGGGGCCCCGGAAGCGGAGGCGCGAGCCCTCCCCTGCTCCTGTGGCTGTGGCCGGGGAGAGGAAGCTCCTCCCCGGCGAACTCGTCGAGGTGAGCACCGTCGTATCATTGGTAGGGGCCCGCACTACTCTCGCGCGGATGGCTCGCCGCCGGGGCTGGACCGAGTACTGGCTTCTCGTGTTATTCCCCTGTAGCCTAGTGTGGTTGGGCTCTCTGATCAGAGCCGTGATCAGACGACTCGTGGCAGTGTCGTTAATCTCGGCAGAACGCCCCGGTGATTGCTGTTTTACGGGAGGATTTTGTGAAGTTGGGCGTGTTTGCGTTGGCACCTAAATGGTTCAAGGTTGGTTAGAAATAGTAGTGTGTTTGGGTTAATCTCCGATGAAGTTCGTGTCAGTTGCGCTTGCATGTGCAGTAGTCTCCTAATTAGCCTGCTCTGTTTTTTTTTTTTTTGCTTGGGGATCGAATGCGTCTCATCTGCCTGATGTAGTACTAACATGGTGGAAGATCTCTGCTCTGGACCGGTCTGGCTTGGCATGGGGTCCTGTTGATACGCGTGTTGGAAAAATTGTTGGGAATCGAGTGAGTTGGGATGGTATTGATGGTCTCTCATCGAAGAGTCACACTAGTTCAGTAGCTGTTTTCTTGATTGTCTTTCTGTGTTGCGGATACCAATCACCTTTGCTTGTTCACCATTGGTGCCTGGCATTGGTAGCATTGTCTTAGTTTGGTAAGAATGCAAAAGGAAAATAGGAAAGTGAGGCACCTGTCTCTGTTCTTACATTCACTAGTTCGCATACATGTAATCAATTTGCCTTATCCATGAAACATGGCCAACTACTAATATCCTCATCTGTATAATCCCCCTGGCGTGTCTACTTCCTTCGTATTCTTTGTTATCACCACCACTGATGCTTGTTGGAAATGTTTTTTATTTATTTTGCATTCTCACTGCGAACGCTATCATACTTGTGGGTGGGAATAGATTCATTTGTTGATATGTTTCTGTTCTGCAGGTATTTAGTTTTGATCCAGGGCTATGTGGGTCATGGCATCAGGCAGTTGTCATTGGTATTTTTGACAACTTTCGCTCTGTAAGATACAATGATTTTGTTTATGACGATGGTAGCGGGTCGCCTCTTGTTGAGAAAGTTATGGTATCAGATGCTATAGATGGAAAGTCAAGTGTGCCTGGGGGATCCCCTCGTGGAAAAGTAAGACCGGTGCATCCACATCAACCACTGCAGGTATCTGATGCAAGCTACGGACTCTGTGTTGATGCACTGGTGGAAGGATCCTACTGGGAAGGTGTTATCGCTGACCATGCTGAAGGATCCATGGAGAGGAAGGTCCTTTTTCCTGATGAAGGTGATGAACGCATTATGGCGATCGATCAGCTACGAATCACGCAAGATTGGGATGAAGTGACTGGAAAATGGAAACCACGTGGAATGTGGTTGTTTCTCCAGATGCTCTTTGCATATGAAGAGAAAGATGGTCTACCTTTATCAGTCAGGCAGATATGGTATGACTTGAGATCAGATCCTTCCTTGATGACGGAAGCCAATTTGTGGATGTGTGGAACAAAATCTTTTTGGGAGAGATCACTTGCAGTCCTTATTGCAGAATTGTGGTCCGTGTGTGGCAGACCTCTCCAAGATGGATATCACTCTTGTAGATCAGCACAAGCTGTAACATCTGCAGACTTTCAAAATAAGAAGGTCGAGCCCACTGTCTTGGATAAGCTGGATTCCACACCAGCTGACATCTCCCAGACCATGTCAGAATTCATCTCATACTATCGCAGCAATGACAGGATAGGTGCTCGTGCCAAGCGGGAGCCTATAAAGCGTCATCTTAAATCATTAGGATGGACCTTTGTAGAAGATAGACCCAAGAACAAGTATTGTGTCTCACCTGATGGCAAGCGGTTCATATCTCTTATAGGAGCATGTGAGGCTTATCTGGCACAGAAAGGGACAAAAAATAATCGCCAGGATTGTCATACAGATAGTTTGGTTCTACATAGTGTGACACGAAAGAATGAAGATTACAACCCAACTGGCATGGATCTTTCCCTAAGGGAGAGAAAATCCTATAATAAGTTGAGTACGGATGCCTCAGCTTCTTGGAAACCAGAGCAATTAAATGCAGAACTTTCCCCACTGATAGGGTCACTACTTGCTAGTTACCAAGAGGTCACCACTTTTTCACAAGGACACTTTAAGGAAACCATGAGGACGAAACTGAAGAAGCATCTCTTGGCATTAGGTTGGAGTATTGAGTTCAAACTTGATGAAATTAGAAGACATAATGGTAAATTAAATACTATTAAGAGATACCGCTTCAAGTCACCTGTCGGAAGGGTCTATTTTTCTTTGCTTAATGTACTCAGGAGCTTCATAGTACAATGTGTTAAACCAGTTCAAGGGAACATAATTGAAGGCATACCTGATAATCACAGTTATTTGGCAGCACACAGAGTAAATCTTGATGCAACGGTTTCAGGGGACCTGACAAGACTTGGTAAACGCAAATGTGGACACAGATCTGATGACATCAGAAAATATGTAGACTACATGGAAGCTGGCATACAAAACTCCAGGAAAAAGCAACAATTGAGATTAAAAGCTAAGAATGTCCTCAAATCTGCTGGGTGGAAAGTCTGGCGGAAGAAAAAATCTAGTAACAAACGAGAGCCCTGGTATGATGCTCCATATGGAAAGTCCTACAAATGTCTGCTGACAGCATGCAAAGGATACCTTGAGCAAGGATATCAAATTGAGAATAATGCAAGCTTTGGGATCACCACTGATGACATGTTTACCTGGCCTACATGTCAAGGAAAATCCAAGAAAAGAAAATCATCATCAGCTCCTATGAGCCATGCACGAGTTTTGAGCTCAAGACATGGACGGATCTTTCCATCTCAGCATCGTGCTAAAACCGTTTTTTCTTTGTTAGTAGACAAAAATATTCTGTTACCAAGAGTCAAGCTTACTTATAAGCAAGAAAGTGATGGGCCACATATAAAGGAAGGTTCCATTACTAGAGATGGAATAAAATGCAGGTGTTGCAATGAACTGTTCACTATGGAAAGTTTTGAGGTTCATGCCGGGTGCAATACTCAGTTACCTGCTGCTCATATGTTTTTGAAGGATGGGAGGTCCCTCTCACAGTGTTTAGTTCAACTAATGGGTGAAAACAAGCCAAAAGATTCACTGCATGTGCGCTTGAAGAAAAAATATTCAGATATGGAAAGTGATTCAATATGCTCTATATGTAATGAGGGTGGGGACATATTACTTTGTGATAGTTGTCCTTCATCCTTCCATCATGCTTGTGTTGGTTTGGAGGTACTCCTTATATTATCAGAGTGAACTTTTCTCATCCGAGTTTCTAATTTTCCATGCCTATATTGTTGCAAATCTCTTATTACAGCATAGAAGCATGTCATTTTCTGTCATATATATACTTCAAAGACCATTTTACTTTTCTTATCTGATCACTAGTGCTCCATTGAATATTTTCCATTCAAACTGTGAGCTCATATGAATTTTAGTGAGCACTTGGAATGTCTGTCCAGTTTCATTTTTGAATAATATATGACGAGCATGTAGTCTCAGGTTCATAGTTTGTTGAAACGGTTGCTACATTTCTTTGTTTTTTTACATAACCAGCACTTCTTTCTATATGAACTTGCTTGTATGATGAACAGAAATTCAGTAACATCATGCTTTTGTAGGCCACTCCGAAAGGAAGCTGGTACTGTCCACCTTGTAGATGCAGTATTTGTGACTCGGGTGATTATGATCCTGATACCGACCAATTCACTGAGAAGACTATTATGTACTGTGATCAGTGTGAAAGTGAATGTATGCTTTTTTGAACACTCGATAATGATATATAATTGTGTTTTAAAATTCGCTGATTTCTTTTTCATCATATTTTGGCAGATCATGTTGGTTGCATTAGAAACGAAGGTGATCAGCTTACCTGCTGTCCAGAAGGGTGCTGGTTTTGCAGTAGGGGATGCTCAGAGGTATGGCAGTACTTAGATAAAATTCTGTTTCCACCCTGAATTACTTTGGAATAAAATTTGAACTTGTTCCATGGTCATTATATTGTCTCTTAGCATGATCAATTGTCAAAATTCTGTTTCCACCCTACCCTGCACATGATCAATTCTGATGTGCAGATATTCCAGCATTTGCAAGAGCTTATTGGGAAACCAATTCCAACTCCAGTTGAAGGCTTATCATGTACCATACTGAAATTTGACAGAGAAAATACCAGTGACGATGTCAATTTTGACAATGAGAAAATGGCAGCACAGTATGGCAAGTTGTGCATTGCGCTTGACGTTCTTCACGAATGTTTTGTTACTATTATTGAACCACGCACACAGAGGGATATTTCTGAAGATATCGTGTTCAATAGAGAGTAAGAAATACTATGCTACCATTTAGTGTTTCTGTCTTCATTTTACCTTCACGCCATGTAAAGAACTAAAGAGGTTTGATTTGGATGGTATATCATTTTTCTAACATGGATATTCTGCTAACTACACTTGCATAGTTCTGCCATGACTTGTAACTCCCAGTTAACATTTCTTCTCTCTATTTCATCTCCCACGTGCTGGAAAATTTGCCCAAGTTATCTGTTGTTCCTACGGTATTCGACACAATAATTTATATATATATATATATATATATATATATATATATGTTGCTGATATTCCTCTGTTAATTATTAATTGTCATACATGAAGGATACTTTTTTTTATCTATCATCTACAGATCAGAGCTCAGACGTCTTAATTTTAGGGGATTCTACACTATACTTCTCCAGAAAGACGGTGAGCTAATATCTGTCGGCACTTTTAGGTATTGTAGCCTTCACAGTGGTCCTCTTTGGCAATTGAAAGCTTCCATTTTAGCAGTTTTCTCCATGTAACAATTCATTTTTCTGATTAGGATATGTGGGAAGAAGTTTGCTGAGCTGCCTCTTATTGGCACAAGAGTTCAATATCGTCGGCAAGGAATGTGTCGCCTTATAATGAATGAACTAGAGAAGGTTTTTACTGCTTAAATTTATTTCAAAATCATTGGCAGTTCCCGTTATGTTCCCATTTGCTTGTCAATACTCCTGGCATTTTTTTTGGCTGTGTGCTGATGTATTCACTTTATTTTACTTTCCAGTTACTTTCTGGCTGGGGGGTGGAAAGGCTTATCTTACCGGCAGTTCCTCAGCTTCTAGAAACATGGACAGGATCCTTTGGTTTCACAGCAATGTCTAACTCTGACAGGATTGAATTGGCAGAGAGTAGCGTTCTCAGTTTCCAGGGAACCACCATGTGTCAGAAGATTTTAAATGCTGTGGGTCATAATCCAAAGGATATGAGCATCCAGTTGGTGCTTAATGCTCAACAAATGGAGTTGGGGAAGAACAGCATTGTCAGTTTTGAAAGAACCACTACAAGTGACACAATTGTAAATAATGCTTTGAATCATTCAGAAGATTTGAACGTTACAGCGCTTACCAACTATAACAGTTTAGAGTTGACAGAGAACTCCATTTTCAGCTCTTGGGGAACCACTATTTACCAGAAGGTTTCAAGTAGTGCATTTAGTCATCCAGAAGGTTTGAATGGTCTCTCTCTCTCTCCCTCTCTCCCTCTCTCCCTCTCATGCTTTAGTTAACATTTAGGATATCAGTTTTCTGGAATCTTAAAAAGGCAAAATGAGTTTCAAAATAATAGCTAAGCATTTTGGAAAATTGATGCTACCTCTGAATATGAATACTCTTGTTTCTGTCCTCACAGATGTAGATACACAATATGATGTATTGAATTGGTAATTTGCTTCAAACATGCTTGTCTTTTTTCATACTTTAATACAGGTATTATTGGCAATTACAGGTTTTGAATACCAACTGGAGTGTTCAAATATCGTTCATGAGATACTGGGAAGTGATAGTCAAGAAAGCACTTCAGTGGTGATGGAAGATACTGACCGACTGGAGCCTGAGTTGCTACTGGAAATTCGGAGTAACAGTGGTGAAGAGGACATTTGTGACATTGATGTTCCCACTAGTACTCCAAACCTAGAAGTTGGTTTTACAGTGGAGGCTCATGGGCAACCATATGGCAGGTAGGTTTTCTTGTATTAAGGTTGGCTCCCGAGAATAAAAAAAAACTAGTGACGCAGTGAGTTCTTGTTGGCTGAGCTTAAAAGAGGTGAATATTGCAGACCATCCAACGACATTGTTATGTCGTTACATTTTTTCATTTCTTATCAAGCCATGCTGTAATCAGGGAATTTTATGACTAGTCCTGCTCTGAAAGGCTGTGTGTATGTTCCTGCAAAATAACCAGTTGGCCTACCTGTTGCATGTCGGACATTTTATTGTTCTCTTAGTTGACAACCTTCTTTACCAGTTACTGTCACTCAGTAAGCCTGTATGTTATTTCTACCAACTATTTTGTAGGAATATACCAACTTAAGATTCTACAGTAACTGAAAGAACTCCTTATCTATTTGTTATGTAGACACAAGCCTATTATCACTTCCTTTATGGGTGTTGATGATGACATATTTCTAGTCTTGGTGCAGATCAGCGCAACGAGAATTGTGTTTTGACCGAGGATAAGCCCGTCGCAGTACGTACCTTGCATATATGGTATGATTGCTTTCCTCATACTTCAGATACCTGCACATGACTAACTCGTTTGTGTCACTGTGTTTTGCAGGAAAAAGCGCATCCGAGATTGAAATTGAAGTTCTCGGGTAAATGCTACAAACGGAGTCGAAAGAGGGACCATTGTCGAGGATTGAAACTGAAGTTCTCGGGTAAATGCTACAAACGGAGTAGAAAGAGCGGTGTCCATTGGAAACTATGAGTGGCTGGCTAAGGGTCTCCATAAAATGACCAAAGGGTGGATCCATTCCACCAACGCTTTGGATCTACGAGGCTGAAATTTTGCGCAATAAATACTCGAGAATTGTTTATGTATAGATTTTAGTCATCGCCTTAGCCTTCTCATTTAGTCAGTCGAAAGCTAATCTGCACTCTCTGGGGAGGGTTGATTCACGGTGTAGATCAGTATCATGTACTCATTTATTTACCTGGGAAAAAAGAAGTGCTTTTGCACTTGTGCTTTGAAATATGGTGTTCTTCTTAACTGTATAACGTTCACCTTTTCTTTTACCGAGGATAACTAAACGAAACTAAACGAACCGAGCTTGATAGGTTCTTAACATTCGTTCGAGCAGTGGATACATCAGAGTAAAGGACTGATGAGATCGATTAATTCTCCTTTGAGCTTCTCATCATTTGAAGTTTTTCTGTTTCAGAAAATCGTTGGGTTTTACCCATGGGTATGTGCCAAACCCTTTTGGGGATGCACAATTATTTGATCGTAAGAAGGAAAGTTAGTATTATATATACTGTTGATCGTCCCAAATCCCAATGAGTTTCCCACAAGTGCCTCCGGGCTTCTTCATCCGGTTCGCTGTGATGCACTAGCAAACATTTAAAATTGAAAAATGCGGGAGAACAAACTTGGCGTAGGATGAATAAAAGCTCTGCCTCCGAGGGGAGCCGACAGAAACCCTAGCCAACAACCTCTCCTACCCTGCCCCCTCCTCATCGCCGCCGCCAGCAGCATTGGCTGCGCAGATGGCGCCCTGCCTTGCTACCAAAGGTGGTAGGTTCTGCATTGAGCCTTGGAGTTTGTGCTTCCCTCGGCGCTTACATGGGCATGTGCCTCCTCGCCACTGAAGTGGAGGAGCCTCAGGGTCTGACCTTCCTCTAGATCTACGTGAACGTCCTGGAGGACAATGGCGGTGCCCGTGACCTAGATCTTTGGCTAGCGGCGTGAGGGATTGTTCTGCGGGACTATGGCCTCGGCAGGCGCAAGTGGGTCACCCTGATGTGCACTACACGAGGCTAATGTCCCTCGTCGAGGCTCCTAGGCAGGAGCTTCGGTGGAGACATTGTCGGTGCACGCACGTGCGGGTCCATCTCCCCAATCTTGGCCAGGTGGTGCGGTTCCAACATAGATTCCGACTGGTATGGTGGTGTGTGTCTGTGGGGGGGGGGGGGGGGGGGGGGATAATATCTTGGAGCGCCCTTGGACGATGAATCAAGCGCAACCGACTCATTGATGCTTGCGAGACGGCACCCCAATGAAGTCTTGGTCCCTGATAGTTGCTGCGCGACTTCGGCTTGGCTCCGGCGTGTCGGCAACTAGTCCTAAGGTTTGCGGTGTAGTCATCGAGGTGCCATATGGGGTGCCTAATGGGGGATGTGGCTTTTCCATCTGCGAAAGGTCTCACAGTGGTGGGAAAGATCTGAGGTCCTAGGTCTTCGCAAGGTGTGCGATGCATGCTGACTAACTTGGTCGGCCATGCATGAGTGGTCGACGTGTGGCGAGAGGCAGACGCCGACATTTGGCCTGATGGTATAGTTGGCACGCGTAGCACGATGGAGTCTAGCCGGACAAAAAAAAATTCTCGGCCTAGCTCCATGTGGCGCACAATAGTGGTACCAGAGCAACGACTCTAGGTTTTTTGACAAGTTCTTGTGCATGCGATGCAAATGTGTCTAAGATTGTATGTTTTTCATTTGTTTTTGTTTGCCTTTTTATCGCTTTTGGTCTTAGGCAGCATTAGGATCAGGTTTGGCCAGATCTAGATCAGATTTGGGTCAGATCTGGATTGTATCCAGATAAACCTTTTAAATGGGAAATGACTAATGTAGAATTTATCTGATATAGAACACTCATATCGATAAAATGGTTTGAACTATTTACTAGAAAAAGGAGCATCCTTCCCTTTTTTATACAATGCCGAATCGACGACCTAGTGATGGGGTCACATTGATGAGAACAGTGACCCACCCATTAAAGTTGTCTTTTCTTATTGGACAATAAATAGATAGTTGTACCTGGTCACTATCTGACTAAGAGCAAGTCGGAAAGGTTCCGTCTTTGTGTTGTATTTGCTTCTTGTTCCCTTAAAAAAGGTCTAGTCGGTTACCCTACTTTGTGCTGCATCACTACAAGTCAGATAATTTTGGTTACTGGACTCACGATAGTGGGACACTTCCAATTCTCTTCGATAAAGTGTGAGGGTGTCGGATTATCTCTACAAGGCACTTGGTAAGCTAGATGGAGCTATCACAACTGTTGTTTTCTTCGGGGTAAGGCGGATAGTTAGACGATCCAACATGAGTTGTATAGAGATATGATTGGCAAGGTGTTGCCTACTTGGAGAATTATCCGGCTAGCAGTGACGCAAAACCTCACTAGTCGAGTATCTATACGGGATCATGAATCACTATCGACTATTGAAGGGATATCAGTCTAAGTGGGAGTGTGCGCGATTAAAGTGTTTAATATGCCTTCTCCTTTATAGATGTATTGTCTTAAGTGTTTGCATTTCTGTTTGTAGATGGCACCTACTAGAACTATCCAACTTTCCATATTTGCTTTGTTTTTGATCCTTGATAAGGATAAGATGAATTGAACCAACTTTACCAACTGGTATAGTAATCTGAGAATTATTCTCAAACAAGATAAAAAGGAACATGTCCTAGACAATTTGATTCCTAACGATCTGTACGATGATGAGCCTGCTATCGTAAGATTCATCTATTTGTCGTGCTCGGGACGAGTTGATGAAGATCAATTGCCTCATGCTTGCTCATATGGAGCTGGATATGTGATGGCAACAACTCCGTATACCAATTTGTTGGGACTCCAAGTGTAGAGTGTTGTAGCAAGCGTATTTCCCCACAAGGATGACTCAAGGGTTTATATCAAACTCCCGGGGAACTGGCTTAGAGACTTTATTTTTCCTCTCCTCTTCAAGAAACCTACAAAGCAAAGTTTTTCTTGTGTCCCCAACTCCACCGTGTGGTTGTCAAGCACAAGGTTTCGTATTAGTAATAGGAAATAATAATAATATAAAATAAAATAACACAAATAAAAACTAGGCAAGCAAAGTAAAAACAATAAAAGGATAGTTGTTTTTGGGTTTTGGGTGTGTTTGCAAGTGAAGAAACTATTTTTATATTTTACAAATAATAAATAGCAGAAAATATAAAGTGTGATAGTGGTGTTGTAAAGGTGTTTATTATGGTTTAAAATGGACCAAGGTTCATGGGTTCACTTGTCTACTCTCTTTTTGGGCTGCAATGGACACAAACAATTCATCAGAGACATAATATTGGTGGAACTTCTACATGTGTTTGATAAGCATTCATATGGGCATCACATGTAAACATAGAGATGATGCAACACATCTCTCTTATACTCCTCAAGAAAGGGAAAACTCCAAGCAATCTTGAATTAAGAATCAACAGAGGATAGCCTTAAGTATTTTGACATGATTTTTGAATCACAAACATGCTATCTTGACCAAACACGATTGTCTAACGTCACAAGTTAATTATAGCACATGGATTCACTTAATCCCTAGTGAGGTAGCAATAAAAAGGTAAATACCGTAGTATATCTCGAATTTGTTGTCACTATTCAATCACTACCACCATGCTACTCCATCTAATACACACTTATCCCCACACATGCTCTTGCATAAAAGTTGGATCAGAATAAGTACTTAAGAACGGGGTACATGATATGCATCTATCTATACATATACACATAATATATTCCAATCTCATATATCAAATCATAGAATAAAGATCCACCGTATAAGAATTACAAATATGACCATAATCATGTTTGGCAGCTCATATGGTACTAGCTCTATGAAGAACAAGATAGATAGAGAGAGATCAAGCTACTGCCACAAACCCATAGTACAGAGGTGGACTACTCCCTCTTCATCATGGTGATGATGGTTTAAACGTTGAAGAAGGTAGAGATCCCTTCGACGACAGCTCTGGCGGAGTTTCCCCCTCCAATCTTCGCTGGTTCTGGCTCTATTTTGGTGTTTTGGTGTTTCTTTGGCGCCTCTCTCTAGGAACTCCCGAGGGTCCCTTTTATAGTGGTTTTTAGGTCATACGAAGGCGATGGGAGAAAGATCGAAGTGAATCGACAACCGAGGAGGAAAAGGGCCTGGGTGGCGCGCCCACCCTTACTGGGCGCGCCACTATGGCTCTTTTGGCCCTCCTACCTCATCTAGTGAGGTCCAAGTACTCATGGTGCTTCTGTTGATGAAATATTGATGCCCTCGAAAGCCAGCTCCATTTGACTTCGTTTTGGTCCCTGAAAGGAAAAAATACACAAAATAGGGTTTTCTAGTTATAAACAAAATAAAGGGGATCATTGGTCAATCCCCATAAATCAATGTAAAACATGAATATAACATCATACATATATAAAATATGTGGGAATTCATAGCAACAAACTACAAAGTTAATGTATGCATTTTACATGCATCAGATGTATAATTATGTTTGGCAATAATAATGTTGGTCTTTCCTTCCGACAAGACAAAATTTATCTTGTTTCCCTAAGTGATTCCATAAATAAAGTTGATCCCCCTTATACTGTGAATGTTAGTACCGAGTGTAAGCGCGATGATTATGATACTTCTTCGAAATTATGGCACTACCATTTGGGCCATATTTCGAGGGGGAGAATCGAGCATCTCATTAAAGAGCAAGTCCTTTGTCCTTTCGATTTCTCAGATGTGGATATGGATCATTGTATTGATTCCATCAAAGGGAAATATGCTAAGAGAATCAAGAAAGGTGAACATCGAAGCACGGGAGTTTTAGAAATTATTCACACAGATATTTGTGGTCCTTTTAATGTGAAATCAGTGGATGGTTTTGATTCCTTCATCACATTCACTGATGACTTCTCCTGCTTTGGATTCATCTATCCAATCAAAGAAAGATCCAATTCATTAGAAAAGTTCAAAATATTCAAAGGTGAAGTTGAGAATCAAGCCAGTCAAAATATCAAAGTTGTAAGGTCGTGGTGGTCAGTACTACGACACTTCTTATGGACAATTTCCTAGATTTTTGCTAAGTTCTTACAAGAAAATGGTATTGTATCCCAGTATTCAGCACCGGGCAAACCTCAGTAAAATGGAGTGGATGAAAGGCAGAATCACACTCTTATGGACATGGTATGAAGTATGTTAAGTCACTCCACTTTAATGCTCGGTTTATGGATAGAAGCTCAAAAGACAGCTACACATATTCTTAATAAGTTCCTAGCAAATTGGTGCCGACAACGTCGTATGAATTATGGACTAGGAGAAAGTCAATCCTGAGTTATTTGCATGTGTGGGGCTACCCTACTAAGGCTAGAGTTTTCAATCCAATTATGGGAAAGTTAGACCCCAAGACAGTCAGCTGCCATTTCATTGGTTATCTTGACAAATCTAAGGCATATCGTTTCTATTGTCGAAAGAAATTCACTAAGTTTGTTGAAAAAAGACATGTTGTGTTCTTGGAAATTGATATGATTAGAGGTAGTATGACTCCTAGGGAAATAGCCTTGGAGGAAAAGCAGGAATATGTCTCGATATCTATGATCCAAGAGCCAGTGTTTCCAGTTCATGTTGAGGTTACACCTCCAGTTAAGAGGACTGCTAATGCTACACCTGCTGAGATACCTATGACATCTTCAGATTCCATACCTAATGATACATCTACGGAAGATGCTCAACACCTAAAGTTGTGGTTGATGTACCAAATAATGAACCTCTCAGAAGGTCAAAGCGGGCTAGAAGGTCCGCTATTCCTAACGATTATGTCACTTATATGAGTGAGGATATGAATGAGTCGATGTTGGATGATGATCCTGCATCATTTAAGGAAGCCATACAAAGTGATCATTCATCAGAATGGATTGATGCTATGAAAGATGAAATAAATTCCATGAGCATTAATGATGTATGGGACTTAATAGAAATTTCTGAAGGAGCCAAAAATATGGGCAGCAGATGGGTCTATAAGACCAAACGTGACTCCAAAGGTGATATCGAAAGGTTCAAAGCAAGGCTTGTGGCTAAGGGCTTCACTCAAATAGAAGGTATTGATTACAATGAGACTTTTTCACCTGTCTCTTCTAAGGACTCTTTCGGAATTATTATGGCACTTGTGGCTCATTATGATCTAGAATTGCACCAGATGGATGTCAAAACGGCATTTCTGAATGGTGACTTACATGAGGATATTTACATGGATCAACCGGAATGTTTTGTTATGTAAATAAAGGAACATTTAGGATGTCGTATTAATAAACCCATTTATGGATTAAAGCAAGCCTCGAGGCAATGGTACTGCAAGTTTGATCAAGTCATAAAGAATTTTGGTTTCAAAGAGAATGAAGTGGATAATTGCATTTATGTGAAGTTCATGGGGAGCAACTGTGTCTTCCTAATACTATATGATGATGGCATACTCTTAGCCAGTAGCGATAAGAATATGATGTTGGAAACTAAAAGGTTTCTCTCTTCAAAGTTTGACATGAAAGATCTCGCCTGCTACAATTGTCAAGGGCGATAAGTTTGGGATTTTCCAGTGCCCAGGTAATGATTATGAATCCACGCATATGAAGTCAGTTCCTTATGCTTGACTTATTTGAAGTACGATGTATGCACAAGTGTGCACTCACCATGATTTAGCATTCATAACGGGGATGCTTGGCAGCTATCAGTATAATCCCGGGTTGGATCACTGGAAGCCTGCTAAGAGCCTTGCGTTATTTTCAAGGAACTAAAGGCCTCATGCTAACATATAAGAGAATTGATAACCTCGAGGCGGTGGGTTATTCAGATGCTGATTTTGCGGGTTGTGTTGACACTAAGAAATCCACATCGGGTTATATAATCACCCTAACAGAAGGAGCTATTTCTTGGAAAGGACTAAGCAAAGTGTTACTGCATCGTCAATAATGCGGGCGGAATTTGTAGCATGTTATGAGGCAGCCGACAGGCACTATATCTGAGCCACTCACTCTTTTCTGCGATAATCAACCCGTAGTGATCTACTCGACTAACAACAAGTCAAGTGGTGATACCAAATATATTGACATCAAGTATCATGTTGTGAAAGATAGAATCTAGGATCAGAAAATAAGTATTAAGCATATAAGGACTAATGCAATGTTAGGGGATCCATTTACAAAAGGCTTGACACCCAGTGTGTTTAAAGAGCACGTCGCTAGCATGGGATTGGTAGAAAGCTTTTGATCCTAGAATTGGGACCGTTATGACACCATTGATGGTGCTGCGTCGATGTAGAGCACTTCATCGGGAAACCCCAAGAGCAAGGTGTGAAGCAGCACAGCAGAAAGTTTTCCCTCAGTAAGAAACCAAGGTTATCGAACCAGTAGGAGGAAGGAAACGTCTCAAAGGTGTTGCAAGCAACGTGGAAACCTGCACAACACAAACTCAAGACTTTGCCCCAACGAACAGTGAGGTTGTCAATCTCACCGGTTGCTGCAATAAAGGATTAACTGTATGGTGTGGAAGGTGAAGATGGTTTGCAGCAAGTAAACAGTAACGGTGGAAGATGTATCAATGGTAAATATTGGACCGGGGTCCATAGTTCACTAGAGGTGCTCTCCTTAGATAAACAAACATGACATGTTGGGTAAACAAATTACAACAGGGCATTTGACAGGACTGAGCAAGGCATAACAATGCAATACTAGACACAAAGATCTTATGAGATTCGATTGGGCAATACAACAATATACATAGATCGCCATCCAACTGCATCTATGACTAGAAGTCCACCTTCAGGTTATCATCCGAACCCCCTCCAGTATTAAGTCGCAAGCAACAGACAACTGTTTTAAGCAAAGTGTGTAAGGTAAACAATCCACTTGTTCCATGAACAAGAGACCGTTGTTTTCTCCCTAGTGGCAATAGAACATCTACAACTGTAGAGATTTTTGTCACTTCCCTTGGAAAATAGAGGCATGAACCCACTATCGAGCATAAATACCCCCTCTTGGAGTCACTAGCAACTACTTGGCTAAGATAGCTACTAACAACGGAGAGGATGCAAGATCAAAAACAACATAGACATGATAGAATGAATAAGACAAAACCATTAATCAATCTGACATAGTAATCTCAATATCCATCGGATCCCCGCAAACACAACATGCATGATTACAAATAGATTATATCTTGATCATGAGCGGAGCTCACAAGATCTATACATGAAAGCACAAGGAGGAGATACAACCATATAGCTACTACATGGACCCGTAGTCCAAGGTGGAACTACTCACGCTTCATACCGGAGGCTGGCAAGATGAAGAAGAAGGCTTCCGGGATGATCTCCCCTCCGGCAGGGTGCCGGGAAGAGCTTCAGATCCCCCCAATCTAGGGACGATGGTGGCAGCGGCTTCAGATCCCCCCAATTTAGGGTTTCTGCATCGGGGGGACTTTATAGGCGAAGAGTCAAGGAAGGGGGGCCACCAGGGCGGCTGCACCCCCCAGGCGCGGGGTGGGCCTACCCGCGTGGCCAGGGGGTGTGGCCCCATGGTGAGCCTCCTCCGTCTCATACTCTGGCTTCGTGTTGCCCACAGTAAAATATTGACTTTGCCTTTTGTCCCGTCCAATTCCGAGAATATTGATTTTCTGCCTTTCTGGAACCAAAAACAGAAGAAAATAGGCAACTGGCACTGTGGCGACTTGTTAATAGGTTAGTACCAGAAAACATATAGAAATACCTCAAAGTATGGACAAAGCAAAGCAAAGTAGATAGTAAACAAGCATGGAGCATAAAAAATTATAGATACGTTCCCGACGTATCAAGCATCCCCAATCTTAACTCCTGCTCGTCCTCGAGTAGGTAAGTGATAAAAGAATAATTTTTGAGGTGACATGCACCATCAAAACCAAGATCAAAACATTTGCAAGCATTGAAAGCTGGGATCAAAGAACTCTAAACATGTGCATGAAAGATGGAGTTCTAACAATAGGACAAAGTAACTATGCATGCAACATGAAAGGCTACAAACAAAGATCATGAATAACATGCATTGAAAAACGTTTGTTTGTTTCACATACAGAAAACATGGCATAGTGGCATTCAGCTTGTCCCTCATGGAGTAGCAAATAGATGCATAGGACACCTTCACGACACCTTCAAAGTTCATAAGAGTGACTATATACAAGTAGCACAAGAATAAGCAGTATCCACAATATGCATCAATCAATAAGTTTTGGGACACTGCACATAGAACTAAGAATGACAACTATGCTCTCTTAATGGTGCCTAAAGGTAGAAGGTGGAGACTCAATATAATAGTGGAAGAAAGGCCCTTCATAAAGGGAAGCAGGGATTTCAAGTTTCAAAAAGAGCCTCCAAAAATTATGGTACTTGTTAGCTTTCAACCCTCGCTGACCCTATCATAAGCATCTTGAAGCGATTAAGGTTAAAATGAACAAATATGGAGTATATGCTTGACAAAGTATAAGTTGGCAATCTCATGTCCCTCGAATACGAGGGCCGCACCGCATGCTACTCAACTTTAGTCACCTATAAGTTCTTGTCATAGTAAGTACATGTGTATCATAGAGAACCGCCAACGGGGTACCCCTTGCACATGGTACATGAGCTATCCCATAACCAAAATGACAAGGCAAGCAGACAATCAGCATCTCAGCGATCTTTTTATTTACTATGTGCATAGCTTTTTTTATTGAGGATGCTTCATAGAATGCTCATTATGGTGATGCTGCAAGTTTCCACCATGATTTTGCATGGCTTAGGCTAGCGGCCCAGACGTTTCTCTAACACAAAATAAATAACTCCATGGAATTACAATCTCCCTCTTTATTTCACACCGACGACATCCATAGACAAAAGAGCATGATATCAACTGTGTACAAAGTACAAGTGCAATGTTGAAAACGTTCCCCGTGATAACACGGTTCTGCTAATTCCAATGTATAAGTGCAAGCATATACAACATAGATGACACAATGGTTCAATTTTATTTGGGTCAAGGAATATAAAGTGTGCCATCAAGTTTGTGAGTGATTTAATCACTAAGTTTTCACATAACAAAATACTTTTTAATTGGAAGATAGCTGAAAACAAGAATGTACTTGGAATGGTGGTGTAACACACCATGCATAGAAATTTATAGTGGACACTTTGGAATAACTTGGTTTCTTGGGAGTTGGAAGCATGAGTAGAGCTTACTCATAGAAGTGGAGGCTAGCAAAAGACTGGGAGCAACCAACTAAGAGAGCAATAATGGTCATAATCATGCCGAGCGACAAAACATTACTAATCAAAGCATAGAGTGGTACTACAAGTCAAGGACTAAATGATCATAGAGGCTATGGTGACTTGTTCATAGTCATAACATGGTGTGAGCATGTGCCAATTCAACCCAAACAATGAAGGGTTTCGCAGCATAGTAAATCAAAAAAATTCTACGGATGCGAACGGGGAAGCCAAGATCTAATCTAGGAGATGCAAACAACGAGGGGGGATAGATGAGATCTTCATACCCTTGAAGATTCGCACAACGGAACGTTCGACGGAACGTGGTTGATGTAGTTTTACTCGCTTCTCCTCCTCGCGATCCGATCCGATCCAACACCGCAAGTGGCGATGCCTCCGAGAGATGCACACGTACGGCACCTCGATGTCTCCTCCTTCCTCGGTCCAGCAAGTGGGGTGGAGAGATAGGTTGGATCTACAACACGACAGCGTGGTGAAAACGGTGGAGAGTTTCTGCGGCAGGGCTTCGCCTACGCGCAGTCGGGAGAGAGAGAGAGAGAGGACGGCAGCAGGGTGGCTAGGGCTTGAGGTGTGTGGGGGGGAGGGTGCGCCCCCATCCCTCTTTATATAGAGGGGTGGTGTAACACCCTCAGAATCGACCCTATGCAAGTCTCAGCGATTCCCGCCAAATCCGCATAGAAACGATTCAAAGGTGCCCACCAGGCACTTGCGTGCGGGTGGAAAACGAAGTAATATCATTACACATTAGTCCACGATGGAACCCATGTAAGATATATACAACAATGACTCAAAGAGTCAAGAATACAGATATACAATACAAAGATCCAAATCACCTTGAAAACATACATGTCAAAATGCGGACAAGATGCAAATTGAGCTAAGAGCCCTGAAGAATAACCAATGGCGTCCATAACCCTGCCCAGGCCAAGCCGGAAGGGTAACCCTGCTAACGACGTCGATCTCAAAACCTGCTTAAACAAAAGGGGTGCCGATAAAGGGCAAAGGAAAAAGAGAGAGCGGTAAGTACTGAGGCCAGTACACGGCGAGGCTAGAATTCGGCGGTCCTCGCCTATATAGGTATGGTGGACTGAAGCGGCAGCGCAACATGCACTAAACAACCTATAGAGACTCGATATAACTGTCGGATATCAGAGAGGGATAAGAAAGACCTATTTGGAACCAACCTGATGCTACCGTAGCACCAAACATACCCATCCTGGTATTTCCCCCTCGAGACCAAACAAGGAAGTCAACCGAGGAACTCACACAGTTGGCAGTTTTATTTATTCAATTATCGTTTCAGCAATTACTAGTCAGGTATAGATAGTCATCCTGATATAATAAGCAGTGGGAAGTTTCAGTTAACCATTCCGTTGTAGTTATAACACTTACTAGTCAGATACAATAAGCATGAGATATCCCAAACCCAGCAGTTGTTGGTACTTTTATTTAGACATTCCGTTGTAGTGAAGCTGATTACTAGTCATATCGGATACAAGTAAAATTATAACAGTAAACTTTAGTTATAGTTGTCTATGATCGAGAACTGTGCTCCAAGTCGTCCATAACCACGGACACGGCTTCTCGAAAAGTTTTAACCCTGCAGGGGTGCACCAAAGTTTCCACACGCACCTACACCCTTGTTGTCAGATCAGGTAGGTACAAGATCACAAAACATACACCCAACGGTATGTCGACGGGGTTTCGGACACGACGTTTCCCAGACCCAAAGCAAGCACATGGGGGGCCACCCCACTAAGCTACCCGTAACGAATTCGGCCGGTCTCCGAGACGGACCCAGGGTTTGCGAGAACGGCTGTAAACGACTGGGAACCCGAAAGTGTGACTGGGCTTGTCGATACCGCGATCCAAAATAGTACAGGCGCTCCACGCGCAATCATAAATAAAGCAGTAAAGCATGGCATAAGTACATGATAGTAATAAAGCCCCAGACTACTTTGTGGCCCCGATGATGCTTTGAAATCAGGTACTAATCGATGGGGTGCCCACACACCCCAATGGTTAGCGCTCGATCTCGGAACAGGTGTCAAGAACTCGGGGTCCTACGGGACACAAGTGGGCGGTTAAAAACCAAATATTGTCTATTACCCACCGGTGCCTCTGCATTTACCTACTTTCAATTTTAGTTATTAAACAGTAATTAAAGCCATGATCATCTCCAACATAAAGCATATGGCAGGCTTCCAACAACGGTGGTACTTGACGACACGCAACAACACTTAAGCAAGCGACTACGACACGCAAGTCCAACTATCTACCAAACAACAGGTAATAGGATGTGTCCAAGGCAATATAAGGGCTATAGGGAAGTATAACGGGGTACGGAATCTATAGCATCGCAACACAGATAGCAATAGATCAATAGGAGGAAGTAAAGACTAGAAATGTAAAATAGGTAGAAAGGGGGACAATGCTCGCCTGAAAACATTGCCGAAGGTTCATCCGAAGATCGGGGCGGAGCTCACATCAACTCATCGATCTTATCCGCGAAGAAGCAAAACACTAGAAGAAACATCAGATGCACTATTTAATACTATGACAGAAGATCGGGCATGATGCATGTATGATGTATGACATGGCAAGATGCGATGCAATTAGGCAATATTAAGCTGACCCAGGGTCCCGACAACTAATTAATAGTTTCATGTTATTTAGAAGCCCCACAATTTAAATGTTATCTTAACATGGCAAAATATATCACCGGTTCGCTACACAATTTTAGATGGGGCCAATATTCGACTAGAAAAGCCCGCATATGGACCCCATATTTAATTTAGGTGAATCGTCGAAACACCCCCAAACACCCACAATATGTATGCAAGCATGACAATTTAATTATGCAACAAGATAGATGTTACATATATTATAAAAATATAGGGGTCTCGGGAAAAGAGGTCACTCATCGGGGTATCGGTGATCTTGGTTCGGGGTTCGACGGGTTCGGGCTTTGGACACCGGGATCGGTCTTCAGAGCAATGGCCTTGGGGTTCCATGAAGTAGGTCATGGCGTCCGTGAACACGAGCTAGGCGTGTCGAGGGTTCGGCGCTCCTTGTTGATCCGGGTGCAGGGTTTCACATCGACGGTCTTGGATCAGGCGGAGGATGCACATAACAAATACATCACCTCACGGATCTGCAACTGCCCGAACCAACATACCAACATGACCACCACTGCCTTAACAAGACTACATCAAACATCAGGAGCGCATGCGAGGAATACCACTAGGACAGAGCCTAGTCAAGGAACCAGCCGACGATGAACTTGGCCAAAAGGCGTAGCAGAGGCGGACCAACGCGCTCGTGGAGCACTGGCCGGAGACAGTGGTGTCCTGCGGTGAGGGCGGACGGTACAACGACGGGCCAGACTTGGTCAAGACGGAGCGGGACGATGATGGCTGTACGGAGGAGACGCAGGGGCGGCCACGGCGCTGCGACTGAAAGGTGGGGCTTGAGAGGTCGCAGAAGGCGACCTCGGACCGGCTCGAGAAGCGCAGGCGGCGGCTTGCACGGGTCGGTTGGCGACGGGACTCCAGCGAGGTTCTTCTCGGGCGAGCACAGAGAGGAGGGCGCGGTGACGCGACGGCGTCGGTGCAGAGGAGGTCACGGCCGAGAGGGAAGGGCGCAGGTCGGCGGACGGCAACGGCGGGGTGCTCTGCTCGGTTTGGTGAGGGAGCTCCAGAGGCGGGGACGGAGGCGAGGGTTGTGCGAGGTGGGGGCGACCCTTGACGGCGGCAGGGCGTGACCGGCGTGAAGGTGGCGGTCGACGGTGTCGCGACGCGAGGTCAGGGGCGAGCCGGGCCATGAGGTGAGGAAGCCGGCGGCGGTTGGGCGAGCTCGACCCTGGCGTCGACCGGAGGACGGCGTGGAGGCGGCGGCGAGGTGATGGGGCGCGGTTCCGGGGCCAGTGTGGAAGAGGCGGCGGGGTCCGCTCGGGAAGGAGCTCGGCGGCCATGGCGGTGGGGATCGAGGTCGGCGGCGCACTGGAGGCGAGGCCAGGACGGAGGAAGGTGCCGGTGGTGCCTAGGGGGAGGCGGCGGAGAGCTTGGACATGAGGACGAGCCACCGCAGGAGAGGGCGGACGCTGGCGAGGCAGAGGCGTCGGGATGGGGAGAGGAACCTGGCGGCGGGGTTCGGTGGGTGGGATCGATAGAGAGACGAGGTGGGGTGGGTCGCGGGCGCAGGAGCGATGGGAGTGGGCCAGGGGGTGCATGTTGACCGCGTGCATCGTACGCGGGGTGCGGAAGCGATCCTGTGCGGGATTTGATTGGGGCCAGGGAAACGCGTGGGTGTGTGGGCGTGGAAGATGTGTGCTTGTGTGAGTCGTGTCGGGCTGGGTTTGTCTGCGCATTGCAGTTGTGTGTGTGTCGCGGGTTGGGTCGGTTGTGTGGTTTGGTGTAGGTTTGGGTCTGGTCTAGGGTTAGGGTTAGGTTTGATCTAGGTTTGGTTTTAGGGTTTTCTAGTGGGGTGGTAGGTGGCTGGCTGGGCCTTTGGGCCTGGTCGACTGCCTCCCCCGATATAAACATTTTGTTTTATATTTGTTTATTTTAACTTAACTAAAAGATTTGTAGATTAGTTTTAGACAAACAAAATATCTGGGAGGTCCGGGGTTTTATTTGAATTAAGACGGGGGTAGTTGGGAAAACAAAATAGACATTTGTAAAATAGTTTTTAACGAACAAATGCATGATGATGTCATGAGGATGCACAGAGTATTTATTTAACCGCGATTTTCTAGTACTGGTTTACCCGGGGTGCTACAATTCGACACCACTAACAATGGATCTCGCCCTCGAGATCCGCCTCATGGTACAGGGAAGAAGGCCGACGATTTGATCCTTCGCGCTTCGTGTAGATCTTCGCGACACCACTAACAAAGATTCTTGCTTCATCCTAAAACCAATGACACCACCAGCAAGGGGTGTTGCTCACACTCGTTACGAGAACACTCGGGAGAGACAAAGACAAAGGTAAAGGTCTCATAAGGTAAGGCCACCTCTAACTTCCGTGGAAGGAGTAAAATTGCGTGATCCACCGATTCAATGCACAAGTGCGAATGATAAGAGTAGTCGGATGGTGATCAGTCCATCGCGCACCCAAAGAATTACTCTGCACATGAATAGGAGAATTATGTAACCAACTCTCGGAATTCAGACTAAAGATCTTGACAAGCGAGGTTCGGAAACAAAAGGGGGATGGAGATTCTCATCAGATCTTATGCAGATGACTTCGTCGTATCGGAAAACACCGGAGGATAGAAAAAAAATTAGTGAATTTTCGGTCCACTGAAAGGTACAACCGATGAAAACTTCATCGGATAGCATGAAGACTGGATGTAGGAACACCGTTACAAGAGGACGGAAGCGTAACCCTAAAGGTACGACGAAAACCCAACCATGAGAATTCCTGGACTCGAAGAAAGGATAAGAGAGTAGATTCAAAACACGCAGAGGTAAGGGAAGAATAGCAGAGGGGTAAGGAGTAAAAGCAGACCTAATCAGATCTATCCAACCGATTTTCCAAAATAGTTTTGACACTCTACATCGGCCGTTAGCTAGGTTATCCTACAGGCTGGACCGGTGGGGTATCGTAACTGCTGAGCTCTGATACCACTCTGTAACACCCTCAGAATCGACCCTATGCAAGTCTCAGCGATTCCCGCCAAACCCGCATAGAAACGATTCAAAGGTGCCCACCAGGCACTTGCGTGCGGGTGGAAAACGAAGTAATATCATTACACATTAGTCCACGATGGAACCCACAGAACAGATATATGCAACAATGACTTAAAGAGTCAAGAATACAGATATACAATGCAAAGATCCAAATCACCTTGAAAACAATACAGCGTCCAAGTATGGACAAGATGCAAATTGAGCTAAGAGCCCTGAAGAATAACCAATGGCGTCCATAACCCTGCCCAGGCCAAGCCGGAAGGGTAACCCTGCTAACGACGTTGATCTCAAAACCTGCTTAAACAAAAGGGGTGCCAACAAAGGGCAAAGGAAAAAGAGAGAGCGGTCGATCGAGGCCAAGACATGCGAGGCTAGAATTCGCCGGTCCTCGCCTACATAGGTATGGTGGGATCGGCAAAGACAAAGATGCACTAAACAACCTATAGAGACTTGATATAACTGTCGGCTATCAGAGAGGGATAAGAAAGACCTATTTGGAACCACCCTGATGCTACCACCAAACATACCCATCCTGGTATTTCCCCCTCGAGACCAAACGAGGAAGTCAACCGAGGAACTCACACAGTTGGCAGTTTTATTTATTCAGTTATCGTTTCAGCAATTACTAGTCAGGTATAGATAGTCATCCTGATATAATAAGCAGTGGGCAGTTTTAGTTAACCATTCCGTTGTACTCCCTCCGTTTCGGTTTACAAGTCCTACGCGTATATCTAGGTTATCAATTTGACTTATAAAATTTGAATTATATAATATAAAAATTATATCATTGGAAAATATAAAGTCTAAAGTTTCTGGTGATATATTTTTTATAATATATACATCATACTAAGTTGCTTAATTTGGCGACATAGAACTACGTGCAGGACTTGTAAACCGAAACGGAGGGAGTAGTTGCAACACTTACTAGTCAGATACAATAAGCATGAGATATCCCAAACCCAGCAGTTGTTTGTACTTTTATTTAGCCATTCTGTTGTAGTGAAGCTGATTACTAGTCATATCGGATACAAGTAAATTATAACAGTAAACTTTAGTTATAGTTGTCTATGATCGAGAACTGTGCTCCAAGTCGTCCATAACCGTGGACACGGCTTCTCGAAAAGATTTAACCCTGCAGGGGTGCACCAAAGTTTCCACACGCACCTACACCCTTGTTGTCAGATCAGGTAGGTACAAGATCACAAAACATACACCCAACAGTATGTCGACGGGGTTTCGGACACGACGTTCCCAGACCAAAGCAAGCACATGGGGCCACCCCACTAAGCTACTCAGAAGTTGGCGGTCTCGAGACGGACCGTGGTTTGCGAAGCGGTAAACGATTGGGAACCCGAAAGTGTGACTGGGCTTGTCGATACCGTGAAATCGTGCTGCGATCCAAAATAGTACAGGCGCTCCACGCGCAATCATAAATAAAGCAGTAAAGCATGGCATAAGTACAGGAAAGTAATAAAGCCCCATACTACTTTGTGGCCCCCGGTACAGTACTTTGAAATCAGGTACTAATCGATGGGGGTGCCCACACCCCAATTGGTTAGCGCGCTCGATCTCGGAACAGGTGTCAAGAACTCGGGGTCCTACGGGACACAAGTGGGCGGTTAAAAACCAAATATTGTCTATTACCCACCGGTGCCTCTGCATTTACCTACTTTCAATTTTAGTTATTAAACAGTAATTAAAGCCATGATCATCTCCAACATAAAGCATATGGCAGGCTTCCAACAACGGTGGTACTTGACGACACGCAACAGCACTTAAGCAAGCGACTACGACACGCAAGTACAACTATCTACCAAATAACAGGTAATAGGATGTGTCCAAGGCAATATAAGGGCTATAGGGAAGTATAACGGGGTACGGAATCTATAGCATCGCAACACAGATAGCAATAGATCAACAGGAGGAAGTAAAGACTAGAAATGTAAAATAGGTAGAAAGGGGGAGAATGCTCGCCTGAAAACATTGCCGAAGGTTCATCCGAAGATCGGGGCAGAGCTCACATCAACTCATCGATCTTATCCGCGAAGAAGCAAAACACTAGAAGAAACATCGGATGCACTATTTAATACTACGACAGAAGATCGGGCATGATGCATGTATGATGTATGACATGGCAAGATGCGATGCAATTAGGCAATATTAAGCGGACCCGGGGTCCCGACAACTAATTAATAGTTTCATGTTATTTAGAAGCCCCACAATTTAAATGTTATCTTAACATGGCAAAATATATCACCGGTTCACTACACAATTTTAGATGGGGCCAATATTAGACTAGAAAAGCCCGCATATGTACCCCATATTTAATTTAGGTGAATCGTCGAAACACCCCCAAACACCCACAATATGTATGCAAGCATGACAATTTAATTATGCAACAAGATAGATGTTATATATATTATAAAAATATAGGGGTCTCAGGAAAAGAGGTCACACATCGGGGTATCGGCGATCTTGGTTCGGGGTTCGACGGGTTCGGGCTTTGGACAGCGGGATCGGTCTTCAGAGCAATGGCCTTGGGGTTCCATGAAGGAGGTCATGGCGTCCGTGAACACGAGCTAGGCATGTCGAGGGTTCGGCGCTCCTTGTTGATCCGGGTGCAGGGTTTCACATCGACGGTCTTGGATCAGGCGGAGGATGCACATAACAAATACATCACCTCACGGATCTGCAACTGCCCGAACCAACATACCAACATGACCACCACTGCCTTAACAGGACTACATCAAACATCAGGAGCGCACGCGAGGAATACCACTAGGACAGAGCCTAGTCAAGGAACCAGCCGACGATGAACTTGGCCAAAAGGCGTAGCAGAGGCGGACCAACGCTCTCGTGGAGCACTGGCCGGAGACAGTGGTGTCCTGCGGTGAGGACGGACGGTACGACGATGGGCCAGACTTGGTCAAGACGGAGCGGGACGATGATGGCTGCACGGAGGAGACGCAGGGGCGGCCACGGCGCTGCGACCGGAAGGTGGGGCTTGAGAGGTGGCAGAAGGCGACCTCGAACCGGCTCGAGAAGCGCAGGCGGCGGCTTGCACGGGTCGGTTGGCGACGGGACTCCAGCGAGGTTCTTCTCGGCGAGAGAAGGCGGTGACGCGATGGCGCAGGCGTCAGAGGAGGTCGCGGCCGAGAGGGAAGGGCGCAGGTCGGCGGACGACGACGGCGGGGTGCTCTGCTCGGTTTGGTGAGGGAGCTCCAGAGGCGGGGACGGAGGCGAGGGTCGTGCGAGGTGGGGGCGACCCTTGACGGCGGCAGGGCATGACTGGTGCGCAGGTGGCGGTCGACGGTGTCGCGACGCGAGGTCAGGGGCGAGCCGGGCCATGAGGTGAGGAAGCCGGCGGCGGTTGGGCGAGCTCGACCCTGGCGTCGACCGGAGGACGGGGTGGAGGCGGCGGCAAGGTGATGGGGCGCGGTTCCGGGGCCAGTGTGGAAGAGGCGGCGGGGTCCGCTCGGGGAGGAGCTCGGCGTCCATGGCGGTGGGGATCGAGGTCGGCGGCGCACTGGAGGCGAGGCCAGGACGGAAGAAGGTGCCGGTGGTGCCTAGGGGAAGGCAGCGGCAGAGCTTGGACATGAGGACGAGCCACCGCAGGAGAGGGCGAACGCTGGCGAGGCAGAGGTGTCGGGATGGGGAGAGGAACCTGGCGGCGGGGTTCGGTGGGTGGGATCGATAGAGAGGCAGGTGGGTGGGTCATGCAGGAGGCGATGGGAGTGGGCCAGGGGGTGCATGTTGACCGCGTGCATCGTACGCGGGGTGCGGAAGCGATCCTGTGCGGGATTTGATTGGGGCCAGGGAAACGCGTGGGTGTGTGGGCGTGGAAGATGTGTGCTTGTGTGAGTCGTGTCGGGCTGGGTTTGTCTGCGCGTTGCAGTTGTGTGTGTGTCGCGGGTTGGGTCGGTTGTGTGGTTTGGTGTAGGTTTGGGTCTGGTCTAGGGTTAGGGTTAGGTTTGATCTAGGTTTGGTTTTAGGGTTTTCTAGTGGGGTGGTAGGTGGCTGGCTGGGCCTTTGGGCCTGGTCGACTGCCTCCCCCGATATAAACATTTTGTTTTATATTTGTTTGTTTTAACTTAACTAAAAGATTTGTAGATTATTTTTAGACAAACAAAATATCTGGGAGGTCCGGGGTTTTATTTGAATTAAGACGGGGGTAGTTGGGAAAACAAAATAGACATTTGTAAAATAGTTTTTGACGAACAAATGCATGATGATGTCATGAGGATGCACAGAGTATTTATTTAACCGCGATTTTCTAGTACTGGTTTTACCCGGGGTGCTACAGGTGGGCGGCTGCCCCTTGCCCCTCCTCCAAGCCTAGGGTCGGCGGCCAAGGGGAGGAGTGGGGGGCAAGTTTCCCCCCTCCTTCTAGAAGCTCTCCCTAGGGTTTCCCCTAGGGCTTGGACGGCTGGGCCTATGGGGCCTTGTGCCCCTGGCCCAATGTGGCTAGGTCACTCCCTCATAGGCTCACGCCCCCTCCCGACAAGTGGGGCCACGTTGGTCCCACTCCGGAAGGTTCTAGAAGCTTCCGGTACAATACCGAACAATCCGAAACACTTCCGAACTCCAAAAACTGCTTTGCCTTATATGAATCTTATTCTTCGGACCATTCCGGAACCTCTCGTGATGTCCCGTATCCCATCTGAGACTCCGAACAAAAACTCATAAACCAATTATCCATTCTATCCTAGCGTCGAGACACGTTAAGTGTGTGACCCTGTGGGTTCGAGAATATGCAGACATGATATTCTATCAATAATCAACAACGGGGTCTGGAAACCCATATTGACTCCCACATACTCATCGATGATCATATCGGATGAACCATGATGCCAAGATTCAATTAATCCCATATACATATTCCCTTCGTCACACGATATTTTACTTGCCCGAGATTCGATCGTCGGCATCGGCATACCTAGTTCAATCTCGTTCACAGCAAGTACTTTACTCGTTCCGTAATCCGATATCACTTTGTGATTAACTCCTTAACCACGTTCTTGCAAGCGGTGTTGATATCGATTACCGACTAGGCCCGAAGTATATCTCTCCGACTTGGGAGGGACAAATCCCATCTCGATACATACAACCCAACAAGTACTTTCCGATCACCTGAGAGACACCTTTATGATCACCCTCTCATAGGATGACGTTTGATGACCTCAAAGCTTTCTTCCGATACCAGGGAGTTGCAATATCTCATGGTCTAAGGAATACAATATTTGACATAAGAAAAAGCTTCGCAAAGATGAACACGATGACACGATCTAATTGCTCTGCTTGATTTGGGTCTGTCCATCATACCATTCTCCCAATGATGTGATCTCATTATTAATCGACAACTCATGTCTATGGTTAGGAAACATTAACCATCATTAATCAATGAGCTAGTCCATAGAGGCGTACTAGGGACACGATGTTGTTCATAAACCACACAAGTATTAAAGTTTCCGCTTAATACAATTCTAGCATGGAATATAAACTTTATCATGAACAAGAATTATAATAATAACATCTTTATTATTGCCTCTAGGGCATAATTCCAACAGTCTCCCACTTGCACTAGAGTCAATAATCTAGTTTACATTTGGCAACAATCTCACACCCATGGCACTAAGGTGCTCATCATGTTTTACACGTGGAAGAGGTTTAGTCAATGGATCTGCGACATTCAGATCTGTATGTACTTTGCTAATCTTTAGATCTCCATCTGCTATATAATCTCGGATTATATGAAACTTTGATTGATATGCTTGGTCTTTGGATGATATCTTGGTTCCTTAGCGAGTGCTATGGCGCCGATGTTGTCACAATATCTCCGTGGGTCCAATGCACTTGGAACCACCAAGCTCGATGATGAAGTTCTGATCCAAACTCCTTCACTTGGCCAACCTGCGGCAGCCATGTATTCCGCTTCTACTGTAGATCCTGCGATCACGCTTTGCTTGCAGCTTCTCCAGCTCACAGCTCCTCCATTCAAAATATAAACGTATCCTGTCTGAGATTTAGAATCATCCTTGTCGGTGTCGAAACTAGCATCGACGTAACCTTTTACGACGAGATGTTCATCACCTCCATAGACCAAGAACATTTCTTTAGTCCTATTTAGATACTTTAGGATGTTCTTTACGGTTGTCCAGTGTTCCACTCCTGGATCACTTTGGTCTCTGCTCGTGAAACTAAGAGCATTGGACACGTCCGATCTAGTACACAGCATGGCATACATGATAGAACCTATGGCCGAGGCATAAGGCACTTTGCTCATAGCTTCTCTATCGTTTACCATAGCTGGACACTGAGCCTTGCTCAATTTCTTACCTGACAACATAGGCACTGAACCCTTCTTTGCCTTATCCATTCTGAACCTTTTCAGAACTTTGTCTAGGTATGTACTTTGGCTTAAAGCTATCAGGCGTCTTTGTCTATCTCTATAGATTTTGATGCCCAATATATAAGCAGCTTCCCCTAGGTCTTTCATTGAAAAACATTTGTTCAAATAACTCTTCACATCGTTAAGCATGTCAATGTCATTTCCAATAATCAATATGTCATCCACATATAGTACCAAAAATGTCACTGAGCTCCCACTCACTTTCTTGTAGATACAAGCTTCATAGCAATTTGGAACAAATCCAAAGCTCTTGATCACTTGATCAAAACCTTCGGGATGCTTGCTTAGGATCGTCATCTCCAAGATGCTTGCTTTAGTCCATAAATGGAACATTGAAGTTTGCACACCTTATCAGTATCCTTAGGATCGACAAAACCTTCGGGTTGCATCATATACAACTCTTCATCAATGTTGCCATTGAGGAACGCAGTCTTGACATCCATCTACCATATTTCATAATCATGAAACGCAACAATTGCTAATAAAATCCGAATGGACTTAAACATCGCTACGGGAGAGAAAATCTCATCGTAGTCAACACCTTGAACTTGTCGAAAACCTTTCACGACAAGCCGTGCTTTATAGACAGTAACATTACCATTCGCGTCCGTTTTCTTCTTGAAAATCCATTTGCACTCAACGGCCTTTCGGTCGCTAGGAGGGTCCACCAAAATCCATACTTGGTTTTCGCTCATGGATCCCAATTCGGATTTCATGGCCTCTAGCCATTTCTCAGAGTCTGGGCTCATCATTGCTTCCTCATAGTTCGCAGGTTCACTGTTGTCTACTAACAAGACAGTTAAGACAGGGTTGCCGTACCACTCAGGAGGGGCACGTGACCTTGTCGACCTGCGATGTTCAGTAGTAGCATCGTCTGAAGCTTCATGATCCTTGTCATTAGCTTCCTCTATTGTTGGTGCAGACGGCACTGGAACAATTTCACGCGCTGTGCTACTCTCCAACTCAAGAGAAGGTTCAACAACCTCGTCTAGCTCTACTTTCCTCCCACTCACTTCTTTCGAGAGAAACTCCTCAAGAAAGGATCCATTCTTTGCGACAAACACTTTGCCTTCGGATCTGTGATAGAAGGTATACCCAATAGTTTCCTTAGGGTATCCTATGAAGACGCATTTCTCCGCTTTGGGTTCGAGCTTGTCCGGCATCAACTTCTTGACATAAGCTTCGCATCCCCAAACTTTAAGAAACGACAACTTAGGTTTAGCACCAAACCACAGTTCATACGGTGTCGTCTCAACGGATTTAGATGGTGCCCTATTTAAAGTGAATGCAGCGGTTTCTAATGCATAACCCCAAAATGATAACGACAAATCTGTAAGAGACATCATTGATCGCACCATATCTAATAGAGTTCGATTCCGGCGTTCAGACACACCATTGCGCTGTGGTGTTCCAGGTGGCGTGAGTTGTGAAACTATTCCGCTTGCTTTAAGATGCGTGAGAAAATCATAACTCAAATATTCACCACCACGATCGGATCGTAGAAATTTAATTTTTCTGTTACGATGGTTTTCCACTTCATTCTGAAATTCTTTGAACTTTTCAAACGTTTCATATTTATGTTTCATTAAATAGATATACCCATATCTACTTAAGTCATCAGTAAAAGTGAGAAAATAGCGATATCCACCACGCGTCGAAACACTCATTGGTCCGCATACATCGGTATGTATGATTTCCAACAAGTCTGTTGCTCGCTCCATCATTCCAGAGAACGGGGTTTTGATCATCTTGCCCATGAGGCACGGCTCGCACGTGTCAAATGATTCAAAATCAAGAGACTCCAAAAGTCCATCAGAATGGAGTTTCTTCATGCGTTTTACACCAATATGACCTAGACAGCAGTGCCACAAATAAGTAGTATTATCACTATCTACCTTGAATCTCTTAGCCTCAATGTTATGGATGCGTGTTTCATCGCTTTCGAGATTCAGAAGAAATAAACCATTCACAACAGGTGCATGACCATAAAAGATGCTACTCATATAAATAGAACAACCATTATTCTCCGATTTAAATGAATAACCGTCTTGCAATAAACACGATCCAGATATGATGTTCATGCTCAACGCAGGCACATAATAACATTTATTAAGGTTTAAAACTAATACCGAAGGTAAAACTAAGGAGAGCGTGCCGACGGCCATCACATCAACTCTTGATCCGTTGCCAACGCGCATCGTCACCTCATCCCTCGCTAGTCGCCGTCTATTCCGTAGCTCCTGTTTCGAGTTACAAATATTAGCAAGCGAACCAGATCAAATACCCGTGCACTACAACGAGGGCTAGTAAGGAAAACATCAATAACATGTATATCAAATATACCTTTGATGGTGCCAGCCTTCTTGTCGCTAAGTACTTGGACGATTATGCGCTTCGGTGACCTTGTCCTTGCAATAGAAGCACTCAGTGTCCGGCTTAGGTCCAGACTTGAGCTTCTTCTCAGCAGAGGCAACGCGCTTGCCGCTGCCCTTCTTGAAGGGCTTCTTTGCACCCTTACCTTTCTTAAAGCTTGGGGGCTTGTTGACCATCAACACATGATTATCTTTCTTGATGTCCACCTCTGCAACTTTCAGCTTAGCGAAGAGCTCAGTGATCGTATCAGTGGAACCAATCTGATTATGAGTAACTACAAAACCTTTGTAGCTAGGAGGGAGTGATTGCAGAACTCTGTCAATCTTGAGCTCCTCTGGAATCTTGCGATCCGATTGCTCAAAGGCGTTGAGTGTAGCCCGACATCTTAATGGCGTGCTCACTAACAGAACTCCCTTCTTCCATCTTGCAGTTAAAGAATTTCTCAGAGATCTCATATCTCTCAGAACGGGCCTGAGTCTGAAACATAGTTTTCAGTTCCTCAAGGATCTCAAAGGGCCCGGGGAAATCTTCAAAACGATTTTGAAGGTCCGATTCCATAGCAAACAACATGGTGCTCTTAATCGCACCATAATCATCTTTGCGCGACTATAAACAGCTTTCTCATCGGTAGCATCTACAAGAGGCGTCACCTAGCGCTTTCTCAAGGACATAGTCCTTTTGTCCGCCAGAGAGAATGATTCTTAGATTGCGGAACCAGTTGGTGAAGTTAGACCCATTGTTCTTAAGCTTTTCTTTCTCAGCAAAAACGTTGAAGTTGGACTTAGCCATTTGATCTACAAAATTTGCAAGTACAATTTAGACTGTGTTCATGATAACTAGTTCAACTTAATCATATTACTAGATGAACTCCCACTAAATTCAACATCCCTCAAGTTGTTTAGTGAACACGATCCAAATTCACCACACCTAATCCGATCTTCACGAGAAGAGATGTGGTTTCAATGGTGGACAAAAAAGTGTCGATCATATCATTCATATGACTCATGCTTAACCTTTCGGTTCGTGTGTTCCGAGGCCATGTCTGTACATGCTAGGCTCGTCAAGTCAAACCCAAGTATTTCCGCGTGTGCAAAACTGGCTTGCACCCGCTGTATGTGAACGTAGAGTTTATAGCACCCGATCATCACGTGATGCTTGAACACGACGAACTTTCGCAACGGTGCATACATGGGGAGAACACAGTTTTATCTTGATCTTTAAGTGAGGAATCATCTTATAATGCTACCGTCGCGATCTAAGCATAATAAGATACATAAAAGGATAAACATCACATGCATATAATTTTATGTGACATGGTATAGCCAATCTCCGCGCAATGATCTCCATCTTGTGGGTGCCAGCATGATCTCCATCACTCCACCATGATTGCCTCCACCACGAATAGCAACTACAACTATTGCTAACTACTTAGTGATAAAGTAAAGCTATTACATGGCGTATAATAAGTTGACACACAGGTCATACACAATTATAAAGACAACCATATGGCTCCTTCCGGTTGTGTACTCACCGACATGCAAGTCGTGAAACATTAAAAAACATGATCATTGCATACAACATACACATCACATCTTGGGCCATACCATATCACAGAAACACTCCCTGCAAAAACAAGTTAGACGCCTCTACTTTGTTGTTGCATGTTTTACGTGGCATATGGGAGTAACAAGCTAAGCATGATTCTTACCTACGGAAATCCACAACGGTGATATTATGGTTGCCAAACTCCGGTGTAAATCCCATGACAACTATAGTGAGAGAAACTGGCATCTACCAGCCGCATGTGTGGAACAAGCCACACGTCAAGTGCAGAGTCGGTCTCGCGAACGAGGTCGTGTAAAGTTGGCCTGGACCACTTCGATCTCACTATCCCGCGTCATAAGAAGTACACAAACAAGAGGCTTGCAACAGAAAACATCAACGCCCGCAACAAGCATGTTGCGTTCTACTCGTGAAACACATCTACGCATAGATCTAGCTCTGATACCACTGAAGGGTTTCGCAACATAGTAAATCAAAAAAATTCTACGGATGCGAACGGGGAAGCCAAGATCTAATCTAGGAGATGCAAACAACGAGGGGGGATAGATGAGATCTTCATACCCTTGAAGATTCGCACAGCGGAACGCTCGACGGAACGTGGTTGATGTAGTCGTACTCGCTTCTCCTCCTCGCGATCCGATCCGATCCAACACCGCAAGTGGCGATTCCTCCGAGAGATGCACACGTATGGCACCTCGACGTCTCCTACTTCCTCGGTCCAGCAAGTGGGGTGGAGAGATAGGTTGGATCTACAACACGACGGCGTGGTGCAAACGGTGGAGAGTTTCTGCGGCAGGGCTTCGCCTACGCGCAGTCGGGAGGGAGAGAGAGAGGAGGGCAGTAGGGCGGCTAGGGCTTGAGGAGGTGTGTGGGGGGAGGGTGCTCCCCCAGCCCTCTTTATATAGAGGGGTGGGCGGCTGCCCCTTGCCCCTCCTCCAAGCCTAGGGCCGGCAGCCAAGGGGAGGAGTGGGGGGCAAGTTTCCCCCCTCCTTCTAGAAGCTCTCCCTAGGGTTTCCCCTAGGGCTTGGCTGGCTGGGCCTATGGGGCCTTGTGCCCCTGGCCCAATGCGGCCAAGGCACTCCCTCGTAGGCCCATGCCCCCTCCCGACAAGTGGGGCCACGTTGGTCCCACTCCAGAAGGTTCTAGAAGCTTCCGGTACAATACCGAACAATCCGAAACACTTCTGAACTCCAAAAACTGCTTTGCCTTATATGAATCTTATTCTCCGGACCATCCGAGACCCTGAACAAAAACTCATAAACCAATTATCCATTCTATCCTAGCGTCGAGACACGTTAAGTGTGTGACCCTGCGGGTTCGAGAATATGCAGACATGATCTGCTATCAATAATCAACAATGGGTCAGAAACCCATATTGACTCCCACATACTCATCGATGATCATATCGGATGAACCACGATGCCAGGATTCAATTAATCCCATATACATATTCCCTTCGTCAAGCGATATTTTACTTGCCCGAGATTCGATCGTCGGCATCGGCATACCTAGTTCAATCTCGTTCACAGCAAGTACTTTACTCGTTCCGTAATCCGATATCACTTTGTGATTAACTCCTTAACCACGTGCTTGCAAGCGGTGTTGATATCAATTACCGAGTGGGCCTGAAGTATATCTCTCCGACTTGGGAGGGACAAATCCCATCTCGATACATACAACCCAACTAGTACTTTCCGATCACCTGAGAGACACCTTTATGATCACGCTCTCATAGGATGATGTTTGATGACCTCAAAGCTTTCTTCTGATACCAGGGAGTTGCATTATCTCATGGTCTAAGGAATATAATATTTGACATAAGAAAAAAGCTTCGCAAAGATTAACACGATGACACGATCTAATTTCTCTGCTTGATTTGGGTCTGTCCATCATACCATTCTCCCAATGATGTGATCTCATTATTAATCGACAACTCATGTCTATGGTTAGGAAACCTTAACCATCATTAATCAATGAGCTAATCCATAGAGGCGTACTAGGGACATGGTGTTGTTCATAAAGCACACAAGTATTAAAGTTTCTGCTTAATACAATTCTAGCATGGAATATAAACTTTATCATGAACAAGAATTATAATAATAACATCTTTATTATTGCCACTAGGGCATAATTCCAACAAACAAAGCATCAAAGGAGAATACCACAATACTATGCTTTTCTATGCTAAAACAACGCATGATTCTTTCAAGGCACACTAAGCAATCCCAATTGTTTGGAACAAGTCATGATACAACAATAATCACTAAGCATAAGGTCAAAACAACACCTAGCATGACATGCTAAAGTCTAAGTCACAGTCAATGCAAGCTCATCTTGCACTTCTCAAGCAAGAACTTTCTAATCCTTTCCAACACCAATCGACTTATTTGAAACAACACAGCAAGAACGGAGGTCCAAACTACTTTATTCAAGCAAACTAAACAAACTAAGCAAACCAAACAAAAACTAATACGCTCTAAGAACAACACAACAGTGCATGAAATAATAAAAACGAAGTGTCTAAAAAGACCTGAGCTTTTTATTGATGAAGAAGGGGATGCCTTGGTCATCCCCAAGCTTTGACACTTGTACCTCTTGGATATTTGTTGGGATGGAATCCCCAATCTTGAGATTTTTTCCATTCTTCATCTCATTACATCATTCTCTCTCTACACCTGAAATTTTTCCTTCATACAAAACTCCACACAATCTTCATTAGCAACATTAGTGTATTCAAAAGATAATAGACCTTAGGGTTTATCTTTAGAACAGCAAACTTTTCACTAAAAACACAAGATACTGAAGCAAATCCTTCAAAAATCTCAATTCCCCAAAAGAGAACCCAAAAAGGAATCAATAAGGAGCAAATGCAAATAATGGCAGAAATCTGTCAAAACAGACCAGCCGGTAGAAACCGATTTTTTCGAAAATCTTCTGTTTCTCAAATAAAAACGTGTTGAACTAACGAAAGTTAGCTAACATACTGGGGAATTTATTCGTAAATTTTCAGCTCAATAATAATTACATAGACTCCTCACTAACTTTTATGGTGGAGGACAGAAATCTGTTTCGGGACAGCAACTCCCCAAATCTTACTTCCCTCTCATTAGAGGTCATTCACAAAAAGCAAACAAAAAGGATAAGGAGAGGTCATTAATGAAGTAGTAACTTCCAAGACTCAAGGAAACTCTTGGGTTTTCTCCCAACAAGTACTTTTATTAACGCCTTAAAGTTAGGCACAAGAAGCAAGAAATCAAGTATTTTCGAATGAAGAAGCATTAACATCAAACCTTGCTTTCAAAGGAGGAGAAAAAAGCAACTTCTCTCTCCTCATAGGGAAGTGTTCAATACCTTTCTTGAATAGAAATTGATATTTAATGATGCCTTCTTTCATATCAATGATGGCACCAACAGTTTTAGGAAAAGATCTTCCCAAAGTAATAGGACAAGAAGCATTGTATTCAACATCCAAAACAAAGAAATCAACAGGAACATAAGCATTGTCCATAATGAGAACATCATTAATACTCCCCATAAGTTTCTTCTTAGCATTATCATCAAGTGGGACATCCAAATAACAATCTTCCAAAGGTGGCAAATCAAGCATTTCATACATCTTCTTAGGCATAATAGAGACACTAGAACCAAGATCACATGAAGCTTTGAGATCAAAGTCATTCACTTGCGTATTAATAATGAGTTCCCAACTATCTTCTACTTTCCTAGTAATAGAAGCTTTGTGTTTTAGCTTCTCTTCCTTAATCTTAACAAGAGCATCTGTAATGTGTTTGGTGAAAGCAACATGCATATCACTAGCATCAGGACTTCTAGCAAGTTTTTGCATGAACAAAATCACTTCAGAAATATTGCAACCATCTATATCAAAATCAAACTTAGCATCACTAGTGAAAGAACATTTCCTAATCCCTAGTGTTTTGTGTGTTAGATAACAATATCAAGGATTATTTAATGTGTGTTGAAGTGTTGCAGCTCTCTCTAAGAAAAAGGGAAAAGTATCTGCCTTTGGGGGCGGATAATCTGCCCTCCCTCTTCCCAAGCAGGCGCAAGCCCCAGAAGGGGGGCGGAATTTTGGCCGGATTTTCTGGCCTCGCCGGATAATCCGCCCCTCGAGGGGGCCGGATAGTCCGCCCCCCTTGCTCACTGCCAAGGCTCAAGCCCTAGAGAGGGGGCGGAGTTTTGGCCGGACTTTCTAGCTAGGCCGGATAATCCGCACCAGGAGGGGGCCGAATTATCCGCCCCCCCAAGATCTTCACCAAGTTTCCGCAGGCGCCAGCCCCAGAGAGGGGGCGGATTTTCTCCCGGAATATCTGCCCTTGGGGCGGAGTTTTCCCAGGGGCGGATAATCTTCCCCTAGTGGGGGGCGGATAATCCGCCCCAAAGTTGCTCAACGTCCAGATCTGGGGAGGGGGTAAAGCCAGCCTTCCCCCTCCTGCCAGATCTCTTGATTCATTCGAAAAAGACAAGATCGGATCTGCAACCTTCATCCAAGAGAGCTCCACCTAGATCCACCCAAAGGCCCCGTCCCTTGGGGAATTGAAGGAGGAGAACTCGATCTTCATCATCAGCAATCAAGCACTTCATCTCCTCTCCATTCATTTGGAGAATCACCGATCTAGTATTTCTTGCAAATACCTAGATTCTTGTTTTGTTTATATGATAAACCTTGTTCTTGTGACAGCTTGTTGTCATCTCGGAAGCCCCCAATTCAGTTGTGGGTGTGTGCCCTGGTAGCGTTGTAAAAGGCACTGGTTCCCACCTCGAAGGGATCCAATAGTGGAGAAGGTGGATCAGGCCTCTCGTGGCGAGATCCTTCGAAGAATAGGGTGAGGCCTATTGTGGCGTGGTGGTCTTAGAACCACCCACCCCTCCAACGCAGATGTACTTCCCTTAACAAGGAAGGAACTGCGGTAAAACAAATCCCTGTGTCTCCGCGTGCTCCACTATGGTTCCTACGCTCCTCTTTTTACGTGCTTAGTAGCTAGGGTTGCATATAAGGAAATTCTCGTAGTTGCATATCTAGAGAATTTACTTCGTGTCAAGCCTAAAATTGAAAAGGTATTAAAAAAATGGTTAGCACCTATTCACCCCCCCTCTAGGTGATATGATCCATTTCAATTGGTATCAGAGCCCCGACTCTTATTTCAGGCTTAACCGCCTAAGAGAAGTATGGGTTCCAAGGTAGATGAGAGTAATGCTCCGGATGTAGTCACCATGAACGATCTCAAGACGTTGGAAAAAACCTTGGTGAGTTCAATGGAGGCTAAGACGGAAGAGATGCGTCAATTGATAATGCGTCTCTCCCCATCCAACATCACCTCCATCTAACTCTGAGGATACCACTCCGCAATCCAAGGAAACGGGTAAAACCGATTCCAAAGAGAACGAAGTGGTTGGTGATCACACTAGCAAGAGCTCCTCCTTGAAAAAGGATAGTGGTAAGGATGGATACAATGAGGTTTCTCATGTGTATTCTCCTGATCCACCTATCCCTCACCCACATATACATAATAGGGGTGATCCACCCAAACTTTCTGCATCTACTTTTTCCCAATGGCAATTTTTGATGAAGTCTCATGTGTGCAGTTCCTCCATTGAGTTGTGGAAAATCATAGAAAATGGTATTCATGTTGGAAACCCCAACAATCTCACAAGAAGAGAAGTTGTTGATAGCCAACTCAACGCTATAGCTCTACACATGATACAGCTTGGTGTGGGTGACAAAGACATGCCACAAATTCAGCATCTTAGCACAGCTAAGGAAGCTTGGGATGCTCTCACCGAGCTCTTCATCGGAAATGAAAGTATGAGAAGGAATAGATATGATGCTTTGAGCAACGAAGCTGAAGGATTCTATATGTTGGATGGAGAAGACCACGAGGACATGTATAGGAGGCTCAAGGCAATATCCACAACTTCCAGAAACCATGGTGCAGCTCATGTTGATGATGCTTGGATCAAGCGCAAGTATGTCAGTGCTCTTATGCCATTTGAGCCCACAGATTTGAGAAGTCTCCAAGGTAGGCATAACTATCACCTCATGACATCCAATGAGGTAATGCAAGAAATGGCCGCTTTCAAAGTAGCTGCCAAGAATGCTGAAGATGCTCGTGCTCGAGCTATGGAGATGCAAAAGGGGGTCAACATGGCCTTGAAGACTAGTGTGATTGATCATGATGAATATGCCGTAGAAGGTCTGGATTGTCCCGAGGATATAAAAAGGATTCACGGACAATACTTGGATCTTTATGCTAGAAACTTTTGGAAAGATCCAGCCAAGGCTAAAGCTGAACTAAAACGCAAGAGTGGAGCCTATGGAAGAAAAGAAAATGGTCCCAAGCTGAGAACATGTTTCAACTGTGGTGACCGGCTACACTTTGTAGCTGAGTGTCCATATCAAAGTAGGGAAGATAATGGAGGAAGACTTATTTTCAAGGACAAGTCAAAGGCTCCACGCAAGAAACAGTTTGTAAAGAAGAATGCTCCCTTCAAGAAGCAACCGAAGATTATTCTAGTGGCTCAAGAAGAATATTCATCGGGAAGTGAAGATGAGGACGAGGACGATAGCTCTCAAGAGGTTGCTGCTATAGCCACCACATCTACATCAACATCTCTCTTCGACTCTCCGAACAAAAACATCATCAACAAGAATGCTAATTGTCTCATGGCAAGAAGCTCTGAGGTAACGACTTCTAACTCTTCTTTTTCTAAGGCTATGATTGACATGGATGATCCTACTAGTCTTAAGGTTAAAGAAGAGATTATTGCTTTGGATTACTTCTACACTAACTTGCAAGGTGAGCACAAAGTTCGTTTTGAAGCTCTTATGGATCAGCTGGCCCAAAACGAAGCTCTCCTCGGGCAGAATTGAAAGGGAGGATGCAATGGAAATTGCATCCTTAAAAAATGCTCTTGAGGAAGAAGAAGAAGCCCGGGTCTCTCTTGAAGATAAGCTTGAGTCCATTGAAGAGTCACATGAAGAAATTGTGGCTAAACTTGTTAAGGAACGTGACAATGCAGTCACCAAAGCACAGAAGTCAAAGAAGGAAAAGATTGACTTTGGGGCTGCTCATGATAGACTCTCCAAGGAATTGGAGAAACTTGAGAATGCTCACAAGGCGTTGAAAAACGATTTCTCCATCCTCAATGAGTCACATGATCTGCTTCAAAGTCGATTGGCCAAATATGATGTTCCTAGCTCATCCAACTCAACATATAGTCACAAGGAAAATGCTAGTGTGGAAAAAGAAGTGATCAAGGACATCACTCCCAAGGATAAGGGTGTGCTTGATTAAGTCCTTGGCAAGCAAAGGTCAAATCATGGTAAAGAGGGACTTGGGTATGTCACCAAGTCCAAGAAAAAGAAAAACAAGAAGAACAAGACCAAGAATGTGCAATCAAAGACAAGCACCGCTGAGAAGAATGTCACAAAAGACAAGACAAACAATATTGGTTTTGCAGGGTCTCACAATCCAAATTACGAACTCTTTTGTGATGATTATGGCAATGTTTATGCTTATTATGTCGGTCCCTTTGATGAATATATTGCTTGGTCTATTTGGGTCCCAAAGACCCTTGTTACTAACATGAAAGGACCCATTGAAAAATGGGTACCTAAAACCAAGAAGTAATTCTCTTGCAGGGCTATGCTTCCGGTGGGTCGAAATGTGCGGTGACCCAGCATACCACTGCATGTGTAGTACACTATAGTCGTTGACATGACATCCTCAGAACACCGTTCCGTAAATATCACATCCCTCAGAGTGGTACAACAGAAACATTGCAGGTCCATATTACAAAGATACACACATTATTATTATTACAATACCAGAAGTTCAAGACTTCCAAAAGATCCAACTTACAAACCAAAATATAAGATGTTCAGCGGAAATTTAAAAGTAACAACTCCGACTAGGAGTGGGGCTCAACAACTTATTTTATAGAGTTCATGTTGTTCGGCTCCGTTGGTTACTACTAACTAGACTCTTAAGTGGACTCGTTCTCATCGACACCGTAACGGATCTCGTAGTCCACGCCTTCAACTCCTCTGGATAGGTCAGGTTCCTCGTAGAACACGTCTTCTTGGCATTCAGCTGCATACATTGGCACGTCTTCAGAATCCTCAGAGTCTAAGCAAGGGATCAAAGGAAAGAATGAGTAACAACGTTACCCAACAAGTTCATTGTATGCAAGGTGGGAGGTTTGATGCTCTATCTACCACCTCGGATTATAAATCCTTGGCACTATGCAGTTTTTGTAAATCTTTCTTCAAAGATTGATTTTATTCTGAAAAACTATGACAATCAGCCTTCACAGGTTGACTAGAACTTTCATGGAGTTCCTTTCCTGTCGCGTTCGTAGCTCCTTCCCGGAATAGGGAGCAACAAGTTACAGTTCTTACACTCTGCAGAGGTGCGTTACTTTACCCATGAGATATCAACTCCTTGTTGCACAACCGGTCGTACTTTCCCGTGATGTGGGGCCTAGTAGTTGGTCCAAGCCAATCACTGCCCCCTTCGCGCCCCCGCATGCCTCCTTGGTGTACACCATGCCCACATAATGAATTACAACAATGGTTTGTACAAACCGTTAGATGCCAGAACTATCGTGGGACGTTGAGGGTTCCCACCCATATGTTGCATATCCTCTACGAATTACCAATTAATATGCACGCTACGAGGATAACAGCCACGACCTGCACATCCGGCTTCATGCGAGAGGAAGAAGATACAACTGACTTCTTTGTCCCATTCCAAATCTCATGGCTAACGCGTAATATACGGCGCTAGAATCACTGATGTCAGGGGTTATTAAGTTCCTACTTGATCATCATTGTTGCAATTAGAACTATAAGTTCTATTGCTCCATCATATCACCACATAGGATGATATCCATGATTTCTTTATTTGGAAAACAATATTTTCCTTCTTTTATAGCATATATGATAACACACAATTTGCAAATACTTTGGTAAAGACTCTTCAAAGGATATGAGCAAGTGATGAACTTGCCTTGTGATGGCAAGGTAGTGAAGTCTGATGCTTGCACTGGACCTTGAGCTTCTAGTTCTACAAAAACATCATTATTGCCCGGTAAGGACAATATTTAAAGAAGCAAAATGATTATGCAGATAATGTAATGCATTATTTGAGATTATATGCATTTATCCCAAAAAGTTTCTTTTTGAGTAATAAAGAGTTTATAAATATTACTTTTTAATATTTTATAACATATATTGAATTATTTTATTTTATTTCCCTTTATCTAACTTTTATTGATTTAATAATTCCTTTAAGAATTATTAATTATACCTTAGTTTTGTTACTAAATATTTATTTAGTATTTTTTAGAAATACTATAATATTAACAAATAATGAAAGTGATTTTTATTTATTTTTATCACCTTTCAATAATTTTGTAAAATTCCATAAGGAATATTTAAATTACAAATTTCTTATAAAAATTTGAATATCCAAAATTTGATATCTTATTTTATTTGGACATAATGGATTATTATGAATCCAAAAATATTTTGTTTATAATTTTTGGACTATTATTTTATTTTCTTTAATTTTATTAAATCCAGGGGTATTTTGGTCTTTTCTTTTTATTAAAACAAGCCTGAAATTGTTTCTGGGATGGTTATTCTTATTGGGCCCTGTTGGCCCACTAGTACTAGACAAAAGAGCCACCCCGAAGGGTCTGGCCCAGCTCGGCCCATTCCTCATTGTCTCTCTCTCTCTCGAGTTCATGTTCTCCTCCTCTGGCCCCGACCCTATGGCCGGCGATGCCTCTATCAGCGATTCCCGCTGTCGTCGGCCGTTCTGGTCGCCGCCGTGGTGCATTAGGGGGTTGTCGATGATGCTTGTTCGTTCTATCCAATTGGATTCGAGCCTAGGACTCTCCTGCGATAGATCGATGCCGTCTCGAACCCTAGGGTTTGAGGATTGGCATGGATTCAAGTGCAGCCATGGTCGTCGTGTGTTGAGGTGATGCTCTGCACCTCCAGGCATGATCAGGGTTGCTACCATGGCGCCGTGCGGGTTGCAGCGCCCCCTCTGGGGTGCTCCCCGTGCCGCCATGGCCGTTGGCCCCTCTGCTTCCTCTTCTATCCTTCAACAAGGACCTATGGTGAGTTTGTTTCCCCTCTCCTGGTGCTCTCTGTGCTTGCTGATTCGATGCTAGATGTTAGCAGTGTCCTCTCTGGCTATTTTCTGATTCAGATTAGGATGATTATCCCTTTTAGGGTTCCCGTGATGTGCTTGTTCATGTACTGGAGGAATTGGTTCATGTTTAGATGGTCTGTACCCATACTGAATGCTTATTGGCCTGAGGCTTGTTGGTTGATCTGATGTATGGTGTTTCTAGTGGCTTACTTGATGATTTGATGCTTGGATTGCATCTGATTCAGATGATGTGGTTGTATGGGAAACATGCTTGGTAAAGCTAATGATCTAATAGTTTTCAACTGTTTAATTGATTCATGGTCATGATTATGATAAGATACAGCTAATGCCCTAGTGCTGTTATCTTGGAATTTAATATGTGAATTGAGATCCTCGTGATCTCAAACAGTGAAGTTTATTATAGGAATATTCTAGTTATGATTCCTGTTTTTTAAAAGGAAAATGATTAGTTAGTTGATTCTCTGAATCCAGGATGATTTTCTGCTTTTCCTGATTCATATTGAATTGTTCTTGTGACACCATCATGTATGGCACACATGTTTAATTATAAATCATGGATTTGGTTAGTTTATGCTTAAGACAATCTTGGCTTTGAAAACTAGAGATGCTCATAGCTGAATTCCCTATGACCAATGATGTTGGTCTGAGGCTTAGGGATTCAAATCTTATCTAGTTGGTTCATCTAGATAGTCTTGGTAGTGGTACTAGCTATTCTTTATTGAATCATAGCTTGGCAAAATGATAGTGAGCTTGATCAACCTATGGATTCCAAAGATTTGTTTCTAAGGTGCTACTCTTCCTTTAGAGATGTGCCTGAAATAGATCATAGGTATATATATGATTGAATTGTAGAATATGGTTTAACAACCAGAGCCAGGATGTTGCTCTGAGCTCTGGTTGGATTCTGGTACCTTGCTGTTTGCTTTTAGATTTTCAGAGATCCCTATGATGGATTCACCCCACTTGGGTGTCTTCTGAGGGTTTGTTTTGTAAAACAACACATGCCTTTCTCTAAATAAGATGATTAGATCATGTGAAGGTTTTATGAAACTCACCACAAAAGCTGATATTTGTGGAGTAAATTGGTGATGATCTTGATCTGGTTTTGCTGGACTCTTGTGCTTGATCTGGAGCTAGCCTGCTCCTCCTAGCTCCTGGCTTGGCCTTGCTGTCCACCTGGTTCTTCCTCCTCCTTATGTCACCATTCTGGTGATGTTTGTAATATGGTGGTTTGGTTTGGCTGCTGTTCTTGGTTCACTTGTTGTTCTCCCAAGCTGTGCTATGGTGATGCATTGGGGTGCTTCCCCACGGCTATGCTCTAGTTTTGTTTGATCTGGCTATGCTTGTGCAGTGGACAGCACACCCCTTGCATGCTTGTGTGTGTGCAGCCTGTGTGCCTGCTATGCACATATGGATAGGTTCAGAAAATTTGATCTTACTGTTACCAATCTACTTTTACCTTGACTGGTGAACTGATCCTTTTTGGCTGTCCTTTGCATTCTGGCTGTGAATTTATGAAAGATGAAATCTTTCATATTGGTGAAACTTGCCCCTTTTTAACATTTCTCAATGATGAGATTGTCAGGTGCACCTCACTGACATATCTAAGAGAAATACTTACTAACACTAATCTTGTTTTATTTCTGTTAAATCTTTGTTTTGCAGGTTCAAAGATAAAGATGAAGATTTAGTTTAGATTTTAGATATAGGATAGTTTAGTAGATGTAATTTTCTTAATCCTTTGTAATTTTTTATAGTTCATGTAATCTTTATTTTATTCAATTGTAATAAAGATTATGTTATTATTAATAAAGAAGATTCTTATTCTTTATTCTATTGTAACTTGTTTATGTCACTATAATGTGAAAATAAATTTCATAATTTCTATTGTTTTGAGATTTAAGTTATACTACCTATATCTTGATTAATTTAAGATTCAAATCTTATATCTAAATCATTTAAATTATTATTCAAACACTTAAGTTTTTAAAATTCAAACCCCTTTCAAAACACACATAATTCTTTTAAGATCACATCAAAGTTTATAACAATCCTACTTTAAGTCTAAACCTAATCTTAAAGTAAGAGAGAAACATTGATCACTTAAGATTTTATTTGGCGAAAGTTTTTCCCATTTTTTTAAAAATAGATGCATGCAACAATACATAATCCTAGATCTACCCTTCGTTGGGTTCCTAAATGCTGGGATGTTACAAAATGGGTGCTGGATAGTGGATGCACTAGTCATATGACCGGAAGCAAGGAGATCATCACGGAGATGCGTCCAAATCATGATAATATTACAGTCTCCTACGGTGATAAGTCTAAATCTCAGGTACTGGGTCTTGGCAAGGTTGTGGTTGCCCACGATGTCTCTCTCGTGGACGTCATGCTTGTTGAGACCCTCGGTTACAACCTTCTTTCTGTTCGTGCTCTTGGCAAGATGGGTTTTGCTGTTTTTATCGATGATGATTTGGTGGTACTCTTGTGGAGCAAGTCTCTAAAGGTCGCTTTCGTTGGGTACGTCGAAAATGACATGTATGTGGTGGACTTCTCGGGGAAAACCACTTCGGGTCCGATGTGTCTATTCGGAAAGGCCGACGTGGGCTGGTTGTGGCATCGCCGTTTAGCCCATGTCAACATGAGAACTTTGCAAAGTCTCCACAAGGGTGGCCATATCCTTAGACTAAAATACAATGTCTCCTTTGCCAAAGATCGTGTTTGCAGGGCTTGTGTTGAAGGAAAAATGCATGACTCTCCCCACAAGAGGAAGACTATTGTGTCTTCAAAGAGGATCTTGGAATTACTTCATGTGGATTTATTTGGTCCTCCTTCTCATGCAAGTCTTGGTGGGAAGAAATATTGTTTGGTCATTTTCGATGATTACTCAAGATATACATGGGTCTATTTCTTCAAGCTAAAGAGTGAGACTCAACAAACAGTCATTGACTTTGCCAATGAAGTTCAACGTCAACACAATGTTCCTATCTTGGCAATAAGAAGTGACAACGGCTCCGAATTCAAAAACTACACTTTGAATAAGTTTCTTAGCGAAGAGGGGATTAGACATCAATATTCCGCTGTGTACACCCCTCAACAAAATGGTGTAGCCGAGAGGAAGAACCGGACTTTGATGGATATGGCTAGATCAATGTTGGCTGAATTCAAGTATCCTTACAATTTTTGGGTTGAATCCATATCCACTGCTTGTCACTCATCGAACTGGCTCTACCTCCAAAAGATTTTGGACAAGACTCCTTATGAAATACTTACCGGTAACAAGCCCAACATCTCATACTTTAGAGTATTCGGGTGTAAGTGTTTCTTTCTTATTAAAGGTGACCGCTTGTCTAAATTTGAGTCCAAGACTTTAGAAGGTATTTTTGTTGGTTACGGTGCCGAATCCCACACTTATAGAGTCTACAACAAGCTCACTGGGATTGTTGTAGAATCTTGTAGTGTGGAGTTCGATGAAAATAACGGCTCCTTTGTAGGGCAAGTTGATGTTTGTGATGCAGATGTTGAAATACCCCAAGATGCCATAAGAAGAATGGGCGTGGGATTTTTCTGCCCCATTGAGGAACCTCTTGTGGCGGATCGGGAAGGACAATGCTCCACTCAAGTGGAGCCCTCATCTTCACAAGATCAACAAGATCCTACTATTGGAGAAAACTCTGCACCGACACCGCAACCTGCTGCAGATCATCAGTCTCCTGGACAAGATGGTAATCCTAGGCCGGGCTATCCGCCCCCTCCAAGGGGCGGACAATCCGCCCCTGGCACTCCAACTTGTTCCAGGGGATCCGAAGAAGAAGACAGCAGACAAGAAATTCCCAGGCCGGATTCTCCGGCCCCCGAGGTGTAGGGGTTCGTAGCATGGAAAACAAAAAATTTCTATCGCACGAACACACACAAGCCAAGAAAGATCTACTAGATTGTAGCAACGAGTCAATAGAGTACTAACCCTCGAAGATCCAAAGCGGTTAACGAGAGCAGATTCTCGTGGATGATGTAGTCGTACACTTCCGATCTCAAGATCGCGTAGACGATCCTTCCGGCGCTGCGTTCCGGCAGCGCTTACGCATTCGGTCACACGTTCGGTACTCGATGAAGACCTTCCTCTCCCTTGTTCCAGCAGGCAGCGGAGGTTGTAGCACTCTCCTCGTGATTCCGGCAGAACGACGGCGTGGTGTCGGAAGTAGAGGGGAGATCTCGCAGGGCTTCGCCTTAAGCCGGAGCGAGTATGGTGGAATAAGAGAGGGCCTTGGCGATCTACGTTTTAGAGGCACCAAGGGGGGGTGGCTTAGCCGACGGCTAGGGTTTGGGGAAACCCTAGTCGGCGACTTGGGAGATCCCTAGGCGACGGCAGCACTTGTGGTGGAGGCGCCAGGAGCTAGGGTTTAGGTGTGTAGGGAGGGGGCGCCCTGCCCCTCCTTATATAGGTGGGAGAGAGGCGGCTTGGAGGAGGGAGTCCTCCTCCAACTCCTCCTCCTTGGCCGGCGGGTGGAGGGAGTAGGACTTCCTCCCTAAGTAGGTTTCCTACTCTCCCTCCACCAAGCAAACTTGAGATTTGACTTTTCAAATTGGCGTTTGACTTTCAAACTTGGATTTGATTTCTCTCATCATATTGCCCAGCCAAGTGACCTAGTACATGATGCAACCATTCCACATTGTCATGACACATCCATGTACCCTTCCCCCTCCGGAGTGCCGGACCTTCCAGACCCTTCTAGAACATTCCTGGTGAAAACACCGGAATCATTTCTGAACTCCGAAACAGGACTTTCCTTATATGAATCTTATTCTCTGGACCATTACGGATCTCCTCGTGATATCCCGGATCCCATCCGAGACTCCGAACAACATTCGGTCTCTTACTCATCGTTCCATAACTACTCAACAACATCGAATCCTTAAGTGTGTCTCCCTACGGTTCGTGAATTATGCGGACATGATCGAGACACTTCTCCGATCAATAACCAATAGAGGAATTTAGAAATTAATATGTCTCCCACATATTTATTCGATTACTTTGCGATCGAATGAACCACTTACATACGATACCAATTTCCCTTTGTCTCACGATAGTTTACTTATCCGAGGTTTTGATCGTCGGTATCTCTGCATACCTAGTTCAACCTCGTTACTGATAAGTACTCTTTTCTCGTTCCCGTGATATGTGATCCCTTGTGAGCCAGTCGCATGCTTGCAAGCTAATTGGATGACATTCCACCGAGAGGGCCCAAAGTATATCTATCCGTCATATGGATGGACAAATCCCACTCTTGATCCATGTGCCTCAACACATACTTTCTGAACACTCAATGCCACCTTTATATCCACCCAGTTACGGTGTGGTGTTTGATGTCATCAAAGTATCCTTCCATTGATGGTGATTAGCATGATCTCATGGTCGAAGGAATTAGGTTACTATGTATCAGAAAGCTTATAGCAAATGAACTATATTAAATGACTTGATCTTTATGCTACGCTTAACTATAGGAGTATGTCCATCACATCATTCTCCTAATGATATGACCCTGTTGTTAATAACATCTCTATGTTCATGATCAGGAAACCATGATCATATATTAACCAACAAGCTAGTTTAACAAGAGGCTTTACTAGGGACTCTTTTATGTTTACAAATCACACAAGTATTAATGTTTCCGTTTAATACAATTATAGCATGGTATGTAAACATTTATCATAAGCATGAAGATATGATAATAACCACTTTATTATTGCTTCTTGGGCATATCTCCAACAGTCTCCCACTTGCACTAGAGTCAATAATCTAGTTTCAAACCTTTGTGCATTCAACACCTATGGCTTTCCGGTGCTGTATTTACACGATTGCTAGTGGTCAACTGATCTACGGATCTGACACTTACAGGTCCGCGTGTAATTGCATGTCTTTGCGTCTCTACGCATCACTCATTCTCTAATGAGATGGCTTTGTATAAATTTGGTCATTTGGTGAGACCTTTAGTTCTTTGGGGTTAAAACATGTTGATAATATTGTCATACAATATATCTTCATAGTAATATCCCATTGTGAACTACACCTAGTTTGATAACAAACTACTTGACACAAATGCCCTCTTTTGCTGCTATAATAGCAATCATATACTTAGCCTTTTGTTGTAGTATCTGTCACAATGTCTTAACTTTGGAACTCATCCAAATTCATTATGGAACTTACTTTCCATTATATTGTGCCACCCTTAGTTTAGATTGAGATAAACTTAATTTGTACCTTGTGACAAAACTAGTATCAATGTAGTACTTTTACAATGAACTAACCATCTATTTGTCACTTCTACAAAATTAATATACTCTTAGTTCTTCCAAAAGATCATAAGAATATCCTTACTATCATCCAACGATCATCTTATGAATCATTCTGGTATATGCTCATAACATTTAGAGCATAGGACATATCTGGATTTGTACATATCACAGTATGACTGATATAAATACTCTTTGTGATTTCATACATCAAGTATCAATCTATACTTGAATCTTTGTTTCACTTACCAAGTGTCAATACACTTGAATATATCATCAATATTGAACTCATTCAATCCTTTCTGTGCGACAAGAACCTTTCTTGTAGTTTCTATATTGAACTCATTCAATATATCATTTATGTACTTTCGGCATAACCATATTAGCGTCTATTGATGCCAAATATTTGGGTTTTGCCTAAGTCTTTCAACGGGATGAAATTCTTAATATGTGTTAATAAAAGATACATATTTTCCAATCAACAATATGTCTTCCACATAATGTATTAGAAATATGTCTTAGCGCTCCCACTTAATTTCTTGCAAATGCAAGCACCTTCATTGTCTCTGATGAAATTAAACTCTTTTAACAGTTTCATCATAGTGAAGATTCCAACTTCCGCGATGCTTACTTCAACCATTGAAGTTTGCATATACTTTTAGCATCCTTTGAATTAACAAAACCCTTTGGACCGTGTTAAGCATATGTCCTAGGCAACAATTCTATTAGAAGAACTTGTTTTGTTTATTCAGCTACCACATAACAAAATTATATGTAGTGGTTGCTACATTAATCCGTCTAGACTAAATATCGCTATGAAAGATCAAATCTTGTCATAGTCAACCTTTGAACATTGTTGTGAAATCTTTCCCAACATATCGACTATTTCATAGATGTGAAACATCCATGTCTATTTCTTTATAGATCCAAACACGACTGTAAGGTCTTACACCTTTCTCGAGGGTCCTTCAAGTTCAAAGCTTGATTTCTCGTGTATGTAACTATCACGAATTTTATGGCTTCAAGCCATTTTACGGAGTCAGGGCCCATCATCGCTTCTTTGCATGTAGTCCGTTCATTATTCTCAAATAATGATTCAACCCTCAAATCTTGGTATTTGATTGTTTACCCGACCTACTTGGTTCAATAGAAACTTTGACCTTCGTAACCACAACCTTTGAGGCATGTGAGCCATGAGCATTGTTGCTTCCTAAAGAACACTTTTTGGCGCTGTGCAACTTTGCACATATAGCTAAGGTTCTTTTAACCTTATCAAAGTTCTATTGTCCTCCCACTTATCTTTTTACGAAAAATTCCCTCTCAAAGAAACTTGACGTTCTAAGCGACAAACACTTTTTTTGTCTCCGATGTTATGGAGGAACAATTATTTGAAATAACATACAAAGACAGGTTCATCCGACTTTGGTTGCAAACATCTTTCTTATGCATAGCATGCCAATGTTTAAGAAAGGACAACTTGGGTTGTATCCCAAACCATAACTTTATATGGTGTCATTTCAGCGGATTATGATGGAGCTCTTTTCAGTGGAAAAACGATAGTCTCTAAAGCTTTTAATCTTTAAAATATAGTGGCAGTTTTATGAATTACACCTTTGATCTTACCATGTCAAACAAGGTTTAGTTACGTATCTCGAACGCTCCATACTCTTATGGTGCTTCGAGAAATGCAAATCCATGGAACGATTCCTTAAATCCTAGGTATTATGCTAAACTTGTAACTCAAATATCTTCCTTTATGATCTTATCATAAACTATTTATATTCTTGTTACAATGATTTTGCACTTCATCTTGAAAGTCTTTGAACTTTTCAAATGTTTCATACTTCATCCTTATTAAGTAAATATTCATATATTCACTCAAATTTTTGGAGAAAGCATATGAAGTTGAAATCCATCGCTCTTGACTACATATAATGGACTTCATACAACAATATGTACAAGTTCCAATAAGCTAGTCATTCGTTCCCTTTTGGCCTTTGAACGAAGTTTTAATTATCTCTAGGAAAGTTTCACAAGCGTCATTTGATCAAAAATCAAAAGACTCCAAAATTCCATCCACATGGAGTTTCTTCATGTTTTCTTTCCAATATAATTTAAACGGCGATGTCACTTCCTAAGTGTTCTTTCAATCAATTTGTCTTTCGACATTTTTAGCACTAGTTTTATGGATGTGATTTCTCCAACGAGATTTGTAAATCATCCATCTTTTATGGATTACGGCAATTATTTGAACAACCATTTTGTTCTCATAATGCCTGATAAAACAAATCTTGAAGGCAAACTTTGATGTTTAACCAGCATCACAATAACCCTTTATTTGTTCTCGATGAATATCATCACATTTTCTTTTGCTAGTTACTTAGGCCATTGTAGTTCATGAATTCTGTTGTTTTGTATGACGATTCATACCAACAAATTTAGTATCCAATACTTAAGAACCACATTATTTAACAAGCAAAGAATACAGCCAATACACGTATATCCTCTATATACCTAAGCTGAACAATTCTAGTCTTTTCTTTTCTGCCATATATTTATAAGATTCTCTTTCAGTATTTCTTTTCCTATTTGAAAAAATCTATCAACATCAATAGTGGAGCCATATACATGACAGATAGTCCAAAGCATGTATAGTTAAATACCAATGTCTTTGGACTTGCACTTTGAAGTAGATCACCATCATCAAATGTTTGGTGTTCTTACAAATTCCTTTCTTTAGTAATCTCTTGGCGTAGTAAACATTTTACCTACATCAAATATTCACCCTTATCATGGAATTATCCATAATCAAGCTACTTTTAGCTTATAACGGTGAATCGCGAGTACAATGTTGCTATCCAAAACATTTTGGAGGATTAGGACAACTAGTGTCTCTAACCTTTTGTAAATTCTCATCAAATATGAGAACACAAACTTTTCCATATTATACTCTATCATGTTGTAACCAAAACATCATTTCAGATATCGCAATATCTTCCATACATGATGGTTTCTGAAACAACTCTTTCAACTCCTAGATTACCTTGATATTGAAACTATCTTTCGAACATCAAGAATCATGGAGATAAACATGATACTTATATACTAATACTGAAATTGTTACTCTTGATTTAATACCAACTATTAAACTTCACGGAGTAATCGAAATTTACTGAAAGTTTGCAATGGTACTTTTAAACTTTAGATTAACACTTCAAAACACTACGATACCAGTTCGTAAAGTAACTAACCAGAATTCTATAGTTCTATCATCTCAATTAAAACTAAGCGCAAGGTGGTAAACGGATGCCAATGACTACAACAACTATGCAAATTCACTTTGATTTAATTTATGATAAATAGTGTTCAACTTTTAATCATATTGTTGTTGAACTCCCACTCAAAACAATATCCCTCACATTGTTTTAGTGATCACACGAACCAAATTCACTACACCAAGTCCGATCATCACGTGACATGATATAGTTTCAAAGGCGAACAATCATCATGTTCATCATATCATCTATATGACTCATGCTTTACCTTTCGGTGATCCGTGTTCTGAGACCATGTCTGTACATGCTAGGCTCATCAAGATCAAACCTTAGCTTCCGCATGAGAAAATCTGGCTTGCTCACGTTGTATACACTCGCATAATCTAACACACCCGTGAAGGGTTTCGCAGCATAGTAAATCAAAATTTTCTACGGAAGCGAACAGAGGGAAAGCCAAGATCTAATCTAGGAGATGCAAACAACGAGAGAGATTGGATTAGATCTTCATACCCTTGAAGATTCGCACAGTGAAGCGTTAAATCGGAACGTGGGTGATGTAGTCGTACTCGCTTCTCCTCCTCGCGATCCGATCCGATCTAGCACCACAAGTGGCGGTGCCTCCGTGAGATGCACACGTGCAGCACCTCGACGTCTCCTCCTTCCTCGGACCAGCAAGTATGGTGGAGAGATGGATTGGATCTACAACACGACGGCGTGGTGTATATGGTGGAGAATTTCTGCTGCAGGGCTTCGCCTACAAACAGTCGGGAGGGAGAGAGGAAGGGCAGCAGGGCTACTAGGGTTTGGAGGAAGGTGTAGTGTAGGGGAGGGGGCGCACCAGCCCTCTATATATAGAGGGGGGGTGCGGCCAGCCCTTGCCCATCCTCCAAGCCGATCTCCAGTTTAAACAATTTAAACTTTCCCTTATCTAGAAATCCTATCTTATCTCTAGTTTAAACGATTTAAACTTATCTAGGATCGGCTGGGCCCTATGAGGCCTTGTGCCCCTGGCCCAATGCGGCCAGGACACTCCCTCATAGTCCCATGCCCCCTCCCGGAAGGTGGGACCACGTTGGCCCCCTTCCGGAAGGTTCTAGAAGCTTCCGGTACAATACCGATTAATCCAGAACAATTCCGAACTCCAAAACTGCACTGCCTTATATGAATCTTATTCTCCGGACCACTCCGGAACCTCTCGTGATGTCCCGGATCCCATCCGAGACTCCGAACAAAAACTCATAAACCAATTATCCAATCTATCCTAGCGTCGAGACACGTTAAGTGTGTGACCCTGCGGGTTCGAGAATATGCAGACATGATCTTCTATCAATAATCAACAGCGGGTGCAGGCACCCATATTGACTCCCACACATTCATCGATGATCATATCGGATGAACCATGATGCCAGGATTCAATCAATCCCATATATATATTCCCTTCGTCTCGCGATATTTTACTTGCCCGAGATTCGATAGTCGGTATCGTCATACCTAGTTCAATCTCGTTCACAGCAAGTACTTTACTCGTTCTGTAATCCGATATCACTTTGTGATTAACTCCTTAACCACATGCTTGCAAGCGGTGTTGATATCGATTACCGAGTGGGCCCAAGCATATCTCTCGACTTGGGAGGGACAAATTCCATCTCGATACATACAACCCAATGATACTTTCCGATCACCTGAGAGACACCTTTATGATCACCCTCTCATAGGATGACGTTTGATGACCTCAAAGCTTTCTTCCGATACCAGGGAGTTGCATTATCTCATGGTCTAAGGAATACAATATTTGACATAGGAAAAGCTTCGCACAGATGAACACAATGACACGATCTAATTGCTTCGCTTAGTTTGGGTCTGTCCACCATATCATTCTCCCAATGATATGATCTCATTACCAATTGACAACTCATGTCTATGGTTAGGAAACCTTAACCATCATTGATCAATGAGCTAGTCCATAGAGGCGTACTAGGGACACGGTGTTGTTCACAAACCACACAAGTATTAATGTTTCCGCTTAATACAATTCTAGCATGGAATATAAACTTTATCATGAACAAGAATTATAATAATAACATCTTTATTATTGCCTCTAGGGCATAATTCCAATCTCCCACTTGCACTAGAGTCAATAATCTAGTTTACATTTGGCAACAATCTCACACCCATGGCATCGAGGTGCTGATCATGTTTACGTGGAAGAGGTTTAGTCAATGGATCTGCGACATTCAGATCTGTATGTACTTTGCTGATCTTCAGATCTCCATCTGCTATATAATCTCGGATTATATGAAACTTGCGGTTGATATGCTTGGTCTTTGGATGATATCTTGGTTCCTTAGCGAGTGCTATGGCGCCAGTGTTGTCACACAATATCTCCAGTGGGTCCGATGCACTTGGAACCACGCCAAGCTCGATGATGAAGTTTCGATCCAAACTCCTTCACTTGACGCCTGCAGCAGCCATGTATTCGCTTCTCATAGATCCCGCGATCACGATTTGCTTGCAGCTTCTCCAGCTCACAGCTCCTCCATTCAAAATATACACGTATCCTGCTCGAGATTTAGAATCATCCTTGTGTCGGTGTCAAACTAGCATCGACGTAACCTTTCTGACGAAGCTGTTCATCACCCCAATAGACTAAGAACATTTCTTTATTCCTATTTAGGTATCTTAGGATGTTCTTCACGCTGTCCGATGTTCCACTCTGGATCACTTTGATATCTGCTCGTCAAACTAAGAGCACCGGACACATCCGGTCTAGTACACAAGATGGCATACATGATGGAACCTATGGCGAGGCATAAGGCACTTTGCTCATAGCTTCCTATCATTTCTCAGTAATGACACCGAGCCTTGCTCAATATCTTACTCGACAACATAGGCACTGAACCTTTCAATGCCTTATCCATTCTGAACCTTTTCGTAACCTTGTCTAGGTATGTACTCGCTTAAAGCTATCAGGCGTCTTTGTCTATCTCTATAGATTTTGATGCCCAATATATAAGCAGCTTCACCTAGGTCTTTCATTGAAAAACACTTGTTCAAATAACTCTTCACATCGTTAAGCATGTTGATGTCATTTCCAATAATCAATATGTCATCCACATATAGTACCAGAAACGTCACCGAGCTCCCACTCACTTTCTTGTAGATGCAAGCTTAGCAATTTGGAACAAATCCAAAGCTCTTGATCACTTGATCAAAACGAAGGTTCCAACTCCGACGCTTGCTTCAGTCCATAAATGGAACGCTGAAGTTTGCATACTTTATCAGCATCCTTAGGATCGACAAAACCTTTGGGTTGCATCATATACAACTATTCATCAATGTTGCCATTGAGGAAAGCAGTCTTGACATCCATTTGCCATATTTCATAATCATGAAACGCAGCAATTGCTAATAAAATCCGAATTGACTTAAACATCGCTACGGGAGAAAGTCTCATCGTAGTCAACACCTTGAACTTGTCGAAACCTTTCGCAACAAGCGTGCTTTATAGACGGTAACATTACCATCGCGTCCGCTTTCTTCTTGAAGATCCATTTGCACTCAACGGCCTTTCGTCGCTAGGAGGGTCCACCAAAGTCCATACTTGGTTTTCGCTCATGGATCCCAATTGGATTTCATGGCTTCTAGCCATTTCTCGAGTCTGGGCTCATCATCGCTTCCTCATAGTTCGTGGGTTCGCTGTCTTCTACTAACAAGACAAGTCGACAGGTTGCCGTACCACTCGGGAGGGGCACGTGACCTTGTCGACCTGACGTTCAAGAGCAGATCGTCCAAGCTTCATGATCCTTGTCATTAGCTTCCTCTATTGTTGGTGCGGTGACCGAACAATTTCAGGTCTGCGCTACTCTCCAATTCAAGAGAAGGTTCAATAACCTCGTCTAGCTCTACTTTCCTCCCACTCACTTCTTTCGAGAGAAACTCCTTCTCAAGAAAGGAACCGTTCTTCTGCAACAAACACTTTGCCTTCAGTTACGTGATAGAAGGTATACCCAATAGTTTCCTTAGGGTATCCTATGAAGACGCATTTCTCGCTTTGGGTTCGAGCTTGTCGGCATCAACTTCTTGACGAAGCTTGATCCCCAAACTTTAAAAAAACGACAACTTAGGTTTAGCACCAAACCACAGTTCATACGGTGTCGTCTCAACGGATTTAGATGGAGCCCTATTTAAAGTGAATGCAGCGGTTTCTAATGCATAACCCCAAAATGATAACGGCAAATCAGAGAGACATCGATCGGACCATATCTAATAGGGTTCGATTCCGTTCGACACACCATTGCTGGTGGTGTTCCGGGAGGCGTGAGTTGTGAAACGATTCCACTTGCTTAGAGATGTGTGAGAAAATCATAACTCAAATATTCGCCCCCACGATCGGATCGTAGAAACTTAATCTTTCTCTTACGATGGTTCTCCACTTCATTCTGAAATTCTTTGAACTTTTCAAACGTTTCAGATTTATGTTTCATTAAATAGATATACCCATATCTACTTAAGTCATCGGTAAAAGTGAGAAAATAGCGATATCCACCGCGCGTCGAAACACTCATCGGTCCGCATACAGCGGTATGTATGATTTCCAACAAGTCCGTTGCTCGCTCCATCATACCGAGAACGGGTTTTGATCATCTTGCCCATGAGGCATGGTTCGCATGTGTCAAATGATTCAAAATCAAGAGACTCCAAAAGTCCATCGAATGGAGTTTCTTCATGCGCTTTACACCAATATGACCTAGACGCAGCGATTACAAATATGTAGTATTATCACTATCTACTTTGCATCTCTTAGCCTCAATGTTATGGATGTGTGTTTCATCCCTTTCGAGATTTAGAAGAAATAAACCATTCACAAGGGGTGCATGACCATAAAAGATGTTACTCATATAAATAGAACAACCATTATTCTCCGATTTAAATGAATAACCGTCTTGCAATAAACACGATCCAGAAATAATGTTCATGCTCAACGCAGGCACATAATAACATTTATTAAGGTTTAAAACTAATCCCGAAGGTAAAACTAAGGAGAGCGTGCCGACGGCCATCACATCAACTCTTGATCCGTTGCCAACGCGCATCGTCACCTCATCCTCGCAGCCGTCTATTCCGTAGCTCTGTTTGAGTTACAAATATTAGCAACTGAACCGTATCAAATACCCGTGCACTACAACAAGGGCTAGCAAGGAAAACATCAATAACATGTATATCAAATATACCTTTGATGGTGCCAGCCTTCTTGTCCGCTAAGTACTTCGGACAGTTGCGCTTCCAGTGACCCTTGTCCTTGCAATAGAAGCACTCAGTGTCCGGCTTGGGACCAGACCTGAGCTTCTTCTCAGCAGGGGCAACGCGCTTGCCGCCGCCTTTCTTGAAGGGCTTCCTTGCACCCTTACCTTTCTTAAAGGTGGGGGGATTGTTGACCATCAACACATGATTATTCTTTTTGATGTTCAACTCCGCTACTTTCATCTTAGCAAAGAGCTCAGTGATCATATCAGTGGAACCAATCTGATTGTGATCAACTACAAAACTTTTGTAGCTAGGAGTGTCAATCTTGAGCTCCTCTGGAATCTTGCGATCCGATTGCTCAAGGCGTTGAGTGTAGCCCGACATCTTAATGGCGTGCTCACTAACGGACCTCCCTTCCTCCATCTTGTAGTTAAAGAATTTCTTAGAGATCTCATATCTCTCAGAACGGGCTTGAGTCTGAAACATGTTTTTCAGCTCCTCGAGAATCTCAAAGGGCCCGGCGAACTCCTCAAAACGATTTTGAAGATCCGATTCCATAGCATACAACATGACGATCTTAATCAAATCATAATCATCCTTGCGCGACTGATAAACAGCTCTTGTGTTCTGAGGCCATGTCTGTACATGCTAGGCTCGTCAAGTTAGACCCAAGTATTTCCGCGTGTGCAAAACTGGCTTGCACCCGTTGTATGTGAGCGTAGAGTCTATAGCACCCGATCATCACGTGATGCTTGGACACGAACTTTAACTTTAGCGGTGCATACATGGGGAGAACACAGTTTTATCTTGATCTTTAAGTGAGGAATCATCTTATAATGCTACCGTCACGATCTAAGCATAATAAGATACATAAAAGGATAAACATCACATGCATATAACTTTATGTGACATGGTATAGCCAATCTTCGCGCAATGATCTCCATCTTGTGCGTTCCGGCATGATCTCCATCACTCCACCATGATTGCCTCCACCACGAATAGCAACTACAACTATTGCTAACTACTTAGCGATAAAGTAAAGCTATTACATGGCGTATAAGAAGTTGACTCGCAGGTCATACACAGTTATAAAGACAACCATATATATTCTCGCCGGTTGTGTACTCATCGACATGCAAGTCGTGAAACATTACAAAACATGATCATCATACAATATACCCATCACATCTTGGGCCATACCATATCACAGAAAACACTCCCTGCAAAACAAGTTAGACGCCTCTACTTTGTTGTTGCATGTTTTACGTGGCTTATGGGAGTAGATGCTAAGAACGATTCTTACCTACGGAAAGCCACAGCGGTGATATTATGGTTGCCAAACTCGTGTTAATCCCATGACAACTATAGTGAGAGAAACGACATCCACCAGCCGCATGTGTGGTACAAGCCACACGTCAAGTCGGAGCCGGTCTCGAACGACGTCGCCGTAAGGTTGGCCTGGACCGCTTCAATCTCACTATCCCGCGTCATAAGAAGAACACAAATAAGAGGCTTGCAACAGAAAACATCAACGCCCGCAACAACCATGTTATGCGTTACTCGTGAATCACATCTACGCATAGATCTAGCTCGATACCACCGAAGGGTTTCGCAGCATAGTAAATCAAAATTTTGTATGCAGGCGAGCAGAGGAAAGCCAAGATCTAATCTAGGAGATGCAAACAACGAGAGAGATTGGATTAGATCTTCATACCCTTGAAGATTCGCTGCAGTGAACGTTAAATCCGGAACGTGGGTGATGTAGTCGTACTCGCTTCTCCTCGCGATCCGATCCGATCTAGCACCACAAGTGGCGGTGCCTCCGTGAGATGCACACGTGCAGCACCTCGACGTCTCCTCCTTCCTCGGACCAGCAAGTATGGTGGAGAGATGGATTGGATCTACAACACGACGGCGTGGTGTATATGGTGGAGAATTTCTGTTGCAGGGCTTCGCCTACAAACAGTCGGGAGGGAGAGAGGAAGGGCAGCAGGGCTACTAGGGTTTGGAGGAAGGTGTAGTGTAGGGGAGGGGGCGCACCAGCCCTCTATATATAGAGGGGGGGGTGCGGCCAGCCCTTGCCCATCCTCCAAGCCTATCTCCAGTTTAAACAATTTAAACTTTCCCTTATCTAGAAATCCTATCTTATCTCTAGTTTAAACGATTTAAACTTATCTAGGATCGGCTGGGCCCTATGGGGCCTTGTGCCCCTGGCCCAATGCGGCCAGGACACTCCCTCATAGGCCCATGCCCCCTCCCGGAAGGTGGGACCATGTTGGCCCCCTTCCGAAAGGTTCTAGAAGCTTCCGGTACAATACCGATTAATCCGGAACAATTCCGAACTCCAAAAACTGCACTGCCTTATATGAATCTTATTCTCCGGACCACTCCGGAACCTCTCGTGATGTCCCGGATCCCATCCGAGACTCTGAACAAAAACTCATAAACCAATTATCCAATCTATCCTAGTGTCGAGACACGTTAAGTGTGTGACCCTGCGGGTTCGAGAATATGCAGACATGATCTTCTATCAATAATCAACAGCGGGTCCGCAGGCACCCATATTGACTCCCACATTCATCGATGATCATATCGGATGAACTACGATGCCAGATTCAATCAATCCCATATATATATTCCCTTCGTCTCGCGATATTTTACTTGCGAGATTCGATCGTCGTATCGTCATACCTAGTTCAATCTCGCTCACAAGTACTTTACTCGTTCCGTAATCCGATATCACTTTGTGATTAACTCCTTAACCACATGCTTGCAAGCGGTGTTGATATCGATTACCGAGTGGGCCCGAAGCATATCTCTCCGACTTGGGAGGGACAAATTCCATCTCGATACATACAACCCAACAGATACTTTCCGATCACACGAGACACCTTTATGATCACCCTCTCATAGGATGACGTTTGATGACCTCAAAGCTTTCTTCCGATACCAGGGAGTTGCATTATCTCATGGTCTAAGGAATACAATATTTAACATAGGAAAAGCTTCGCAAAGATGAACACAATGACACGATCTAATTGCTTCGCTTAGTTTGGGTCTGTCCACCATATCATTCTCCCAATGATATGATCTCATTACCAATTGACAACTCATGTCTATGGTTAGGAAACCTTAACCATCATTGATCAATGAGCTAGTCCATAGAGGCGTACTAGGGACACGGTGTTGTTCACAAACCACACAAGTATTAATGTTTCCGCTTAATACAATTCTAGCATGGAATATAAACTTTATCATGAACAAGAATTATAATAATAACATCTTTATTATTGCCTCTAGGGAGATCATCACGTGGTGCTTTGAAACAACGAGCTTTAGCAACGGTGCTTACTAAGTATGAACACTTTAAAACTTGAAATTTGTGTGCTTGAGGGATCATCTTATAATGCTACCGTCGCAAACTAAGCATTACAAGATGCATAAAGGATTAACATCACATGCAATTCATAATATGTGATATGATATGGCCTTTCTTCTTGTGCTTCCGATCTCTATCTTCAAGCACGAACATGATCTCCATCATCACCGATATGGCGTCAAGGTCAATGGCGCCGTTTCATGGTTGTCGTCCACCAGCTTCAACTATTACAACTACTTTGAATAGACATGCAGTTCTTAACGGAATTTAAAGAACAACCATATGGCTCCTGCGGGTTGCCAACTTACAATAAGGAACATTGCATACATCATATATGATCACAATCATGGCCATATCACATCACAACACACCCCTGCAAAACAAAGTTAGACGCCTCTAATTTTCTTTGCATGTTTTACATGGTTTGGGGCTTTCAATAAGTGTCGTTCTAACTTACGAACAAGAACCAAAACGTTGATGTTTGAACTATCAAGTGCCCGTTGTAAATTGAATATTTACTATGATGGGAGAAACAGACACCCGCAAATCCACTTATGCAATACAAGTTGCATGTCGAGCGTGGAGCAAGTCTCATGAACGATGTCATGTAAGGTTAGCCCGGGCCGCTTCATCCCACCATACCGCAAGATGCAAAGTACACAAGAAGCAATTGATAATAAAAGCACCACCGCCCACAATGACCATTGTGTTCTACTCGTGCAACAGATCTACATATAGACACAGCTCTGATACCACTGTAGGGGTTCGTAGCATGGAAAACAAAAAAATTCTATCGCATGAACACACAAAAGCCAAGATCTATCTACTAGATTGTAGCAACGAGTCAATAGAGTACTAACCCTCGAAGATCCAAAGCGGTTAATGAGAGCAGATTCTCGTGGATGATGTAGTCGTACACTTCCGATCTCAAGATCGCGTAGACGATCCTTCCGGCGCTGCGTTCCGGCAGTGCTTCCGCAGTCGGTCACACGTTCGGTACTCGATGAAGACCTTCCTCTCCCTTGTTCCAGCAGGCAGCGGAGGTTGTAGCACTCTCCTCGTGATTCCGGCAGCACGACGGCGTGGTGTCGGAAGTAGAGGGGAGATCTCGCAGGGCTTCGCCTTAAGCCGAAGCGAGTATGGTGGAATAAGAGAGGGCCTTGGCGATCTACGGTTTAGAGGCACCAAGGGGGTGGCTTAGCCGGCGGCTAGCATTTGGGGAAACCCTAGTCGGTGACTTGGGAGATCCCTAGGCGGCGGCAGCACTTGTGGTGGAGGCGCCAGGAGCTAGGGTTTAGGTGTGTAGGGAGGGGGCGCCCTACCCCTCCTTATATAGGTGGGAGGGAGGCGGTTGGGAGGAGGGAGTCCTCCTCCAACTCCTCCTCCTTGGTCGGCGGGTGGAGGGAGTAGGACTTCCTCCCTAAGTAGGTTTCCTAATCTCCCTCCACCAAGCAAACTTCAGATTTGACTTTTCAAATTGGCATTTGACTTTCAAACTTGGATTTGATTTCTCTCATCATATTGCCCAGCCAAGTGACCTAGTACATGATGCAACCGTTACACATTGTCATGACACATCCATGTACCCTTCCCCCTCCGGAGTGCCGGACCTTCCAGACCCTTCTAGAATATTCCTGGTGAAATCACCGGAATCATTTCCGAACTCCGAAACAAGACTTTCCTTATATGAATCTTATTCTCCGGACCATTCCGGATCTCCTCGTGATATCCCGGATTCCATCCGAGACTCCGAACAACATTCGGTCTCTTACTCATCATTCCATAACTACTCAACAACATTGAATCCTTAAGTGTGTCTCCCTATGGTTCGTGAATTATGCGGACATGACCGAGACACTTCTCCAATCAATAACCAATAGAGGAATCTGGAAATTCATATGGCTCCCACATATTTCTACGATTACTTTGCGATCGAATGAACCACTTACATACGATACCAATTTCCCTTTGTGTCATGATAGTTTACTTATCCGAGGTTTTGATCGTCGGTATCTCTGCATACCTAGTTCAACCTCGTTACTGATAAGTACTCGTTTCTCGTTCCCGTGATATGTGATCCCTTGTGAACTAGTCACATGCTTTCAAGCTAATTGGATAACATTCCACCGAGAGGGCCCAGAGTATATCTATCCGTCATATGGATGGACAAATCCCACTCTTGATCCATGTGCCTCAACACATACTTTCCGAACACTCAATGCCACCTTTATAGCCACCCAGTTATGGTGTGGTGTTTGATGTCATCAAAGTATCCTTCCAGTGATGGTGATTAGCATGATCTCATGGTCGAAGGAATTAGGTTACTATGTATTATAAAGCTTATAGCAAATGAACTATATTAAATGACTTGATCTTTATGCTACGCTTAACTATAGGAGTATGTACATCACATCATTCTCCTAATGATATGACCTTGTTGTTAATAAAATCTCTATGTTCATGATCAGGAAACCATGATCATATATTAACCAACAAGCTAGTTTAACAAGAGGCTTTACTAGGGACTCTTTTATGTTTACAAATCACACAAGTATTAATGTTTCCGTTTAATACAATTATAGCATGGTATGTAAACATTTATCATAAGCATGAAGATATGATAATAACCACTTTATTATTGCCTCTTGGGCATATCTCCAACATGAGGGCGGATTATCCGGCTTTGGTTCTCCAAGTCCTGTCTGGCATTCTCAGGAAGAAGGCTCTGGTGCTTCATCTCCCAGGCCGGATAGTCCGGCCCTTCCAAGGGGCGGATTATCCAGCCCTGAAGAACAAACTCTGCAACAACCTCCTGGTGTTAACTCAGATCAAGACCAAGGGCAAGGCAGTGGTCACGACAAGGATACAAACACTGAATCAACTCCTAGAAACAATAAGGACATTGAGGCTCGTCGCAAGGCTCGTGCTGATCGTAACCTTGAACTAAGGGGTCACACTCTTGACAAGGTTGTTGGTGATTTACGAAGAAGGGTGTCTACTAGAAGAGAACTTGCAAGCTTCTGTGATCATCAAGCTCACATTTCCATGGTTGAACCGAAGAAAGTCTTTGATGCTCTTGAAGATCCCGATTGGGTGGTTGCAATGCATGAAAAATTAAATAACAACTTCGAACACAACAAAGTTTGGAAACTCGTAGAGAAACCCAAGGACTGCCGCAATGTTATTGGCACCAAGTGGATCTTCAAGAACAAACAAGCTGAAAATGGCATTGTTGTGAGGAATAAAGCAAGACTCGTGGCTCAAGGATTCTCTCAAGTGGAAGGAATTGATTTTGGCGAGACTTATGCTCATGTGGCTCATCTTGAGTCCATCCGTATCCTTCTTGCTTATGCAGCCCATCATAACTTTAAATTACAGCAAATGGATGTTAAGAGTGCATTTCTTAATGGTCCTCTACATGAGTTAGTATACGTCAAGCAGCCCCGGGTTTTGAGGACCCCAAATTTCCGAACCATGTCTACAAACTCGACAAGGCGCTCTATGGCCTTAAACAAGCCCCACGTGCGTGGTATGAGCACCTTAAAGAGCTTTTGTTAGACCGTGGATTCGAAGTTGGGAAAATCGATCCCACGCTTTTTACTACGAAGGTTAATGGGGAGCTTTTTGTATGCCAACTTTATGTAGATGACATTATTTTTGGCTCTACTAACCAAGGTTTTAACGATGATTTTTCAAAGCTTATGACTGACAGGTTTGAGATGTCAATGATGGGTGAGTTGAGGTTCTTTCTTGGATTCGAGATCAAACAACTTAGAGAGGGAACCTTTATTAATCAAGCTAAGTACATCCAAGACATGCTCAAAAGGTTCAAGATGACGGATCTCAATGGCATGGCTACTCCAATGCAAACAAAGTGTCATCTTGAACTCAATCCCAAGGGTAAAGACGTGGACCAAAAGGTATACCGATCCATGATCGGCTCTCTCCTTTACCTTTGCGCATCTAGGCCCGATATCGTGTTAAGTGTAGGAGTGTGTGCAAGGTACCAAGCCGCTCCTAAAGAAAGCCACTTAGTGGCGGTCAAACGAATCTTCAGATATTTGGTTCATTCCCCGAATTTTGGGTTATGGTATCCGAAGGGTTCAAGTTTCTCTCTATGTGGATACACTGATTCAGATTGGGCTGGTCACAAAGATGATATAAAATCAACTTCTGGTGCATGTCAATTCTTTGGCATGTCTCTAGTGTGTTGGTCTTCAAAGAAACATAATTGTATTTCTCTTTCAACCACCGAAGGTGAATATGTTGCTGCTGCCAGTGCTTGTACACAATTATTATGGATGAGGCAAACTTTAAAGGAATATGGTGTCAATTGTGACAAAGTGCCTCTATTATGTGACAATGAAAGTGCTACCAAAATTGCTTACAATCCCGTGCAGCATACAAGAACAAAACATATTGAGATTCGCAACCACTTCATTCGGGATCATGTTGCTCGTGGTGATATTGCCCTATCCTTTGTGAGCACGAAGAACCAACTTGCTGATATTTTCACGAAGCCCCTTGATGAAGCAAGATTTTGTTATTTGAGGAATGAGCTAAATATCATAGATTCAAGGAGCTTGGCTTGACTACCCTTGCACACTCACTTGCTCTTATTCATGTATTTGGTTTAGATGCGGGCATATACATAGGGGGAGTGTGGTCCTAATTGATTGGGCCAACCCTCCCCCCATAATGCTGAAAGCAAGTAAAATCATTTCCCTTAATCTCATTTTGTGATATGTGGGTCATCGATGAGCATTGGTTTTGAACTCAAGATACATCTTCGCGGTGTCATGCCATGCGCTCCAACATGGTGGCTTCAGCCATCGCCCTCTTCCTAGAGAAGAGTTGGTTTCTAATGGGTCTCTTTGGATTTTCTTGCATATCCCTTGTTCTTATGGAACACACACTCAATTTTGGCTTTTGTTTGATTTGATTCTTTCAAATTTGGGTGTGTAGTACCATCTCAGTTTGTTTCTCTCAACCCAAGCCTATCTTTCCCTCCTTGAACCATCTATTCTTGCACACAAGTCCTCTATACACCACCGAGGGGTTTTGCTAGGTTGCTCCGGCCTGAATCTGTAATTAACAGAATTTTCAGAGGGGGGAGGACTATCCGCCCTAAGTAGGGGGTGGATTATCCGCCCGGGCGAAATCTGCCTATTAAAGGCAGGTTCAGGGAGGGAAGGATCAAACAGAGCAGCCAGTCCTCCCCCAACTCTCCCTCAGCCCCCAGCCGCCGCCGGAGCCTCCGCCCCTCCCGGAGTCGATTTGACCACCGGATTCTCCGGGCTCTCCCCGGATCTTCTTCACCTCGCCTCCGGGTATCTTCTCCTCCACGATTTTCCTCCAATGAGTGAGGGTAACTCCCTCATCTCTCTCCTTTTGTATGGGATGCATTTTATTTGGTAGAAATCTCATTGTAGAAGATCCTTGGTGTTGTTCCTTACATGCTAGAATCAGTAGGATTGTAACCGTAGTGCCCGATCTGTTTTGCCATGGTAGATCTGGGCCAATCCAGAAAATTTCCGCGGGGGGCGGATTATCCGCCCCTGCCAGGGCCAGATAATCTGGCCTGGAGATTGAACTCTGGTCTGGTTTGGTCCTGACTGCTGCAATGCATATCATTGGGTTATGGATTGCTTTGCTACTCTTTCTATTATGTTCTCCTGGACTTGTGTGTATGCTTATCTCCATGCTATCCCTCTAATGCTTTTCACAGGTGGTTCCAAGCCGACCAAGACCTTCTCCCGTCGTTCCCGTGCCCGTTATCTCAAGCCCACTGTAGACGGTAAGTTCATTGACAAAACCGAGGTCAGCAGAGCAGCAATAGAGGCTGTACGGATGGCAGAGGCAGGCAAGAAAACAAAGAGGACCGCTTCTCGCAAGGGCAAACAGTCTTAGCCCAATTACAAGGCTATGGACAGTATTCAGTATGCCTCCATTCGCCAGACTGATTACTATGAAGAGGCTAACAGTGATGGTCCCCCCGAGGACTCTATGTTTTGGAATGCCCACTTTCGGGCTATTCATGACGATGTTTATGCTACTCTCAAGCTTCGCCCCATGCATCCTATCAATTTGACTGTGGCTCAATCCAAGGCAAGGCTCGTTGAGGCATTAGATGTGACCAACAAGATGGGGCTGCACCACCTTATGGCTATCCAATTCAACTACGATTCCTTTGTGGTGCGGCAGTTTTTCTCAACACTTGTGATTTGTGGTGATGAGCGCCATACTATGAAGTGGATGACCGGGACCACAACGATTCAGTCAGAATTTCGCATCTTTGGGCAGGTTCTTGGTTATGCATTCCATGGCCGTGATACTCCTTCTGGCCACCGTATCATTTCTCCTCTGAAGCCATCCAAGGATACTGCACTTGCTCCTTGCCTTACTCCTGATGGTGTTGCTGGTACTTTTGCTGGTCTCTCTCCCTTGTATGCCTCCCTTGTTGGCATATTTAGGGATTGCATTGCTTCGAGTGGTGGCAACAATGACAATATCCGTGGCCATCTGGTTCCTCTCCTTGCTTTTTCCCACGAGTGTGCCACCAACTCTGGTTCAGCTACAGGTTACAAACTGGATGTCATGGACTACATATATCATGAGATGACGGATGCTATGATCAACAGGCTCTCTATTCCTTATGCTCCTTTCATTATGATGCTCATCAAGCATATGTTACCCCTTGAGGATTTTGGCACTGCTTTGGATGGAGTTCACAAGCCCAAGAAAATCTACAACAAGGCTCAGAAGACCCATCACCCTTCCACTGCCCCTGAGTCCTTCATGCGTGATGCATGGGATAGTGGTCGTCGTTCCGCGGTGTCCCCAATGGCACGCGAGGTTAAGCAGCTCACTTGGTTCTAGCGGCACATCCTTTGCATGGGCATTGACATGCACAAGGGCCAATATGAGGCGTACCGCAGGGATCATGAGAGGGATCACACACAACAGCTTATTCTCCACCATGTCTCAGGTGCCACTGGCCATCCACCTCCTCCCACTGCTCTAGAACCATATGCTCAGTGAAACACTTCAGGGATCAACTACGGCGAGCTCGAGAGTTGCCTCTTTCCTCCACCACCGAGGGCTCCCACTCCTCTAGCTGATGACGATGATGATGAGTATGATGAAGAGGAAGGGGACGGGAATGACTACGACGAGGATGAGGAGGAGTGATCTTCAGGGGCGTTAGCATCGCTCTTCTTCCTTTTTGGCATTTCGATGCCAAAGGGGGAGAAGTAGTTCTATTAGGTCTCGTGGATTTGCAAGGGTCGGGCACAAGCACTTGTCTTTCCGTTGTTTTTATTTGCTTGCTTGTGCTTTTTTTAGCGTGAACTTATTTGCTATTTGTGCTTGGATTATATAATACATGTCGTGCTCCACTATGGTTGGGACTATGTTTGGTATTCATGGAATTCTGGATTTATCTATTGTGGATCTCATGGAATTCTGGATTCATCTATGGAGCATATTTGATGGCATATGGAATCATGGGATTATCTAATGTATGCATCAATTTTGTTGGGATGTGCTTGGATACTATCAAGCTAATTATCCTCTTTGCCTATAATCACATCTCGGTGGTATGACCTTGTTTCCCAACCCACCCTGTTTCAATTATCTTTGTTATGAAAGTTGTGTTCTCTCTAGTGTGTGTATTTGTATTCAAATGAAAATTTTAAATATGCACACATCTAGGGGGGCGTCTTTCATTTTTAAGGTGGCGTTAGCCGGTTTCATTGAAAATCCTAGTATTGTCATCTAACACCAAAAAGGGGGAGATTGAAAGAACATTTCCTAATCCCTAGTGTTTTGTGTGTTAGATAACAATATCAAGGATTATTTAATGTGTGTTGAAGTGTTGCAGCTCTCTCTAAGAAAAAGGGAAAAGTATCTTCCTTTGGTGGGCGGATAATCCGCCCCTCCCTCTTCCCAAGCAGGCGCAAGCCCCAGAAGGGGGGCGGAATTTTGGCCGGATTTTCTGGCCTCGCCGGATAATCCGCCCCTCAAGAGGGCCAGATAGTCCGCCTCCCTTGCTCACCGCAGGGGCGCAAGCCCTAGAGAGTGGGCGGAGTTTTGGCCGGACTTTCCGGCTAGGCCGGATAATCCGCCCCAGGAGGGGGCCGGATTATCCGCCCCCCAAGATCTTCACCAAGTTTCCGCAGGCGCCAGCCTAGAGAGGGGGCGGATTTTCTCTCGGAATATCCGCCCTTGGGGCGGATTTTTCCCAGGGGGCGGATAATCCGCCCCCAAAGTTGCTCAACGGCCAGATCTGGGGAGGGGGTATTTAAGCCAACCTTCCCCCTCCTGCCAGATCTCTTGATTCATTCAAAAAAGACAAGATCTGATATGCAACCTTCATCCAAGAGAGCTCCACCTAGATCCACCCAAAGGCCCCGTCCCTTGGGGAATTGAAGGAGGAGAACTCAATCTTCATCATCAGCAATCAAGCGCTTCATCTCCTCTCCATTCATTTGGAGAATCACCGATCTAGTATTTCTTGCAAATACCTAGATCCTTGTTTTGTTTATATTGATAAACCTTGTTCTTGTGACAGATTGTTGTCATCCCGGGAGCCCCCAATTCAGTTGTGGGTGTGTGCCCCAGTAGAGTTGTAAAAGGCACCGGTTCCCGCCTCGAAGGGATCCAATGGTGGAGAAGGTGGATCAGGCCTCTCGTGGCGAGATCCATCGGAGAATAGGGTGAGGCCTATTGTGGCGTGGTGGTCTTAGAACCGCACACCCCTCCAACGCAGATGTACTTCCCTTAACAAGGAAGGAATTGCGGTAAAACAAATCCCTGTGTCTCCGCGTGCTCCACTACGGTTCCTACACTCCTCTTTTTACGTGCTTAGTAGCTAGGGTTGCATATAAGGAAATTCTCGTAGTTGCATATCTAGAGAATTTACTTTGTGTCAAGCCTAAAATTGAAAAAGTATTAAAAATTTGGTTTGCACCTATTCATCCCCCTCTAGGTGCCCATACGATCCATTTCAACTAGTAGTAGACTCATTAGGCTTAGGCATTGTAGGAGGAGGAATAGGGACTTCTTGTGGTTTAGTGGTATCCATTCTAGTGATGGTGCACACACTATTATTTCTATCAATTTCAGCTTCCCTTTCCCACTTAGCATGAAGTTGAGCTAACAGTCTAACATTTTCATCAATAGTAACTTGTATGGCATGGGTAGCAGCAAAGGTGCTCTCCAAGGTTTCAGGTTTAGCACCATTTTGTTAATCAAGGAGGACTGTGCTTTATACAAACATGAAATATTCTTCTTAGCACTCAAATTTTTTGACTGTAAACTAGTAATTTCTCTATTTAGATTCTCAAGCTGATGACTAATGTTTTTCAAGATAATAGATTGTTCTTCCATAGTTTTAGTGAATATCTTGTTTTGCTCATATTGCATCTGCATAGAGTTTTTGGTGGATCTTTCAACTTCTAGAATCCTATCTTCACTAGGCATTCCAGATCTACCATGATAAGCATTTCCATTATTAGGTGGATAAGGCCTATAGTTATTACCATAAGTATTATTGCCAAAATTGTTGTTTCTAATGAAGTTCACATCAACTTGCTCTTATTGAGCAACCAAAGAGGCTAAGGGAACATTGTTTAGATCTAAAGGAGCTTTCCCATTAACAACATAGCCATAATAACATCAATCTTATCACTCAAAGAGGAGGTTTCTTCAACAGAATTTACCTTCTTACCATGTGGAGCTCTCTCAGTGTGCCATTCAGAGTAATTAACCATCATATTGTCAAGGAGTTTTGTAGCAACACCCAAAGTGATGCCCATAAATGTACCTCCAGCAGCTGAATCCAACAGGTTTCTTGAAGAGAAGTTTAAACCTGCATAAAAATTCTGAATAATCATCCAAGCAGTAAGTCCATGAGTGGGACAATTCTTAACCAAAGATTTCATTATTTCCCAAGCTTGAGCAACATGTTCATTATCAAGTTGTTTAAATTTCATAATGTCACTTCTCATATATATAATCTTAGCAGGAGGGTAGTACTTTCCAATAAAAATATCCTTGCACTTAATCCAAGAATCAATACTATTTCTAGGCAAGGATAGCAACCATTCTTTAGCTTTTCCTCTCAAGGAGAAAGGAAACAGCTTGAGCTTAATAATATCTCCATCTACATCCTTATACTTTTGCATCTCACAAAGTTCAACAAAGCCATTGAGATGGGCAGCATCATCATCAGAACTAGCACCAGAGAATTGCTCTCTCATCACAAGATTCAACAAAGTAGGCTTAATTTCATAAAAGGTAGCATCAGGAGCAGGTGGATCAATAGGAGTGCTAAGGAAATCATTGTTGTTTGTGCTAGTGAAGTCACACAACTTGGTGTTCTCAGCAGAGTTCATTTTGGCAAAAGTGGGGCAAGCCAAAAACAGCAGCAGCAGAGCAGGAACTAATTTTTTTGTGTTTTTGATATGAGAAAGCAAACCAAACTAGACTATTTTTTAAATTTTTGATAAAAAGAGGCAAACAAAAACCAAGCAAAAGAAACTAAGCAAACTAAAAACAAAGTAAAGAGAAATGTTGAGGAGGACTCCCCTTATGAAGACGTCCTTAGCCTCCCCGGCAACAGCGCCAGAAAATCTTGATGGTGTTGCGTCGATGCAGAACACTTCGTCGGGAAACCCCAAGAGAAAGGTGTGAAGCAGCACATCAGCAATTTTTCCCTCAGTAAGAAACCAAGGTTATCAAACCAGTAGGAGGAAGCAAATGTCTCAAAGGTGTTGCAAGCAACGTGGAAACCTGCACAACACAAACTCAAGACTTTGCCCCAATGAATAGTGAGGTTGTCAATCTCACCGGTTGCTGTAACAAAGGATTAACTATATGGTGTGGAAGGTGATGATGGTTTGTAGCAAGTAAACAATAACAGTGGAAGATGTATCAATGGTAAAGATTGGACCAGTCCATAGTTTACTAGAGGTGTTCTCCTTAGATAAACAAACATGGCATGCTAGGTAAACAATCTACAACATGGCAATTGACAGGACTGAGCAAGGCATAACAATGCAATACTAGACACAAAGATCCTATGATATTCGATTGGGCAATACAATAATATACATAGACCGCCATCCAACTGCATCTATGACTAGAAGTCCACCTTCAGGTTATCATCCGAACCCCCTCTAGTATTAAGTTGCAAGCAACAAACAACTGCTTTAAGCAAAGTGTGTAAGGTAAACAATCCACTTGTTCCATGAACAAGAGACCGTTGTTTTCTCCCTAGTGGCAATAGCACATCTACAACCATAGAGATTTCTGTCACTTCCCTTGGAAAATAGAGGCATGAACCCACTATCGAGCATAAATACCCCCCTCTTAGAGTCACTAGCAACTACTTGGCCAAGATAGCTAATAACAACGGAGAGCATGCAACATCACAAACAACAAAGACATGATAGAATCAATAAGACAAAACCATTAACCAATCTGACATAGTAATCTCAATATCCATCGGATCCCCGCAAACACAACATGCATGATTACAAATAAATTAGATCTTGATCATGAGCGGAGCTCACAAGATCTATACATGAAGCACAAGGAGGAGATACAACCATATAGCTACTACATGGACCCGTAGTCCAAGGTGGAACTACTCACGCTTCATACCGGAGGCTTGCATGATGAAGAAGAAGGCCTCCGGGATGATCTCCCCTTCGGCAGGGTGCCGGGAAGAGCTTCAGATCCCCCTGATCTAGGGACGATGGTGGCAGCGGCTACAGACGGTTTCATGGAATATTGATCGGGTCTTTAGGGTTTCTGCATCGGGGGGACTTTATAGGCGAAGAGGCGAGGCAGGGGCCACCAGGGCGGCTACACCCCCTAGGCGTGGGGTGGGCCCACCTACCCGGCTAGGGGTGTGTCCCCTGGTGAGCCTCCTCCGTCTCGTACTTTGGCTTCGTGTTTCCCATGGTAAAATATTGACTTTGGCTTTTGTCCCGTCCAATTTCGAGAATATTGATTTTCTGCCTTTCTGGAACTAAAAACAGAAGAAAACAGACAACTGACACTGTGGCAACTTGTTAATAGGTTAGTACCAGAAAATATATAAAAACACCTCAAAGTATGGACAAAGCAAAGAAAAGTAGATAGTAAACAAGCATGGAGCATCAAAAATTATAGATACATTTCTGACGTATCAACCATCTCCCATAAGCCTAAGAAAGATTCTTCTCTTTGATGGAATGATGTACTATAGTCAATTAGTTCAATGGTACTTAACTAACCATTGTAATTTATTGTATCTGTATAAGTTTGAACAAAGAGATGAACTCGTAAGTTTGTTAAGTATAAGTTTATGGAGCTCCTATGTTAAAGAAGCTTTGTTTTGAGATAAAGTGGTGTATTGCAGTAACTAGGTTCTGTGGTACTCTATGACGGTTGTAATTATGTTGTCTCATTTTTTTTGAGAAATAGGATTATAAGTTTTATCCTTACGATCAAGGGGGAAAATGTTGGATATATAAGTGATCTAAAGATTTTATGTGATCAAATTAAGGTCAATTAAGGGGATATTTTAATTACAACCATTGGATGCCCTGATCAGGGGCATCCTGACTGTCCATACTAAGGTGTAGGTTCCCCTGGTTCATGTGCTATATAAAGGGGATCTAGGGTTTTGAGGAGCTCACTCTCACGGTGACTCTCTCTCACTTTCCTCTTCTCTCTAATAAAGCTTGCACTCACAACACCAGAAAGAATCACTCACAAATTATCTCAATTAGATTTAGTCAAGTGAATCAAGAGGAGGCTATGGCTAGACCTCTAGATCATCTTTTCCGTGGCTCAATCTTAAGCTAGTTGATCCTAAAGGATCTAACATATATAACATTGTGCATCACAAGTGTGATACTATTGCCAAGGTTCTAGAGTCCTTTCCTCCAGATGTGATGTTTAGAAGAGACTTAATCGACCCTCAACTTGCATAGTGGAACTCTTTGCTACACCGCTTCTCTATGGATTCAATGTATAGGGTGTTAATCCAATCAGATGTGCCAGTTGATGATAATAAGAAGATTTGGAAGATGAAAATACCACTAAAAGAGTAAACTCTTTCCGTGGTATCTTCGTCGAAGAGTCGTTCTTACAAAGGATAACCTTATTAAGAGGAATTATCATGGAGGTGCACAATGTCTTTTTTGTCATTACAACGACAATAAAACATTTGTTTTTTCAATATAAATTGGTTCGTTCTATATGGTCAATCATTTAAGTAGCTTCGGTCTATATCCTCCATGTAGTGTTGCCAACATATTTTGCAACTAGTTACACTGGATTGATCAAATTTGATTAGGAGGGCTTTCCATTATTTGGTTTTTGTGGCTATGTATAAAATGATAAGTTTTTTAAAAATAAATATTTCTCTCTTATGCAGGTTATTTATCACTGCACGGTTAGATTCCATTTACGATCGTCCCTATAGCAAGCAGAGAACCGAGACCTATTTGCAGAGGCGTGTAATCACTTGGAGGACATGGTGAGAGCTACTTTTACCCTACATGGATGATCCCATGATCTTAAGATCGGCCCTCCTCTAGCTTAGGCATTTTGCAGTCTTATTTACTTGTATTTTGCCCTTTTCTGTTGTTTCATGTTTGGAATTTTGTTTGACTATGTGCATAATAGTTATGCAGATGTCGGATGTAATACTTAAAACTCTTAAGTAAAAAATACCCTTTATCGAGAAAACGAATGAACTCTCTTTCCAAAGAAATCATATGTATATCCCTAGAGGATCTCCACCCACCAACGGCGTCCCGATAGCCCCTCAATACGCCCATTGGGGTGTCGAACAAAAAAACCGTAGTGACTCCCCAATAGGGTCCTGTTATTCAGCGTAGCCAAATAAAATGTATGGGCATCCCCTTGTCCACCCCACACATCGAGGCCAGGAGTGTCGGACATGCCAGAACATCGCTGCGAAGCAGGATACATTCAGGCAGGCCCACTTGCTGGTCAATTGGTTAATGTTCTTTATTGGTGCACCCACCTTGCATGTTTCCTAGGTGAACAAGACCTCGACGACCCACCGAAGGTGCCTGGACTCCAAGTTGCCCTGCCTTCGTCAGCCGCAACACATAGCCGCTGCCATGCCTATATAGGCGTCGCGACAATCTTGATGACTGCCCGGGCTTTGGTAAAGCGCTGGAAGTGGTCCGCGGCGGAGTATGATATCAATCATCATGCACAAATCCAACAAAAACAACAACTACGACATCACCCCCGACTAATCCTTTTTTATGAGATGTAGATCTAGGTTTAGGTTTTAGTTAATTTTTGTTTAAAATTTGTAAAATATCCTAATAAATTAGAACCGGATAACGACTGTTCAAATCCTTTTGAGAAAAAATATAGAGGACACACCTTGAAGCTTGGACAGTCGCCCCAGTAGCATCCATGCCATCTATTATAGGATTGCGTGAAGATGCTCTAGAGTAAGTACAATAAGGACATCAGCTGCCTATAAGACATTAAATAGTATATATTTGTGCTGAGTTGAAAGAGAGAGAAGAGGAGAAAGAAGAGTGAGCTCTCATGCAAGAGCCAGCTCTAGCACGTGCTCTAGACACTTTGTGAGAGTGAACGGTGTATCAATTATTAATAAAATAGTACTTCCTCCGACCCATATTAATTGACTTGGATTTGTCAAATTTTGGATGAACCTATATACTAAATGGTGTCTAGATTCATTTAAATTTTGACAAATCCAAGTCAATTAATATGGGTCAGAGGGAGTACATTTTATAGCTTGTTATTATACATATTGGCTATTTGGTTGACTATAGATAACATGCCACTATCTTATAGTCAAAAGTTGGCTATACTATTATTCTTAGTCAGAAAACAGCCCAAAAGAGACATCAAACAGAGAATTGATACGGCTGCGCCGTGCCTCTTTATTCTCCAAAAAGAATCCACACCTTTTACAGCAGCGGGCGAATCTAGTTAGCATGTCAATTTGTAGGGGAAAGAGTCGCCGTGGTTTACTCGTGTCAAACTGGTCTCACTGCCGCGGTCGTTCCTCTGTTCTGCACGCGGGCATTTTTTTACCATCTGCTGCTGCTGAAAATCTCCGATCCCACATCCGACAAAAGACCCAATGGCAGCAACTCGAGGGGGGCTAGCTTGGCCCGTGACAAGGACAAACAGTGCCCATTCCAGCCTGCCGTTTTGTCTTTGCACTTGCGAGTTGACTGGTCCTGGCCGCTCACTCATTTATGTCACCGCCCCAATTTGCCGGCTCAGATATGCTGCCTCAACATTCTACTAGTACTCCCTCCAGATTAGAAGGAAATCTTACTCGCAATTCGATATTTCCATTTTCGGTGCCCAACTCGTGCAGACATACGGATTCCATGTCGATGCACGCACGAATTCCAAAACTCAAAATCTTTCCATGTACTCGTACTACCCAGGGGAGGGGCAACGTGCACCAAAGGGCAAAGGCAACGAATCCACACATAGATTCCATGGCAATTGGCAAAGACGTTCTCTGCAAAACCCATGCATCACGTGAACTCTAATCGGCCGACAACTCGACATTGCCCTCACATGCACACCTCCCCTGCCCGGACAGCCGATCGCGCAATAATACTCTCTTCACGGGCTACTAAATACTAATCCGCCTTCCGCCGCGTTAATCGCTGCCGGCCAGGGGTATAAAGGGGCCGCCGGAAAGGTGCCTCTGCTTTCCCTTTCCTTCTCTTTGCAATGACGCTGCTCGTCGTCCTGCTCCTGCACGCCCTCTCGCTGCCCGGCTCGGCAGCCGCCGCCGGTCTCGCTCAGGGCCACCGGCGCGACGTCCTCCCCGGCCCGAAGGGATGCGACGTCTTCAGCGGCAGCTGGGTCCGCGACGACGGCTCGACGACGGCGGCAGCGGCGTACAGCGGGTTCAGGTGCCCCATCATCGACCCGCAGTTCAACTGCCAGCTCTACGGCCGCCCCGACGCCGACTACCTCCGGTACAGCTGGAAGCCGGCCACATGCGAGCTACCGAGGTACGTAACATACATCGCCTGTACTTGCCATGGCGCATGTCATGTCTGCGAATTCTTCAGTGCTGCTGATTTACTACGACTGTACTACATACGTAGGTTTGACGGTGCGGACTTCTTGACGCGGATGAAGGGGAAGACTGTGATGTTCGTGGGGGACTCGCTGGGGCGTGACCAGTGGGAGTCGCTCGTCTGCCTGCTGCACGCCGCCGCGCCGCAGTCGCCGTCGCAGCTCGTCTCCGCCGACCCTCTTTACACCTACAAGTTCATGGTGCGTACGTATGAACTTCGTTTTTTTTCTTTTCTTTTGGCGAATTCCGGCGAAACCAATAATAACCGCTTCGATCGATGTGTGTACTACTGGCAGGAGTACGAGGTGGTGGTGTCTTTCTACCGCGCGCCGTACCTGGTGGACATCGACGTGATGCAGGGGAAGCGTGTGCTGATGCTCGACGCCATCGCCAAGAACGCCGAGGCGTGGCGCGGCGCCGACGTGCTCTCCTTCAACTCCGGCCACTGGTGGACGCACACCGGCACGCTCCAGGGGTACCGTCGATCGTCCATCGATCGCTTTCTCTCCGGTCAATCTGGAGTAGCTTCTTTTACAGAGCTAATAACTAACCTGTATGTTACGTGCAGGTGGGACTACATCGGGGAGGGCGGGCAGTACTCGGAGGACATGGACAGGATGGTGGCGTTCCAGCGCGGGATGACCACCTGGGCCAGCTGGGTGGACCTCAACGTGGATCCGGCCAAGACCCGTGTCTTCTTCCAATCCATGTCCCCTACTCACTACAGTTCAAAGGATTGGCCCAACCCGGTGTCCAAGAACTGCTACGGCGAGACGGTCCCGACGACCGGGCTCAACTCCACGGCGCCGCCCACGGGCCAGCAGCAGGTCATAAAGTCCGTGCTGCAGGGCATGAAGAGCCCGGTCCGTCTGCTCGACATCACCGCGCTGTCGGCGATGCGGAAGGACGCGCACCCGTCCGTGTACAGCGGCGACTACACCTCGGCGCAGCGCGCCAACCCCGGCGCGGGCTCCGCCGACTGCAGCCACTGGTGCCTACCTGGCCTCCCGGACACGTGGAACCAGCTCTTCTACACCTTGCTCTTCTACCAATAGCAGCGACAGCACTGGGTGTCTGGATGCGCGGCTGCTGCTGCATTTGGTGGGCTAGCTGCTCCGGCTGCCATGTCATTGCTTGTTAGTATTCTCTTTGTAGTAGTAACAGTGCTGGGCTAGCGTGGACGTGAGATGTGGGCACCTAGGCACACAAGGGTGATATGAAATTAGAACTCTAGCAAATTCCATAAACACGCGAATTGTGAAACGTGCTTACAACACACAGAAAATGTGTTTTACCATTCCAAAACTGGACACGCGGAATACATCCCGCAAGCTCGATCTATAAAAGAGAATATTCTCTTTGTGGGCCTGTTCCGCGTGGCTAGTTTTCTTTTTTTACAGGTTAAGTTTGCAGGATATGTTCTATGTGTCTAGTTTTGAAACGTATAAACACGTGATTTCATATTTTTTATTATTCAATCAAACAATACAATAGTTCATAGTTTTTATATCAAATTAATTTCATGATCACAAGAACCCAATGGTAGATTGGGCAATGTTCAAACACGTTGACCAAAAAGCTGCACATCCTCACACGATGAATGCAAGGAATCATCAACCGAGTTCATCGTGCACACCTCCATCACAACCACTCCTCGTAGACTCACCAATGCCACTTGCCGATGCACCACCTGTTGCACCACTCCTTGACATGCTCGCTTTATCTGATCGAAGATGTCCGCAATGATTATTTGATGCAACTCCATTTTTTACTCATTCATCCTCGATGTATCCATAATCATGACCTCCTTCTCCACGTCCATGAGCTCCTTCATGACATTGGCTTCCTTTAACTTGATTTTTCTCTCCTCTAGCTCGGCATCACTTTGAATTGCAGCCCACCTTGACTCTTTCATGATGATCTTCTTGTCATTCATCATCATATTTGCCTCCAACGTCTTCGTCATCATGATTTCCTTTGACTTCACCATTTCATCGATCATGTCCCTCAACGATGATGCTTCAGCTTCAATCTTGATCATCTCTTTTGTCTTCTTGTTTCCATCTGGCTTCCCCCTGTTCCTACCTCCATCCTCCTTGTCACTAGCATCATCCATTTCCTTCATGGTCCCTTTCTTCGGTGGTGCCTCTTGGTCCCTCAAGTCCATTTTGGAGTATGCTCAAGCAACTTCAAACAATGTTGAAGTAGAAAATATTTATCCTTGGATCCCTTCATTGCCTTGTACCTCTCATGGGAAACACGGTCCTACAATGACAAAATAAAGATTACACATCCGTAGCTCCACTTGGCAAGTGAAAATGAGATGAACATTGAATTCACATATTCGTCCACAGTGATGCCACTTGGAGGATTTTGATGCACTTGCTCCAATGTTCCAGCCTAACGGATGCAAGCGGTTTGATCACATCCCATCGTCCTTGTAGGGATCGATATGAGCGATAGATCAGTTGGGCAACACGAGGCATGAGTTTGAAGAACTTATATTCGATCCGCTGCCAATAGCATTTGCCGGTTTGGTCTGTGCCAGTCACCTCATCGATGGACACTTGTGACCATGCCCAGACCAAGCAAGTGTCCTCGATCTCGGTGTAGTTCATTGCTCGCTTCTTATTGGTCGTTTTTTGCTTGGGCTTCATCGAACACCTCCTCTTCTATCTCTTCCAATTCAGCCTCCGCATCCTCAACTTTGTCATTGTCATCACCGAATAGAAGATGCTGCCCGATAATGTCAATCTCGCTCTCGTTAAGGAGTTTGACATACGATGTAGTGGCCTCGTGAGCATCGTTGCTACATTGTGTACAACATGCTTGAGTATAAAGCAACCAATTCAGTGCATGTGATCATGAGAGGAAGTAGTTAATACCTTGTAGACCCATTGTTGAACACTGTTGGCCACGCCATCTGAGTTGTCCATAGGCGGAGGCTGTGTGACAAAGGAAGGAGCTGTATGGCGGCGGACGGAGGATGAACTATGGGAGAAAGGGCCGCAGTTCACCACCTGCTTTGTCTTCTTTGACAAACGCGCGAGCGAACGCAGATTAGGCGTTGGGGCGACGACGATTGTCTCTTGCGGCTGGGGAGCCGGCGAAGCAGCAAGGATGACGTGATTTCCCATGCGCTTCCTCTTCGACTTGCCGTTGCCGACAATCATATGGTGGGTATGTAACCGATTCGGCGACCACGGGGGAGGGGCGAGGGGGCGGTGGAAAATCCAGCGGTGAGCGGTGTAGGTTTAGGTTGCGCGACCGCATCAGCGACGGGCAGAAACTCAGTGAGGTCCATGGCTTCAGATCTTGTGGGCACCGACGCCGGAAAGGGGCGAGCTGAAATTTCTATCACACACGAACAACTCTAGTACAGGCCGCACTCGGGTCGCATGTGCAGCCCTTGTATGTTGGGGGACACGGCTCCCCTGACGTAGCCAATTTTGCCTTTGAGTCATTGACATGTGGGTCCCGCAGGGAGTGGGTCCCACATGTCAGCGACCCAAAGTCAGGATACGGCATGGGTTCTCACCTCAGAGGATCTCAGTCCGTATGTTGGGATCAAGACGAGCGTTTCTTCGCGGACTAAAAAAATAAAGTTCGAGCGTGTTTACAATGTCTTCTCAATGCTATTTTTTCATCGCAAACTGAAAACTAGCGTTATTATACACATTTGGACTGTTTACTTTATTGGATCTGCTAGAGTTGCCCCTCATCTTGGAATGCAAAACTATATTTCATCTGTTAGTGCTATATAAGATGGATTGATCAAATATAGGGGATATTCGGCTCCTAAGTACAAATGCATCCATTATGAGAAAACATATTTTGAAATATCAAAAAAAAATTAAAAAAAATCCATATATACATAAGAACATTTTATGTTGGTTTACAAGTTTTCGAAATAAAAAAATATTTTATGTGTCGTGTATAAAAAAGATAAAATATGTCACAATAATACAACTATTCACATGACATTACACAATACATAAAGGGCGTGTTTGGTAGACTGGGGCAACCCAGATATTCCCACCTCGTCCCATCTTTTATTGTTTGTTAGGTCGGGTCAGCTCCATCGGGCGGTGCCCATCTCGTGTGAAAACGCCTCCTCGGCCCTGCCCGGTTGCGAAGCTGGAATCGAGCTTCGCAATCGGGCACTGCTGAGTGCCATCCCGCAAAAACGGTCCAACGCGCTAGGGGTCAGCGCCCCGCACCTGTTCGGGCGACCATTTCCCACCCGTCCACCCACCCCGCACCACACGCTCTGGAGAAAAGGAAACGTCTGGAGCCGCTGAACGCCGGCGAGAGCGCGGGAGATGGTGGCGACATGGAGCAGCTTCAGCTGAGCTAGCCCCTGGCGCTGCGGGAGACGGCGTGGTCGCTGCTCACTGCCCCTAGTCGTCGTCCTGGCTTCGGCCGAGCTAGCCCCTGGCGCTGCGGGAGGCGGCGTGGGCGCTGCGGATTGCGGCTCGTCGTCGTCCTCGCGACGGCTTGTAGCTGCCACTCATGGCAGCGGCGCTGCCCAATCTCGTCCTGGCGTCGTCCTAGCGGTGGCTCTGCCCAATCTCGTCGATGTCGTGGGCGTGGAAAAGCACGTACCCCGACGCAGACTCGAAGAGCAGGTAGAGCGCCATCTCGCCGGCGGCGGCCGAGGGGTTTGGGAGAGGCGGCGGGGCTTGGCTGGCTCCTCTCGCTAGCGGCGCTTGGTTGGCCTCTTGCCGGCAGCGGCGCCGGAGCCCGAGCTCTCAGGACCCGATTGCGTTTTTGTTTTGTGATTAGGGGCCCGATTGTTTTTTAGTTTCTATTCAAGGACCCGATTGCTTTTTGATAAATATCTTATAACCTATCAAACAGAGTCTAAACTAAGCATAGCTCACTCCATACAACCTACCAAACACAACCAATAAAACACAGTTGTACGCGGTTGGCATAGCTACACTCAGCTTGTATGACATGAGAAAGCCCACCCGGGCTAACAAACACACCCAAAATGTTCTTTCATCCTAAAAACTTGTAAACCAACATAAAATATTTGAATGTATATGTAAATTTTTTTTCAAATATTTTAATATTTTAAAATATTTTTTTTTATAGTGCGTACGTTTGCACCTATGAGCCGAATTACGCCTCCCAAATGTAGGCTCTGGTATACAACGTGCTCACTATATAGGAGCACTTTCGTTTGTCGTTATTATAATTTTTTCACATAAAAATATCAGAAGTGAGGATGGAGTGCCTTCCAATAGGTATGTTTTCGGTCCGTGAACTCATCGCCTCGGGGCCAAGCCCACACCACGCGTCCTATGGCCCAAATCTGTCCGGATCTGGCCCGTACGCATGTCCACTTAACCTGCAGCGGAGTTTCCTCTGCGCCACGCCGCCGGAGAAACTTCATACGACAGGGAACAGAGCTGGGGAGTGGGGACCTTTATCCTGCGATCTGTGGATGGGGAGAGCAAAGAAGCAGCGCCTTTTGGCACCAGAGTGCACATCGAAGCGCGATCGCGCCATGGACCCATGGTCCCTGTAGCCATGACCGCTGACGCCGTCGCCGTCGCAACTGTTGAAGTATATATAAGTGGATTGCACTAGCTCTTTCCATTAGTTCGGACTTTTGGTTGCGTTGGCTAGTGCATGAATCTTGACATGTTATCAGAGTTCAAGGTCTCGAGTTCGAGTTCTGGCTTTCGCAATTTATTCTAAAATTGTTGTTGACCCCTCTGTGTCCACGTATAGGTCTCTTGAGTCATACGTGAGTTTCGCGTGACGTCGCTCTCTTCCGGTTGCACGTGCTGACTTCTCTCCGTCACACGTGAGAGGGGATGTTGAAGTATATAAGTGGATTGTACTAGCCCTTTTCATTAGTTTGGACTTTTGATTGCGTTGGCTAGTGCATGAAGCTTGACATGAACGAATCCATGACCCGGGCATTGCTTCCCAAGATTTGGTTCTCCAGTTAGCGTGGCGCGTGCTGGCCGACGACTTCCTTGTACGCCCGTCTGCTGGTTCGCGCTGGTTCTGCCCATTGCGCCGGGTACGGATGATGTCGCCATGACCTCTACCCGGGCCACGGCAAGCTTCATGGCATGGTCCGCTTCTTCAATCTAGACACCGGAACGTCCGTCCGCGTCAGGCTCGATCCAAGGACCATTGCGTTCTCGACTCCGTCGACGGCCTGCTGCTGCTGCAATGCGATAGTGACACCGCGATCCGCCTTCTGCATCCTTTCACAGTCGACATGGCTGACCTCCCGCCGCTCGCAACCCTTCATCTGCAGGTGGACCCTTTTCTGATCGGAGCCTATGATGAGAAACACAGGTGGACGTACCTCCGTGCCGTCAATGCTACTTCTTGCACTATCAGCGCCGCCTGAGTAATAACACTCATGCTTGCCCTTAACGGTATGCACCGAGTAGCTTTTGCTACCTCCACTAGTGCAGAGAGGCCCATTGGTCCCGGTTGGTAAGGGGCTTTAGTCCTGGTTACCCAACTAGGACGGGGCAATCGGGACTAAAGCCCCAACCTTTAGTCCTGGTTGCCCCACCAACCGGGACAAATGGGTGTACACGTGGCGGCGTCAGAGGGCGAGGGGGTTGGATCATTAGTCCCGGTTCGGGTTACGAACCGGGACAAATAACCTTCTACCGCGGCAGATAATTCATTTTGGCACATTTTGTTGCCGCGGCAGTATTTTCGCCACTTTTTGTGCTGCGGCAGAAAATTCATTTAGGTTGTTTTATTGTTTATTTAGTGTTTTGCACTTATCAATGAAGGAACTGTTATATTACACAAGATCATCATGACAATATTACATTCAATACACGGATCGAGTCATGCACTACATACAAAAGTTGCTCTTTTTACAATCCCTATTGTCTATACACAGCCGAATAGTATTCCCCTTTTGGGTTTAGGACTTCTGTATCCAAGAATCCCGCCAATTTCTCCTGAATTGCTCGTACGCGATCCTTTGGCAGAAGACCGTCCCGTAGATGTTCGGTCTTATTTAAAAAAGGAGTCAACTTATATGAATGAAACTAAACACAATTTGATTGTAATTAAAAACTATAGAAATTGTTTACGTACGTGGAGTTGCTCTAAATTTCTGCCCTTCTCATTGCACGTCTGCCGGATGAACTCGCAAACATAGTATCCACATAGATTGTTACCTGGTCCCTGTGTGAGGCACTTTACGAGAACATAGTTCAATCAAAATAATAATCAAGCATGATAATAACTATATCAAAACTAGAATCAAAGAGATGCGCGGATATAGCTAGTGGTGCTTACATCTAGTACTTCAAATGTAAGCTCCTCTTTCGTCTTGTTGGTGAACCGTTTCCAAGCGCTGCTCGGCGAAGAAAACGAATAAAAGAAGTTATTAATTACTTGATATCATAAAATTCACGAACGTTGCCGATATATTGTCGTAATGATTAGAATTACCGCTGGAGGATCATCTGCATGTCCTTTCACTGCTCAAGGGGTTTATGTTTCGAGTCCATGACTAGTACACGCCCTATGTCAAGTTGAATGATTAACAGAATATAGTGAAAGCTGCGAATGCATAACTAATCAATTATATACTTAACATCGAGTAAGCGAAATAGAAAGTGTATGGAAGACAATAACACTCACTTGAAGTTGTAAGGAAAAAATATTTCCCTTCTGGTTTCTTGAAACCTTAACGCGTGTACTATATTATCCTCCGTATCCTGGGGGCTTGTTTTGAGATTAGCTTCATGAACCCAATATGGGTCAATGAAGCCAATGTCATAGATTTGTCCTCTGCTGCATTCGAGAATCTTCATTCTGCATATTACAGTATGATTATATACATGCAATAAACAAGGTGAGATAACTGGAGACTAAATTAATTACAGAATTAGTACTTACAGATAATAGGCACTGATGATCGATTTGTCCAAGACGTCTTGATTGAATAATTGAAATAATTCATCAAATTCAATGGATATCATGTCATCCTTTTCTTTCCCATGATGCTTTTTTGTAACCCTTAGCACTATCCAGTTAGCCCCGGCCTTTGTGGCATGCATGTACCAGTTATGCAATCTTCGCATTTTTGTTGGAAGATTATTTACCTCCTCAGGTTTGACGAGAGGTTTGTCGTACTGGTATTTGTATGCTACTTCACTCACGGGGAAGTACTCTATCTAGGATAAGTACTGGGCAATACTCATACCTTAAGCAGCGGCAGCTTCTCCGTATTGTGCAACTACCTCTGGATCATATTGCTCTTCGGCCCCATATTTGCTCGATCCCACATTGGTTTGAGAAATCACCTTGAGAGGGGCGCAAGACTGTTTTGCTTGTTCTCCGAGCTGGGCAACAAATTTCTCGCTTGCATCAGTACTGCTCTTCGAGGCTTTTTGTGTCGCATGTGACTTGAGAATAGAACACTCATAGTCTGATGACAGCTTTGGCTCGGGTTGATGAAGAGTCTTTAGCATTTTCAACACTTTGGCTTTTTCTTCTTTGGTGCTGGGGAACTCTGGCTCTTTCGACCGCCTCAGCTTAGCGAAAAACGCTGTCGTTTCCGCATCAACGATCGCCGCAGTCTCCTCTTCAGTACAGTCATAAGCTCTCTTGGGAGGAACCTTTGGTACTTTTGGAAGAGGCTCTTGTTTACGTTTCGGCGATCGCTTACCACGACGCAGAGTAGCGGTATGCTTACGCTTTTTATCCTGAGGCGCCGGCGATGGCTCCCGCGGCGATGGCTGCGCCGGAGGTTGGTGAGGCGACGGAGCCGGGTGAGGCGACGAAGACGGCACAAGGCGACCATTTAATTCCCTGGAGACCTGCGGCGGCGAAGATGGCCTTGGCGTGTGATTTGAAGAACGATACATTCCTTCGCCATAGAATGGTGACGTTTTTGCGTCTTCCAAGATAATACATCCCCTTCACCGCAGCTAGTCAATATCCAAAACTTCAAAGGTGGGCATGATTTCATCCACCCCGACAACAGCGCAGCCCTCCGGAACGGACGGCGGTGGTAAGTTGGTGTGGGTCCAATTGGTAAGGCATAGCCGCCACCTTCATTGATATGTTCACAACTTTGACATGTAGCTCGCAGTGTCATCTCGTGATATCATCCATTGGGTAGCCAACAGAGGCATCGTCGGTGCACCATCATCGCCATTGTCATCACCGGGACCTCGGTGGAAGCCACTCGCTTTTCGATTATTTGATAGGACGGTATCATCGAATGCGGTGTCTTTGAGATGGGCCGAGTACTTTGCTCTTTAAGTGCGTTAATTTCATCTTGTTGTTGCTCTATTCGTTCTTCAATTATACGCATTCGCTCTTTTCGACTATCTGCTTCAACTTCCGCCTGTCCTTTCTCCTCCGACGCTTCTATCGGGATATTTCTTCCTCTCTTCGAAACCTAGTCCTCCATGGTTGGGAGCCTCTTGTGCCTCGTGTTCGCCCATCATGTTCCTTATTTCCAAGGCGTGTGAGCTCATCATTCTCTCTATCGGGAATGAAGTCCCCATCTTTAACAAACCTTCGCTTTTCTCATCCTCTCGATTGGCAAGGGGTCTTCTTTATGTCGTATGTTATATATACACCCTTCCGAGTCCAACGTGCCCCCATGCCCGTAAAACCAATTCCTTGCACGTTCTACCCAATCGTCTGTCTCTGGGGTGATCTTTTTAGCACGCAGTTCATTCTCAAGTTTCTCCCACTTAGGAATGCCAGCCCTATAGCCACCTTGCCCCATAGTATGGTGATACTTCTTGTTAGCAGCATTCAGCTTATTCGTTGCAGATATTTTCAGCTTTTTCTGATGTCTTGTATTTCACAAACTCAACCCAGAATTGTTTTATCTTCTCAAACTGAATATTCTTGAAATCGGGAGTCTTCTCTTTCACGACATAGTCAAGGTGCAATCTTTTCTTCCAGTTGGTGAAACACTAGGCCATCTTCTTCAAAGCCCACTCCCTGACCTTAGCCTCCATGGCTCTCCCATGTTCTAAGGCGTCCTCAACTGGATCCTCCGCATTTGGATCCAGCTCTATCTTCGGTAGTTTGAAATTAACCATGAGCCTCTTCCACAGTAAATCTTTGGCATGGTTAGGGACAAATAAACATGTTCCCTCTTCTTCCGCATCAGCAGGCCTATTCCAATTTTGAATGGTGATCAGGATTGTGCCACAAATTTGTTTGCGACAACTTCGGGAGCCGTCGGTTTGTCGTCTTCAGCGACATCTTCGATCCTGAACCTCTCATGGTCTTCCAACTTTTTGGTTGGGCCTCGTCTGCTCTTTTCAGTAGATTTCATCGATCCGGAGGGCTAAAAGAAGAAAGGTCGTCGTTACTATTTCTATATAGATAGCAGATGATTAATTAATGAATTAATTATATTACATGCACCTCGCCAGAGCGGTCATCTTCTCGATTACACAAGGCATTGCCTTCTCCCTCGCGGAAGGCAACACCTTCAACCTCAAACAAGTCGTCTATTCCAGCAAAAAGAGGATCACCCTCACCGGAGTTGTTCAGAAACGTCGATACATCTAAATTTTCTTCCCCGCGGATCACACCTTGGATCAACTCTTCCTTTTCTTCGTCTCTGTCGTGTGGGTCCATATTTTCTGCATAGGTGGAAAAACGGATAAGTCAAAGCGGCTAAGGAGAAACCATCGGGCTCGTATCCTATCACGAAGAACCAATACCGAAAAGAAAGGCGGCAATCAATCAACCCTCGGGTTCGGGATGCCCTGGCGAGGACACACCGGCTAACCCTAGGTGCAACATCGATTCAACTAGGGTCTATGACAACTAATATCATGGCTAAGCATCTACAATGCGATGGCTATCAAGAAATCTTCGATCTTCGATGGTGTTGACCTCGGTCTTTGATCTCGATCTCGTATTCTACCGCGAAGAACCGAACGCCGGAAAGAGAGGGGAACAATCAACACATGGCATCGATGCAATGATCAAACAAGGATGATGATATGACAAGTTAATTTGTATTAAAAAGTAACCCTAAGACATGCTCGGCAATTTAAACGGGGTTCCGAGAGGTGAAAACCCTAACTCGGCGAAACTCCCGAGTATATGAGAGGGGTTGATTTTGTTTTCTAATTAAACTTGTCTTGAAAGTTGTTGAACAATGCATTATTATAGGTTAAATAGTTAGATCTTATTTTTCTGAATATTTTGATATATTATTTGTATTTTTCTGAGTTATAAATAATTAATTATTGAATTTACAATATTATATCATTTTCTGGAACACACCTTTAGTTCCGGTTGATGGCTCCAACCGAGACGTATGCCCCCCTTATCAACCGGGACGCATGCCTCCGGGCCCCGTGCCCGCTCGAACCGGGACGCGTATTAGCATTAGTCCCGGTTGGTGGCGCAACCAGGACTAATGCTCTGAGAGGACGCGAACGGATGATCTATTTTCTTCTAGTGCTCCCAGCACCATCAGTGGAAGCTCCCGGACTGTTCTAAGCAATTGGCGTTCAAAGGCAAGCTATACGTGGTGTCCAATAACTCCTTCATCGCCGGCGCACGGATTCTCCAGATCGACCCACCCCTACAGGAAGGCATTCTGCCGCCGCCCAAGCTGAGCGCTACATGTCAGATAGATAAAAACGCCTTGCCGATCTATCTCGTGGAGTCCAATTCAGAGGTTCTAGTTGTCAGGTACACGAGCGATCTTGGGCCGCCCATCGCTGTTTACAGGCTTTCCGATGTTGTCCTGGGAAGATTCATCCCGCTAAATAGCATTGGAGGCAATGTCATCTTCCTTTGCTCGACTACTTTATCTGTCTCCACTAAGCTGCCCCCTTCTCTTGTGCGCAACACTGTTGTTCACAACCGCCATATTGTTCACAGCAACACTTCTTATGTGGCTCAATACCATCTCGGTACTGAAACATTGTCACCGGCGCTTGATGATTGCGACTTGAACGGCTGCGCCCCAAGCCCGTTTAGCCGCATTCGTGTTATGTTCACATGTTGCTTTCCAAGTCTGTGGTATGTGCTCCCTCCGTTTATAAATATAAGATGTTTTAGATTTGTAAAAAAGACGTATCTAGACACATTTTAGTGTATAGGTTCAAATGAATCTAGACTAAAAGGTGTCTAGATACATCTCATTCACAAACCTAAAACATCTTATATTTCCAAACGGAGAAAGGTAAGTACTAAATTTTGTGTTTTCGCTATGATCTTGATTGGATTTCCTATTCCAAGCTTCTTGTTTCGCTGGCTAGCAAACTATGACAACATTGTTTCTTTGTTTGCAGGAATAAAGGACTAATATACTGTCCCGAGAGTTTTCTGCATTCATTTAGTTGGAAGGTGAAGGGAAAATTTCGTTATGGCGTAAGTATTCGCTGGCCTTCATAGTCAACAATAGTTCAAACTTTTAAACGACATAATTAAAACAATTAGTCAAGTTTAAAATTGAATTTTGAGAAAACCATCAAGTTACATAAATTACACCACATGAACATCAAACTACAAATGTCCATGATGTGCCTACATGTGTTCAACTACTACTACTACCTCTGTTCATATAACAAGACATTTTGGCATGCTAAGAGCATCTCCACTCGTCCCCTGGCGTGGGCCGTATGTGTGTGTATGTGGTGTGTGTGTGTGGGGGGGGGGGGGTTGGTTCACGAATTGGGGGACGAACACTCCCAGTCGTACGCCCATAACAATTGTGGAATTTATTATTCGGCGATGATTTTACATGTTTTAAAAATAAAACTAGTCAGATAGATGTCTAGTCCTATAGTACACGGCTTCGGGATCGTCGTCGTCGTTGCTTGGCACACGCGGCTGGAACCTATGCCCTTCCGTGGTTTGCAGTGGGTAGCAGAGACCGTCGATCAACGTAGGCTGCGAGGACTGGCGGCCGCAGCTGCAGCAGCCCACCATGCCGTCCTTCGTGTGGTACAAGGAGGCGCGCATGGTCACGCGTTGTCCCGGGAACTCCTCCGGGTCGCCGGTGCGTCCGAGCTAGCGTGTGTCCATAGCGTATTCCGAAGGCACCTGCCACTCCGGTCTTGAAGGTTGGACACCCGGAGGTGAAGTGCCCTGGAGGTGGTTCGCTGCTGCCCTTACTTGGACTCCGTGATGGCTGAAAGTGCGGGTACAGCAGGCGATGGTGGTCTCCATCGACGATGTGGATCATCACACCAGCGAGAGTCCGGTTCGCCCACCATAGCCGTCGTCTGACTTCTTTGTGGTTCTCATTGGAGGAAGGCCATCGCCCTTGTACCCGGTGAGCTCTCTCTCCCGCCGATTGGCGAAGAAGGCGGTCCAGGTCGCGGTGTTGTCGGGGCACCAATTGGGATTCATCCGCTGCTCCGGCGTGAGCTCGAGGTAATAGTGGCTCGTGATGGCCGCCCGACAGGCAGAACCTCGAGGAACAGGAGGTACATGAACCCCTCCGACACTTAGCATCCAGTCGGGCGACATCCGGCAGCCCAACGGACCTAGGTAGCCGGAGGCGCACATCGCTTCCGTCTCCTCGAGGGTGAGATAGGCCCAATATGGGGTGTCCATGGTGAGAGAGGGTGGTATGGATCTATGGATGGCAACGGCGGATGCTCTAGATATAGTGGGAAAGGGCGTGTCACCGCGTGGCCAGACGGCGGGACGCGTCGGTTCTGAAAAAGAAGCACCTATCTCCAAGCTACCCCCCCCATGAAAGTGGAGATGCTCTAAATAGCCCAACCAAAACGTCTTATAATATGGTACACAAGTGTGAGTGTCGAATTTGACATATGATTTAATGTATGTGCCTTTATGTTTTTCTAGGCATAATTGGCTTGCAGTGAGGAGATCACCCCTGATATTGCGTCAGGCTTGCTACAACATGAAGAGGAAAGTAGACTTCATCTACATCTAATTTCTCCCGCATTGTTAGAACCAGAATATGATTTGTTCTTCTCCTCTAGCTTCCGACAGATCTGCAGTACTATTGTACTATTGGTTTTGGTTCACCTCTCATTCAGCTAAGCCAAATCAGTGTAATGTTTTTGCTCTCTACATTCCATATTAGTTATGGCTGATTTAGTACTCCCTTCGATCCATATTAGTTGACTTGGATTTATCAAAATTTGGATGAACCTATATACTAAATAGTGTCTAAATTCATCCAAATCTTGACAAATCCAAGTCAACTAATATGGGTCGGAGGGAGTACAAAATTTGTACGAAATCAATGACAACTAATTGGAACGGAGAGTGTATTTCTGAAAACGATTCCAAGATTTCTTGAGAACTGAAAGGACTTATTGGCATTGAGTCTGTCGTGATAAATTAAGCTGTGAGTATTTGCCCATGATTGGATTAATCAAGCAGCATGTCCTGCAATTGTGGTTTTTTGCTTAGCGTAGATGTCAGTTGTTTATTCATATTTTGCAATACTGGTCATTTATACTTTTAGTGTCTAATTTTCTCTTGAGTTCCATGAAAGTTTGAGCAATAGCAACCACAGAAAGGAACGGGCAAGCTGAGGAAAATATAAGGTGGATCTATCGACCAATACTCGATAGCTCAATGCATTTCACGATCTTGTACAGGTGATCACCCCCCGCTGCCACATCCCAACACACACGTACACGCACGCACTGACGCACACACATACACAGCACAGAAGAAACTACAGCACGTACTAGTACACAACAACATCGCCGGCCGCCGCGCCAATGGCATGCATGGGCCATCGGTCGGACCCTCTCGGAGGATACGCGCGCACACGACGGCTGGCCCTGGCTAGCGCCACCGACGACGACCGGCTGGCACGGATCCTGCCGGCGTTATGCCAGAGTCCCGTTGGCTTTCCCGTTCGCCGTCACTATGCCGTTGCCGTTGCCGTTGCCGTTGGCGTGTCCATTGCCGTTCGCCACCGCCCCGTTGCCGTTCGCCACCGCTCCGTTGCCGTTGGCGTGAGCTGGGGTAGCAGAGTTGTGGGAGGTGATGAGCCGGCCCGAGGGGTCGTTGGAGGACTTCCACTGCGCCACCCACTCGATGGCCGCCGGCGTGCTGCACGCGATGCTCGGGCCCCATGGCACCGTCTCCCTCGCCGACTCCTGCATTAGTTCAGGTTCGCGTCATGTGTCAGTAAATCGTTCTCCGTCAGTTCGATCGGTTGTTCAATGTTCAGTAGTATCTGTCTGAATATATCACCTGGGGGTAGAGCCTCTCGAATATCATGCGGTAGTAGTACGCCTCCTTGTTGATGGGAGTGTTGTAGGGGAACACTTCCGCGGCGTTCTTCATCATCGCATCACTGACCTGAAAGACAGGATAACAGAGGAGTAAGAAAAACAGAGGGAGAGAAAGTAAAGGAATAGTACTTAGTTTTCCAGGTGATTTATTTTTGACGATGCTACTAGTAGTAGATTACCTGCTGCTCAGTGAAAGCCTTGAGGCCGTCGATCCAGCTGTAGCCAACGCCGTCACTGAACTGCTCCTTCTGCCTGTAGAGGATATGCTGTGGAGGGGAACATTGCAGAGAGCATCAGAGTTCAGAACACTGTGCAGATGCTGGATATCTGAAGAAACTCAAGGAGCTGGTGTTGGTACCTTGGGCAGGTAAGGCTCCTCCTCGTTGTCGAACGCCTTCCTCATCACCCACTTCTCGATGCGGCCCTGCTCAGGGTCGTACTGCGTCACAGCAAGAGCAAGGAAACGTCAGAAAATTCAGAGAAAAAACAGAGCAATTACGTACGTACTACTTAATCCTTCAAGGCAGGGACGAGATTCAGTACAGTACCAGTTTCCACTCGGGGTCCATGCTCATGGCGACGTCAATGAACTCCTTGTCGAGGAACGGCACGCGGACCTCCAGGCCCCAGGCCGACGTCGCCTTGTTTGCGCGCAAGCAGTCGTACTGGTGGAGCGCCTTCACCTTGCGGCAGGTCTCCTTGTGGAACTCCTCCTTGTTGGGGGCGAAGTGGAAGTAGAGGTAGCCGCCGAGGAGCTCGTCAGAGCCTTCCCCGGACAGCACCATCTTCACACCGAGCGCCTTGATCTTGCGCGCCATCAGGAACATGGGCGTGCTGGCGCGGATCGTCGTCACGTCGTAGGTCTCGTTGTGGTAGATCACCTCCTCGATGGCGTCGATGCCATCCTACAAACGCCAAATGACTCGCTTATCAACACTTCAGGTTTTTATTCCCCAATTTCTGGGGTTGTAAGTGTGAGTCTTGTGAAATTGTTCTGTTCTGTTCTGCTGCGGCTTGTCTGATCTAGTAAAACCACGAAGCGTCCATTTTTCTTTACCTGGACAGTGAAATGGAACTCGTGATGGATGGTTCCAAGAAAGTCAGCGACCTCCCTAGCGGCCTTCAGATCAGGTGAGTTCTGCAATGTCCAGCAAGATATCAAAATCATTAGCTTCTCGTCAGGGTTCTCTTCTCGTAGAAGAAACAAAATCCTCTGGGATTCTTATGAGCAAAAGTTAACCTCCAGGCCAACGACAAAGGAATGGAGCTCAGTCCCGAACTTCTTGGCGGCTTCGGTCTCGATGAGATGGCGCTTGGTCACGGAGGCGACCAGCGACGAGTCGAGGCCGCCGGAGAGGAGGACGCCGAAGGGCACGTCGGTCATGAGCCTCTTGATGACAGCCTACACACCAAAATGGAGCAGGGCACATGCTCGATTGGTCAGCTCCGTCCACTGAGTTGGTCACCATCAGACTAGTACCGTACACAAAAAAGCAATTATCACGTGGTGCTTCGGTCAGTGTGGTGGTATGGTATGTACCTTCTCGAACGCCTCTCTGAGCACGAGGGGCTCGTACCGCGTCGCCGGGACGAGCTCGGCGAACCACTCCGGGTTGTACCACCGCCGGAAGCCGCCGCCGGCGCTGGAGTAGAGGTGCCCTGGAGGGAAGAGCTCGAACTTGGGGCAGTCGTCGTGGAGCGCCTTCATCTCGGACGCGATCCACACGGCGCCTGGGGACAGCACAGCACCAGACCCAGGTTAAGTCGTGATCGAGACATGGAGAATTTGTGGTGATATGGGTTTGGTAGTGAGATAAGAGTAGTACCGTCGCTGCCCCAGCCGATGTAGAGGGGGTTGACGCCGACGGCGTCGCGGGCGGCCATGTAGGTGTTGTTGCGGGTGTCGTAGAGGACGAAGGCGAAGACGCCGTCCAGCATGTTGACGAAGTTCTCGCCGTACTCCTCATACTTCATAGAACAACAGGGGATGATCGGCATCAGTATTACTTCAGTGTGTGTTTATTTCTGTGTTTTCTTCAGAGTTGCGAGGCTAAGAAAGTCTTACCAGCGGGATGATGACCTCGCAGTCGCTGCCGGTGGTGAAGGCGTGCTTCCCGGCGAACTGCTTCCGGATCTTCTTGTGGTTGTAGATCTCTCCATTGGCCTATTTTCATTTTTGATCAACAGCGACACGGTTCAGAAAACGATTTGGCGACGGTGAACGAACAGTCCACTGACAGACCACGACGCGGCAAACAGAAGACGTGTACGAAGAAGGCTGCATACCACGACGACGACGGTCCGGTCCTCGTTGTAGAGGGGCTGGTCGCCGGAGAGCGGGGAGACGACGGCGAGGCGCTGCTGCGCCAGGAAGTTGCCCTCGCACTGGAACAGCCCGGACCAGTCCGGTCCACGGTGCTTCAGCCTGCACCATATATTACGTATGTCATCAAAAACTGAAATAATGTTCGTTCAGCACGAACAGAGCAATCTAATAACAACACAGCTAGGGGCTTAACGAACAACAAGATTCTTTTCGTTGTTGTTTTTTACGGATCGGCGTCGGCCATTACTGTTCAATTCTTTATTATGGTTCCTATGCATATGCGACCCCTCACCCCAGGAAGGAGACAGAGTGACCAACAAGGACAAAATAGAAAGTACAAGAAAACAAAACCACTTGGACGATGGATCCCCTTAGTCTAGTTCTTTCCGGCGAGTTCAAGAACAGGGATGTCGATCAACGACTTGTTCTATTCTACCACCCAAAAAAAGTCTCAGGATCATGTCAAGGATCTGATCATGCATTAGAACTGGCAAGGGGTTTGGGGAGGGAGATGGGTAGTGGCGTAGGGGCTAGGGGGGGTGTGCTTGCCTGCGGGAGCAGGAGAGGACGCGGGCCCTCTTGGCCTGCGACCAGTCGGCGCAGCCGAGGACGGCGAGAATGCCACACATGGTGGTGAGGAAGAAGGCGGCGGCGAGGAGCAAGTTTCGGCCGGGGTGGACGAGGCTGAGAGAGTGAACGAACGCTCGTGTTTGGGAGAGAGAGATGCGGAGATTAGCGGATGAGCGCGCCGTATTTATAGCCAATCCGCGCGGCTCCGGGGCCTCGCGTCTACGACCAAACTCCTCTCTGGCGAGGGCCACGGGGACACGTGGCGCCTGTCGGTTGGGAGGGTTCCGTGCGCGGCGGGAGTTTATCCCCTCCGGATGCCGCACAGCCGAGTCAGCGTGGGACCCCCGCGCGCGTCAGCTCCGCTTCAGGCCGTCGGATCGAGGATCTACGGCGAACCAAGAGTGCTGGAGGTGGGGCTGGGTTGGTGGGGGTGGGGATGGGCGGACGGGGCCCGCCGGATTTCCTCGCGAGGATATTTGGCTGTGGATGCTCGATGATGCGAAGCAGGCCATTATTGGGAAGAGAGCATCTTGGATATGATTCATATATCGAGGGATGTTCATCTCTTCTCTTCTAATGAACGCGGACGTTATTCTGGTGATGCTCCAAAGATCCGATGAATCCGCCCTCTATTCTTTTCTCAATTATTCTACCCTCTCCTCATAATTGAAGTCGCTATGTTACCATGGGAATGATCCTGACGTTTTTCATCGTAGTACAACGGATACCTTTTATCTGGCTTTGTTTCTCCATAAACACATTATCGTTTCAAGCTTAATTAACTCCACGTGATTAGGCTGAAAAATAATAAGAAATTGGGAAAGATCCTATTCCTACTGACGGTTTTTATCGTACAACTGCTAGTACCTTGATTGTAGTACAACGGCTAGCTTTTGTCTAGCTATGTTACCATGGGATTGATCCTACTGACGTTTTTATCGCAGTACAACGGCTAGCTTTTATCTAGCTTTGTCTTTTGCATAAGCATATCATTTTTTTCAAGCTTAACTCGGACGGTGATTGGCCTGAAAAACACGGAAATCCAATTTTACAATCGAATGGATTTTTTTGGTTGCAGAGCACCAGTGCTCCTGCTATTTTTTAAAAATCGAAAATCATATTTGTGACTTTCAAAAAATAAATAGAAAATATTCGGATGTAGCCAATGATTTGCCCACAAACATGCAAATTATCAATTCTAAATATTTTGTATTTTGAGCTACACAAAATGAAAAAAAGTGTGGATCTATATGCATGCATTTTTCAAATTCCAAACTTTATCAGATTTTTTCACTTTTATATACACCCTCCGTCCTAAAAGGATATTTTAGATTTGTTAAAATCTGGATGTATCTATGCACTAAAAGTGTCTAGATTTATTCAAATTTAGACAAAATTGCGATATTTGTTTTGGGACTGAGGGAGTAACCCACAATACAAAAAGAATCATGTTACCATTTTGCTTGCTTGTGGAAAAAAATATTGACTACGTCCACAATTATTTTCAACTTTAAAGAAAATTGTAGATATGTTTTTTAATACTCCCTCTAATCCATATTAGTTTACTTTGATTTTTCAAAATTTGGATGAACCTATATACTAAATAGTGTATAGATTCATTCAAATTTTAAAAAAATTGCGTCAACTAATATGAGTCGGAGGGGTATTAAAATTGAAGGGAGCACTGTATCTCTCTCGATACAGGCTTTCGCCCCGCTTTATAAATAAAGCCAAATGGCCAAACCGATACAAAGTGGAGAGGAGATCCTCTTTACAAGCAGGTCACAAAGATAAACAAAAGAGAAAGCAGGAGACGCCACGCCCAACTGGGGCAACCTAGACAATCGAACACATCGAAGCCGAAGAAGCTAGAAGTCGAGACATAGACTCCACGAGCTGCACCCAGATAGAACCTGAGCTCCCCGACGATGCCCCCAAGAGGGTAACGACGTGTCACGTCGCCGCCGCCGAGCCCACATCGGGCTAGAGTTTTCACCCGGAGCTCAGTCATAGAGGGGATAAAAAAGCAACGCCCCCAAGAGGGTAGTGGCACCCGCAGGCGTCACCATTGCCAGCACCAAAGCGCAGAGCTTTCGCTCAAATCCACCCCATGCCATCGGAGATACCAATGGACAACCCAACCCGAGGGAAAGGCCACCATGCCAGCACGAGTCCTCCAGAGCTTGACCAGGAGCCGCCACACCGACACCAGATCACCCGCCATGCCCTTGCCATCCGAATGACCAAAGGGTTGGCCACCACCGAGATGTTGCTTGAGAGCCGCCATCCAGCCTCTCCTTCCAGGTCAGCCGCCCGCATCCACGAACTCAAACCCGTGCACGCGAGAAGACGCACCGTGCGGCTTGCAAGGCGGAGTGGTTAGGCAAGCTCGGATCCCAGCCCATAGGCTCGAATCCATGGAGCAGGAGGCAAAGACCGCAGCTTCCCGGATGAGATCAACATCCACCGCCATAAGCGGTTACTGAGACGGACACATCGGTAAGGTCACACCAGGCCCGTCGAGGCCCGGCCGCCTGAATAGAGCCCGTAAAGCCCTTGCCGATGTCTGCAAGAGAGCCGCCAACTCCCGGCCGCAAGGCCTCTCCACCGCCACCACCTCCAGACCGACGCGATGTTCTCCCGCGTCTCCCCAGGCAGAGCCGCCACCACGGAGCAGAGAGGACGCCGCCGCGTCACCGCAGCGCCGCACAGCCACCCCAGGTACTCGCCGCCGCCTCCAATTGCGAGAGGTTGCCCCCGACGCCGCTCGCCGGCAGCCGCCGCGCCAGGCCTCGCCGGCCTCTGCCGAGACACACCGCCGCCATGAAGAAGTTCCGCCCCGCTCGGAACTCCCTGCGTCGGGGAAAGGAAGGCCCGCCGCCACGGAACTGCGGGCTTTTCCCGGGCGCTTCGCCCAAGCGGCGGAGGGGGAGGAGGGAGACGGGCCGGGAGCTAGGGTTTGTGGCTGCCGCTCCGGTCGCCTGCGGGAGCGACGCGGAGCGGGTCGAACCGTTCTTTTTTCCACACTGATTTTTCTTTGTCCGGTCCGGAGCACTGTATCTCGGGAGCCAAAGACACTTTACGATGGGAACTGAGTTAATTAGATTCAAGACCAGGTTTAGTGACGTCGTCATGTGCGAAACCAGATTAGTGTTTTTCACAAGGTTGGAAAAAGCGTTAGGCAAGGCGTTTGGCCTTCGCCTAGTGCCTAGGCGGTGCTTCAGCGTCCTAGGTGGCGAGCATATAGTTTTTACCATCAAAGGTATATATGGGTTATTATATGTGATATACATTAATTTAGAGCATGTAAATGAGTAAACAACCAACGACCGCCATTGGAATATGGCTCAGCTAGCTACAAAGTGAAAAAAATTCATGATTTCTTGTTCGATAAGAAAATTTATTAGTTATCCTGCCTAGACTTCCCCTTATGCTCTAGGCGAGGCGTTTGTCTACCGCCTAGTGCCTAAGCGTGCTTAAGCGTTGCCTAGGCGCCGCCTAATCCAACAGTGGTTTTTCATGAAAAGGTAGTAAATAAATTTGTGTTGTGAATCTGCGAAAGAGCCAAAACAGAAACAAACTGTTCTTGAGTTTATAAGTTCACTTTTTGTCTGGGCTCTTGAGTTCTTAAATCGGCTGGTGTAGAAAGCAAGAAATGAAATCTCTCTAAAACAGCGAAAATAACTGGTGTTATACGAGGAGCAGACAACGGCGGAGAGTCTATACAAGAGCAGCCCTCGCGCGCGCAACGCAGCGACAGCAACGGCTAGCTGAATGTTACCGTCCGCTCCGATTTTCCAGTTCTTTTTCCTGTCATCTCTGTCAACGCCAGCTGATGCATTGCCGTATTTGAACTTTGGAACTGAAGCCAAATTAAGCTCATGAAAGTTTGGTCGTGCCTTTACCATTTTGTCACTTGCTATTGTCGTTCTAGGTAGTCTATTCGCCGTCGCAATCATCATCTGTATGCACTCCAATTACTAGGACTTGTCTCTTGAACATGTCTACAGACAACATATTTTGATCGTATACGGGTACCAAGTTCACTTTACAACATTATACTTTCTTGATTTATTCTTTGATTATATTGCTTTGAAAACGAGTTTTCGGTCAAGGGTTTCTTTCGAAAAAGATTCAAAACAACTTGCTAAATCCATTCATACTGTAAGGTTGATAGGACTGTAATTTTGTTCCAATAAATGAGCCGGACTTTAAAGACCGAAACAACCCTTCTTAGTGCACCCGAATGGGCTGCCAAGAGAAAGGCTGATGAATGTGTTGCAAGGATTATACGAGATGAAGAGACTAAGTGATCCCAAAGAACAAAGTCAAGCATGTACAGAAGAGTAGCAAGATAAGATACTTTCACCTTGTAACAATCTGGAAGCGCCGAAAGAAGAATCAGTCCAAAACAATTTTTGCGTGGCAGAAGAGGATACGCAAGACACGCCATAATTATCTCCCAAGGAAAATATCATTCTTCTTGCTAACTTCACAAAAAAATAGATACCGGAAGCAAGTGCTAAAATGGAGCATAATAAAGCTCCAAGATTAGACGGGTTTCCTATGGAGTTTTTATCAAAGGTTTTGGAAGTCATAAAAGAGGACTTGATGGCATTGTTTTGTCGGTTACAATGGGAGGAGCTACCATGTTTCAAGTGAACTTTCATGTCATTAATTTTTTACCCAAGGAGGAGGACGTGGTACAAATCAAACAATATCTCCATGTTTGCCTCATCAACATAATTTAATTACTAAAGTGGGTACAAAACATATAACACGGATTTCTCATAAGGTCATCCGACCAACTCAAACTACATTTATGTCTAGGTGACACGTCTTGGAGGAAGGGGTCGGTATGCATGAAACCATCCATGAGCTTTATAGTTAGAAGCTCGATGGGGTTGTTTCAAAATTGACTTTGAAAAATCCACAATAGCAGGTTGGAAATGTTCCCAAACAAGTCATGTCCTTTATCAGTTCTTATCATTCTAAGGACATGATCTGTTGGATTGGTAAAATCCTCATAGTTATACCCAAATAGGGTGAAATATTATCACTAGAAGTTTTAAAGTCACTAATAGTACTCCCTCCGATCCATATTACTTGTCATTGAAATTGATGTATCTAGCACTAAAATATGTCTAGATACATCCATTTTAGTGACAAGTAATATGGATAAGAGGGAGTATATGTTCTTCATATGAACTAAAATAGTTCTCAGCTTTTGCATCCTTGATCTAAATCCAGTAATAATGCAAGGCAACATCAATATATAGTGGAGGTTACCATTGTGTGTACCATCCATTAGGAGGTTTCACAATGGCATTCATCCAATAAAGACCACTTCTACAAGCAAGCAACTGAAGTAATCATTTTCCTAGAAAGCTAGAAATCATCCATGTTTAATCATCTATCTTAACATAGCAACACCTGGATAATTTACTCTCAAGCCTTAGTCCAGTAAATCTTACATTATACATCTAGGAATCATTCTCGAACCCGCAGGGTCACACACTTAACGTGTCTCGACGCTAGGATAGATTGGATAATTGGTTTATGAGTTTTTGTTTGGAGTCTCGGATGGGATCCGGGACATCACGAGAGGTTCCGGAGTGGTCCGGAGAATAAGATTCATATAAGGCAGTGCAGTTTTTGGAGTTCGGAATTGTTCCGGGTTAATTGGTATTGTATCAGAAGCTTCTAGAACCTTCTGGAAGGGGACCAACGTGGCCCCACCTTCCGGGAGGGGGCATGGGCCTATGAGGGAGTGCCCTGGCCGCATTGAGCCAGGGGAACAAGGCCCCATAGGGCCCAGCTGGCCAAGAGAGGTTTAAACTCTAGATAGAGCTTCTAGAAGGGGGGGTTTCCTTGCCCCCCCACTCTTCCTCCTTGGGGCCGCCGGCCTTGGCTTGGGGGAGGGGCTAGGGCTGCGCCCACCCCTCTATATATAGAGGGATGGGGGCGCACCAACCCTACACACCTTCCCCTCCAACCCTAGCCGCCCTGCTGCCCTCTCTCCTCCCGATCGCTTGTGGCGAAGCCCTGCTGCAGAAATTCTCCACCAATTGCACCGCGCCGTCGCGTTGTAGATCCAACCCATATTTCCACCATACTTGCTGGACCAAGGAAGGAGGAGACGTCGAGGTGCTGCATGTGTGCATCTCACGGAGGCACCGCCACTTGTGGTGCTAGATCAGATCGGATCGCGAGGAGGAGAAGCGAGTACGACTACATCACCCACGTTCCGACGATTTGTCACCGAATCTTCAAGGGTATGAAGATCTAATCCAATCTCTCTCGTTGTTTGCATCTCCTAGATTAGATCTTGGCTTTCCCTCTGTTCGCATCCGTAGAAAATTTTGATTTACTATGCCGCGAAACCCTTCAGTGGTATCAGAGCTAGATCTATGCGTAGATGTGTTTCACGAGTAGAACACAACATGGTTGTTGCGGGCGTTGATGTTTTCTGTTGCAAGCCTCTTGTTTGTGTTCTTCTTATGACACGGGATAGTGAGATTGAAGCGGTCCAGGCCAACCTTACGCGACGTCGTTCGCGAGACCGGCTCCGCACTTGACGTGTGGATTGTTCCACACATGCGGCTGGTGGATGTCAGTTTCTCTCACTATAGTTGTCATGGGATTAACACCGGAGTTTGGCAACCATAATATCACCGTTGTGGCTTTCCGTAGGTAAGAGTCGTGGTTAGCATCTACTCCCATAAGCCACGTAAAACATGCAACAACAAAGTAGAGGCGTCTAACTTGTTTTTGCAGGAGTGTTTTCGTGATATGGTATGGCCCAAGATGTGATGTGTATATTGTATGCGATGATCATGTTTTGTAATGTTTCACGACTTGCATGTCGATGAGTACACAACCGGCAGGAGCCATATGGTTGTCTTTATAATTGTGTATGACCTGCGAGTCAACTTCTTATATGCCATGTAATAGCTTTACTTTATCGCTAAGTAGTTAGCAATAGTTGTAGTTGCTATTCGTGGTGGAGGAAATCATGGTGGAGTGATGGAGATCATGCCGGCACGCACAAGATGGAGATCATTGCGCGAAGATTGGCTATACCATGTCACATAAAGTTATATGCATGTGATGTTTATCCTTTTATGTATCTTATCATGCTTAGATCGCGACGGTAGCATTATAAGATGATTCCTCACTTAAAGATCAAGATAAAACTATGTTCTCCCCAAGTATGCACCGTTGCGAAAGTTTGTCGTGTCCAAGCATCACGTGATGATCGGGTGCTATAGACTCTACGCTCACATACAACGGGTGCAAGCCAGTTTTGCACACGCGGAAATACTTGGGTCTAACTTGACGAGCCTAGCATGTACAGACATGGCCTCGGAACACATGAACCGAAAGTTTAAGCATGAGTCATATGAATGATATGATCGACACTTCGTTGTCCACCATTGAAACCACATATCTTCTCGTGAAGATCGGATTAGGTGTGGTGAATTTGGATCGTGTTCACTAAACAACTTGAGGGATGTTGAATTTAGTGGGAGTTCATCTAGTAATTTGATTAAGTTGAACTATTTATCATGAACATAGTCTAAATTGTACTTGCAAATACTGTAGATCACATGGCCAAGTCCAACTTCAACTTCAACATTTTTGCTGAGATAGAAAAGCTTAGAAACAATGGGTCTAACTTCACCAAATGGTTCCGCATTCTGAGAATCATTCTCGCTGGGGACAAAAGGACTATGTCCTTGAGAAAGCGCTAGGTGACGCCCCTGCTATAGATGCGCCGACTGATGAAAGAGCTGTTTATCAGTCGCGCAAGGATGATTATGATTTGATTAAGATCGCCATGTTGTATGCTATGGAATCGAATCTTCAAAATCGTTTTGAGGAGTTCGCCGGGCCCTTTGAGATTCTCGAGGAGCTGAAAAACATGTTTCAGACTCAAGCCCATTCTGAGAGATATGAGATCTCTAAGAAATTCTTTAACTACAAGATGGAGGAAGGGAGTTTCGTTAGTGAGCACGCCATTAAGATGACGGGCTACACTCTTGAGCAACTGGACTGCAAGATTCCAGAGGAGCTCAAGATTGACACTCCTAGCTACAAAAGTTTTGTAGTTGATCACAATCAGATTGGTTCCACTGATATGATCACTGAGCTCTTTGCTAAGATGAAAGTAGCGGAGGTGAACATCAAAAAGAATAATCATGTGTTGATGGTCAACAAGCCCCCCACCTTCAAGAAAGGTAAGGGTGCAAGGAAGCCCTTCAAGAAAGGCGGCGACAAGCGCGTTGCCCCTGCTGAGAAGAAGCTCAAGTCTGGTCCTAAACCGGACAATCGAGTGCTTCTATTGCAAGGACAAGGGTCATCGAAGAATCGTCCAAGTACTTAGCGGACAAGAAGGCTGGAACCATCAAAGGTATATTTGATATACATGTTATTGATGTTTTCCTTACTAGCCCTCGTTGTAGTGCCCAGGTATTTGATACCGGTTCGGTTGCTAATATTTGTAACTCAAGCAGAGCTACGGAATAGACGGCTTGCGAGGATGAGGTGACGATGCGCGTTGGCAACGGATCAAGAGTTGATGTGATGGCCAAGACGCTCTCTTAGTTTTACCTTCGGATTAGTTTTAAACCTTAATAAGTGTTATTATGTGCCCTGCGTTGAGCATGAACATTATTTCGATCTTGTTTATTGCAAGACGGTTATTCATTTAAATCGGAGAATAATGGTTGTTCTATTTATATGAGTAACATCTTTTATGGTCATGCACCTATTGTGAATGGTTTATTTCTTCTAAATCTCGAAAGGGATGAAACACACATCCATAACATTGAGGCTAAGAGATGCAAAGTAGATAGTGATAATACTACTTATTTGTGGCAATCGCTGCCTAGGTCATATTGGTGTAAAGCGCATGAAGAAACTCCATTCTGATGGACTTTTGGAGTCTCTTGATTTTGAATCATTTGACACATGCGAATCATGCCTCATGGGCAAGATGATCAAAACCCCGTTCTCCGGTATGATGGAGCGAGCAACAGACTTGTTGGAAATTATACATACCGATGTATGCGGACCGATGAGTGTTTCGACGCGCGGTGGATATCGCTATTTTCTCACTTTTACCAATGACTTAAGTAGATATTGGTATATCTATTTAATGAAACATAAATCTGAAACGTTTGAAAAGTTCAAAGAATTTCAGAATGAAGTGGAGAACCATCGTAACAGAAAGATTAAGTTTCTACGATCCGATCGTGGAGGTGAATATTTGAGTTATGATTTTCTCACGCATCTTAAAGCAAGTGGAATCGTTTCACAACTCACGCCACCCGGAACACCATAGCGCAATGGTGTGTCTGAACGCCGGAATCGAACCCTATTAGATATGGTCCGATCAATGATGTCTCTTACTGATTTGCCGTTATCATTTTGGGGTTATGCATTAGAAACCGCTGCATTCACTTTAAATAGGGCTCCATCTAAATCCGTTGAGACGACACCGTATGAACTGTGGTTTGGTGCTAAACCTAAGTTGTCGTTTCTTAAAGTTTGGGGATGCGAAGCTTACGTCAAGAAGTTGATGCCGGACAAGCTCGAACCCAAAGCGGAGAAATGCGTCTTCATAGGATACCCTAAGGAAACTATTGGGTATACCTTCTATCATAGAACCGAAGGCAAAGTGTTTCTCGCAAAGAACGGTTCCTTTCTTGAGGAGTTTCTCTCGAAAGAAGTGAGTGGGAGGAAAGTAGAGCTAGACGAGGTTATTGAACCTTCTCTTGAATTGGAGAGTAGCGCAGCACCTGAAATTGTTCCAAAGGCTTTGCACCAACAATAGATGAAGCTAATGACAAGGATCATGAAGCTTGGACGATGTCACATCGAACGTCGCAGTCGACAAGGTCACGTGCCCTCCCGAGTGGTACGGCAACCTGTCTTGTCTGTGTTGTTAGTAGAAGACTGTGAACCTACGAACTATGAGGAAGCGATGATGAGCCCAGACTCTGAGAAATGGCTAGAAGCCATGAAATCCGAATTGGGATCCATGAGCGAAAACCAAGTATGGACTTTGGTGGACCCTCCTAGCGACCGAAAGGCCGTTGAGTGCAAATGGATCTTCAAGAAGAAAATGGACGCGGATGGTAATGTTACCGTCTATAAAGCACGGCTTGTCGCGAAAGGTTTTCGACAAGTTCAAGGTGTTGACTACGATGAGACTTTCTCTCCCGTAGCGATGTTTAAGTCCATTCGGATTTTATTAGCAATTGCTGTGTTTCATGATTATGAAATATGGCGATGGATGTCAAGATCGCTTTCCTCAATGGCAACATTGATGAAGAGTTGTATATGATGCAACCCGAAGGTTTTGTCGATCCTAAGGATGCTGATAAAGTATGCAAACTTCAGCGTTCCATTTATGGACTGAAGCAAGCATCTCGGAGTTAGAACCTTCGTTTTGATCAAGTGATCAAGAGCTTTGGATTTGTTCCAAATTGCTACGAAACTTGCATCTACAAGAAAGTGAGTGGGAGCTCGGTGACATTTCTGGTACTATATGTGGATGACATATTGATTATTGGAAATGACATTAACATGCTTAACGATGTGAAGAGTTATTTGAACAAGTGTTTTTCAATGAAAGACCTAGGTGAAGCTGCTTATATATTGGGCATAAAGATCTATAGAGATAGACAAAGATGCCTGATAGCTTTAAGCCAGAGTACATACCTAGACAAAGTTCTGAAAAGGTTCAGAATGGATAAGTCAAAGAAAGGTTCAGTGCCTATGTTGTCAGGTAAGATATTGAGCAAGGCTCAGTGTCCAGCTACGGTAAATGATAGGGAAGCTATGAGCAAAGTGCCTTATGCCTCGGCCATAGGTTCTATCATGTATGCCATGCTGTGTACTAGACCGGATGTGTCCAATGCTCTTAGTTTGACGAGCAGATATCAAAGTGATCCAGGTGTGGAACACTAGACAGCCGTAAAGAACATCCTAAAGTACCTAAATAGGACTAAAGAAATGTTTTTAGTCTATGGGGGTGATGAACAGCTTGTCGTAAAAGGTTACGTCGATGCTAGTTTCGACACCGACAAGGATGATTCTAAATCTCAGACAGGATACATTTATATTTTGAATGGAGGAGCTGTGAGCTGGAGAAGCTGCAAGCAAAGCGTGATCGCGGGATCTACAGTAGAAGCGGAATACATGTATGATTCAGAAGAGTCAAGTGAAGGAGTTTGGATCAGGAACTTCATCACTGAGCTTGGCGTGGTTCCAAGTGCATTGGACCCACTGGAGATATTGTGTGACAACACTGGCGCCATAGCACTCGCTAAGGAACCAAGATATCATCCAAAGACCAAGCATATCAACCGCAAGTTTCATATAATCCGAGATTATATAGCAGATGGAGATCTGAAGATTAGCAAAGTACAGACAGATCTGAATGTCGCAGATCCATTGACTAAACCTCTTCCACGTGCAAAACATGATCAGCACCTCAGTGCCATGGGTGTGAGATTGTTGCCAAATGTAAACTAGATTATTGACTCTAGTGCAAGTGGGAGACTGTTGGAATTATGCCCTAGAGGCAATAATAAAGATGTTATTATTATAATTCTTGTTCATAATAATGTTTATATTCCATGCTAGAATTGTATTAAGCGGAAACTTTAATACTTGTGTGGTTTGTGAACAACACCGTGTCCCTAGTACGCCTCTATGGACTAGCTCATTGATCAATTGTGGTTAAGGTTTCCTAACCATAGACATGAGTTGTCAATTGATAATGAGATCATATCATTGGGAGAATGATATGATGGACAGACCCAAACTAAGCAAAGCAATTAGATCGTGTCATCGTGTTCGTCTTTGCGAAGCTTTTCTTATGTCAAATATTGTATTCCTTAGACCATGACATAATACAACTCCCTGGTATCGGAAGAAAGCTTTGAGGTCATCAAACGTCATCCTATGAGAGGGTGATCATAAAGGTGTCTCTCAGGTGATCGGAAAGTACATTGGGTTGTATGTATCGAGATGGGATTTGTCCTCCAAAGTCGGAGAGATATACTTGGGCCCACTCGTAATCGATATCAACACCGCTTGCAAGCATGTGGTTAAGGAGTTAATCACAAAGTGATATCGGATTACGGAACGAGTAAAGTACTTCTGTGAACGAGATTGAACTAGGTATGACCATCGACGATCAAATCTCGGCAAGTAAAATATCGCGAGACGAAGGGAATATATATATGGGATTGATTGAATCCTGGCATCGTGGTTCATCCGATATGATCATCGATGAATGTGTGGGAGTCAATATGGGTTTCCAGACCCCGCTGTTGATTATTGATAGAAGATCATGTCTGCATATTCTCGAACTCAGGTCACACACTTAACGTGTCTCGACGCTAGGATAGATTGGATAATTGGTTTATGAGTTTTTGTTAGGAGTCTCGGATGGGATCCGGGACATCATTAGAGGTTCCGGAGTGGTCCGGAGAATAAGATTCATATAAGGCAGTGCAGTTTTTGGAGTTCGGAATTGTTCCGGGTTAATCGGTATTGTACCGGAAGCTTCTAGAACCTTCCGGAAGGGGACCAACGTGGCCCCACCTTCCGGGAGGGGGCATGGGCCTATGAGGGAGTAGGGGCACAAGGCCCCATAGGGCCCAGCCGGCCAAGAGAGGTTTAAACTCTAGATAGAGCTTCTAGAAGGGGGGGTTTCCTTGCCCCCCACTCTTCCTCCTTGGGGCCGCCGGCCTTGGCTTGGGGGAGGGGCTAGGGCTGCGCCCACCCCTCTATATATAGAGGGCTGGGGGCGCACCAACCCCACACACCTTCCCCTCCAACCCTAGCCGCCCTGCTGCCCTCCTCTCTCCCTCCCGACTGCTTGTAGGCGAAGCCCTGCTACAGAAATTCTCCACCAATTGCACTGCGCCGTCGTGTTGTAGATCCAACCCATCTCTCCACCATACTTGCTGGACCAAGGAAGGAGGAGACGTCGAGGTGCTGCACGTGTGCATCTCACGGAGGCACCGCCACTTGTGGTGCTAGATCGGATCGGATCGCGATGAGGAGAAGCGAGTACGACTACATCACCCACGTCCGATTTAACGTTCACAGTATGAATCTTCAAGGGTATGAAGATCTAATCCAATCTCTCTCGTTGTTTGCATCTCCTAGATTAGATCTTGGCTTTCCCTCTGTTTGCATCCATAGAAAATTTTGATTTACTATGCCGCGAAACCCTTCATGTTGTGGTTCTTGTTCGTATGTTAGAACGACACTTATTGAAAGCCCCAAACCACGTAAAACATGCAAAGAAAGTAGAGGCGTCTAACTTTGTTTTGCAGGGGTGTGCTGTGATGTGATATGGCCATGATTGTGATTATATTTGATGTATGCAATGTTCCTTATTGTAAGTTGGCAACCGGCAGGAGCCATATGGTTGTCTTTAATTTTGTTAAGACCCGCGTGTCTATTCAAAGTAGTTGTAATAGTTGAAGCCGGTGGACGACAACCATGGAGAAGCGTCATTGACCTTGATGCAATGCCGGTGATGATGGAGATCATGTTCGTGCTTGAAGATGGATATCGGAAGCACAAAGAAGAAAGGCCATATCATATCACATATTATGAATTGCATGTGATGTTAATCCTTTATGCATCATGTATTGCTTAGTTAACAATGGTAGCATTATAAGATGATCCCTCATGCACATGAATTTCAAGTCATAAAGTGTTCACCCTTAGTTAGCACCGTTGCTAAAGCTTGTTGTTTCGAAGCACCACGTGATGATCGGGTGTGTTAGATTCCGCAAGTGTATACAACGTGAGCAAGCCAGATTTGCTCATGCGGAAACTAAGGTTTGATCTTGACGAGCCTAGCATGTACAGACATGGTCTCAGAACACGGATCACCGAAAGGTAAAGCATGAATCATATAGTAGATATGATGAACATGTCGATTGTTCGCCATTGAAACTATATCAACTCTCGTCATGATCGGTGTTGATGTAGTGGATTTGGTTCGTGTGATCACTAAAACAATGTGAGGGATATTGTTTTGAGTGGGAGTTCACCTAAATTAATTTAACTATTAATTAGAACTCAATTTGTCATAAACTTAGTCTAAACTATTGCAAATATGTTGTAGATCAATGGCGGCCCCTACCATCAATTTTAATGCGTTCCTAGAGAAAGAAAAGTTGAAAAAACAATGGAAGCAACTTCGCGGATTGGTTCCGCAATTTGAGGATTGTCCTCACAGCTGGTAATTTGACCTATGTGCTGGATGCACCGCTGGGTGACCCACCTGCAGCCGATGCTACCGATGAAGTAAAGAATGTTTACCTCGCTCTAAGACTCCGATACTCACAGTTCAGTGTGCTATCTTGTATGGTTTAGAATCGAAGCTTCAGAAAAGGTTTGAGAATTCAGACCCACATGATATTGTCCGTGATCTCAAATTGATCTTTAAGACTCACGCGGCGATTGAGAGCTATGAGGCTTCTGAAAAGTTCTTTAACTGCAAGATGGAAGAGGGCAGCTCCGTCAGTGAGCATGTGCTTAAGATGTCTGGGCACGCAAACAAACTTCAAAGCTTGGGTATAGTGATTCCTAATGCTTTGGGGATTTACCGTGTCCTCCAATCACTACCACCAAGTTACAAGAACTTTGTGATGAACTACAATATGCAAAACATGAACAAGCAGTTGCCAGAACTCTTTGCCATGTTGAAATCTGCAGAAGTGGAGATCAAGAAAGAGCACTAAGTGTTGATGGTCAATAAGACCACCAAATTCAAGAAAGGCAAGTCTAAGCAAAAGGGACACTTCAAGAAGGGTGGTAAGAAAGTTACCGCGCCGACGAAGAAGACCAAGGCTGGACCTAAGCCTGATACTGAGTGCTTTTACTGCAAGGGAGAAGGTCACTGGAAGCGGAATTTCCCAAAGTACTTGGCGGATTTGAAGAACGGCAACATCAAGAAGAAAGGTATATCCGATATACATGTTATTGATGTGTATCTCACTAGTACTCGTAGTAGTGCCTGGGTATTTGATACTGGTTCGGTTGCTCATATTTGTAACTCGAAACAGGTGCTGCAGAATAAACGGAAGCTAGCGAAGAACGAGGTGACGATGCGCGTGGGAAACGGATAAAAGGTTGATGTGATCGCGGTCGACACACTACCCCTTCATATACCATCGGGATTAGTTTTATACTTAAATAATTGTTATTTGGTGCCTGCGTTAAGCATGAACATTATATCGGGATCTTGTTTATTGCGAGACGGTTACTTGTTTAAGTCCGAGAATAATGGTTGTTCGATTTATATGAGTAATATGTTTTATGCACATGCACCTTTGATAGATGGTCTATTCTTATTGAATCTCGATAGTGGAAATACACATATTAATAACATTGAGGCTAAACGTTTGAAATCGAGCGATAACTCGACCTATATGTGGCAATCGCTGTCTTGGTCACATTGGAGTGAATCGTATGAAGAAACTCCATTCCGATGGACTTCTTGAATCACTTGATTTCGAATCACTTGAAAGATGCGAAGCATGTCTGATGGGTAAAATGACTAAGACTCCATTTTCTGGTATGATGGAGCGAGCTACGGACTTATTGGAAATCATACATACCGATGTGTGTGGTCCAATGAGTGTAGCATCGCGCGGTGGTTATCGTTATGTTCTTACCTTCACGAATGACTTGAGTAGATATGGGTATATCTATTTCATGAAACATAAGTCCAAAACTTTCGAGAAGTTTAAGGAATTTCAAAGTGAGGTAGAGAATCAACGTAACAAGAAGATTAAATTTCTACGTTCTGATCGTGGAGGTGAATATCTAAGTTACGAGTTTGGCGAGCATTTGAAGAAATGCGGAATACTTTCTAATTGACACCGGAACACCACAACAGTAATGGTGTGTCCGAACGTCGTAATCGAACTCTCTTAGATATGGTTCGTTCTATGATGTCACTTATAGATTTACCGCTATCATTTTGGGGTTATGTATTAGAAACAGCCGCATTCACTTTAAATAGGGCACCATCTAAATCCGTTGAAACGACACCATATGAATTATGGTTTGGGAAGAAACCTAAATTGTCGTTCCTTAAAGTTTGGGGTTGTGAAGCCTATGTAAAGAAGTTACAGCCGGACAAGCTAGAACCCAAAGCGAAAAAATGCGTCTTCATAGGATACCCGAAGGAAACTATCGGGTATACCTTCTATCATAGATCCGAGGGAAAATCTTCGTTGCCAAGAATGGATCCTTTCTAGAGAAGGAATTTCTCTCGAAAGAAGTGACTGGAAGGAAAGTAGAACTCGACGAGGTTGTCGAACCTTCTCTCGAACTTGCGAGTAGCGCAGCACCGGAAGAAGTTCCTGTGGTGCCTGCACCAATAAGAGAGGAAGCTAATGATGATGATCATGAAACTTAGGTTGTAGTTGCTACAGAGCCTCGCAGGTCAACGAGAACTCGTACCACTCCTGATTGGTATGATCCCGTTATGAGTGTCATGTTGGTGGACAACATCGATGACCCTGCGACATATGAGGAAGCGATGATGAGCCCAGATTCCAATAAATGGCAAGAAGCCATGAAATCCGAGATTGGATCCATGTACGAAAACCAAGTATGGACTTTGGTGGACTTACCGGATGGCCGGAAGGCTGTCGAGAACAAATGGATTTTCAAGAAGAAAACAGATGCTGATGGTAATGTTACTGTCTATAAAGCTCGACTTGTCGCAAAAGGGTTTCGAAAAATTCAAGGAGTTGACTACGATGAGACTTTCTCACCTGTAGCGAAGCTAAAGTCTGTGAGGATTATGTTAGAAATCGCTGCATATTATGATTATGAGATATGGCAGATGGATGTCAAAACAACATTCCTCAATGGAGACATTGATGAAGAGTTGTATATGATGCAACCCAAAGGTTTTGTCAATCCTAAAGATGCTAACAAGGTATGCAAACTTCAACGGTCCATCTATGGATTGAAGCAAGCATCCCGAAGTTGGAATCAACGTTTTGATAAGGTGATCAAAAGTTTTGGTTTTATGCAAACTTATGGAGAAGCTTGTATTTACAAGAAAGTGAGTGGGAGCTCTGTAGCATTCTTAATACTGTATGTAGATGACATATTGTTGATTGGGAATGATGTAGACCTTCTTAATAGTGTCAAGGAATATTTGAATAATAGTTTTTCAATGAAGGATCTTGGTGAAGCAGCTTACATATTAGGCATAAAGATTTATAGAGATAGATCGAGACGCCTAATATCATTGTCACAAAGTACATATTTGGACAAAGTTCTAAAGAGGTTTGGAATGGAAGATAGCAAGAAAGAGTTCTTGCCCATGTTGCCCAATACGACCTTGAGTAAAACTCAAAGTTCGACAACGGCAGAAGATAGAGAAAGGATGAGTAAGACTCCCTATGCCTCAGCCATAGGATCTCTAAATGTATGACATGCTATGTAATAGACCTGACATTGCATATGCTGTTAGTTTAACTAGCAGATATCAAAGTGATCCAGGAGTGGATCATTGGACAGCGGTCAAAAACATCCTTAAGTACTTGAGAAGAACTAAGGATATGGTTCTTTCTTATGGAGGTGATGAACAGCTCGTTGTTAATGGTTACACCAATGCTAGTTGGAACACCGATCCGGATGATTCTAAATCATAATCTGGATACGTATTTACTTTGAATGGTGCAGTAGTTAGCTGGAGGAGTGCAAAGCAAAGCGTTGTGGCGAGATCTTCAACTGAATCGGAATACATGGTCGCCGGAGGCTTCACAAGAAGCGATATGGATGAAAGAGTTCATTACAGAGCTGGGTGTGGTTCCTAGTGCGCTGGACCCAATGTCTATCTACTGTGATAACATGGGCGCCATAGCCAATGCGCAAGAACCAAGGTCACACAAGAAGCTGAAGCACATCAAGCTACGTTTTCACGCTATTCGAGAACATGTCCAATATGAGGACATAAAGATTTGCAAAGTACACACAGATCTGAATGTGGCGGATCCGTTGACTAAACCTCTCCCGAGGGCAAAACATGAACAGCACCAAACTGCCATGGGTGTTCGGTATATTACCATGTAATCTAGATTAGATGACTCTAGTGCAAGTGGGAGACTGTTGGAGATATGCCCTAGAGGCAATAGTAAATATAATTATTATTATATCTTTGTGTTTATGATAAATGTTTACATTCATGCTATAATAGTATTAACAAGGAAACATTAATACTTGTGTGATTTGTAAACTAAAATAGGGTCCCTAGTAAAGCCTCTTTATAATACTAGCTTGTTGGTTAATATATGATTGTGGTTTCCCTATCATGAACATTGAGATGTTATTAACAACAAGATCATATCGTTAGGAGAATGATATGGTGGACATACTCCTATAGATAAGCGTAGCATAAAGATCAAGTCATTTTAATAGTTCAATTGCTATATGTTTTCTGATACATAGTAACCTAATTCCTTCGACCATGAGATCATGCATATCACCTTCACCGGAAGGATGCTTTGATGACATCAAACACCACACCGTAACTGGGTGGCTATAAAGGTGGCATTGAGTGTTCGGAAAGTATTGGTTGAGACACATGGATCAAGAGTGGGATTTGTCCATCCATATGACGGATAGATATACTCTGGGCCCTCTCGGTGAAATGTCATCCAATTAGCTTGCAAGCATGTGACTGGATCACAAGGGATCGCATATCACGGGAACGAGAAAAGAGTACTTATCAGTAACGAGGTTGAACTAGGTATGCAGAGATACCGACGATCATAACCTCGGATAAGTAAACTATCGTGAGACAAAGGGAAATTGGTATCGTATGTAAGTGGTTCATTCGATCGCAAAGTAATCGTAGAAATATGTGGGAGCCATATGAATTTCCAGATTCCTATATTGGTTATTGTTCGGAGAAGTGTCTCGATTATGTCCGCATAATTCACGAACCGTAGGGAGACACACTTAAGGATTCGACGTTGTTTGAGTAGTTATGGAATGATGAGTAAGAGATCGAATGTTGTTCGGAGTCTCGGATGGGATCTGGGATATCACGAGGAGATCCGGAATGGTCCGAAGAATAAGATTCATATAAGGAAAGTCCTGTTTCGGGGTTGGAGAATGGTTCCGGTGTTTTCATCGGGAATGTTCTAGAAGGTTCCGGAATGTCCGACTCGGAGGAAGGGTACATGAATGTGTCATATCAAGTTGGAATGATTGCATCATGTACTAGGTGTCATCGCTGAACAAAATAAAGGGTTTAATCAAATCCTAGTTTGAAAAGTCAAACGCCAATTTGAAAAGTCAAACGACTATTTTGGGAAGTGGAGGGGAAGGTGGAAACCGAGTTGGGGAGGAGTTCTCCTCCACCGCCGACCCCTTGGGAAACCGAGTTGGGGAGGACTCCTCCCTGGCGCGCCCCTCCACCTATATAAGGAGGCGGGCAGGCCCCTCCTAGCACCCAACACCTCCACCAAACCCTAGCCCTAAGCCGCGCCTCCTCAGTCCCGCCGCCCTAGGGAAGCCGCCGCCCTAGCTAACCCTAGCCGCCGCCAAGCCTCTTCCTTGGTGTGTCTAAACCCTAGATCGCCGAGCTCTCTCATAGTCCACCATACTCGCTTAAGGCTGAAGCCTGCGAGATCTTCCTCTACTTTCGGTACCACGCCGTTGTCTTTGGAATCGCGAGGAGAGTGCTACAACCTCCGTTCTGCTGGAACAAGGAGAGGAAGGTCTTCGTCAGTTGAACGATGTGACCGATCATGAAGCGCTGCCGGAACGCAGCGCCGGAAGGATCGTCTACGCGATCTTGAGATCGGGAAGAGTACGACTACATCACCCACGAGAATCCGCTCTCGTTAAACACTTTGGAATCTTCGAGGGTGAGTTATTTCATCGACTCGTTGCTACAATCTAGTAGATAGATCTTGGCTTGTTTGTTTGTATGCGATAGAATTTTTTTGTTTTCCATGCTACGAAACCCTACAGCACGACACCGCGAGGAATACCATAACCCTAGCCACCAGTGAGGTCTCAACAAAGCCAAACGAGAGCAGTGAATCAAACAGGACCAGTCGACGCAACATCGTCAACTGAGTCAGCAAGCATGGCGGCGGCTGAAATGGCCGAAGCTGGCCTAAATTGAGGGGTGACGGCATCTGCGACACAACATCGCCAGAAAAGAAGAGAGAGGGCAAGAGAGAGAAAGAGGGGGAGGACTGGGTTGGTCAACTGACCCAGTGGACCACTGAATGGGTTAGCCCAACCCACTGGGCTGATCCAGGGCTAGGTCGGACCAAGGGCCAAGCCTAGGTTAAAAATAAGAAATGATTTAAAATCATAAAATGCAAACTTCTAAAAATACCCCTCAGAGTATTTAAGCTCTAGAAAAATAAATAAAAATCCTAAAAGTACATATAATATCTCCAAATGTCCACAAAAACATAAGCTATCTAATAAAATATTAAATTTTATTTTAGATTGGTAAAATTTAATTTGATTCTTTAAAGGCAACAATTCATTTATGGAATTTTCTAAAAATAAGGATAATACTTTTAAAAAATAAAATCCATTTTTAAGATCTTAAATAAATACCTTATGTTAGAAAATACTAATTATATTATTTCAAAGTATTTTAGAATTTCTTAAATAATAAATTCTTTTATAACTATTTGATACTTATGTTCTTATTCAAAGTTATTCTCTAAATAGGAAATACTCTTATGTAAATATTCATCTTAAAAGAAATCTTTTAAGTTTAAATTTAAGAATAAAACATTTACAGAAGGGTTTTGATTTAAAATAAAACATTGCATGTCATTATTATGCATAATTCATTATTGCTTCTTTAAATATTGTCTTTACTGGGCAATAATGATGTTTTGTAGAAACAGAAGCTCAAGGTCAAGTGGAAGCATCCAACTTCACTACCTTGTAGTCACAAGGCAAGTTTACCACTTGCTTATGTCCTTTGATGTGTTTTAAAAAGTAATTGCAAATTGTTGTGTTATCACTTATGTTATAAAAAGGAATTCGAAAAGAATATTTTCATAGTAATATGAGATATCAGTTATCATCCTAAGTGGTGGTACTCTATTATAGATAGCAATGGAATCTAGGATTCCAGGTGCAGTTTATCTGATAAGAATTAATAACCCATAACATTAGTGATTTTAGAGTTGTATAATACGCTTTAACCATGAGATCTAGAATGAGACGAAAAAGTCAGTTGGATCTTCTTTCTTTCGCATGTCAACAGATGTTTGGGTCGTGGCTATAATTTCTCGGAGAGGATTGACAGCATATGGATGGGATCCCACAATGTCACATGCCATCTGGTATCTACGAGGGTTGTACGCCTTAGGTTATCATTGGAAACAAGTTTTATCCTAGGTCTGACGTGCAATATGATGGGCATGCGGGTCGTGGAGAAGGGCAGTAATGAGATTGGATCAAATTCTAGGCCCTGGAATTATGGACGGAAAAGTATGACCAGTTTTGCAACAAAGATTTGATCTCTTATAGGTAAAGCAACGTACCTCTGCAGAGTATAAGAATTATGACATGTTACTCCATGTTTCGGGAAGGAGCTACGAACGCGACAGAAAAGGAACTCTATGAAGTTTTGGTCAACCTGTGAAGATTGATGGGCATAGTTTTTATAATAAAAACAATCTTTGAAGAAAGTTTTGCGAAAACTGCATTACACCTAAAACTTATAGTCTAAGGTGGTAGCTAGTGCATCAAACTTTCCACCTTGCATATAATGAACTTGCTGGGTAACACTGCTACTCACTCTTTCCTTTGATTCCCTGCTTCGACTCTGAAGACCAGAAAGATATTCCCATGTACGCCACCTAGTTCTAGGATGGTGTCTACTACAAGGAGCCAGGCCTGTCAGGAGGAGTCGAAGAGTGGACTACGAGATCCACTATAGAGCCGACGACAACGAGTCAGAGTAATTGCTATATTAGTACTTAGAAGTTGAGTTGGGCCGAGCAGCATAAACTCTATATAATAAAGCTGTTGAGCTCATGTTATGTTAATTAATTTGGATCTTTTTGTACTTCTATTGGAACATCTTAAGTATGTTGTTTGTTGATCGTAAGAACTCAAATATCAGATCTTTTGGTATTATAATAATAATAAGATGTGTATGTTTATAATATGGACCCGCCATGTTTCTTTTGTACTACTATGAGGGACATGATATTTTGCGGAACGATGTTTCGTGAATGTTATATCAACGAATTGCGTACTACAACATGCAGTGTATGCTGAGTCACAGCAACAGTCGGCCTTCGAAACCCCGCCTCTCGAAGACCTAGCACGACTACTAGCAACACAACGTTGTCTGACAAAGAATTTTCCCAATGGCGACTTCTTTTTGAACGTCGTCAACCTCTTCGACAACTTCAACATGGGCGACAGTGTCAACGCCAACGTCAACACGAACGCTGCGACAGCCGCTTCCCAGGCTGCACTGTAGGTGACCTCAGTTTTCCTCTTTCTGATTTTGCTAGAGTTTATGGTTTTAGCTTTTGTGGTAGATGTGATAGTATTACCATGTTTAGATGCAATTTGTTCGTCTATTTTGTTAGTATATGCATGATCCCGTTAATTCGTATTTATATGATCATGCCTTATTCGGATGAAATCATATAAATATTTTCTTATATTTTAAACATAATATATGTAGATTTTTAGGTACTTCTAAGCACAATTTTTCCCGATTTTGGCAACCCATCCGAATTTTCAAGGGATGAGGCTGAGGGCCTCTTCCTCCACCTTGTAGCCGAAGGTCAGGAGTTGGACTAGTGACTTCCGAGCTTGGCTATCCTTCTTTCCATTCCTTTGTCAACGGAAATGAATCCTTAGAGAATATGATCGAAAGGGTGCAGGAGAGAAAGAGGCGAGTTTAGCCAACTTGTATTTTCAGTTTTATTTTGATAAATAAAAGGGATCTGTAGGCCGATGTCAACTTGTATGTGGCACTGACCAATCATGTACTCTATTCGATCCATAACAAGTGACATTAATTTAATATAAAACAATCAACAACACTTACTATGAATCGGAGGGATTAAAATCTGTAAGATCTTAAACCTGGCCCGTAGGTAACAAACGGTTCTCTTCCACTTCCCTGAGACATGTATGCACATATTCTAGGCACTAGCCAGATAGTTATAATATTCATGGCAGACCATCTCCATCACGTGCAGCTAGCTTGTACTCCCTCCGTTTTAAAATATAAGACGTTTTAGGTTTATGAAGAAAATATATCTAGACTTGTTTTAGTATGTAGCTTCATCTCAATCTTGAGTGAACCTATATACTAAAAATAGTCTAGATACATTTACTTCATAAAACTAAAACATCTTATATTTTAAAACGGAGGGAGTATGTGCTACCGTCGTGTGAACTATAACTAGAGCTCAGGTCTTCTATCCATCGGGATGGCTTGGTCGTATGACGCTTAATCACAATTAAGCCACAATCCATTGGTCTCCCTTCTGGATCGAGAGAAGTGTGTTAATTTCCTGGCAATGGCATCCCGTTCGCCGCTCCGTGTGGGTTCTTGGATAGAGCCGATGACGAGGTCGATCATGTGCGGTCTGCGTCAGCATCGACGGCGACATCTCGTGACATGCCCACGTCGGGTCGTGAAGGTTACATGCCAAGTTGCCAACGGGGCGTGAAGAGGACGGGATGGACGGATGCATGCATGCATATATAATGCCTACTGTACCTACGTGTACCTCGAATGATCGGAGAAGTTGGCCAAGCAAGTCGTGTGGTCGCATCGAAGATGGCACGGGAGGGAACATGGACGGTACCACCCGCAGGACGGCACAAAAGAGAAGCCCAATCGACATGCATCTGCTACTAGTACGTGCGTGCTGTACCGCAAATAAAGATCGAACAAGAAAAGTGGCTAGCTAGCCAAAAGAAATAATGTGTGGTTTATTCCAAGGCGTGCAGGATTTTTACATGTACACTATGCTGCCTCTGTTTCCGGCCGGTGAAAAGGACGTGGCGGTCGCTGTAGCTGTTGGGTTTCCATTGGCTCGACATGCTTCCGTTTTAAAGGTTGCATCGGCGCTCTCTTGTGTTCTTTTAGTATGCAACAAGAAAAACTGCGCAACAGTGCAATGGACTTGTATATAGAGTAATAAAAGCTAGCTAGCTGTGTGTAGAAATCTACAGTCACGCTTGGGGGGATACCCAAGAATCAATCTGACGTCATGGTTGTTGTTGTCCTTAAACTATTTAGACAGCCAAAACTCGTTGAAGATGTGTTTGGGGATCGATCGACACCGTACCCCAAGTTTCTCTCAGATTAATTACTACGTAGATTCGTGCATCCCACAACTACTTGATTCCTTCAATTTCAAAGTCTGAATTGCCTCTTCTAATAAAACTGCTTTGTTAAGGGAAAAAATTACAAGTGACGCCACCCTGAAAAACTAGAAGTGTCAACATCCGAGAAACTTCACATGCAAGTACACCTTTCTTTTTCACGGGAAAAGTAGCTGGCGTATTGCACCTTTACACTAACCATCAAATTTGACTTCGATGGATCGAGTTTAATTGGCACGTTGAGGGTGAACATGTATAGGTCAATATATACTAGATGCCACACACACCCACATGCCTCGATCTATATATAGTGCATAGTTGAGATACACTGTTTACTCTCTTAGCTTAGTTGGCTAGTATGCATCGACATCGGGTACTGTAGTAGATAATGAGACAGAATAGCGAAGCTCCCCGCACTACGTGGAACCGTAAGCTAGCTCCAAGAGTACATGTGATGGAACAATGATCGAGCGATGGCCCATACATAATGGTACAATAATTGGCACCCCATGCCCACTCTGTCTGTCGGGAAGATACTATTGGACCAAGAAACGTAATGGAGTTCCAAATAGTACAGTGTCCGTCCTTATGTACAAGGTACACTACAAGCATACATGGGGAAGTTCATTATTAGATCTAACAATGTAGCCTCTTCGTCCCCAGTTAATATATACACCGACATTATCAGTTGTCCATCTCATTATGTTCACAATGTACTCTACTATATCATCTAAATATTGCAGCACTAGTATATTCAAAGACAATCTATGATCTATAGTTCTTACCAGGAAATAGTTCTAGGCGAAATATGAATGATGTGAATCGAGCAAAATAAGAAAGAGCAAATGATGTTTACTAAGCACATATGTGTGTGATAATTTGTTTGATGTTTCGAAGAATGGGTTACCCCATTACGGAAAGCATATACCCCTTACATTGGCGGTCCTCTAGCTCTGTGTTTTTTCGTATAGAATTCCAATACAACAAACATTGAGTTGCACGGCTTGTCCTCCACGAGAGGAAACGCACGGCTGACAGGCAGTCGGTAAGGGGTTGGTCCCACGACTCCACCTGCCAGCTCAGTGCGGTGACTCTCGTACCTAATGCTCACCCTTCCGTTGACGGTTGGTGGGATTTCATCCTCGTTGGGAGGGTCAAAACAACAAAGCCTACGCATAGTGATCGTCTATTTTACGTCACGTGAAACGTTTGCAAAAAGCTAGAGATTTTTCAACGGCACGTCGCCTAACCTACATCGAGGTTGCCCACATTGCAAACGAGAATATTCGATAGAGGGCTTTGGCCTTTAGAACGACCCTCCTAGGCATGAATTATAGTTAAGTTAGAGTTGTCGTCTGTCCAGCAGGGTTTCCTCGAAATGTGCCCCTGAAAATAAAAACATGGTCCCACTGTAAATATTATTTCACCCTTGGTAACAAAAAAATGGCGAAAAGGCAGGGCTCTCGTCGATTGATTAAAACAATGTAAAATTGATTGAAGATATAGTGCTCTCCCTGTTCTAAAATAGTTGTTATGGTTTTAGTCGAACGGAAGGGTAGTGAAAGAAGAAATGAATGAAGAAATGAAGGAAAGTGATGCTGAATTCACTCCCATGGAGCTCTCGTGCAATAACGACAGAGTTCTGTATCCTCTTCTCGCAGTGGCAGAGTTCTTCACGCAACCTCGCTCTGACCCTGTCCACGCTGCTGACACGGACTCTGAATATTGTGGCGAACCAACGCTGCCTAAGCTACCTGTCTCGACGAATCGAAGAGGCCTTTCCAACTCATATATCTCCAGCAATTTGTTAGTATGTCATCACTGCGCGTGCACATGCAATTGACAATGACGACAGAGAAACAAAAAAAGAAAGAAAGACGGTGTGGTGTCCCCCTACAAGTGACCTCCTGCTATTGGTTTGCCCACATATGGCGTGTTCATCATGCTCACAAAATGAGCTTTATCTCTTTCGACCGACATGTGGTAGCTGGGTGTGTATGCCCTATCTCTTCTCCAATAATGTACCCATGGATCGAATCTTTCGAACGAACACTGTGGATGTGGGTTTTTTTCCCCTTTGAGATACATACATGCATGTGTATTATACAGATCGTATATATAATTTATCCCACATACCACAATTATAAGTGATCATGATCTATTTATAAGTGATCACGATCTATTGATTTGACTAACCTTCTGCTTTTCTTTCAGAAAAAAACTCAATAATTCTACATTGGTCGGATGACATCCTTATTATTCCAGTGCAATAATGCAACCTAGCACATATGCGTACTGACCACTTGTGTTTTTTACACCCACCTTGGATAGGATTTTCTGTGCTAGTGATCATCAACACAATGCCAGGTTAGGTGCACCTTGTACCACGAGGATAGCGCCCATGGAAACAGACCCGGATTTAGTGGAGATGGGTACACATAATCCCTGATGAACAGTAAAATATGAAAAAAAATACTAAATAAAATTAGTGAATACGGCAAAAATCATGTGTGTAAAGAATGCAGGAATGAACTTGTGAAGTTTGAAACTAAAATACAGAAGTACCTTGTGCGAAAAAGACAAAGTGTCCGGAGACAATACGATGACCCGGATTTTTACCGTGAATACATAGTTCCATTTTCTCCTTGTCATGTAGGCCAAATAATGATCGTATTTTTCTTGAAATTTTGCACGAGTAAGTATGAATCAATATGTACGTGTGATTTATTTAAATTTTCTAAAACTTTGAAATGCGGTGTTTGAGATGCTTTGAAATTCAGGTTCATGTGTGCCCAAGTTCACCATGGTATTTTCGTCTTGAAACTCGCTAATCTATTTCATGCTTTAGATGGTGTAGATAATAGCAGTTTGTTGTTCAATTGACACTTTCTTTGAGAGAACGAGAAACATCGTAGTGTGTTTGGTTTGAGAGGGAAAGGTGGGTGGGTTGAGAGCATTCGCCTCCACATAGTTGGGGAGTATTTTATTTTGGTTTAGTTGAGTGCACTAGATGATCCATTTTTTATTTGGTTTGAAGGATGATATTGTCACTCGTGGAGATGTATCACATGCAAAAAACAAAATCCCTACCGCGCAACACCCAAGATCATGCTTAGGGTTTAGGTCACCTAGATCACCGCTACATAGGAAAGCCGCGGCTGCACCCATCTCGCCAAGACATCTCCGTCAAGACGAAGTGCACCCACACCGCGATAGTCACCGTTGAGATGAGCATGAGACACATCACCACAACGGATATTGCCCTAGTCATGATTTGTAGCAGGAGTAGGTTATCACCATTGTCGTGAGATCTAAACCTAGGTAACTTGTGTCTCGCCGTCTGGGATTTAGGGTCGTTGGACAGAATATCATTATAATCACCACCTACAATTTCGTAGGCTAGAATAGATTCTCACGCAATGAAGGGCCTCTTAAAGACAAAAGTTACCAATGGGAGTACCCCCGGCAGTTCAGATTCAGGTCCTCACGGCCACACACGAGAAAGACCACATTTACTCTCTCAGATACCTACTTAGGTCGGGAACATAATTCAATGACTCATCAACATCATTGAGTGCGTTGTCGTGAACTAGACCTTAACTCTAGTACAACCTATTTACGTCATGATGGGTCCATAGGCAACGTTTCATCTAGACCATGTGGCACAAGGATACTTGAGTGACCTCTCGTATCGGTACTCCATGTCACGAATAGATCTCTCTTGTTGGGCCACATAGAGATAAAATAAAACTTTTTCCCTCTAACACGGTGATACCAAGATCTAGCTGAGGTCGAAGGTCACGAGGATTACCACTAGATGCGCAATTACGTTTACTGATGAAGCGCGTCAGTTGAATGAAGTGCAGTCCTCACGATCTGATCCAATCCCGATCATCGTGGTGCTGATCGTACAACACCACTGCTGGTATCCACACGTACGAGGAGGAGCACCGACGATGAAATGCTAGGTTCAATATGGCGGCTAGACTGGACTGGAGCTAGGGTTCCAACGCATGAAATGACCTAATCGCAGCACCAATCTCTCTAGGTAAGTGTGCCCCAGTATATATATGGAGTAAAAGTGGGCTCCACTCACTCGTGGCCCATTCACTAAAGCCCATATCAATCATTGTGGGTCCAACTCACTGATTCAGTCCAAATCCGGTTTAGATCCAACCCAAACAGATTTCCGGTTCAGATTCAATCCAAACCTGCTCCCGCTCTTAAGTGTGTGACCCCGCAGGCTCATGGCTACTTGGACATGATTGGAGTCTGACTCTTAATCGATCAGTCGGTAGCGGCTCCTAGCAGAACGTGTCGGCTCCCAAGTACCAAAGAGTCATGACTACATGCCTATCCAATGCGACTTACGTCTGAGTCCCTTTTGCCTCACGATATACCTTGTCGGATTATAGGTAAATAATTGTCATCTCTTAAATAGTTCGTCTCTCTTCTTGATCTGAGAAAAGTGATTCATTCAACTAACTCTTAGTTGATCGCCTCAGTTAGCACTTAACCGAGTTGTGCATGGCCATGCTTTTCGGATCATATCATCCAAGAGGGCCTAGAGAATATCTCTCTAGGTGGAGGGGCAAAATCCCATCTTGGTTATTCACATCATGCAGCTTGATTCTCAGTCGATCCAAACTCTGCCTTTAAAAAACTACTCTGTGAAAGAACAACGTTTGACAGAACCTAAGTCGATGATCCTCAACTCGGATTGTGCAACAACCTCGGGTTTAAGGATTACATTGATTTATACATACAAATGATGACGTGTTCATTGTATCTCAATATGGGTCAATCCGACTCACTAAACTCTTTAGCCGAATCTGTGTAAGTCAGAATAGCATTACCATGCCCATGACAAGTGGAACCGAGTCATCGGCCGACTTTCACATTGGTCTATGTTGTGTGTCCATCACAACCTCAATGACCAAGTATATTTAGTATGAACAACATGAATATATAGTTTCATAACTGAATCACATATTGAATGATATACATCAGATGTTCATGCAAGGAAAACTTAACAACTTTATGAATACAATGGGAATTACAACATACATGATTTCCTCTAGGGAATATTTCCAGCAGTCTCCCACTTGCAATAGAGTCAATCTTCTGACATCACATGTCTAGACATCTAATTCCCATAGCTCTTAGGTGTGCCTCATGCTTCAGTCGTGGTGGCAGATTTGTCAACATATCCGCAATATTTGCATCTGTATGTACCTTGCATAACTTGATATCACCCTGATCCACGAACTAGCGAATCAGGTGGTACTGCATGAGTATGTGCTTGTTCTTATGGTGTTGTATAGGTTCCTTGGCTTGTGCAATTGTACCATTGTTGTCACAATACACGTCTAACGGATTGGATGAGCCCTGAACCATACCAAGATCCTTGAGGAAATTCCTCATCCAAACAACTTCCTTTGCTGCCTCTGAGGCGGCAATATACTCAGCCTTTGTTGTAGACGCAAACACAGTCTCTTGCTTGGAACTTTTCCAGCTCATATCTCCTCGTTTATTACAAACATATATCAGGATTGCAAACGAGAATCATTGGAGTTCGTAAGATAACTCGCATCCGTGTAACCCTTTATACTGATTTCATCTTCACCTCCATAAACCAAAAACATATCCTTAGTCCTTCTCAAGTACTTTAGGATATTTTTAGCCACTTTCCAGTTGATTTATCTAGGATCAGCCTGGTATCTGCTCACAACAATTAGAGCATATGAAACATCCGGCCTAGTATAAATCATGGCATACATGATGGATCCGACTGCCGAAGCATACAGAATCACACTCATCCAACTTCGCTCATCAGTAGTCGAAGGACACTAAGTCTTGCTAAGTTGTACACCATGGTACATCGGTAAGAACCCCTTATTAGACGATTCCATGTTGAACTTCTTCAACACTTTGTCCAGGTATGTACTCTGACTCAATCTAATGAGCCTCCTTGATCTATATCTATAGATCCGGGTTCCTAGAATGTATGTTGCCTCACCCAAGTCTTTCATTGAGAAACTACTTTCCAATGATTTTTTGGTTTCTTGCAACATCTAGACATCATTTCCAATTAGTAATATGTCATCCACATATAATATCAAAAAATTTACTTTACTCCCACTAAACTTGTATAAACAAGAATCATGATCACTCTTAATGAAGCAAAATTATTTGACTACCTCATCAAAGCGAATATTCCAACTCCAAGATTATTGCTTCAATCCATAAATGGATTTCTAAAGTTTACAAACCTTGTCAGCATTATCCGGATCGACAAAACCCTCGAGCTATATCATATACATGTCAACGGTTAAATTTCCTTTAAGGAAAGCCGTTTTGACATCCATTTGCCAAATCTCATAGTCAAAATAGGCTGCTATAGCTAACATGATCTGAACTGATTTAAGCATCGCTACGGTTGAGAAAGTCTCATCGTAGTCAACTCCTTGAACCTGTCGTAACCCCTTCGTGAAAAGTCGTGCTTTATAGACAGAAACATTTCCATCCATGTCAGTTTTCTTCTTAAATACCTATTTGCACTCTAAGGGTCTTGCACTGTCTGGCAGATCAACCAAGTTCCAACTTGATTTTCATCCATGGACTTTAACTGGATCTCATGGATCCAAGCCATGACTCGGAATCAGATCCTACCATCGCTTCTGAATAATTTGCTAGCTCATCACTGTCTTACAATAATACATCACAAACACTTCGTAATCTTCCTGATCTTTGTAGTACAGGTGCTGCTTCTGGCTTAGATACCATGACTGGCTCAACCTCTAAGGTTTTTGCCGACTCGCTACAAGCCGGTTCCTCTCGAATTTCTTCGAGCTGCACCATGCTCCCACTGACTCCCCGGATGAGAAACTCTTTCTCAAGGAAGACATCGTTCCGAGCGACAAACACTTTTCCCTCTTCTCGGTTGTAGAAGTAGTAACTGATGACTGCAAGTGCACATATCGTTTGCAGCTAGTTTCGAAGTTCAGATATCGATCCCATAGGGAGCCCAAAGGTAAATGTTTATTGGTGAAGTCTCTGTAGCACCCGAAGTTGTCACAGGTCTTCGAGTGAATTGACTGCAAGTGTTGAGAATAAGAATAGAATTTTGGTGTAAATAGAATTACTTAAATAAAAACTAAAATATAAACTTCAGAAATATAAAGTATAAAAAGTAAAGGACAATTTGTTTGTTGTTTTCTGCAGATAACGAAGTAGGCACGGGGAGTTTCAGTTCATGGTGATAGTGAATGTGCCGAGTGAATGACTGATAAGTGTAACAATTATAATCTTATAAATATGTGTGTAGGCGAGCAACCCATAATTAGTCGGAACTCCTCTTGGTAGATGATACGTCCAAAATGTATCAACTTTTCCGAACACTTTTGCTATTGTTTCTCCTCTAATTTGTGTGATTTGGATACAACTAACACATACTGACACTGTTTTTAGCAGAATTGCTTTGGTGTATCGTTTTTGTGCAGGAAATCAACTTTTAGGAAAAATCTCAGAAAATATCACAAAACTCCTATTTTACCAGAAGACTCACGGAGCCAAAAGACGAGACGGAGAAGGGCCACGAGGGGCCCACACCATCTGGTGGCGCGGGCCAGGCCAGGCTGTGCCAGGGGGTGGTGTGGCCGCCTCGGGCACCCCCTCGACCTATCCTTCCGCCTCCATAATCCCTCTGGCCTAAAAACACCGGGGGGTTTGACATTTTTCCAGATAGAGTTCTGTTGCGCCGCCACCACCAGAAACCGCGATTCGAAACCAGAAACTCCGTTCTGGCACCTTGCCGGGACGGGGAATTAGAGAAGATCATTGCCATCATCATCACCAACGCCTCTCCATCAACCATCCACGTTTCCCCATCCATGAGTGAGTAATCCCCCGTTGTAGGCTAAGGGGATGGTAGGGATTGGATGAGATCTATCATGTAATTTCATAAGATTGTTAGGGCATGGTGCCTAGTATCTATTGTTAGTGCTTTTTAACATTGTTGCAACTTGTTATGCTTAATGCTTGTCACTAGGGCCCGAGTGCCATGATCTCAGATCTGAACATGTTATTGATTCATGATAATATTATTATTTATGATCTTACTTGCAAGTTGTATATACATATCATTGTCCAGAACCCGAGGCCCCGAAGTGACAGAAATCGGGATAACCGGAGGGGATGGTTGTGATGTGAGGATCACGTGTTCATGGAGTGTTAATGCTTTGCTTCGGTACTCTATTAAAAGGAGTACCTTAATTGCTAGTAGATTCTCTTGAGGCCCTGCTGCAACGGACTGGCAGGACAGAAGATGTTGTGCAAGTTCTCATTGCGAGCACGTATGACTATATATGGAACACATGCCTATGATTATTTAGTACTTGGATGCTTTACCTTATTTATCTGCACATGCCCTTGGTCTTGATATTACATGAATAGTCTTGTCCATGCAACGCCCATCCATCCATCCCTATGCCTACCGCACTTAAATCTTGTTGTTTGCTACAATTGTTACTACTGCCTCTATTTACTACTGCTGTTACTTTGCTATTGCTACTACAAAAACTGTTGCTACTGATAAACTTCTGCGAGCAAGAATATTTTCAGGTGCAGCTGAATTGACAACTCAGTTGTTAAGACTTATAAATATTCTTTGGCTCCCCTTGTGTCGAATCAATAAGTTGGGTTTAACTTCCCTCGAACACTGTTGCGATCCCCTATACTTGTGGGTCATCAAGACTATTTTCTGGTGCCGTTGCCTGGGATCATAGCTTTATTTATAAATTTCACTTCGAATTATTATTGTTTACTGCTATCCATTCATCATGGGTAAAACTCGTGATGGAAAAGTTCCTATATTACCATCCACTACAAGAAGAGGTACAGTTCTGAACACCTATGTTGCTCTTGATTCACCATCTGTTATGAGTAAGCTCCTTACACCATCACCACATACACATGTTACACATACTGCTACTTCTGCTGAATCTAAAATTGCTTCTGATACTCATGATGTTACTTTTTCTATGCTTGATGAGAGTGGTTCATTAGGTCCTTTCCTAGATGCTACAATTGCTAGAACTATAATGGGAAACACTGAAACTCCTAATGAAGATACTACTACACCTGTTAGCTCACCTGAGTCTAGATAGAGACCTAGCTATGATATCAATGATGGTTATATTGAATTGACTGATGAATTTATTGAAGAATGTCGAAACACACAAGGTGCAAGTGATATTAATAGCCTTCTTGAGAGACATACTATTAGACCTAAACTATTTCCTGATGCTAAGTTTGCCACATCTCCCATAAACATTAATGATAAGGATTATGATTTCTCTCTTGATTTATCCTATATAACCATTGTTGAGAAAGAACCTTTTTGTGGGACTGAAAATGAAAGTGCTGTAGCACATATGACTGAGCTTTCTACTATGAGTGGCTTATTTTCTCATGATATTAAGATGCGCACCTACTTTGTTGCTAAAATTTCCCATTTTTCATTAAAAGGAGAGGCTAAAACTTGGTTTAATAATTTACCTCCTGGATCTATTGATAGCCCTGATTGCTTGATTGATACTTTCTTTCAGAAATATTTCCCTCCTAGTGCTCGACATGCCATTTCGCAGGAACTTTTTGATTTTAAACAGGGAGAAGTGGAGAAATTGCCTGAATCATGGGCAAGGTTCTGTGCTTTAATTCATGCACATCCTGGATGTCCATTACCTAAAAATGAGCTTCTTGATATATACTATAATGGACTTACTGATGAATCTAGGACATACCTGGATAGTTGTCCTGATTGTGTTTTCAGGAAAAGAACTCCCGAAGAAGCTGAGGAATTAATGGCTAAAATAAGCAAGAATTATGATAATTGGACTACATATGAGTCAACTACACCTACGCCAACTACACCTGAACCAGCTGTGCCTCAGCCAACCCCAACACCAACACCAAAGAAGAGAGGAATGATTAAACTAAATGATGAAGTGATGAAGGAAGCTAAGAAATGTCTTAAGGAGAAGGGTATTAAATCTGAAGATGTGAATAATTTACCTCCTATAGAAGAATTATGTAAGCCAATCTCCCACTCATCCACTATTGAGGTATACTCTCTCCAACATTTTGATGAAGGTGATATTCCTTATTATAAACCTCCTGATCAATGCTTAGAAGAATTTGATATTTTTTATTGTTAAACAAGATAATTTTAATAAGAGAGTGCAGAATCATTTAATGGAAAACTCTAGAGATATTAATGAGTTGAAAGATATTATGGAAAGAACCTCCAATGATGTTAAAATGCTTGTTAAACATTTCCAAATGGTTCAAACTCAAATTGATCAGCTTACTAAAGTTCAAAAAGATTTGCTAGTTAATGCTTCTGAAGAAAAACATGCTTATGAAATTAGAACTAGGAGTGGTGCTTCCACTCAAGATCCTTTATATCCCGAGGGACATCCTAAAAGAATTGAGCAGGATTCTCAACAAGTTGAAAATAATGGTACTTCTTCTAAGAGAAAGAAAAAGAAACATAAAACAGTTGTTGAATCTTCTGAACCTATTATAGATCCTAATAGTATATTTGTCTCTGATGCTGAAACTGAAAGTGGTAATGATGAAAATAATGCTCCTGATAAGGAAGAAATTGAAGAGGAACCTGAAAGGCACACTAAGAATACTAAGTACACTAAGGAAGATTTTGTTGCTAATAAACATGGTAGTGAAAGAGAGCCTTGGGTTCAAAAACCAATGCCTTTCCCTAATAAGAAACACAAGTAAGAGGAAGAAGAACACTATAACAAGTTTTGTGAGTGGATGAAACCTTTATTTTTGCAAATTCCTTTGGCTGAGGCTATTAAATTGCCTCCTTATTCAAAGTATATGAAGGATATTATCTCTAATAAAAGAAGATTCCTAATGAGGAAATTTCCACCTTGCTTGCTAATTATTCCTTCAATGGTAAGGTTCCAAAGAAACTTGGGGATCCAGGGATTCCAATTATTCCTTTCTCTATTAAAAATAATTATGTTAGAACTGCTTTATGTGATTTGGGAGCAGGAGTTAGTGTTATGCCTTTTTCTCTCTACAAGAGACTTCAACTGGAAAAATTGATACCAACTGATATATCTTTGCAAATGGCTGATAAGTCTACTACTATTCCTGTTGGTATATGTGAGGATGTTCCTATTCAAGTGGCTCATAATTGTTTGATATTAACTGACTTTGTTGTGCTTGAAATGCCTGAAGATGTTCTTGGGAGACCTTTTCTTAATACTGCAGGTGCTATCATTAATTTTAATCAAGGAAAAGTAACATTTAATGTTAATGAAAAGGAGCATACTATTTATTTCCCTAAGAAGATTGATAATACTTATGGCCTAAATTCAATTGAAAATATTGAGGGCATCAAAGTTGGAGAAATATATTGTCCCATACCACAAGAAAATTATGAAACTATTATGATTGGGACTATTGCTATCAAGATTGAGGTAACATAATCATTTAGCGAAACGCAAAGTTTTGTTTCATATAAAATTGTCTTGGTAACAAGACCTGATCAACCTTGTTACCAAGGGATTTTTATTGAACAAAACAATGTTTTCACCATGATTATCCTTGCTCAGTTTTACTTTCTCTATTCCAATATCTGCTCTTCACCTTGTTCATCTTAGTATTGCTAGTAGCTTGCATATTAGAGTATATTAGAACTTCTATAGGTTTAGTTTGTTTTTGCATATTTCCAAAAATCCTTTTTCTGCGAGAAAATCATTTATCAATACCTGAAAATTGCTCAAAAATAAATTTTCCCAAAAAATTCTAGAAAATTCATATTAAATTTTTACGCCAAAAAGGGCAGAGAGGTACCTGGAGTAACCCAGGGGCCCCCACCAGGCAGTCACACCACCAGGTGGCGGGGCCAGACCAGGGGCGTGATACGTCCAAAACGTATCTACTTTCCCGAACACTTCTGCTATTGTTTCTCCTCTAAATTTGTGTGATTTGGATACAACTAACACGGACTCACGCTATTTTCAGCAGAATTACCTAGGTGTCTAGTTTTTGTGCAGAAAATCAACTATCAGGAAAAATCCCGGAAAATATGCCAAAATTCCTATTTCACCAGAAGATCCACGGAGCCAGAGTACGAGACGAAGTGGAGGCCTAGGGGGACCACACCCCTGCCAGGCGCGAGCCAGGCCTGGCCGCGCCTAGGGGGTGCAGCCACCCCAGGAAGCCCCTCGGCCTCCCTCTTTGCCTATAAGAAGCCTCTTGACCTAAACACTAAGGGGGTTCGTAATTTTTCCAGAAAGATTTCTGCTGCGCCACCACCACCAAGCGATTGATTCGAACCGAAACTCCATTCGCACCCCGGGACAGGGAATTTGGGGAGGATCATCGCCATCGTCATCACCAAGGCCTCTCCGTCAACCATCAATGTTTCCCTCATCCATGAGTGAGTAATCCCCGTTGTAGGCTATGGGGATGGTAGGTATTGGATGACTTTTATCATGTAATCGAATAAGATTGTTAGGGCATAGTGCCTAGTATCTCTATTAGTGCTATTTTACTTTGTTGCAACTTGTTGTGCTTAATGCTTGTCACTAGGGCCCGAGTTCCATGATCTCAGATCTGAACTTATTATTGAATCATTATGATAGTATTGTTTGTGATCTTATCTGAAGTTGTGTACACATACATTGTCCGGATCCAAAGGCCCCGAAGTGATAGAAATTGGGACAACCGGAGGGGATGGCTGTGATGTGAGCATCACATGTGTTCACGGAGTGTTAATGCTTTGCTCCAGTGCTCTATTAAAAGGAGCACCTTAATTTCTAGTAGTTCCCTTGAGGCCCCGCTGCAACGGGCTGGCAGGACAAAATATGTTGTGCAAGTTCTCATTGCGAGCACGCATGACTATATATGGAGAACATGCCTAGGATTGTTTAGTACTTGGATGCTTGTTCTTATTTATCTGCAATGCCCTAGATCTTGAAGTTACATGTTTAGACTCGTTCATGCAACGCCCATCCATCCCTATTCCTACCGCGCTCATATCCTACTGTTTACTACTACTTTTACTATTTCTCCTGTTTCACTGCTGTTGTTGCTTTGCTGTTGCTACTACAAATTGTTGCTACTGATAAACTTCTGTGAGCAAGAATTATTTCCAGGTGCAGCTGAATTGACAACTCAGTTGTTAAGGCTTGCAAGTATTCTTTGGCTCCCCTTGTGTCGAATCAATAAATTGGGTAATACTACCCTCGAAGACTGTTGTGATCCCCTATACTTGTGGGTCATGAAGACTATTTTCTGGCGCCGTTGCCAGGGAGCATAGCTTTATTTGTAAGTTCACTTGGATCTATTATTGTTCACTGCTACTTCTTTCATCATGGGGAAGTCTCGTGATGGAAAGTTTCCTATTTTACCACCCACTACAAGAAGAGGTACGGTCCTAAACATGCTGTTGCTCTTGATTCACCGTCTGTTATAAGTAAGCTTGTTACACCACCACCACATACTCATGCTACACACACTGCTACTACTGCTGAGTCTGAAACTGCTTTTGATACTCATGATGTTACTTCTATTGTGCTTGATGCGAGTGGTTCATTAGGTCCTTTCCTAGATGCTACTATGGCTAGTCTAGGAAATACTAAAACTCCTAGTGAAGACACTGTTACACCTGTTAGCTCACCTGAGTCTAGAGAGAGTTATGATATTAATGATGGCTACATTGAGTTTACTGATGAATTTGTTGAAGAATGCCAAAACACACATGGTACTAGTGCTATTAAGAGTCTCCTTGCAAGACGTACCATTATTCCTAAGTTGTCCTCTGATCCTAAGTTTGCCACTTCTCCCATAGATATTAAAGATAAAGATTATGATTTCTCTCTTGATTTATCCTATTTAGACATTGTTGAGAAAGAACCTTTCTGTGGGACTGAAAATGAGAGTGTTGTGGCTCATATGAATGAGCTTTCTACTATGAGTGTTTTATTCTCTGATGATTTTAAGATACGCAAGTAATTTGTTACTAAGATCTTCCCTTTTTCACTAAAAGGAGAAGCTAGGGCTTGGTTTAATCGATTACGTCCTGGTTCCATTGATAGCCCTGATTGTTTGATTGATTCTTTCTTCCAGAAATATTTTCCTCCTAGTGCTAGGCATGCTGCTTTGTAGAGACTTTTTGATTTTAAACAGGGAGAAGAAGAGAAATTGCCTGAGTCATGGACAAGGTTATGTGCCTTGATTCATGCACATCCTGGATGTCCATTGCCTAAAAATGAGCTTCTTGATATTTATTATAATGGACTAACTGATGATTCTAGGACATACCTAGATAGCTTTGTTGATTGTGTTTTTAGGAAAAGAACTCCTACAGATGCTGAAGAATTAATGGCTAAAATAAGCAAGAATTATGATGACTGGACTTCAACTGAGCTATATACACCTGAGCCTATTACTCCTGAACCAGTTGTGCTTGAACCAGTTCCAACACCAACACCAAAGAAGAGGAGAGTTATTGCATTAATGATGAAGTGATGAAGGAAGCTAAGAAGTGTCTAAAGGAGAAAGGTATTAGAGCTGAAGATGTGAAGAATCTACCTCCTATAGAATAATTATGTAAGCCAATTCCCCACTCATCTACTATTGAGGTACACTCTCTGCAACACTTTGATGAAGGTGATATTCCTTATGGTAAGCCTCCTGATCAATGTTTAGAGGAACTTGACATTTTTATTGTTAAACAAGGTAATTTTAATAAACATGTTTAGAATCATTTATTGGAAAACTCTAGAGCTATTAAAGAGTTGAAAGATATTGTGGAAAGAACTTCTAATGATATTAAAATGCTTTGTAAACATTTTCAAATGGTTCAAACTCAACTTGATCAACTTTCTAAGGTACAAAAGGATATGCTAGTTAATGCCTCAGGAGATAAACATGCTTATGGAATTAGAACTAGGAGTGGTATAGCTACTCAAGATCCTTTATATCCTGAAGGACACCCTAAAAGAATTGAGCAGGATTCTCAACAAGGTGAAAGTAGTGGTAGTCCTCGTAAGAGAAAGAAAAAGAAACACAAAATAGTTGAGGAACCACTTGAACCTGTTGTAGATCCTAATAGTATATTTGTCTCTAATGCTGAAACTGGGAGTGGTAATGATAAAAATGATGCTCCTGATAAGGAGAAAGTTGAGGAAGAACCTGAGAAGCACACTAATAACACTAGGTACACTAAGGAAGATTTTATTGCTTATAAACATGGTAAAGAGAGAGAACCTTAGGTGCAGAAACCTATGCCTTTTCCAGGTAAGAAACACAAGTCAAAGGAGGAAGAACACTACAACAAGTTTTATGAGTGGATGAAACCTTTATTTTTGCAAATTCCTTTGACTGATGCTATTAAGTTGCCTCCTTATTCAAAGTATATGAAGGATATTTTCTCTAATAAAAGGAAGATTCCTAATGAGGAGATTTCAACTTTGCTTGCTAATTATTCCTTCAATGGTAAGGTTCCAAAGAAACTTGGTGATCCAGGTATACCGACTATTCCTTGATCTATTAAGAACAATTATGTTAGAACTGTTTTATGTGATTTGGGAGCTGGAGTTAGTGTTATGCCTTTTTCTCTCTACAAGAGACTCCAGCTAGAAAAGTTGATACCAACTGATATATCTTTGCAAATGGCTGATAAGTCAACTACTATTCCTGTTGGTATATCTGAAGATGTTCATGTTCAAATGGCTCATAATTGCTTGGTTTTAACTGATTTTGTTGTGATTGAAATGAATGAAGATGATAAAATGTCTATTATTCTTGGGAGACCTTTTCTTAATACTGCAGGTGCTGTCATCAATTATAATCAAGGAAAAGTAACTTTTAATATTAATGGCAAAGAGCAAACTGTCTATTTCCCCAAGAAGTTTGCTAAGAGCTATTGCCTGAATTCCATTGAAAATATTGAGAGAATCAAGGTTGGAGAAATATATTGTCCCATTGCACAAGAAAATCTTGAAACTATTATGATTGGGACCATTGCTATCAGGTTTGAGGTAACATAACCACCTTGTGGAATGCAAAGTTTTGTTTCATATAAGATTGTTTTGGTAACAAGACTTGATCAACCTTGTTAACAAAAGGATTTTAATGAATAAAATAATATTTCCACTGTGGTTATACTTTCTTTCTTTTACTTTTCTTCTTCCTAGTCTTTGCCTTTTCTTTTGCTAGCTTTGGTTTTGTTAGTTGTTTGCTTGTTAGAGTGTCTTAGGACTTCTGTCCTAGTTTTTTGCTTTTGCTTCTTCTAAAAAAAAGTCTTTTCTGTGACAAAATCAATTTTCATACCCTGAAAATTGGCCAAAAATAAAGTTTCCCGAAAAAATCCTAGAAAATATAAAATAATTTTTTCCTCGAAAAAAGGGGCAGAGGGATACCTAGAGTGACCCAGGGGGCTACCCCAGGCCAGCACACCCCTGGTGGGTGCGGCCAGCCCCCAGGTGGCGCCTGGCTGGGGTGTGGCCCACCTGGGCCCCTCCAAGGTGCCTCCTCCCAGCCATCTTCTTTCTCTCTCCCGAAAAACACCGGAAAACTTTCTCAAGCTCGAGTTCTTGTTGTTCTTGCTCGTGATTTTCGGTCTCCTTGCTCAGCCCATCTTTGTTGCTGATTTTTGGAGGGATTGCTCCTTGGTATGTGCTTCCTCCAATTGTCCAATTAGATTTGTGATTGGTAGATTGTATCTTGAGTTTTTTGCTGCCATAGGTGTCAGGTTGTGTAAGCTTGAATGCTTGTTCTATGATTAGAGATTTCATTTTGATGCATGTGTAGCCCTCTAGCAAGTTCCTATAGTAGCTGCTCATCATTTATCAACTTGGAAATCACTTGGTTTGATGTTTGTCTAAAAACTTCAGAAAAGAATATGAGTGCTTACCCACTGAATCAATATGATTTGATGGTACCTAAGCCAATGAAAGTTCATCATGAGGAAGGAGTTTTCCCTTCCATATATACATGCCATGAATTTATGGGAGCTGCGGGAATCCTCCAGGATTTCCAAACTATGATTACCAATGCAGGGTTGGAACACTTTGTTGAAGGTGAACCTTTTCAATATGTTAAGCTAACCATGGCTGTGGTGCAGGACTTCCAGTTTACTTGGTCTTCATCTAATCCCATGGTCCATTATAAAATATACAATATAGATGTCGACCCGCCGTTTGCTGATTTCTGTGCAGCTATTAGAGTGCCCCATTGGGGATCTTGTGAGAATATCAAGGAGAGGCCTAAGTCACTTATGGATTTATATGCTGAAATTTGCCAAGGTTTCGACTTCTCGAAGGAAAGTGGTAAAATTCAGAACATTCAGTTCCCATCTATTAGATATTTTGCCTATTTCATTATCAAGTGTGTTCTTACTAGAAAGATTGCTAGAAAGTTATCTTCTTTTGATCTAGATTTTATCGCAGCTGCTTTGAATAGGGATAGATCTTATAACCTGGGTGCTTTGATAGCTTACCGTCTTACCACTAACCGCGAGAAGGGTGGAATTTTTGGAGGTCTCATCGCCTCTAGGTTGCTAGGTTTCCATGGTTTAGATTATCGGTTCCCCATAGAGAGGCTTGATCTTGAATCCATGGTTCAACATAACTTTGTTTCTTTAGGGGCTACTGTGAGAAGTTTACCGTATGAACTATCTTTTTCCAAGCGTGGTTGGAGAGGGGGTAGGACTGAGAAAGTAGTTTATTTGCCTGCACCTGCTTTGTTCAATTTTGATAATGGGCAAGGATGGTTGCTCACGAAGGAGGAGTTTGACACGTACGTGGCGGAGCTCTCCCAGCAAAAGGAGAATGTTGGAGAGGATGCCGAAGATGATTCGGTTCAGCCATCCAACTTGGGAGAGTCTTCATACCAGCAGCCCTCTTATGATTGGGACGCGTCTTCTTCTTCATCGCAAGCGCCTGAATATGATCATTCCTATGATGACCCACCAGGTTGGGGTTACTACCCGCGCTATTGATCCCCACTTAGGGCAAAATCCTAAGTTTGGGGGGAGGTATACCGACATCACACTCATCTATATATCATGTTCCGTCGGTTCTTGTTATATCCATTGTTTTGCTTTCTTTTTGGTTCTTGCTGCTGCTTTCTCAAAAACACAAAAATACCAAAAATATTTTTGTTGTTTCTCTTGGTTTGTTTCTTTGCTTTTTAGCTTTGGTTTGCCTTAAAGAATAAAATCCAAAAAGATTTTGCTTTGTTTGGCTTGCTTTAAAAAATCGAAAACACCAAAAATATTTGTTGTTCTTCTTTGGTTGTGTGAGTTCTTTGCAGGGTTTAGCCGTCCTCGGTAGATTTTGGTTTCATGTTATTATTCAAGTCACACAAGTGAAGGGCAATAATGAAGATTAAGACAACTTATGGTGTGGTAAGAGGCTAGTAACGAATTCTATTTGTCTTCATTTTTGTACATATACTCATCATTGTGAGCATGCTTAGTTTATTCATGTAAGGTGTATGTTATTTATGGATGCTTAGTAGTTCTTGCTTTCTTGTGATTAGCTCCAACTTGCTAATAGTTTGTAGCATGTCATATAAATGTTTGCTTGCATTGTTTTATTCATAACTTGGTATGATATTGTGGTATCCTCCTCTGAATGTTTCATATGAATCGACTTGGCACATTCTCACGCATGCATATGACTAAACAATAGTCTGTAAGCCTCGATGGTTTATTTTGCCTCAGAGTTCTTGTATCACTTTCATGCCATAATTAGTCTTGTTTTGTTGCAAGCATGATTACGAAAGTTATTGCTCTCTCGTTTGTCGCTCCCTGTAGAGGTCCCAACCTGATAAGGTAGAGATCTCTGTGTTTACAATGCTAGTCCTTGGATCAACAGCTAGCATCCACAGTTTAAGATGTAATATCAAGAAGCAAAGGTCATAGTACAACTTTATAACCAGGAATAAAATAATTCATTACATCTTACATAGCTCATTTGGCTATCTCATTATAATGCAGCAGAAATATCTATATAGCATGGAGTCTTTCATCTTCAAAGTGCCACAGGCAATCATGTTGGTTGTAGACTTGTAATCCTATTCAACATACTTCACTAACATCAAACAAACCTGCAACATAATAAGTTACAGCCACAAGGGTTAATACATTTGAATTGTATTGGCAAGTGATACTATGGTAGTATAGTGGAGTCTATCATCTATATGCATTTGGCTAAGTGGAGCTTAGGATTGCTTTTCTCAAAAGAGGTTTTCCTTATAAGTTGAAAACACTAAGTTTTTGTTTGTCAAATCACCCAAGGAACAACCAATAAAATTGGTTTACCTTTAACCCGTGTTCAACCACAAGCTTTTAACTTAGAAATTGGGATGAGGATATCCTTGATAGCTTCCATGTCTTGATGCTCAAATTGTCCATTGCCGGGGACACGGCTAAGTACTTAGATTTTTACTCTCTCGAGAGGTGGTGCACTTTTCCCACAAGACTCGACATGCATCGAGACAAGATCTTTCAGAAGCCTTCCCTTAGACCAAAATGGGCGCGCTCCAAACCTATCACCCCCTACCACCAACTGTCCATCTAGCTAAGTTATTGCAACCTATATGATCCAGGCAGAGCCCATAATGCCATGTGGATGCACTTGAAGCTTCTCAACATTTGACATCTCAAATCTGTTTGTTCCTGGGTGGCTTTCCACAAGTGAGATACACTAGGTTCGGCCATAAATATGGGGCCCTGTGTAACCACTCAACATAACCCATTCACACCATTCCACCTAGGCGATTCATTCACATAATTGTTTTATTAAACAAAACACAAGTCATTGACTTAGAAATATTTCATAGCATGAATAGAATCCACCCTTGTTTTCTAGTAGCTAGGCTAAGCATAATAGTAGCAAGGATCTTAACTTAGGGAAAAATTTACTAAGGCATCATCTACTAGGATTTCCCAAGGCATAGCATACTTAGTAAAAATTCCATGCAAGTCCTACTCAAAACATCACTAATGCATAGCGAAAATAATAGGACAAAAGTATGAAGCACCACTTGCCTTTTTGGTAGAAAATATAGGTTCACTCCTTGATCTTGCAATAGTCACACTCTTCAAAGTTCACTACAATTCAATCAAGCAAGGCACAAATTCAATCTAGCATTCAAACAATTCACCACATAAAATAAAGAAAACAAAACAATCCATGCAAGCATGCAAAAGATTGTTTTATTGGAAAAGTGGTTTATAATAGGCTATAAACATTTTAAACACATATTGGTCATTTATAAAAGTGGTAAACCCTTTAGAATTTAAGTTAGTGAAAATGGCCATTTAAATCATTTTTGTTTTGCTAGAAATGATTTAAATCAAAGTAATAATTTATAGTGTTTGGCAAATATATTTTTTACACACAAATGTTAGCGTTTATGGTCAAAGTGTTTAAAAAATTCCATTTCCAAAAGGTTTCACTCAAAAATCATTTTTAAATCAAGCACCATTTTTATTTAACTAGAAAAGCTTTTTATTCAAGGAATAATTCCTTAGTGTCACAAAATATACTTTTAAATCCAAAAGTTGGTTTTTATGGTCAGTAGGTTCAAAACAAACCATTTACAAAAGATTTTACCCTAAGAACATTTTTAGAATAAATTTTATACTCAAAATAGGCCTAGACAAGTTTCTGCAAAAACAATCAATTTTACAGAAGCAAAATGCTAAACTAAGGGCATGGTTGGAAAGTATTCTTTTACCATATTCCAATGATATAAAATTTGTAAAATTTGGACGTGTGGATCAAAAGTTATAGATTTTACAAGTTTAAACATCCAAAAATCATTTCTGGACTTTTAATCAGACAGATCTGCCACGCGTCATGTTATTACTGGATGGTACCGGTTCATTTGGATCGAGCGATACAGTGTGTTGGATCTAATGAAAATCGTGCGGCACAGATCGATGCATACCCCTTCGGTTTGAGATTCTATCGTGTCAATCAAATCATCATCCAACGGCTCAAACTGCAGCGACCACAGATGGGCGATGCTGGCGACGGCTGCGCGGCGGCGGCGCTCGGGCTGCGGCGTTCCGGCTATTCCAGGAAGCGAGGGAGAGGGAGGATATTCTCACCCTGTTTGCCGTGGAGTGCTGATGCTCAACATGCTCGTGGGGAGGCAGGGGCGCACGGGTTCGTCTTCTATTGCTCGCCGGAGAAGCTTCTGTGATGGTGCGCTCTGTTTGTCGATGAAGGTGGGGCTACGAATCACGGGAAAGCCAAAGGAGAGCGGCGTTAGACGCGCGATAGAGAGGCGAAGTCATGAGTGTCAAAGAGAGGAAGATGGGAGGTCGGACTTTATTGGGGTAGCTCGTCGAAGAGGGGGCAGACGGCGGTGGCCCTCTGTCGTCGAGGTTGCCGAGCCTCTGGGGCTTGCACGGGCGAGTGGGAGGTACTGGGAGGTGCGCCTGGTAATGGGGATCAAGCTAGTAGGTTCCAGGGGTAGTGGGGTGGTGAGTGCTGGCGGAATCATGGCCGGAGTTCGTCGGGGCAGTGAGGCTTGTAGTGAGCAATTCAAGCAGCCTAGGGGCAGAGGGGGATTGGCGTCTGGGGGAAACGGGAGAGGGGACATGGGCGATTAAGAGGGCATGGTTTCAGGGCGTAATCAACGCGGCATTAAAGTAATTCGTGAAGAATTAATCGTGAGAGCGTGAGAGGAGGGAGCAGGTCATGGGGTGACAGCGATGGCGTGTTGGTTGGGTCCATGATCGTGAGGAGAAGAAGGCAGTGGGGTCCGGTGGTCGTCTGCCTTGAAAAGGGTTCTGGTGAGAAAATGTTTCGCGTGGGTGAGGGAGATGGGCTGCGAGTTGGGCTTAGTTGGGCCAGGTTCTAGGCTGGGCTAGTTTTTCTTATTTTTTCCTTTCGTGATTCTTTTTCTTTTTCTGATTTCATTTTCTATTTTGATTTGATTCAAATGATTCAAACACTTGTTTGAATTCAAAATTTTCCCAACTGTGTTTGAATTCAAAATTTTCCCAACTTTCAGTATATTTTAATATTGTTTTAACAATGTATTTTAGAAACCATTTTTGAATATTTTCTTATATTCTTTTATGGTTCATTATTTAATTAAAATAGACATTTTGCCTTTATTTAAATAAGGTTTTAAATATATTTTCAAACTTATATTTTAATTCTAATTTTTACCAAACCTTTTTCAGTAGGTTTTATTTATTCATTAGTGTGTTAAATAACTCACTTTGAATTATTTAAAATATCTCAATATGATTTACTATTAATTTAAATTGGGAATTTGTCTTTATTCAAATAGAATTGAATTTGGTTAATGCCATATAGTTTTATTGGAATATTCTTTATCCCTTTATTTTATTTGGATTATCTTTATTCCATTTTCTTATGGATTTTAACTCAAGGTTTAAATTGTCTTCTAAGTAAATTTCTTGGGATTTATTATTTAGGCAATTTGTCTTCATTTAAATAAAATTGGACTTTGTTCAACCCTTACGATTTTATTTAGATAATCTTTTACCCTTATTTATTATTCAATAATCTTTCATTTTATTTGTTTATGGATTTGGCCAAGATTTAATTTGGCTTTTAAATATTCCTTATTTCTTTCTTTCTTTCTTTATCTCATAAAATCCATATCATTTTATTTATAGATCCAAAATTGGTGATTCCAATTTGTATAATTTTATTTAATATTTGTTTATCCTTTTAGTTCTCTTTAGGATTAATTTGCTCACAACTTGGCATTGATTTTAGCTAGGAGCTTTATTAGCTTTGGAAGTTATTTCCTTTTATCTTATTAAATTCATAAGTTTTCGTTCATGGCTCCAAATTGAATGAAACCAATTTCTATGGTTTTATAATATTTTTGTTTATAATTTTTGATCATCTATAAATGTTTGTTGATATATTTTTTTATGGATCAAATCCATAGTCTTTAGAGACATCTTGGAAAATGATTTCTTTTATTAGAGTTTAAGGGTTTTGGCTTATTTTCCCAAGTGTTTAAATTTCAAAATACATTCATTGATGAATGCATTTTACTTGATTGAAATTTGTTGGATTACATTTTCATTCAAAGTTTGTTCAAGATGGGTTTTGATGTTTCCATTTGGAATCAAAAAGTTTCTTTTCACCCTAAATTTCAACAATTTTTATTTTGTTTATTTATTTTTCACATTTCAAAATTTGGAAAATTTTGGGATGTGACCCTCCCTCTCTATTGCTAGCCTTCACTTGCACTAAGTATGATCTCTACTCGTGTTTCCAACTCCCCAAAACCAATATTGCCAACAGTGTCCACCATACCTACCTATTAGCATCATTTGCTATTTCAGTGCATATTCTATATGCCTTGTTTTCTTCCAAATAAAATGTTTGTCTGTTTTGAGAAAATTAGTTAGTAAAGGTATCACAAACTTGATGGCACACTTTATTTCCTACACTTAATAAACTTGAACCATTGTGACTTGTCCATGAAAGTTATATGCTTGCAAATTATAGGTTGGGAGTTAGCAGAACCGTGTTGTCACGGGGAACGCTTTCAACACTTACGGGTACATATCCAGTTGATACCTTGGTCTTTTGTTTGCAGATGCCGTCGGTGTGAAATAAAAGGGGAGCTTGTGAGTTCATGGAGTTATATATATGTGTTAGAGAAACGCCTGGGCCGCTAGCCTAAGCCATGCCTAATCATGATGGAAACTTGCAACATTAACATAATGAGCATTCTGTGAAGCATCCTCAATAAAAAGCTATGCACATAGTAAATAAAAAGATTGCTGAGATGCTCATTGTTTTATTGCCTTGTCATTTTGATCACAGGATAGCTCATGTATCATGTGCAAGGGGTACCCCGTTGGCGGTTCTATATGATTTGCATGTATTTACAATGACAAGAACTACAAGTAACCAAAGTTGAGTAGCATGCGGAGCGACCCTCGTACTCAAGGGACATGGGATTTCCAGTTTGTGGTCTGTCAAGCATATAACTCATATTGGATCTCGGTTTCACCTTAACCACAAGAAGATGCCTATGATAGGGGCAATGAGAGCTCAAAGCTAATGAGTACCTTTCTTTCAGCATTTGGAAGCCTTTCAAACTTTTCAAAACCTTTTTCACTCTCTTGTTGAGTCACCACTTATTCTATGAGCACCTTCTTGAGAGCATAGTTGACATTCTTGTGTTTGTTCCAAAACTTGTTTAATTATGTCATTACTTTGATGCTTGTATCTCTGATATCTTTACTTCTAGTCTTCACTTGAAATTCAGAGGTGCCTTGGCATTTATATTGTGCTCTACAAACAAAGGCAAGCGAGATACCACTCTATCATACCTTATTATGAGCATTGCAATGTTGCTTATGTTTATGTTTCATGCTACTTATTATTATTGAGTTGGTTTCTCTTCATAGCTTGCAATGACTATTGAGTAGACTTAGTTGCATACTTCTTATTATGAATGGTCTAAGTATCTACTCCTGTGCTGAGAATATATACATTATATGAAACAAATATGTTTGTGAAATTTCTTTTATCGCACTCAGTTTTCAACTGAATTGCTTGAGGACAAGCAATAAGCTAAGCTTGGGGGAGTTGATACGTCCAAAACTTATCTACTTTCCCGAACACTTTTGATATTGTTTCTCCTTTAAACTTGTGTGATTTGGATACAACTAACACAGACTGACGCTGTTTTCAGCAGCATTACCTTGGTGTCTAGTTTTTGTGCAGAAAATCAACTATCAGGAAAAATCCCGGAAAATATGCCAAAAATCCTATTTCACCAGAAGATCCACGGATCCAGAGTACGAGATGGAGTGGAGGCCTGGGGGCCTGATGGTGCTTGACGTGGAGCACTTCGTTGGAAACCCCAAGAGCAAGGTGTGATGAGAACAACAACAAGTGTTCCCTCAGTAGAGACCGAGGTTATCGAACCAAAAGGAGGAAGGAAACGTCACACAGGTGTTGCAAGCAACGCGGAGGCCTGCACAACACAAACTCAAGACTTTGCCCCAACGAATCGGTGAGGTTGTCAAGCTCACCGGTTTGCTGTAACAAAGGATTAAACGTATGGTGTGGAAGGTAATGGTTTGCAGCAAGTAAACAAGTAATAGTGGAAGATGTATCAATGGTAAAGATTGGACTGGGGTCCATAGTTCACTAGAGGTGCTCTCCTTAGATAAACAACATGGCATGAAGGGTAAACAAATTACAGCAGGGCAATTGACAGGAACTGAGCATGGCATTGATGACCCACAAGTATAGGGGGTGTGTCATAGTACTTTCGATAAATAGGAGTGTCGATCCCAACAAGGAGCAGAAGGTGTTGAACAGTGGTATGGAGCAGGAAATCCTTGTGAATACTTAGCAAATGAATTTTTAGTGGTTTTCTGATAAGGCAACAAAACAAGGAGCAAGTAATAAAGAACAAACGCAGCAAGTAGCCCAATCCTTTCTTAGCAAAGGACAAGCCGGTGTAAATACTTATAAGGACCAAACGTTCTTGAGGACACATGGGAATTCTGTCAAGTGCTTTCACTTCAAATAGCTGAGTACTCTTCTCTGGTGTTGTAAGTGTTGTGTGGGTGAACCTGTGCTAACATACCGACCTTACTTAGACTAATACATACTTGTGATTAAACACCCTGCAAACATCTGTAACTACAGGAAAGTAATTAAGATATAAATCTAACCATAGCCTTAAACTCTGAGATCCTACATTCCCTTGTGCAAAGGTGTCCTAACGGGGGTTCAGATTTCTGTCACTCCGTCAACCCCACAATTAGTAGCCAAATGCACAATGCATTCCCCTAGGCCCATAAATGGTGAAGTATCATGTAGTCGGCGTTCACATGACACCACTATAAGAATAGCACCACAAATTAAATACTAAACCATTAAATAATAACTCAACACAAATCCACTAATAACAACATGACTTCTCCCATGTCCTCAAGAACTAAACGAACTACTCAAAAGACATCATATGGATCAAGATCAAAGATGATATGGCAATGGATAACAATTTGAACATAAACAATAATCCAATGGTTCCACTCACAAGCATCAACTACAATAGTAATCAACACCGGGAAAGTTTCCCCTAAGAACTAAAGCAATATCCAACACAATTGTTATAGAGGGACAGAGTGGTGATGATGGTGCTGGTGGAGATGATGGTGTGGATGATGATGATGATGATCCCTGTCACATCCCAAAATTTTCCAAATTTTGAAATGTGAAATAAATAAACAAATTAAACAATTGTTGAAATTTAGGGTGAGAAGAAACTTTTTGATTCCAATTGGAAACATCAAAACCTATTTTGATCAAATAGAATCCTAAAGGGTTTTAAAAGGATAAATAAATAATAAAGTCATATTAGTTGGAATCACTATTTTTGGATCTTTAAATAAGAAGATATGGTTTTCAAAAGAAAAGGTAGAAATATAAATAAGGACTATTTTAAAGAGTCAAATTTAATCTTGGCCAAGCTTTTAAAATAAAATATTTTGTTTGATAAAAAGAGTAAAGGATTATTTAATAAAATAATAAGGATTTATTAATATCCAATTTTATTTAAGTAAAGGCTTTTCCATTTTTAAAATAAACATTGAAACTTGTTAAAGTATTTTAAATAAGAATTCCAAGTGTTTTGTTTTTCAAATGAAACCTACTGAAAAGGTTTTGGTATTATTTAGATTTCAAATAGAGTTTTAAAAATAAATTAAAATCCTATTTGAAATAAAGACTAAGGTCTATTTATTTAATTATTAATAGATCCTAAAAGAATAAAAGAATTATTTTATTTTGGACCTTGGAATATGTTGTTAAACAGAATTAAAATATACTCAAAGTTTGGTGGTGGTTTGATTTGATTTGGAGTTTGAATTGTTTGAATGAAAATCAAATCAGGAAAATTCAAAACAGAAAAGGAAAAACAATTTGTATAAAAAAAATGAAACAAAGCAGCCCAGCCAACAGGCCCAACCTAGCCCAGCAAACTAGCCCACATGCTCACCCCGCAGTGAAATGTTTTTCACTCAGGAAAGAACCCGCGAAGTCACTGATGCTGCGACCCCACTCCCCCTCTCTCTCTCTCTCACTATCAGCCGGACCCCACTGGCCACCTCATCGTCATCAACCCCGCGCCAGCCGTTTCCCCTTGCTCAACGGCGTTCTGCCGCGATTAAATCCTCTTGAATTCGCGTTGATGGCTGATTTAATCCTCGCCGTGACCACGCATACATAAACGCCTCTCTCTCCTCTACCTTTCCCCCCAAACGCCAGCCCCTCTCTGCCTCCAGGCCACGCGAATCACGAGCTCGAACCTCACTGTCTCCGATGTGTTCTCAGGCAAATTCCGGCGCCATCCTGCCGCCCCTCGCCTCCCACTGCATGCAGGCTTGCTCCCCACCTCCTGGCGCATCTCCCAGTGCCGCTTGTTAGCCCGCACGAGCACCGTAGCCTCGGCTTCGTCATCACCTGAGCGCCACCGAGAACTGCCCCAACTCCGGCGACCCTTCCCCGGTAACTCCGACCTCGCCACTCCCTATCGACGATGCTCCCGTGAACGCCACACTCACCCGCATCTAACGAACCCTCTGCCTCACCTTTTTGTGCCCTGTAGTGTTGACAACATCGACACCTGAGCGAGCCCGATGCCGACGACGTCTCCGACGAGCAATCACCGCCATTCCCGTGCGCCCCCTGCCCAACGACGAGCACCTTGAGTATCAGAGTGTCACCGCGATCACTGTAAGCACCTTCACTCTCTTCCTCGCTTCCTGAAACGTCACCAACGCCACCGCCAGAGCCGCGCCGCCGCCAGCCGCCGCTAGCGCCACCGGTCCTTGGTCAAACACACTGTGCCCGTTGGATCTTAATCTTGCGGCTGAGATTAGATTGTAAGCGAAGGGGTATCGTGTGCCATGTGCCGCACGATCTCACTTAAATCCTGCGGTCCACAGAGCTCAATCCGCACGAAACGGTATCAGCCAGTTAGGTTCAGCCACGTGGCCAGACTCAGGATTTAAAATAGAAAAATGATCTATTAGATGCTAGATTTTGTAAAATTCATAACTTTCAAACCACACGTCCAAATTTTGCGAATTTTATATCAATGGATTCAACAGAACAAGTACTTTGCAAACATGCACTTTGTTGAATGTTTTGCTTCTGGAAAATTGGTTGAATTTGCAGAAACATGTGTAGGCATAATTTGAATATAAAAATTGTTCTAGATATATTTTTAAGGTGAAATCTTTGCAAATTGGATTGTTGTGAACCTACTGACCATAGGAACCAACTTATGGATTTAAAAATGTATTTTGTGAAGTTAAGGAATAAATATTTGAATTAGCACATTTCTAGTCAAATAATAATATTGTTTATGATTTAGAAATGATTTTTGAGTAAATCCTTTGGGAAATGATTTGATTCAAACCTTCTGACCCTAAACACCAAGTTTTTAGATTAAGAACATATTTGATGAACCATATAAAGTTATTACTTTGCTAAAGATATTTTCAACTACATAAAATATCACCTTAGCATAATATTTGGTTTATGAGATGAAACCTTTTGCAAATGGTTTTACCACTTTTGTAAATGACCAATGTGAGCTTGAAAATATTTAGAACCTAGTAGAAACCACTTTTCCAAATAAAACCATCTTTTGCATGCTTGCATGCATTGCCTTGTTTCTATTATTTTATGTGTGTTAAATTGTTTGAATGCTAGTTGAATTTGTGTTTGCTTGATTGAATTGTAGTGAAGTTAGAAGAGTGTGATATTTGCAAGATCAAGAAGTGAACCAACATTCTCTACTAAAAAGGCAAGTGACACTATCATCCATGTCCTACTATTTTCATTACACTTAGTGGATTTTGTAACATGCATGATAAGGACTACTATATTTTATGTTGTGCTAAATCCTAATAGGATACCCTTATATCTTCCTTAGTGAAAACGTTGTAGTTGTAGTAAGCTTAGCCCTGCTATATATTTGGGATGGGATACATGATATGATTATATGAAGTGTTGGAAATATATATGTTTTATATAATAAAACAAGTACTCAATGAACCACCTGGGTGGACAAGGATACTCAAGATTGGACAAGGTGGCAACAAAGGGAACCATGTTTATATGGCTATCTTTTTGTGTGTGCACTAGAAGAAAACCACCCAAGAACTTAAGAGATTGAACATGTTTCTCGTACAGTGGCTTATGTGTACAGCCACATGCTAAATGGGCTCTGGCTTAGTCCACTACATAGTGGAAGACCCATGCATTGGCATCTTCAGGTTAACTAGAATTGTGTAAGGGAAAAATATCCCTACATTGGTGCCTGGTTGACAAGCTAGCATTGTGTATTGGGAGGACTTCTATGGAAAGACTTTGTCACATTCTCGATCTGCCAGTACTCCATTTTGGTGAGTACTTATCCAGCGGCCACTGGTGGCGTCAAGACGAGATTGTGTCATGTGGGTAAAGTGTACAACTTCTGCAGAAGATCAAAATTCTAAGTACTTAGCCGTGTCCCCGGTTATGGACAACTCTGAGCAACTAAGGCCTGAAGCTATGGAAGATCTCGACATTCCAATTTCTCAAAGTAAAACTTGATGGTGACAACAAGGGATTAGAAGCACTTGGAGTTTTCCAAGGAGTTCAGAAAGATTTGACAAAATATCAAAACTATTTTGAAAAGATAGGATAAAACTATATTGCATTCTGCAAATGAGCCTAAACCCTACTTAGCCAAATATACATGTAATGATAGGATCCACTTAATTCTACATAGTAGTGAAACTTGCCAATACAATTCAAATGTATTGACTCTTGTGGCTGCAACTTATTATGTTGCAGGTTTGTTTGATGTTAGTGAAGTGTGTTGAATAGGATTACAAGTCTACAACCAACATGATTGCCTGTGGCACTTTGAAGATGAAGGACCCCATGCTATTGTTATATTCTGCTGCGTTGTAATGAGATAGCCAAATGAGCTATGTAAGATGTAATAAATTATTTTATTCCTGGTTATAAAGTTGTATTATGACCTTTGTTTCTTGATATTACATCTTAACTGTGGATGCTAGCTATTGATCCAGGGACTAGCATTGTAAACACATGGATCTCTACCTTATTAAAGGTTGGGAACCTTACAGATGGTATCAGAGCACTGTGTTGCCTGTAGGATTGTAACCCTAGGATTGAACAAAACCCCTTAGAAAAATAGGAGTTGTATTTGTTCCAAAAACTTATTTAAAAACAATCTTGTAAACTCTTTCCTCAACCTTTTGGTTTTGATTCTACACCTCTCCCTTTTCAACTTGATGGACAAAACCTTCACCATGACCAATGACTTCATCTTAAGTTTCACCAAGGACTTCAACTTAGACATCACTAAGGACTACAAGTGAAAAACCAAGAGACATTAGATTGCCTACCAAAACATTGATATCATGTTAGTGTATGGATCATATTGACCTATGAGGTATGACCATACCAAGTTAATTATTTCAAGAAAATTTGTTCCCTTCAACTCATGAGTTAAGCTCATAAGTTGTTAAGTGAATAGTTGCTTGTTGATTGCTTGATTGTTTGATTGAACTTGGTTGTTTTGAGTTGTGTGTTAGAACTTCCATAGGTCTATCTGTCATTACTTATCCCTATCAAACCAACAGATGCCTCCCCGTCGTGCCAACCCCAACCAAAACAACAACATCACTCCTGAGATGCAGCAGATGATGACAGCTCAGACGCAACTGATGCAGATGATAACCACGTTCATGCAGAATCAGAACAACAACAACACCACCAACAACAATCAGAATAATCCTCCAGCACATGATATGCTCACCAGGTTTCTGAAACTAAGGCCTGTAAGGTTCTCCGGAACAACTGACCCAATGCTGGCCAATGATTGGTTACGTTCGGTGAATAAGGACTTAGTGACTGTTGGCTGCACCGACGAAGAAAAAGTTAGGTTTGCAACATTTTTGCTTGAAGGACCAGCAACAACATGGTGGGACAACTTTCAGATCACCACTCCCCTTGATGATGTGACTTGGGCTATTTTTGAGGATGGTTTCCGTACAACTCACATCTCATCTGGAGTGATGCACTTGAAGAAAAAGGAGTTCCACAATCTGAAACAGCGTCACCTCAGTGTGGCTGAGTACATTGAAGAATTCAACAATCTGGCACGCTATGCACCGGATGAAGTTGACACAGATGCTAAGAGAAAGGAGAAATTTCTTGAAGGACTTAATGATGAGTTGAACCTGCAGCTAGCTGTTGCCTATGTCCCAACTTATCAATCACTCTGTGACAAAGCCACCATTTTGGAAAACAAGATGAATCAAGTTGAGAACAAAAAGAGGAAGCATAGAATCAAGTATCACTCAGGATCATCACAAAAGAAGCGTTCATTCAAAAAGAGCAAGGAAGATTCTGAACCACATCAGTATGACCACAACGACAATGGAAGTGATAATAATGGAAATGATACTGACAATGGACATGAGCTTGGTCAGAACCAACATGACACTATCAGGAAGAAAGATATTAGCCAGTTGCAGTGCTATAATTGTAAGGAACTTGGACACTATGCATCAGACTGTCCTGAGAAGAAAAAGAAAAAGGATGCTAGAAACTCCAATGGAAATGACTCCAATGTAAACCAGAAAGGACATGTGAACCACATTGACATGGATGGGAACTTTGAAGAGATAGAAGAAGTGGATGTCAGGAATTAGATAACTCAGTTGAGTCAAATAAGGATTCCTTGTCTGGATATTAAGTGTTGAACTCATAGTCAAGTGAACTATCAATGTAACCCTAAGAGACTTTCTTTTAAGGGTGGTAGAACCCTAGTTGCCTTGAAACCAACTTGTAACCCTAGCCTTCCCAAATCTCGGGACGAGATTTCTTTTAAGGGTGGTAGCCTGTCACATCCCAAAATTTTCCAAATTTTGAAATGTGAAAAATAAATAAACAAATTAAATAATTGTTGAAATTTAGGGTGAGAAGAAACCTTTTGATTCCAATTGGAAACATCAAAACCTATTTTGATCAAATAGAATCCTAAAGGGTTTTAAAAGGATAAATAAATAATAAAGTCATATTAGTTGGAATCACTATTTTTGGATCTTTAAATAAGAAGATATGGTTTTCAAAAGCAAAGGTAGAAATATAAATAAGGACTATTTTAAAGAGTCAAATTTAATCTTGGCCAAGCTTTTAAAATAAAATATTTTGTTTGATAAAAAGAGCAAAGGATTATTTAATAAAATAATAAGGATTTATTAATATCCAATTTTATTTAAGTAAAGGCTTTTCCATTTTTAAAATAAACATTGAAACTTGTTAAAGTATTTTAAATAAGAATTCCAAGTGTTTTGTTTTTCAAATGAAACCTACTGAAAAGGTTTTGGTATTATTTAGATTTCAAATAGAGTTTTAAAAATAAATTAAAATCCTATTTGAAATAAAGACTAAGGTCTATTTATTTAATTATTAATAGATCCTAAAAGAATAAAAGAATTATTTTATTTTGGACCTTGGAATATGTTGTTAAACAGAATTAAAATATACTCAAAGTTTGGTGGTGGTTTGATTTGATTTGGAGTTTGAATTGTTTGAATGAAAATCAAATCAGGAAAATTCAAAACAGAAAAGGAAAAACAATTTGTATAAAAAAATGAAACAAAGCAGCCCACCCAACAGGCCCAACCCAGCCCAGCAAACTAGCCCACCTGCTCACCCCGGAGTGAAATGGTTTTCACTCAGGAAAGAACCCGCGAAGTCACTGACGCTGCAACCCCACTCCCCCTCTCTCTCACACTGCTCGTCAAGCATCCACCGCCACCTCGTCATCAACCTCGCTACCGTTTCCCCTTGCTCACGCAGCGATTAAATCCTCTTGAAGTCGCATTGATGGCTGATTTAATCCTCGTCGTGACCACGCATACATAAACCCCTCTCTCTCCTCTACCTTTCCCCCCCAAACGCCAGCCCCTCTCTGCCTCCAGGCCGCGCGAATCGCGAGCTTGAACCTCACTGTCTCCGACGTGTTCTCAGGCAAATTCCGGCGCCGTCCTGCTGCCCCTCGCCTCCCACTGCACGCAGTCTTGCTCCCCACCTCCTATCGCATCTCCCATTGCCGCTTGTTAGCCTGCACGAGCACCGTAGCCTCGGCTTCGTCATCACCTGAGCGCCACCGAGAACTGCCCCAACTCCGGCGACCCTTCCCCGGTAACTCCAACCTCGCCACTCCCTCTCGATGATGCTCCCGTGAACGCCACACTCACCCGCATCTAACGAACCCTCTGCATCACTTTTTTGTGCCCTGTAGTGTCGACAACATCGACACCTGAGCGAGCCCGATGCCGACGACGTCTCCGACGAGCAATCACCGTCGTTCCCGTGCGCCCCCTGCCCAACGACGAGCACCTTGAGTATCAGAGTGTCACCGCGATCACTGTAAGCACCTTCACTCTCTTCCTCGCTTCCTGAAACATCGCCAATGCCACCGCCAGAGCCGCGCCGCCGCCAGCCGCCGCTAGCGCCGCCGGTCCTTGGTCAAACACACTGTGCCCGTTGGATCTTAATCTTGCGGCCGAGATTAGATTGTAAGCGAAGGGGTATCGTGTGCCCTATGCCGCACGATCTCACTTAAATCATGCGGTCCACAGAGCTCAATCCGCACGAAACGGTATCAGCCAGTTAGGTTCAAACGTGGCGCGCCGGATTTTAAAAAAATCAAAGAAAAATGATCTATTAGATGCTAGATTTTGTAAAATTCATAACTTTCAAACCACACGTCCAAATTTTGCAAATTTTATATCAATGGATTCAGCAGAACAAGTACTTTGCAACCATGCACTTTGTTTAATGTTTTGCTTCTGGAAAATTGGTTGAATTTGCAGAAACATGTGTAGGCATAATTTGAATATAAAAATTGTTCTAGATATATTTTTAAGGTGAAATCTTTGCAAATTGGATTGTTGTGAACCTACTGACCATAGGAACCAACTTATGGATTTAAAAATGTATTTTGTGAAGTTAAGGAATAAATATTTGAATTAGCACATTTTTAGTAAAATAAAAATATTGTTTATGATTTAGAAATGATTTTTGAGTAAAGCCTTTGGGAAATGATTTGATTCAAACCTTCTGACCCTAAACACCAAATTTTTAGATTAAGAACATATTTGATGAACCATATAAAGTTATTACTTTGCTAAAGATATTTTCAACTACATAAAATAACACCTTAGCATAATATTTGGTTTATGAGATGAAACCTTTTGCAAATGGTTTTACCACTTTTGTAAATGACCAATGTGAGCTTGAAAATATTTAGAACCTAGTAGAAACCACTTTTCCAAATAAAACCATCTTTTCCATGCTTGCATGCATTGCCTTGTTTCTATTATTTTATGTGTGTTAAATTGTTTGAATGCTAGTTGAATTTGTGTTTGCTTGATTGAATTGTAGTGAAGTTAGAAGAGTGTGATATTTGCAAGATCAAGAAGTGAACCAACATTCTCTACTAAAAAGGCAAGTGACACTATCATCCATGTCCTACTATTTTCATTACACTTAGTGGATTTTGTAACATGCATGATAAGGACTACTATATTTTATGCTATGCTAAATCCTAATAGGATACCCTTATATCTTCCTTAGTGAAAACGTTGTAGTTGTAGTAAGCTTAGCCCTGCTATATATTTGGGATGGGATACATGATATGATTATATGAAGTGTTGGAAATATATATGTTTTATATAATAAAACAAGTACTCAATGAACCACCTGGGTGGACAAGGATACTCAAGATTGGACAAGGTGGCAACAAAGGGAACCATGTTTATATGGCTATCTTTTTGTGTGTGCACTAGAAGAAAACCACCCAAGAACTTAAGAGATTGAACATGTTTCTCGTAAAGTGGCTTCCGTGTACAGCCACATGCTAAATGGGCTTTGGCTTAGTCAACTACATAGTGGAAGACCCATGCATTGGCATCTTCAGGTTAACTAGAATTGTGTAAGGAAAAAATATCCCTACATTGGTGCCTGGTTGACAAGCTAGCATTGTGTATTGGGAGGACTTCTATGGAAAGACTTTGTCACATTCTCGATCTGCCAGTACTCCATTTTGGTGAGTACTTATCCAGCGGCCACTGGTGGCGTCAAGACGAGATTGTGTCATGTGGGTGAAGTGTACAACTTCTGCGGAAGATCAAAATTCTAAGTATTTAGCCGTGTCCCCGGTTATGGACAACTCTGAGCAACTAAGGCCTGAAGCTATGGAAGATCTCGACATTCCAATTTCTCAAAGTAAAACTTGATGGTGACAACAAGGGATTAGAAGCACTTGGAGTTTTCCAAGGAGTTTAGAAATATTTGACAAAATATCAAAACTATTTTGAAAAGATAGGATAAAACTATATTTATTTCTGCAAATGAGCCTAAACCCTACTTAGCCAAATATGCATGTAATGATAGGATCCACTTAATTCTACATAGTAGTGAAACTTGCCAATACAATTCAAATGTATTGACCCTTGTGGCTGCAACTTATTATGTTGCAGGTTTGTTTGATGTTAGTGAAGTGTGTTGAATAGGATTACAAGTCTACAACCAACATGATTGCCTGTGGCACTTTGAAGATGAAGGACCCCATGCTATTGTTATATTATGCTGCATTATAATGAGATAGCCAAATGAGCTATGTAAGATGTAATAAATTATTTTATTCCTGGTTATAAAGTTGTATTATGACCTTTGTTTCTTGATATTACATCTTAACTGTGGATGCTAGCTATTGATCCAGGGACTAGCATTGTAAACACAGGGATCTCTACCTTATTAAAGGTTGGGAACCTTACAATCCCGATGAAGCCTAGCTTGATGATGGTGTTGATGGCGACGGTCTCCCCTCTCCGGGAAGGAATTCCTCCAACAGAAATCTGTCTGCCGGAGAGATCTTTCTCTCTCGGTGTTTTCCGCCCCCAGAGGGGACCCGTGCCTAGGGGGTGTGGGCTCCCTGCGGCCCCTCTTCGCTCCTCCTTCTGGCTTCTTCAATCTTCTGGAAAAATAATATTTTCCCATATTTTTCTAGTATTTTTCTGATCTCCGCGAAGTTGCACCGAAACGCCTTCTTTTCCATCAGAATCCAGACTCCAGCAGTCCATCCTCCAAGAATCATCCAACATGCATAAACAGATGAAAATCCATAAGTAATACCTCATAATAAGACATATATCAATGAATAGAGGTAAATTATGATATAGAATGGTGATGCAAATTGGGCGTATCAACTCCCCCAAGCTTAGACTTTCGCTTGTCCCCAAGCGAAAACTGAGCTCAGTAAACATGTCCACATGTTTATGGAGTGAAGTGTCAATAAAAGAATACGAACAAGAAGCATCACACTTACCATTGCACAACTCATAGAAGAAAACAACTCACCATTATATAATTTAGCTTGCAACCAAGTACATCAGTCACAATAGAGATGCATAAAGATAAATCATAATTGGAATTGGCAAACTTGTTCTTGGTCAGAGAACACCTGGCAAACAGTTTCACAAAAAGCTTTTTGTAGAAGTTTTATAATAGGAGCACTCTTTGCTCAAAAAGGTCTTTCATAAGTGAAGGCTTTCAAAGTAATACTCAATAGATAAAAGTTTTGTGCAAACAAGGAAGATAAAGAACATGATTGAATAAATCACCATATGAATACTTGAAACACAACAACTCAAATGCTTGCTGGAGATAGAGAGGAAGTAGGTTTACTGACTCAACTTGGAAGTGGGAGAAAGGTCCCTTTATAAAGGGAAGCAGGGATTACAAGTCATAAAGAGCTTCCAAAAAATTATGGTACTTACTAGCTTTTAGCCCTCATTGCCCCTATCATAGGCATCTTGAGATGATTAAGGTTAAAGTGCACAAAGTTTTAGTATATGCTTGACGAAATATAAGTTGGCAATCTCATGTCCCTTGAATATGAGGGCTACTCCTCATGCTACTCAATTTTGGTCACAGGTAAGTTCTTGTCATTATAAGTACATGCGTATCATAGAGAACTTCCAACGGGGTACCCCTTGCACATGGTACATGAGCTTTCCCATAAACAAAATGACAAGGAAAGTAGACAATGATCATCTCAGCGATCTTTTTATTTACTATGTGCATAGCTTTTTATTGATAATGCTTCATAGATAGCTCACTATGGTGATGCTGCAAGTTTCCACCATGATTAGGCATGGCTTAGGCTAGCGTCCCAGGCGTTTCTCTAACACAAAATACAGACTTCATTGTAGAGGTCCCAACCTTCAATAAGGTAGAGATCCCTGTGTTTACAATGCTAGTCCCTGGATCAATATCTAGCATCCACAGTTAGGATGTAATATCAAGAAACAAAGGTCATAATACAACTTTATAACCAGGAATAAAATAATTTATTACATCTTACATAGCTCATGTGGCTATCTCATTACAATGCAGCAGAATATAACTATAGCATGGGGTCCTTCATCTTCAAAGTGCCACATGCAGTCATGTTGGTTGTAGACTTGTAAGACTAATCAATAAACTTCACTAACATATAACAAACCTGCAACATAATAAGTTACAGCCACAAGGGTCAATACATTTGAATTGTATTGGCAAGTGATACTATGGTAGTATAGTGGAGTCTATCATCTATATGCATTTGGCTAAGTGGAGCTTAGGCTTGCTTTGCTCAAAATAGATTTTCCTTATCTTTTGAAAAACACTAAGTTTTTGTTTCTCAAAAATCACCCAAGGCATCTCCCAATAGAAATTGGTGATCCTTTAACCCTTGTTCAACCACAAAGTTTTAACTTAGAAATTGGGATGAGGAGATTCTTGATAGCTTCCATGTCTTGATGCTCAAATTGTCCTTTACCAGGGACATGGCTAAGTACTTAGATTTTACACTCTGCAGAGGTGGTGCACTTTCCCCACAAGACTTGGTTTCACCAAGACAAGATCTTTCAGAAGCCTTCCCTTAGACCAGAATGGACGCGCTCGAACCTATCAATCCCCTACCACCAACTGTCCATTTGCCTAAGTTATTGCAACCTATATAATCCAGGCAGAACCCATAATGCCAAGTGGCTGCACTTGAAGCTTCTCAAAATTTGACATCTCAAATCTCTTTGTTCCAGGGTGGCCATCCACAAGTGAGATACACAAGGTAAACCATAGAAATGGTCCATACGTATCCACTCAATGTAAACCATTCCTTCCATTCCACCTGTGTGATTCATTCACTTAGTTGTTTTATTAAACAAACACAAGTCCTTGACTTAGAAATATTCCATACTATGAATATAATCCACCCTTGTTTTCTACTAGCTAAGATAAGCATGATAGTAGTAGGAATCTTAACTTAGGAAATTTCCACTAAGGTTTCATCTACTAGGATTTCCCATGGCATAGTTTATACTTAGCAAAAATTCCATGCAAGTCCTACTTAGAAATATCACTAGTGCATACTGAAAACAATGGGACAAAAGTATGAAGCATCACTTGACTTTTTGGTAGAGCATATAAGTTCACTCCTTGATCTTTCAATACTCACACTCTTCAAATCACTACAATTCAATCAAGCAAGCAAAAGTTCAATCTACCATTCAAGCAACCATCACATAAAATAATAGAAACAAGGCAATGCATGCAAGCATGCTAAAGATTGTTTTATTTGGAAAAGTGGTTTCTAATAGGTTATAAACATTCTAAAACACCTATTGGTCATTTTATAAAAGTGGCAAAACCATTTGCAAAAGATTTTACCTATAAACCATTTTTTAAGTCAAATCAATATTTTATGTGGTTGAAAATGCTTTTTAGCAAAGTAATAATCTATAGGGTTCATCAAAATATATTTTTAAATCTTAAAACCTTGTGTTTCGGGTCAGAGAGTTTAAATCAATACATTTCCCAAAGGGTTTCCTCCAAAAGCATTTTTAATAAATAAACCCTTATTTTTATTTGACTAGAAATGTTCTAAATCAAAGATTTATTCTTTTGCTTCACAAAATATGTTTTTGAAACCACAAGTTGTTTTAGATGGTCAGTAGGTTCAAAACAATCCATTTTCCAAAGGTTTTATCACAAAAAATAATTTTAGAATGAATTTTATATTCAAAACATGCCTACACAAGTTTCTGCAAAAACAAACAATTTAACAGAAGCAATTTACTAAACAAAGTGCATGGTCAGAAAGTACTTGTCTTTCTGATTCCATTGATATAAAATTTGCAAAATTTGTACGTGTGGTTTGAAAGTTATAGATTTTACAAAATCTTACATCTAATAGAAATGTTTCTGTTTTTAAAACAAAGTCTGAGCCACGTGGCGTGTTATATCTAATATAAATGTTTCTGTTTCAACAGATGCGAGTCGTTGGATTAAAATGAGATCGTGCGGCACAGATCTGCCCATACCCCTTCGATAAGTTAATCTATCGCGTCTCTCGGATCTAGATCGGATGGATACTAACGCCTTGCCAAGAACTGGCGGCGTGACGACGGTGGCGCGCGGCGGCAGCGTGTCTGGTGGCGGTGGTTCGGTGAATCTAGGAAGCGAGAAGAGGAATGGAGGGGCTTACCAGGTTCGCAGGGCCGCGGTGATGCTCAAGGTGGCCGCAAGATGGACAGGGGCGCACAGAGCTGGCTCGAATCTCTCGCCGGAGTTCGCGGGACCGTCGGGTGCGCTTAGATGTTGTTGAAGACGAGGCTTCAGAGCATGCCAGAGAAAAAGGGGAGCATGGTTAGATGCGCGGGAGAGTGGCGAGTACACGCGTGTGAAGGAGGAGGAGAGGGGCGGTCAGATGCTACTTGGGAAACTCACCGGAGTTCAAGCCAAAGACGGTGGCGAGCGGCGTTGAGTTTGCCGATGCTAGGGAGCTTGCGCGGCTGAGCTGGGAGTACTGGGAGATGCGCCAGAGTCTGGGGAACACACTCGTGTGGTCGAGGGGGCGAGACGCGGCGAGGTGTGGCCGGAATTGGAGCAGAGGCTCATCGGAGCAGTGAGGGCACGAGCTCGAAATGGGAACAACCCGGTGGCAGAGAAGGAACAGGGTCTGGGGGAAAACGGAGAGGAGGCGCGGGCGAGTTATCATGCATGGTCAGGGCGGTTTTCATGGCGTAGTTAACGCGAATTTACGCAGGCATTCAAACGGCTGTAACGGCCAGGGGAGGGCGAGGTTAGCGCACGGGTGAGAATGAAGGGGAGCTGGCGGTGGGGCCTGGCGTCAGCGAGTGAGAGAGAGAGTGGGGGTGGGGTCTGGTTATCATTGGGTTTGCGGGTTTGTCTGTGAGTGATAGAAAACGCTTCGGGGAGAGAAGAGAGGTGGGCTTGCTGGGCTTAGTGGGCTAGCTGGGTTGGGCTGCTCTGTTTTATATTTTTTTCCTCTTCTGTTATTTTTCTTTTTCTATTTTCATTTCTGTTTTGAATTTATTTAAACATTTCAAACAACAATATGATTTCAAACTTCAACCAAACTTTGTGTGTATTCAAATACTATTTATTAATATATTCTGAAGTCAATTTAGAATAATAATTTTATTCTTTTTAGGGTATAATAATTATTTAAAATAGGCTCTTGTATTAATTCAAATAAGATTTAATAATGTTTTCAAAACTCCATTTGAAATCTAAATCTTTCCAAATCTTTTCAGTAGGTTTTATTTATTTATTAGGGTGTCAAATAATTCACCTTGATTTATTTGGAACATTTTTAATATGATTGATAAATCATTTAAATTGGGTATTTGTTTTTATTCCAATGAAAATCAAATATGGTTTTGTTTCCATAAATTTATTTAGTTGATTTCTTTGATCCCATTTAAGTTAATTAAACAACTTTTATTCCACTTGGGTAAATTCCAAAATACTATTTTCTCATGATTTTTAAATAATCATTCTTATTGGAGATTTGTCTTTATTTAAATAGAATAGGATTTGGTTAATGCCCTTTTATTTAATTTGAAAATTCTTTATCCATTATTTTATTTGGATTTGGTTTATATTTATTCCATTTGCTTATGGATTAGGTCAATATTTAATTTGGCCTTTTAAATAATCCTCATTTAATATTTCTTTCTTTATCTCATAAAATCCATATCTTTTTATTTACAAGTCCAAACTTGGTGATTCCAATTTGTAAAATCTTAATTGATATTTATTTATCATTTTAAATATCTTTAGGATTAATTTGATCACAAATTGGTATGGATTTTAGATAGGTGTTTTATTGGCTTTGGAAATTCAATTTCCTTATCTTATTAAATTCATAAGATTCCATCTATGGTTCCAGATTAAGTGAAACCAATTTATATGGTTTTATAATGTTTCTATTTGTCATTCTTGATAATTTGTAAATGTTTGTTGACAAATTTTTATATGGTTCAAATCCATGGGCTTAGAGATAACTTGGCAATGTTTTCTTCTATTAGGGTTTTTAGGGTTTTGGTTTATTTTCCAAGTGTTTAAATTTCCAGATGCATTTATGAAGAATGCCTTCCACTTTGATTTGAATTTAGTTGGATTCAAACTTTACTCAAGTTTGTTCAAGATGGGATTTTAAGTTTGCACTTAGAATCAAAAAGTTTCTTTTCACCCTAAATTTCAACAATTATTTATTTTTCACATTACAAATTTTGGAAAATTTTGGGATGTGACAGGCTACCACCCTTAAAATAAAACTCGTCCCGAGATTTGGGAAAGATAGGGGTTACAAGTTGGCTCAAAGCAACTAGGGTACTACCACCCTTAAAATTTTCCAACTAGATTACATCTTGGCTTGCTTGGGATCTTGTTGAAATCTCTCTGGACAAACATCTGCATAGTGTCCTTTGTTTCCACACTTGAAACATGTGACAAGGCTGAGATCCTTCATAGGCTTTATCTTGTGCTTCATCTTTTCTGACAATTGCTTGCATAATGTCCTTGATCACCACAATTGTAACATGTGACAAGATTGAGTTCTTCACGTATCTTCTATGGACAAGTTGACACATAATGGCCTAGCTCTTTGCAGTTGTTGCACCACACTTGGTTAATCTCTTTATATTTTTGTTTCTTCTCAGGACATTCATTGGCATAGTGTCCCATTTCTTTGCAATGGCAACATTGCACTTGGCTTTTGTCCTTCTTCTTCTTGGGCTTCTCCAAAGCTAAGAGTGCTTCTAGTTCATGCTCTTCATATCTTATCTCAAAGGTGGGAAAGTTTCCTGGTCTCCTTGATCTTTTCCTTGGGTAATACATATGTCTCCTCTTTGGTCCATCAAATTGAGTCATATTGCATGGAGGTGCAAGCTGAGATTTTCCTTTGTCTTCACCCTTCTTGGTAGAAGTTGTTCCCTCATGGAAGTCTACAATCTGTTGTTGCACTCCACCTTGTTTTCTTTGTTGAACTATGGAATAGATGGGGCATTGGATAGGGACATGATTATTTCCTTCACATTGGAAACAAGTAGCTTGAGATGTGGGGCATTGATTAGTTGGATGTTTCTCTTCACAGTTGGGGCATTGATCTTCATGCTCTTTGGAAGTGTGATCCTTGTCTCCACAAATATTACAAGCTTGGGTTCCTTCTAAAATATCATCCTTGACATCCTTGTTGTCATAAACTCCTTGGGAAGAGTTGCCTCCTATGTTGATCATTTGATTTGTCACCTTATGCAACAATTGGGTTTGGGTTTCCAAAAACATTTGCATGGTTGGATCTAACTCACTGGTGTTGGCTAAAAACTGAGTTGTCACTTGGTTCAACTGGGTTTGAGTTACTATGCGCTCTCTCATGTTGACCTCTTGGTTGTTGTTGTCACCATTCTTGATGTTGGAGTTTCTTGGAGTAGTCATATGTTTGGGTTGGATTGGGATTAGAATAGGCAAAAGATTTCTAAGGAAGTAATTCTAATCACACACATCACAATTCACACAAGCAATGTGCAAGCAATCACAAACAAACATTCCACTCAAACAACAAGTTTAAAGCACATTTTTAGGCAATAAAATATTTTTGCTACACCACATAAGTTGGTGAGTTTAATTTAAACTAAACATGGTGGTCCAACTATATGATTCACTTGAGATCCTTCCATTATTCTTTGTTGTCTCTCCTTGAATGAGATCATGGTTTCCTTGGAAAAAATTCTTATGTCTTGGTCACAAAACTCCAAAGGTGATGATGATTCCTAAGTTTTGTTTCCTTAGTCTTCAAGTCTTGAGCAATATTTCTTGTCTCACTTGTAGTCCTTAGTGATATCCAAAGTTGAAGTCCTTGGTGAGACTAAGGTTGAAATCACTTGAGTTGGTGAAGTCCTTTGCTCATGTTGAAGTCTTTGTTCATGGTTGAGGTTTTATCCATCAAGTTGAAATAGAAGAGATGTAGAGTCAAAACCAAA